>OX421319.1:25123227-26381240 GCA_949125395.1 Diaphora mendica
TAGTAACGGTTTTTTTTTGTTTTAATGGAATAGGCGGGCAAACGAGCAGACGTATCGCCTAACGGTAAGCGATTACCACCGCCCATGGACACCTGCAACACTAGAAGCGTCACAAGTGCTTGTCGGCCTTTTGGGGATGGGGGGGAGGTAGGGGTAAAGGAATTGGGATATGGGCCTCCGGTATCCTCACTCACTCGGTGAAACACAGCGCGAGCACTATTTCACACCACTTCTCTGTGAGGCCGTGGTTTCACACCTTGTTTCTTACGTGTGAGTGTCACAAATTAGAAAAAAATCAATACACGGCCTTTTGCTCTAAAACTAGGCAGTTCCTTTTTGTCTTACGAGTGAATGAGGTTACCGGCTTTTCAAAGGTCCCTCACCTAAATTCCCTGGGCTCAAAGAACGGCAACCGGCCGGCTATAAACACCCCTGATTCAATAGTCACAAGTAAACTATTGAGTTGCAGGTAAGTGTAGGCAGCGACAGTCCAACCTAAAATGACAGCATTCGTGCTGTTCTGTTTCGTTGGTTAGTGCGAGACGAATGATGCAGAAGAATCTCAATAGGCCGTCCTATTGTGGGCCGCCAAGCTACACTGTTGTAATGTCTGCATTTGCAGTGAATATTACCGTTACTCTTGAATTCTGCTTATACTTTCCATCAGGCCGAGCAGAGGCGTTTTGACTCAAAAAAAAAACAGGTTGTCCTCTACAACAAAAAAACAACAGTAAGTTGAGTTGGCCATTGCCTGGGACCCTAAGACTTACCCCAAAACCGTCTCAATTATCTCTACAATCGATATGGTGACTACACTTGACAGTAGCAGTGGGCGTAGAGCTAAGACCGAGCCGGATTAAGATAAGCCAAGTAAACAACAGTTTAACTCTATGTAGAGTCTGTTGAATGTTTCACGCCAATTACTGCGGTGCCCTTAGTTCAATTTAGATCGGCCTGCATAGAGTCCTGGTCACTCGTTGTGCAGTTAATTCGGATGCAAGAATATGCAAGATATGTTGCATGTTCTTTCATGTTTTGTTGCCATGTTTCTTAACGGTGTCAAAATAGGTTCTTCAGAAAAAGATAGAAAACTCCACATTAATAATAATTTTTGCTTGCATTCAGAAAGTTCTTGAGGTCGAGCCCAAGTTAAATACTTCTAATGTGTCAAACTAATATGATTCTTAAGTACCCATAAGTAGACAATATTCTCGTATAATGATCATTGATTTTAATACCTATTCGATTTGAAATCTCAAAGATAAGCCATCCAATGCTACTGTTACATTTATCTGTCTATTAAAATGGAATCCGTAGTTATCTACAGGCTGTTACAAAAAAGGGTAACGACTAAATAGTTTATTTAGAAAGTAGAGGATTTGAAACCATAAAACAAAAATTACATTTTAATTACAAAAATATGCTTGTTTAAATTCACATTATTTCATTAAAAAATGTAATTTTTATGACTATATTAAATTATATATTTATTTCCTGTCAATCCTCTTTCATGTCAAATGTTAGCATACAATTTAATATTTAAATGAAATTTGACATACTCAAATGAAGATTATAAATTGAACATCACATGTTTCGTCTGTTAGTGCGAGACCGGAGGCCCAATGGTGCAGAAGCCTCTCAATTGTCGCATTGTCTGCATTAGGAATGACTTTGGTGACCACAACTCTTGGATTCTGCTCATGCTTTCCATCAGGCAGAGTAGAGTCACTTTGGTAGGCACTAAAAAAATATTGGAAAATTCACACACACTCAAATATATCAAAACTCTTTTTGGAGCATTCTGTATATAAAACTAAAGGTGAGGACAAGTTCTAGTCTTAATACCAATATGGACGAAACAAAGCACACCTACACACATTAACACACATACATAATAATTATAACTACCGTTTAGAACCAGTTCAAAAGAGCCCTGAGGCGATATATTATTTACAAACATCTGTGTACCAATAAGTGGTCTAACTACCCTAGTTTTAATAGACGCATTTGACAAATTGTCAATTGTAGGTTCTTAGCGGTTTTATTGCTTAATTTAAAAGTAATTTTAAGATAAATAAGTGGTCTACATGTAGGAAATAATAACTTCTGATATATTTCGCAGAAAGTTGTGGAAACATTTTTAGATGATAGAAAATCACTGTTTTTAGATTACTGTCATTCTTTTCCTGGCAAATTTTCATTACCATCCAATAATTTTTTTGGCTTGTTCCATAAACTTAAAAAGTCAGTCAGTCAGTTGACCAGATTTTAAAGCACTTTATTTTTAAAATATCATACTAGAATACGTACCTACTTATAATGGAAATTTACAATACTTTTATATAATATCTAAGTTGACAAACAAATATACATACATAGATACACTAAAGATAAAACTTGTTACCTGTCCCTATTACAATTTAAAACAATAGTGACGTCACTTCTTCGTGTCTTGCGTGCTACGTTTTTTTTTTTTTTTTTTTTTTTTTTTTTATGTATGGCCCGCCATAATGACTCTACCCTGCCTGATGGAAAGCATAAGCAGAATCCAAGAGTGGTGGTCACCATACTCACTGCGAATGCAGACAATGCAGTATGGCGACCCACACCATGGCGGCCTAGTGATGCTGCTGCATCTTTTAGTCTAGTCAACAAGTATAGAACTTGTTAACTAGACTATTTGGGCCTCCGGTCTCGCACTCACCAACGAAACACGACAGCACGATCGCTGTCATTTTACGTTGATTTTCTGTGCGAGGGTAGTACCGCCCCGGTCGAGCCGGCCCATTCGTGCTGAAATCAGCGTGGCTCTACTACCTACCGTTGCTCTAGACACCCTATTTCTCATCAAGATTGTTTCATCAACAACCCATAACGTAATTCAGAAGAGGGTTAAGTCCATACGTCCCCACGCTGGCCGAGTGCGGGTTGTGGACTGGCAAGACAACGTTGTGGCTACGCAATCCTGCCATTGGATGTCTTCAAGCCGCTCAAAGGCCTCCGACTAAGCTTCACGACTGTTATCCTACGATAACAGCCGGGACCGACTGCTTAACGTGACCTCCGAATCACGGAGACGCTCATGGCATCATGCCACCAACAGGAGTAATATAGCTACTGTTTCTCTTATTCGCCTATTTCAAAAAAGTCTTAGTATGTTACAACTACTCTTTATTATGTAGAAAAAACAAATGATTTCTGAAGTCACTGAATTTTATACCTATGTGACCACTCCTATCACCAATAACCCTTATTATAGTTCACTTCTTGATATAGAAATGAGGTTTTGGCTTGCTTGCTACCTCGCTAGCCAGACGGGTTGGTTGGCTTGTGACAAGTTTTCATTCTCTTTGCAGTTTGCTTCCTTAAGCACCTCTTACGACACCCATGGGATAAAAAGGGGTGACACTCTGTGTTCTTATTTAATATCTACGTCATCGCTTGCATTTACAACATCGACAGAAAAGAAATAAGCCATTACAGAATACAAATAAGTCTACGTGATATATATGCCGTTCAACTTACTTTTTGTTAGAGCAACACATAAAAAAATGAATAAGCCGAAATACCTCAACCTCCTTTGAACCTCTGTGATGTGCATTTAATATCTAAGATTCTAAGACGAATAAAAAATAAATTCTTACAGCTAAGTATAAAATAATAGACGCATTTTTGATAATTTCTTTTATACGTCGAAACGCTATGAGATCATTAATCACGTGTCTTTACGTTCAGGGCTGTCCAAAATCAAATGGCTTTAGACATAATATATTTATATAAAAAATAACATAATATATTATCTTAAAATTAAATTAAAATACTAGGAAATAATAATAAAAAAAGGAAACAACAATATTTACATACAAGCGTCAAAAAATTCCTACGCATCATCGCCCACTGGAAGCTTTCTCAAAAGGCTGGCAGCATTGCCACGTTGAATGGCAATGCTAATTCTCTGTGCTAGAAAAAGGCCGGCCTTTTAGACATTAGATTAATGTTGGTTAAATCTTATTTTCTACTTCTTTTTTACATAGTGCCTGCCAAAGTGACTCTACTCTGTCTTATGGAAAGGATGAGTAGAATCCGAGAGCGATGTTAGTCGTGAAAGCTTGATAGACAGAGTTATATATTTTTTTAAAGAATAGGGGCAAACGTGCAGACGTATCGCCTGATGGTAAGCGATTACCGTCGGCCATGGACACCCGCAACACCAGAGGCGTCACAAGTGCATTACCGGCCTTCGGGGGATGGGGAAGGGATGGGGGGAGGGGTTGGGGTATGGGCCTCCGGTATCCTTACTCACTCGGTGAAACACAGCGCAAGTGCTGTTTCACACTGGTTTTCTGTGAGGCCGTGGTATCACTTCGGTCGAGCCGGCCCATGCCCATGCGGCATGCTGAAGCGTGGCCCTTCCACTGTAAATTATATTCACACAGATAGTTATACAGTGACTTTATTAAATAGCCACAATTACTTATATGTTTAAATGAGTACAAAATGTCTAATAAATTCTAACCCTTTTTACCCGACTACGGCAAAGCCAAAGGAGGGTTATGATTTTGACAGGCTATGTATGTATGTATGTTCATTTGTTCCCTCATAGCTCCTTAACTACTTATTAGAACTGGACAAATGAAGTATCGTTAGAAGCGTCTTAATTGTCTGCTGGTTATAGGCTATATGACGTGTCGCTGAATCTAATGTGGCGCCCTCTAGCCGACACAAAGTAATGAATTTAAAAAAATATTTCAGATAAATATACCGTGTTTGGTATCATTGGAAAGGGCGTTACTTGAACATTTCAAATATATATATCTTATATATTAATAATGGCACCAAAACATTTTAAATAAAAAAAAAACTAAAAACTAAAACCCAACTACCACAAAAAACGACGCTGAAAAAGTATGACACAAGTTTGAAAAGCCGTAGTCACACGCTGTTAAAAGTGTTATGGTGCGTTTCTATGTAACGTGTGACTACGGCTTTTCAAACTTGTTTCATACTTTTTCAGCGTCGTTTTTTGTCGTAGTTGGGTTTTAGTTTTTAGTTTTTAACAATTACTTAGATAAATCACATTTAACTGTGATATTAATTCGATTCGTAGTTCTAACTTAATCAAAGTTTGAGTTTGGGTGTTTTCTTTGTGGAATATATATACATATAGGTAATAGATATCCGAAATAATTTATTTATTCATTTAATAAATTTAAACGTTCTCTAATAAGAGCAAATGTTTTTGCGAAAGATTTTGAAGCAGTTATTACATGAATATTTCTATAAAAGTGAAAATTTCTAAATTATTCTCGATACAAATTACTAACAATAAGGTTGCCTGGAAGGGATTGCTTTTGGCAATAAGGCCGCCCTTTGTAGATCACGTATCTGACATTTAATGTACTCTGAAATAACTCTGTAATATGGTGTGCAAATAAATAATTTTCTATGTATCTATTACTTTTGTGGCATTTCTGAGACACTTTTAGGTGAGACAACCCTATCGATACAATGGCGGGCAAATTATCGTGTATACCTCCGTGTGAGAGGCAAGGCTAGCAAGTGTGCGTACTCTGTAGTCTTGCAGTGTTTTGTATTATTAATGGAAACTGAGATGAAATAGAAGTATAGAAGATTTTAAAGAGTTTTTTTCTAATTCCATTACACATACTACTTTTAATGTAAGTACCTGTTGTATTTCTGCATATGGAAAAATACATATTCCTATATGCAAAAAAAATATACAAATAAATAAAATTGGAGTCTCTATTTGTAATATTAAAATAACCTCTTTTTAAAAAAAGCATATGTATACACGGTATATGTACCAAAATATCATCTTCCTATCTGCCAAAAAAAGTAGCCTAATGGCCATCAGCTAGTGGCCAGTGAAAATCCCGTCAAAATCGGTTGAGCTGTTCCAGTGATTAGCCGGAACAAACAGACAGACAGACAAAATATTTAAAAAATGTTTTTTTGATGTAAGCCAGTCAAATATAAAAACTAAACAATAACTTCAATGTTAAATAGTTACATCTACAAATTGTAATATTGCACACAAAACCATAATTACACATACACTATTTGCACACAAAACTATAGCTACACGTAAACTATCATTGTTCCCCGTAAAAATTCCTCAGTAAACTCATTACAGTTTACATGTTCATAAGCACCCCAACCTGTCATTACTGACAGCAACTTTGTCATGTTACAGCTCAGTTTATGCTCAACATACCATCTAATAATACTTGAGTTATTTTTAAACCGTTATTCATAATACGTTTAGCTTTATTTCGTGTTTTATGAGTTACGAGTATAATGTGAGACAAGATGCATTCGCGACTTGGCTCGCTTTCAAATTAAAGTTAAATATATTTTTATAGTTGTGTAGACTATTGACAACACTTAGGGTTGTCAATATTAAGTGTATGTGTAAACCATCATTGTTCCCAGTAAAAAATCCTCAGTAAACTCATTACAGTATACATGTTCATAAGCACCCCAACCTGTCATTACTGACAGCAACTTTGTCATGTTGCAGCTCAGTTCATGCTCAACATACCATCTAATAATACTTGAGAGTTATTTTTAAACCTATTTATATGTTTATTCATTATAATTTTTGCATTATTTCGTGTTTTATGAGTTATTATCTATACTAATATTATAAAGCTGAAGAGTTTGTTTGTTTGAACGCGCTAATCTCAGAAACCGCTGGTTCGATTTGAAAAATTATTTCAGTGTTAGATAGCCAATTTATCGAGGAAGGCTATATGCTATATATCATCACGCTAAGACTAATAGAAGCGGAGCACCAATGAAGAATGTTTCAAAAACGGGGGAAAATTATCACGCCACGGGTAATAAGAGAAGCAAACGAGGTTGCGTGGGTCAGCTAGTGTGAGATAAAATGCATTCGCGACTTGGTTCGCTTTCAAATTAAAGTTAATTTTTTTTTTTATAGTTGTGTAGACTATTGACAACACTTAGGGTTGTCAATATTAAGTGTATTTGTATTTAATATTATGTATACAAAGTTGACAATGGCGGACTTTATGTCATGGATATTCTTTATTATCTGTAGATGGAAAGGGAGAAAAAGAGTTGAAAGTAGAAAGTATTTGTCTTAAATAATTATAGACTGTAAAAATACAAGATATTTAATTTAACAGAGATATTTCTAGGACGAATACATAAGGTCACCTTAGAATCACCTTGGATACTTACCTGTCATACACTTAGTTATTTGCTATACTTTTCTATGAATTTACATGTTATTTATGATTGTTTTTCTTTTCATTGCAGGTAATAGTCCGGATCTAAGTAAATATGATCAAAACTAATATATAAGAAAAGCACCTGGTTGCGCTTGGTAAGTGATTAAATATATTTTGAAACAGATCTATACTAATATTATAAACGCGAAAGTTTGTAAGTATGGATGGATGGATGTTTGTTACTCTTTCACGCAAAAACTACATAACGGATTTGGATGAAACTTTACAGTAATATAGCTTATACATCAGGATAACACATAGGCTTCTATTTGCCGCGATAACTGACATATGCGCAGGCGTAGCCGCGGGCAACCACTAGTAGAACAATAAATATCATGGCTAATTTAGGTATATGAATTTAAGATGCGTCGTTAGAATAATAAAATACTTCAAAAGATAAATTATTTTCATCAAAAAATTACATGATAATAAATTGAAATACTTTTTAGACTGGAAAATCCAACACTACGCGAGGCCAGACACGAATAAGCCCAATTTCCACAAATTGTAAGCAATTACAACTTACAACCATGCTTTGAAATGCACGGCCACCACACCGTATGACATAACAGAAAACCAGTATTATGTAATTCTTTGGCTGCTTTTTACCGAGTAAGTGAGATTACTGGCGACCCTATTCTCCCCATTTGTGGGGATGGGGAGGGAAGTTGTCACCTGCAAGTGCATAGTGTATAATTACTAATCATCTTAAGGGCCTTCCCTACCCCTATCCCATACCCTAAGAATGGCAAATTCTTACACATGAAAGAAACTACCATTAATTCTTCATATCACCATACCATTCATACCGTATTATTATTTTTTTAAAGGAGCAACAATGGAGTTTCTTGCCAGATTCTTCTCCATGAAGGGTAGGCTGCACTTGGAACTGGCGACTAGAATCACTCGATTTTTTAATATTAAATATTGACTATTCATAAGTGCCTGTAAAATAAGTGCCTATATGAATAAAATATTTTTGAGTTTGAGTTTATGATTCCTGTTTAACAGTCTAAGAAGAACTTAAATTAGAAGTGAATTGTACGAGTTGCAACATAACATTTGATAGCAATTACCTTTTAAAGTTCACACGACAAGTCTCGCTATGAACTTTCTTTGAAATCATTTTGAGGAGCGGAGCAAATCTAATAATAATACGGGGTCGGTATGCCGTAACAATAGTCCTCTACCTGGCACTCTTGCCAGTAATAATGGCAATTATGCCACCACGATTTGGGTAACTGAATTGTACAGGTAGAGCTGTTAAATGCTGAGGCTCTCAAAGTTTTTTATATTTTTTACGCAACGCTACAAAGTATATAATACCTACCGTTTTGTTTTTACTTTCTGTAAGTTGATTATTTACTCAATAATTTAAAATGTTTCGATAATGTGGATCTTTCCTTAAAATATATAAGATAGGTTATAAAAAGCAGCCACCGTGAACAGTACAGCACAGTAAAATGGAATCCATTCAACTATTATATTTTTTTGTAGAAAAAGAAATTTTACGTGTATTGACAATGTCAATTTTACACCCAAACAAAGTACAATTCGCTTAAAACTAAACGTGTACGTTAATAATTTTAAACTATAAAAAAGGTCTTTCCAAACAATGAAACTTTATTTCATAGGACTTCAATTCAACTCAAGCTGTGTTCCTATCCGTAAAGTTTGAGAATCTCTGTCCACGTGCAGGTACTTAAAAGACATTGGCGCCAGACAGTAACAATATTTTTTTCTTTCTAAAATGTATTATTATTGACTCTATGTTACTTGTGATGGTACATCATTGCTATTATGTATAGTTCATAAAGATACCTTTTGGCTTTGATTTCGATACATTATAAATGTGAATTTTTCGATAGATGATGATGGAACATTCCTTGATACCCCAAAAGACTAAATAGAGCTGAATGGAGTTTGGCATATAGAAAGATTTGAAAACCGCATTCGAGGCTACTTATATCAAGAAAAAAAAGATTGTCAAGATTGAAGTTAACGCGAGCAACCTAGTAAGTGGTATTGCACAGAAGAGTCTACACAAACATCTTTAAAAAAAAAGCTTTCAGCAAAAATATTCTTCTTGATCCACAGAACTAGATCTAGATTTAAATATATCGAAAATTCTTTAATAGTAACATAAGTACTTAGATATTTTTAAATATTTATAAACACATATGTTCAAACGTTCTTGAAACCCCCGTGGATAGGACTTTACTAGGTCCAAACGTCGTAAACAGCACATTTGAAGCCGTTGCATGTGTAAACGATACACTTTAGATCACCCATGGCGGTTATAGCTTAGACACCGAAACGTCAATAATTTAAAAGTGCGTGTTTGCTACCGGTGGCTAGCTTTTTGACCTTGCCTTCCGCATACTCCATATTCATGTGAAACTGTGATGCTCAACATTTTCTCAATATAAAGTGGAAACTAGTTACCCAAAAAGAATTTCTTTGATGTTGTTAGAAACTGTTTGAGAAGTGACATTAACTATTAGTATCCATTAAAATTGGAACAATCTTATGTTTCATAATTTACTGTTTGGTGTGCTGCAAATTTTAACCTATGAAAAATAATAATTTTAAGAAGTTACAGGTATTCAAATTTTCCTTCAACATAACCGTCAATTCTCAAATAGTCATTAATTAGTTAAATGCGTTATATGGTGCCTGTAGGGATATCCTAATACATATTATGCATAAGCAAACCTGAAAAGCTACTCAATACGTTGCCCATTATGACATGCTTTTGTCACTAATGTCTTGTGTAAATACTTGTATACATATGTTTTCGTATTTACTTAAAAAAAACATATTTCAATGTATCGTACCTTCGTCCTCAGGTTCAATTAAAAAGGGTTTTAATATGCGATAGTTTGAGAGCCGCTGCTTTAATCGATGATATGATATGCGCGGATTGCATGCGTACTCCCAGTATCGTAGCACTCCTCGTGTTTCATCCGTAAGCTGTTATGACATGTCATATTTAGTATTAAATCTGAAATAAATTGTTGTTTAGATGTCTTAGCATCATTAATTGCATGATTATGTTACTTTATACTTATGTTATAAGTTAGATGACAGTTTAAATGCTCCTGTTCGAAGGTTTATTAAGTTTTTCTTGCCATTTTCATTATTCCGTTAACTGGATACCAGTGACATTTATTAGTTGCCAGATTGATATAAATAAGTTCTGATTAGGTTTGTAAATGCTTGAAAGGTACCATCACCCTGCAGAAGACCGGGGTTTAGCAGCATTATTACTGTAGTATTTTCCTGTTCAGTAGGACTGTCAAAACGGAACTTCTTTGTTTTCTTCTGTTGTTGCAGTTGTTACTGTTGTTATAGATTTAATTTTCTCAATTCGATGGTATCCATACTAATATTATAAACGCGAAAGTTTGTAAGTATGGATGGATGGATATTTGTTACTCTTTCACGCAAAAACTACTGAACGGATTTGGATGAAACTTTACAGTAATATAGCTTATACAGCAGAATAACACAAAGGTTACTATT
This sequence comes from Diaphora mendica, assembly GCA_949125395.1. NCBI lineage: Eukaryota > Metazoa > Arthropoda > Insecta > Lepidoptera > Erebidae > Diaphora > Diaphora mendica. The sequence goes on from OX421319.1 coordinate 25,134,030, forward strand.
TACCGCGATAATCGACATATACGCAAGCGGAGCCGCGGGCAACCACTAGTAGATATATAATTTAATTCTTACTAATTATTCTGTTCCTTCTTTCTTTTTCAATTCTGTTTGTATGTGTGTTTGTTTCGTTTTTGTTACATTATAACACAGTCTTTAACCGAGCTAACAATACCCAGTAACATAATATCTTTACTTAAAAAGACCTTCCTAAACTCTTCACGAATTCAAAACATATATTTTAATATAAATATCTTCTGAAACATGCCACAGTGTCATTGGGTCCAAAAACCGATGACCCCATAAACTTTGACAATCATATTACCAAGCTCTGTCGACAATCACACGTCCTCTACGAGTTCATAGTTGCCGCACAGACTTATAGTTTTATGAATCATGATTGATTTGAAGCCAAATATCCTTAGGGCAAAGACTATAATTATCGGACCATTACTGTCCCTCTAGTGGGCGCGGTTTCTCAGAAGGCTTGAAGTGATTCAGTCTCTGTTAAAAGACTCACCGAAGTATCGAACTTTGCGACGAAATGAGATCTCCTTTTTTTGTCAAAACATATTGATTTTACCGCAAACGGTTTATAAAGACAATAAAAATTCTTTCCCGAGCGATATCAATATCGTAACTTTAAATTATACATTTAATTGGAGCACTAAATCGATTTTAATAGCATCGGTACTAATAAGACGCACACTGGGTAAACCGGAATCCAGGTTCGTCATAATTGAAATTAAAATACTTTTAAAAGTACAGTAAGGACTAATTTTACTTACTTTTAAATATTTGGATTCGATACATGGATTTTATATGAAGAAGTAATTGAAGTCTGCGGCTGTTTCTATCAGAGTTATGTAGAAAAGCAATGAAATTAAAGCCTTAGAAATACGTTGCGAGTTTCACACTTATTATTACGAATGTGTATTGCTGTATGTTTAATTTAATAGTCAGTAACAAAACGGTTTTTATTTTAAATTGTTTATTACAATTAACTTGAAGATATGTTGAACAAAGTTGTGTCTTAGTAAAGTATAGTAGAGGCAACATTATATGTACATTGTAAAAGCAAAATGTATATATATACTAGGTGATTTTCATTATGTGTGTTTCCAAGAAATGATCTGCAGAAGACTTCAAAACAAGCTCCCGAGAGATATCAGTAATTTTTACTATGAAACGATGCTTTTAAAGTGTGAGCCTGCTTCTATTTCAAGGTTCAGTATATTTCTATTTAACTTTTACAACGTTAACGCGTCAACCTCCTGCTTTTATTGACAAGTCATTAGGTACAGATTATATAATATTACACACATCAAACGTGTCTAGGGATCAAGCATTTTTATGCGGATTTCTTGAGATTGAGATGTGGCTTTGGCCCTGGCCTGCTCAGTTGCCAGACTTGAACCCGATTGAGCATGCATGGGATATGCTACAGAGAAGAGCTCTGCCGAATATGGAGGGTATCCAGACGCAAGAAGACCTTTTTTTGTTGTTGCAACGAACATGGGCGGCCATTCCACAGCGTGATTTGGATGAACTCATTTTGAGTATGCCAAACCGATTCTTGTGTTGTTAGTGTTCGCGGTAGAAACACGGATTATTAATTGTTTAAGTTACCTAATAAAATTTTAAAGAAAACTGTTATTTCAGTCTTTTTTTCGAACTTTAATGTTAGTGGTTCAAATGTCAAAAATCCCTTTATTAGGAAAACGGCAAATTTCTTTATTAATGCAAAGGTGACTTGGTTTATCGTTACTGTGACAAACGAAAACACTTTATTTGATGAATCCTTAAAGAAAATTTTAATTAATATCAATCAGGAGAAAAGTTATTGCAAAAATATATGTTGATCCCTAGACACATATGTTGATCCCTAGACACTTTTGATGTGTGTATATTAGATAGGTCACAAGGTAGCTCATAAAATACTCAGTTGATTAGATGGAAGTATATTATCTGAGCAGGCTAAACGAGTTGATTTTGTGAAGTCCAAAATATGACGAAGCATTAGTATTCAAAAGATTTTATGTTCACTTAAAATCTAATTGGGAGCAATATAAACAGTGAATAAAAATGTTCGCTAATCGTCAACATCGAACAGAACTATCAGGATTTATAATTTAGCATCATATCAATACATATGATTTTATATAACCCACATGTTTATTTTACTACACTGTGTTTTGGTTTAAAAACGTTGTTGAACCCGAGACTCATTTAAAACGGGTCCGAAGCCATAGACAGTGAGAATAGTTACGTGGTGCCTACGGAATCCTAAAATAATGTACGGTCGCTCTATAAAAGTAATTAACTCGGACTGAAGATAATTGATGAAGCTCAGAGATTACTACCTTAGTATATCAAGCTTCTCACTATAGGAAAATAAACTGTAACCAGTTTTACTTAAGGTAGAATATTAAATAACGGCGGTTCGGTAGACCGTAATAAAAGTACGATGGGCGTAGGGCCAGACGGATAGAGGAATAAGTTTTTTTTTAGTAGTTATGCCGTAGATTCCCCTTCGGTATTATTATAAAATCTTCAAGTTAGACCATTTTTGTTTTGGATGTGTGACGGATAGTGTTTTGACTTGTCCGCATATGTGTGTGTCCGTGTTGATAATTTTGGTCAGGGTTATGCGCTGGAGGGCTTAGTATAGTCATTAGTTTTATGTAGTTATAATGCATCTATATTTTTTGTTGTGGGTCAGAAGACACCCATAATATAACGCCTGGGTAACCTTTTAAAAGTATTTTATGAGTTATATATTCAACGTTGTGGAAAAAATAAAACTTGATTCAAAATTAGTTAGACAAATTAAGTGAACTTAAAACACACTGCATTGAGTTACTTAACTTTTTAAATCATTCTGTCAAATATAAATACAGTGCATTTTTAAATGTCAAAACTGACAAACGAAAAATATGAAGTTGTTTGTGATTAGCATTTTTTTTTGAAACTGTGTGCCTACACCAATACAATTGTATAGACATTTTATATAAGACCTCATTGCCTTAGACTTTAATATTCAACCGAAACAAAAGCCGATATAAATTAGTTTTTTATGCTTATTTATATTATAAAGTGAGTATAAGTAGGGCAAAGTGAACGGAATAAACTTGTAACCAAGTAATCTATTGCAATCAATTCTGTCAATGTGTTATCCTGAATCTATTACTTCAATCGACAATTTATATCTACTGTCTCTTAAATACAACATTCTTGTTAAATTTTCAAGCATAAGAACCCTTTCAAATTAACAAAGAATAAATCAATTTTAAATCTACCACATCATTGCTTTACAATTTCGCGCGCATTTAGAAATGGCGGCGGTTTTTTTTAATTTGTCTATTCGTCATGGGATGTGGTTGTTGCCTCGTGTACCTGAGTTCTTTTTTATTTGTTAATGTTGAATCTGCTTTGTCTAAAGATAGAGAATAATGATTTTATTGATCGATTGTGAAAATTTACTTATTTATTAAGCCCGCGGTTTCACTTGACGATCTGTCAAACAACATCTCATTCTTTACCTCTTTAATTGGTGTAATTTCCAAAAATGCTTTTTAGTGCCTGCTTAAAGCATGCCCAGCGTTTTAAGCTCTGCGTTGGGAATTAAACTATTATTAATCTACATGTATAAATTACACAACTTTAAAATCAACTTTAGCTGATCTAAAAAAAAAAATCGATGGTGTTTGAACCCCCGAATGTGTTAATGCACCTTCTATATGGACAAAGGGTTGTTTTTTATAACAGGGTTGATGTATAACCCATCTTTTATACATTTATGATGTCCGGCTGTAAAACAGAAATACACCATTAGCGGAGATGCCTCGGCGTTTTTCGGAGCCGGTAACGAAGTGTTACATAATGTATTTGGGTAGTGACTTTCTTGTACAGTAACTTTGTTTGGTGTAAAAAACTACCTATGAAAATGAAGTTCGTAGTGTACTTATTTTAGTGTTATTTTTATAAAAAAAAAATTTATTAATAGCTAAGTGTGAAAAATGAGAATACTAATTTAATATTGTGAAAATTAGGACAATTTGAAATGGTTGAAATGTTGCGGTCCCTTTGTGCAGGGTATGGAGAAAGACCCTCCAGTCATATCTAGATTGATAATAGGTCTATTCTATAATAATAATGTAATGTATAAATAATAATTAAATATAATAATAATAAATAATAATAATAAATATATAATAATAATAAATATATAATAATAATAAGGTATAAATAATAAATAAATAATAATCATAATAGTGTTATCTGAATAAGGTATATTTCTTATTAATAATTTAAATTAATAATATATTTCTTATAAAAGTAGACTTGAAATAAATTGATTATCCCTACATTTAAATCTCTCTCGTAGGCAAATTGATTTATTGTTATTATGTTTAATAGTTACAACTATTCTTTTACACTGTAACGAAATATTATTACCCTTTATTTGTATCGGTTCTGATATAACTTATGTGTGTTAATCAACAAGATTAAAATATTATATCAGCCTTTCTGTTAACTGTACTTAACTACTACTTTTTAACCGACTTCAAAAAAAGGAGGAGGTTCTCAATTCGACTGTATTTTTTTTTTTATGTTTATTACCTCATAACTTTTGACTGGGTGAACCGATTTTGATAATTCTTTTTTATTTGAAAGCTGGTGCTTCCCGAATGGTCCAGATTGAAGTCGTTTTTTTTTGTTAAAATTTGTAGGTAATTATTTGTGGTCCCAAATACTACTACTACGAGTACTATTAGTCTCAGACTCAAAGCTCAATGAGTCTTCTAGACTCACTATCTTTTCTAGAAACTTAATTTACTCTGACTATTATATGGATATTAAATACTTCATATAGTCGAGTCTTTTAAGGTTTTAAGTAATTTTGTCCTGACGTTTATTGATGTGTCAATCTAACTACCTCTAAGTGGTGCTGTTTTTGCACAACCAATGGAAAATGTCGGTAGTTTTATTGTGCAAAGGTCCTAATGGATATGTATGATTGTCTATGAGTGGGTAATTTACCGCGAAAGTAATAAATTACTCTATTTGCGGTATGATGACATATTATGGATTTTTTATGGTAGGTTTAGGGTTAACGCGGTCACGTGCCTTTGGGGGATGGGTTGGGGGTATGAGCTTCCGGTATCCTCACTCACTCGGTGAAACATAGCGCAAGCGCTATAAAAAAAAGGATCATGAAAATCGAAGTCGAAAGTTCTAAGGTAACAAACATAAAAAAGCGGCCAAGTGCGAGTCGGACTCGCCCATTAAGGGTTCCGCAGCAGCAAGTAACATAATATAATTTTATTTTTATATTTGTGTTGATTGAATGAAAGGTAAATTGCAAGTTAAGATTTATGACGTATTAAAAAAAAACTACTCTAGATTTCGTTCAAACCAATTTTCGGTGGAAGTATGCATGGTAGTGTACATCATATATTTTTTTTAGTTTTATCATTCTCCTAATATAAGGGTTCCGTTTTTGCCTTTAGCACGGAACCCTAAAAAACAGTCGAATTGAGAACCTCCTCCTTTTTTGAAGTCAGTTAAAAAGTAAACAAAAATACCGGTAACAGTCAGGACCTTGTGGGTTGGAATCAAACTCACAACCAAGATCAATAAAATTATAAACCACATGCTCTTTATAATCTTGAAGTTCTCATAGATCGAGTACCTACCTACTACAGTATCTTGCTCACATAAAACGTCCTATAACTATTTATAGGGCGTTCTATGTGTGTCAGTGTCGACATACAAGTGTTGATAGAGAACACTGAAATGCGTTTTTGCACAAAGTATGTAGCTTAGTTTCTAAGCTCTTTTATAGATGTAAGAACGGGAACGGCAGGAAAAATAGTTATTAAAAAAAATGGTTATTGTAAAAACTAGTTTAGTAAGTGGTTTTTTAAAATTTAATTCTGTGATGATAAAAGTTACATGTTAGAAGTTCGATACTTATTTATGCATGTTTGTATTATTGTGGGTTCTAAATGGAAGCCGATTTAAATGTGTTTTTTGGAACGGTACTGTAAGTCATTTGTATCAATATTTTTTTAAGAACAGTTTATTACAGTAAAATATATGTTTTTAGCTGCATTCAGAATATAAGGTATACTACCTAACCAATTGCAGTTATGGCTATTAATATTTTTACAACTTATACTAAAAAACTTTCATTAATTAGGAATAAACTTCAGTGAAAGACAACACATTAAATACATGGCTTAATATCATCACATTTTTATAAAACATCATCACAGTGGTGCACAGTAGTAAAACAAAATACCATATCCAATCTTTTCAAGCTCTGGCTAACCAAGTGGTGTTTCCTAAGCGCGGCCTTTTGCGGAACTGCTGATGTTATTAAGTTTTCTCCACAATTAAACTTTGCATTCTTCGAACACCTAAGTAGAAAGTCTTATTTGATATGGCAAATGCTTTTTTCTATACTATCTCGTTAGCGCTGTTTTCTTGGCACTTATTTGTGTGATTACTAGGAATTACGATGTTGAATACTGTTTTATTTCTTATAAACCCTGTGTTGGTAAGGCGCGCATTTGTTTTTTTTTTATAACTATCGGCGTTCGATAGACGCGTAACTCTATGATTTAGAGCGGATGTTCATAAGAACCTTTTTGAGATAATGCTGCTTTATCAATCATAACTTGTCTATTGTTTTCATATTCTCATTTGTCTCACATTTTTATACATATATTTCGGTATAGCAATTTAGGACTAAAAATTAACTTATAAACAAGGAGAAAAGCCATCTTTCTCATTTACATATAATATTACATAGATAATTAGTTCTAATTACTTTATATTAGAAAAAACTGAAACACCTTTATTTGAGTAATTTTGTTAAGCAACATTTAAAATAAAATAAAAATCAAACTCTTTACTTTAAATGACTGGCTATTAAAAAAAAAAATCTCTCTTCTGTATGACTATTAATGAAAACAGAGATGTAAACGAAAAACAGTGTCATGAACTATTTTTCATTGAACTAAGTGTCAAAGGTTCCTACTTACGAGTGTCCTTATCTACAGACTACTACAACCAGCATTACGTATCTTGTATAATGTCTTAAATACCTTTAACATCACCTACAAACCCAATACACACTTTTATAGCAGCCAGACCGGTCAAACCTTGATTTTCTCTTCAATTCTGTCCATATATGATGCGAGCACACGCCGACATAAAGTCATAAATCTTGGGCGCCATTTCAAATCTATCACGAAGCTTTTTGCTTAGAAATGCGAAAGCAATCATAATGAGACAGTAACTGCATTTTTTCCGAATACTAGTCTTCGAGTCTATCGTAGTATTGTATGTGGAGCGTAAAAAGTGAATTGACGTAATTATTTGAGAAGAATAGAGTCTGTAATCATCTAGGGAAATATTTGCTCCTTCACTTCGAAACTTGGTGTTTTTGCGTATCAGAAAACTAGCTATTCCGGCGTTATTTCGTGTTTGTAACTTTGAAAATAACGAACTTACATGGAGCCATTCATCTCATAATTTACCGCCTTAGGGATGGAATTGTCAAAAATCCTTCCTTACAACACTAGAATGACAAAATTCAATGTCATCTGTCAAATGTCAACTTCAGATGTCAAAATTTCAAAATAGTGGCTTCAACGGCTTATTATAAGCTCTAGGATAATGAATCAATCAATCAGTTACCATCATATAATAATCATGGGTATCGTAAGAAGCAACTAAGGTAGCAAAGTTCGCAAGACAACATCCCTGCAAAAAGAAGGAAATCTTGTAACAATCCCTTTTTAACCGACTTCAAAAAAGGAGGAGGTTCTCAATACGACCGTAAATATGTTTTTTTATGTGTGTTCGCGGATAACTTCGTCGTTTATAAACCGATTTTGATGATTCTTTTTTTAATGGAAAGGAGATATCCCAACGGTGGTACCATGATAAGGACATTAAGATTTGATGATGGCATCCAAGAGAAATCGAGTCGAACCTTGAAGTCAGTTTTTGTTTTTGTTAAAATTGTACCTGTTATTTTATTTACCCGTGGAAACCCCCACGGGCCGTCACCCAACCAAGGTTTGCGGCGGGGTGGTTTGTCGGAATCGGACTCACTAAAACCACACGGTGTGCCACTCTGCGCCTGATAAGGGAGGGATCCGGGAACTGCTGTTATTAACACATCTAGACCCCTTGTCGTACCCAACTCGTCTGTACAGCGTGGTATACTAGTCCAGAACCTCCTTTCATGGTAGAGTCTTATGTCTAGCTCACTATAAACTACTACTATACACGCAAGAAAACAAAAACAAATAGCGTTGCCTTTTACTCTTGCATTTGCAATACATAAAAAAATAAACTTAAAAAATAAAATAAAAGTAAAACGCTAGTCAAACGCCTTCTCAGCCCAGTCATGGAACTCAGTATTTGTGACATTAATTGTAATTTAAAGAAGTAACTTATTAAGTTTAAGTTTCAAAATGAAATTAACTCTAGACTTGGTTGTTTTTTTTAAGTATTTTTCATCTTAATGGCGCATTGTGAACAAGTAACCTGTATTGCAAGAATTGAATGATGACTGTTCTTCATTACAAGAAATTACCAAGTACCTATTATCCTGTTGAAATTTTTAAATTGTTATTTTTATTGTAATATTGATATATGTCCAGAGAAGACAACATAATGGAAAATAATGATAACAAGCTATGGAATAAGGGTCAAAGGATAGTCAAATCAGTTTATTTTGTAGTAAACGTCAAAATGATAGCTTTTGTAGGGATTTGTATGACTTTCATTGTTTGTAATTATTTAAACACGTAAAACTTGTTAACATGTTTCAAACCGTAGAAAACCCATCCTTCAGCACCAATGTAATCCCAATCTTTTTTTCTATAAATGTGAATGTAAGTTTGTTTGTTACGCTTTCATGCGAAAACTACTTAACCGATCATCATGAAAGTTTGTACACATATTCTTGGAGGTATTAGAAGTAACATATGATACTTTTTATTAAATGCGAGCGAAGCCACAACCCCCCCCCACCCCCCTATTTAAGCCCATGCTTGACTTGTAGATGTCCATGGGTGGTTGTAATCATTTGCATCATAAGTGAACTCAGCACTATCTGATTATCTAGATCCTTATCTTCATTACATACTCTTACCATTTAATGTTAGCACATCATTAAATAATGTGTGTTCGCTACTAATTGACTGACAGTTCCAATAAAGTTTTATACCAAGTAAGGAAATATTTTAAATTCTATTTTTCAATCACATCGGTTGTAAGCAGACACGTTTTCCTTCCTTTTTTTAACCGACTTCAAAAAAAGGAGGAGGTTCTCAATTCGACTGTATTTTTTTTATTTTTTATGTTTGTTACCTCATAACTTTGGACTGGGTGAACCGATTTTGATGATTCTTTTTTTATTTGAAAGCTGGTGCTTCCCGAATGATCCCATTTATATGGTCCCAATTTGGTTCAGATTCAAGTCGGTTTTTTTCTTTGTTAAAACTTGTAATTATTTTACGTCGAGGACTGTTCAGTGTAAACTTTGTACATTTAAGAGCATAGACGGAATATTCTTGTAAGATTAAATTAAAAGAACATGAACTAGATAAGTAACATATCATGCTACTTGTACTACTAAATTGTACGCTTAAGTCACCACTTAAACCTCGTACAAGTCTCGACAACTTGTACGACACTGACGAAAAGTAACGTAGTTTCTTAGCATGTGTGTGCGTTAACGCGTGTGATTACTTAGACCTACGCTACTTTTTTGCTTCAACAAGAATAAGGCCATGCGTTATCTACCTCTTTTTATTTGATCTGAGACTTAAGCGTACAATTTAAAATAATCATATCTATCGTAGTTTCTTTGACAGTTGTATGATTAGATAAATAATAAATGGGAATTAGACTGAAACGTCGAATAAACAAAAAGTGTTATCTATATATATAAAAGAGGAGGGTGACTGACTGACTGACAGACTGACTGACTGACTGACATACCCAGAGATCAACGCACAGCCCAAACCGCTGAAGCTAGAATCCTGAAATTTTGCATGTAGGTTCTTTATATAACGCAAAAGAAAGGAATTTTTGAAATTCCATCCCTAAGGGGGTAAATCAGGGGATGAAAGTCTGCGTGAGCGAAGCCGCGTGTAAAAGCTAGTAAATCGTAAACGTTAACACGGTTCGAGTCCAGAGTTAAAATACTTTCAATTCTGTATAAAGTATCTAGCCATCTCACTTCATTTCAAGTTAAGTTCAAGTTCATAATCAAGTCACTCTTTCCAACATGACGTTCAAATAAAAGAAATACAGTTACTTCCTAATATTCACGATAACAACTTACTTTGACTACGGACAATTCATCAATGCAGAAAGAAATTTCGTCATGTTAAACGCCCCGTTCTCACAGAACCGATTCATTTTTGTGTGAAGTCTTATAATTAATCACCCATTCATACCTCTATAATAGTACTAACTCATGGGAACTAAAAAAACACAGAGATTCGCTATGAAATTATAATTTTACATTAACTTGGCATAGTTTCCTTGTTTTAACGTGTTAATATTTCGTTTTCTAAGTAGAGTATAGTGAATTCTTGTACTTTCTTGTTCTTTGATGTATAAACACGTTAAGATATAGTATTTGGCCAATAAAACGTTACTAAATTAAACCCAAATATATAGTAACACTAGCTGAACTACGCAACGTCGTTTACGTCTCCTATTGCCCGTAGCGTAATAATTTTCCCCCGTTTTTGTATCATTCTTCGTTGATGCGCCGCTCCTAGTGGTCTTAGCGTGATGATATATCGTCTATAGCCTTCCTCGATAAATGGGATATCTAACACAGAAATAATTTTTCAAATCGGACCAGAGATTAGCGCGTTCAAACAAACTCTTCAACTTTATATATTAGTAAAGATATATAGTATATAGATTGTAAAGTACTAACATACTAAGAGAAATTGTATACTAACACTATGGAATATATCTGAATAAATAAAGATTATTATTATTAAAAACATAGAAAAAATTGTATTTGGTTGAAGAAAGATCCGTCAGACAATTGTCACCGACTCTCGGGTTACTGTAAGCATAGATATGAACTAATAAGTTCATGTCTTAAGCTATGCTCAGACGAGTAATATGATGTATTGTAATTTATGTATATAAACGATGTCTGTATGTATTCTAAAAGCAATCGTCATCAACAACCTTCAGCTGGACCTGTTTAATAGGCCTGTCCTTAGCAAGAATGTTTAAAAGTAATATCGTAAAACAATCTCAAAGTACATTTTACTTTGTTTGCTGTGTAGACTTTTATTGTGAAACTAATTGTAGAATAACTAGTCTAAATATTTAGTATATGGCGCAGAATCTGTTACACCAACCAAACCGGTCGAGAAGGTGTAATCACTTGAAAATTAGGTCCCGTTCATTCCACAAGTCGACCTAGTCTGTTTGAATAGTATTTGATTGGCTTGTGATTACTTAGAACGTAATGGATCATTTGAAATTACGGGTAAATAGTTCACATAGCAGTTATTTACGACACTTTACGGGACACTAGAGACGAGAGTTCACGAGAGAGATTTAATAGATAAGACCCATAGCCAAAATGTAAGGCTTTCTCGTCAATTGTCTTTTTAACCGATTTAAAAAAAGGAGGAGGTTCTCAATTCGACTGTATTTCTTTTTTATGTTTGTTACTCATAACTTTCGACTGGGTTAACCGATTTTGATGATTCTTTTTTTATTTGAAAGCTGGTGCTTTTCGTGTGGTCCCATTTAAATTTGGTCCAGATTGAAGTCGGTTTTTTCTTATGTATGGCCCGCCAAAATGACTGAAAGCATAAGCAGAATCCAAGAGCGGTGGTCACCATACTCACTGCGAATGCAGATAATGCAGCATGGCGACCCACACCATGGCGGTTTAGTGATGCTTCTGCATCTTTGTTTTTTTTTGTTAAAATTTGTAATTATTACCATTACTAACGCCCCTATTATCTTGCTAAGCGTTGAGAGGATGCTATTCCCATACATTTATTCGTTTTCTATTAATGTTTACATTTGTAGAATGTCAACTGGACTAGGCGGGAATGATAATAAAACCAGATAGTCGTTAGTCGCAACGTTTGTTTTTTTTATGGAATAGGCGGGCAAACGACCAGACGTATCGCCTGATGGTAAGCGATTACCGCCGCCCATGGACACCTGCAACACCAGAAGCGTCAGAAGTGCGGCAACGCACTTCTGACGCTGGCCTTTTGGAGATGGGTGGGGGGGGACTTTAGGGGTAGGTGATTGGGGTAAGGAGTAAGGGCCTCCGGTATCCTCACTCACTCGGTAAAACACAGCGCAAGCACTATTTCACATCAGTTTTCTGTGAGGCCGTGGTATCAATCCGGTCGAGCCGGGCCATTCATGCCGAAGCGTAGCTCTCCCACAGTAGTTTCGTTTCGCTTCTTCCTTCTTGTGCCGAGCGATCAAAACATGGAACTCACTACCACCGCACGTGTTTCCCTCCCATTATGATCCCGGGTCCTATAAGCGATGCGTGAAAAAGCATCTCACTAAGCCGCCATAGTGTGCATTGCTGCAATGTCCACGTTCGCATTAAGGATGGTGACCACCGCTCTTGGATTCTGCTCATGCTTTCCATCAGGCAGAGTAGAGTCATTTTGATAGCTTGAACATTAAAAAAAGGATAGTCGCTAAAATAACTTTTTTTAAACAAGTAATTTTTTTTGCTGGTCTTATCTGATTTGTTTTGTTTAATACTAAATTTAAGAAAACTATTTCTTTTAATTTGTATTATAATTGTATGAAGACATACCATGGAAGGAGTAGAAAAACAAAATACAGGCTGTTTTTTTTTTTTTTTTTATATATTTCGGACATCTACCACACAACGCCATCTAGTCCCAAGCTAAGCAGGGCTTGTGTTATGGGTACTAGACAACTGGTATAAATACTTATATACTTTTTTTTTTTGTGAATATATACATATTATACATAGAAAACACCCAAACTCCGAAACAAATATTTGTAGATCATACAAACATTTGGTCCGACCCGGGAATCGAACCCGAGACCTCATGATCAGCGGTCGCACACGCCAACCGCTAGACCAACGAGCCAGTCTAGCCTACAATGATTTAAAAGTATTGTTTTGACAGGATGTCTCACCATCATTCGATATTCTGGTCGACATGGACGCGATGTTCTCAACAAACAAAGACTTATTTCAGATTTAATTGAACACAACTTCGACTTTAAAATGTATGAATAAAACTAATATGAAACGCTAGAAATTGCCAAAATAAACTCAGAATAACGACAGCCTAATTAATAGCTTAAATGACTATATTTTTAATTAATCTATTCAGAATTTTTCATGAGAAACTTCTAAACTAAAACTGGTTTATATTTTTAAACGTTCTCATTTTTAAATGATTATAAAAAAATAATGTTGGTAATTTAATACTGGTACCTAATATTAGAGTTTTTCACAGATTATACTCAAAACAGCTAACTTGAGATAGTCTAAGTATTCTTTTTCATTTCAATATGATTGATTCAATATTTTCATTGATATACAGATTTTTTTTCTTTTTTTACAAGTTTTAGTTGTCAAAAAAAAACAAATACTCCTTTTAAACAGTAGTATTTGTTTTTTATTTATTTTCAAACAACAACAACAAAATTCAGACTGTTTTCAATCATCTTTTTCTAGTTTAAACTGGAGATAGGGTATTGAAACCGGCCATTAGTGAACTTTTTAAAATGTTAATTTTTTTTTATTCTTATATCCTGCCTACCAATGTCACTCGGACCATTATTACAAATCTATTGACACTTCATTTATTAAAATAGGTTCTGTAGTTTAGGCGCTTTGATGGAACATACAAAAACTGCCAAAAATATTATCCGTTCTTTTGGCATCGCTGTATTCAAGTAAAAAGGAAAGGTCAAGTGCGAGTCTATCTTGCGGACTGTGTTCCATACAATATAGATATCCGAGAAATTGTTTATTTGTTGCGTATTTTAAATGTAGTTTGATTTGTTTTAGAGCTATGTTCTCCTGAATTTTAATGGATTTTTTTAACTGCCATTTTTATTTCACACAGGCGTAATTATTGAAAGATTTAGACGAACATATAGACATAATTATGTCTTACAGCAGGCTGTTTTAATAATTTAAACTTACTAATTTATGTTTTACATGATATTGTAACTAAGGTTGTAAGTGGAAAGGTTAGTGTGTCGATTATTCTGAAATTTTACTGACAAGGTTTTTTACAAGGAAAATATTTATTCACACGAGTGAAATCGTAGACATAAGCTAGTTAACTTTAATCCTCCAGGTCCATAATCCTATTTTCATTGCAAATTTTCAACGGGTCACATGCGTTCGGAAATCTTTTAGTATCATTTCTCGTGACAACTATTAGTTATTCTGTGCTCGTGATAGCGTCTTAGAAATACCTACAAATATTTTACAAACGGTACCCTAAAAAGTTTTTTACTAGAAGTTATAGTCGGCCATTAAAGTAAGGATGTAAATGTAATTACTTCTGATTATGAGATTTATAATAAAATGAGGATTTAGAAAGGGATACGAAATATTCGACATGAATACTAACAAGGCTTCAATAAGAATTTAAAACGGATTTGCCTTTCTGTATTAACAGGTGTCTAGGCTGTAGTATATAGGTACTACGTAATTATTTTATGTAAATAATCGCTAATTTTAACAAAAAAAAAACCGACTTCAACCTGAACCATTTTTTAATGGGACCATTTTGGAAGCACTAGCTTTCAAATAAAAAAATAATCATCAAAATCGGTTCATCCAGCCGAAAGATATGAGGTAACAAACATAAAAAAAATACAGTCCAATTGAGAACCTCCTCCTTTTTTTGAAGTCGGTTAAAAAGCGTAGGGTGCTTTCTGAAAATAATTATTTTCTTTTATTTTAAATTAATTTATTTTATTTATTACTCTATTCTTGATTTGAATTATTAAAAAAAAAATCTACTTTTTGGTTTGGTTTATTTATAAAAGCGTGACTTTTTACTTTTATGAAACTGTTATTATTATGTTATATTTATTCATTTTTCAAATTATTATATTGCTATCGGTACTTACGACATAATCTTTTTATTACAGAACCAAGTCACTCATTAAGACTGATAGATGATCCCTATCAAATTTACCTCACATATTGGAAGTGCGTAGTAGCGTATTATTTCTTATCAAGGGCCGTAGGTTCTGGTGCCATCACTTTGCACCATAGATTTTGTCGGCAGCCATTATCTATGAGCAGGAAGTTACGCAGGTTCGCTCGCATTATCTGATTTTAAACATTGTATAAATATCGCCCAAGTAGCCATTTATTAAACTAGCCGGTGCTCGGGGTTTTTGCCTGATTATTTATTGTTGTTTTTTGAGCAGTGAAAGGTCTTGTACCTACCTACTTACCTTAGGCGTTGTCCTTTAATTTTTGATAATAAAAAAAGTAACTACAAGTAAAATTTTTACGAAAACAAAAACCGACTTCTAGGTTCGACTCGATTTCTCTTGGATACCATCATCAGATATTAGTGTCCTTATCATGGTACCACCGTTGGGATATCTCCTTTCCATTAAAAAAATAATCGTCAAAATCGGTTCATAAAGGACGAAGTTATCCGCGAACACACATAAAAAAAAACATATACGGTCGAATAGAGAACCTCCTCCTTTTTTGAAGTCTGTTAAAAAGGGTGTAATTTAATAGAAAACACACTGCAAAATAGTTTCACTACTTATTTTGGTTCCATCATCGCTACCAATCCAAACTATAGTTTTGATTGTGATCGTCTTTTCAAAATGAAGCATTTCAAATGAAGCCTAACTTGAGCGGTTTAATTTTCTGCCCCTTTTATCACAAAATACAATATAAAGCTTACCTTTTAAAACCTTATTACTTAGATACATTAGCAATGTTTGACAATTTATTCCAGTCATACAAGACTACGTTTATTTCATGATCGTGATGAGCAAAAGGTGTACAGTTAGAATTAAAAGCTAACTACATATTTAGCACTCCTCTAATAGTTCTTAGATATGAAGGAGGTGTTAGAATGAAGTTAAATTTAAGTTTGTGGGGTTGCAACCCTTGTCAAAAAAATAATTAAAGAATTGTCAGACCTATAGTTTGGCATGCTCTGAGAAATGCAACCCCAAATGTAACTTTTAAATCTATGTATATATAAATATTAATTGCCGAAACGTATGTACGCGCATAACTTCCTATCGACTGCACCAAATTGGATAATTCTTTTTTCTATATCTTCGTTATTGTTAGGGCAAGGTCTGTGTAGACCGACTGCACGGTTGGCCTAGTGGTTTAGGCGGTCGCCACGCCGCTTGCCAATTTGCCAAGTGTTGTGGGTTCCAATCCTACGGGACAACATTTTGTGTGATCCACAAATTGTTGTTCTGAGTTTGGGTGTTAATTGTGTCCGTTTCATGTATGTCTGTAAAGTCCCCCGCGACACAGGATGTTTATTCCTAAAGCGGGAGTTGTCTCTTTAAAAAAAAAATTGTTAACGGGGAAACATTTTTTTGTCCACGACTGCACCGTGGGAAGCTGAGGCGGACATAATTACTAAAAACAAGTTTTTCAGAAATTTAGAAAATATTTACGAAAGAAAAATATGGCGGTACGAAGTTCATCGGGTCAGCTAGTTAATTATAAATTTAGAAGAAATAAATTCCCAACTTTCATCAAAACAAACGACAACGACCAATAAAAATCAAATCTCTAGAACAAACACTTCAACATCAAACTCGTCCCATTGACTATCGATCGTCTGCAGTCGTCTATTCTACCTCATAATACTATCTCATCAATTTATCTTTAACCCAGCTATAAACTATAGAGTAAATAATTAAAGAGGGTCTCAATAGAACCGTAAATAAGGCCGTCTACGTGATGTCAACTTCCGCACTATTGAGATCGTGTGTATCTGACCTAATATTATAAATATCGTGAGGAAATTTTCGTATGGTAATTTTGTATTCACCTAAGCTCGTTACGGGTAGAGCATAATTTTATAAAGTATACAATAGTCTGTAACGTATTAGGTGAAATTCCCAGATGTAGTTCAATAAAGGTAGAATGGGAAACCTAATGAATAGCAAGGAATATCGAATTATGAAATCATGGGATTAGGGGTTGGATGGAATTTAAACACAAATGTTTATTTTTAGGTTTTATTTATATCAGTGTATTGTTAAAGTTCTGTACATAAATAGTAAAGGTAGTAGAGCCACGCTGATTTCAGCACGAACGGGTCGGCTCGACCGGGGTGGTACTACCCTCGAAAAAAAAAACAACACGACAGCACGAACGCTGCCATTTTAGACAGCGTTCGTGCTGTCGTGTTTCGTTGGTGAGAGCGAGACCGGAGGCCCAAATAGTCTAGTCAACAAGTTCCATACTTTTTAACTAGACTCTAGACTAAAAGATGCAGAAGCATCACTAGGCCGCCATGGTGTGGGTCGCCATGCTGCATTGTCTGCATTCGCAATTAGAGGTGACCACCACTCTTGGATTCTGCTTATGCTTTCCATCAGGCAGAGAAGAGTCATTTTGGCGGGCCATACATAAAAAAATAACTTTTTTCACCCTACAGAACAGGTACGGAAATTGCACATACATATACCTATGTATTGACCGAATGCAAGTTATAAGCAGCAGGTACAAAGGATTTTTTTATGGAATTGTGGGCAAACGAGCAGACGTATCGCCTGATGGTAAGCGATTACCGCCGCCCATGGACACCCAACACCAGAGGCGTCACAAGTGCGTTGCCGTCCTTTGGGGGATGGGCAGGGGAACGGGATGGATGTTTGTTACTCTTTCACGCAAAAACTACTGAACGGATTTCGATGAAACTGTACATTAATATAGGTACTATTTGCCGCGATAACCGACATACACGCGGGCGGAGCCACGTGCAACAACTAGCATTGAAATAAAAGTGACCGTGGTGAAGGATTTAAATAAAACGTCCAACGTGGTGTCTCGAACAGCGAGGAATAAAGGGGAGATTATTTATTGTTAATGCCTAATATAGGAACTAACGAATACTTATGTTACCACTTAAAATATTTCTCTTTCACCGACCGATAGTCGGTGCCAGACACAACACTGAATGTAAATCTAACCTAATGAGTTCGATTAACATTCAGAAAAAAATCGACTTAGTGACTCTAACTAAGTTAATGAACACTAGACCATTGGGTCAGTGAAATTGTCATTTCTTTGCCACTATCAAGCTAGACCTGCCTGTTTGACTGTATATGTATACATACATACAAGTTTACTAATGATACATAGAAACAAAGTACTAACAGTAAAGTGTGGGCTCGATCAGTATCGCTGGCATGCGGCGCGGGCGCATCCCAGCGGTATAGTTGACCGCTAAATTGTCGCGCGAGCATACGTTCACTGCCTACATACTAGAGATTTTGTCTACCCGGCTAACTTACTTTTGCCAACGACTTTGCTCGCTATGTAGACCTTCAAATCTTAAACCTATTGTAATTTCCTACTACTGTCAGTTAAGAACTAGGAATATTGTGGTCTGGCTTGGCCGGAGTGACATCATAGAAAACAATTAATAAGAAATTCCTCCCTTGAGTGGTCCCTTTGGAGGAGGGGACGAGGGAGAGGCAACTCAAAAGTCGCTAACGCATTTCTATCCTTGTTTTTCTTTTGAAAGACAACTGAATCGCATTAGGAATACTGTCTAAGACTGAGAACAATAATTTGTGGATCACATTAAGAAGTATTTGAAAAGTTCCAGTTGTCTATGGTCGGTAATAGTAAATCAGATTAACTTCAGAATGATGATTATTTACCCCTTTCCCTTAGTTTTCGTGGTAGTGTTGGGTATCGCATTTTTTTTTATTTTTGGCAAAGCGTACAAAATAGTCCAAGAAAGTATAATTGCAATTATATTAAATAGGAGTGAACTGTGTACAGTTACATAGCCGACGGGCACCGTGCATAAGTACGCAACAGAACGGACATGAGGCCATTGTGCGGCTCCGATCCAAGATACGGCCGAGTTCCAAGCTTTACAGTTACCCCCTTCTGAGCCGCGTGTGTGGCTGCCTTCCTGTTCACATATTAGAAATATTGGGCTCGCTATATTGTGTACGAAACTTTCTAGGAGACATTCCTGTAAAAATTAAGTTGGTAGGTATTAAAGAAGAAGTGAGCGTGAAATCTATTTATATTATTTACTAGTTGTTGCCCGCGGCTCCGCCCGCGTATATGTCGGTTATCGCGGCAAATAGTAGCCTATGTGTTATTCTGATGTATAAGTTATATTACTGTAAAGTTTCTTCCAAATCCGTTTAGTAGTTTTTGCGTGAAAGAGTAACAAACATCAATCCATCCATCCATCCATCCTTACTTACAAACTTTCGCGTTTATAATATTGGTATAAATATAGATTTATTATAGAGAGAAAATAAACAGAATCACCATTATTAAAATAAGAAGTGTATTATAATTACATTCTTTATTATTTGAAAACAAGCTAATCATTGAAAAAATCTCTTTTCAGGTAAACAACAGCGAATACCGATCGTCTAATGATAAAATGATTTCCAAGATACATAATATATCAGACTAAGAATTAACGTAAGTATAAATACACATTTTTTTTTGTTTCAATAGTTGTCTACGGTTTACATAATAAAAGACCAGCCACTACTGACACTACTTGTCATTCAGCATAATATCATATTGAAGTCTAGCGTTGTCCATTTTCAAGTGTACACCAACCTCTATCAGTTTTCAAGTTCGCAACACGAAAATACACAAAACAGCATTCACACCACAATATGGCCAATAAATTAGGTAGATTTAGCCCAAGAGTAATTCTCGAAGCATTCATAGAGCATATAGTGTAGTTGGAAAATACTACGCAGCACCTATTGTAAGTGGACGGACTTGGTCTGAACTGGACGGGCAACAACTAAGCAACTATGTAGAGATGAAAAGTTGTCGGTAACTGTTGGCTTTATTTTAAGAATTTTAAATTCCTGGTATTTAATTTTAAATAAAGATTCTATTGCAGAGTAAAAAAGAAGCCTTGTTCATCTAAAGGCCGCATATCGGATGATAAAGAAAAAAAACCACTTGAAAATTGTAATTTACTGTAGAATTGATATTTCTCAGCCGAGGAAAATTTGACTTATTAAAACATTTAGTAAGTACTGAACTTTAACAAAAAAATTATACATTTATATGTGATGTATTAGCAATTAAAACTACGTTTTAACTTTTAACCTATTAAAGGCAAGTACATAAGACAGCCTTGGCTTCTGAGCTGTAGGCAATCACTTTCCACCAGGTGACTCGCGGGCTCGTTTGTCAACTCTGTCATAAAAAAAAACTTTTTAAGTAAGAAAATATATGTTGTTGAATGTTGCAATCGGCCAACATTGTGTCGCCCACTAGACGACGAACTCTCTCGAGTCCAGGTTACAGAGAATGTCCTAAGTGCCAGGCTAACGACACAGTGACTATTTAATACAACTTTCTACCGTTTCGTGTTGCCATTGCGCTGAATGAGATATTATTTATTGGTATGACGAAGGTAAAGGCGGTGTCATAGTATTATAAATAGCGAACTTAGACCAGTTTTAGTTATGATAGTTTTTTTTTAAATGGTTAAGCTAAGAGTTTGCACAAAAACGAGTTTAAGATAGAATGATTACTTTTAAAGTAGCTTGCTAGTTCGAAGAATTATTGTCGAATTTATTGACACTTCATTTATTAAAATCAGTTTTTTACGCGTTACGTTGGAACATACAAACATTCATAAACTGCCCAAAATATTACCCTTCCTCTTGGTTTCGCCGTAGTAGTAGTAATACATCTAAATTTATTGTCTAAAATAGTTTAAATAAAGAAAATAAATGAAACCCATTTCTCCGTGCGTGATTTTTAGGTTTCCGTGCCAAAGGAAGGAACCCTTATAGATTCGTCATGTCTGTCTGTCTGTCCGTCTGTCCGTCCGTATGTCACAGACACTTTGTTCCGAAACTAAAAGACCTATAATGTTGAAACTTGGTAAGTAGATGTATTCTGTAAACCGCATTAAGATTTTCACACAAAAATAAGAAAAAATCAAAAAAAATTGGGGGTCCCCATACATAGAACTAAAACTCAAAAATTTTTTTTTCATCAAACCCATGCGTGTGGGGTGGGTATCTATGGATAGGTCTTTAAAAATGATATTGAGGTTTCTAAAATCATTTTTTTTTCTAAACTGAATAGATTGCGCGAGAGACACTTCCAAAGTGGTAAAGTGTGCCCCCCCCCCCCCTGTAACTTCTAAAATAAGAGCATGAAACATCTAAAAAAAAATATGATGTACATTACCATGCAAACTTCCACTTAAAATTGGTTTGAACGAAATCTAGTAAGTAGTTTTTTTTAATACGTTATAAATCGCAAACTGCAATTTACCTTTGATTCAATCAAAACAAATATAAAATAAAATGTTACTTGCTGCTGCGGAACCCTTCATGGGCGAGTCCGACTCGCACTTGGCCGCTTTTTCTTAAATATTATTATTAACCTGAAATTCTAACCAAATAACATCACGTTTTAAATTATGTAGGTTCACAATCGAAGGCAGTTTTTAACTAAAATCATCTCAAATCATACATCTTACTCTCATAAAGTATAGGGTACTAGGTACGAATAAATATAATTGCTTCGAAAGTTTCCTCCGTATGCTTTCTAGTTCAATTGCGGGACCTCGGCAATGCGCACACGCATGAACACTCAACACGTATACTTACTTCTACACACATCAAAAGTGTCTAGGGATCAACATATGTGTCTAGGGATAGGGATCAACATATATTTTTGCAATAACTTTTCTCCTGATTGATATTAAGACGCTGACTGCAGCCAACGACCTTGAGCAATGGACACGCCCCTTACAATGTTCGATAAAGCAGCGCCGCGGTTGCGATGCGGTTCGTTATTGGTACTACTACAGAGTCCGAGAACCACTAATCCACTTTCAGTTTGCACTCTGCTAAAACCAACATAATGGCGCTTTGTAGTTTCACCACACTTTACACAGGGCTTTAGAATATTTCAGATAGGTCAAAATAAAAATGCTATCGTAATGGTATGATAAAAAAAAAACAAAATTTTAAATAAGTAAATAATGGTTCAACTAATCTAATTTTGTGCAGCATATAAAAATAGCAAAAATGTCATGCGCAAAATGGGCGCATTCCTTACAAAAATATTATAATGAGGATTATTAATGTGTTTACTTTCTGTCTATGAAATAATAGAAAATATGTGATATAATATTTATTTTATTTTGTATTGTTATAGATAAAAAAATACAATTATGTAAGCAAGTAAGTACCTAAAACAAAAAAAACAAAATTTTAATCACATTATGTATTATAATCACATTATTTTATTGTGATTAACGAGATCACGATTATCACGAGATCGAAATCAAAAAGCGAGACAATTAGGTACATAGATACACATACATACATACATAAAAACATCCAACGAAAACTCTCTGCCAAAAAAACACTTAAAAGCGTAAAATAAACTGGTTCTTCATAAATTGCCTATACCTAATTCTTTATTCATTTAAATAGTAGTATTATAATGTGTGCTAGGTACCTAGAATCTGTTTGAAGTCGGTGCCAAGTGACTATCGCTTAGACTTTTGTAATTGTTCGTTTGTATTCTTTTTGGCTTAGCACCGACTTCAAACAGATTTTAGGTACCTAGCACACATTATAATACTACTATTTAAAATGAATCAAGAATTAGGTATAGGCAATTTATGAAGAACCAGTTTATTTTGCGCTTTTAAGTGTTTTTTGGGCAGACAGTTTTCATTGGATGTTTTTTGGAAGTCGGTTTTTTTTTATAAAAAGTTTTTATTTTTCAGTTTTTAGTGCAAACAATCGTAGGTAAGTAGTAATTTGAACTATTTCATCAAATTTCATCATCAAGAATACAAATGAAGGTCTAAACGTATGTGTAATATTGAAATCATCCTCTAATTCCTAACTGTTGAAGAGTTTAACCTTCTATCATCAGTTCACCTAAATAACTTGAAAGTATACGACTGAAGCTCTGTAGATACGTATGAAATTGAAAGAATTATCCTCCAACTCCTAACCGTTGAGGAGTTGTACCTTCCACCTTCCATCATCAGCTTACCTAAATAATTTGAAAGAATACGACTAAAGGTAACATATATACATCTGATATTTAAAGATTTATCCTCCAACTCCTAACCGTTAAGGAGTTGTACCTTACATCATCAGCTCATCATCATAAAATGATGACTACCAGACGCAAATACGGGTGTAACTTCAGAAAATATACGAAAAACATAGTATGTGCCTATAAAAAATGAGAGTTTCCCTCGATTTCCCTGGGACCCCATCATCAGATCCTGATATGCTGGCAATGGGACCACCTCGGAAGCATACCCTTTCGAATAGAAAAAAAAATTTTTTAAATCGGTCCACAACTGACGGAGTAATCGGGTAACATACATAAAAAAAAAAGAAAAAAAGCGTACAGTGGAACATAGAACCTCCTCCTTTTTGGAAGTCGGTTAATTAATTAGGAACTATCTATTTACACTATTCGTCTGTAGAAAATGATTCACTTATACCAAATTATACACTAAATAGGCGACTAATATATCGGGTCAGCGCGCGAATCGAGCGACATAGGTCCGTCTAGCAGCGCGCCTCAACGCTCACTGCCGATGTCCATAGGAATGACAGAGAAAGAGCGCTTGGAATAGAAGGGCGTAAGTGCTAAACCACAAAATTCGTTATTATGGTAAAAGTTGCAATTTTATTAAAAATCTAACTCAACCATTTTCTTTAGTTACATATGATAAACAATTTTACTTAATTTCATTTACATTACTTAAAGCACAACTGTGTAAAGTCAGAATTCAAATATTTTCGGAGGCTACTTTGATTTTTTTTTCTATCGAGTGAAGTTTTTCAAATCGTGTTTTGGAAATAACCACTATGTCAGGAACATGTTCAATTATAAAGACATTGATTTTGGTAATGATATGAGCGATAGGTTTTATACAAAGCGATCTTTATTTAGCTCTATTTTGGTTTTCAGCCCCTTAATTAAAATTTTCTTTAAGGAGTAGTCAAATAAAGTGTTTTCGTTTGTCACAGTAACGATAAACCAAGTCGCCTTTGCATTAATAAAGAAATTTGCCATTTTCTTAATAAAAGGATTTTTGACATTTGAACCACTAACATTAAAGTTCGAAAAAAAGACTGAAATAACAGTTTTCTTTAAAATTTTATTAGGTAACTTAAACAATTAATAATCCGTGTTTCTACCGCGAACACTAACACAAGAACATCGGTTTGGCATACTCAAAATGAGTTCATCCAAATCACGCTGTGGAATGGCCGCCCATGTTCGTTGCAACAACAAAAAAAGGTCTTCTTGCGACTGGATACCCTCCATATTCGGCAGAGCTCTTCTCTGTAGCATATCCCATGCATGCTCAATCGGGTTCAAGTCTGGCGACTGAGCAGGCCAGGGCCAAAGCCACATCTCAATCTCAAGAAATCCGCATAAAAATGCTTGATCCCTAGACACTTTTGATGTGTGTATTACTCATTAAACCTCATCATTTCAAAATACCATAGAGATATATAATCAGATTTATTTACTTTCCAAATGTATGTGAAGCATTAAATTGTTGTTTTTTTGGATTATTATGAAGGCTGGATAATGATAACTATAATTTATATGTTCGACCATAGACTAGGTATTTACAGATATAAGTTTGACAGTTTAATGTCAAAGTATAGTTGGTAAGTCAGATCTTTTTCGGTTAGAGCTTAGGATAGGGATATATTTAATTTGTGTAGTACTAATACTGCTTTTACAGATACGAATGTTTATATGTTTATTTACTGCTCAATAAAGCCAAAAGGCTAAACGAATCTTAATGAAATTTGGGAAAGAATTAGCGCATTTACTTTTTATTCCAAGAAAATTAACATGAGTAAAGCCAGAGGAAGAAGTTAGTAGTGAGTTAAAGTTGAAGTATTTTTATGGTTAGTAGGGTATCATTGACAATGATATCTGACAATCTAAGGACGGAATAGCGTTTAATCTATACTTATATTATAAAGCTGAAGAGTTTGTTTGTTTGTTTGAACGCGCTAATCTCAGGAACCGCTGGTCCGATTTGAAAAATTCTTTCAGTGTTGGATAATACATTTATCGAGGAAGGCTATAGGCTATATATCATCACGCTACGACCAATAGGAGCGGAGCACCATTGAAAAATGTTTCAAAAACGGGGGAAAATTATCACGCTATTGGTAATAAATAGGAGACGCAAACGAGGTTGCGTGGGTCAGCTAGTTAAAAATAAAACTACAGCTGTCGTTATCCTTTTTAAGTACGCATATGTCATTAATGTCATAATGAGGATCATTTATGTCCAAGCTAAGTGACATAAATACAAATATTATAACTAATATCTAAGCTATAAAACGGATATAAAATATTTGTAAAAAAGTAAGTACCACACCTGTAAGTACCTACATTTTATTTATATTTATTTATACATAATGTGTAGTGAGAGAGAGTGTAGACCTCACTTTATAGGCGAATTTTAACAATAATTGAATTTTGTTTTACATAAATAACGCTTAATGTAACGTGAAGCTAGTGTATGGTATAATTTTAATACGCAATATATTCAATGCTGTTCCACAATTAGTAGCACATTTTCTCTAAGAGACCAGTCATTATCTATATTCATATATTACTACGTGAAGCAAAATCTTTGTACCCCTTTTTACAAATTGGGGTCAGCTACCAGTTCAACCGGTTTTGCCTGAATATCAGTTTTTCCACGGAGCGACTGAAATAAGACCTAAGCAATCCTGAGGGCGAACTGAATTCGAAGGTTGAACTACTTGTCAGTATATTTGAGGGCACTGACTTCTCAATAACGATTGTCACAGATGTTCAGGGCAACCGGGACCGACGGCTTAACGTGTTCTCCGAGGCACGGGCGTAAAACACCACTTAATTTTCATACTCCGGGCTGTTATTAAGAATTCCTTGAAAGAAAAACCCAATAACACCTTTGGCCCTACTCATGAATCGTACCCGAGACTTCTTGATTGGCATTCGCATGTGCTAACCGTTAGATCTGGACTAGGAAAAAAAAAAAGGTCGAATTCGACCACTTAGCATGTGTGTTTATATCAGTTGTCTAGCATCCATAGAACAAGCCCTGCTTAGTTTGGGACTAGACGGCTAGTGTGTCAGTTGTCTGATATATTATACGAGTACACTAGTTGTTGCCCGCGGCTCCGCCCGCTTATATGTCAGTTATCGCGGCAAATAGTAGCCTATGTGTTATTCTGATGTATAAGCTATATTACTGTAAAGTTTCATCCAAATCCGTTCAGTAGTTTTTGCGTGAAAGAGTAACCATCCATCCATACTTACAAACTTTCGCGTTTATAATATTAATACCTATAGATTATATGCGACTCCTGGTACTTCACTGTGAATAATCTATGTAGTACCTCCTATAAATCCCAGTTGACTTCCTCACAGTTTCCAACTCTTTACACTTAAATTATGAAATGGCTGACACCCCCTGGTAATCCTCACGCTATTATAACCTGTTTAGAGGTCCGATATCGTCGCCCCCCGCTGCAATATATCAGCACCTTAACAACTACAGAGATGTAGCCTACAATGACTTAGTTCCCGCTATTTATTCTGAAGTGTTTGCGACTATCTTTACATAGTATATAATAATATCGCTTCCGCTGACTGTTCACTTAGGCTTAAACCACTCAACGGCTTTTAAAGCAGTTTCAGCAATAATTACCGTAGGAGAGCCACGCTTCGGCATAAATGGGCTGACTCGACCGGAGTGATAGCACGGCCTCACAGAAAACCGGTGTGAAATAGCGCTTGCGCTGTGTTTCACCGAGTGAGTGAGGATACCGGAGGCTCATTCATACCAGTCCATACTAATACTATAAATTCGAATGTAACTGTTAGTCTGGTATTCTTGCGCAACTAAACTACTGCATCGATTGCAAAGAAATTTGGCATCAAGAGACTGATTCTTGAGAAAGAATTTAGGCTTATCTTTACTCCGATGGCCGATATACTCTAGTTGTTCATAATTAATCTGTATATTATATACTAGCTTTTGCACACGGCTTCGCTCACGCAGACATTCATCTCCTGATTTACCCCCTTAGGGGTGGAATTTAAAAAATTACTTTCTTAGTGCTCCCTTACGTTATATAAAGAACCTACATGCAAAATTTCAGGATTCTAGCTTTAGTGGTTTGGGCTGTGCGTTGATCTCTGGGTATGTCAGTCACCTTCTATTAATATGTATATAGAAGACTAGCTTTTACACGAGGCTTCGCTCACGCAGACTTTCTTCCCCTGATTTACCCCCTTAGGGGTGGAATTTCAAAAATTCCTTTCTTAGTGCTCACTTACGTTATATAAAGAACCTACATGCAAAATTTCAGGATTCTAGCTTCAGCGGTTTGGGCTGTGCGTTGATCTCTGGGTATGTCAGTCAGTCAGTCAGTCACCTTACTCTTTTATATATACAGATACCAAATTTTAAAAGTAACATAATACTCTAAGAACTAAAGTTTTTAGTCTCTTTTTTCTTCATATTAATTTTATCGAGCGCGTTGTTATGTGAGTTCACAGTTGAACGGATTGGGCTAGTAAGGTTTCCTGTGACCACGCTTTGGTATTTTTTTTTGGGTCTTTTTGGGTCCCTTTGAGATATGGTTGCGAATGCCGAAGGACCACCTAATAAGGTTTTGGGCAGAATTAGATTTTGTATTATGCCATACTTTGTTGGGGCACAATACGGTTGAAGAAAGTTGACGCTACAAATAGATAAAAACAATGTTTGAAGTGGTTTGTATATCGTGTCGAAATTTAAGCTTTCGGTTTGGAAATTTTGTAGAACTAAACATTTTTTAAAACACATTACATTATTGATAGGAATATTAAGTTGAATTAGTTACTCAATAGCTGTACAAATCTGGCTGAAATTTGAGACTAGCTTTTGTTCGCGGCTCTGTTCGTGTGTATGTCTGTTATCGCGAAAAATGTAGCCTATGTCCTTATCCAAGGTCCAATGAATCTTTAAACCGAAATTCATTCAAATCTGTTCCATGAAGCGTAAGAGTTAGACGAACGAGTTAACTTTAGAATTTATAATATTAGGATGTATTGATTAACAAATACAGCTTAACACGACCGAAGCTTCAAGCAGACATTAGTTTAATATTATATTGCTTTAAAGGTTGTATTCTTTGGTATGTCAAATAATTGATATAAAAATCTATCAGCAAATATCACTTTAGTTGAGTATGTAATATCATCGCTCTCAATTATTGAGAATACTTAGGTACTCGCCCACGTGTTAGAAAATAATATGATACTTGAATGAAGTCAAGTCTATTGAGTTTTTCTTTATTAAGCGTCACAACTGTACATTGCCTAGAAACTTGTATGGAATAACTAACTTATGACGTCATAATGTTTTATATAACTAGCTTGTCTGTCAGTTATCGCAATAAAAAGTAGCCTATCTAAATGCTATTTAGCTGTGAAAGCTTAATTTAAATGTATTAGTTGCTAAGTTTGAATTTACAAGTTTAACACGAAAATCTAAGACTCTAAAAGATTAATTAAAAAAAAGAATCCATAAACAGTGTTGACATCAGTATAGTTTTGAACAACAAATGAATTAAAACCGACAAGCCCATACAAATATCTACATATTTTTTTACAAAAACAGATCGAACGAAATAACTACGAGCCTTATTACACCGTGTTTTCCGCATCACATAAATAACTTCTGAGTTAGAAAGCAAAAGACATTCAATAACAAATTCTTAAACACGATTGTCAAGTGAAGCTAAATAATTCAACGCTAGGCGTAGGTGGGCTCATTTCTTCGCTGTAGCCTACTAGTAGGAAAACATAGGTATTTTCATATGCATGACCAGCAGTAAGTGGTCAGGCAAGCTATCAGTCGTCTCTAACCGTCAGAATGAGTTGATGGAATAGCAATTGATTTTTTATAAATATTTCTTATAAATGTATGTGTGTTTTGTAATACTCATTACTCATTCATCAATAACCTTTAATAATCCATTACAGGACTTAGGTGTATCTTTGGAAAGAAGATTATGGCCTATTATAGCACTCTGGGCAGACGGGTTGGTGTATGCATGTGTTTCAATTTTTCCTTCTGGCTTTTTTTCTAGCGGATATAACACCCATTAGCTTTAGCTCTTAGCTTCAATAACACACTTTTAAAATGCAACTAATCTAGCACTTATATTCGATATTATATCGAACACTAAAACCCATACTCGTAAGTGCACCATCAATAACCACTATTACGAAACCTATTCTGTTTGTGTGTTTATTTGCTATAACACGGGAACTACTTAACCAATCTTAATAAAATGTTATATAGTTTTAATAAGTAGTTAAGTAGTAAGTTAGCAATGTTAAGGCATTGGTAATAATCATATTTAAAGGATAAATAGTTTTATTTCATGTGTTTGTGGGATACGTTGATGTCTTGTTGATTTAGACTGTCATAAATATGGATAATCTAATAAATTTGAATTAATATTGGTGTAGAGATACCTATGTAGAAAGTTTTTTTTTCATTAACTTCTGAAACATTGCAAAATGTTGTATGCCTCCGTTCACATAATTTTCGTCAAAAGGAGTTCAAAACTTTTGCTTCATGTTTAAATATATAGATAAGTTAATTACAATGTTTAAATTTGACAGCTTATAACTTGTTTTTCTATAGATAGGGACAATATTTAGCAAGAAAGCAATCAGGTGACAACTTTTGCAGAATAACGGGCATATTTTGATAAACGCATATTATCAGGCAAGTTTCTAAGTGCGATTGCGTCTCTAAGTGCTGAATTAATGACGCTTTCTGTACGTTTTAGATATTGCTAGTTATTTATGTTCTAAGTCACTACTGAATTAAAAGGAATTAAAAGAATTTCCAAGAAGATAATATCCACACATCACATCTCACAACATGTTACCGTGGGAGAGTCACGCTTCGGCATGAATGGGCTGGCTCGACCGCAGTGATACTACGGCCTCACAGAAAACCGGTGTGAAATAGCGCTTGCGCTGTGTTTTACCGAGTGAGTGAGGATACCAGTGGCCCATACCCCAACCCCTCCCCCCATCCCCCCCATCCCTCAAAGGCCGGCAAAACACTTGTGACACCTCTGGTGTTGCGGGTGTCCATCGGCGGCGGTAATCGTTTCCCATCAGGTGATACGTATGCTCGTTTGCTCCCTATTCAATAAAAAATACAATAGTCTGATCGCAAACTACGCATAGCTATTTTAGCGAGACAGCTGATGAACTTACTTATACTATATTTCGAAATACCTAGGTAACTATATAATATACATATAAATTACACCAATACCAAGTACAAATGATCAACAGCAGGATGCTTAATATTTTCGTAGGATGAATAAAAATAAATACTTTCAGTCACATATTTAACTGAGATCTTTTTCATTACAAAGAAAAGCTAAACTGTTAATGAATCAGTTACAAAAAGCAAGTAAGTTTAGGTATATGTAGAGATAGTGAATATTACAAAAAATAAAGACATACTTCAACTGAATTATTTGAAAGCTCTAACGCGTATGTTCGAACCCTGTATATCATATTACAGTATACAACTGCACTGATTTCCCTGTAACCTACTGACACGTTGTAGGCGTCAGCTTACTACTAGGCGACGAATCGTTTACTAAGTGACCGCAGTATTGGGTTACAACTCTGGCCGACATCGCAACAATCCGTGCTTTCGGCCCTCATTTTTTTTGTTTCTTTATTCTTAGTTATATACATAATATTTTGAAAGTGGAAGTAAAATTGGTTAAGGTGTTTCGAATATGGTACATTGAATTTAGTAGGTAACAGATGTTTTTCGAATCTTTTTAAATTAGTTGGAGACTTGGTGCGGGTAAAAAGCGCTCCACACGATCGGAACCGACCGACCGACCAAGGTGACCTTGGTCGGATTGTTATAAACGGAGAGAGCGGAGGAGATAATCATAGTGCACAAGGGTGTGCAAAAACACAGGGGTTAACTGACACGATCGGTGAGAGATCAGACACAAGACCGACAACTCTACGTGCTCTCCGAGACACGGTGATTCAGACCCCAACTTCCAAACTCCGAGCTGTTATTAAGTATTTCTATAATCAGAAAAACTCAATACCACTTTTGGCCCGACCCGGCATTCCAACCCGAAGCCTCTTGATCGGCAGTCGCATACGTCAACCGCTAGACCAACGAGGCAGTCATTATCACTTGTTGATGTTTTAGTTGTTTCACTACTTAGTATATCTATACTAATATTATAAACGCAAAAGTTTGTATGTATGGATGGATGGATGGATGTTTGTTACTATTTCACGCAAAAACTACTGAACGGATTTGGATGAAACTCTACAGTAATATAGCTCTTACATCAAAATAACACATAGACTACTATTTGCCGCGATAACCCACATATACGCGAGCGGAGCTGCAGGCAACCACTAGTAGTCTATATAGGCACTTTAAAACCACCCGGAACCAGCAAGTCTGTACAGTCTGTTACAGATTTGATCTGATGTTTGTCGAAGGGATGCGAGTTATACTCGTAGGTCAGAATCGTTTGGAATGAGATTCTACCGTTTTATCTTAGACAATAATGAGTCGTAAATATAATTTAATTTAAATTTAAAGCTTATAATTAAACATGAAACAGCAAAAACTAATTACTTCTCATGTGTTTTAGAGTTCAACTCAAACATGTTAAAGTAAATCTTCGTATACTAATATTAACTACTAATCTTCTATCTATATATATAAAAGCGAAATACCACTCACTTATTAATCACGAAATCTCACTTTTTGTCTGTCTGTCTGCCCGTCTGTCTGTATCTTGCCCGCACATCACGCGGAAACTACTGAATGGATTCAAATGAAACTTGGCATGATTTGAGTTCATACTACGAGGTAGGACATAGGATACTTTTTATCCCGAAATTCAGCACGGTTTCCTGGAGAGAGGGGATGAAAGTCATAATATGTACTTAGTTGTAATTCAATAACGCATAGTCCGATTTCATTCATTCTTTTTTTGCTAGAAACAAAAAAAATAAAAGATAGAGGAGAAAGATAGGGAAGTTGAGACAGATATGTAAATATGGCGGTACGAAGTTCGCCGGGTCAGCTAGTTGTATAATAAGAATAATATGTAGGTTTTTGAAACGAGCGCGAGCGTTGAGACGGTACCATCTTGGAATGTGACATCAGCGTATTAAGAAAAGATTAAGACAAAAATGTATTATTCTACTAACCCTTCTACCGCCAGATATAGCCACGGTAGCAGTGTAAACAATATTTTTTGTTCTAAAATTTCCGGTCCAGATAACGTTCTGTTATCTAAATCGCTTCACAACTAAGCTTTTAGTAGATAAACTTAGTTGAATGTCCGTTTATTTTTATATTTTAATAAAAAAAGGCTTAGATAATGAATATTTAGGTAGCTGTATGTTTAAATATATTTTATTACTTTTGATATATTTTTATGGATGATGTTTTAATTGTTTCATTTCTTCTAAAGCTAGTTTTATTTCAAACAGTTACAAGTAGATGCCGTATGATAAAGTTATATTAAACTTTTAAAATTAACTGCCTGGGTGGTACGGTGGTAGCGTATGCGACTTCTGTGCTTGAGGTCTCGGGTTTAATTCCCGTTTCGGACCAAATGTTTGTGTGATCTGCAAATATTTGTTTCGGAGTTTGGATGCTTTCTATGTATAATATGTATGTATTATATCAGTTGTCTAGTACCCATAATACAAGCTCTGCTTAGTTTAGGACTAGATGGCGTTGTGTGAAATAAAAAAAAAGTTTAGCAACCTGGTATAGGACACCAAAACCCTCACTGCTTTCTAAGGAGGGATTTATGTCCAGCAGTGGACTGACAAAGGATGCTGATGTGAAACATTAAACTTCGAAAGAAACGTTTTAAATCCGGTCAACAAGTGATTTTAAGCCTTATTCCACTAAACATACATATCAAGTTATATTGAAATAACTACAGTAAAAATAGAAAAATTGACACAACTCAATTATATGAAAGTTGACTATACATAGTACCAACTATTCCTACCTGACCTTATTCTTAAGAGTAGTTCCGGTTTGAGTGCACCAGATTTCCACAGACAGTGGATTCCATAAATGCATACTTGAAATTGTTAAGAGTTTGTCAAAGAAAATTGTAGAATGCGTATTCTTGGTTTGATTTCTTTGAACATATAAAGCTGCTCTTTCAGAGAAGATATTAATATTATTAAAGTAAGTTGTATATGGTCATAGTTTATTAAGAAGGGCATGGAATTAGCTACACTGTTGATGCTGTGAATATTGTCAAATACAAAAAAGACAAACATTCTTCAATGTCATTTAAAGAAGACACATCAAACTATGGAGTAACCACTAAATCTGCATCGCGCAATAGAAGTTGTCTCGTCGATTAGTATAGAAATAAATAAACAGCTTCGTAACGTTAGGCATAATCCCCTCACCTGGTCCGAGGATTCTCTCCTTTTCTTTAAGGAGACCAGCATAAACTTGTCTTCTATATTGTTGACATGACTTGTAAAGCATTTTGTTATTGACACTAAGTTATATCACAAGTTAGATTAGTTTATTAAAACACTAGCGACCCGCCGCGGCTTCGCACGGGTGGATTTCAGATGCCCCCGCCGACGACACGATTCGTGCATTTTAAATCTGTAATATCTTCGAATATATTCATTTAATTAGATACTGTAAAGGGTCATTTCTATATTAAATGCACAATGCATTTAATTTAATTAACTGTATAAGGATTCATTCTGTATTGCTTAAAATCACTTCGTAAATAAGCCATTATTTCTCGTAAAAAGAAAGGAATAAAAAATGATTGTTGTGGGTTATCCCTAAGAGATAGACATATACCGTCGCGGACTTTTTTGTAGTACTTTTTAAGGTGTACAATACTGTAGTACATATGCATTTATTATACATAAAAACCTTCCTCTTGAATCACTCTATCTATTAAAGAAACCCGCATCAAAATCCGTTGCGTAGTTTTAAAGATTTAAGCAAACAAAGAGATATAGGGACATAGGGACAGAGAACGCGACTTTGTTTTATACTATGTAGTGATGATGGCCTATATTCAGCAGGGAACTGTTAAAGACTATTGATGATATGAACATACTCATTTCACACCTTTTTAAACGACTTCAAAAAAGGAGGTTTTCAATTCGATGGTTTTTTTTTTATATTCGTTACATCATAAACTTCGACTGGGTGAACCGATTTTGATGATTCTTTTTTAATTTGAAAGCTGGTGCTTCCCGTGTGGTACCATTTCAATTTGGTCCAGATTGAAGTCGGTTTTTTTTGTTAAAATTTGAGATTATAATATAAAGTATACGCTTTCTCTTCATCCATAATTCTGACCTAAATACTAAAATTTATACGCCAAAGAATGTACTGAGCCTAGGCTTGACTTATCACCGCAACTATGGATCGCTCAGCTAGTGACGGGTTTCTAGATATCGCTCACTGCTTCATAATAACGGTATTCGATCTTACGACTAGTTAAGTTACGGTAGTCAGTTTCCTTTTGACGGAAGGAGCAGATCTAGACGGTGGTTATCGAGATTTAACTGAAGGGTTGTAAATTCTTTCACGCGAAAACTACTTAACCGATCATCATGAAACTTTGTACACATATTCTTGGAGTAATATCACCTCCTCATAAGAAGTAACATAGGACACTTTTTATTAAATGCGAACGGAGCCGCGGGCGAAAGCTAGTGTCAATTACTGCACGTTCGGCCTAGTGGTTTAACGATCAACACGCCGTTTTCTACTTCGCCAAGTGTCGTGGGTTCAAATCCCACGTAGGACAACACTTTGTGTGATCCACAAAATGTTGTTGTGAGTCTGGGTGTTCTTTGTGTCCGTTTCATGTATGTTTGTAAAGTCCCCCGCGACACAGGATTTATTCCTAGTGCGGGAGTTGTCTTTTTAAATAATAAAAAAAAAAAATATAAATGTTTGTTACGCTTTTCATGTAACTTTGTACACATATTCTTGGAGGAATACCTCCTCCTAATAAGAAGTAACATAGGATATTTATTATTAAATGCGAGCGATGCAGCGTTTAAAATCTAGTTACCAAATAATTCAAAACTAAATGCATCGTCAACCACTACTGTCTCTTCGAAACATTTCGATCCATCCTAAGGTTGAATGGAAGAGATTGTTTTTGGCAATAAGGGCGCCTTTTGTACATAACATAGCTGATTATGAAATCAAATATCATTATCAAATTGTTATTGATTATCAATTATCAAATTGGATTGAAATGTCGCCTGCGGTATTCCCGAAACAATACGACCTTCAAACCTTCAAGAAAAGAGCGTACTCCTTCTTTTTTTTTTTTTTATATGTATATCCCGCCAAAATGACTCTACTCTGCCTGATGGAAAGCATAAACAGAATCGAAGAGTGGTGGTCACCATACTCACTGCGAATGCAGACAATGCAGTATGGCGACCCACAGCATGGCGGCCCAGTGATGCTGCTGCATCTTTTAGTCTAGTCAACAAGTATGGAACTTGTTGACTAGACTATTTGGGCCTCCGGTCTCGCACTCACCAACGAAACACGACAGCACTGCTGCTGTCATTTTACGTTGATTTTCAGTGCGAGGGTAGTACCGCCCCGGTCGAGCCGGCCCATCCGTGCTGAAATCAGCGTGGCTCTACTACCTACCTACCTCTACTACCCTTCTTAAAAGGCCGGCAACGCAGTTGTGACGCCTCTGGTGTTGCGGGTGTCCATGGGCGGCGGTAATCGCTTATAAACAGGCGATACGTCTGCTCGTTTTCCCCTCATCATCTCCCTACCCTTTTCCCTAATTTATTTGGGGACGTTGCAATGAGTTTTCCTCCTCCATTCTCCTATATCACTCGTCAGTACACTGCTTACTATATTCCTGTCCATATCCTCTTTTATGCAGTCCATCCATTTTTTCTTTGGTCGACCTCTACTCCTATATCTGTCGACTTCCATACTTAACACTTTCTTAACTACATTTTGCTCATCTCCACGCATCACATGTCCATACCAGGCTAACCTGTTGCTTCTCAACTTTTCATTCACTGGTGCTACTTTTAGGCTCCCTCTAATGTATCCGTTTGCCCCCTACATGATAAAGAGAAATTGCATGTGACTGTGGGTGTAACCAAGTCTGACAAATTAATGTTTAGAGTTCTTTAGACTGACTTCCCAATGACCACATAGAGTCTGGTAACATACGTTTAAGAAAAAGACAGATTCCCTTTTTTTACATAGACAAAAAAACTTAACCAAAAAATGGTATTTCCTTATAGAGTTTATGACAATCTTGGGACTGATTGTTCTTTTTTGGGTTACATGAATTTAACCTATAAAAATTGCTTATTTAACCTGAATATTTAAGGGAAAACGAGTGTCAAGGCCGGGGTTCAATCAAAAATTGGACCATATTTCCGGCCAAAGCACTCCTTTGAGTCAAGTGTCTTCCAGCAAAGCGCGTTCGCTTCGTAACCTGCCTTCGCAGGTTTTTTACCTTATAAAGTACTTTCTAATGAAAAAACTACCCTAAGCTGATACAGATAGAGCTTGGATTCTAACAGGATGCTCGGAACCACACTCACTCTTATTTAAATAAGGTAGTCAGTGTGCGAGTAGGATAGAAAATGTTGGGTATGGGTGTGAAAGGGAGGAAAGATGCCGATGTTGCCGCGCATTTGATAGTGATGGGATGTGTCGACAGGTTTTTTAATTCTGTTAAATATTTAGGTATAATTTATATTCATGATATCTGTAGTAACGTAAATTGCAAATTTAGTCTTCTGGCCCCTACAAAAAACTGGAGGACATTAATTAATTTATTAATTCTTTTACATATTTCGTGCCAATTTATCGACAAGAATAAATGAAATTATGTCTAATACTAATGTGAATTGAAATATACCTACATGTGAAACGATTTACTTTTGTTACTTCACCAAAAAAAAAACTGTGTTATACTTTGTTACATACTTTAAAATATTCATGTATTTAATACATATAAAATATACAGATACCCACATATTAGTGTAAATAAAACATTTTTCATTTTAGAACCATTTATGTACTCTATGTATATAGACATTTATTCAGTAAACATAGAATGAATACTTAATTGAAATAAATTAAAGAATTCTAACAGATATGAAAGTATTTAAAATAATTTATTATAAAAATCTGTTATTCTAATGAGTGGTGATTCATATTTAATAATGTTAATAAATGCTAAAGTTTAAATGTCTTTTGTTGAAAAAATCGTTTGAATTAATTTAAGTTAATAACTTATTGTATGAAAACTAGTAGGTATTTCCTTATTTTTTTTGAGATATTATGTGTTGAAATATGTGCATTCCAATACGTTCTGATTAGTTTACTATGTTTTATTATTTAGATGTATTAATTTGTATGTATATTTATTTTAATTAATATGAAACAAGAATACCGTATAACGGATCAACTCGGTTTAAAAAAATTGTGTGTGAACATAATGCAGCACTAATTTTATTTTAAGCATCTAAGTTATTTTTTGATTTGATAGTTGATATTTTTTGATAGTTGCGATGTTACAGTTTTTGTCAATCTGCTGGGATAGTTTTCTCAGTATTATTTATAAGGTTATGTATTATTGATATCTCTATTACTGGACATGATTTTAGTGTGAAAAGGCGGAGAACCTGTTAAGACTTATTAAAAAAAACTCTCCTGTGTTTATTAGCTATCTTCGCTATTAGGAGTCAGTGATGATTAAGAAACTTATTTTCTCTTTTTGACTGACTCTGACTTATCTCTGACAAGAGACAAGAAGACGAGAGAAGAAGACTGAAAGTTATCGCACTTACAGAAACAAACCTCTTCAGCTTTGTTTTACTACTACTAAAATAAGTTTTGATTTATTTAAGAATTTTGATAAATGAAATATAAATATTGAAATGTTTGTCGAGTATAAGTTGACAACCCTAGCAGCCAGATGGCGTCGACAGGCGCTGCGAGCCGACAACTCGAATTCGGCTCGTTCGGAATTCCTCGCGTCGCCTCCGCCCCGTGATGCATGCACGAGTTTCGGGGTTTTAGACGACCGCCACATTCGTTTTTTAAAATTTATTTTTTTAAAAGGGATGGCGAAATGATTCGGAGTTTGGCTCACTGTGACTGCGTTCCATTGTTTCAAAAAATTATTTCACATTTTGCTGTAACGGTTTTATTAGTGATGTTTTTTGGAAAAAGAATATTGAACAAGACTTTGTACCAAAGATTATGTACGTACGAAAGGTTCAAATATCGTTTTTATTATATACGTCTATAGAAATTGGTGTTTATGGTATTTATCTATGGGGCATTTTTTAAAGTCTTATTCCGCAAAGTCAATTC
Organism: Diaphora mendica; assembly: GCA_949125395.1. Classification (NCBI taxonomy): domain Eukaryota; kingdom Metazoa; phylum Arthropoda; class Insecta; order Lepidoptera; family Erebidae; genus Diaphora; species Diaphora mendica. Next base: position 25,172,816 of record OX421319.1, read on the forward strand.
ATTACGGTAAGGTTCTGAAAACGGTTTAAGTAACCCTACAATCTCTTTAATGCAAATTGAGTACAACACATTCAATATTCTCATATTTATCGTATCTTGTACATAAAATGTCTGATTGAAGGCTATAGTCTTAGTAGTCTTACCTTCTTACATAAATGCCACTAACTGTATATTTAGCTTCAAAATGTAGACTTCTAACACTCCCATGGGGATAAAAGCGTGCATGTAAATCAATCTCATCGTTTCAATCCTGCAGTTCATAAACTGATTAACTTTTTATTTAGTGATGTATAATAGTCCTAATAAATAACGAAGCAAGATATCGTTTGAAACACGCGGTACAATAATAAAGTCGGTGCTTAGCCAAAGATAAACAGGTACTAGTCCCAGAGCCATTATTTATCTAGCATACAATGATATCTTTGTTGCTCTAAAGCTTTGTACACACGCAAGCTACAAAGCCGACATGATAGTTAGCTGAAGCTGAATTAAAAAATAGAAACAAACTTTTCTGGTATTGTTCTTTATTTAAAACATTTTTTATTGGGCATAGAATATAAATTTTAATATAGTTTTTGATTTTAGGAAAAGAGGTGATGTTGAAAGAGGTGCGAGCTGATTAAATAGAAAAAAAAATCAGAAGAGAGATTTTTTCAAATCTATACTATTATATAAAGCTGAAGAGTTTGTTTGTTTGTTTGTTTGAACGTGCTAATCTCAGGAACGGCTGGTCTGATTTAAAAAAAATATTTCTGTGTTGGATAGTACATTTATCGAGGAAGGCTATAGGCTATATATCATCACGCTACGACCAATAGGAGCGGAGAATCAATGAAAAATGTTAAAAAAACGGGGGGAAATTATCACGCTACGGGCAATAGGAGACGCAAACGAGGTTGCGTGGGTCGGCTAGTGTAGTATACTTACAAATGGTACACATGACATAAATATAAATTTATGACAGTACTAACATACTATTATTTATATAGAAATCAATTACGTCGTTAAATAAAAAAAAACTTTTATGATAGAACTTATTAACTTGTGTTTTGGTTAAGGTGAGGGTTTGATAGGTAAAACTTTCATTTTACCAACAGAATATTTCTGCATTTTTTATGTATATCCCGGGAAAGCGAGACGATTAAATAAAAATATAAAAGTACAATGCTTAATTCTGTATTACATTGTTTTTTTAATGTGAACAGTTAAGCAAAATATTCAGTGTTAGTTATCGTTAAATATTCTTCAACAAATTTTTAAACATAATATACTTTACATAGATGTGAACGCAGCTTAAGTTTACTTTATAAATATTTAACACGTTGACGTCATGTTGAAGTTTAGGGCCTAAATGCTGGTGTAAATAAGTGTGAGGTAAGTTGCAAACTTGTACAATGGCGACGGACTGTATTACAATATTCTTCGGCAGTGAACTATAGGTTTATCTTTAGGTACAACTTTCATGTTTGAGTGCGAAAATGCTGCAATGCTGCGAACAAATCAAAAATGGCGCGGCTTAAGCCTACAATTGACGTGAGATATTCCTAGTTCAAACGATTTAAGAAGCGACGGGTTCTATATTCAAATAAATATACTTTTTTTTAATGTCATCTTTTTTTCTGTTAGAAAAGAGGTTTTTTTGTTGGTATAATTTAGCTAAAAATAGCTTTAGGTTTATATACGATATAGTGTAATGACATATGTGTGTCAAATGGAACTGCATTTTACTATGTTCGTTTTGTGCCTTTAAAAGTGTACTGAATGCGACAATATGTTATGAAATCTTTTGATTAATCATTTGTATATTTTGCTGTGTATAACAACTATGTATAAAAATGATAAAGAGAAATATGATAATGACCTTGGAAATCATTCACCACTTGAATAGTTTGCACATTCAGTATTCAGGAAACATTTACTTACTCCTACAACGACGAGTTGTAGTTTTTCTTGAATTACTTCCAGACCAATACAATCTTTGAAGATTTAAGAAAACAGCGTAGGTACTCCTATCTCAAAAGTAAACATCGATTTGCTAATGTCATGGCAGTCCTTTACCGTCAATCATCTACTTGTTTAACTATACAATTAAAGGAAACCATCACATATTATCTTTGTAATTAAGACATACTGTAATTTAGACTAATATTTTCATCAAAGTAGGAATAACTAAAGCTATTAAAACCATATAAAGGACAGAAAAAAAAATCGTGTGGTACTAAAATCCCATAGGTATTATCTTGGCTCAACTAATAGTGTAAATTACTTAGGCAAGCCTTCGCCCCCGACATTCACAGGTACATACATGCGCACGCGCATACGGGAACAATTAACACTTGGAATTCAAACCTTCTATGGAATGGAACTCTTGGATTATGGATGGAGAAAGTTCTCTGTGTTTAGAAAAAAAAAACAATTGCGTTGATACGAATGCGTTACTTAACACAGGATGCAGGCATTTGTAGAGTCCGTCTCTGTAATTCGTCATTATTCATCCGAAGCATAGCACGAAATGCGAAATGCCAACTGTAGCGGGTAGAAATTAGTGACTTGCAAGTTTTAACTCAATTATTATACAACAAGTTCTTAGGAAGAACAGCTTTCTATTTAAATTCTTTTTTCTAACATAATTTTTCATGAAATGTAAGAAACTGAAAACGAAAAAGTAGCTTCAAACGTTTTTTACGCAACTATTACGGGCATAGATCTTAACCAAACAGCGTACTGTCATACCCATAAAGCAATGTATAATAAACTTCTAAAGGCTCTCGCTTTGTACGATTTAAAAACGTGGATCCGTACAGTAGCCAGCGATGTTTGCTTATCCATTAACACTCAAGGGGTCTAAGAGACTCTAAACACGAGATATAGGATCCGTAATAAAAACTGGTTTAACAGATCTCACTAGTGGGTATTGTTTGGGTGACTTTAGTGCACTAATTAAATGTGGTTTAATTTTTACTTTTAGGAATGTGCCTTTGTTATTCATAGCGTGATGTTGAAATGGGACTATATTAAATACATTACGTACGAATTGTAAAGTTATGGGTATATCAGCGTACTTTTACATTTTCGTAGATAAAGGGCTTAGATTTAATATCTATTTGCACTGGGCAGTAGGATCGTGTGATTGGGGAATTCCCTCAATTGAATTAGGGAATTACTCTATAGAAGAATGAACCTAAGGGTAATAAAAAGTCGTCTGTTTCCGAAATTGCCAGAATCTAGAGTATGGTATCAGGTTACAGATGAATATACTTAAATATTGAACACGTATAAATGAACATATCCACCCCAGCCCTTCGCGCATATATGCTAAGAATGAGAATCATCACCTGAATTGTAGAAGTGGCATGGAGGAAAGAAATGACTGTGGCGGTAGATAATCTTGCCGCTTTCCACTGCGTTGAACTTTGTGAGTTCGATACCTAGAGAAAACACCATGTGTGATCCATAAATTATTGCTTCGAATATGGGTGTTCTATATGTCCTTTTCATGTGTGTCTCACTGTAGGTATATAATGTACCATTATATCTCCTCTCCGATAAAATCTCTCTCTCTCCCTCGTAGTTGGCTGGTCTCCGTTGAGACTTGCCGCCGTGACTAGGAGAACATCCTACTAATATTATAAACGCGAAAGTTTGTAAGTATGGATGGATGTTTGTTACTCTTTCACGCAAAAACTACTGAACGGATTTGGATGAAACTTTATAGTAATATAGCTTATACATCAGAATAACACATAACCGCGAGCAAAAACTATTATTATTTAGTGCTAGTGCAGGAATTATCTATCTTGTGTTAAATAATGGAAAATATTCGACATGCCACAGGTAATTCAATCTGGCTGCTACCAGAATAACCTATAAAACAGTTTACAATGTAAATGAGGAAATCTTAAATTTGACGAATTACTCTAGGTACCCTCCCACGTCCTCGTCCGTGACTTACTCACAGGAGACGCCTGCGCAGCGACATCGTGTCTCCAAAATATTTTTATTAAAACAAAGGTTTTTTGGTAAGCCCAAGTGATAAGAGGCAGAGAGAGCGTTTATAAAATCGCGAGTTCGTATGATTTTTCGATTGTTTTTACACATTTTTGACAAGACTGTTCGTATAGTGGTTAGTGATCCTGACTGCTGAACCTGAGATCATGGGTTCGACCTTAGCCGGTGAAAATATTATGTGATGAGTATTGTCGGAGTAATTTATCTGTAATATGCATATATTTAGTATGTGTCCGATAAACGGAAACATGCTTGCCACGTTTTGTAAGATTACATAAAAAAAATTTTTTTATTGATGTTTCATAGCTATTAGAGCCAATTTCATCATTTACAAAATAGGTGTAAAGGCTAACTGCCATATTGCAGCTACATTTTTAAATTATTATTATTTTTTATTTATTTATTAACTTTATGCACTAAATATGTACATCGGCGGACTTAATGCCCAGGGCATTCTCTTCCAGTCAACCATTGGGTGGTGTAGAAATCTTATAAGGTAGGTGCACAGAGGTTACCCTCTCGTGAAGTAAGTTAAAATGTATAATATTTACAACATATTCAAACATACTACTACTATATATACCAATTAATAACAACATACATACATACATACACATACATACATATATACAGATTGACATATACATAAATATTATAATATATACACTACGAATAATGGAAACGTAAGGTATGCTATTGATTAGATAGTTCATTTTATATAGATATAGTTAGATAGTATTCATGGGTTCAAAAGTCTAACCCTGCAATTTTAAAGGACTTTTTCCCGCTACATCTTATATTTGGACCAAAAACGTGCAACACAGTTCCCAGTAAGCCGTATCTTGGCATTTATCACCCACGTTCATCTCAACTCGTGTTCACCACTAAGACTAGTATGAGAATTCCGACATGGTGATCGCATAGAAGCCGCTCTCAAAAACTGTATGAATCTTTTTAGAATCTGAGGTGAAATGTCATTGTGTCGTACATACATTCACGCTTAAATCCCTGAAGACTAAAAAGCCTACTTTTTTCAACCATCTATACATACATACATCTATACTAATATTATAAATTCGAAAATAACTCTGTCTGTCTGTCACGCATTCATAGCTAAACCACTGCATCGCTTTTAATGAAATCTGGCATGGAGATACTTTGATTATTAAGAAAGGACATAGGCTCATTTTAATAGCGAAACCCGACATACACGCGGGCGAATCCATGCTCAAAAACTAGTGTGTTTATAGATAGAGGTTGATAGAGTTCAACTAATTGGGGTTACTCTATGCTGTCAATAGGCCAATTTAGGGATTGATCCAAGGGTACGGTGATTTAATATATTTTATTCAAATATTAGCTTTACTAATATGTAATAAATAATCGGCGATGATCGACTGCTTTGGACTCAACGGGGCCACTTTATCAAGAAGGGACTCATTCTACCGACGTTGGTTGCATGTCCAAATCTAGCACGTGAATAATATCTTCTATAATGAAACTCACTTGTACTTATTCCACTATTTTAATTACATTTACACTTGACCGGTTTCGTCTTAAGGCATCTTCATGGCGAAACTGGTCAGGTGTAAATGTATTTAAAATAGTGGAAAAATACAAGTGAGTTTCATTCTAGAATGTATTACAACAAGTTACATCAGGTACCGACAATCGAGAGGAAAAATTACAAAAAAAAAAGAATAATATCTGTTTACTATGCCCAAAGAAGCAGTCGATCCGAAGGGATTTCCACACCATCAACAAGAAAAAAGTTAAGAAAAAAAACAGCTAGCGAACTTGTTTATACATACCTGTTATATAAGTAGTTTAAGTTATTTTATCTTTTCATATATTAAAATAGATGTGTTTCTTTATTTGCAGGTAATTGAGGGTCATAGACAATTTATGATATAATTTCTCGATGTCACCACAAAGGTAAGCAAGCGAGGGTTGAAAAAACGTTAGGTTTGTGTTTTCATATTCTCAGCGCGTACGCATTTCATTTGTGTTTTTATTGAAAAAGCTTTGTTTAGTTTTTCTGTCACGTTTTTATCGTACGATATTTTAAGTTTATTATTTTCTTTATCATTTATTACGAGATATGTACTTTTTAATTTATTTTAATGGTTATGGGAATTTTTGCTGTCTGTTTTATAATCCTGCTGTCGGCAGTTACAGAGATATTTAAATCCAAACATTTACTTTTTCAGTCATTATATTTTAAAATATTTTACTATATTAACTCGGTTATATCTCGTGGTTTCTTTCGGCATTTCTTTCCAGAGTGAGTCTTAAGAAATGCTGGCTGGAAAAATGTTGTTCCTATCTTCCCTCAAAAACATTCCCAGAAACATACTCTCTCTTTGAAGAAACCATTATTTTAAGTAAATATCACATCCAAAACAGTAAGTACCAAAACAGAAACACTTGAATAAATATCATAATATTAGCCTTCATATTAATACAAATAACCAATCAAATAGACCCCCTGGATCATCTGTCAATCAAAACATTTTCTAAAGAAATATCTGAGGATAGAGGTCGGTTTATACTGGACGTTTATTTTCGTCTTCTAATACGCCGAAAGCCGAAACAAAAAGTATGTATCGTTCCTTTTGGGGAATTTTACGTGTTCGGAATAATAATTTTTGTGACATATTTAGCTCTCGTTATACCTTGTGACGAAAGGTAATGCAGCACGAGTATATCAATTGTTAGTACATCATGAAAGTAATTCTTACAAATATCTGATAATTTGGTGGCTGAATCATATAAAAATGTTATATTTAGTAATTTTAATGATTTTTCAATACAGTGTAAGGAAATTAAGAGTGCTGTTATAAATTTTCTTATGTATAGATTGTCTGAAAAATATTACGATCTTTTTAGACAAACTCAGTAATAGAACATTTCATTTTTCTTCTTTCTAAAAAACTATCCGTCACACTGAGTTTTTTTTTTCATTAAGAATTCCTTATGCGCCTGTTCCAGCATTCCACACTGATGATGCCTGTATTCTTCCTTCTGGAGTCTTCCTTTGTTATCCTATTTCATTCACTTTGACATAACGTATGCTAAATATGTCACAATCTTAACAGACATTTGTCTGTGTGTTTGTTTGTTTGCACTATACTGTTGAAGTGTTAATGTAAGTCTTAACACGTTCACAAATTATGAATTATTGAATAGACAGTACACTAAACTGTCTTATATGTAGAGTGTTATTTATATATGAGTGGATATTTTAACACATTTTTGGATATAAGTGTTGGAAAATGTATAATGTTCTAAAAAGGTAAAACCCACTAATTATAATTTTTATAACTACGGACTAAGGACAACATCACTGAGAACCTTAAAAGAAATTTTATATCAACCCGCCTGACTAGAGTGGTATAGTAAGGCCAAATCTCCTTTCTAAATAGATACCTTTATCCAGCACTGAACTGTCAAAGGTTGTTTATGTTTGAGTGTGATACTTTTTAGGGTTCCGTGCCAAAGGCAAAAAAGGGAACCCTTACAGATTCGTCATGTCTGTCTGTCCGTCTGTCTGTCTGTCCGTCTGTCTGTCTGTCTGTCTGTCCGTCCGTATGTCACAGCCATTTTTTTCCGAAACTATATGAACTATAATGTTGAAACTTGGTAAGTAGATGTATTCTATGAACCGCATTAAGATTTTTACACAAAAATAGAAAAAAAACAATAAATTTTGGGGGTCCCCATACTTAGAACTGAATCTCAAAAATTTTTATTTCATCAAATCCATACGTGTTGGGTATCTGTGGATAGGTCTTTAAAAATGATATTGAGGTTTCTAATATCATTTTTTTCTAAAGTGAATAATTTGCGTGAGAGACACTTCCAAAGTGGTAAAACGTGTGCCCCCCCCCCTGTAACTTCTAAAATAAGAGAATGATAAAACTAAATAAAATATATGATGTACAGTACCATGCAAACTTCCACCGAAAATTGGTTTGAACGAAATCTAGTAAGTAGTTTTTTTTTAAAACGTCATAAATCGTAAACCGAAAAATATCGATCAAAGTTACAAGGAACTACAAGAACTTTTATATTATGTTACTTGTTGCCACAGAACCCTTCATGGGCGAGTCCGACTCGCACTTGGCCGCTTTTTTATGGTATTGGGCGTAAATAAGGAGGGTTACCTGACGATATGTATTGGTCTGTTGGTTTACCATAGGTGACTCGCCTGGTCGTTTCGCTTATGGACACCACAACTACCGTATTACCCGTTTCTGTAACCATTCCACTTCAGAAAAGCAGGAAAAAGAGGTTGGGCCCTATTACCCTTATTCATTCGGTAAAAAACAACGAAAAAATCGGTATATTGTAAGGCTATAGTATTAAGTTAGCAGGTTTATGATGAATCATGGGTCTCCTACGATTAACCTGGTTAACGCTGATACCACAAATTTTTGAGAGGAAATCTGATTGAGACTATAATAGCCACCAGAAGTCAAGGTCGAGTCTGTCTGTCCTGTGATTAGAGAAACCACAAGGATACTTTAATTACTATAGAACCGGAAAAACTGGCTGCAGATTTTAATATAAAATACAGCTAATAAGTTAGTATGATTATAACGTTAAAAAGCGACATAAAGATACCTAATATATGCATTAATCATTGTAAAATTTATTTAAAAACTGAAGCAAAAAATAACAAATTTACATGTAAATTTTAACCCATCTGAGGTAGGTGTTTCACTTAGCCTTGACAGCCAAGATCTAGATCTCGAAACAGATTTATCTAAACTATCGCATTTCTAAACGATCTATGAATATAAATTTATCTATTAATGTAATAAAACGGACAAGTTTTGACTGGATCTTTATTCTTTATGGTTGCTCTAGAACAATAAATATGTATGTGTATACTCATCTTTGCATATTAATACACTATTATATGAATAGATTAAATAAATAAATATTTCGGACATCTAACACACAACGCCATCTAGTCCCAAGCTATGCAGAGCTTGTGTTATGGGTACTAGACAACTGATATAAATACATTTAAGTATACTTCTTTTTTTTGTAAATACATGCACATTATACATAGAAAACACCCAAACTTCGAAACAAATATTTGAAGATCATACAAACATTTGGTCCGACCCGGGAATCGAACCCGAGACCTCATGATCAGCAGTCGCAAACGCCAACCGCGAGACCAACGAGGCAGCTAAATTGTCAAAAAGATTGTCACATCGTCACATCAACAGCTAACAGTCTACTGGGAGATCGTTTTTTGTTTTTTCGGAAGACGGTCCCCATTGTGAAATGACTCATCCACATTTTTTATATTTTTTATCATTAATTTCATCACGACGAAGACTTAAGGACTTGAAGACTTAAGATATGAAGACTATAAACACTTGACATTGGAAAACAGAAATAGCTGATCCGAGAGATCCGGCTGGTTGCCATTTCATCAAAAGAAAAACAGTCTACTGCTTTGCATAGACTTTTCCTTTGAAAGGTATTGGCCTATCATACCACGAACGGTTGGTATAGGGTTTGTGTCAAGATTCCCTTCTCTTTGCAGTGCTGTTGTCTTGGGTAGTTTGCGCCCTTAGTCGACTCTTACGACACCCTCCGGATGACCCTATTATCGTGTGAGAGCCACGCTTCGGCATGAATGGGCCGGATCGACCGGAGTGATACCACGGTCTCACAGAAAACCGGTCTGAAATAGTACTTGCGCGTAGTGTGAGTGAGGATACCGGAGACCCATACCCCAACCCCTTTCCCTATCTGGAAAGATAGGGGTATCCCTCGCCTCCATCCCCTCCTATACGCCAAAGGCCGGTAACGCACTTGTGACGCCTCTGGTGTTGCAAGTGTCCATGGGCGGCGGTAATCACTGACCATCAGGCAATACGTCTGCTCGTGTGCCCGCCTATTCCATAAAAAAAAGAATAGCAACTTTAAACAGATTTTAATGTATAATACATGTGGAAGTATTTTTTTATATAATGTATATATTATGTAATATATATGTAGTTATGTAAGACAGGAATTACGATTAATAATTTATAATTTTATGTACAAAAAACTGTTGAGAGTTTTACTACTGAGATATGTACTTTTAATATCGTTTTTATTGCTTTTATTAATTCTAATGAAAATATATTAGCTCCTAATTATTTTTGATATATTAATATGAGTGAAAGGATTTTTGTTATTTTTATCAATTGTATAACACCTCTTATTAATAATAATTACACTAACACAACAGGCTTCCTGGTAATCTTTCCTATTATACTGGAGGTAGTCAGTTACATTCCCATCCAGGACAGATAACTATGTTATAAACACAATAATTTACCCATTTCTAGGCGTGATTTATACATAGCATGTATATATTTAGAAATATATAAATATTGGCAGTCTGCTTGCCGTACTATTCCCTCCCTCGTTTGAGATCAGTCAACCGTGTGTAGGATGTGTGAGGTTAATTATTATATGGTAGGAACAAGCTTTTCACTAACTTTCAATGTATGTATGTACGCTTGTATGTTCGGGTGGAATCTTGCAACTCAATTTTGAAGCAGATATCTTCAACCGATTTTGCTGAAATTTTGCAAACATATGTATACAGCGTGACAATACAATATTATAATGACATAGAGCTGATCTGATGCTGGAGCTGGAAGGTGGCCATAGGAACTCTGTAAAGAAACGTCGCAACATCATCGAGTTTGGACTCATTTGATTCGTCTCGAGGCATTCCAGTAAAAGCTTGCTTTTAAAAAGCTTTTTAATTTCATTTATATACATCTTATTAGCTATATAATAAGTAAAAATTAATATATTCTGCGTATTCCATTAAAGCGACGCGTAATTGAAATCACTTCAGAACACATGAAATGTATTATTTGTGTTCATAACGCGACATCTTTTAATATATGTGTGGTCTTATTTACAGAAAATATTTAATTTACTATCGCAAGACAAGTTCAAGCAGTCATAAAACTACATTTGAAATTGATTAGTCAGTAATAAAATGGTAGGAACACGGCCAATAGTGACGTAACGATACGATTTCCTTAAATAATGTTTTACGACTCGATATATAGTTCGATAGTCGCACTGATATAAGCAAAAAAAAATTGTCGTAAATATGACTAACGCTGTTTCTGGAAATTTTGTTTAAAATCTAATATCTATACATTTATGCAAATCTTTGATTAATAAAATTATGTAAAAGAGTTCACAAATCAAAGTTAGACTTTACGACTTGAGTTGATGTTGACTGGCTTGCATTAAATAAATAATATTTAAGACACATGTGTTGATTGAATTTAAACTTTAACGATCCATAGAATTTTTGTTAGGCATAACATTTAGGACATAAAGTTGATAATCGTTGCGTTTATTTTGACATTTAGATAGTTAGTTATGACTTTATTTATCGTTAGAAAATCGTCATTTTTATCCGACTGCGAAAGGGGTTATGTTTTTCGAGTGTATGTATGTATATTTCTTTGGCACGTCCTATAGCCTAAACGGCTTGTCGTGAGTGGTGTCAATAGATTCGTCTTAGTCGTGAAAGTGACACTGGGTACATTAAAATTTAAAAAAAAAGTGTTTTTGGCGCCAAAAAGTAATATAAAAAAAAATGTTTTCAAAATACATCGAGTGTGGTATCAAAATAAAGATTTTATTACGAATATATATAAAACTTATATGTTTTTATTGTTAAATATTAACGCAGTCGGGTTTTTTATTTTTAATAATTTGTACTTGTTTATGATACATATTTTGTAAGGTAGTAGAGCCATGCTAAATTCAGCACGAACGGGCCGGCTCGACCTTGGCGGTACTGTAGTCTTACAGAAGACCAACCTAAAATAACAGAATTTGCGTTGCGTAGCGGTAGTGATTGTGGCGACTTCCACATACAGCGCATCAAGAAAAACATACGACAGCGCCATCTACAGAAGATACATTGAACTACGGAGTAACATACAATACGAAGAAACTACCAATCCTGCATCGCGCAATAGAACTTCTCACGTCGATTAACATACATACAATATCCCAACATTAACCGTTGTGCAGTGGCCCGCCAGGCATGATCACCTCGCCTGGTCGGAGAATCCTCCCTTTGTGCTGGAGGGACATGACACCCGTTCCCTCTACAGTGATTGTGCGTCACATAAGGTTTCTAGTAAAGTGTACTCTATATCAACTATGGGGAAAAGTCTCCTATGTGTTATTTTGATGTATAAGCTATATTATTCCATAGCTTCATCTAAATCCATCCATCCTCACAAAATTTCGCATTTATAACACTTTTGCTAGTGATTCCGCCTTCCTGGTGTGTAAGTTATACTACTGTAAAGTTTTATTTAAATCCGTTCAATAGTTTTTGCGTCAAAAAGTAAACCACCGCCATAAACTTTAACATACATAATAATGGTATTTTAAATTTAAATATTTAAATTTTAATATTTAAATATTTTTAGGACATCTAACACACAACGCCATCTAGTCCCAAGCTAAGCAGAGCTTGTGTTATGGGTACTAGACAACTGATATAAATACATATATACTTTTTTTTTGTAAATACATACATACTATACATAGAAAACACCCAAACTCCGAAACAAATATTTATAGATCACACAAACATTTGGTCCGACCCAGGATTTGAACCCGAGACCTCAAGCACAGCAGTCGTATTCACTACCACTGCGCCACCGAGGCAGTACTAGACTGGTACTGGTAATTATTCTTATTTTATTTTTGGTAGTTGCAATTAACAGTGTAATGACAAAAAATAATGAATTACTTTACAAATCTAATTTATTTATTTAATGTTTTCAAGTACCAGTAATGAGTATATTTCCTGTTCAGTTTTCTATTCACACGTAATTAACGCAATACATAATAGGAATTGTATTTAAAATATACCATTTGCACTTTATAAATTGCATAATTAATTACATTATTAATTAAAAAAAACACATTATCATTTGTCTGCCCTTTTATCATTTTTGTCATGCCTGTCGACGCAATGTGTGTTTTTGTGAAATGTTATGGCTGAATTATTTTATGGATGGCTGTCAGCTCGACGATAAATTTTCCTGGGATTTTAATCGTTTTCAGATGGGACTAAACTGACTGACATACTATAAATACCTATACAAATTAAGCAATTGGTGCTCAAAAATCTCCCATAAGTATTTTGAATAGTAAATATAATAAACTATTACTAAATTTTAAGTTTTAAACTACGTTACACCAAATAAATTCAAAAGTAACTAATTTATATTGAAATAATTAGGTTATAATTGATGCGAAAACCATTGTAATACGTACTTCAGTCAATATAAAGGAATCTCATTACAAGAAACCGCATTAACACAGAACTTGCAAGACGATCGTAAAAATAAAATTATTATTGCCCTACTAAAATGTCTTTCGGATTCATTTGACTATTTAAGCTCATTTTTAATTGCACCGCCTTTTAGCATCAACTCGCATAATCCTGGGAGGCATTCTTTTATTCAGCTTCGCATTTAGTAATTGCTAATCTGGAAAATGTTTTTTTTTGTCAGGACGGCAACTTGACACCGTAGGATGCCGCTTAAAAGGGAAATTAAGTAATGTGTTTACGCTAGTCGCATCGTGTTATGTCAGAGTGAGAGGCATATATTTTTTATCGATATCTTTAGCCCAACACTAGTTCTTTTTAATTGGCGTCTGTGGCTGACAAGTGATGAAGGATATATTTTTTTTTTTTATTAGTAGTGGATTGTAATTCACTCCCTGTTAAGTTTTAGTGGGTTGTTAAACGTGTAATTGGGTGCTTGCGTTGGATAGTTTGTTTCATGTACTTAATCGAGTATCGACTATATCTCATTAAATGTAATTTCAAATAACGAGTAATCACTTTCATTTTGTAAAGCTTTGTTACTTTGTTATCAAGGTTTTATACTACTATGGTGGCTAAAAGTGTGTGACTCTTTCACAGAAAACAATAAGTAATTACTAAATTTTTTTTAAGTTATGAGAAATGGTAATTATTATTAATTAATATTTCAAAGCTCAAAAATATTTATAAAAAATCTTAAAATAAATATTGACATGTTTTTTTTTTGAATCTTAAAATTAAAATTTTCTTTCACAGCCCTAACTTAAGTGAATCTATAAATAACAGTCAACAGCCGGTTAGTATTAACATATACTAATACGATTTTCTTGCAAAGCCCTAATCCTATAATGACTAGACTTCATTCACTTTTAATACGATTAAACTTCGCTTACCAACTGTCATTTTTATATCTTTAGTCACAGGTTTTATCGATATGCAAACTAAGTGTGGTGTCCCCCCACTAGCAATCATATTATGCGCGTCGATTTCAGTTTATCGAAAATGAACGAGTGCGTTGTGACTCTGTTGTCGATATATCGATATTTTTGCTTGTAAACGATATTTAGTAGTTTGTATTACCAGATGGGGGCGTTAGTAAATAAGAATCAGCTTGAGACACAGATTTTAATTTAGATATGTAAAGCTGCTTTATTTGCCCCGCCTTCGCGTAATAACAAAAACTCTAAGGTTTTTGCATGTGGAGATGAGTATATACATAGATTAAAATTCACGTTGCATACAATATGAAACAACATTGTATGAAGTTCAAAACAATTTAGGAAATCATTTGCGGTGTGTTTGCAATTGTACCGTATTATTACACTTTGGTATATTTCTTTGTGGTTACGTTGGCACAAGTCTAAAGATAAAGCGGTTTAAAAAAAATAAATATATAAAGATTCTGTTGTAGGCCAATTGATGCATCTTTTCTCTGTACTCTCCTCTATTCTTTCTCAAGCTACTGTAGTTTTCTAACCCGCTCGCCCTATTAGTTTAGGTTTCCTTTAGGCTTAGTCTATAGTTCTATACCGCGGCTAGCAATTTAACGATTTATAGTCGGACTTTAGGTATAGGTAACACTATTAATAATGAATTGAACAAAATTTGATATAAGTAAAAGGTTATATGTTGGGAGTTGTTGTGCTGTCTGTGATGCAGTTAAGCTTCATTATATGTCTGAAAACTCTTACGCGGTAGTTTTAAGGGTTTCCTTAGCCTTTACATTGACTTGCATTGCATAGTTACATGGATCGTCCCTACGTGGAGCCCATTCGATCTGAACCATGGCTCTCTCATAACTATTAAGTAATTGTTATTAATGTAAATATTAAAACCTTTGTACCACTATCTTTTTTTTTTGAAGAAATAATTCCTATAAATTAGACCAAACGTAAATTTAAATATCTACATAAAATTATTTACGACTCATATTCATGTGTCTGTAAATAATAATATCCTTGATGAATCATGGTATCTTAATTTCTTTTCTTCTCATACTTAAAAAAAATACAATCACATAATACCTTTTAATAGGAGAAGGAGATATAAAGAGGCTTTTAAGTCCCTTCACACAGACACATTGCTATTTTCCTTGGGTAATTATGTGGGTATACTAAATTAAATTAAACTTTCGCGTTCCATGAGTGCAACCTGGTCGAAACGTCAGGCAAAACAGGGGTATGTAATACCTTGAAAAAAGTGATCGCGTTAATTGCCGTAAAAATAATAATAATTATATTATGTGGGTAGTTTTTTTCCAAACTACGATTAACATCATCACTTGGAAGGAAACTTGAAACAAAATCCTATATCAAGGTAGTAGAGCCACGCTGATTACAGCACGAACGGGCCGGCTCGACCGGGGCGGTACTACCCTCGCACAGAAAATCAACGTAAAATGACAGCGTGCTGTCGTGTTTCGTTGGTGAGTGCGAGACCGGAGGCCCAATGATGAGAAGCATCACTAGCCCGCCATGGTGTCAGTCACCATGCTGCATTGTCTGCATTCACAGTATGGTGACCACCACTCTTGGATTCTGCTTTTGCTTTCCATCACGCAGAGTAGAGTTATTTTGGCAGGGCCAAATATATATTAAAAAAAAACAACCCGTCTGGTCAGCGTGGTATAGTAGGCTTAATTCTCCTATCTAAGTAGAGGCTTATGTCCAGCAGTGAACTGTTAAAGGCTGTTGATGATGATGATTACGAGTATATGGGTCATGAGTCATTACAAGATTTAAATATAAATTAATATAGAACACCAACAACCGTGGGAGAGCCACGCTTCGGCATGAATGGGCCGGCTCGACCGGAGTAATACCACGGCCTCACAGAAAACCAGTGTGAAATAGTGCTTGAACTGTGTTTCACCGAGTGAGTGGGGATACCGGAGGCCCATTCCCCAACCGAGCTCCCCCTATCTCCCCCCACCCCCAACCACCCAAAGGCCGGCAACGCACTTGTGACGCCTCTGGTGGCGCAGGTGTCCATGGGCGGCGGAAATCGCTTACCATCAAGCGATACGTCCGCTGGTTTGCCCGCCTACTTCATACCAAAAAAAAAACTAAGTTTTGCCTGTGGCTTCGCCCGCGTGTATGTCGGTAATCACGGTAAAGACTATCCTATGCCCCTCTTCAAGAATCAAAGTATCTCAATGCCAAATTTCATAGAAATCGGTGCAGCATTTAGCCGCAAAAGCGTAGAAGACAGACAGACAGAGATAATTTTCGAATTTGTAATGTTAGTATGGATTCATATCTGTTACACGATACACAGTTGTCAATATAGGCTTTAATTAAAGGCACAATAATATGTAGTAATACATACAAAACTTTAAACGTACTGACAGCACTTTCTGTATTTAGTTCAAAGTAGAATACAATATTTAACTTACTTAACTTTCATAAACACACTAACATCACCTATTCCACAAAAAAGAAAAAGCAATTTTAAAACTAACCGCAAAAACTTTACGCAGAAACACAAATGTTATGTTTGTCACTTTTGAAAGAGATAGCCAAATTTAATCTGTATAATTACATCCCTTTCTCACATTTTATGCTACGAAAAATACCATTAACAAGAAGGCTTTAAAAATGATTGTAATTAAAATGGACTCCTTCAACAAAAGCTTTCTAAACTTAATTATATATATTGAACAACATAATTTTAGTGTTGCAGAGAAACCATGTTCTATAAATTTTAGTGTCCGATTATCTGGTCTTGAATGTTTTGGTGCAAGAACTGGTTTGATGCCTGTTCATGGTCCACTTTCCGTGGTTTTCATTTGTATTTTGCAATAATTGTTACTGCATTTATATTACTAATTTCCTAATGCAAGCCTAATAAGTTGAGGTCGTTTAATAAGCTTAACAGTAATAAGAGGATATAATGTTTTCTGCGGTCAATATAATATTTGGATCGGCTAGCAGCCTAATTGCATCTATGTGTAATTGGGCTACTACGCCGGGATTTAGGACGGGAAATAATTTCTCACGGGACAGCGCCTGATAAGGCATGGCGTCGATTCGAGGAGGACCTGAAATAACATGGTCTGGATTCTCTCAGAGCAGGGTGCCAGAGGATGGTCGTTAGAGTTTTTAGTGGAAACACCACATAATCCTGGCTCTAAGACAGTTTATTTTTTCCTGGGTCTTCCCGAGTGTCATAGCTCGGTGTGTACTTGAGTCTCTGCTGTTGATCCTTATGTACAACAGTTACAGTGGTGGGTGTATGGTCGGGATATTGTTTATTATCGGGTCCAAATGTTTATTAGTCTGAATGATATCAAAAAGCCTAATATACATAGAATTTAAAAATAGGTATTAACTTTTGCTCATACAAAAATTTATTTTAAAGTAAGTGGCAGTAGATGTTTTGTCTTACTAATAAACTTCTTGTTATTTTGGAACAAAAGACTTCGTTTATAAGCGTAAGAGCTCAAGCAACAGCATCAGTGGCGTGCAATTTGAGAGGCCTATGTCCAGTAGTGGACTGCGATAGGTTGATGATGTGGTCTTTACTTCATTCATAGTGTAGGGCAGTGACAGCCAATTATTTACTGCTTCGTCTTACTGATATTATAAAGGATGACAAAAAATGAGAATTTTTATGGAGAATAATTTCGATAAATTCCTTTTAATCAATCGCACCAAACGGCTCTAGATAGAGTACGGTATACAAATAGATTAAAGCCTGAAATAGCACTGGGTTCGATCTTGGCATAATTGGTTTCCTAAATCGTCATTAATGCGACTACTAAACTATACCCTTATGTCTCTCTCGTATCTAGACTTACAAGTTCATTAATTTGCCGACAAAATCCTCATGTATCTAATCCATTGATTATTTAGTATTAAACAAAATATATACTTCTCTTACCTAACTGTCGTCGCTAACGACACTGCAAAATTTACTTAAACACTGTTGAAATACCAACATAATTTAACCTCATGACTGAAAGTTGTAGACTGTATTTAATTGTAATAAGGTATATTTTACAGTAACAAGAAGTCTAAAGTGTTTAGTAATACTATCGAGATCAATGGTCCATGATACAGAGGACCGTTTGATGTTAAATCTCTTTCGTTTATTAGGATTTCTGCAACTATTGCGCGCATACCGTTACTTATTAACTTTTCGTACTGGTTTTGTGCTTAACATGAGAAACTGCTAATGCAGGTCATGATATTTTTGTCGCTTCAGAGTGGTAGACATACGCTTTCCGATGGTTAGGCCACGGCCGAGGGATAGGTAGTAGAGCCATGTTGATTTCAGCACGAACGGGCCGGCTCGACCGGGGCGGTACTACCCTCGCACAGAAAATCACGTAAAATGACAGCATTCGTGCTGTCGTGTTTCGTTGGTGAGTGCGAGACCGGAGGCCCAAATAGTCTAGTCAACAAGTTCCATACTTGTTGACTACACTAAAAGATGCAGAAGCATCATTAGGCCGCCATGGTGTGGGTCGCCATGCTGCATTGTCTGCATTCGCAGTGAGTATGGTTTGGATTCCACTCTTGGATTCTGCTTATGCTTTCCATCAGTCACAGTAGAGTCATTTTGGCGGGCCATACATTAAAGAAAAAATGCTCGTCTTTACCATGAAGTGCATTCAAAACCTGGAACTCACTACCAGCACACGTGTTTCCCTCCCACTATGATACCGGGTCCTTTAAGCGGAGTGTGAAAAAGCATCTCACGCGGTCGTCATAGTGTGGGTCACCATGTTGCATTTTCCACATTCGCAATGAGGATGGTGATCTCTCTTAGATTCTGCTCATACTTTCTATCAGGTAGAGTAGAGTGATTTTATCAGCTTTTACATGATTTTTTAAAATTTATTTAATGGGATGGCCCAATGACACTTCAACATAAAGTCCTAGAGCCGTATGGGTTCGATTTATTCATTGAAATGCCACGTAAACATTGCATAATACCGGTTCTCTCTGTTCAGCTTTCACAGCTAAAACTCTGCACCGATTGCAATGAAATTTAGCATGGAGATACTTGGATTTTTGGTATAAGGACTTTACACGGGTGGAGCTGCGAACAAAAATAATTGACTGCACGTTTGGCCTAGTGGTTTCCTACTTTGCCAAGTGTCGTGGGTTCAAATCCCACGTAGGACAACACTTTGTGTGATCCACAAATTGTTTTTCTGAGTCTGGGTATTCTTTGTGTCCGTTTCATGTATGTTTGTAAAGTCCCCCGCGACACAGGATTTATTCCTAGTGCGGGAGTTGTCTTAAAAAAAAAAACAAAACTATCCAGCTATTCTCTCCCTCTCCCTCTATCTCTCACTATATCTATCAAGCATCATAATAGAAGTAGAAATCTTTTCTCATCAAATAGTCCAACCAATTACAAACACATAGCTTTAACAGCTTCAATTACTGCTCAATCAGCTTTTGCAATGAGTTAACACGTCTACCACGCGGCCGTAATACCTGCACATGCACCGGCCGGGCTTCGAACACGCACCAATTAGCACAGTCGTCGCTCGCTGATACCGACTCATAAATTCTGTGGACCGTTATTGTGGGGCCATTAAAATCGCATATGTCGATAAGTTTTCGATATTTATTATGCATATATTTTAGAAATCCGTCGGTGTAAGATGCTACACCATCACCGCTTGATAAATGACCGAGAGGGTGTAACTACTTGATCAAAAACTGTCTGTTTACATATTTTTTTAATCCGATCATCAAAAAAAAAACTGCTTTTGGTTGTCATCTGTATTATATTAAAATGAAAGCGTGTAGGTACATAAATATGCCTTAACATATCTAAAGTCTAAAGATAAATAAAATTAATACTTTTTTTCGAGTATGGGTTTTAAGCAACAATTACATTATAAAAATTAAGAATGTAATTATTTGCTTCCAGAAAGCATTGAGAAAACACTTTGTTTAGTGAATAAACTAGCACTTCGTAAGTTATAATCTTAACTCGACGGAAAGTCGCTGATTTTATGGCCCTCACCTTAAGACCCCTGTAGTGACGAGAATCTTTACTGATGAACAAACGAATGCGCCTGCGCAGCTTTTGAAAAGTGGAGTGAAGCTAATAGTATGTATTTTATTATATTGCAATATTTCAATAGCATTTTGACACAATGTCAAACCCATTAATTGACTTTTCATGTTAACATCGTGTTGTTCGTATTTAACTTATATTGATATTGAAGATATTGATAATTAAGAATTCTGGTTGATTTTATAACCTTAGCTATGTATAAAATTAGCTATAGTTGGGTATGTACTTACATACCCACCTACTTAGGTATAAATATGCTTTGGTGATGACACTTATGCACGGAAAAACTCGAATGAGGTATGCTGCATCTTGTATATAAGTTAAACTGTGTACCTTATATTGTAACGACTTTTTTTTTTAAATGGACATCGGACACTACGCCATGTAGCTTCAAACTAACCAGAGCTTGTACAATGAAAGCTAGTTTGACTGATAGAATACTTGAATACTTTTCTTTTAATACATATATCGTATACATAGAAAACACCCAAACTTCGAAATAAATATTTGCAGATTTTAAAAACATATCGTCCGACCCGGCAATCAAACCCGAGACCTCAAGAACAGCATTCGCATACGCTACCACTGTGCCACTGAGGTAGCCGGTCGTTACATACCTATTATTTTTCACCCCTTAGGAGATAAAGAACGTAAGTGTCATATATTTAATACATTTATTGAGTTATGACATAAATATATTTGGATTTTATCTGCCTCGTTGGTCTAACGGTTGACGTATGCGACTGCCGATCTAGTGGTATCGGGTTAGAATCCCGGGTCGGATCAAAGGTGTTAATGAGTTTTTCTGATTATGGAAATACTTAATAACATGTCGGAGTTTGTAAGTTGGGGTCTGAACCCCGTGCCTCGGAGAGCATGTAAAGCTGTCGGCCCTGCGCTTGTTCTCTCCCCAATTGTGTCGGTTTACCGTCTCATTGAATTTTATTATGAGAGAGAGGAAACAGATAGTGCATCTGTGTTTGCACACACACTTGTGTACGATAATAACTTGGCTGGTTTCTGTTGAGACTGGCCGCCGTGGCCGTAATCGGCTAGGACAACATCATAATCTAGACTAACACACATTTCAAGTTTATATTTTATTGAGCATCTAGGTAATAAAACAAGTCTAGCATACCTACAAGGAAGTCGCATTAACATATATTATAATGAAATAATAATTAATAAATGCATGATCAGATAGATATCTAGATATAAATAAATAAAATTAGAGTGTCTGTTTGTAGTATTAAAATAACCGCTTTTTACTAAATGCATATGTATATATACCAAAATATCATTTTTTTAAATTTTAGTTTGTCTGTCTGTTAGTTTGTTCTGGCTAATCTCTGGAACGGCTAGACCGAAGGGACTTTCACTGATAGGTAGCTGATGATATGAGGAGTATCTTAGGCTACTTTTTTTAGACTAGATTCGCACCGCGGCGTTACCCGCGATACAACAATAACCGCTGGTAACACCGCAGGGTTCAGCTAGTTTGTCATATAATAAAAAATAATAATGTTTTACATAACGATTAATTAGAGATTAACCTTTAAACAGGTCAAATTAATAAGCACTAATAAAATATCGTATTATTTTGTGTCTTATATTAGTCACGGCTATTGTATAAACTAAACACATCCATACTTTTACTTACTAAAATATGTATACTTACTAAAATACCAACTAATCTTGAATAATTTAAAAATAATTTCACAGTTTGTCGCATTAAAGATATAAAATTAAAATTACAGTGGCTCGAGCGCGCTCGAGTTTGTCCTATACACTTCTTGACAATATAAACCAATCTTATGAGCATAATGCTATCTCTTTCTCACTTAACTTATTGGATATTAGTGTCTCTTTTCGACATTTGATTTGTGAGTTAGCATGAAGATATGTGGGTTTTTTGTATATAATTTAACGTATTAAGTCGCACTTTTAGGGGACTGAGTTACCTTTTGCGCTAATTGTTGTGAGTTCAAGTCCCACATGGGACAACACTTTGTTTGAGCCACAAATCGTTGTCCTGAGTCTGGGTGTTTTTTGTGTCCGTTACATCTATGTTTGTTAAGTGCCCCGCGACATAGGATGTATATTACTAATGCGGGAGCAGTTTAAAAAAAAAATCTTAACTTGACAAAGTTATCTCACACATATAGCCGCTTGGTCCCAAAGTAATACCTGTAGTACTGAACAAAATCTGCTGAAAAAATCCTTTAAATAGTATTTAAATACTAATATTATAAATTCTTAAGTAACTCTGTCTGTCTGTACGCTTTTCCGGTTAAACCGCTGCACCGATTTTAATGAAATTTGTCATGGAGATACTTCGATTCCTGAGGAAGAATATAGGCTATTCTTTACCGCGATAAATTATATTCGGGCGTAAGACAAAAAATAGTACTCATCCAAGAATTGTTTGCACAGGGTGCGAATCAAACCCACGGCCTTTACATCAGCAGTCCGGATCACTAACCACTGCACCAATAAACCTGTCTAAATTCTCAACTTATATTTTACTATCATCTATACTAATATTATAAACGTGAAAGTTTGTAAGTATGGATGGATGGATGTTTTGTTACTCTTTCACGTAAAAACTACTAAACGGATTTGGATGAAACTTTACAGTAATATAGCTTATACATCAGAATGACACATAGGCTACTATTTGCCGCGATAACTGACATGTACGCGGGCGGAGCCGCGTGCAACCACTAGTTATAAATAAAGACGTACGTAGCAACACTAGCAACCTTTATAAACTGTTTTTTTAATTAAACTGCCGGCCATTTTAAGTTAAAATAAAGTAACTTTGTTACAATATGATATGCAATATATTTGTTAAGTCAACATAATCTTGTTCTAATTGGCGTTGTTTTAGCAAAGGACTATCGAACAATCAATCAAAACTGTTGTGTTTTTTGTGTTGCAACTTGTTCGCAACATTGTTGCTACTGTTCGATCGTGAATTAAGTTCGGTTTGATTAAGTAATTTAATACAAATATGTTGACGATTCTAAATCTTTTAAGTAGCAACTTTTTTAATAAAAATGCCCATCAATACAAATAAATAAAATTGAACTGACCGAATAATAGTATTATTTCACCTGACACTTAATCCTGTTTTTTTAAACTTTTGAACGCCATTTTGTTTGTTCCGGATATTCTTCGAAAGATTTTATTGTCAAATATCAAACAATATAATGAATCTCTTAGGCCAAGTTCAATTTGATAACATAAATGGATTCAAGTTAAAAAAGCCATAAAACTTAAATACATTTCCACGCCTGCGAAGTCATAGTTATCAACTATTTAAGAAATAATGTTTGTAAGTTATTAAATTTAAGTTATATTAACGTAGTGTAGGCTGAGTGCGAATTCAGGAACTTGCGGCCCAGAATTATCCAAGTTATCTTCTATATATATAAAAGGGTAAGGTGACTGACTGACTGACTGACATACCCAGAGATCAACGCACAGCCCAAACCGCTGAAGCTAGAATCCTGAAATTTTGCATTTAGATTCTTTATATAACGTAAGTGAGCAATAAGGGAGGAGTTTTTGAAATTCCACCCCTAAGGAGGTAAATCAGGGCATGAAAGTCTGCGTGAGCGAAGCTGCGTGTAAAAGCTAGTAAGCAATAAAACTCGTAATGAAGGTTGTATGTTAAGTCCACAGATTTGATGGCACTCCGTCATTTGACATTAAATGTTGAATATCTTAGCACGGGATCGTCCATCCCGTTAGACTTCGCTGACTGAGGTCAGGTAGAATAGTCTGAGGGTCTAGTGTGAATTTGTTTTAAATCAACTGTATTTGCGAGTGTTCAGCGTTACGATTGGATCAGTGCTTTTGTCATCAGTTGTTGAGAAATAAATAATAATAATTTTATAGTCATCTTTACTGCGTTTTAGACTACTGTTGTCCTGAGCATTGAAGATAAAACGTGTCTGAGTTATAAATATTCATGTGTAATCTATTCTATATATATAAAAGAGTAAGGTGACTGACTGACATACCCCGAGATCAACGCACAGCCCAAACCGCTGAACCTAGAATCCTGAAATTTTGCATATAGCTTTTTTATTAAACGTAAGTGAGCACTAAGAAAGGACTTTTTGAAATTCCACCCCTAAGGGGGTAAATCAGGGGATGAAAGTTTGCGTGAGCGAGCCGCGTGTAAAAGCTAGTGTAATTATACAATCATGTAAAAATTGTGATGAATGTATGTTTGTTATCCAATTACGAGAAAACGGTGGGAAGGATCTGTTAGTTTGTCACAGAGTTTAATGATAGTTTGGATGGAATATTATTTAATGTTATTTTTTCCCAACTAATTTCTAAAGACCCCATGATGGCAATAGTACCTAACTGCCTCATATAAATGCCTTATAAAAACACCTCTTTCTATTTCTTACATATGTAAATAAGTATGTATCTTTGCATTTAACCAATTTAACTCTCACCTTTCGTTAGCAGAATCTCTGCACCAGTAAAATGAAAAATAAATAAAATCTTCTGGCATTAAACTTTTGCTGCATGCCATATATTTTAACTTGTATTATCCATTATTATTTTAAAGACACAAAACAAAATTGACCGGAACGTTATAGTGCACTTTAAAAATGTTCAAAAATAAGTGACCCCCAAAGGCAAAGGTGTCGTAAATCAATCAAAAAACTAATTAAGATCAACTGAACGGCGTATTGCACTTAACCATTTAACAATACTGCTCTTATTTTTTATGCGAACAAATAATAAGCATTGCAATGATCACAATTCGAAAATATACGACCAATTATTTTAACAAACTTTTGTACGTTCGACGTCGAAAATTGACGAAATGAACAATAATTTTTGCAAGTTTAATTGTCGCCGTAACCTAAAAAGGCATTTTTGTGAAAACCTTGATTAAATCATTCTTCTTATTTCGTTTATAATGGTTATAGCTTTTTTATCTATGTACGTACTCTTCAAAGTAACTGTAAATGCTCTTTATGTTTCCTCAATTTCTAAATTGATCCAAGTACAGTTAATCGTGAAAAAGCTAGTAAATTAAAGACAAGTTATTACAACGCACTGAGAGGAAGCCTTTCTTGAAAATTTTCTATTGTGATTAAATACGTGTAAGACTTTAATGGAGGTAACAAAATTTACAGCATAGTACGTCACTTGAACGTACTAGCCCTAAAGGCCCGTATTCACTTTGTATAGGGCGGGTGACCGGTGATTGGTGGAAAGTACGTGTGGACCGGACTCGCACTAATCGGGTGAAAAAATACGGGCCCTTAAGGCCCACCAGCAATTCACTTTGTATAGTGCGAGTGCAGGTGTGATTTGAGGTGATCAATGATTGGTAGAAAATACGCGTGGATGGCGACTACCAACCAATCATTGATCAACTGCACTTCACACCTGCACTCATACTAATATAAGTGAATACGGGCCTTAAGAGAACCAATCGATGAATGACTCAGTGTTATTTTTTTACGAGTGTATCATACTTTTTATTTTCCATAATAGCAACCTTTTATTTTAATTTAAAATTGAGTAATTACAGTCCTAAGCAATCCTAGAATTGTTTTTGAATATAAATCTACATATTTACCATATTTACGTGTTTGTTCCAAATTTAAAAAAGCGCAAAATTTTTAAGACGAGAATATTAAAACTATTTCTAAAACTGTTTTGTTTCCTATTTTTCCTCAATATTGTTCTTGATTCCTCATCAATACAACTACACAAAGAGGTACAGCTAATCTATCCTATATATATATATAGATAAAAGCGAAATACCACTCACTTATTAATCACGAAATCTCAGAAACTATAACTCCTACAAACTTGAAATTTGGCAGGTAGGTTCCTTATAGGGTCCGCTAAGAACGGATTTCACTAAACTGCACCCCTAAGGGGGTAAATCAGGGGATGAAAGTCTGCATGAGCGAAGCTGCGTGCAAAAGCTAGTAGGATATAAATTAAACATCTGAACACTTAGACTTTAAAACGTATTTCGATCATGTTTGCAAGAGACTAACTATAAACGTTCGGCTCGGTGCTTTACATCGCCGTATGCCCACTATAAGGGACCTCCCGTAAAAGCCAAGTTGATTTTATGATCATACTAATTGGCTATACCAAATAAACGTGAAAATATGAATGCATAAAACTGAGTTCAATTCCTTGGTGGTGCAGTTCCTAATGGATTTAGCGACATTCATGTTGTAAATGTTTTTTGCTCAATTCCCATTAGTTTTGTTGGGTCGATGCGAATTTCAATATGTGTGTTGTTGAGCTTTTAATTTTTTACGTTTCATGTGTTGTGGGGAGTTAAAGGGTTTTTTATAGTTTTGTGAATAGTTTTCTTTGTGAGTTTTAATGGTGATAGGACATTGCTAGGTGCTGACAATTATAGGTTTTCTTGAAATCATTGAATATACTTGTGGAGCTCTTTGTGAATTGTAAGCATTATTACTTGTATAGTAAAATGTTATAGCTAGTTATTTTTTTTTAAATAACAAACAAGTTTCATGGAAGTAGTAAATAAAGTAAATGTAGTAAAATCGAGGTTATGTATGGAGGGATGGAGTCTAACCATTTTTAGTATAGACTACTTATTAACTTTGATGGTGTATTTATTATTTAATAGTATTTTAATACTATATAATAAATAAATATTTCGGACATCTAACACACAACGCCATCTAGTCCCAAGCTAAACAGAGCTTGTGTCATGGGTACGAGACAACTAATATAAATACATATACTTTTTTTTTTGTAAATACATACATATTATACATAGAAAACACCCGAACTTCGAAACAAATATTTGCAGATCATACAAACATTTGGTCCGACCCGGGAATCCGGGAATCGAACCCGAGACCTCAAGCACAGCAGTCGCATACGCTACCACTATGCCACCGAGGCAGTTATTGTTTCTAATCACCGCACCGAGTCCAACTGGGCTATAAGCGCTCTCACATAATATGGAGAAATAATTAAGAATAGTTCTAAGATGGTTTGAATCCAAAATTATCTCAGACACCGACTTGGGGCTGGACTCATTATTTCGTTTTAACATAATATTTAATTTCATACATAAATTCAGTAATATTGAGATGAACTTATCTAAAAGACGCAATATTACGTACTAGCTTTTATCCACTGCTCCACACACCTGTAAGACGCTTATCGCGGTAAAGCCTATGACCTTCCTTAAGAATCAAAGTATCCCCATGCCACATTTCATTAAAATCGGTGTAATGGTTATGTCGTGACCCGGGAATCGAACCCGAGACCTCAAGCACAGCAGTCGCTAGTCGCTACCACTACGCCACCGAGGCAGTAATAATAAAGCTCCGTGTGGTGATAGATTTAAAATTCGTAGTGTCACCACCCTGATTTTTCTATTTGGGTTGTCCTACGATGCACTTAGGCAGCAAAATACGCTGGACGACGTCATTGCAAAGGGAAAACAAACCATATACCAACCCGTTTGCCCAGCATGGTATAGTTGGGCCAAAACCTCCGTTCTAGAGGCTAAAGTCCTGCAGTGGACTATTAAAGGCTTGATTTTAGTTTTTTTTATGGAATAAGCGGCAAACGAGCAGACGTATCGCTCAGAGGCGTCACAAGTGCGTTGCCGGCCTTTGGGGGATGGGGAGAGGGCCTCCGCTGTCCTCACTCACTCAGTGAAATACAGCGCAAGCACTATTTCACATCGGTTTTCTGTAAGGCCGTGGTATCACTCGGTCGAGCCAGCCCATTCATGCCAAAGTGTGGCTCTCCCACGGTAGATGTATGTGTGATATATCTACTAACCCCTTATATAACCTATACTCCTGTGGGCTGTTTCTTGCGATTTTACATGTATGAAAGCAAAACATACTTCAACGCCATCTGACGAAGACACATTAAACTACAAAGTAACTGCCTATCCTGTATCACGATATGAAAAGTTCTCACACCGATTACCAAATCTACCACTTCTCAACATCAACCGTTGGCACTGCCGTTGCTAGGTATTTTCACATTGTCTGGTCTGCGATTACACCCCTTCTGTTGGAGGTACATAAAAAACCCGGTTTTCCGCAATGAAGTGTCATCGTCAAGAAATAGGCAGTAACTCTTGCCTACCATTCATTTCCTGTTCATAAATTAAACTAATAATGATTCTGTGGCTTTTCAAGTAGTCTGTAAGTTAGCATGAACGCAATTATAAGTGTTATATATCTATGTACATAGTGGAAAACTGTTAAGCCTTTTCGCATTTGTGCACAATTTAATGTACTAACTGTACTGGACAAGACAATAATGGGCGCTTCCTTTATTCACAAATACCGTTATAATGTAGGCGTAATGGTTACCCATCGTCGTTTGTTTATCGATAGTTATTTATGCGGTAATCGAGTTATTCGTCGATAAACGGTCAGTAATGTCGCATCACTTTAACAATAGTGACGCAACGGCATTATTTTGATGTGATGTTTTAGTGAATTTACGGTCGTTGAATTGATGCTAGCGTGTTCAATTTGATGTTTTTTTGTAATGTGGAAATTATAATTTAAATATGTAGGTATTTCTGTCTGTCACCGATTGTGTTTCTAATTTAATTTAGGGTTGACGCTAGACTATATGATTTTTTTAAAGTTTGGATCGTTGCTTTCATGGCCGACTATTTGCCTAACGCTTTACGCTCAAAGGTCTCAATTTATTCCCGCCAACTGTATTTTCTTGCCAAAATTTATTTTATTGTATTACTAGTGACCCGCCCCGGCTTCGCACGGGTGGATTTCAGATGCCCCCGCCGACGACACGATTTGTGCATTTTAAATCTGTAATATCTTCGAATATATTTATTTAAATTAGATACTGTAAAGAGCCATTTTGATCTATATTAAATGCACAGTGTATTTAATTTACTTTATTGTATAAGGATTCATTCCGTATTGCTTAAAATCACTTCGTAAATAAGCCATTATTTCTTGTAAAAAGAAAGGAATAAAAAATGGTTGTTGTGGGTTATCCCTAAGAGATAGACATATACCGTCGCGGACTTTTTTGTAGTACTTTTTAAGGTGTACAATACTGTAGTACATTATTCTGATCTATCTTGTAGGGTGCAACCAGCGTTTGCAATGTAAGCGCAAAAAAATGTGTTTATTTGCTACATCACATTAGAAACCTCGAAAATTAAGTGTTTCCATACTATATTATGCATTTATTATACATAAAAACCTTCCTGTTGAATCACTCTATCTATTAAAGAAACCCGCATCAAAATCCGTTTCGTAGTTTTAAAGATTTAAGCAAACAAAGGGACATAGGGACAGAGAAAGCGACTTTGTTTTATACTATGTAGTGATTCTCGATGTTTCTATGTCAGTATAAACAAAACAAAGTAGAACCTATAATACATTAACTTAGTTTTGGTTTCGATAACAATTCTAATATCTCTTAGGATATCGTTGTTATTATTACTATGATGATCCTGATTCAGGCGGCTTTATTTTAAGGTGAAACTCACCTTAAACAACCTCATTAAACATACGTTATTCCATCGCATCTCTAACAAGTAGATCATTGCACATCTAAAATTCAGTGCATTCTTCTCCAAATAAGGAAAAAATCGTGACCGAATCTTAAATGTTCTTCGTATTGAAGAATTCAATAAGCTTTCTACTAACAGGGGTACATAATGCGTGAAAACATAAGTAACTTTACAACACCCTGCTTAAGGATCTGTGCGGATATAACTAGTTGTAGCTTGTTAACTGGTTGTGGTATAACTCAAACTGGCGAGCGCTGACAGGGTTGTGGAATAGCGAACATGGAATAACTATTTTATTTCGATGTTTATTTTTCATTTTGAGAACTATGGTGTGTTTTATAATAATTAGATATATTTTATACGGTCGTTTGGATCTAAATTAGATAAAGGCTGATCTACGGTTACTAGAGTGCTTATAAAAATACTTATATATTTTTAAATACATATTATAGTTAAATTTCAACCAGATACAGAACTCATAATTTTTTATTCTGAGAGTAGGTATTGTAAAATTTAACAATGAACAAAAAATGTAGGTCTTAATAATTTTAGCTATGAGTTACAGAATTTATTGTCCGACTACAGCTTAGCCAAAAGGGTAATAGTTTTGGCATTCTATGTATTATGTTAGTCCGTAGCGCCTAAACTACTGAATGAATTTTAATAAGTGATAAAGTCTAAAGAAATGGTGTTTAGCCCCCATTTAAAGATTATTTTAATTTATACCAAAGTTATAAATGTACAAGTTAAATGTTTCCGTGTATTTACATATGTTCTCAGCCAGTCCCCAACCCGCAATCGGCCAGCGTGGAGACGAATGGCTCTTGCCTGAGAGGAGACCCGAGCTCAGCATTGGGACCACAGAACAAAAAATATAGGTAGAAATGTTATGTAGGCGGGGCAGGCGCGCCGCGAAATAAGTCCAAATACCTCTATTTTGTCTGCTGGCATTAACTGAACGGTCGCATTCGCATTTTACTTTCAACGGGAAAAAACAATAAAACAATCATACATTGCGTATTAAATTCGATTACTAACTACATTGTTTCCACAAGAGTACGCAATGAACTGCATTTCCTGCGTGAATATTTCGATTTATTTCACCCGAACAGATTTAGTGTAAGGCATAGGGGTGTGCCCAAATATTTATAATGCAATCGATACCGCAAAATTGTGGATGTCGATGATATTAGTTTGTGTTTTTCTTAAGTAGAAAGAGTTGATTTGTTTTTAACCGACTTCCAAAAGGAGGAGGTTCTCAATTTCATAGGTATTTTTTTATTTTTTTTTTGATGTATGTACATTGATTACTCCGTCAATTGTGGACCGATTTTGAAAATTATTTTTGTATTCGAAAGGGTATGCTCCCCATGTGGTCCCATGGCCACCATATCAGGATCTGATGATGGGATCCCAAGGAAATTGAAGGAAACCCTCAAATTGTATGAGAATGTAATTTTTTTTTTTTTTTCAAAATTTACGTGAGCGCCTGCAATAAAGTTAAGGCAATTGTATGCATGCTTTCATATTCTGTAAACATCATGTCCGAAATATTTATTTATTATTCTATACAGTATGTTGTATGTTACCTTTAGTCGTATTCTTTCAAGTTATTTAGGTGAAATGATGATGAGAGACTTGAGAGAGACTAAAAAGCGAAAAATAAAAAAATACTTCGTTTAAAAAAACCGACTTCAAAAACTGAAAAGTATAAAATAACTTAATTTGTATGTGCTACCTATTCATAGGTTTGAAGTCGGTGCCGAGCCAAAATGTAATAGTAGGACTCGCCGCGCGTGACCTTGACCGGGATAGCTGCTCTTCGCGTAGGACAAAACAACCGAAGCGTCGGTGACGTCGTTGACGTTCGACTCGGAATATTGCGAGTGTGGTACCTACTATTACATTTGGCTTGGCGCCGAATTCAAACCTATGAATAGGTAGCACATACAAATTAAGTTATTTTATACTTTTCAGTTTTTGAAGTCGGTTTTTTTAAACGAAGTTTTTTTTATATATTATGATTTTTAACCGACTGCAAAATAATTTAATATGATTTTTTTTGGAAAGCTTTTTGATGAAATGGAATAGGAATAATAGAAATATTTCTTTTAAAACTTAAAACATATTTTGAAGATTAACATTTTCGGGCCGTCCGACGTCTATACATTGTTTTTTAGATTCAAATTTAGATATAAAAAATGTACATCTTGTGGGGATATAAAAATAACCTCATAATTACTGTTGATTACAGGGTTCTACAGAAAAATTATTAAGATTATGTGTGTTACGTCTATAGAAAGTTGTGTCGTGTTGATAAGTATGAAAAGTCAAACTCCAAAATTAGATGTACAATATGTACTTATGTTTAGACAAAACAAATGTCTTATTTTGATATTAACACAAGAAACTAGTACAATTTCACTCAATCAATTTCTAAGACAGTGAATTTCATATAAAAATACGATAGCGATATTTAAAAGTAAGAACTATTTCATATAGAAATTAAGCAAATTTAATTATTACAATCGACAGGACCACATCTCTACGGTGGGTGGGTCATAAAGACGAAGATCCACCTCTAAACACAAAATTGCACGTAAAACTCTACTTAATGCCAAGAGCATAAGGTTGTAGTTTAATATTATATTCATTAAATCCCTTGGACGAATTAGAATAGACTTAGTTATGTGTGTATAATATTATTAATCGTTTATGTGTGCGTCCCGGCGACAAAAGTATACTTACGAAATTACGTCAAAGGCTTTTCTAGTAGTTCTGTGATTGGGACGTTATGGGATGTTGATGATGTTCTTGGCAGTCTGTTTTATACTTTTTTTTTTTCTTGTGCGGAAATCCCCTCGGATATCACCGACTGGTGGTTATGTCGGACTCGAACCGACTAAAAACGGCACACCGTCTCGGGTACTGGAAGCAACCAGGTGCACCCTCGAAAGGAAATCCCTGGAACCCCGACGTACCTCGGGCCACCCAGTACTTGTAGGTGGCCCCCTCCTGTGTAGGAACCCTAATACCTATTCACAATAGGGTGCGAGCACCTTATAGAACTCTCGCCGCCGCCCCGGCCTGCTTCTGCAAGGGTGACTGGTGGCCTCACCTGTCACCCTCAGGCTTGCGCTTATAGAGGACGGAGATCGTTTTGCGATCTCCGGCGCCTGAGTCGTCTGCGGTAACTGGCCCGTTGCCGGGCCTGGCGGACAGGGAGAGTTCTAAACCTCTCCCGGTCCCGCTCCGCTATCTTCTTCGCAAGCATAACCTGCTCGCAGAAAGAGACGGCAGAGTTCCACGCGCTCTCGCCCCGGAACATGGCCGCAATCATGTTACCGAGCGAGAGAACCCCCCACTCAGTCTGTTTTATACCTAAACCATTGATTAAATATTGATGTTAGAAAATGAAAGATTATAAATACTTTACCAATGAAGGAATATTCATTAAATTTATATTTTTGTTACCGAAGCGCTACTCTAACGGAAAGCGGTTACCCATCACCATCACTCACATTTTATTCTCATTTTAATAGATGAAAAGTTATGAATCAAATCTTGATAGATCACTCCGTGTTATAATACACAGCAAGCGGTTACCGTCAGTCATAAAGATTTGCAATAGAGTTAATTATAAGCCTGTTAATTAACAGTTAATGTGAATACACAAGTAATTACGTATAGAACCATTTAAGATATTTATACTTCTCGAGCGTTATTTCTTATGTATTTATATATAAATATAATTAGAGTGTCTGTTTGTTACGTGAAAAATGTGAGATTGTTAAAAGAAACGCATCTAACTGCAGGTACATGCTATATATAATAACAACAACTTAAATACTATTTATATCACAATTATATAAAAAAAATATACTTGATAATTTAATTATCGACTGCACGTCTGGCCTAGTGGTTTAACAGTCACCACGCCGTTTCCTACTTCGCCAAGTGTCGTGGGTTCAAATCCCCCGACACTTTGTGTGATCCACCAATTGTTGTTCTGAGTCTGGGTGTTCTTTGTGTCCATTTCATATATGTTTGTAAAGTCCCCCGCGACACAGGATTTATTCCTAGTGCAGGAGATGTCATTAAAAAAAAAGTAAATTTTTGCCTGTTTGTTTCGGGTAATCTCTGGATCGGCGCGACCGATTGACGGGACTTACACTGGCAGATAGATGATATACATATATTATATTAAAATATCCGGAGTTCGATTCCAACCCAGAACAAGTCTACTTTGAGATCAGATCGTATGTAAAATATATCAAGTTATTATTATTATTAAAAAAAAACGGTTAGAGTAACGACTGCCGATCACGAGGTCTGGGATTCGATTCCCGGGTCGGACTCCTGTTGTGTTTTTCTTACAAGAAATTCTTAATAGCAGCCCGGAGTATGGAAGATGGGTGTGTTTCCCGCCTGTGACTTGGAGAGCACGATAAGCTGTCCGTCTCGGTTGTCATGAACATCTATGGCATTCGTTTTTGGGAAGTCAGTACCCTCAAATATACTGACAAGTGGTTCAACTTTCGAATTCAGTTCACCCTCAGGGGTTTTTTTTCTGTTTTTCCCCGTCCATGGTAACGACAGGACCTTGTTACTCTGGGATTCCTCATTTATGTCGTATATCTTTTACGTGTCTCTCGCACCGCGTGCCTCCTGTCTATCACCTTTCTTTCTTGGCTTTAAATATTCTTAATTATTCTTTCATAATCCAAAACTATTTTTATTTTATTTTATTTTTTATGTTTGGCCCGCCAAAATGACTCTACTCTGCCTGATGGAAAGCATAAGCAGAATCCAAGAGTGGTGGTCACCATGCTCACTGCGAATGCAGACAATGCAGCATGGCGACCCACACCATGGCGGCCTAGTGATGCTACTGCATCTTTTAGTCTAGTCAACAAGTATGGAACTTGTTGACTAGACTAATTGGGCCTCCGGTCTCGCACTCAC
Organism: Diaphora mendica; assembly: GCA_949125395.1. Taxonomy (NCBI): domain Eukaryota; kingdom Metazoa; phylum Arthropoda; class Insecta; order Lepidoptera; family Erebidae; genus Diaphora; species Diaphora mendica. The sequence continues at coordinate 25,207,795 of OX421319.1, forward strand.
CAACGAAACACGACAGCATACTGTCATTTTACGTTGATTTTCTGTGCGAGGGTAGTACCGCCCCGGTCGAGCCGGCCCGTTCGTGCTGAAATCAGCATGGCTCTACTACCTTCAAAATTTATACAATGCAACAAGTCTACAGCTTTTCTTAGTTCACTATTTTCTTAGTACTATGTTATATTATTATATCTAAGCTTACTGTCTATTCTTTTCTTATGCTATTCATTATTTCCTTTTCTTACTTTTTACGAAGTTCTTTCTCTATATTTAACTGTATGTCTTTTAAACTAATTTTGTGATTCCTTCAATTTTTTCTAAGCTGAACTGCTATCGCCACTAGTGGTTTCAACATCGACACCCTCAGAGTTGCGGAGGTCCGATGCCAGTCGCTCCGTGGAGAGCCACGCATCGGCATGAATGGGCCGGCTCGACCGGAGTGATACCACGGCCTCACAGAAAACCGGTGTGAAATAGTGCTTGCGCTGTATTTCACCGAGTAAGTGAGGATACCGGAGGCCCATACCCCAATCCCCTACCCCTACCTCCCGCCCCCATCCCCAAAAGGCCAGCAACGAACTTGTGACGCTTCCGGTGTTGCATGTGTCCATGGGCGGCGGTAATCGCTTACCATCAGGCGATACGTCTGCTCGTTTGCCCGCCTATTCCATAAAAAAAAAAACTGATATTCAGGAAAAATCGAACCAAATAATATTGGGAATAGTAAAGGCTAGGAATAAGATTACATTTTATTTAGAAATATGTAATATGTTTGTCAGCAGCGTAGGAACCATAGTAAAGTATCTACCTAGTTTAGAAAGATTGCCTGCATAGATGCTATAAAGATATCTCCTGGCTCTACTTGATCTGTATAGAGCAATTAAAATGTGTAGGTATATGTATAGTGTTCTTAGTCGCAGGATATTAGAACAAATGTGTCGTTAAGGCAAAGTGTAGCGAGTACTGCGCCTTGTTACTGCGCACACGCTGCTCGACTTATATTCAGACGATGCCGAGGATACTGCTCGGGGAAAGTGACAGCAAGTTGGCTAATATGTTGGCGGTTTTTTATTTATAATAATATATATATTTCGGACATTTGACACACAACGCCATTTAGTCGCTATCTAAGTAGAACTTGTACTATGAAAGCTAGATTTACTGATAGAATACTTTTATACTTTTTTTTGTTGTAAATACATACATATTTTACATATATTATAGAAAGTGCCTCGTTGGCCGCAGTGGTAGCGTACGCGACTGCTGTGCTTGAGGTCTCGGGTTCGATGCCCGGGTCGGACCAAATGTTTGTATGATCAGCAGATATTTGTTTCGGAGTTTGGGTGTTTTCTATGTATAATATGTATGTATTTACAAAAAAAAATATGTAATTTATATCAGTTGCCTAGTACCCATAATACAAGCTCTGCTTAGTTTGGGACTAGATGGCGTTGTGTATTAGATGTCCGAAATATTGATTATTTTATTTTATTATTTATTTATAGAAAATACCCAAACTCGGAAACAATTATTTGCAGATCATAAAAAGATTTGGTCCGACCCAAGAAAGATATGTGATGCGTCAGGTTATGAGTTAGTCTAAGTTAAGTGAGCATGTTATGTGTAGACTAATAAATTGTGGTAGTTAAATAAATTTTCCGTAATCAATGTTTTGAAAAAAAAAATAGCATGGTATATGTGTATGTGTGTTTCTCCAACAGATATTTTGATTGATTTTGAAGGACTTTGTAAAAAGAAATTTAATTATTAACTATACACAAGTTTTTTTAAGTACCTAATAAAGATGTCATACTTAATTACTAACAATTTTACTAATAAAAAAATCATTGATTTAAAAATAAAAATATTTATTAAAAAAAGCTTTATACCAATATAAATAAATATTAATTTGTATCCGTTAATTATAATGAATTCAGGAATTGGTGCAATCAGTAAGTAGTTCTTTAAATTGTTTTTTTATTATTTAAATAATAATTTACGTCGTACACCTTTAAATTGCTTGACTTTTTGTTGTAATCACATGTCAAAGTTAGTTAATACTTTTTACAAGTTTGTCTGTACAAGTATGTACTAAGACGATGCAAGTGTACTATTACAATAATATAGTTATTAGTAGAGAAATTTGATTTACCCAGCTTGTTCAGATTTTCTCAGAGAACATTGGCTGTTCTCCGAGACAGTGTGTCCGGCAACCCATACACCCTGCTCAGATAATCCAAAGATCCAGAAACATTCAGATCTCATCGGATACCGCGATATACTTACAATAGTTGTCGTTTAAAGGACTAAATCTTGTTATTTGGACGCCTACGGTCACATTTTACATTCGGCCGAGACTTACAGAGGTATAACGTAGAGTTAGTAAAACATAGACAAGTAATAAATACTAGTAATACCGTGAAATAGAAAATTACTGATACTAAGCGTATGTCAGTCTATACGAAAATTATAAATGTAATATATAAATATACGTGGGAGAACGTGCAAACAGCCTCATAAAAAACCGAGCATGTATGGTAGCTGGAGCTTGAATCCCTCGTTTTTGTCCTTAATGGAAATTGAATCCACGATCACTTGAACTTGAAACAAACCTATACTGAACCGTCTTGCTAAGGAAATGCTACATCCAGCAGTGGACTATTACAGATTGTTGATCACAAATGTGATTGATGATTACTGCAGATTAGTATGTCAAAGATGCCCGACTAGTTCGTTACTTACTGAAGTCTTTTTACAAAGGCAAAACATTTTTCACATATTCGTCTGCTAGAAAAAAAATCTGATGTGATCAATAAATTTTAGACTACATATTTATTAATGTTGCCTATTCTACACCGTTTTATTATTCTTTATTTCCACGCAATGTTCTCGCCACACTCTCTGTAGGTATATCACACTTTATCTGTAGCTAGAGCTCTTTCTAAATGCGCACGCGCATAACTCAGAGCTAAGTGTTGCAATTAAATATTGCTCAGCTTTGTTTCTCATGTTGAATTATACTTTTTGGTTTTGGAATGTGAATGTTCGGAGAGTGTGAGAGAGATAGATATATGAATTATTACTGTTGTGATTAAAATATCCATTGTGGCTCAGTAGCAGTAGTGGGTAATTAAATTTACAAACACTTTCTGAGCAGCATGGTGACCCACACTGTGGAGGAACGGGTGTCATGTCCCTCCAACACAAAGGGAGGATCCTCCGACCAGACGAGGTGATCATGCCTGGCGGGCCAACTGCCCAACGGTTAATGTTGGGAAGTTGTATATATGTTAATTGGCGCGAGAAATCTTATCGCGCGATTCAGGGTTGGTACTGTTGTGTACTCCGTGTCGTGACGTCACACCGTAGTTCGCTGTATCTTTAGTCGATGACGCTGTAGCATGTTGCGCTGTATGTGGGGCTCGCCGTCGTTTATGTATATGGTCCTTACATCTTTGGGCCGTATACATAAACCTTGACTATCTGTAAACGTTGTAAGAAAATCCAATTTAAGATTCTGTTGACGATTTATCTCAGATAGATGGCTTCCTTAGACCATTAGTTCTAAGTAACCAACAGACACGCAGCCTTGTATAATCTAACGTTATTTTCAATTTACAGTATATTACCAATTCACTTTTAAACACCATATTACCGAGCCCCTGCGGAAGGGCCATAAATTGCCATATTTGGCCACACCGCTCATTGGCAGTAAAAGTTACGTGATCAACAAGGCCTCTAAGGAAACTAAGCTTTTTCTGTTCGTTAGTCCTAACAAAACTCAGGAATGGTTATACCTATTTGGTTAACTTTGGATTGAAGTTATTATAGAGTTTAAACGGTGAGAAAATATGGTAAAATGCGAGACAAATAGCAAAAACTATAATTTCATTTTCCCATACAAAATTTGCCTTCAAGCCAAACATGTGTCTTATTATTTTTTTATTTATTTTTATGTATGGCCATGCCGAAATGACTCTGTTCAGTCTGATGGAAAGCAATAGCAGAATCCAGGAGTGGTGGTCATCATACTCATTGCGAATGCAGACAATGCAACAATGCAGTATGGTTACCCACACCATGGCGGCCTTGTGATGCTTTTGCAACGTTGGGCCTCCGGTCTCGCACTCACCAACGAAACACGACAGCACAAACTCTGACATTTTACGTTGATCTTCAGTGCGAGGGTAGTACCGCCCCGGTCAAGCCGGCCCGTTCGTGCTGAAATCAGCGTGGCTCTACTTCCTTGGTAGTTGTTTTTAAAAAAAACATAGAACAAAAATTAAAAAAAAAAAATTGCGTTAATACCATGAAAAATTTATTAGCTATCACACCTTTCTTATATTCAAACTACATTTGTTGACAAGAATAACTTAAAATATGTAAATTTGACAGAATTATTATAAGGTAAAGCTTCTACTTATAGGTGGGGTCATGGTAGTAGGGTTCATTCATCGCGACCACAAAAGTGTCAACTGTTTTGTGGCCATTATAAAAAGAGCTCTAAAACAGACTGCTTTAACTCCGACATGATGCAAATTGCGAACTGTGAGAGGTGACTGGGAGATCAAGGTAACGTGGGTGAGGAGGCGCCAGTTGCAATTGAATGGCGTTTTATTTTAGTATGGTTTAAAATAAAGATTCATGCGTTTGAATTAAACTTGATGTATTGTGTAGAAGAGGGAAAAGGCTCGAGTGGTTAAAGAATAAAAGTCCTCTGTATATTATACTAGCAACCCATCCCGGCTTCGCACGGGCTCTTTAGGTTTTTTTTTTTTTTTTTTATGTTTGGCCTGACAAAATGACTCTACTCTGCCTGATGGAAAGCATAAGCAGAATCCATGAGTGGTGGCCACCATACTCATTGCGAATACAACAATGCAGTATGGCGACCCGCACTATGGCGGCCTAGTGATGCTTGTGCATCTTTTAGTCTAGTCAACAAGTATGGAACTTGTTGACTAGACTAATTGGGCCTCCGGTCTCGCACTCACCAACGAAACACGACAGCACAAACGCTGTCACTTTGCGTTGATTTTCTGTGCGAGGGTAGTACCGCCCCGGTCGAGCCGGCCCGTTCGTGCTGAAATCAGCGTGGCTCTACTACCTATAGTATGTATGTATGTATAATATGGCCTATGGTAGCCCGAAAAAACGGTGCGGCATAATTGTTTCCTACGTCTTCAACAGATATCGTTATATGTTAGCCAATATACTCAAAAAAATCACAAATTATATACATATTAATTTTACAATTAATTATATACTTTCTCAACAATCACCCTATCTATCGGTAAAAACCACTTCAAAATCCGTGCAGTAGCTTTTGAGTTTATCGCGAACAGACAGACAGACGCGGCGGAGGACTTTGTTTTATAATATGTACTAGTGATGAAAGTCAAAGTCTCCTTTTTAAGAAGGGGCCTATGCCCACCAGTAGACTGTTGATGATTATGATATTATGAGAATGGGAGATCTATGCTTTAGTAAAAATAGGCCATATAGACTGGAATGAGTGATACCACGGCATAACCGGTATTAAAACATTATTTTATTACGTTTCACCGAGTACTGTGTGAGTACTTACTTAAGTGAGGTTACTGGAAACCCCCTCCCTAAACCGGGGAAGGAAGAGAGAGGAAAGGTGTCGACGAAATTGTCACTCCTAAATTGTAGGTTTCTATAGACGGTGGTCCCCACTTACCATCAAATGAATTATCTATTTTTAAACTACCATAAAAACTATCAAAATCTTAAATTGCTAAGTGTCATGTACACTTAGCAATTAAATTTTGTAATCTTGTAATAAAAGTAGTTTCTCTCAACTTACAAGACTTTTTCAGGCATTTCAATTTGAGGGAATATAATATACTAGCTGACCCACGCAACGTCGTTTACGTCTCCTATTGCCCGTAGCGTAAAATATTTCCCCCGTTTTTGTAACATTCTTCATTGGTGCTCCGCTCCTTTAGGTCTTAGCGTGATGATATATAACCTAAAGTCTTCCTCGATAAATGTACTATCCAACACTGAAAGAATTTATCAAATCAAACCAGCGGTTCCTGAGATTAGCGCGTTCAAACAAACAAACTCTTCAGCTTTATAATATTATAGTATTGATTAGTACATAAATTGTTACATAATAAATTCTCAAATGTAAGAATGTTTCATCTTAATAAAATATAGCTTAGATTATTTTCTGTATCTCAGAAAACATGTATGCAAATTTCGTGATAATCAGTCGAGTAGTTTAGGCGCGGAAGAACACAAACTCACATTCACATATGTAATACTAGAACACATACGAAACAAGGCAAACCTAACCGAATTAAATGTTCAACGGATCCGAGTATCGGATTATTACTTTTTATTGATTTAAATCTTAATCAGTCGCGTTCATTGACTTTATGTGAACCAGAAATACAAGGATTTATTTGTTTGAATACCTTTTAATTAATGTTAATAGGTTGCATATCAACGGATGTTGTAAATTTTGCTATTAAATACTAAGTGGTCCGTTCGTGCTTTTTTAATATGTCGGAGTCTGATTTCAAAATACGTTTTGAACATAACCAAGGACCCGGCCCGATTTGCACGGTAGTCTTTGAAATTCTCGGGTTTCCTCTACTATGATATCCATGTATTATACATGTAAACCTTCGTCTTAAATCATTCTATCTAGTACTGATAACTACATTAAAATCCGTTGAGTAGTTTAAAGATCTAAGCGAAGAGACAGCAGAAGCTAGGTAGTAGAGCCACGCTGATTTCAGCACGAACGGGCCGGCTCGACGGGGGCGGTACTACCCTCGCACAGAAATTCATTCGCAGTGAGTATGGTGACTACCTCTCTTGGATTCTGCTTATGCTTTCCATCAGGCAGAGTAGAGTCATTTTGGAAGGTTCACACTTTAAAAAAAAGACACGTCTGACTGGCTCATATTGTACTCTAAGGAAGTTGTAATAATTATTTCGATATTTTACCTCATAACTTTCGACTGGGTTAGCCGATTTTGATGATTCTTTTTGTATTTTAAAAATTGGTGCTTCCCGTGTGATGTTCCAGTTCTTAAAGTCGATATTTGTGATTATTTAATGATGAAAAGCGTGAACAAAATCCAAGAGTGGTGGTCACCATACTCATTGCGAATGCAGAGAATGCAACAATACAGCATGGTGACCCACGCTTTGGAGGCCTATTGAGATGCTTCTGCATCATTGCACATGAATTGCACCTTATTGTGTCATAGCAAGATTTAAGTTTATTTACTTGAAAGTTTATTTCAGATGAACTTTTGTATGTACTTCTAAGCAAAAGTAATAAGTTCAAAGTATTCATAATTTTTTCGTAGGTTTCTTCATATTTTCCTTTGTTGTCATATTTATACTTCTACGATACTCACAAAAAGTAGAGTAGTTAATAGCATAGTTAGTGCGTTAACGCGTGTGTTCACTTAGAACTACGCTACTTTTTTTGCTTCAACAAGAACAAGGTCGTGCGATATCTACCTTTTTTATTTGATCTGAGCTTATTTCAACTAAACTAACAAATGCCCTTGCAAAGTTACGCATATTAGATAATCTAATCTATTTAATATATTTATTTGATTTGCACAATAATACTTTTTATGTTATAATATCGGTATCAAATTTAATTAAAAATATTTAAATACCTAGATAGTTTTTATCGTTAATTAATTAATTATTTCTTTCTTCGAAATAAAAACTTTATACTGGATGTTATCTAACACTGGTCCGTTGTGTTGGCACCTGCTTGACTGGACATCCGGAATCCGGATCCATTTATCGTGGAGCGATCCAAACATACACCACAGTGCAGCAAGTGCTTTATTATTAATGTGGGTAGATAATGATTTATGTTTTATTAATTATCTTTATTTTTGAAAGAGAAATATGGAATATGTATAAAATTTTAACGATTTTGCTCGCATGTAGATGTTTTATAATAATATCTATTTATTTGTTACCTTTTGATATGAATCCACATTAATATTATAAATTTCTAAGTATCTCTTCTGTCTTTATGTTTGTTATGATTTCACGCCTAAAGTGCTGTACCGATTTCAATGAAATTTGTCATGGAGATTCTTTGATTTTTCAGTAAGGACATTGGCTCTTTACGATACAAGCAGAGTTGAGGGCAAAAGCTAGTGTGTACCTATATAAAATACACAATTATACGCTAATATAATCAATATGATTAAAACTACGTGATTTACGGCCATAATATGCTGTCAAATACACCATAACCAAAAAATAATTCCTACACTTCTCCCAATTTAAATATGACGAAAAAATAATACTAAAACAATGACACACTCTCAAAACAATTTTTTAATCAACACAAAACGATTGGACTTTCGCGCCAAAAGTAATAATTTAAAAAACATTGCGTTCCAAACGCGCTTAGCATTCTACAAGGTTCTATTAAATCCTTCTGTGATATATTCACGGGAAAACCAACCTTATTTCAACGAAATTATAACACAACATAAAAAAAATACTTTGACGTTGGAGTCCACGTATTACTTTTTACATCTCATCTCAACGAAATATTTTTTCGTTTACATATTTCGACACGATTACGATACGATTTTGTGTCAATATTTATTGGAACGAAGTTCCTGTCATAGTATATATATATATGTTTATAAACTTCGTTCCATCCGGGTGTCCCTTGACACCTCTCAAGTTTTTTTTTAATTTAATTAATTATTTTACGTAGAGCCTTATTGGTGCTTCTTTGTTTATTTGGCAAGTCAAAAATATGCAAATAGGTTTGATCTATCGCTACATATACATACATACTACACACTATTTTGTGTGGTACACACCACTTTTTCAAAGTAATTTGTCTTCTTCTTAATTGTACGTTGACTATACATAGACTTACTACATCTAACCCAAAGTTATTTTAATTTAATGCAAAATGATAACATTTTCGAATCATTTTATGATTTCAAAATAAATATAATATTTTTCAAAATCTTGTTTAAAGATTGTTTAACTTGTGTTCAGATTATTTAACTTAAGAAATTACTCTACTAAATCAAATAAATATATATATATATATAATAATCTTGTTCAATTTTACTATGGATTGTCTTAAATGTGTCATATCATTAAACATACTATTTTCTGATATAGCCGCATTCGTAGGAAGATCACATTGTTCTTGCTAAAAACTTACTCACATCTTTAGCAGAAATGAAAGAAAAATCTGTAACTTAAAAAATAATTAATAAGTAAAACACAACTCTAAGAGTATTTAGTGTAGGTTTATAATCGTTGAAACATTGATTTATCTAATTGTAACCTATTAACGAGACGTCACTTAGGTAAAAACGTTATTACACAATAAATTAAAATCAACATCAATTAAATAAAAAATCGCAAGTTATAAATGATGCCGTCTCTTGTATTAGCAAAAACGACCGATGGGCTTCTACATTCCGCCTGTAGCTTAGAGCCTGAGAAATTTGTATACAAACACTGTGCTTCAAAATCCAACTCTATTCCTTCTAAAATAAAATACTCTTTTGTTTGTCTAAAACGTGTACATAAAATCTTTTGAGTTACATATTGTCTGTTCACATTACATGACACAGGATTAATTTTACTGGAATATAGTAGTGACTTAATAACGTCATTATGCATCATTTTTTTAAATTAATATGTAAACATATATTTTGAATACACGTTTAATACGAGAATTCAGTTAAGTTTGTAATAACATGTTTTTGTATTAAGTACTGATTGATTGAGCTTAAGTTTAAAAACACCACTACTGTGAAGCACAAGTTTAATATTTTTTTAATGTGAAATTTTATGGGAATATATTTCGAGTTAAAACACTATATATTGTCCATTAATGGTTATTTATCCTGATTGTTAGGCCAAAGGCTATGGGTGCGATTCCCAATGAGACTAAACAATCGATAGATATTCACGTGGTTCTTCTATACAAAATGTGTTTATACATTTTTAGAAACATATTGTGAGTAAGTATACTGGACGGATCTATTGACCAGGTGATTAGTGACCTACACTGTTAAGTCAGAGGTCATTAGTTCGATTCCAACCCAGGACAAATATGTTGTAACGATGTAATGATCGCCATCATTTATTCTCGGTCCACTCTCGCAATAAAAACATCTCGAACATAAATTCATCCTATTGATATTTCCGGAAGTAGTCAAACTTCAATTTTATTAATTATTCTTTCTAAAGAAATAAAATTTCACTCATCAACTACACATAAGTGGTACCGGCACATCAAAGTACCACACCACTTTAATGAAAGTCAATAACTGTTATTTAAAACGTTACTAATTGTAACGTTATTAAAGAAATATGTTATTGATCAATATACAGAAATCTCAACTAAAACTAATTAATATTGGGAATGTTAGTAGTGATGTGGCTTCGTGTTTCAATTGTTTATTAAGCATTTATAAATGTTAACACACGGTATTTATAGAAACATACATTTTATAGATATATTCATGTGATATAAAATAATTTTATATTTTTTAGTAACAAAAAAAAAACATTTCATATTCGTCTATAATCTTTATTAGTTTAGTTCTATACCATAATATTATTAGTCAATTAAATAAACTAAAATCTGATTAGACTGGAGTTTTTATTTTAATACAACCTTTATGGTAAAATTCTTTACAAATGCCAAAAAAATACTAAGCATCACAGAGTATCACTGTAATTCCGATTAGGAGTTAATGACTGTAAGTAGTCGATATATCGACTAATCGAATGTGAAATAAATAAAGCAATGGTGAAAAGGGGATTTTTGTAACAAAGATTAATTGGGGAAAGTTGACTATAGCTCCAGCATTTTCGAGTCCTATATCTGTAACACGAATTGACTATTGCCGGAATGACCGTACGTGTACATAACTAAAGCAACTTGATATTTTAATTTCATAGCATATTTGTGTTCAAAAAGCAGCTACTGATGAAATGATCGTAATATTTTTATATTCTTAATATTATTATATTTTCAATTTATCAATTGCTTTGATAAAGTTTTTAAAGAAATCTTAAAAGGGGTGAGCAGAATTGGTTGTGTAGTGATTTTTTTATGAAGGTACTTTATTGTAATAATAATAATGAAATGTTGTGGCGAGCCACGTGTGGATTACGAATACGTAGTAGCAATACAATTCGTCTCGTGGGTGTTGTAAGAATCGATTAAAGCCGCAAACTGTTAATAGTTTGCTGATTTAATCGATACGCTAGACAACAGCACTGCAAAAAGAAAGAAAACTTAAAATAAACCTTATAGGGTTTGTTTTTTAGTTTAGTCGTTTAAGCTTTTTTAGAAATATTATACGTGCCAATATTTACATACGGAAGTCACAACGACACATCATGAGCGCAATTATCAGAACTCATTCTAATTACACCAAACAAAATTATATTAGTCGAATATCCGAATAAAATTGACTAAAGTAAGAACATAAATGTAATTTATAGGCAGATACAGTAGTTTAATTTTACCAGTAGCTGTTTTGTAAAGCAAACAGAGTGTAAATAATGTATTTTTTAAGTTAATTACTATACTACCGACACTGATTTAATTATTTATAAAATTAATGTTAATTATCATTCCCTGAGTAGCTGTTTCCCGGCTGTACATACTTATATTTTCCGATTGGAACCCTTCAGATTTGTTTCCAGAATCAAAGTAGCCTAAATGTCTCGCTTAACGTCAACTATTTTGTCAGTGTAAGCTATGTTAACATCGGTATATCAATCCCGAAGAATGGCGACAAATGGACAAATAAGCAGGCAACATTTTAAAGAAAATTGTGTTTTAATAGGTAACAGGTTTAGGCTTCTTTTTAGGTTTCCTTTTCTCACTAGGTTTGGCACTTTGGCGTTTGGCCAGCGTGGTGTACACGCTGGCTAGTGAGCCATCCCATGGGTGGCTTTCCCACGATTCCCAACTTCAATGAAACTTAAATACATATAAAAGTTACAAAGAAACCTTTTATTATCAAGTAATCTTTAGATGTTTTTATATAACGTTATACAAAACGTAGAGATCTGGTTACCTAAGTGTAAATTAAAATTAACTACACACAACATTTTAATTTGCAATATCATTAACGTAATCATTAAAAGAACTGCCGATTAATTTAATATAAGTTATTAAATGAACGACTTAGTCGGTTAAGCTCGTAACTGACCACACGAAGCCTAAATAGGCTACATACATCATTTTTATACACCTATATTTAATGTAATATTTTATTACTGTTTATTTAAACTGTCTCTAATTATAAACAAGATGGTTATTAAGGAGTAATAGATGGATGTAGACTCGGATTACGGTTGACGTTTAGGACCCCCATGGGCAAACACCTCTAAGGGGTATCTCTGTATAATTATGTTAACTTGACGTATTTTACATACGGTCATCTGTACTACCTAAGCTGAGCTTGTACTATGATAACCACACTGCTGATAAACATAATAAACAAATTCTATCTTTCAAGTTTCAGCCAATTTAGAGATGGTTCAGAAATTTAATCTGTACATATTACAATACTGTACAATTAAATATATATAAAGCTGAAGAGTTTGTTTTGTTTGTTTGAACGCGCTAATCTCAGGAACCACGTCCGATTTGAAAAATTCTTTCAGTATTGGATATAACATTTATTGAGGAAGGCTATAGGTTATATATCATTACGCTAAGACCAATAGGAGCGGAGCACCAATGAAGAATGTTTCAAAAACGGGGGAAAATTGTTACGCTACGGGTAATAGGAGACGCAAACAAGGTTGCGTGTAAAAAACTCTTCAACAGTTAGGGATTAGAGGATGATTTTAATATTACACGTACGTATATACCTTAACTTGTATTCTTCATGATGAAATTTGATGAAATAGTTCAACTTACTACTTTCCTACGATTGTTTGCACTAAAAACTGAAAAATAAAAACGTTTTATTAAAAAAGAAAAACCGACTTCCAAAAAACATCCAACGAAAACTCTCTGCCAAAAAAACACTTAAAAGCGTAAAATAAACTGGTTCTTCATAAATTGCCTATACCTAATTCTTTATTCATTTAAATAGTAGTATTATAATCTGTGCTAGGTACCTAAAATCTGTTTGAAGTCGGTGCCAAGTGAGCTTAGACTTTTGTAATTGTTCGTTTGTATTCTTTTTGGCTTAGCACCGACTTCAAACAGATACCTAGCACACATTATAATACTACTATTTAAATGAATAAAGAATTAGGTATGGGCAATTTATGAAGAACCAGTTTATTTTACGCTTTTAAGTGTTTTTTTGGCAGAGAGTTTTCGTTGGATGTTTTTTTATACTGCTACATGGCAATCGTTTTTCCACAATAAGCCAACCATCTGTTTCACCATTTGGTGCTCTTATTTGCTTTTTTTTAATGTGTATTCGCGGATAACTTCGTCGTTCGTATTTTCTTAGGTGGGAATCGAATAATCGACTTTTGGTTTAACAGACAGGATTTAATATCCCCGTGAATCATTTTTAATATGGAAATTGTATTTTCTGCAAGCAAGGAGAAGGGGCAAACTACACAAGACAAAATCACTGCAAAGAGAAGAAAAACTTGAAAGAAGAGTGGTAGGACAAAACCTCCTTTTTTATGGATTAGGGGGCAAACGAGCAGACGCATCGCCTGATGGTAAGCGATTACTGCCGCCCATGGACACCCGCAACACCAGAGGCGTCACAAGTGCGTTGCCGGCCTTTAGGGGATGGGGAGGGGATGGGGGAGGGATTGGGGTATGGGTCTCCTCGCTCGGTGAAACACAGCGCAGGCGCTGTTTCACACCGGTTTTCTGTGAGGCCGTGGTATCAATCCGGTCGAGCCGGCCCATGCATGCCGAAGCGTGGCTCTTCCCTTTCTAAGGAGAGGCCTATGTCCAGCAGTGGACTTTTAAATGTTTTAAAACGTCTTATTTATCCAAACTCATTCCTAAGTTAGCTTGCTTAACTGCGCAGTAGCATTCTTACCTCTATTAAATGTACCAAAAACGAAAAAACCCGTACTGGTTTTCTTATCTCACTGATAAATGAATGTTTAGTTTTTTTGTACTTTAAAATATATATATACTAATGTTTTTGTCACGACTTTGAGATTGAGATGTCCCTTCTTGAGGATGTGACATGTTGATCATTTATTTTATGACGTCATCTGACAAAGTTAAGATATTCTTAAAAGTATATATACCTTATGTAATATATCATCATCCACTTAATATTCCACTGTTTGAGAGGCTTTTTTATGAATGGCCCGACCTTGCAAAGCAAAGCTTAATCTAAGAGTGATGGTCACCATAGTCATTGCAACAATGCAGACAATGCAGCATAGTGACCCACACTATGCTGCATTGCTCCGGTGTCGCACTCACCAACGAAACACGACAGCACGAATGCCACAAATGGCGCCAGGCGAAAGGCTATCAATTCTATTAATTCAACCAATTTACAATGATTTTATACTTAAACTAGCAAACCCCCGGCTTCGCACGGGTGGATTTCAGATGCCCCCGCCAACGACACGATTCGTGCATTTTAAATCTGTAATATCTTCGAATATATTCATTTAAATAAGATACTGTAAAGGGCCATTTTGATCTATATTAAATGTACAATGTATTTAATTTACTTAATTGTTTAAGGATTCATTCTGTATTACTTAAAATCACTTCGTAAATAAGCCATTATTTTTCGTAAAAAGAAAGGAATAAAAAATGGTTGTTGTGGGTTATCCCTAGAGATAGACATATACCGTCGCGGACTTTTTTGTAGTACTTTTTAAGGTGTACAATACTGTAGTACATTATTTTGGTTTATCTCGTAGGGTACAACCAGCGCAAGCGTCTGCAATGTAAGCGCAAAATAATGTGTTTATTTGCTACATCACATTAGAAACCTCGAAAATTTACAGTGTTTCCATACTATATTATGCATTTATTATACATAAAAACCTTCCTCTTGAATCACTCTATTTATCAAAAAAACCCGCATCAAAATCCGTTGCGTAGTTTAAGATTTAAGCATACATAGGGATATAGGGACAGAGAAAGCGACTTTGTTTTATACTATGTAGTGATTATAATTTATAGTTTAAAACCATTGTAAAACTTGGATTAATAAACTTGTATAATATAAAACGTGAAAATAACATATTTTTTATCTTTCTTTTGCAGGTAAGCAAACAAATCTACTCACGTACTAAAAGCAAGGTAACTATATATTATCTAAGACATAAGTTTTATTATTGCACGCAACCAAAGTATCCATGCAGGCTAAACTAATAGCCTATTGGTGAAGTGGTTACCAGACCTGACTGCTCACCCAGAGCTCGTAGGTTCGATCCCCAACAAGGACAAATATTGAGTGAGTGATGACCACGAATATTTTTCTGTGCCTGGGTGTAAAATAGACAGCTGTAGATTTCACTCCATAGGTAGGCTTAAATCCTACTGTTTAATCCTCTGTTTCCTCTTTAGGGAATTGCTCGGTGGCCACTTAGTTCGATCCTCGGCTTCTCTAAATGTAATTCTTCTAAATGTTTGTATGATCTGCAAATATTTGTTTCGTAGTTTTCTATATATAATATGAGTGTATTTACAAAAAAAGGATTAGATGGCGTTCTGTATTAGATAGATGTCCTAAATATTTATTTATTATACGTATTCAAGTTGGAATCGAACAGTCGATGAGTCATCCAGTCATTTATTTTTTAGATTAGGATTAAGTTTATCAATAGAATGCATTACTCCACACCTATTCTCTTCATGTTAAGTCTTGCCGTCTTTGAGCCCGTGCGATGCTCTCCCTCTTTCTCCCACACTAGAGGCTAAAAAGAGAGGGCGATATGTCGTTGGACCAGCTAGACGACCGTGTTGAAATACTTACACGGGGCATGGATTAAAACTTGAATGTTTAATGTACCGATTGCATAAAAATGTTTCGCTTAAAATCTTAGTTGAGAACCTTACTTATAGATGTCGAACAGCTAGCCTAGCTGTCATCATCTGTCAAATACTTTAACTATAGGAAGTGTCCACTACTAAATTAAAATTAATTGATGCTGAAGATTTCTATTACCAGTTTGTTCGCCCCAAACATGGCAAATGTAGCAACAATATAAGCTAGACGTAAATCCCAATGAGTTAGATGGACAGTATGTGTTTGAGAACAGTGGGTTTGTTCATAGCACTTGCAAGTTCGATTCAACTTCATAATGGGCGAAGTTCTAAAAGTGTTACATTACTACATAAAATATTTGCTTATTAAAATGTTTAAAAGTTGATTTTAGCTACAAGTACACGATTTTTACCGGTTGGAACTATAATTTACATGTTTCAATCGATCCGTATCCTATCCTGCTAATATTAAAAATGCGAAAATTTGTTAAAAGTTATTTAAAATCAATATTAAATATTTGATTTGTAAAAACTAATTATTTTTGTGGTATTTTCATAAATTTCGTGACGTGAACGTCGTACGTCACGTCTATCGTTTTGTCATTTAAATAAATACTAATTGGACTTGACAATCACCAATTTTAATTATTTTGTTTTCAAAATAGTCACCTGATTTATTTGCCATCAGTACAATAGCCCCACGATCCTAATGCCCAAAAGTTAAACTGTCACAATGGGTAGTATTTAACACCGGCGTATCACGGATCAGATAACATTCGATAACTGAGATGATCGATGACGCAAAACGTGTTACATAACATCCTATGTGACGATGGTGGTTTCGTGGGAAGTTTGGTTGAAAAAAATGTTTTCCTTTTTATGGTGTGGTGGGTAAATGAGAGTATCCTCATGGCAAACATTGAATGTAGCCTATGGACTAGCTATACATAGAAATGCAACACTTAATTTACAGAGAAAACACCGATATTTGTAGATCATACAAATATTTGGTCAGACCCGCAAGATCTCACAGCATTCGCATACGTTACTACTCCGCCACCTAGGCGTTCATATCCAACCTTCAGTTTTCTTCTGATTAATTTCGTTGCGGGTTCCAAGACAGTTCAATTTTTCCTGCGACTACCCGAGTGTTATAAGTTCATAACTCGAGGTGTTTGTGGATCACTGCTGTTGGTCCTGGTGTACAAGATTCATAATGGTAGACGTTTGGAAGGGATAAGTGCCATAAAAAATCAGATAGAGGTGTCTACAAGCATTCAAGAGATACAAGTTAGCGTCTTTTCTTGGTGACCTGATTCTGATTGGGCATCTAATAACCTCAATCGTTTCTCTCCCTCTCACTTCATCTTTAATTGCGCCATCATCGATCAATGATAATGATTTTTATGTATATGAATTTACGAATATATACAACGAAACTAAATTATAGGTATATGGACAAAACTAGGCTACTTTTAAATTTTGCCTTTACCAAAGATCGTTGGCATGATAAAATGTGGACGAAATCTAGTAAAGATTTTGGTTTGAGAGCTAAAGATATTGCTACTGAAGTGATTTTAATCTTGTTTCAATTACTTAGTTTAAAAAAAACCCTTTAAAAATATATTACTGATTAAAATGCATTTAAGAGTCCACGTTAAAATTTATTGTTATAAACTATTTTTTCATTCCTTAATTTGTCACTCCACCTCTTTTGACGTGTGAAGCGAAGAGATTCCACTCACAGTTATAGTTCCATCATTTTTAAAGTAACAAAACCTCCCTCCTCCATACCTTTTTACTACATTCGACTCAAATAGATAGTAGTCTGTATATGATACCTTCTCATATTTCTGTCTAACCCTATGTGTGTGTAGTCTGATGGTATTATGCAGGAAAAGCAGCTGTACTATTCCTGTCAACGAACCAAACTTTCATTCAGACAAAAATCGAACAAAACTCCTCCTAAATATCCCTCTGATGTTTGAATCATAAAAAATACAAAGAGGGTATTCTGTATAGCGTTTCCTCCCAGCCTTTATCAAGTTCACACTCCGTAGAACAAAACTGAGCAAAACAAAGCCACGCCGCTAGCGACACCTGACGAAGTGAGAAAGAAACTTGATATCCCTAGCCACCTGCATTACATTCTATTTTCAACTCTCGATCTGAAACACTAAGGTAGAAAGTCTTTCGTAAGCACAACTCAGTTGAATAAAACAGCGATGCGGTTAATTTTGTTCTCTCGTACATCATAGAAATAAAGTGTAGTTTTCTACATCAGCAAGAATAAATATTAAGATTCCGACCGCCACGTGATACGGTCTACCTTTCGCCAAGTAGTTTTGTATTGGAATAATTTTATAGTTATTACATATTAGAATGCTATCGGCTGTACATTTGAAATTGAACCTTAACACACGTGATTTTATAGAGTTGTTTTTTCTTATTTTTGATGCAGATGAAAGAATAGTCATAGCAGGAACATGTGATTCAAAATGAATTGTCAATCAAAAGCTCGATGTTTTGAAATATGACCACATAGCTACCAAATTAAAACGAAGAATCATAAAATAATAATAGATTTGAATCTGATTTGTGTAATTTAGGAGTCTATACGACGAACGGAGCGCTGATAAGTTTTTAGTTTTGTTCGATGTTTTTACTTTGTTTTGTTTTTAATTTGTTTTGTTTTTAATTTAGAGTTCGATTCGTTCTTCATTTGAAAATTTACTATTCAGTTCGCAGTTGGCAGTTGATTTAATATACTCTTTATCTGTTTGTCGGTACCTGTGTTACACAGCTTAAGTCATTAACACAAGTTTTATGGTGGGTGTGGAAGCGTGCACAGCTGTCGGCAACGCGTAGTAAGAATACTTAGAACTATTTCGATTGAACATAATTAAGATCTTGCATTGAATATATGAGTTAGAATGTATAACGATATTACATTTAAAGTAATATATATGTTACTGCTGTACGTTGTTCGATGTTTGTCACGTCATCAGAATGCTTGAATTTGAATTATTAAATATAAGTATTACAATGGTAGATGAGATATCAGATGTACTGTCGACGTACTTTACGGTATCTTTGTATAATAAATATTTTACTTTCAAATTAACTTCATAACGAACATCAAGTATTACCAAAAAGAAGGATTGAATGAAAAACATCAACCAAGTTTATCTTCCAAAAGAAAATAAGCTTCTTTTATATTCAATTTTAATATCTTGAATAATATTGATAAAGTTCGCAATGCGGTTCAGCTCGGTAAAAAGCCTATAAACTTAGGTAATATTACCTATAAAATGGCTGACGTTTTCAATAAATGGTACATATTTTTTCTCATTTTTGTTTAAGTTAAAATGGTGTGTAGGAACGAGAAAATTATGATAAGTATCTATATTTATATACTACTATTATAAACGCGAAAGTTTGTAAGTATGGATGGATGGATGTTTGTTACTCTTTCACGCAAAAACTACTGAACGGATTTGGATGAAACTTTACAGTAATATAGCTTATACATCAGAATAACACATAGGCTACTATTTGCTGCAATAACCGACATATACGCGGGCGGAGCCGCGGTCAACCACTTGTATAAAATATTTCCATAGCTTTGGCATAAGGAAATTAAAAAAAAATCAGAACAGTGCATTCACAATCGTTGGCCCCAGTTCACTTGCTATGCTACACAGGTTAAATATTTGTACATTGTATTTG
Source organism: Diaphora mendica (assembly GCA_949125395.1). NCBI lineage: Eukaryota > Metazoa > Arthropoda > Insecta > Lepidoptera > Erebidae > Diaphora > Diaphora mendica. The sequence goes on from OX421319.1 coordinate 25,227,491, forward strand.
TTCTCAGCTCTTTGTTTGTTATAATAATATAATGTAAACTTATAACATAGAAAGCTTTTGTAGGTATTGTGAAGTTTCCTGTTTTGGAAACCCTAAGATATTGTTATCGTCACTGTAGAGTATCGGGATTTTTGAGAAACAGCAGATTTTTATAAAAAAATGAGTTACTGACAAAATTATTAGATAATACTTATACATGACACTATCTATTTAGATTAAATGGTGCATAAATGTGTATTAAAATTGCCAGTGAAAAATAAATTAAGATATCACTCTCCAAGGATACAAAATAAATCAACATTGTGAAAATGGAATGTGTGTTGCATAATTATATAATTTTTTGTTATCATGCTAACAAAACTTGTTTTTTTTTATCGAAAGCACAATAAATATTAATTTTAATAAATATTTCGGACATCTAACACACAACGCCATCTAGTCCAAAGCTAAGCAGAGCTTGTGTTATGGGTACTAGACAACTGATACAAATACATATTTACTTTTTTTTTGTAAATACATACATTTTATACATATAAAACACCCAAACTCCGAAACAAATATTTGTAGGTCATACAAACATTTGGTACGACCCGGGAATCGAACCCGAGACCTCATGATCCGCAGTCGCACACGCCAACCACGAGACCAACGAGGCAGTCGAGACAACCAACAATGACAGACTTTATTCAATCAAAGTTAAGCAGAAACATTAATGAAAACAAGATTATGTTTTTAAGCATATATCGATCGTGGGACTGTTTTCGTTTTTTAAGAACTACTCCTATTGAAATATTTTTTAGAGAATTGAAATGAATACCTTACTGCAATTTTACTACACCTATACTTATATATACTCTTATTAGCATATCTATATATATATATAGAAAAGTAAGGTGACTGACTGACTGACTGACATACCCAGAGATCAATGCACAGCCCAAACCGCTGAAGCTAGAATCCTGAAATTTTGCATGTAGGTTCTTTTTACAACGTAAGTGAGCACAAAGAAAGAAATTTTTGAAATTCCACCCCTAAGGGGGTAAATCAGGGGATGAAAGTCTGCGTGAGCGAAGCCGCGTGCAAAAGCTAGTTTTATATAAAATTCTTGCTCCGATATCAATATGGATCAGAAAACCCGGCGGGATTTTCAACCCCGTCAACAAAAAAGGTGCATATAGTTATTGTGTATTACAATAATAAAGTCGGTATTTTGTGTACCAGGAACTAAATGGCAAAGGAAATTGTACAACACAATAAACTATTATAAGTGTATCTACATGTTTGAGATTTAAGTACTTAAAGAAAAAGAGTTATACTCAAATAAAATAAAAATCAAGTAAAATAATAGTGTATTTTAAAACAAATAAAGACAATCGGTTGGCAGGGTGGCCGACAGACTGATGAAATTCGATTTTTAAAACAGTAATTTGTTCGTAAATAGGCAACTCTCATTTTGTCCGAATGACAAATGTCATAACAGCATAGATAAGTAAATAATTAAAACTAAAGTATTATTTTCAAAACCAGTTTTTTTCTATGCCCATCTGATTCCGACGTTCCTTATGACCATATTCTAGAATATTTAATCTGAATAAAATCACTATCTGTCTCCATAAATTATTTTAATAAATATTTAAACGGAGTCACGTCCGAAATAGGACCCTGTTGCATTGACTTAAGCATTAAGTGTTAAATTTGGCAGGTCGATGAAATATCAATCTGAGACTTTATGGACTGGACATTTTTATATTAAATTTATATATTCCTTAAATATCTTCATGCTGGGAAACTATTTAAGATATCTTGACCCGGACGAAGGATGATCTTGTTTTACAAGATTACGTATTAAATGGACTATTATTTAATCGTTAATAGGTATGTGATATCTGTTTGATATCAGACTTAGTGGTAGACTTGCTATTTTAGCATTCGTGATTTTTATGTGTATGCAATAAACTGTAAAGAGGATAGATTTGGTTGTGTGGTTTCGTGAAATTCTAAAACGAAACGCTTTTCACTGAAACCTATTGAAGTAAAAGAAATATGACACAACTAGCTATTGCCCGCGTAGGGTATCCTGGTCCTTCCTCAAGAATCAAAGTGTCTTCATGCTGAATTTCATGGCAATCTTTGCAGCGGTTTAGCCATGAAGACGTGACCGACAGACAGAGTTACTTTCGAATTAATAACATAAGTATGGGAGTATGAATTTGTTAGTTAACATAACGCAGAGTTTAGATAACATGCATTGATCTTAGACAATAAACTTCAAATTCATTAGAAAATTTATATGTAATAAATGGCCAACCCTTTTCCTCCCATAAATACCAACAGACCAACCTTAAGGCGCTCTTTTCATCTAGTCTTACTGCCATTAAAACCTTATTTTTTATATTGTGAATTCTGAAATTACTTATTAGTAACACTTCTTCAATTAAGCTTGTATAAAATTTCCAAAAACAATTAAGTCAACTAAACTTGTAATGGTATGCAAATAAAGGGCAAAAAAACAGTATACCAATACATTCTTCCATAAAACTCAATAAAAACAGGACAATCAATGATCAGAACAACAGTGTCAATTAAAACGAGCCAGAATTAACTGTGTTGAATACTGGGGAACCTCTCGATGTGATATTATCAGATGACCTAAGGCTATCGGCTACGACTCCCAGGACAGTGAGCAAAGCTACCGTTGCTCTGTAGCTCCGTTGCTCTGTTGCTGTGTTGCTCAGTTGCCTCATTCGTGATATATCGATGCAAGGCTTTATTCAACTCCGTGAGGGTTAATTGCATAAATTTAACTTAAAACTGTAAGGTTAATAAGGCCCTCGGTGTTGGGTGGCGGATATTTGATACGTTGTAAAGTTACCCGTGATTTATTGTGCTCTTGTGGTTGCAGAGTTTGCGTTTAGTACTAATTTATTTGTATACGAAATTATTACTATGTTATTTATATATTAAGAGGGTTTTTTGTTGGTGAGTCGTGATACATGTTCTGATTGCTATGAGTTTGAAATATATTGTACTTTTAAATATATTCTTGTTCAGTTATACCTAAAAAATTAAAGTTTTGCATCAGTATTTATACGTTCCCTGTCATCATTGCCAATATGAATTGAGTCACTACTTTTATCTGTGCCTTTAACACTATAAAATGTTGTTATTTTCATTCTCTCTCGCTATAATACCCTGAAAAATTATTATTTTTATAATCACACGAAGGGTTTTACTGTGGAAGAACCACGCTTCGGCATGAATGGGTCGGCTGGCAGTAAGGATACCGCAGGCCCAAAACCCTACACCGCCTACCCCTACCCTCCCCCTACGCCCTTCCCTTCCCCAAAGTCCGGCAACGCACTTGTGACACCTCTGTTGTTGCGAGTGTTTATGGGCGGCGGTAATCGCTTACTATCAGACGATACCTCTGCTCGTTTTACCTCTATTCCATAAAAAAAATAATGAAATTATTAAAATAACTACCACTGTTGGATTCTACTCCTGCTTCCCATCCGGTAGAGTAGATTCATTATGGCAACAAACATAAAAAAAATAGTAAAAATGTCAAAACACTATTAAAAATCTTCTTCAAAAATCATTTCAACGGGCATTACGATACTGTAATTTGACACTTTATACAAACACCAAATTCCACTTTTACCGCTACACAGCTAGCTAAATTGAAATTTGATTCTAACCCATCATCATTCCATTAAAACATCCACTTCAAATCACTCTTAAATGTAACAGCGACGATTGAAATAGCCATTGCGTTTGTTCAACTGAATTTATTTTTTACTATTGAACAAAAACATGCGTGGAAAATCGGCCATTGTAAGCCATGTATCGACGAAGACAAAGAATAAATCGCCATTTTGGACTTGGCAACAAAATTATTCGGTCGATTTTGTGCATCAGTAGTCATACGATTTAATGAACCTATTTAAATAAACTTGAGTAAGTAAGTACTTTGGTAGTGTTAAAGACTTAGATCTTTAGACTTTTTCGTTATAAGTTTCGATAGACTACGATTAAATCATCAACAACCCATAATGTCCCACTGCTGGGCTCGGGTCTCCTCTCAGGAGAGGGTTAAGGCCATACCCCACGCTGGCCGAGTGCGGGTTGGGGACCGACAATACAACGTTGTTGCTACGTAATCTTGCCATTGGATTTTTTAAGCGGCCCAAAGGCCTCCAACTAAGCTTCACGACTGTTATCCTATGATAACAACCGGGACCGGGACTGCTTAACGTGACCTCCGAATCACGGAGACGCTCATGATATCGTGCCACTAGCGGTCACCCATCCAGGTACTGACCGTGCCATCGTTGCTTACCCTCGGTGATTGTTTCTAATCATCGAGTGTAACTGGGCTATGAATGATTAAATGTATGGCAAATATTAATAATCATAAATTTTAACAATAAAAACTAACTTCAAGAACTGGACCACTGGTAAGGGACCACACGGGAAGCACTAGCTTTCAAATAAAAAAAGAATCATCAAAATCGGTTCACACAATCGAAAGTTATGAGGTAACAAACATAAAAAAGACAGTCGAATTGATAACCTCCTTTTTTTAGTCTTTTTAAAAAAGAATGGCATTGGCAACACTTTACTTGAGTTGTAAGAAATTAGTACTGCGTCATTTTATCGACATCTCAAGTTTGGTATCACTGTATTGAAAAAAAAGTAACATTATCAGATACTAAACTATACTATGACTTACTATAAATCTAGCAACTTTTAATAATAAACAACAATACGATACTCCATATATTCAATTCCAATAGAGAGAACTTTACAAAACGTTTCGAATTATCAATTCCAATTCGGTTGGCAATAAATAGGCCACCTGACAGACCAAAACTGCCTTACATGACATAAATACTGCCACTGTCGACATTAAACAGCTTAACCGCAAGCATCTCCAATCTAATATCAATCTTTTTGCTAGTGCATTACGGTTTAACTTCGGTTGCAGTACATTTTGTAGATATGTAAACTATAGTTGGTGTGTAAGCAAAGACAATGGTATATTGGTTTTGGAGAGAAGTGAAGGTGACAGGCGCTTTTCGGGTTTAATTCGCGAAATTTTGTGTAAAGGACAATGGACAAACAGAGCTATGGAGTCGAATGATGTGATTGATTTATAATATTTTATTTAGAAGACCATTTGGAAGTCTGAACTTTAAAATTTATTGTATTTAAAAAGATGGTCTTTTGAGCTTTTCGAATTAGTACAAACTGTCCTTATTATAATAATATTAGTCATTTATTCAGACCACTTTGTGTCCAATTTGTTAGATACAGTCAAGTTTATACTATTGTTAGTAAATTAATCTTTCTAAATTATAAAACAAATTTAAAGAATGGAACTCAACTGAATGTGTTTGGACTTTTTTAATATAAATTATAAATATATATGCCTGAGCCAATCAATAGGTAAGGTCAGCAGCCATATTTAGCACTTTATTGTAATTCTGATGTATTGTTAGTTACACAATCAATTTGCATAAAATTTTGCATAAAAACTTAAGTTGACGTGCTAATAAAAATGTATAGGAGCTAAAACCATTTTGTTTTATCAGTAAACAATGATATAATGCTTCTGCTATTCATTATAATTTGTAATTTAATAAGATATAAGGCTGTTTTGATATTTACGATGTTTTAAAATAACGGCTATTTAATGATAAAACACCACAGTATGTATAATTTAAAAAATAATATATTATTATGCGTCACACATTACTGCAATTTTATTATTAACATTATCAATTATTTAAGTTAAGCTATATTTAAATGTATATGTATTCCCTTGCTGAATGCTAAGGCCCTGTTTCACCGATTACCGATAAGTTTCAGATAGTTTATCTGACATATAATTTGACGTATCTTCCATATAAATTGTCTCAAACCGTTTGTCAGATAAACTATCCGGAACTTATCTATAACCAGTGAATCAGAGAATAAAGCTCATAAGGTAAAGGCATGGTGATTGATTAGTTTGAACCCTTATATTGGGTTTAAGTCAGTAGTCCCCATTTTAATTCTCTAATTACTTAAACAATCACTTAAACTGTGAAATTACTTAATATATCAGTATGTGCTCCAACTATCATAAACTTTTGCACTTTCAATACACTTTTTTTTTTTTTTTGAAAATTTTACCAAAAACAAAAACCGACTTCAAGGTTCTACTCGATTTCTCTTGGATACCATCATCAGATCTTAGTGTCCTTATCATGGTACCACCGTTGGGATATCTCCTTTCCATTAAAAAAATAATCATCAAAATCGGTTCATTAATGACGGAGATATCCGCGAACACACATAAAAAAAACAACATAATACACGGTCGAATTGAGAACCTCCTCCTTTTTTGATGTCGGTTAAAAATAAAAACTCAGTTAATGCGTCATTTCATATCAATACAATAACGGCGATTGAATTTACAATCGGAATAACTGTAACAGTATTTACAAGCCTGTATTGTAGATAACTAATAAAAAACAACCACACCTCAACAGAGAACATAAAAGGAATTAAATTCATAAAAATGCTTTATAACACCCCATTACCGAACAATAACTGGAATTCTGGCACAAAAAACACCTCTTACATAACATATAGAGAGTACAGTCGGTACAATAAGTAACCAGCATTTATTCCGAATGCCGGGCGAGGCAGGAATTATCTTCGCGGGTATCAAAAAAGGCCGACGCAACTTAAGAAATAAAAAAAAAAACACGTAAGACCTCGACAAGAAATTATGATACTACCAAATACGCAAGTAAAAACTTGATTTTATATACTCTTGTGTCTACATCGGATTCCGATCCAATTATCCGATTTTCGGTGGTTGGATTGCATTCGTTGCAAATAATTTTGTCTACCAACTGTTTTGTTTGCTGTATTCCAGCATTAATGCTCGTTTTCCTTAGGTACATTTGTTTATGAAATTGTTCTTTAATATTTAACGCCAGAGTTTTTTTTTAAAGATTACTCTCGATCTAGGAATAAAAACTGTGTCGCGGGGGACTTTACAAACATACATGAAACGGACACAAAGAACACCCAGACTCAGAACAACGATTTGTGGATCACACAAAGTGTTGTCCTACGTGGGATTTGAACCCACTACACTTGGCGCAGTAGGAACTGCTTAGCACAGGTTCTCTTTAAGGCCAATGGTTTCACTATCATTATTCAAAAGAGAAAAGTAATTATAAATATAACACATACTCGTGACGAGCCTAAAACCTTTTTATTCTTGACTAAAACTCACCAATTAGCAGATAAAAAAGGTCGATTTGTCTTTAAACTAAACAAAACACCTCATTAAACTAATTAGCAAGCTAAAACTAAAGAAGGGACGTCGATCAGTTGCGGACAATTCCGGGTAGCGCCGGTAGTCTTAAACGTAGGGTTGTCAAAAAACGAATTTTCATAAATTTTCCCTTCATTGTGTATTTCCTAAATAACTGAAATTTGTATAATGCGCTTACGTCATGATAAAAAGTAATAAACCATATTCATAGTTCCTTAAGTTTTTTTTTTTTTTAATGTATGGCCCTGCCAAAATGACTCTATACTGCCTGATTGAAAGCATAAGCAGAATCCAAGAGTGGTGGTCACCATACTCATTGCGAATGAAGACAATGCAACAATGCAGCATTGTGACCCACATCATGGCGGCCTAGTGATGCTTCTGCATCATTGGGCCTCCGGTCTCACACTCACCATCGAAACACGACAGCACGAACGCTGTCATTTGACGTTGATCTTCTATAGGGTAGTACCGCCCGGTCGAGCCGGCCCGTTCTTGCTGAAATCAGCGTGGCTCTATTTCCTCGACATCTTTATCATCAACAGCCTTTAATCACTGCTTAAGATAAGCCTCTCCTGAGAAAGGAGTTTCAAGCTACTGTGGGTCACCATGCTGTATTGTTACATTGTCTGCATTCACTATGAGTATGGTGACCACTACTCTTGAAATCTGCTCATGCTTTCCAGTAGGCAGAGTAGAGTTACTTTTGCAAGCTCATATATAAAAAAAACGTCAGTCTAGCTGACTCATATGCACCGAAACATGGTTTTCCCATGTCAACAATACCTACTTCTTTTTCTTTGAGAATTTTCCGCAATTTTTTTTATACAATAAACGAAAATTTATTGGTAGATGACACTTTGACATTACTACCTGTGGTAAAGTTAACGAAGTGTGCACACTGATAGGGTATACCTATCTATGGTGAATACAACCTTTCGTGAAATTTATTGCTGTTACAACCAGACAGATATGCTTACCCTTTTAACTGATTTTATAGATGTCACTACTGATTCTGTTACCTAATATTGCGCAATTTTAAGTTTTTAATATATTTTTTACTGAAAGAAACTCCATAGGCATTTTACAATGAACACTTTTGGGTATATCACAAAACAATTAATATTTAATTTCTATACTAGTCTTAATTAGCAACGAGAGTACTGAACCAATTTTATTATTCTTCAAAGATTACATAACCAACACAGTGATCAACAATAATTCTTTTCCTTTAAGAATTTTCCACAATATCCCGAGAAGTTGTCAGAATCTTACAGTAGTATACATTAAATGCATAACATCTTACATCATCTGACATTTGGCAACTACCATTTGACGGCAATTTTCCCGCTCATTTGACACGTCAAAAAGATCTCCACAATTTCCTGTAAAAACCTTAAACCAGCTTTAGAATATAACAGTATCTTTCAAAGTCCGAGCACGTCTAATAAAACGGTAGTTGTATCACAATGAATTCCTAACACATTCCGGTAGCAGGTCCGCCAGCCCTACAGTTTCAGACCCCATCAAGATATCCCGTAGCTTGCTAATGAAAAGAACCCTGGTCCCTTTATTAAGTCTAATGTATTCAGCTGATCGGCTAGGCGATTGCGAGCCAAATGTCAGTGTGTGTTTACTTTGTTTTTCGCTTAAAGCTGATGAGACCTAATGTCAATTCTCCTTTAGAAGTATTTGGATTGTTTCTTTAAAACTAGATAATAATAAAAAATCTCATATACAGTCTCAAAATCCTAAACAAGGTTGTATTGTAAGTGGATTATGGATAAACATATGTATGTTTATCAATAACTAGCGACCCGCCCCGGCTTCGCACGGGTGGATTTCATATGCCTCCGCCGACGACACGATTCGTGCATTTTAAATCTGTAATATCTTCGAATATATTCATTTAATTAGATACTGTAAAGAGCCATTTTGATCTATATTAAATGCACAATGTATTTATTTACTTAATTGTATAAGGATTCATTCTGTATTGCTTAAAATCACTTCGTAAATAAGCCATTATTTCTCATAAAAATAAAGGAATAAAAAATGGTTGTTGTGGGTTATCCCTAAGAGATAGACATATACCGTCGCTGACTTTTTTGTAGTACTTTTTAAGCTGTACAATACTGTAGTACATTATTTTGATCTATCTCGTAGGGTGCAACCAGCGTTTGCAATGTAAGCGCAAAAAAATGTGTTTATTTTCACGACAACGCGCGACCCCATACTGCGCAACAGAGAGTCTCCAAGCTGCAAGAGCTGGGGTCGGAAGCTCTCTCTCATCCGCCATACTCACCAGACCTTGCACTTACCGACTATTACTTTTTCCAAAATTTAGTCAACTTTTTAGTGGGTAAAAAATTCAAATCCCGAGAGGCAGTACAAAATGCCTTTGAAGAGTTTGTTGCCTCCCGTCCAGCTGATTTTTACAAGAAGGGCATCAATAAACTGCCAATGCGTTGGCAAAGATGCGTCGATTGCATGGGTGATTACTTCGAATAACAGAAATAAAAAAGTTTGAAAAAATAAGTACTTTCACTTATTGCATACAAAACGGCAATTTCATAGGTAAAGACCTATAATATTAGTATAGAAATAATAATAAGTAATATGTTTTTTTATCTCATCAATGTACATAAGTTTTAAAATACAAGTTGACAAAGGTTTGCTTAGTTAGCAATTTGTGGGAGACCTGGAATCTAAAGACCTTGGCCTGTTTTTGAGCTCCAGGCTCCGCTAATATTATTTATACTTATGTTGTCAAAGCTATGCACAAGTGTGGGTATTTAGTATGCCTGAGAGTACTTGTGTGTTTGCAGAAAATGTTTTTTTTTTTTTATGTTTATATTTTATTTATTATTTTTTTAGTTTAGTATACAAAATAATACCATAAAAAGTCTTAAACGTAAAAAATCTAAACATTTAAATGCCAATAGGAATAGTTATGCAGTTTTAGCGCGTTGACAAATTGAGCGTCGGCGCCCGCGCACAGTCGCCGCTGGCGGACAAAAACTCGCGCATGCGCGGCACCCACGTCATTACCCAGCTATGTTAACCTCTATATAATATGTTGGAGGCATTAACGAAAAAAGGTAACTTACGTATTTCCATATTTTAACTTAAATTTCTTTAATCATCTCCTTGTATATACGGATAATAATAAGTAGTGTCACCACACCTCTTTTAAAAAAACCTTTAAAAAAAAGACAACTCCTTGCATTAGGAATATACATCCTGTGTCGCGGGGGACTTTACAAAAATACATAAGAAGAACACTCAGACTTAGAACAACAATTTGTGGATCACACAATTATCACATGTGGTATTTGAACCAACAACACTTAGCGCAGTAAAAAGCGGCGTGGCGTCCGCTTAAACCACTAAGTCAACCGTGCAGTCGTCTCTCCAGGTCTCAACTTACATCCCCAGGATTTCGTAAGAGCCGACTAAATAAGCTAACTATACTGGAAAAATAGCCGTCTCCTTGCTAATTCTGGACTGTAATTAGTTTATAGTTTTTGTTATATAACAGGACTAATTCGCGATAAAATTAAATAATAAATAAATAAATATTTCGGACATCTAATACACAACGCCATCTAATCCCAAGCTAAGCAGAGCTTGTGTTATGGGTACTAGACAACTGATACAAATACATATAAACTTTTTTTTTGTAAATACATACATATTATACATAGAAAATACCTAAACTCCGAAAAAATTTTTTGTAGATCATACAAACATTTATCTGACCCGGGAATCGAACCCGGGACCTCATGATCAGCAGTCGCACACGCCTACTGCGAGACCAATGAGGCCGAAATTATTTTAAAGCTTACGATATCTTTTCTATCCCGACGTATCGAACGGGTTATACGGGTAGTACGAGTAGTAATCAGTAGTAATTAGTTTAACTTCTATATAGAACCTATTTTGTAATCATTTATTCATTATAACTGCACGGATGGCGTAGAGGGTTAAGTGGTCACCTGGCTGCTTATAACTGTATTGAGGGTGATTCTGTTCCCACACTGGACTGCACTTTGTATGAATCGCAAAATGTTGTTCTGTTCATGAATGTTTGTAGTCACTAATTTGCTCTTTTTAAATGGAGCTCCGGCATGTGAATAATTATTCTGTGTCACGGGAGACTTCACAAACATACATGAATCGGACACAAAGAACAACCAGACTCAGAACAACAATTTGTTGATCACACTAATTGTTGCCCCATGTAGGATTTGAATCCACAACACTTAGCATAGTAGAAAGCGGCGTGGCGACCGCTTCAAATTCAAAATTTATTCAATTAAGTCACCAAGTGACACTTATGAACGTTAAATTGAAGCTACAGTTATAAATCATAGATCGACACAAACAGACGCCACAGCATGTGCTGTATTGTCAAAATAAATTAGGTGAAAACACCAAAATGTACTGCCTGTCTGTGTCGATCCATAACTTCCAGTTTCCGAAATGCGTAGAGCCTTATGGGCTTGAACCACTAGGCCAACCGTGCAGTCAAATACTTACTACTTTTCCATATCATAAATTCTTAATGTGGGAGATATCTTTTGAAAATGAAAAAAACCTAAATTTAACATGTATCTTTTACCAAATGTCATTAAGCCCTCTTATCACGAAACATAACCACCGCTTCGTTTTGGATTAAAATAAATTGCGTAATAAACAAATCTGTACCATTTTAATACACACATACATTTGCCAGATTATTATACACCGCCATGTTTTTATTAATGTACTAAGAATTTTAAATTTAAACTGTCTTTGGGATTTTAAGCAGTTTTTTTAAGTACATTAATGTTTCCGATCATAAAACCCCAGTGTACCGATACAGTCATAAGACGTTTATCAGTAGTAAATTTATTTTGATTTTATTGTACAAAAACGAACGTAAACTAATTAAAAATTTCACTAAAACGACATAAAAGTTAATGATTCAAAAGGGTTGCAAATTAAATGGTGTTTTATGTATGCGATACTCGATTCTTGATCGATTACGATGTATCGAATCGAATCGATTAACGCTTCATCAGAAAGGGATCTCATTTTGTTAGAGCGTTCGGTTTATTGTAGCACCTGCATTTTTATTGAGTTAGAGAAATCGTAAGATGTTTTAATATAATTTACATATAACTTCAAGAATTGTGGAGGGGATCGTTGCATAGTAGTGTCCGCGTAGGTTAACAACATACAATACATTATAAAGTTTACATTACATAGTAGCTAGTAGAGCCACGCTGATTTCAGCACGAACGGACCGGCTCGACCGGGGAGGTACTACCCTTGCACAGTAAATCAACGTAAAATGACGTGTTTCGTTGGTGAGTGCGAGACCGGAGGCCCAAATAGTCTAGTCAACAAGTTCCATACTTGTTGACTAGACTGAAAGATGCAGAAGCATCACTAGGCCGCCATGGTGTGGGTCGCCATGCTGCATTGTTGCATTCGCAATGAATATGGTGACCACCACTCTTGGATTCTGCTTATGCTTTCCATCAGGCAGAGTAGAGTCATTTTGGCGGACCATACATAAAAAAAGAAAAAAAAGGGAGCACTTAGAAATGAATTTTCGAAATGCCACCCCTAAGGGGGTAAATCAGGGGATGAAAGTCTGCGTGAGGGAAGCCGCGTGCAAAAGCTTATATCTACATTGTATGTTGTGCCTTAGAGAGCACGTAAAGCCGTCAGTCGGCCGGTATGTACAAGTTATTAGAACACTACAAGCGTATGTAATGAATGACGTCATCTCATAGATAAATCACGTGGTCGAAACAAAATATTAGATAATAATACGAGAGAATGTGATGGCAATCATATTGTCAACCACATTCTCTCCCTGCATGATGGACGGTTTGAAGAAAAGGTCTGTCAGCGGATGGATGCGGACTGCCCAAGATCGGAATGGTCGGCGCTCTTTGGTAGAGGTCTTCGTTCAGTAGTGGACGGCAGGCTGAAGAGAAGACAGCGTTAGCAATTGTAGAAAGAGGTTTGATACGAAACACTTGCGTCTATTAGCGGCAGTAGTCACATAGTATTAGATAATAGTTTATTGTTTTAAACTTTCATGGTCAGAAACATTAAAATAGAAATCTACGGGATTGCTACCATGTACCTTTTTGTTTGTGAGTATCCGATATTTCGGCGCTGTTGCAAGCGCCATGATCACGGAGTACTCATCGGATACTCACAAACAAAAAGGTACATGGTAGCAATCCCGTAGATTTCTATAGATAATAGTTTATCTATATAATATGTGTGTAATATATGTTTGTATTATATATGATATTATATCCCGCAGTTACTATGTACCCGCAGTACCAAACAAACTCGTAATAATTTCTTCACTCATAGTAGCAAGTTGTATTTCATATAAACTTGTCTAATTAGTATGGTTTTAGTTTCTAACAAATTAAACAAAGTTAATGAACAATATATATTAATAACCCTGGCAAATAATAAAATGTGGTTGCTCCCTTAGCGTGGCCTATAAAGTGGTTTGTGGCTATTAAGAACGCGATTAACTTGTAGAAGCGTGTGATGTGGCTTACGCCTCCTTGAAGAAAGCAATAGTTTATTATTTAGTATTTTAACATGTAATCTACAGAATGTAAAAAAGAAATAAAATTATTAACATGAACATACATTTAGTAAGCAGAACAGAAGTGACGACCTTGTTGGCACGTTTTGAAGGCGCCCGACGTAAATACCATGCAGGAGAATTGAGGCCACAAACTCAAGGCTTACAGTCGCGAGTTCGGTTCCCATTCAAATGTAATAAGTGTGAGAAAAATGATCATTCTTTTTGTGTCCGAGTCTAATTTGTCTATGATTAGTTGCAACTAAGCTTTACGCAAAGTTACGATTGCGCTGATATAAAATGACAAACAACTCTTTTAACATTTCATCTTTACAGAGTGTACGCGCACATCAAATTAGATTCTATCTTTAGAAGATCCGGAGCGTAGTTTAGAGATGTCTACACTCTAGCCATGAGTCAGCCACAGAGTACACCAACACTCTGAGTCACCGAGGTGTATGAACCATTCACCGCTGTTTTCCTAGCCACAACATAATAAATAATAAACAATTTCTTACAATTGAAAAAACGAAAACTGGAAAATGTCAACAAAGCCTACTGCGAGCTGCTTTGAATTAAATGTAACTTGCACTATATACCATCTTTATTGCGTTAACATAAGGTTTATTTTTGTTTGTGCGACTTGTGTATAAAGCCAGGAGTCGTAAAGCCTCCCGGGTCGGTTGCGAGCGTGTTGCACTTTTAAAAATATTTCTCTTTAAATGTAATTTGTTTGCGCGTTTGAGAAACTATTTCTAGAATTCAGAGCTATTTATTTTGTATATCTACGTACAATTCTAGAAAACGTTAACTAGAACTGGATCCTGGCTAAATGGTAACAGAGTAGGATAGCACATTGAAAAGTTAAGCAACCATAGCCAGGTCAGTTTATGGATGGGTGTCCATTTTGAATACATAGACCTCTCTCTCTACTTCAGGGAGTAAGTCAAGCCAGTGGTCGCTCTACATTTGTAGTTAGAGCCCTTAACAGTTCTTCTACAGGACTTCGATGTCGACTAGTACTTATGTTGTGAAAGACTAATTGCAGTCGAACCACAAAATTATGGATAAGTTAGGACTTATCCATAATTTTGTGGTTCGACTGCAATTAGTCTGCAAGTTGCAATAAATGTTTGATTCATCAATCATCAACAACCCATAAGTCCCACTGCTGGGCTCGGGTCTCCTCTCAGGAGAGGGTTTAGGGCGTACGTCCCCACGCTGGCCGAGTGCGGGTTGGGGACTGGCAAGACAACGTTGTGGCTGCGTAATCTTGTCGTTGGATGCTTTTAAGCCGCACAAAGACCTCGCAACTAAGCTTCACGACTTTTATCCTATGATAACAACCGGGACCGACAGCTTAACGTGACCCCCGAATCACGGAGACGCTCATGGTGACCTGCCACTAGCGGTCACCCATCCAGGTACTGACCGCGCCTTCAATGCTTACCCTCGGTGATTGTTTCTTATCACCGATTGCAACTGGGCTATCAGCACTTTAAAAAAAATGTTTGAATTCATAACTAAATAGACAAACTCTTTGATACAGCTTTTTCGTCAAAGTTTTTTCAGGTATTAAAGTAGTCTATGACCTTTTACAGGCTATATTTTATCTGTATTGATTAAAGTTCAGGTTTTGACCAACTAAAGATCCTATAAATATACTCATCCCGGGAACCAAACATGCAACACATGACTAATAGTCGCCTAAGATTACTTTGAGATCCAGAACCAATTATCTCTTATTACGATGCAAACAACTTACACCGTGAATAATTCTCAATACCGTTAACATTCTAACTATAACCCCTAAATGGGGTCCAATGGGGTCTAAATGGGACCAAATGGGGTTTAAATAGGCCGGGAGCGTGTAGTTGTCGCGCTGGACGCACGAGTACATGTACCCTACTGTAATGGTGTGCCTTCCCTAGAATTTCCAATTACGGCCTTATTGGGCCAATGGCTATTGTAAGCTAAAATAAGGCTGCTTACAAACTATAAACCAGTAGCTAAAATTGTTTTAAGACTTAAAAACGACCGATTATTGTATATTGTGTATTGTATAATATAATACGAAATTGAATTTAAAAGTAATAAATCGATAATAGGTACCATTTTTTAAGTTTTACAATTATTGTCTAAGCTAGTCACCAAAAATAGAAACAAAATCCCATCTGGATGAAAATATACCTTAAGTTTACAAATATGTATTTGAATTTTCATAGACCCAGTGTCATTCTCACAATTCAGACAAATCTAACAAATAAATAAATAAATGAATATTTCGGACATCTAACACACAACGCCGTCTAGTCCCAAGCTAAGCAGAGCTTGTGTTATGGGTACTAGACAACCCCTGGACAAGACGGAGGCCCTATTGTTCCATGGGCCCCGTCGTGGTCCACCCGCCGGCGCCTCCATAGAGGTCAACTCGGTCCTCGTACCGGTTCGGGCCCAGATGAGGTATCTGGGCCTGATACTCGACGGTAGGTGGCTCTTCGACGAGCACTTCCGACAGCTTGGTCCGAAGCTGGTCGGCGCTGCCTCCGCCCTTGGGCGACTTTTGCCCAACTTGGGTGGAGCCAGCGTCGCAACGCGACTCCTGTACACGGGGGTTGTCCGGTCGATGGCGCTGTATGGTGCACCGGTGTGGGTGGCGGCTCTGACTGCCCTAATTAAGGCCCGCCTCTGGCGGCCTCAGAGGGTATTGGCAGCCAGAGCCATACGCGGATACCGCACGGTGTCGACCGAGGCGGCATGCGCCCTGCCCGGAACACCCCCGTGGGATTTGGAGGCGGAAGTGCTCGCCGAAGTTTATCGACGGGTGGCTGAATATCGGGCGGAGTATGGCTACCGCCCTCCGCCCGAAGAGGTACGCGAGTGGCGTGAAGCCGCTCGTCGAGCCACTATGGCTAGATGGTCGTTCCGGCTGGAGACTCCACGCGCTGGCTTTGCCGCCGTGGAGGCCCTCCAGCCGGTCATCCTCGAGTGGGCAGGGCGGCAGCACGGGACCCTTTCCTTCCGACTGACGCAGGTCCTTTCCGGGCACGGTTGCTTCGGGAAGTACCTGCACTCGGTCGCTAGGAGGGAATTGAGTCCCGCCTGCCACCACTGCGACTGCAGTGAGGACTCGGCCCAGCACACGCTGGCGGTTTGCCCCGCTTGGGCGCCGCAGCGTCGGGCCCTCACTGCAGTCATCGGAGGAGATCTCTCCTCTCGCTACCGGCCGTCATACGCTCCATGGCCGGTAGCGATAGCAGTTTTACCGCGGTCGCAACCTTCTGCGAAGATGTAATCTCGCAGAAGGAGGTGGCGGAGAAGGCCCGGGAGGACGATGTCCACTCGGACCCAATCCGCCGCCGGCGAACCGGGCGGCGGAGGCGCGCCTATCAGCGCCTCATGCCGCCCTGAGTGTGGCCGCGGATGGTCGGGACGGGCTTTCCCCTCCATCCGCTCTAGTGGCCACCCGCGAGGGGGCGACGTACGCGTGTGCCGTACGTCGCCTAAATAGAGATAGTTTTAACAGCAGACGGTGCCCGCTTCAGTGCGGGCAAGCGCTGGGAGGGGTCCGGACGTGTTAATAACTGCAGTTCCCGGATTCCTCCCTTCACAGGCGCAGAGTGGCACACCGTGTGGTTTTAGTCGGTTCGAGTCCGACACACCGCCCCGCCGCAAGCCCCGGCGCGGGTGAAGGTCCGAGGGGATTTCCACACGTTAAAAAAAAAAAAAAAAAATGGGTACTAGACAACCGATATAAATACATATATACTTTTTTTTTGTAAATACATACATATTATACATAGAAAACACCCAAACTCCGAAACAAATATTTGCAGATCATACAAACATTTGGTCCGACCCGGGAATCGAACCCGAGACCTCAAGCACAGCAGTCGCATACGCTACCACTGCGCCACCGAGGCAGTCAAGATCAATCAAGCACACAAAACGTGCCGAAAAATAAATACAAATACTGTATATATTATACTGTATCTTACTGTGTACTGTATAATACTGTATATACACTCGAAAAATATAATAACTTTACTAAAATTTCCTAAAATGTTCATTATGTGTGGAACATGCCTAATGCATTAGATCGCGTTCAATGAAACAGATAAAGTATTAGCGTTTGATTAAATCGTAGTATATTTTAGTTTTCAAACAATAAATAAAATTTATTACCTGTGAAAAGGTTGAATTAAATCGAAATATATTAAAGAAAAGGGAAATTTCTAAAGAAGCGAGGTGGAATCATTTTTTATGTAGATATGGAGAATTTTATTTTCAATTGTAGGATCTAAATAAATAAGCGCCAAATTAAAGTGACGATGTCAATGAAAATGTAAAGTCAATAGATAGATTTTAGTTTACTTATGTTTAATATAGACAATATTACCCTCTAGGATTGTGTTCATTATGCTTCACTTCACCACAAAGTCAGTTTAATTTTAGAAGAATTCTGATTTAAATTTAGAATGTTTAATTTAAAAAAGTTTTTTACATCCTTTGTTTCTGATGTTTAAAATTTTAACTGTTTTATTCAAATTCATCGATACGGTTTTTAAAGTTTCTATTTAATATAACTTTTTCTTTTAGCAATATTAGAAATTCTTGTGTCAATTGATTGAAACTTCTGAATTAACTGGTTCAATATACAAAATAATATAATATGTGTTTGGTTATCTTTTTAGTTCCAATCAAAACTCAATTTAGTTAGCTCAAAAATAAAATATTTATCTTTTTAGTTTTCATACAACCTATTTTTAACTAGTAATATATAAATGCAACCCGCTTTAAAGGTAGTTTTCATCTATTTTTCCCCTCGGTTGGTTCCTTCATTCTCATCAATGCCATAATGTGCTACAGCAAAGCGTAGTCTTTAAGAAATACAATCTCTAAATTCCTTTGTATTACAATATCAATTTACACAGTATAAACCACGTTGCTACACCCTCCGACAGTTTTCATCACTTATCCTCCTACCCATAATTCCTGTGACAATTCCTAACCCTAGGCGACTAGGCGTGACTCCGGCTTCTAACGCGGGCCATATTAGGCGTGCGCAGGCGCTTTTAGCAGCGAGCGACAATTAAGGTCTCACAGACGGTATCACGATCGTTATTAGTAGGTGTGTTATTTTTGAACATGTTTTCGAAGTTATGGGGTTGTTATGTAACCTGTATAGATTTTATATAGGAAGGTGAGAGGTAAATGGTGATTGATGTGTTTGTAAATAATGTCAGGTTTGGTTGAATATGTATGTTTATTAAATTAGATAGTTATATTTTTCCACCAATTTTGTTTCTTATTATTGTATGTATATTTAGGTCATAACATGTGTTATTTCCTTTACCATTTTACTAGCTAACGCCAGCGGCTTCACCTGCTGTCATATCAATAAATTAAGTACCTATGTAATAGGTCTAAAATTGTATATGTGCTTCCATACCTAACATACCATAGCTACAGTACCATAGAAAATTAAGCAAAAAAAAAAAACACACAGCACAAACCGCGGTCATTCAGATACTGGTATTTAGACGTCAAAGCACATATATTGTCATCTCATTAGGGAGAGCGCAAACGTGGACACTTTTGTGTCTTGTGGCAAATACAAGCCACCGATGAATATTTGATTTCTATAAAACCAGTATAAAATCATCCACTCGCTTCGCATACGTAATTATTTTTTATGTCTAGTTGCTTCCACTTAATGTGTTCGGTGTCGGTAACTCGAAACCTGTTGAAGACAGAAGCAACATTAACAAATTTCCTTACAACATCGTGAGACTGACGGAAAACAAGCGACAATTGTGGTCAGTAGTAGCAACCGGTGACTGTTTACGGCTGCCGCCACCGGACACAGCAGCTAAGGTTACCAGTGGCCAGTAGTAGCAACAGGGCAACACGTTTGAGCAGCGCCTTAATCAAACAGAGTTTGTTGCAAATAAGTGACTTGTGGCAGTAAAAGGCCCCTTCAATTAACACGGGTAAACTTTTACGGCCCTTATTGTAAAGCTCCTCGGGCAAATAAAATCAGTATTACTATACACACACAATAATTGCTTGTAGATATTATTCCCCTTTTATTGCGGCTCTTAAATTACCAGTGCAAGACATTGAGTAGGAGGCAAATTAGCAGACGGGTCCCATAATGATTCTTCAACAGTCTACTGATCGTCATAGGTCACTTCTTAGAAATGAGGTTATGGCGTATAATACCACGCTGGCCAGACGGGTTGGTATATGGTTTGTTTTGAGTTTTACTTTTCTTTGCAGTGCTGTTGTTTTGTACGAGTATAGTTTGCTTCCCTTGTCATTTCTTACGACACCCATTAGATGAATAGAGGTAGTGATATTCGTTATTATTAATCGTTCACCACATTGATAGTACACCATACAGTCCATTCGCTTAGATACAGTCACCTTGATCGCGCTACCATCGCACCATTTACATCGTTGTATGAATTAATATATTCGTATTTTACAATTGCGTGCGGGTGCACCGACACTATCTAAACGAATGGACTATACAACTTTATAATTACAGGTCCTTAAAATAAAGTGATCTCTGTGACTCTGAACAAGCGATTTTATTTTGTATCACCTATATTTTGATTCTTTAGGTGTCAGTTTTATAAAAAATAAAGTGCAATCTATTATAAATATACAAAAGTCGCGCCTAAGTACCTCGTAAGTTCGAAAATGACACTAGTGACAACTGCCCCAGAGATCAAGTTATATTTTAAGGACTAAAGTGTTAAAGACCAGAAACTTACACATTCCAGTCTATTTTCTAAAATGCTTACGTTTTAGAAAAGATTAAAGATATATTGAATGAATATTCTTGCTAATTCAAAAAAAAATTACATAGACAATACCTTTACTTCCACTATTAGTATTATTAATGTAAACGAAAAACACTAACTTGACTTCACTTGGACTCTTGAGTAGCAGATGACCATGGGCAAACGATACTCACCCACCATTCGTTACCCAGTCTACGTCTTTGCGACCAAAACCATAAAAAAAGAAAATAAAAATGAAATACCAACTGTACAAAATTAACTAAACGTTCCTTCATCATTCACCATACATCAAATTGAAGTAAATAAGTTCCAATGAGAGCAGTTTCAAAACGTTTCCGTTTAGAAAGAGACAAAAGAATATTAACGAATATAAGAAAGAGGCAACAGATACTGCAATAAATACGAAATTACGTGAGAGACAGGGTCCGCTGGCAAGGCGGGTATTAGCGGCTATAAAAATGATTTCTTTTTAGAAGTGTAATGTGTTATTTACAACTGCGGTTCCTTCGCTGATTGATAAGGCGCTTGGAAAGCTCTCTTTAATCGCGTTTTTGTGCTAGCTGCTGTTATTTGTAGCACTTGGACATTTGTTAAAACATTAGTCATAAACATTGTTACTATGAAAAAAAAAATGGTTGTCTGTAAAGTCTGTTTACGGACGATAGTTTAACGTGACTACGTCATAACGAAACATTAATGAAATGATGAGAAATAAATTAAGCCTTAAATGGAACGCCTCAGTGCGAGGTAACGCCGCATAAATGATGAGAGATAGCTATCGCTTCCATTTAAGGCTTGAAGTGCAAGCGAGAGATAGATGCGGATGGCCGATGGAACGCCTAAGAGCGAAGTAACGCTGCATATCGAGGTAATGACGCACGGCGAGGTAACTACGCATGGCGAGGTAACGCCGCATGAGTCATGGTTTTTTACGTGTGCAGCCGGCTCCATCAATTTATAAGACGTGGTCACGTCAAAAATACATAATGATAAGCAGCAGTTGCCGCCAACTTATAGGATATAAGCACCTTACCGCTCTGTAAGTTGGGAGGCAACAAAATGATTGGTTGCATTGAATTAGGGCGAGGCTGATGTGACTTCGATATTCTTATTTAATGGGTGGAAAAGCCGTGGTATCTCCCCAAGCCGGCTAATACGTGTCGAAGCATGACTCTCTTGTGCTTAAAGACAATAATATATATTTAAACAACTGTTTGATGCTGTAAATTTATCTCCTCTTGGAGTATTACATCAGTCAAACAAATCAATAGGAAATTTTTCTCTACTGAGTTTCTTAACGTCACGCACAGTCTTGTCTGCAGACGGACTGAAGGTTGCTGGAGCCCACATGTGTTAGAGTGGAGATCATGATAAGGCAAACGTAGTGTTAGACGCCCTGCGAATCAATTCACCGATGACTTAAAGACAAAACAAGAATGGCCTATTCGAAATCGTGCTATGAAAATTCTAGCATCGATAAGTATATTCTATAGATCACTTTGGTCGAATAATAATGACTATTGGCTAAGCTGTTAAACAGCAAATACGTAACAAATGAACAAATAATCTCACATTCGCATTAGGTTGAACGTACTATTTTTAGTGACCATTAAATTCTATACAAATGTAACTATAATTTCGTATACATACCGTAATACCACCGAATCCTCATAGCTTTAAAATTCGTGCGTCACTCCCTGATGACCACCATAATAAATCAACAACCAAATACGAACTCTAAAGCTGACAGCATGAGGTTAAATTCAATTTGGGTTAGGTAAAACATCAGCCATTGGTTGGTAGGAAGTTTTTTTTTACCGTACCTTTTTATAAGCACGGGATGGTGGTTAATGGGAGTCTCGGTAATTTTGGCTCCATGTCTGAGGTGGGGAGGGTGGGGTAATTATAGTGTCTGCCTGTGTCATTGTCTGTATATCTCTGTTCTAATTTTCGTAACGAAATTGAAAAAAAAGAGCACCAAACTTTTTTTTTTACATCTCCCGTGATGATTGAAACTTTGAGGTTTTGGTTGATGTCGATTCTGACGAATGTTGCTTTGGGCTGGAATTGTGGATTTCTCGTGAAGAACCACACGTCACATAAATATGTCAGGGTTTTGGAAAGATGGTTAATTATGCAAGTGGGTTTCTTTCTCATGTCTGTTTTTGAAACACATTAGCTCCCTTCTAAGCTACGTTGTAAATACTACTACTTTGTTTTAATACAGCTTTCATTGTAAATACATTATATAAAATACTACGACATTCTCTTAAAAAAAAAATCCATACATTTTTCGAGGCAACGAAATCTACAGAACAAAGTATATACGAGTAATAATCTAGTAAAAGCTTCAGGTCTACAAGACAACTGACTAGCACTAGTTAAAATTTTGGTGTTTCTCACTCCAAAATTTTAGATGTCTATAGATAGCGTTAAGCACTTACCATTAGCTGACCTACCTGCTAATTTACCTTTATGCCCTAAATAAAAATAACAAACTATATTATGTTTGAATTCTTTAGGCATATTTAAAAGTTCTCACCGAATGTTTCATAGAACACATTTCCCCTTTCGACCCCGGCATTTAAAAGCCTGAATTCCAAACGCTTAATATTAAAACATCACTATGATGAATAAGACACATTAACTAAGTCGCTGCCTATAGAATTAAACTTAAATTTCTAGTTAACGCCCTAAGCTCTCATTCTTTTTAAACTATGATGTAATGACAGAAATGAGTAATGAGTTTAAATCCAGTGATAGATAGGATAGACAACCCTTTCTTTTTTATTGACGTAATTATTATTATCAAATTTATTATTATATTATACTTATATTATTATAGTTTTGAAAAATGCGGAGCATAGAGAAAAAAGGGGATGAATAATGTACTGACATGCCAAACATCATAACATATCTATTGTGAATAGTAAAAGAGAGGCTACAATTGTTATTAATCTGTTTTGTTAAAAGTTCGTTTCGTACACAGCTTTGTATACTAGTCTAGAAAACACACATCAAGGCGCGAAGTTTTCTCAGTTTCAAGAATGATAATTGGGTAGAAACGTCATTATTTCACGAAACTTCGAATGATACGTAGGTAGGTATGTTAATAGGTGGCCGAAACCCGGCCTTATAATTTTGTTTCATATCATTACTACGGACCGAGGGATTCGAATGGATAATGGCCGAAAAGAAAAAAAGCAATAATTACATATAAAAAACCGACGCCATCTTTGTCTAGCGGTCAATTCTTTTTTTTTTAATGAACGTGATGACGGTAGTTGGTGTATTGTTATTTGTCATTTTGTTGTCACTTTTGTGGGAATTTTTTGAAGAAAAGAACGTATTTTTATTGTTGGTTAAAGTTGACGAATAAAATTAGAAAATGTATGTTTATGTGAAATTGAGGCAGAGTTAATATGTGGCGGTTAATGATTTTCTTGCGATGCGAGAAGCCAAAGCAGTGGACTGTAAAAGGTAAATGCAATAGACTACAAAATTATGATGTTCATGAATAGTTTTCTTGAGAATTTTAAAATTCCAGTTATATAGCTTATACATCAGAATAACACATATGCTACTATTTGCCGCGAAAACTGATATAGGTACACGCGGGCGGAGCCGCGGGCGGAGCCGCGGGCAACAGCTAGTATACAATATGTATTTGTATTCAGTACAAATGCAAATCATGAGTTGCTGCTTACCGGAGGATATCACCTTAAGACAAACAGCGATCGAATGACGTAGCGATTTATAATATTTAGTGATGTGTTCTAATACTAGCACTATCATACTTTGTAAAGTCTTCTTTCTTCCTACATTATTGGTATTATCTTATTGGGAATACCCGACTCGTCTCATCCCAATAACGATTTTCTATCAGGCTATTTCATTTCACATCAAATTCTGTATTACCTCTTTATCAAATATGTGTTTTAACTTTACCAACCATAGGCTTTAAACAATAATATTGACACTAAATAAATTATCATCAACCCATTGCCACTGACTACTTAACGAAGGAACCTCCCCCAAGGAGCGCCAAATATCTGGGTCTTGGGCAGTTCACATCCATCCGCTGCGTTTCATTTTCCTCAAGTCACAGTATCACTATAATTAATAGTCTTATTATCTTTAATTTTTTGACGGTAAATAAAGAAAAATTAATGAAATAAGCTCTTTTTGTACCTACCTCTACAGACACAGCTCAAAACGAATTTGTTCGTACTTTTGAGATGTGAACACACCCACACAAAGCTTATCCATCCGATCAACGTTTTTTCGTCATAAAAAATTCAACATGGCTACTCGGAAACATAATTCGACAATAATAATCCACTAATTTGTTTGTAATGACACGTTTCGAAATAATTTTGAGGATCGGTTGGCGATGGGACAGTCTCGAATCAAATAAAAAATAAGGAAAAATAATGATAACTTGCGGTTCGTAAGAAAAACTATGGTTTGATAATTACATATTGACATTATTATTACTGATCATAGAGGTTTAGATTTTTAACCTAGTTGGCAACATAACTGCCTCGTTGGTCTCGCGGTTGGCGTGTACGACTGCTGATCATGAGGTCTCGGGTTCGATTCCTGGGTCGGACCAAATGTTTGTATGATCTACAAATATTTGTTTCGGAGTTTGGGTGTTTTCTATGTATAATATGTATGTATTTACAAAAAAAAAAAAAAGTATATATGTATTTGTATCAGTTGTCTAGTACCCATAACACAAGCTCTGCTTAGCTTGGGACTAGATGGCGTTGTGTGTTAAAATGTCCGAAATATTTATTTATTTATTGATACACAGTTGGCCCTACGACATCTGTTCCACAGAATAAGAAACGTTGCATAGGACCCTTTAAACATGGTTGTATGGCGTCTTTCATATCGAAAAACATAGTTCAAAAACCTCTAAATAACAACACCGAAATTCAGAGTTACTGCTAATTCTACATCGTACAAGGAAAGTTCTTATGCCGAATTGTATGTTCACAGCTTCAAATAATAACTTTAGAATACCCAGTCAATGTAGTATTATGCTTTATTAATATAAATACGAAGTAAGAACTTGCTCAAGTTGCTTGTCACAGCTGAAAATTGGTTTGTGGAAGCAAGTTTTCTGCATCCGAAAACCTTAATTGCGCAGTACAGGATCAGTAGTTTAGTGGTTAGTCTTGTCTCGACTAGATGGCGTTGGACGCATAATAAAAACACCACACAAAAAGTCCAAGATATAAAGTTTGTAGACGTATACCTATAATTTTTATAATTATAAACATTCTTTAATATAGATATCGCGTGTTACAAGTAGTTAGTTACTCGTGTATTGCTGTCATTTTGAGAATAACCTAGTCAGAATTAGCTTCAGATGTGTTTTTATTTTATCATATCTGTATAGGTTGAAATTTCTTAATTGTAGTGATTCATTCGTTCTATGATGAAAACTTTTGCAAAATTACTACAGCCATATTGTTTTACTTTTTTATATATTAACAGCAGATTGTGGAGGAACGACTAGGCGAGGTGATCATGCCTGGCGGGACACGGCCCAACGGTTGATGTAGGGATTTTGTATTCATGCTAATCGGCGCGAGATTTCTATTAAATAAAATAAATAAATAAATATTTCGGACATCTATAACACACAACGCCATCTAGTCCCAAGCTAAGCAGACCTTGTGTTATGGGTACTAGACAACTGATACAAATACATATATACTTTTTTTTTTGTAAATACATACACATTATACATAGAAAACACCCAAACTCCGAAATAAATATTTGTAGATCATACAAACATTTGGTTCGACCCGGGAATCGAACCCGAGACCTCATGATCAGCAGTCGCACACGCCAACCTCGAGACCAACGAGGCAGTCTTGTATTGCGCAGTATTGCGCTATGCAGGATTGGTAGTTTCTTCATACAGTACGTTAATCAGTCGTTTGGTGTATATCCGGTAGATGGCGCAGTAGTGTGTTTTCTTGTTGCGCTGTATGTGGAAGTTGCCATAAGGTAATTAATACGCCTAGGTAATGACAAGATTTATTCTTAGACAATAATCACCATTATCGACAGAATTTAATAGTCCACAGCTGAAAATATGCCTCTTTCTAGACTGGAGGATTTTGTCTGCTATACTACGCTGATCAGATGGGTTAGTTTGTGACATTTCTCTTTGTTTTTGTAGTGCTACGGTTCTGCGTAGTTTGCCCCCCTCAGTCGGCTTTTACGAGACCTTCGGGATGAATAAGGCTGGTTACGCACCGTATTTTTTATCCGTCACCAATCGGACCGACGAGTTTTCTTTATAAAGGGTTGCTATCAATGCAAGTGTGATGTTCATAGATCAACTAACTATCATTGCTTGAGTCGTCAATTGATTCGCGTAGGAGTATTTTAAGATCGCTTTTACGACTGGTATTATTAACGCATGCTTTAATGTACGTTCATCTTTAGTGCCGCAATCACACAGCAACGAGTTTAATTCGTTCAGCAAAAAAATACATCACAACTAAAGTCATTTGCATATAAATTAATTGTAATGGAATCTGTGCATGCGCATGTTGACAAATTGTTTAAAAAGTAATGGTTTAATTGATTGCGATTGCATTGGAAAAATATTTGTACGCCTAGTGAAAATATGGGAGTTTAGCAGACAATCGAAAATACCTGACCCTGACCTAAAGCTCTTTTTTCAACTAAAATGATAAGTTATAAGCATTTCATACTACAATAGCAAACATCTTACTCAACGCTTTGAAAACGGTGACAAAAATTGTGTCCAACCTTAGGCCACTAAGTCTGGTTCCACTATCGCCATTTGTGAGTCATCATATTTAAAAAGTATAAAACTTAACTCACAAATACCAGGAAAATAAACTTCTTTATTTTAATGGTTTTGAAATGCGACACTGCATTTAGATACACAAATATACCCTCTACATTCCCAATTTAGCTCATAATTCCTGTTTTACAGAGTAAAATAAATAAATACTAGCTGACCCGGCGAACTTCGTACCGCCATATTTACATATCTGTCTCAGCTTCCCACAGGCATTGTACAGTCGCGGATAAAAAAAGACTTTTCCCGTTATTTTTCAATTTTTCTTGTACACAAACCTTGTGCTAACAACAACGAACACATAAAAGAAATAATTATTTAATTTGGTGCAGCCGATCAGAAGTAATGCGCCTACGTACATTTCGGAGATTCATTTATATATATATATATTGACTAGCTTTTGCACGCAGCTTCGCTCACGCAGATTTTCATCTCCTGTTTTACCCCCTTAGGGGTGGAGTTTAGTAAAATCCGTTCTTAGCGGATGACTACACTCTATAAGGAACCTACCTGCCAAATTTCAAGTTTGTAGGTGTTATAGTTTCTGAGATTTCGTGATTTTTTTTTTTTTTTTTTTTTATGTTTGGCCCGCCAAAATGACTCTACTCTGCCTGATGGAAAGCATAAGCAGAATCCAAGAGTGGCGGTCACCATACTAACTGCGATGGAGACAATGCAGTATGGCCACCCACACCATGGCGGCCTAGTGATGCTACTGCATCTTTTAGTCTAGTCAACAAGTATGGAACTTGTTGACTAGACTAATTGGGCCTCCGGTCTCGCACTCACCAACGAAACACGACAGCACGAACGCTGTCATTTTACGTTGATTTTCTGTGCGAGGGTAGTACCGCCCCGGTCGAGCCGGCCCATCCGTGCTGAAATCAGCGTGGCTGTACTACTTACAAAATTAATATTAATAAGTGAGTGGTATTTCGCTTTTATATATATAGATAGATTATTCGAACATGTGACACACAACGCCATCTAGCTTCAAACTAAGCTGAGCTTTTACTACGGTAGTTATATTGCCTGATAGAATACATATATACTGTTTTATTGTAAATACTTACATATTATATGTAGAAAGAACATATAATCGAAACTGTTCTCAAGCTGGTTCGCATACGCTACCATTGGATTACTTTATCTAAATATTTCTGCTTCTACCTACCGCTAGCCACTTTAAGATGACCCATGGGATTTAAAACAAGACAAAAAAGACTGGTAGTAGTCATATTTAATGAGATACCATTAACTTTATGTACGTACAATAATGTATCTTATGTTCCAAGAGTTGATAATCCGCCGACCGACCACGCAAAACTTAAAAGGGCGACTCAGAGATTAAAACTTCGTATAAACGATTTGTGATATTATTACGGTTTTAATTCTCCAGTTTTATATTACGACTTTACTATGGAGGCAAGGTAGAACAGGTTTTTAATTTGCTTATTTCTTTACAGGTATGTGTGGATGCTCGCTTCAATGTTTTGAGCAAAGGTGATTTTTGTCTGTGGTAAGTCTTTTTAGACCAATTGATTTTGTGCTACTGCGTTACTAAACTGTGAAAATAGTTTCACAGTTTAGTAAACCAGTACATCAACAACCCATAACGTCCCACTGCTGGGCTCGGTCTCCTCTCAGGAGAGGGTTAAGGCCATACGTCCCCACGCTGGCCGAGTGCGGTTTGGGGACTGGCAACACAACGTTGTGGCTAAGTAATCTTGCCGTTGGAAGTTTTTAAGCCGCCTAAAGGCCTCCAACTAAGCTTCACGACTGTTTTCATATGAATCACGGAGACGCTCATGGTATCATGCCACTAGCGGTCACCCATCCAGGTAATGACCGCGCCCTCGTTCCTTACCCTCGGTGATTGTTTCTAATCACCGAGTGCAACTGGGCTATGAGCGCCTAGTAAAGCAGTAGCGAAGCAGTAAAGAAGTAGAGTCAGAGAGATATAGATCTCTACAACTATTTTTGAAGTAGAAGATTTCCATACTTGTCCATTTGTAACCGATTTGATAATTCTTGCTTTGTATTTCTGTGTGTTATTTGTACCAGTGGATACAAAATGTTTTCACATGTTGCCATTCTTAAATTATCATTTAAATGTTTTGTCTATGACTAACATTAACAAAGATTTCGAATATGTTCTGCCCTTATAAAAGTTTCATCACACTAACCTTACCTAAACCAATCACTTCTATATTCCAATAATGATTAAACAATTAAGCGTATTAAATAATATAAAAGATTCAAATTAAGGTCTTCTCCTTCATTTGTAATGCATCAAACATTTTTGTAGAGGGCAATAAAATGGATCATAAAACCTGCGTTTGTATCTCGACTTATTTCTTTTCGATTGACTTGTTTTTTTTTTTGTGTTTAAGAAGGTCAAAATATTTTAAACCTTTTTACGTAGAAATGTGTAGTTCTGAGATAACATTGTGAAGTGATTTTGTGAATGCAAATTAATGCCAGGACATACAATTCTTACATGAACGGAGTTAGTTTGCAAATTTTGATTTAACGATACGCTTTTACAAGGTAAATCATGACAGATTACATGTATTCATCCTGTCATGACTCATCCTTCTGGATCAAGATTGGATGAGTCGTAACATGATGAATAAGACATCTAATAAAGGAAAACAAATAAAATTACATTTTGTATAAACACATTTTTGATAGACACACACGAAATTTTTTTGTATGCAATTTTGTTCATTTATCATTGGAAGTTTTATCCAAATTACTTACATAAGGTTCAATTTCGCTTGTCAAAAAAAAGTGTTGAGAAAGATTCAACAAATTTATTTGAATTAAAACCAAAGCCAGTGTTTATTAATTTATTAGCAACAAATCAAAAATCAAGCAATTGGTCACAGTGTTTGGATTGAGCCTCGGAGCTTCATGGCGATGAGAAATTACTGATTACATATACACATGTTGTGTAGACAGTTTTACAAACAGAAATTATCAATTCAGTTACGCTATTTAGTCTCAAATATTTTGTAACTAACAAAATGTCTGTCATGGGAATCGAACCATCGAAATTGGTTGCGATCGTTAGTTAACGGTAACATGCCCGATTGATTTCTTTATGACCAAATTGTTTTTGATATTTTTTATGTTCTGTTAAGGCGAAGTTGTTAAGTCTATGACTTTTCGTGAAACTATGTGTTTTGTGTTTCTGTTGAATTCCAAATAATTTCTCTAATATACATTTTTCCTTTTGTTAATTTGTAAATTGTGACGGTGATTTTGTGAAAAGGAAGGATTTTATAGGAAATTGGAGAAGCATGCGGTATTCGATTTAAACAATAAATGCGCGCGGTACTATATTTCAGCTTTTAGGTGGCCGAAAGGCCGCCATAGTGTGGGTCACCATGATGCATTGTTGCATTGTCTGCATTTGCAATGAGAATGGTGACCACTCTCATGAGCTGTAGCTCATGCTTTACATCAGGCGAAGTAGAGTCACTTGCACAGGCTCAAATTAAAAAAAAGGTACATTTCGTTTGAAATTATTATTTTAAGGCTTTTTGGTATTTGTTATGTATTGAAAGTAGATATACAAGTATTTTTCTCAAAAATATAACTGGACTTTCGGCCAATCATACAATCGTAAGACAAAAATAGTTTGATCATTAAAAGTTTGAGATATTTGTAAAAACCCATCTCAATTAATAAGCAAAGATTTGCAATTTTTTGTCCCCAAAATTGTACGTAAAACGAACATTGCATTCGGATATGGTCACCACTCTCGAATTGTGCTTATGATTTCCATCAGGCAGAGTAGAGTCATTTTAGGAGGCCCATACATAAAAAAAAACCTATTACGAATTCACTTGTAGCAACTTTCTCGTGATCTGGAAATAGATAGATAAAAATAGCATAATTATAATACATTGACGTGAATGTACAGCGCAGTGCATACCCTTAACAAACGCGGTTGGTTCAAACACGTAGCGGACATTATAAATTCGTTATCCTCATATCCTAGTCGGCACAGTCGTGGCACATCGTACATTTAATTGCCACAAATTGCTGTTAATGATCAATACATCGGTGTTGATGAACTTGCCGTGATTGTGTAATACCCATTGGGTTTACGGGCCAAGGGATTTGAGGTACTGATTGGGCGAATTTTTAATTTGTTGGCATTCTTTCAAACTATTTGCTAAGTTAGTTGATTGTCTTCGAGGAACTGTTGAGAATCTTGTGGAATTTAATTTCTGGACATATATTTTCTTTTTACTGCCTGATGCTGGAATTGCTACAGAATTAGAAAAATAACCATGATAATACAAAGTTTAGGCGTAGACTGTTATCAATTTATTTATTATTATTATTTGCCTGCCTCGTTGGTCTCGCGGTTGGCGTGTGCGACTGCTGATCATGAGGTCTTGGGTTCGATTCCCAGGTCGGACCAAATGTTTGTATGATCTACAAATATTTGTTTCGGAGTTAGGGTGTTTTCTATGTATAAAATGTATGTATTTACAAAAAAAGTATATATATATTTATATCAGTTGTCTAGTACCCATAACACAAGCTCTGCTTAGCTTGGGACTAGATGGCGTTGTGTGTTTAGAGGTCCGAAATATTTATTATTATTATAAATAATAATAAATATTTCGGACATCTACAACATAATAAATATATTATGCGATCTTACAAGCTAACATATGTGATATATCCAAAACGCTTATAAGATTAATTTATTGACAATTGACTTGCCGGGTAATTATCATACACAACCCAGTCATATTGTAGTATTAATGTCGAAGTATATCGATAATAAAAAAAAATACATTAAAATTACAAGCAGTTAAATCTGTCTAAGGTAATTAGCCAAATAAATATTCTAATTCCTTCATTATCAACTATATTCCTTCAAACATAGATCGGACGCCGAAGTTGACTAGGCTTCTTCATATTTGGACTGAAGGTATCTTTAGACCTAAACGAATCTGATACTACCTTCGTTAGTAATATCCCTAATCTTGTCAAAATATCCACTATCTTGCAATTGTACTTACTAGCTATACTAAGTTTTATAAATTCAATCGCAAGAATGGATAAAAGATCCGGGGAATATATCTCACATAAGATGTATTTATCCTACTCCCGAAGGTTCTCTTGCCTAACCTATTAAAACACAAGAATATAAGTAATAAATTTATTGGAACTACGCGAATTACCAATTAACGATATTGTTTCTGTTGCGAACACACAAAACTAGCGGTTCCTTGTCTGGTCTGCGATAAATTTCAATAATTTGCATAAGGTCGTTCTCGCCACCGATAGCATAAACCTTTTGGTGAGCATTTATGTATGCTAACTAATGAATTGTGGGACATTGATTATCGCTGGTTGCTGTTCGAGTTTGATATAACAGTCTTGGAAGAATCACCTCTGAGCTCATTACAAAAGATAGCTATACAACAGTTGCTATTTTTGAGTGTGTTGATTTTGGCCTGGTATTTTAGAGAGCCATGTTGTTTTAGATTCAGTGAATCTCTTTTCTGGAGTGGGTTTATTTTTCAAATAGACGGGGATGTTGTAATTCTTAATCAAAACATTTTTTTTTTAAATAAAAACAAAAAGAATAAATAGTATCAGCTATATTTTAGCCACTGCTTCAAATAAAAACAAACGTATATGATCAAAACTAATATATAAATATATCGATTTATTCATAAACATGCAAAATACTAGCGAATATAGAAAAACAGAGGACAGTATTTTTTTCTTAAATATGTAGAAACAGATCATAAATTATCGTGTGGGAAGCTAGTTTATTGCGCTGTCATTCACACTTGACGTATATTATAGACTTATTTAGGGTTTTATTTTCTATATTCGCACATTAATATTAACGAGTGTACCTCCTTAGACGTGAGGGAAGGAGTAACGCACACAGAAAAGCTTCTTCGTGTGGTGATTATGCAGAGCGCAAACGTGGACACTTTTGTGTCTTATGTCGGGTACAAGCTACCAATGAATATTTGATTTCTATAGAACCAGAATGAAATCATCCACTCGCTGGGCATACGTAAACATTTTTTGTGTCTAGTTGCTTCCACTTAATGTGTGCGGTGTCGATAACTGGAAACCTGTTGAAGACACAAGCAACATTAACAAATTTCCTTACCACATCGTGAGACTGACGGAAAACAGGTGACGAATTGTGGCAGTAGTAGCAACCGGTGACTGTTTACGGTTGCCGCCACCGGACACAGCAACTACGGTTACCAGTGACCAGTAGTAGCAACGAGCGACACGTTTGCGCAGCACCTTAGTGGATGGATTTAAGAATACGGAGTTTCACTACACATATTCATGCTATGCGTCTCGTAAGAGGCGATTACGGAAGCTAACTACACAAGACTACATCACCGTAAAGAGGAAGTAAATCTTGAAACAATACCCTTTACAGCAGGACCTGTTGGACCTCTCGCTTGCACTACAAGTCTTAAATGGAACGCGTAAGAGCGAGGTAGCGCCGCATAGTGAGGTAACGACGCATGGCGAGGTAACGCTGCATGAGTCATGTTTTTTCGTGTGTGCAGCCGGATCCATCAATTTATAAGACGTTGTCACGTCAAAAAAAAAACGACTTCAAGAACTTCCAAATTGAAATGCGACCAGACGGAAAGCATCAGCTTTCAAATAAAAAAAAACAAATGCACTGTCAAGTCGCCCCTACGATTTTCGAAGGTTCCCCTCGATTTCTCTTGGATGCCATCATCAGATCTTGGTATTCTTATAACGGTACCACTGTTGGAATATCTCCTTTCCATTAAAAGAAAAACTTTAAAATCGGTTCATAAACGACGAAGTTATCCGCGAACACGCATAAAAATATAATATATATATACGGTCGAATTGAGAATTTCCTCCTTTTTTGAAGTCGGTTAAAAAGTTTTTCATGTCTAACAGTGGATTGTTAAAAGCTGTTGATGTTATATTGAAAACTTAAGTATTATATTCGACCTTTTTTGGTAGTAGTAGTAAGATTCGGGATGACAAAATCATGTGCACGCGTAGTTAGCTAATAAAATATACATTTAAAATAAATCAGACACATTAAAACTTGATATTCAAAACGGATAAGAACTTACCATTTTGAACATTTAAGATTGTCAGAAATTTTATAGCTTTTTTATGATCATAGATAGGTTGATCGGGCGATTACTTGTCAACGATTAAAGGTCAGATCACATTGATATGATTCGTGAATTTAATTTTAATAGATTAATATTGAGATTTAATTAGTAGTTCTTTTGATTTCACACGTTTAAAACAGACTTTAATATTTTATGTTACATTTTTATTGTATATGCATTTCGTTAAGTATGGAGACATTTTTAACTTGAAAACTTTAGGTTAGAAATCAATTATAAGATTTTATTTATTAGTGGGATAAAGCCTCCTTGCTAGTAAGAAGCCTGCGGCAATGGGGATGTTGATGAGGATTTAAATATAATAATTAGTTATACAACTAGCTGTACCCGCTACTTCGTACGCGTGACATTTGGATTTCCAATTTTTTTTTAAACCTTCCCTGGATTACGACAAACATTCGAAAACCAAAATCAGCTAAATTGGCCAGGTGTTCTCGAGTTTTAGCGAGACAAACGAACAGCAATTGATTTTATATATAAGAAGATGATGAATATGGTAGCTTAATTTAAAAGAGACATGTGACATTGATAGTACAGTACACACGGACAACATTTCGCAAACTTGGTAGGTTATATATCCAGGGTGGGAATCGAACAAATTACATCTGGTTTAGAGTATCACTAACCACTATGTGAAAAGACCCGTCTTTTAATTAATTATAATAATATTTTTATTTCATCATATGGTTTTAACAGTTTCTCTTAATCTAAGTACATTCTCTTTGTAATAATCTTATAAATTAGGATAAGAGAATTTGTTGAAGACCGTACTGGTGTGAACTGTGCTACGGTCGCCAGCGCCTTCCACCCTACTTCCAGGAAATAGATACAAGAATGATGAACACATATTATGAACATTTAGTTTTAACAAAGTTACAAAAAATTACAACCAAACAAAAAATACTGATTGTGCTGTCTAATTCTCCCTTACAACATACATTTTTTTATGGAATGGGGCAAACGAGCGGACGTATCACAGCGATTACCACCGCCCATGGACACTCGCAACACCAGAGGCGTCACAACTACGTTGCCGGCCTTTGGGGATGGGGAGAGGGGTATGGTCCTCCGGTATCCTCCCTCACTTGGTGAAACACAGCGCAAGCGCTATTTCACATCGGTTTTCTGTGAGGCCGTGGTATCAGTCCGGTCGAGCCAGCCCTTTCATGCCGAAGCGTGGCCCTCCCACGGTTTTTCTAAATAGTCTAATTACCCGGTTGAAGGTAATAAGGTTATTGGGGACAGATTACGATTGTCGAAATGTGAGTATTTCTATAAAAATAATTTCTCTATACTATCTATAGAAAAACCAAGATATATAATTATCTGTTATTTTGGAAGACGGTTAAAAATAAAATCTTTTTTCAAAGTTATTTCGTCGGTTTGGTAGAAATCTGTCACAGAAATCAAGCTATATTTGAAGGACCATAAGTAAGGTTATCCCCTTACATACTGGGGAAGGCAAGACTAAACCCCTGTCCCCTGTTTGCAGGGGACAAGGACTCAAAAGCCGTAAACACGCTTGTGACATTGAGACAGGGGACTGACGTCAACACTCTTATGAGTTTGGAGTTATAGATGTAATGCAATAGTCACTTAAAATCAGGTGGAATCAGGATCTATGCTACAAAAAACAAACCAGGCACATCAATAGAAAAAAACACAAAATTACTTATGTGAGTATTTCGCTTCATTTACATCCGTTAGCATTCTTACCTTGAAGGCGAAACTATGAAGTCGTACTTATTCCTCAAGCGACTGACTCACAATAAATAAGTCTATTTGAATGGCAAGCATAGACAACCGTCCACTTAATATTACGACCACGAGTTGTTTGATATGATAAAGAGGAGGCTAACTTTGTACAGCATTTTGTCGTTGGTTTTAAGATGTTTTTTTCTTTTAATACATTATCTAAGTTACGTGTGTTTTTTATAAGAAAATATATATTTTAATTGGTATGTTGTTGATTGAAGTTAGATGTTTAGAAAATGTTTTATTTGTTCACTGTAAAACAGAGTCATAGAGAGTATATAAAAACTCTACTAATATTATAAACGCGAAAGTTTGTGAGTATGGACGGATGGATGGATGTTTGTTACTCTTTCACGCAAAAACTACTCAATGGATTTGAATGAAACTTTACAGTAATATAGCTTATACATCAGAATAACAGATAACACCGATAAACGATAACCGACATACACGCGGGCGGAGCCGCGAGCAAAAACTAGTATTAGATATTTGATGTACATAATCCAGCCTATATGCAGATATGTGATGTAAAAAGTGATGATATACTATTTATATATCTAAATACATATTTTTTCAATTAAAACTGGAGTAAGTAAATACACTAAATTACGTTTAGAATACTGAGCCTGCCAGAGACTTATATATATAAGAACATAAAACACGCGAAAAACAAATCTTCTTTCTGGCGGGATCGTGTGCAAATATGAATCGTATACAGAAACTTATTTATGCACAAATGATGGAGATACAATACAGCATACGTACAAAAAAAAACATCAAACATATTTACTTTACGTTACCAATAGAGAATAAGTATATTGTAGAGTAATCCATCTTCAATCCATTACATTCTCAATATTGTCGGGATGTAACGACCCTAGGTACAATAATATACCCGTGATAGTGATACATAGGACATAAAAAGCATCACCCGTTCAGTGACACTTCGCGCGTGCTCGGGCAACTCCTGCGCATAATTGAGCGCGCGCATTGTTTCTATACGTCGGCATGTGTGATTTGTAGTAGAGTCTTTTTGTTTAAGAACTGACCACAGTACTGATACACGAATGCAATTGTATAGGAGTGATTTAATATTGCCGAAAGTCTTTAAAGAGAAAATTTTAATATAAATTTTTGATACCGATTTTCATCAGCATTCATCTTGAGTGAAGACATTTTTCTTTCAATTTCAAATAATTCAAAAAAAGAAAGTGAGTTGTACCTTCATAAACGAAAAGAATAAATGTCCAAATTGGGTCCGAATAACGTTTTACTAAACTGTTTTCCCACAGTTTCACCTGCTTTTATGATCATTACTTGGCTTTTAAGGGTTTTACCATGGTAGTAATTATTTCAGACTTGCAATATTCTTTGAATTTCACCTTCAAATTCAAAATAATCTTTAAAGTTGGAGAAACAACCTCAAGTTTTATTAAACACACTAGTGGTTGCCCGCGGCTCGGCCCGCGTATATGTCGGTTATCGCGGCATATAGTAGCCTATGTGTTATTCTGATGTATAAGATATATTACTGTAAAGTTTCATCCAAATCCAAGTAGTTTTTGCGTGAAAGAGTAACAAACATCCATCCATCCATCATTAATTACAAATTTTCACGTTTATAATATTAGTATAGATACAGACAGTACATATCGTTTAGTAGACTAAGAAGTCATACTTTGCATAATCACTTTAAAATAATATCTGTAAAATATTTTATATTGATAAATAAAGGTGTCTTAAAGCTCCATAATTATTAAATCTTTCACTTTAATCGTAATAAATCTTTTCACGAACATTCTGGAGTTCAAAAAAAAATGTCAGTTGATTTATAACTGCACACGTCATCGTCCTGTGATATTAAATGACCAGTTTAACAATAACTGTGTAATATATTACTCAGTAAACTCTTAGAGGTCAACGGCAAAAACTCTTCATTTCTTGACAAGTTTGCAGTTTTTGAGAGTTATTCATCGTACAGGGTTACGTCTTAAAAGAATGCCTAATTAACGAATTATACGACTTTCATATATAAGAATAAAAATACTTTAATTCCATGTAGTAAAGACATACCACACTGCGAACTAATTACTAATCCTGCAACGCGCAATAGAAGTTTTCGCACTGATTGGTATATATGCAACTCCACAACATCAAACGTCAGTTATGATCACCCCGATTTTTGCTTAGTAGTGGAGTCACATAATATTCTTTCCTCCATTATTATTCAAGTTATCAAAGGGCTCCAATCCCTTGTCAACAGTGGTTGTTCCATCGGTTAATTATAATTCTTTACCAAAATATCACAGGGCATTCCAAAAAATAATATGTCAGAATTTATCACTGCGAAATTATTCACGGTTATGTATGACAAATGGTTGTGCCCAAGCTGTTGTATTTTACGGATTTGTGATCCGCCAATAAATTCACCAATGGGCACTGGCCTCAGATTATTTTATTAATAAATTTACATCTTTATTCTTGCGGAAATCATTTTAGTGTTACCTCATTTAAAATAAAAAATACAATAATACATATTTCGGACATCTAACACACAACGCCATCTAGTCCCAAGCTAAACAGAGCTTGTGTTATGGGTACTAGACAACTGATACAAATACATATATACTTTTTTTTTGTAAATACATACATATTATACATAGAAAACACCCAAAATCCGAAACAAATATTTGCAGATCATACAAACACTTGGTTTGACCCGGGAAACGAACCCGAGACCTCAAGCACAGCAGTCGCACACGCTACCACTGCGCCACCATGGCAGTCGCTAATGAAATTCAAAGAAAGTAAAAAAAGGATTACAGATAACAACTATACCAAAAAGATCTGATTGATTCTGCTCCTCAATCGGTTCTTGTTTTCCAACAACTATGTCTTTTCTAGGTGTGTACAAACTGCAACTAACAATGTTATTTCTTCTATAATGTTGTGTCGAATCACTTTCCATTGCAAACCAAACACGAAACATCTTATTTATACGATAAAACATGTTAAATATTAGTTATTTAATCTAAAGGCAATGTAAATAAATATTCGACGTATTTATTTCTATATTACGTTACTTTAACGTATTAATGTGCTCATAAACTCATAATCACGA
The DNA here is from genome assembly GCA_949125395.1 of Diaphora mendica. NCBI lineage: Eukaryota > Metazoa > Arthropoda > Insecta > Lepidoptera > Erebidae > Diaphora > Diaphora mendica. The sequence continues at coordinate 25,267,177 of OX421319.1, forward strand.
GATCTGATAACAGTACATTAACATAATCAGAGGAGGTACAGATTACAACAAAAATTCTATACAGTAGATAATAATTAATTACATTCACGTCAGCGAGAGAGATAAAAAACGAAATAGCAACAATTATATCGCTTTAGACGGAGTACATTGCTCGCTAATTGTGAAGTGTTGTTAGTGAAATGCTTATATAATCTTCAATGGACGAACGAGTGAACGATAGCATCAGCTCAGCGAGGATAAGATGAGAACACTAATTATGTTTCTATGGTGCTCTCGGGAGGGGCGGCATTCCGCCGGTGCGTTGACCCCACACAGACCACCATACAAGTAGAATATCGAAAAAATACAAATTGAAATATATATATTAATGATTTCTATTAATTATCCAATGTATCATAAATTATTATAAAGTTATGAATTATGTGATTCTATTGGGAAATGTAAAATGACTGTTAATTGCGATCATAATAACTTTGTGTTTTTACACTTCGTTACTGTGTTAGTTAATTAGTGTTAGGACTGCCGTCTGACAGCTGATCGTCTAATTGCCCCGGAATTATAGCTTTCAAATATTTATTAACTAATAGGTTCGCCTTAAGCATTGAAACATTTGATTTTATGGCTGTATAACTACCTATTATATTGGGTGTAATGTCAAAATTTGCAGGGAATAAAATCTATAAAAATTAACTGTTCAAAATTCACTTCAGTTTAAGCGATCATATCTAGTTTTATTAATGCAATTATCAGAGTTATTATACAGTGAATGCATATAAAAAAAATAGTAAGTAGTTGTTTATTAAATTTGACAATTTCATACTTATGGTAAGCCTTTGGCACGGAGTGATGATGTGTCGTAACGGTGACATACATCGCTCCCATCAAGCACAAAACTAGTCGAAGTAGAACTATACTTAACTACTAGAACTATAAGAATAGAATAAATAAAATAAGTAATCTCTATAAAAGAATGAAAGCTTATTACGTTTGGTGTTTTTTGTAAAAAGATTTTTCGTTCAAGTACTCAAAGACTACTGCTTTGTTTAATCTGTGTTATTGAATAAAACTTTATAATAGTATATTAAAACTAAGTACAATCGAATTGACAACCTTTTAATATTTGTTTTTAAATAGGTTTGAAAGTACACATTTATAAATAAAAACGTTCTAATTACTAAGTTATTTTTATGCTATTCTGACAGATAATAAAAAATTAAAACTATTAATATTACTGGCCACAAATATTGAAACATTATTATTTTTTATTCTTTTTTTTGTCGCGTTTATAAATGGCCGGTCTCAATCATTCTAGTTAATAAATCTATGGCGTAACAGATGATATATAGTATCACAGTACATCGCAAATGTGTTATCTCAGGCTATTCTGTTCAGAGACAATCGGGTTCCGTTGTTCCTTTGAAGTTTGACATACATTGATGCGATTTTAAAATGTATTGACGTGTGGTGAAAAGCGTCTTTTGTTTCGACACGAATTTGAATGAAACCAACCTCTATAGATGGTGTAAGCTTTTGTTTTTGTTCTTAAACGGTAATGCCAGGTATGTTGATTGTATGGTCGGAGAAGTGAGATATTAGTGTTGACTGAATCTCCATATACGTGTATGTATATTAGGGGAATAGAATAGGTTTGTATCCGTGTCTGGTACGTGTTAGTTTTGGTGGCTGTTTGTAGAAAAAAATTGTTCAAGTAACCAAATTTTTTGAATTATTTTGTAATGTTTACGAAATAATAAATAGTTTATTTTTTTTTTATGAAAAAAAGGCAAACGAGCAGACATATCACCTGATGGTAAGCGGTTACCGGCCTTTGGGGGATGGGGAGGGGGAGGGCTTGGGTATGGGCCTCCAGTATCCTCGCTCACTCGGTGAAACATAGCGCAAGCGCTATTTCACACTAGTTTTCTGTGAGGCCATGGTATCACTCCATTATATATCTAATGGCGGGTTACTAATATTATTTTATTGATAAATGGACTATCTTTATCAAGAGAACAATCTCAGATTTTACCAGACTACGGCCAAGCTAAAAGGAAGAGTAATATTTTTGGCAGTGTATGTATGTTTCACCGTAGCGTCTAAACTACTGAACCAATTTTAATAAATGAGGTATCAATAGACGCATAACAATGTCCCGGGTGACATAAGGTGATAAATTATATCAAAAACTTTTAGGATTAGCAAGCTGAAGTGGCAGTGGGCTGGCCATATTTGCCGTAGAACCGATAACCGTTGGGGTAAACGAGTTCTTGAGTGGAGACCGCGTCTCGGCAAACGTAGTGTAGGACGTCCACAGGCCAGGTGAAGTGATGATTTACGCAGGACGGCTGGCAGAAGCTGGATGCGAGAAGCCGAGGATCGAACTAAGTGGCGTGCAATTGGAGAGGCCTATGTCCAGCAGTGGACTGCGATAGGCTGATGATGACGTAGTCAGGTTATAGTGTTTTCAAACTTTTTCTTTTTCGCATCTCCGATATCTGGCTTTACAGTTCACTAATTATAAGTCTAGACCAATTAGATCCGTCGGGTTTTATTGGAATGAAATATAGACAGTAATGTTTCGAGCAATAAATTTTACGTCGGCTCCTGAAAACAATGTACAAATAAGGCGATGGTGTTTTCATGGCAGATTACCGCTTAGATTCAGTTGCCTTGCAGCTTACATTATCTATAAGAGCTACAGTTTTTCGTTTCTTGATAAAAAAATACATCATACACGTGTTTTTTTTTTACTACAACCAAAGCTTTACATTTAAAAAAATGAGAATAAGAGTAGTATAAGAGAAGCAAGGGATTATTATTTAAATAAATATTTAGAATCTTTATTTATATTTAAAGAAAAGAAAGACGAGAATGTCGAACGAAAAACCAATAGTTTCCAACGCGTTGCATTACACACTACTTGCCAGCCTTAGATGCACATAAAAGGCTTTTTAATGAAGACTTTAATAGCTACTACCTTAAACTTTATGAAATTGAAGGCTAGGTTATGATTGTAATTTAAAGTCTACGAATAACCCCATAACCCAGTTTCACCAACTAGTTTCACCATTCCATACAGAATGTGATGAGTATCTCAGGGTTTGAATCAGAAATAAATTCATTATGCGATGGTAATGAAAGTAATGATATTATGCACTTTAGTTGAATAGTACTACTTTCATAGCAATTATTTTGCAAAAACTAGGGCTGTTAAAGTTAATATGTGGTACTATAATGTTTCTAGGATAGGGAGAGTCTTATATTAATAGTAGCAACGATGAGGTTTTGCTTTTAGTAGGAGACGGTAGTAGAGCCACGCTGATTTCAGCACGGTTGGGCCGACTTGACCAGGGCGGTACTACACTCGCACAGAAGATCAACGTAAAATGACAGCGTTCGTGCTGTCGTGTTTTGTTGGTGAGTGCGAGACCGGAGGCCCAAGTAGTCTAGTCAACAAGTTCCATACTCGTTGACTAGACTAAAAGATGCAGAAGCATCACTAGGCCGCCATAGTGTGGGTCACCATACTGCATTGTTGCATTCGCAATGAGTATGGTGACCACCACTCCAGGATTCTGCTTATGCTTTCCATCAGGCAGAGTAGAGTCATTTTGGCGGGCCATACATAAAAAAAAGAATCTCTCATTTAACCTAATATTTCTTTAAATATTAAGTACTTAATGACGTTAATTTTCGTCTTATACCCAGACTCCTTCAAACTGGTATTTTTAGTATTCATGAACCTTACCTCTTTTTAACCGACTTCAAAAAAGGAGGAGGTTCTCAATTCGACTGTATTATTTTTTTATGTTTGTTACCTCATAACCTTCGGCTGGGTGAAACGATTTTGATGATCTTTTTTTATTTGAAAGCTGGTGCTTCCCGTGTGGTCCCATTTAAATTTGGTCCAGATTGATCCGGTTTTTTTGTTAAAATTTGTGTTTATATTTTACACATGTTAATTTAAATACAGTCAATTATTTGTCTGATACAGGTGTACCTAATGTACAACTTTAAGTCTTACTGGTAAGTAAATGGAAGGAAAATGTTTTGATATTAAAATCCTATAGTTATATGGATGGAACTAAGCAGGGTGGTGAGGCCTATGTCCAGCCGTGGACTGCGATAAGTTGACGATGATGATATCACATGAATGTAAAATCTTAAAAAAATATTTTGTTTTTTTTTAAACCTGTATCAAATGACAACCTTTTTCCTGTAGATTTATGAAAATCAAAGTGCTAAGCAATTTAAAATAACCTTTTCTTATAATAATAGATGTATCCATCTTCATAAAGTTGATAAAATAGAAAAATGGAAAGCAAAAAACCTATTTAATCAAACTCAAAATAAAAATGGCGATTCAATATTTAGATACGCTTCGCTGTCAGTTTATTTTTTGTTGTAGAATGAATGACATTATAATAAAGTCATTTGGTCTTAAAATGTATTATAATTCATAATAATCTTAACTCTAATAATTATAAATGTGAATGTAAGTTTGTTTGTTACGCTTTCATGCAAAAAACAAAACCAAACCGGTGTGAAACAGTGCCTGCGCTGTGTTTCACCGAGTGAGTGAGGATACCGGAGGCCCATACCCCAACCCCTCCCCCCATCCCCTTCCCCATCCCCCAAAGGCCGGCAACACACTTGCAACGCCTCTGGTGTTGCGGGTGTCCATTGGCGGCGGTAATCGCTTACCATCAGGCGATACGTCTGCTCGTTTGCCCCCAATTCTAAAAAAAAATGCTTAACCGATCATCATGAATTTTTGTACACACTTGAAGGTATTTGAAGCAACATGATACATTCTACTAAATGCGAGCGTAGCCGCGGGCGAAAGCTAGTATAATATAATAATTTTGAAAGTAGCTTTCTGTCTTTTTGTTACCCGTTACGGATAACGCACTGCAATGATATCAGTGAAATTTGGCATGTAAATGATTCTTGAGGAAATACATAGACTGATCTTTATCGGGATAGCCGACATACACGCGAGCGGAGCCACGGGCAAAAGCTAGTCTTTATAACAATATTTCAACAGATTAAATCTAGAAAAAATATAGGTACATAAATTTTTGCACGCGGATTTGCACGCATAAACTTCTAAAGTTTTTTTGCTTAATTAAGTATGTTTGACGACGCGATGGTTTTTTGTTAGTCTTTTATAGTCTGTGTAACTTTTCATTACGTTATGCGTATTGGTATTTTAATCTTTGTTTTTTTTAAATTTGTTTATCATGAATTGTTAACTGTGAAATGTGACTGACTTGCTTAAGATGATATAATTTTATGTTATTCATATCCACGTGTATACTTCAATGCTCCATACTAATATTATAAACCAGCTGTTGCCTGCGGCTCCGCCCCCGTGTAAGTCAATTATCGCGGCAATTAGTAGCCTATGTGTTATTTTGATGTATAAGCTATATTACTGTAAAGTTTCATTCAAATCCGTTCAGTAGTTTTTGCATGAATGAGTAACAAACATCCATCCATCTATACTTACAAACTTTCGCGTTTATAATATTAGTATAGATGAATAAAGTAAGTATGATTTTAAAGTACCTATGTTTGTCTGTTACGCTTCCACGGCTATATTGCTGCACCGATTTTAATAAAGTTTGGCACGGAGATACTTTGATTCTTAAGGAAGAAAATAGGCTACTCTCAACTGTGATAACAAACACACACGGGCTGAGCCACGGGCAAAATCTAGTTCTAAATAAGCGATCTTAAGTAAGAATTTATCCATCTGATACACATCTATTTCTAAGTAATCCAATTCTCTACATGATTAAAGTGAAATTGTTTTCACATTATTATTATGTGAATGTTATACGCCAACATTAGATATACCTACGTAAAACCTATAGCGTTGAGTATTAGACATCAACGAACTCGGCCCAATTTCATTGTGACTAAATCTCATTGTAACCAGATTTATTTGTAAGTATCTTTGAATATTATCAAACTTTATAGTGAGTTGTGACAAAATTTTAGAGTTCTATTATATTGGTAGGTGTGTCGAGGATGGAAGTGGTGATCGCGTCACTGCTATTTTTATTTTTTTATGGTACCCATAGGTGGCAAACGAGCAGACGTATCACCTGATGGAAACCGATTACCGCCGCCCATGGACACCCAGAGGCGTCACAAGTGCGTTGCCGACCTTTGGAGGATGGGGGAAAGGGATGTGGGGAGGGGTTAGGGTATGGGCCTCCGTTATCCTCACTCACTCGGTGAAACACAGCGCAAGCACTATTTCACACCGGTTTTCTGTGAGGCCGTGGTATCACTCCGGTCGAGGCGGCCCATTCATGCCGAAGCGTGGCTCTCAACGGTAATTTATCCTTTGTTGCTTTATCTCCTAGTTAATTAATACAGAGAGCGATGACTCAAGGGCTTATTGAGGTAGTCAGAGGTATTTAAATGCTTATTTGTCAAGTATGTAAATAAATATGGCGTCGCAAAACAATGTCCTTTATTCACATTGAAATTGCTTTGATTGTATGCTAAATATTAGGTTCGATGCTCGAGTGATGCTTTAAATAATTATTTTGTTATTATTTGAATATTTTTTATTACTATTATTACCAAGGAAATTTGTATGTGTGTTTGTTACTAAAAATGATGCAGAAGCATCTCAATAGGCCGTCATAGTATACCATTTACATTTACTGCCTCGTTGGTCTCGCGGTTAGCGTGTGCGACTGCTGATCATGAGGTCTTGGGTTCGATTTCCGGGTCGGACCAAAATGTTTGTATGATCTACAAATATTTGTTTCGGAGTTTGGGTGTTTTCTATGTATAATATGTATGTTTTTACAAAAAAAAAGTATAAATGTATTTGTATCAGTTGTCTAGTACCCATAACACAAGCTCTGCTTAGCTAGGGACTAGATGGCGTTGTGTGTTAGATGTCTAAAATATTTATTATTTATTATGTAGTGTGGGTCACCATACTGCATTGTCTGCATTCGTAATGAGTATGAAGACCATTACTCTTGGATTCTAATCAAGCTTTAAAGTGGAGCAACTTTGACAGAATCATAACGAAAAAGAATTTCTTATTTCAACTGTAGGGTCGGTTACAAATCCGACTAGTTTGATCAAACGAAACGTTGAGAATTGTAAATGGATATGTACAATCATTTCAAGTTTTAAAAATAACTGTTTTAATAAATATTTCACCAGGATCATCTTTTAAAATGCATTCGTAATTAAATATTAAACCCAACATATGGTGTGCAGATCAAAGATTGCTATAATACATGTTAACAGTAAAATATTGCGTGGTAACTTAAATAAACGCGTTTTGTTGTACTGAGAGATCGTAAACCAGAATCTGTGATAGTACATTTTCATTCAGTAATGAATTAAACGTGTTAATTTACGTATGATTTGGAGGTACGGAATAAACTTTTGATGCTGGCAACTTTAGCGGAACACGAACATGAATATATTAATTAAGCATCAGATTTCATCTACTTAAGAATGTGTAACAGCTTTTTGTCGTATTTAGTTTTGGTATAAAAACAAAACTGTTTCCTTTGATTTGACTTATATCGCGTGAAGATAAAAATCTAAGAAATTTAATCTTAATGACCATATAAAAAACAATTAGTATTGCCAGCTCGAAAATTTTGTGTATAAATAAGCTAGACATCTAACTTCGTTGTCTATTACTGCATTTAAGCACGTCATTCTACCTGTTGGATATACTGTGGACAAAAAAGAAACTTTATTTGTCATCGAACAACGAACCTTAGTCGTTCTTTTTTTAAACTACTAATTTGTTCCTTTTTTAAACCTATTTGTAATGTTCTCAGAAGCTAATGAATTCCATTTTTGAAAAGCTGATATTATAAACACGCGATCTTAAATGAGCGATCGGTTCTCTTTGAATGTCTTGATAAACACACTATTTGACTTTATCTGATTTAAGTTATACTAAATGACTACATACTTAAATATAGCATTACTGTAATTAGTTCGTCCATCTAATTAAAAGTAATAGAAAAAGATAATGCCAAGTAGTTTTACTGGGAAACATGTTACATGTGTTTAAACGCCAAGAAAATTCTTATACAAGTTTCTTGCTTGCTTTTAAATACAGAAAATACTAATCTCTTTTAATTTTTCATTTGAACCATCGGATTCTAAATAGAATTTGTAACTATTAATGTTATGTTCTCAATACAATTAAAAAATGTCTCTCTCTCGATAGTAAGCCGCCATTTTGTTTTACAAATTATATTTCTGCAACTCTTGGTAGACATAGAATATAGAATACTCATTAATTTGTAAAGGTATTTTTCATCTAATAATAAAGATGTAAAAAATAAGAACGCTTTCGATATTAAAAGTTATTTATTTCGCTTGGAGCCTATTTCTCAATGCTTGGAGCTGTCATAAACGTTTTTGACAGGTTAGTGAGAATAGACAAATATGCAGATCTCATGTCATAGTAACTGTACATACTTGATGAATGTAACCTATATTTTTTTTATATAATTGAACTTTTAACCTAAACAGTCAAAAGAACAGCTCAATGAATCCATTACATAGAAACAATGTTAATAATTTAACTGTCTTCAAGTCAATTTCTCAACTAATATATAACAATATTAATATATCATTCAAAGAGACATTAGGAGGTTAACGTTTTTACAAAGACAATCCGTATGTACGAAAGCATAAAAGCGGAAAGTTGCCAAATAAAAAATAAAATTAAAAAGAATACATTCGATGTTCAAAAAGTAATGTCATCGATCAACATCATCTGCATGTGCTTGACCTTGCCATGTAACCAAAGAGGTTGTTACAAAAAAACACAAAAACTCTTTACAATAACTATACAATGAGAAATGCCGTTTGGTTCTTAAGGGCAAGTGATCGAAAAGTTCTGCTTGCGTTTGGGTCGAGTGTTAATTAAATAACAAATTGAAATGACATTCGAATTCGAAATTGAAATAAGTCTTATATATGAAGTTTGTGTATTTAAATAAATTTTAAAAGTTGCCTACTACATTTTTAATTCTTTTTGAAAACAAAACAAATGTGTTGTTATTTTTCTTTTGCTTTTCTAAGAAGTCTTGTAAAATTATAAATGAAATATTTTTAAAGTAAATAAATTAACGACAAAATCTGCTGTAATTTATCTAATTCCAATTCTCAACACTTGCTACGACTTACGACAAATAAATTTCAATCAAAATATAATCTGTTACATCGATAATCGATGACTGCACGTTTGGCCTAGTGGTTTAACGGTCACCACGCCGTTTTCTACTTCGCCAAGTGTCGTGGGTTCAAATCCCACGAACGACAACACTTTGCGTGATCCACGAATTGTTGTTCTGAGTCTGTGTGTTCTTTGTGTCCATTTCATGTATGTTTGTAAAGTCCCCCGCAACTAAAAAAAAAAAAGTGGCTAATTTTCTGAACAAAATACAAAACTATATATTTTATCCAAAGGATAAATGTCGTCGATATTTTATTTTGAACTTAAATTTTTTTTTAGTTAAACCAATTTTATTTCCAAAAAACAATCTTGGCCTTAACAGCCAGCTGTGCGTTGTTCCGACTTACAAATCGTCGATTGAACTGATAAAAACACCATTATATTAATATTACAGATTTTTTACCGGCCATAATAGTTTATTGATGAAATAGCATTCAGGTGATACACTTTTTTCGTGTTATACTCAAATAATTATCTATTAATTTCTTGCACGAGTTAAAAAAATCATAAACCTAAGCATTTTAATGTCAATCAAAGTGGTCAGTAAGAAATCATCATCGTCATCAGCCTATACCAGTCCACTGCTGGACATATGTCCCTCTTTAGAAAGGAGGTTTTAACCTACTTTATAATACTGGCCAAACGGAAAATTATTTTGACATATTAATAGGACAACTTTAAAAAAGAAATTAATAAATACTTTTTTATAAAATAACGTAGCGAGCTTTATTTGTATTGTCACCAAGTAGATATATACATATCTATATAGAGATATATTTTAAATGTTAATTACATATTAATGAAACATAAATACAACAAAAAACATACATTTCCTATTAATTTCTTTAATATAGTTTCAATTGGTTTCTTCTTAAACATCCGGGAAGTTATTTTAATTAACATAACGTAATACATATTTCTAAAAAAGAATTGCAAATATTTTGTACAATAAATATCATAGAAAACTATTAAAAATTGCCATAAAAATCAAATAAATTAAATCTTTATGAGTTTATTTCTTTGTCTTATTCATAACACTATTAATAATCCACACTGTTATTGTAAATTAGAAAGTAATTCTGTCTGTATGTTACGCGATCATGGTTAAACCGCTGCGCCGATTTAAATGAAATTTGTCATGGAGATACTTTGGTTATTGAGGAAGGACATAGGCTACTCTTTACCGCGATAGCCGACATACACACGGGTGGAGCCCCTAGCAAAAGCTAGTATTGTTATAAACATACCTAATATCTTGTTAACTATAAGTGCACTTTGTTAAGCAAATTTCCTATTTAAATTAATTTCAACATTAACGTCTCTATCTTGATATTATAATTTATGATTATATTAAAATATTAATGACCCTTATGTAAATATACACAATTCTGCTTGTTTAAGATTATTTTACGACCTTCATTTTACATTAAACAGTAAATTATAAACGATGAACGACTTTTTATCTCGTGAATACCATAAACTGCGTATAAATTCGATTAAGATTCATTGCGTTAACCGTCATATTAAAATTATATTTACTAGTGATATTTTTTTTATGTTTGGCCCTGCCAAAATGACTCTACTCTACTTGATGGAAAGCATAAGTAGAATCCAAGAGTGGTGGTCACCATACTCATTGCGAATGCAGACAATGCAACAATGCGGTATAGTGACCTACACTATGGCGGCCTAGTGATGCTTCTGCATCATAAGGCCTTCGGTCTCGCACTCACCAACGAAACACGACAGCACCTTTTTTACGTACCGCCCCGGTCGAGCCGGTTCGTTCGTGCTGAAATCAGCGTGGCTCTACTATCTTGATTTCAATTCAGCATACTTGCTTTTGTTCGATATTACTCATTAACAGTCTATAGCAGTCCACTGCTGGAATAGGCCTCTTATCAAGAAGGAGGTTCAGGCCCGCGCTGGCCAGAAGAGTTGACATACGGTTTATTTTAAAGTTTTCCTTCTATACAATGCTGTTGTCCTTCGTAGTGGGCTTCCTTAGTCGCCTATTACGACGATGTGGAATGATTAGGTGTAATGATACTCCATATACTTAAACCATCACAACACAAAACATTTTGCCACGGATTGTTTAGAATACCAGTCGCCATTATTTGTACCTATATCAAGATCAAAGTCACACATAATAATATAGTAAAATTTGACATCCTGAAAAACATTCTATTTTTAAATTTCCAGCACACTTCCGCCCAAATATTTAATTTTTTTTATTCAATGTTATACATGCGGCCTATATAGTAATACCAACATTATAAAAATATATCACTACTGTCAGATTTCGCGCCGTCTAAAGTTTTTGAAAAAAGAACATTGGAAACAGAACTACATTTAAAAAGGAGATGAATATGTATTTTTTTTTGTAACTGCTAATAATTTAGCTCCACTTTGGTTTAAATATGACTTCAAGTACTACATTATTATAAGTCCTATAATAGTATATTTTACTTTACAAGAGCCATAAGTAAGTGTTATAATATAAGACTTACTTATGGTTAATTTGTAAAACTAGATGCAATATATCCTGATGATGGTGTTTTTATTTATTTTTGCGCTACAGGTTGTGAGGCTGTGTATAATGTTAGTAATTTATATACTCTAGAAGTTGGAAGCGACGTATTTTCATAGTCCTCAAGTCGTTAAAATAACGTTAAACAGTTATAATATTAGTTTGCATAAGTATATATTTTAACTGAGCGACGGCCTCGTTGGTCTAGCGGTTGATGTATGCGACTGCCGATCAAGAGGTCTCGGGTTCAAATCCCGGGTCGGGCCAAAAGTGTTATAGAGTTTTTCTGATTATAGAAATACTTAATAACAGCTCGGAGTTTGGAAGTTGGGGTCTAAACTCTCGTGCCTCCGAGAGCACGTTAAGCTGTCGGTCCTGCGTCTGATCTCTCCCCGATCGTGTTGGTTAACCGTCCCATCAGATTATGAGAGAGAGGGAACAGAGAGTGCACCTGTGTTTGAGCACACACTTGTGCACTACAATATCTCCTGCGTGGTTGGTTTGTCACCGTTGAGACTGGCCGCTGTGGCTGTAATCGGCTAGGAGAACATCAGTTTAACTGAGAACTTGCAACATCCATACTAATATTTGAAATTCGAAAGTAACTCTGTCTATCTGTTTACCTATTTGTCTGTTACGCTTTCATGGCTAAACTTCCTACTACTTTTACACTGATTTCAACTGAATTTAGCATGGCAGAGATACTTTGACACTTGAGGAAGGACATAGGCTACTTTCAAAGATTGCCTTATTGCCAAAAGATTGCTTTTGGCAATACCGCCCTTTGTACATTACATTATATATTAGTCATCTTATGTACTCTCTTATAAATATGTAAAACGGTGTACAAATAACGAGTTTCTATCTATCTATCTACTTGTTACCGCAATAACCGACATACACGCGGGCGGAGTCGCGGGAAAAACCTAGTAATATATAATTTTACACCTTTTTATAACAAAATCGCACACGTCGTGAAACCACAAACTTGCAACTAAAACAACTTGTATTCGCTTAACACCTATTTTTACTCGACTTCACTAGGAGAATGACTACGTGTGTTGACGATATATATATCTTAATATATATATTTCTTGTGTGCGTGTGTATGTGACTGAACTCCTCCTAAACGACTGGACCAATTTTGATGAAATTTTTTGTGTGTGTTCAAGGGGATCTGGGAATGGTTTAGATTCACAAAAAAGACTGGACCGATTTTGATGAAATTTTTTGTGTGTGTTCAAGGGGATCTGGGAATGGTTTAGATTCACAAAAACGTAAACGATGTTACGTGGGTCATAAATATGGCGGTACGAAGTTCGCCGGATCAGCTAGTATACTTATATATTTGTATTCAGTGTATCTATATTTTTAGTTACTCTTTAGTTTTAACACCATGACCGAGTATGTAAAAGCATTTCAATAGGACGCCTTGGTATAGGTCACCGTGCTGCACGTTCGCATTGAGGATGGTGACCACCACTTTTGGATTTTACTCATGCTTTCCATCAGGCAGAGTAGAGTCATTTTGGCAGCAAAGACATAAAAAATATCTTTGGAGGTGTTCTTAGATTCATCTTTACTATGAGTGAAACTATAAAATAATTTAAATAAGGCTGGTTAATAACTTTAAAGTACTTCTAAATTTTCTCGTACTAAGGTTTTTTTAATAATTATTACCTTATTGTATTACATAATTCAGTTGAACTTTATTTTTCTACTAAATAAATCTGTAAACCCCGTTCAATATTCTAAGCGTTCATTTATATTCAGCTTACTTACAGGCGATAAAGATGAGGTCAAGCGACATTGTCTTCGGGAATCATTTAGAAGCTCTTGCGGTACTTTGTAGGCAATTTTCTGACTAGTAAGGTCGGCGAAACAGATAGGTATTCATTAATAAACAGACATACTGGATTGTTGTATGGCAGACGGTGCCGTGTGTCGCAGTGCTTCAGAAATTAATTAGATATGGTGCTCGGAATGAATTGTACGGTCAGCATAAATGATTGTTACAATACACTGCCTATATTTTTTTCCTATTAACAGCCCGTAGTATGGAAGTTGGCGGTCTTTTACGCCCGTCTCAGAGAGCATGTTAAGACGTCGATACCAGTTGTCAGGAACATCTAAGGCCATAATTATTGGGAAGTCAGTGCCCTCAAATATACTGACAATTAGTTTAACTTTTGAATTCAGTTTGCTTTAAGGGTTGCGGAGGTCCGATGTCAGTTGTTGATTGAAAAAGTGATTTTCAGGTAAAAGCGGTTGAACTAGTAGGCGACCCCAGATAATCTTAGGAATAATAAAGGCTAGGAAGATGAAGTAGTACAAATAAGCCTTCTAAGCGAAAAACTAGTGTTGAGCAACTCCTGCTTTGCTTTTCATGAGTTTATGACGCCATCAAAGCCTAAACCTCTCACACTTGGTTTTGGGAAAGGGAAAACAACACGTTTGTCACTCTTGAGTACTATGGGTGATGGTAACCACTTACCATCAGGTAACCCATCAGCTTATATCCCTCCAATACCAAAAAACACATCTTATTTTATGGAAATAATAATCAGATTATTAATATTTCTTATTAACGCAAATATTTTTTGTTGTTGTGTGTGTTTAATAGGCTTTAACGGTTATTTAGCCGATAGTTTATGAGCTAACGAGCTAATGCTTCATCACCATTAAATAACACATCTAATTAGTCTTTAACTAATTTTTAGACATTAATTGTGTATTTAATGTCCAGGTCAAAGAAAATATAGATGTTTTCTCAAGTACATATTTAATACTAGCTGCACTATACGGTATTACACTAAACCTTTATTCTCTTTAAAAAAGACAACGCCAGCATTACGAATATACGTCCTGTGTCGAATAACACCCAGACTCAGAACAACAATTTTTGGATCACACAAAGTGTTGCTTAAGTCTTTAGTCACTAGGCCAACCGTGCAGTCAAAAAACAAAACTTTAACTTGCCTTGCTCACGGGAATACTACACTTTTTCTAGATGAACAGAGTAGTAAATTCGTAGAGTCTACACGTTAACCCAGGGTGTTTTCCATCTTTTTACTAAATAAAAAAAGCCGGTCCAGCTGTTTAGGCGTGAGGAGGTAACAAAAATACACTTAAACATTTCATCGTTTCTATATTACTGTGATATTTAAAAGACTTTTTCATGTTACATTTAAACTTTAGTACTAAACTATACTAATAACTAAATATCACGTTACTAACATTTAAAGTGTTCTAACTTTTTTTCTGTCGTTACTCGCACGCGGAACATGCGGCAAAGATGTTATTAAGGAAGATGGTAAGATGGTTAGGAAGAAAGATATGACTAAGATTGAAGGAATCCTGCTCTTGAATAATGGCTATGGTACTTTTATAAATTATTACAAGTTCTAGTTTGTTCCATGTGAAATAATTATATATAGAATCCTTCATAACCGGAAAAACGTATTTTAAGAGGCGTGGCTTGGTGACGTCACTTACTTTTTACAGTGAGGTTTGGCACGGAAATGACGTTGAGAGATAGATCGTGTGATACCAGTCTGAGTCCTCTTTTATAGTCCGGATTCCTCGGAACAAATTTTACAAGTTATTACTATCAAGCTAATTTTCTGTGAGTGGCTTCATTTTGATCAGTGCCTACCGGTAACCTTAAAAAAAAATCGATTGTGGGAACAAACAGGACTAGCAGGGAAAGAAAACTTTTGAGCGAAGGGCCCTGATAACGTACCACGCAAATTGTACGACAATGTGACTGTTAAATAATATAAATATTAACTAACATTATTACATACTGGAACAAATATTTGTCCTACAAAATGCATGGTTTGATCCTTCCAACAAATATCGATAGCGAGGTCATAAAAAATGATACTAACCGGCTGATTTTTTAACAGTTGCTTAGTTAATATTGATATAATTTAACAGACACATTGTCCTACAAATTGCGTGGTACGTTTTCCCGCTCCTACGCGCAAAAGTTTAGTTCTAGCCCTGTTAGTTCCCACAATCGAATTTTTTTTTTAAGGTGAAAGATGGGCCGTCATCAAAATGAAGCCACTCACGAAAAATTAGCTTGATAGTAATAACTTGTAAAATTTGTTCTGGGGATCCCGTACTATTACGGTGACATCGTAGCTGGACAGACGTAGTAGTATCGAATATTGTCTGTAAATGTTACTTGATTTCATTATTTGATAATGTTGAGTGGGTATTATTAAATGTACATGTGGTACATTCCTTTTCTTGGTATTGTGCAAAAGATTTATAACACACACATACATTTACTCACGCTTATATCTTGTGTAAAAGGGTAGACAGAGCTGTATTAAATAGTAGTTAGATTTGTTGATCTATGTCGTTCGTCGTGATTTATGTCGATTAATGTTGTCCAATTGAAAATTGTACAGGCCTATGTCCAGCAGTGGACTGCGATAGGCTGATGATGATGATGAATGTTGTCCGTGTGATAACGGAGTAAGACTATAGAGATGCAAGTGTACATACGTGGTTGAAGTTTTGTAATACTGTTATTACATATCAAAAAAAAATGATAAATTTTCTTGGTTTTAGAGAAATTTCATAAAAGTAATCAGAATCTATCTACATTGTAAATCCTACACCGTTTAACGAGTAATTCTTGTAAATATATATATCACTTGAATTTCAGAAACGGCTCCAACGATTTTCATGACATTTGATCATGAGAGTTTGAGGGGCGATAAATCAGCTAGGATTCATTTTTAGAAAATTTACCAAAAAAAAAATTCTAGAAAAGTTCGGTTAACCGGGTACTTAATATTTAAAGTAGTAACACTTAGTACATTTTACTTAAACTTTATTGTTTGTTGCAGGTACATTCCCAGGTGTCTACTTCAATTGTAGGGAGCGGAGTGACATAATCTAAAATTACTGTAAGTTTTGAAGATATTTTTAGTCATTATTAACCTAAAATATTAGAAATTTACTAGTTAAAGTTTTTAGACTTTATAATTAGCTCTAAGATAGATAGATGGATGCACCTCTTCATTGAATAATGAAATATAATTATGTTAATGAGGCGCATCGCCTCAAGTTGACATGCTTTCACCAGGTGGTTTGCGATTGTCTAGCTCATATCTATGGGTCGTATGGCTAGCAAGGGTCCCACGGGAACGCAACTCTGGTGATCGGATTCAATACAGAATTTGTAATCACCGCAATAAGTTCGCTTCTTTTATTTACGAAGTTTATCCATATTTTCGTCCCCTACTTTTGTATTCGTCAAATTTAAAACATAAAACTTTCTTTACATACTATTCAGAGTTCAATTTTTTTAGCAAATATTCTTTAATAAAAGTTTGTCTCTTTTTGATAACTTTTTTACTGTAATCTTATATATAAAATTCTCGTGTCACAATGTTAGTTACCATACTTTGCTTTTATACGTCAATTTTTTATGGCAAAACAACGTTTGCCGGATCAGCGACCGGATCTCTACCGTGGGAGAGCCACGCTTCGGCATGAATGGGCCGGCTCGACCGGAGTGATACCACGGCCTCACAGAAAACCGGTGTGAAATAGTGCTTGCGCTGTGTTTCACCGAGTGAGTGAGGATACTGGAGGCCTATACCCCACTTCCCTACCCTCCCCCGCCCCCATCCCCAAAAGGCCGGCAACGCACTTGTGACGCTTCTGGTGTTGCAGGTGTCCATGGGCGGCGGTAATTGCTTACCATCAGGCGATTCGTCTGCTCGTTTGCACGCCTAATCCATAAAAAAATAAAAAAAACTAGTAGAACATAAATTCCTCTTATACCTTCTTCAGTAAATTCATTTCTGTACATGTTCTATTATGAAACCTTCTCGAGTTGATCAAATTGCAGTAAAGATTATAATATCATCCGAACTCAATAAAGATGATTATATTGGCTCAGTTTATAGTTTCATCTTTAAAGTACCGTATGAGCACCAAAAAGAAGGTTAAACGAACACTTTACGACTAGTAAATTGTAATGAAAAGTCGTAACCATGCAGCAGGTTCGTAATCATTTGTTATGATGCCTTATCGTTAAGAAGATTGGGGCGATTGAAAGAAAATTTTACTAAAGTTTCACAGCTTAATATATTTTGCAGAAGTCTTGAAAAATTTTGCCTTTAAAGTTGAAATATAGCATTGCCTAAAAAGGGATTTGTTGGGTAATGTAGTGGTAAATAAATGTCCTATTTTGATATTGATTTCTGTTTCCATTAAGTGGAAAAGAATGATACGTAGTTTAAAAATTGCGCCTTATTCTAGGCAGACTAAGTTTGTTCAACTCTCGACACTGTGATCCATGCTGCCCTACACACGGCTCAAGGCAGGAATAGAGGTCACGACCATCTGAATTGAGAATAAAAAGGTACAATGAGGAAGAGTTGAGAAAAAGTGTTAAAATGGCAGCCATTCTCGAAAATTCTCGAAGACTCTCTCACGGGAGTCAAATCTTAGGCAGATATGGGCTGGGTCGACGGGACTGATACTATGGTTTCACAACTGTAGCCCTATAGTAATGTGTCCTTACATGGTGTGTCTCTCCTATTTATGTTACACCATTTAAAACTGGTTATCTCCATGAGTGTAATGTATACACTATTCCACTCTTGATGTTAAATACCCCATAGATATTCCAAGTGTTTATGTTTGTATAGTTTTTATTTAACAACAAACTGATAAACGATTTATTCGAAAAGTTGGACAACTTGTTGCATTTTAGATAAAAACTAGATTTTCTTTGTAATGATTTCAAGAGTATACGTGATTTAGCAACACCAAGTGGCTTTGAAGGGTTTAAACTAGTTGAAAATGAAAGAAAAATTAATTCTGTCCCCGACGACTGACTTGACCGACTTGACTTGACTTGCAATGAGTCTGGTTAATCTGGTAAACCAATTAGAGTATAAAAAAATATACCTTTTTTCTGAGATTAAAAAAATTAAAGCCTCAAAAATTCACTTTTTCCCAGTCACAGAAATAGGTAGTTCTACAACTCCAGTCCAGTCCATTATGTCGGAGCATGTGTTTAAAATATGTTATTATGTATTTAAAACTGTGTGTCGTGACGAACGTTTGAAGTAATTATTTACTTGTTAACTCGATATTTCAAGCAGGTGTCCGGTCTAGATGTATACTTTAAAGATAAATTAGCCATACGATTTGCAGTAATTTTTAAATAAGTAATGTCGGACATTCCTCTTAGCCGTGTCTAAAAGATATTTTAATATTTATGACAGATATTTTAAGACAAGTAATTGTAAATTCAATGTGTGGTAATCATATTTATTGGAGACTAACTGACTGAAAATCATAGCCTGCCTCGATAAATGGGCTATCCAATATTAATAGAATTAGCATAATTGGTCTAGCCATTCACGCGTCACGCTGATGTGGGGAAGGGATATGGGGATTAATTTCTTTATATACAGTATCTAGATGACTAAGATACGAAAAGCTTGCTTGGTTTTTAACCGCCTTCAAAAAAAGGAGGAGGTTCTCAATTCGACTTGAATTCGATTGTATTTTTTTATTTTTTTTATGTTTGTTACCTCATAACTTTCGACTGGGTAAACCGATTTTGATGATTCTTTTTTACTTGAAAGCTGGTGCTGCCCTTGTGATCCCATTTAAATTTGGTCCCTATTAAAGTCGGTTTTTTTTTGTTAAAAATCGTGATTATTTTTGGTAAACAGTATAAAATGATTTTTTTTCTGTGCTCGGAAGAAATTCTACAATGAATCCTAGATCGATTTGTCGCCCCCGCATACTAAATTTCATAACAATCGTTCGGATGAATTGCTGATAATATACAGTACCTGGATGACCGAGCGTCGCTCGGTATTTTTTTTTATAAATGGGTTTTTGGCAACATTGGGACCGTTATTTTTCTTCCAATAAAAAAAATAAGTTAAGTGGCGCCCTTTCTGCACCTTATTCCAGTATAGTTTAATGTAGTTCGCTCGAGTTGCGATAGATGGCGCTAGATGTACATTGATGTTATATATTTGGTTGTTAAAAACACGAATAAAACGACATTTTCTAAAATGAATCCTAGCTAGA
The DNA here is from genome assembly GCA_949125395.1 of Diaphora mendica. Taxonomy (NCBI): domain Eukaryota; kingdom Metazoa; phylum Arthropoda; class Insecta; order Lepidoptera; family Erebidae; genus Diaphora; species Diaphora mendica. The sequence goes on from OX421319.1 coordinate 25,287,045, forward strand.
TCGATGTATCGCCCCGAAACCCCTGCATACAAAATTTTATGAAAATCATTGCAGCCGTTTCCGAGATTCAGATTATATACATATATATAAATATACAAGAATTGCTCGTTTAAAGGTATTAGATATATATAGTTATCTACGTGTCCATTTCGGTGTTGACCAGCTAGTAATAGCGGTTCTTGAACAGAAAAGTGAAATGAGATTACGTGTACGTACTGTTGGAGAGCCATGTTGGTGCTAAAAGCTGGACAGGAATGATATCTCAGTCTCACAAAAAAAACTTGTTTGCTTAACGTCTTCTTTCTTACCTTTTCACCAAGTAAGTGAAGTTAAAGAAGGCTAGGCTTCCCCTCTCTCTCTCAACTTAAATTCTGGGGAGACATCCGAGTGCACAAAGGCTGACAACGCAATTTACGACGGTATGTTATTTTCTACACCATTGTCAAAATGTTGTCAGGAGTGCAGAAAGAAGCAGAATTTTACGACGTTTACTAAAACAGTTGGGCTCAAGACAGCAAATACTAGTTGTATAACTCTCAAGTACAAATAAATAATAAATATTTTGGACATCTAACACGCAACGCCATCTAGTCCCAAGATAAGCAGAGTTTGAGAAAGAGAACAGGTTTAGTTTATTTAGTTTTTTTTACATTGTGAATTTTTATGAACTAGACATCACTTGCGAGATGTTTACTATACTGTAAAGACACGTTAAATTTAATCACAACTTTTTATACGCTTTACAATTTGCCAAATAATGTGGTACTTTGGTAAATCTGTAATTTCAACATGTATTATTAACTTTACGCTTTAAAACGATGTTGTAAGTGACCATACTGTATAGATGTTTAAGATAACTGTTGTTTGATGGGCAAAAGATTTATGTACTTATTTTGATACTAACTTACACAATCGGATTCTGTCACATACAAAAACGGCAAACAGCATACTTTCCTTACTTTGGAGTGTACTTTTTAAATCCATAAAGCCCTTCTTAGTATATATAAAATTTGAATCTCAAAAACAGCTCCAACAATTTTCATGAAATTTAGTGTGCAGAGAGTTTCAGGGACTATAAATCGATCTATAAAGGATAAAATTTTAAAAAATGTACTTAAAAAATACCAGTCATCCAGGTAACCAGGATTCTACTTATGTTTTCCATCAGGTAGAGTAGAGCCATTTTGACAGCTTGAATATAAAAAAAAACTTACTTAAACCATTTAAGTATATACTCGTATAATAATCACAAATTTTACAGTAAAAAAACCGACTTCGATCTAGACCAACCATCTGGGACCACACGGGAAGCACCAGTTACAAATAAAAAAATAATCATCAAAATCGGTTCACCCAGTCGAAAGTTATGACTTTTATGAGGTAACAAACATAAAAAAAATACAGTCGAATTGATAACCACCTTCTTTTTTAAAGTTTTTAATTCGTACCTTAAAGGTTGCCCTTGATACTTGTCACTGTAGTGTATCCGATCGTAAAAATATCGTAAATATACAGTTCTTCGTTAGGTTTCGAAATAAATACTTTTTCGTCGAATGTGTTCCATGAATACTCTACATTTAGAAGAAAGTTTGTAGATAAATAGAATGATATCTGTGGTTATTTGATTTTTATAGTTGATGTAAACATGTATGGATGTGTTGCAGGTTTTATTTTAGTCGATATATCTGACGCTATTAGTTAGGTATTTAAATTAGTTTGGGTAATTAACACCGACATTTACTTTTATATATATTTGGCTACCTTGTAACATCCGTTTACTTTATATACCTAGTACATACCAGCTTTTGACCACGCCTCCGCCCACACGTATGTCGGTTATCGCAGTAAGATTAGCCTATGTGTTATTCTGATATCTGAGCTATATTACTATAAAGTTTCATCCGAATTCGTTCAGTAGTTTTTGCGTCAAAAAGTAACAAACATCCATCCTCACAAACTTTTGTATTTATAGGTAATTAGCAGAATAACATAAGATACATAATAACGTACGTATGCAGATACAAAACGTGCGTTAAAATAAAATTTTAACAAAAACAAAAACCGACTTTGAGGTTCGACTCGATTTCTCTTGGATGCCATCATCAGATCTTAATGTCCTTATCATGGTACCAACGTTGGGATATCTCCTTTCCATTTAAAAAAAAACATCAAAATCGGTTCATAAACGACGAAGTTATCCGCGAACACACTTAAAAAAAAACACTTATACGGTTGAATTGAGAACCTCCTCCTTTTTTGAAGTCGGTTAATAATCAGAAATATCAAACAAAAAAGCTCTTTGGCATTTTCATAATAGGGTAAAGGTCATTATTGTTATAACCCAGACAATCTGTGATAATATAAACACATTATAGCCTATGCGATGATCGACTAATATGCAAACATGTGCACGGAACACAATATAATTTTATATTTATGAACGGTCTGTGCATGGAACATGCACGGATCATGCACAGGACGTGTGATGCTGATTGTTAAGTTGTAGATAATGGATGCTTGATGTGATGGGTTTGTTTTAGCAAACAGGAAATGCGTGCGACCTTTGCGTGAATACTGCAAGCTGGGGTCGTGGTGAAAGCGACTAGTACTCGTAGATTGTACACTTATCTATAGAAATAAATAAAAAATAAAGTTTCGATTTGTAATTTAAAATTAACAGTTTCAATTAAATGCATGTGACAATATTCACGGTATTTACATCAAAATCTTGTTTCGTGGGAGAGCTCGACCGGAGTGATACCACGGCCTCACAGAAAATCGGTGAGTCAGGATTCCGGAGGCCCATACCCCATCCCCTCCCCATCCCTCAAAGGCCGCCAACGCCGGGTCATTACCCGCAAGTGGGCGGCGGTAATCGCTTACCATCAGGCGATACGGCTGCTTGTTTGCCCCGAATTCCATAAAAAAAACTATATCTGTTCCGGCTAATCTTAGGAACAGCTGGACCCATTTTGACAAAATTTTCACTAGCAGATAGCTGATGATATGAGGCGTAACTTACAGGCGTTACCCGCGGTTGTTAAAGTACCGCGGGATCGAAATATTACCATGATATTTAATTTTGACCTACTCAAAAGGCAGCAACGCACAACTGTATTCCGTCATCGGTTCCTATAGCCAGGATCTAGATAAAAAAATTGAATCTAAACTTCCTAGATTTAGCTGACAAAATTAAAACAGACCTGTATTTAATATAAACGCGCTCAGTATGACCCAACCCTAATACAAATTAAAATAAACCACGCTTATTGTCATACGCTCCATGTACACCCCAGCCCACAGAGTATCCATAACATAAACTTTGTAGATGAATCATGCCAAACTATTTGTATGGTGAACATCGCAAAGTCGCCATTCGCTTGTTCGTCATAAGTCGGGCTAAGCGGGGGGCTTGATAAGCCGGGGATTTGCATACACTGTGGCCTGACGAGGCTAGGTAGACTCTTGATAACGCCTAACATTTCTTATTAGTTTATTATTTGTTATTATTTACGTTGGCAATTTATAGTGACTCGAATGATAAGTTTTGCAATGTTTATGATTGGTGTTGCATCTGTTATATGATTGGACTAGTTGAGTCGCGCAAATTCATCAGAATTTTTCAAATGGATTTTTTTTCGCGTTTTAGCAACATTTTATCATTTGCGCTCTCATCTTGAATTAGTCACATAGCATATAACTGTTGCCTTTCTTGATAAATAAGCTACCCAACACTAAAATAACTTTTGAATCCGAACTAGTGGTTTCTGAGATGAATGCGTTCAATCAAACAAAAAAAAACAACTCTTAGGCTGTATAACGTATACTTCTATATCTATACCTACTAATATTATAAACGCGAAAGTTTGTAAGTATGGATGGATGTTTGTTACTCTTTCAGGCAAAAACTACTGAACGGGTTTGGATGAAACTTTACAGTAATATAGCTTATTAATCAGAATAACACATAGGCTACTATTTGCCGCGATTACCGACACATACGCGGGCGGAGCCGCGCGCAACCACTAGTTTTTGTATAAATAAAAAAAAAATCATATTATATCTATTCATAAATCCACGTCTATTTATATAAACGAACTAAAAAAATATCAATTATTTATTTCAGGAGCCAGTGTACTACAGACATACACAATTTATACAACAGGAATGTTAAAAATCTCTATTATTTAGAAAGTGTATGAATTCGATATATATACATACTTAAACTCACGATTTTAAACTCGACTTCACTAACAAAGCAATAACTTGTCGTCTTACCTGTCAACCGTAACAGAACGTTCGAACGGGCTATAAGCAGATATTATTTCTGGTTATTCGTTGTCAGATCTGGAGGCTAAAGTTCAGATGCTCACTGACAATATAAACAGAAATCGAACTGTTACTGTCGGTATTCAGCTTTACTTATGACGGCGTTGGACTTATTTTAAGATGGTAAATCAGTAGAAAAGGGCCTTACGTAACTGACTAAAGTCGTCCATAGACACCAGTAAACTCAAAAGTTGTTTCTTTTTGAGCCCTCTTAGCAAAATCAGGGGAAAGGATAGTTTAGTCTTCAGTAACCTCATTCGATGAAAAGCACTGATAGATTTGATTGACTTTTATCTCCTTGAGGCCGTGGTAATACTACGGTCGAGCTACATATGTGACTTAAAGCCTAAAAAGAAAAAAAAGAAATAAGTTATTGTGTATAAATAAATGCCAGCCTAAGGAATAGAATAGCCAACATCTGCAAAAACTATCTTGGATTCAGAAATTGGATAAGAATGCAAATTAGAAAAAAGTAAAAACTAAAACCCAACTACAACAAAAAACGACGCTGAAAAAGTATGAAACAAGTTTCAAAAGCCGTAGTCACACGTTACGTAGAAATGTACCATACCGTAACACATTAACAACGCATGACTTCGTCTTTTGAAACTTGTTTCATACTTTTTCAGCTTCGTATTTTGTCGTAGTTGGGTTTTAGTTTTTACTTCTTTTTATTTAAAATTAATTTCTTTGCAAACTATATTTTAAATAGGTACCATAGAAATATCACAGTTTTCGAATAAATACGGACAAAGTCACAAGAAAATGCCAATAATATATATATTTTTGAAATGTACAAGTAACGCCCTTTCGAATGATACAAAACATGGCATATTTATCTCAAATTTATTTTTTAATACAGTACTTTATGTCGGCTAGAGTACGCCACATTAGATTCAGTGACACGCCATATAACGATTGCTTCTAACGATACCTCACTTGTCCAGTTCTAATAAGTAGTTCAGAAGCCATAAGGGAACAAATGAACATACATTCATACATAGCCTGTCAAAATCATAACCCTCCTTTGGCTTTGCCGTAGTCGGGTAAAAACACAGGCAACTAGCTTTTAATTATAGATTTAAAGAAAGTCAGATAAAAACAAATACTCGAGTAAAACCAAAGCTGCAATATTCCTTTCAGTCCTTCTGCTCCTATGCGATCCCCATCCGACGAAAGCACCCATCGGTTACTGAAGCTTAGCATTAAATGGCGATTTAGCAGTGGGCAGAACTATGACTAATGCTCTGCCAAAGAATTATCTTTAGCAATAACAGTTCCTGAGTGACCATGCTTCCTATATCGGCCATTTTGAAATATGATCTCTGTTTGATGGGGCAGCTTGGTAGGTTGCAAATGGACTTCGTATGAGTGTAAGCTGTATGTGAGAGATAGGCTTTATGAATAGATGGCTATAACTAGTATTTTTGTGTTGAGTTGAAATGTTCTGGTTTACTTTTGATGATATATCTATACATCTCTACAAATAAATAAAATTGGAGTGTCTGTTTGTAATATTTAAATAACCGCTTTTTATTAAATGCATATGTATGTATACACGGTACATGTACCATAACAACATTTTTTACAATTTTTATCTGTCTGTCTGTTTGTTCCGGGTAATCTCTGGAACGGCTGGACCGATTTTGATGGGACTTTCACTGACAGATAGCTGATGATCTAAGGAGTAACTTAGGCTTTTTTTAGACTAGCTTTGCCTTTGGCGGGGCTCAGCTAGTCTATAATAAGATTCTGTGATCATCTTTGCGATTACCACTAGGATTAATTGTTAGGGGGTTTTGTGCCAAATGAAATACAACGTAAGTAATATTTGGCTTTGGCAATTCTAACAATAATGCATGTTATATTATTTTTGTGTGTAACTTTCCTAAAAATTGCTCTATAATCGTCTGTCTACTGCGTCTTACTTTTTGCATAACTAAATAATTATATTATATCTAGCAGAGGTGACCTACAGAAAATTATAAAAATTAAAATACCGTAATTTTTATAAATAAAAATGATAGGGGTGTCTTTATAGGCGGAGCGTGCGCGCCCTGGGGGACAGTAACGGAACATTGGGGTTCCCACACAGGAGGGGGACATCCATAACCGAGGTACGTCGGGGTTCCAGGGTTTTCCTTTCTATGGTGCACCTGGTTCCCCGACATAAAGTACCTGAGACGGCGTGCGGTTTTATTCGATTCGAGTCCGACATACCACCAGGAAAAAAAAGAGATGTCTCTATATGGGGATAGGCCATAAACCATAACATATAAAGGGTTATATTATGTAATTATTTAATAGAAAAGACATAGTAGTGTTAAAATACTCGTAGTTTATGTAAGTTTCCAAAAAACTATGTATTATGTATGTATGAGCACATAACATATAAAATAGCGAGCATCGTTCAGTTTTTTAGGTAGGTGTACTCTTAGGGCGCCCACACAAAACTGCAAATTCGCAACGCATCGTAAATATCTGCGAGCTCGCACATTGCTCACACATTCGTGTGAGTTCGCACCGCAAGAACTTCCGATCTAATTCGCATCGTGCATTCGTGCGATGTTACGTCACATTTATTGACAACATTTTTGGTCCACTCTGAGACTTTACTAGATGCCACTACTTTCTTTTTTTTCTTTACCTTACTTTTACTAGATAGCGCTGTGTATATGATGTCCTAAATATGTATTATTATTTTATACATATGTAGTGTAAAGTTACCCAACTAGGTAACTATATGCTACGCATAATTTGCAGGATCTGAGATGTTATTTTGGTTCAAATACTGAAGAATACAAACAAAACATTTGTTATTTTTTTTTTCTTTTAAAACACTTACAAAACTATTTTCTTATTGATTTGTATCCATAAATCTTTTTTTTTTATTTTTTTTATTCTATGTTTCATCATCCATTTCATACAAAAATCTCATTAGGACATGTCTTTGTGGTCGAAAGTATAGTCACATGAACCAGCGCTTTGCCGCACGAATTCGTATCGTAGCAATTCGCATCCATGCTCCTACTATGCGGCGTCGCATCGCATCGTAGTTATGTGTGGGAGCCCTTATATAGTCAAACGAAAATGAACACTTTACTTTTGAAATTAAATCTAAAATAAAATAATTACTCGACTTAATATAACTTGGTATTTATAGCTAAATGAAGACTTCCTTATTTCCCTCTTAAAATCTATAGTTATATTAATCCCTCAATTATCTACCATAACACGACTAATTTTCCTTCCACTGAAATCATAAAAAACTAATAAATTTTCAATAGAACTAGAATAAGCAAGTTCCGCAATAAATGCGGTTCTAATCTATGGAGTTTAATGTCGGGGTTTTTGTGTTTACTGAAATTACTTGCAATAAACTTGTAATACTTGATTGCGGGGAATGTTGGTCAAGTGTTTAGTGAACTTGATTGCTAAGCTAGATATCGTGGGTTCGGTTTTAATATAAATATTTCGGACATCCTGTATGGCGACCCACACTATGGCGGCCTAGTGATGCTTCTGCATTTTTTAGTCTAGTCAACAAGTATGTAACTTGTTGACCAAACTATTTGGGCCTCTGGTCTCGCACTCGCCAACGAAACACGACAGCGCGAACGCTGTCATTTTACGTTGATGTTCTGTGCGAGGGTAATACCTCCCCGGTCGAGCCAGCCCTACCGTGCTGAAATCAGCGTGGCTCTACTACCTTTACTATAAGTAGGTACTTGACCCGCGGAATGATAGGAAAAAAGTTTACCCTGTTTCAGCAACATTTTTCATTGATACTTACCTCCTTTTGATCGTAGCGAGATGATACATCTATATATATAAAAGAGGAAGGTGACTGACATACCCAGAGATCAACGCACAGCCCAAACCGCTGAACCTAGACTCCTGAAAATATTGCATGTAGATTCTTTATATAACGTAAGTGAGCACTGAGAAAGGAATTTTGGAAATTCCACCCCTAAGGGGGTAACTCAGGGGATGAAAGTCTGCGTGAGCGAAGCCGTATGCAAAAGCTAGTATCTTATACTATTTTTCGAGAAATGAGTTTTCTGAGATTAACGCGTTCAATCAAACAAACTCTTCAGCTTTATAATATCAGTATACAAATGTACGTTTTACTAACGTATATGTATACTAGGTTTTGTCTGCGACTTCGCCTGCTTGTATGTCGATTATCGCGGTAAAGATTAGTATATGTCCTTCCTCAAGAATCAAAGTATCTCCAAGCCAAATTCCATTGAAATCGGTGCAGCGATTTAGGCATGAAAACGTAAAAAACAGACAGATTAGTATCGCGTATGGATTTTGAACGCTTCCTTTCGGTTCTATAACCGGTTAAAATAATAGTTGTTAACATTTACTGAAAATAAGTTATAATAAAGTTCTAATGGCAAGCGGATACCACGATAAAATCGATATAATATGTTCACGGCGTAATATGGTCGCTTTATCCAGATGCTTTTAATAAGATATCTGCCAACCGCTCTGATTTTAATGCCGTGATAAAAGTTTTTAACAGCAATTTGTTACTTCACTTATAAATTAAGATATCTGTACTGGTTTTGAAACGGTAATATTTACATATTTAACGGCTTTTGTGAAGGTTGTGTCAGAATAGGCCCAATGATGCAGAAGCATCACTAGGCCGCCATAGTGTGGGTCATCATGCTGCATTGTTGCATTGTCTGCATTCGCAATGAGTATGATGCCCACCACTCTTGGATTCTGTTTATGGCTGGCCAAATAGGTTTTTTTTTAATGGAATAGAGGGGCAAACGATCAGACGTATCGCCTGATGGTAAGCGATTACCGCCGCCCATGGACACCTGCAACACCAGAAGCATCATAAGTGCGTTGCCGGCCTTTTGGGGATGAGGGGGATGTAGGGGTAGGGGATTGGGGAATGGGCCTCCGGTATCCTCACTCACTCGGTGAAACACAGCGCAAGTACTATTTCACACCGGTTTTCTGTGAGGCCGTGGTATCACTCCGGTCGAGCCAGCCCATTCATGCCGAAGCGTGGCTCTCCCACGGTAACGGTTAGTAGGTGTAGGGTTTATTATAAGTTTTCCTTCTCTTTGCAATGAAGTTGTCTTGTTTAGTTAGCTCCCTTAATTGACTAGGAGTTGTGACCCTTCGCAATCTTATTCGCAATATTATAAAGCTGAAGAGTTTGTTTGTTTGAACGCGCTAATCTAAGGAACCGCTGGTCCGATTTGAAAAATTCTTTCAGTGTTAGATAGTAAATTTATCGACGAAGGCTATAGGTTATATGTCATCACGCTAAGACCAATAGGAGCGGCGCATCAATGAAGAATGTTACAAAAACGGGGGAAAATTATTACGCTACGGGCAATAGGAGACGTAAACGACGTTGCGTGGTTCAGCTAGTAAATAATATAATCAAAGTTTAATTTGTAAATCAAATATCAGTAAATGTATTATTACGTTTACTAATAATAAATTAATAGACCCTTAAAGTATTTGTGTCAACGACTGTACAAAGCCTTCCAACCAATATTCGATAATAAACGTCTGAAATAACGAGACGAATCGATTAAATCGATTTCCTTTAGATTCTGATCTCTTATCGATTGTACGCTGATCGGATCGCTCAATCGGTGGTCATTGTCGACGGCGTATCGATGTGACATCTTTTATGCATAAACTATTCAAATGTACACCTTATTACAACTGGAGAAGCCTTTTGTATATCATAGTAGTATAATCAATAAGATCTGAACAACAGCTATGATATTCAAATTTGATTCTTATGTCTGTTTGATAAGTCATAGATTATTTTATCTTTTTGAATGAAACCTATCTGGTATTGAGAATTACGTCCGTTAATTAGTGTCATGTTCTTGTCACATCAACGCCCGCGTTCGAAAATTAAAAATATGTCGATATTTTTCTTTTTTTTTAATGGTATTCCATGACATGAATACTGGCATTCTGGTATGAATAATAATTATGCATAGTTGCCAAAAATATAAATAATTTATTAATATGGACAATTTATTGGGTGTCCATAAATTATTTTCTTTTGTGAGACGGCGTGCCTGAGAACTTAATATGTCGTTTGTGGAGTCTCACGTTCACATTGGCTGTAGTTATTTTTATCTTTTAGTTATAAGGTTCTTTAAGACTGTCCTGTCATGGCCATAATTTTTGCAAGTTATACATAAAATACACATATTTAGTACAATTTAGGTTTGTAAAATATTGTACAAACCTACATGAAGCAGACACAAAGAACACCCAGACTCAGAACAACAATTTATTGATCGCAATAAATGTTATCCCATGTAGGGTTTGAACCCATAACACGTAGCTCAATGGATAACAGCGTGGCGACCGTTTAATCCAATATGCTATCCATGCAATCGACATATGGGACAAGACTTCGTGTGCACCACGTAAAGTCTCCGCGGCACAGGATATAGGCGTTCTTAGTGCGGAGATTGTCTTCAAAAAAAAAACAGCACTCGAGTAGATTTTCATTCCATGATCAACATTATTGAAGTACTTCTCCCATGAGGTCACTAGTCTTTACAGAAAATAATAAACCAACATGATACTATAGGGTCCACTGAGCTTACAAACACACACACAAAAATCACATGTCAATGCACATTCGCATCAAGAAAGACTATATCACTGCCGACACTCAATAACCGACTTAAACCTAACACACTTTACAAAGAAAAATCGACCTTATGTTCAAATACATAGAGGTAATGTGGATAAAATTGAGAGGTCTTAGTATTTTTGTCACCACAAACCGCTGAAACTCAATGCGTTGCAGCTAACACACTCATATTTAATATTTATCAGTAATCAGACAAGCTTTTACATATTTTCTTTTACTTATTTTTTAATGGATTTTCTTTAGTAGATAATAATTAAAATATAGGTATTTAAGAAGCTCCTAGCATTTACTGTCGTACCTACTTTTCACTTGTCGCAGGTTGCAACAGCTTGCATACTGTTAACCATCCATGTAATACTTACTAATACTATTGTACCTGAAGACCTGACTTTCAAAAATAGTGGACATGAGTTTCTTTGCCAGTATTCTTCTCACAAAGCTCTACACATTTTTGAAACTGGTAGTTATGGATCGACACAAGCAGGCAGTGGATTTTGGTGTTTTCACCTAACTCACCTTGACAATACAGTAGGTACATCGTGGCGTCGGTTTATGTCGATCTATGATTTTTAAGTGTAGCTTCAATTTGACGTTCATAAATGTCACTTAGTGTGATTTTGAATCTAAATTTGAAATTTGAAACCCCTTGCTCAACTGTAAAACGTAGATGGCTCGAGAAATGTCAGGGTACCAGGGATTTCCATTCTAGTCTAGTTCCATGGTTACTGGTACCCAAGCCGTGACACTCCGTATTCTTAATCCCTAAAGCCGAGCCTCCACCGAAGAAAAGTTGACAGCTTTTGTGTTGTCAACACGTGTTGGTGATAAAAGTTTCTGTAAAGCCGAGTGTCTAAAAGTTGGCAACTTTTGCGTTGTCAATCTTTTTTTGTGTTGTAAATTTTCGGTGGAGACGCGCCTTAATACACGGAGCAATTAGGTGTGTGTGTTCCAATGTAAATAATAACTCTTTTTTGATTAAGATTCATTTTATTGTTACTGCAATGTTTAAATATCTTTCTCATTGATTAGTTTTTAACATTTTACTGTAATTTTGCCGATTATAACGGACCATACTCATGTGTAATAAAAGAAAGTCAATGCGCGTAATTGTCAATTAATTTTTTTATAATTATTGTTGTCAATTTAATTAATGTTGTAGGCTTTTATGAGTATTTATACATTCATACTAGTATTATAGATTCAAAAGTAACTCTGTCTGTCTGTGACGCTTCGTACGAAGCTTCACATACAGACAGAGTTATTGTTACCTACGATTGTCATGTAATGAAATTTAGCATGGAGACACTTGGATTTCTTAAGAAAGGACCTAGATATTCTATTATTCTTTACCTATTCTATTCTTCTTTTCTTTACCGCGATAATCAAAATACACGCGGGCAGGTCCGGGAGCAAAAGATAGTTGTAGACCGCTGAGGTATGCCGCCGTTTAGTTAGTGGGTAGACAGGTTTTCCGGGGGTACCACACAAGCCCTTCATCTACCATTCCCCTTGTAAAAAAAAAAAAGTATTCATAGGCGGTGGTAGTTAGTATATCAGGTGAAACTTTGAAAATGTTTGCCACATTTTGGCATATTTGGCAGTGTTACGTATTTATTCAGACACTAATATAAAAACACTGTTTACATCTAAAACTGTAACATCTTATGTTGAAACAAAATATACAAAAAAATGTAGGTAATCATTCCCCGAAAACGTCATACCCAAAATGTTATTTGACGTGACGTCATAAGCGCCATGTTGTGTCGTACAAAAAAGTGCGCCCGCGCACATGATCCAGTCATGTCTCGCAGCCTAATTGGGTGGTTCGCTCGCGTCGCCATTTCATTGGACAAGGGGCGGTGCGTAATTATTTTAATAACCCCACCCTCTTTTTAATTAAGGCTTGTTGCACACGTAATGTAACTCGAGGTTACAAAATTTTTTATGAGACTTGTGTTTCTTATTAACTATGGTTTCTGGTGGAAGCATGTGAGTGACAGATATAGTATTATTTATTACACAGAAGTTGTAAACCAACACAATCTGAGTTTCTTAGAATAAAAGTATATCAAGTGAATCAGTAGAGTGACGATTTGGGCAGGATGGCAGGACCTAGTTGAATGTGTGAAGCCGAAAATCAAGCGAAATGACGTTTAATAGGAGAGGACTATGTCCAACTGATTATTAAAGTATATCGGTATTAGAAAGTTGTTATTAGAGTCATCTAATGTGTACGAGAAAATCGTTTGTCTATTTTCATTATAATTTTTATTTTTTCTAAATTGCTAGCTTTTGATCTTTTGTCATTTTCCCAAATAGGTTGGGGTTGGCTTTCAGTCTACTGTCAATCGATTGAATATGAAGCGACTGCCATTGACCTGACCTCGATGACCTTGATGACTTCAACAACCCAAGCACTGTGCGATATCAAAGTTTTGTAAAGAGACTGTAGTTGAATTTTTGATTGAACGATTGCCACAGATAGTCGAATGACATCGATGGCTTAGCGTGCTGTCTGATAAACGGAAGGGTCTCAGCGTGATAACTATGTTCACCCATCTGTAGAGTGACCTGAATGTATTACCTACGCAGTTACTACTGAGTAGCGAGCTACAAACATTGTCCACTACAATGCAAGGTGAGAACCCGGATTTCCAGTTGACAAATTCCTATGAGAAGTAACATAACTGTATTCACGTAATAAGTATTGAGTAAAATTTATCTACCAAGGAATTGTAATGATACCAAGAATTGACTATTTCTCAAAAGACATCAACCAGTATCTCCTGTAATTTAATGACTGACTTAACATTTTATACATTCTCTTTGCGTTATATAGGTGCCTTGTGATCGGCCATCATAAGACAATTATATTCTTATTGGAAAACGTTTAACTATTTATGAAATTAATTATAGTATTTTAACAAACTATAGAAAAAGCAACGTCCATCAAGTAACAAACACTGCTCTAACACTTGCTTGAATGTTATAAAGAATTTTATAATACATTAAATGTTAAACAGAACGGTTGTATATTATACTAGCTGTTGCCCGCGGCTGTGCCCGCGTGTATGTCGGTTATCGCTGCAAATAGTAGCCTATGTGTTATTCTGATGTATAAGCTATATTAATGTAAAGTTTCATCCAAATCCGTTCAGTAGTTTTTGCGTGAAAGAGTAACTGACATCCATCAACAACAGGATAAATTCTAGGTTTCTATACCATTGATCATCTATATCTATATATATATAAAATAAAGTCGTGTTAGTTACACTATTTATAACTCAAAAACAGCTGAACCGATTTGGCTGAAAATTGGTGGGGAGGTAGCTTAGAACGAGGAGACGGACATGGGATACTTTATACATAGTTTTTTTTTTACTTTGCGCCGCATCGTTAACCGCGGTTGTTGTTGTACAGCGGGTAACACCGCGAGGCTCAGACAGATTCTTATATTTCATAAAAAATGCATAATCAAAGAACTGTTTTACCGCCTCTGTTTAGCCCATTTATGTCGTATGGGCCCACTCCCCTAAATCCCCTCGGACTATCGCAAGCCCCGCGGAGTGATTTCGGGGATTTCCACACGTAAAAAAGTTTGCTTCGAGTTATTTTTGTGCAGAAATATTGTAAAATTAATTACTAATTTAAAGCTCCTTCTCGCACGTGAACGCATAGCGTTATCAATTCACTGCGCCCGCGCAATTGATCTTACACGGCATCTCTGGGCCGGGTGTGGTCAAATGCCAATAGTTACGATAACCATTAAATTGTGGTTGCTACGAAGTTACACTCAGGGTTTCGAACACCTGTATCATACTTCCCCATACACCCTTATAACAGCAGATGTGTTATTAGCTGACGATGTATGCACGCGACATAGTATATTAATGTTTAATTATGACATGGCAGCGTGAAGGGCGTAGAGTAGTATGTAGTAGTACTACACTGAGTATTATGGGTTTAGTGCTCACATAAGACAACTATTTGTGTATATTAGTAGGTAGTAGAGCCACGCTGATTTCAGCACGAACGGCCGGCTCGACAGGGGCGGTACTACCCTCGCACAGAAAATCAACGTAAAATGACAGCGTTTGTGCTGTCGTGTTTCGTTGGTGAGTGCGAGACCGGAGGCCCAAATAGTCTGGTCAACAAGTTCCATACTTGTTGACTAGACTAAAAGATGCACAAGCATCACTAGGCCGCCATAGTGTGGATCGCCATACTGCATTGTTGTATTCGCAATGCTGCCCTTAGCTGCCCCCATCAATATAAAATCGGTATAACACCATAACTTTGACTACTTACTTGACTGATAAACTCTTAAAATAATAAATAATAATAAATATTTCGGACATCTAACACACAACGCCATCTAGTCCCAAGCTAAGCAGAGCTTGTGTTATGGGTACTAGACAACTGATACAAATACATATATACTTTTTTTTGTTAATACATACATATTATACGTAGAAAACACCCAAACTCCGAAACAAATATTTGAAGATCTTACAAACATTTGGTCCGACCCGGGAATCGAACCCGAGACCTCATGATCAGCAGTCGCTCACACCAACCGCGAGACCAACGAGGCAGTAAAATGTCTACTTATGTTCTTTTAAAGCTTTTACATTTATCTATACGATCTTTTTAAAATACCGTAAACTTTAACTGACATGGATACACGATTTAAAAAAAAAATACGTATTAGTATTCTACGGGATCATTTCCATGGTATTTGTCTATCTGTGACAAGAATTCTAATGTACCTTGGTACATGGGTCTTCCCGTAAAGTGAAGGTCACTTTCAGCCTAACGTAAGTTCTATACAAAACTAAAAATGTATGAAACGAGTGCTAAATTTTATGGCGAACCACAGATAATATATACTATACCAGGCCGAATATATCTTGCTCGCTCTAATATTATCTACTTCTCTGTCGCTCTAACGTGACGCCATCTTGTCTATGATAGCTCTATGTCATTCGCTAATTCCCCGCGAAAGTTGATTTTCTGCACGAATTCGTACAGGTTAATTTTCGAATAAGTTATTAAGAATATTATTATTTTATTATTTTTATGTGTTTAATAGTATGTTTTGTGTTTATTCGTAGTTTTTTGTGTAAATATTTAAATATGCATTACAAAATGTGCCAAATGTGCGGTATAAGAGCTGTTCGTATAATGGATCAAAAACGTCCATATATGGCAAAATTTCCCTTGGATGAAGTAAGGTAAATTTAAATACTCTTTTATTGTTACATAATATGTTCCAGTTGCCTAACATTAGCCGGTAATTACGTGTTAAAAATAGTGTTGTACCGCTGCTATCGATATTGTTAAACACATTTAACACAATATTTGTAATCATCTTTGTTGAGATGTCAGATAATATTATTATATCATTTTTAAACAATAATAAATTTGAAAAGGAACAAATTTCTTATAAGAAATTTGATATCATTTGTTATAATTAATATGACTAATCTTACATTATTTTCGTTACAGAAAAGCCACATTGTCTGCTCCTTTGAAATGAATAATTTGCAAGCTGATAATATACTGTGAAGCCTTAGTAAATTGCACTTTTATTGCCTACGTATCAATCGTAACATAATAATTGTGACCAAAATGAACCACATGATTTTTAATTTTTTTTTATTTTCAGAACCCAAATTACTCATGTATGTAAAATACTTGTTTAAAAATTATGAAAATATAATTAATAATATTTGTTCATGTTTCATTTAAACCCGTGATTTCAACAAACACAAAATAAATAAATAATCGGGTGGCGTAATTAGTGCATTGGTAATCGATATCGACAATATTCGGTATTATTCACGTCCCTATTGAGTTGCTCATGTTGGTAGTTATGCGTTTGTCAAACGTCAAGCAATGTTTTTGCAATGTTGGCAGCTATTAATAGCATTTATTTGAATTTGACATTTCATTCATACTATGGAAGTTCGGACTCTTGTAACGTAGTGATTTATATACTCTTTGGTCACTTTATAAGTATTTAACCATTGTCTTTGGTATAAGCATAGATTATGAATTAAGCCGAAGTTTTTTTTGGTCTTTTTTTAGGTAACATTTTTAGCAAACAGTCCAGACGGCTTGATAATAAGTAGGAATACTTAATAATCACAAATTTTAACAAAAAAAAACCGACTTCAATCTGGACCAAATTTAAGTGGGACCACACGGGAAGCACCAGCTTTCAAATGAAAAAAGAATCATCAAAATCGGTTCACCCAGTCGAAAGTTATGAGGTAACAAACATAAAAAAATGAAAAAAAATAGTTGAATTGAGAACCTCCTCCTTTTTTTGAAGTCGGTTAAAAATACAAACCTCTTTGACTATTTCGAATATGTTTTGAAGAACTTTATTATAGCAGTGCTTTTGAATGATGGTATTTCGTGTTCTTCAAAGAAATAATACTTTGTCGATCCCATTGTTCTAGTGAGTGATTCTGACTGCTTTCTGGTACATCTTCTGTTAGATTTTCACACAGGAATATGAATGCAGGCAATGCAACAATGCAGCATGATACTAACTTTTAAACTTTCGCGTTCTATGATATAATAATAATGACTGCCTAGCCTGTCACAAGCGTCAGCCTGTGACCACGGCCGGTGCAACCTGGTCGAAACGTTAGGCAAATCAGAGGTATGTAATACCTTTGAATAAGTGATCGCGTTAATTCCCGTAAAAATAATTATTATTAAATGCAGCATGATGTCACACACTATGGCAGCCTATTGAGATGCTTCTGCATCATTGGGCCACCGGTCTCGCACTCACCAACGGAACGCGACCGTACAAATGCTAACATTTTAGGTTATCTTCTGTGAGAGAGGTAATACCGCCCCTGTCGAGCCGGCCCGTTCATGCTGAAATCAGAGTGGCTCTACTACATTTCAAAAAAATATTTGTGCGATCAGTGTGTATTAATTTTGCCAGCAGTCTGTTTACCATAATAAAGGGTCTGCCTTAGACGGGCGAGCATCTAATCCTTAACTAAAGATAGATGATAAGCAATGGATCTATCAGTTCAGGGTTCATCGTTCAGGGAGTTGTAACTTGAAAATGCTAGCCCGCCTGAATCCAGAATTTGAACTTCCGTGTTTCAAACAAAATTATTGGTTTACAGTTATTGTAAATTTTATCTATATCAGTGTTAGAATTCAATTTAGATATATTCTTTCTCACGGCATAACTAGCAGCAACCCAAAAGCATTCCACAATTGTTCCGAGTTTGTAATCTAGCTTAACCGCGTATAACTAATCTAAAAACCCCAGAAAAAAAAGAACAAAAGAATCCAAAAGGCATCAGCTCAGTGTAATGGAGATCACGTACTCTCAGATCTCTGATTACACCTCTCGCTTTAATTTACGACCGTTATTTGAGTGCGAGAGAGATGGAATTAATAATGGTCTAACCGCAACCCGGACTATCATTAGGTGGTATTCCATTTGTGAACGCTGTGTTTCTTGATGTTGAATGGTTGGAGAGTTTTTGTTCTTTACTAGACACTGTGTCTTAGCACTGAGAATGAGTTTTGGGAATTCGAAAGGTAGTTATAGTGGCGGAAACCGTAGTACGTTGGTGGTGTAATGGCGGCTTTACAATCGTAAGAAATAAATGAATTTTCCCTCTTTTTTTTTTCTCAAACCTCAAATTGGTTTTTATATGTTTTCTTTAAGATTTTTCGAGACAATTGCCGGTGGTTTGTGTTATTATGTATAATTTAATCGGTTGTTATCGGTACTGCGTTTGTCAATGCGTGACGCCATTAACCTTAACTATGATGGCAATTGTTTCCTTCGTCGACGATGTGAAAAAAAGATGAATATAATGATCAAGATTATCGGAGAAGAAATAATTATGTTTAATGACCGATCGTTGTGTGTACTGTCGGCAACAGATATGCTTGATGTATTGTGAATAGTACCATATTTTTTTACACCTACTTCAGTGTGTAAGGTATCATAATATATCGATAATACAGTCAAACAATATTAGTTCATAAATTTAACTAAATCATGTAATGCTTAAAATGCAAACATAATAAAAATTCGGAAGTCTTGTTCTAAATTTTTAAGTAAATGGATAGGTCGCATTAATACTGTTTAAATTTTTCTGTACAATTTTCTAAAGATTAGTCAGAAAGTTTACCTAAAGTTTTTCTTATTTAAATACCGAATAACAAGGATATATTTATTATTTTTAACTTTGAATAAAGTAGCTAAGATTTGTAATATTAACAAGCGTAAGATTATGACACGTCTCTCTATTTGTCGAATATAAAACAACCATAACGAGTGTAACGTAATTACATACAGTATCAACCGATTATCGATGATTGACGCAAAACTATTTAGTCTTATAAGTAATAAATGTCTGTACGCGTAGCTAAAGATGAAAACCTACCACTTTTTCAGATAAGAATCAAAATTAATTGATATAATCCTTTGTAAGACATCAGTAGCACAATACACTTATTTAACTTGTCATTTTGCGAGCTTTAACTTATTGCAAACATCATTCATGCAAAACTTGAATATGCCGACGATATTTTACAAACATACGACTGTACTTTTGAAAATGATGTATGTACGAAATTGAAACTTATGTCTTGGGACGAAGGTTCAAATATACTGGTATGTGAGTCTCGTGGGGTACATAAATGCAGTATTTTATCCTTATTGTAGGCTGTCATAATAATCTGCTTTACCTTGTTATCGTATTGCAAAATAGTCAAGTGAACTCGTATAGAACATGCAGTACACAGCTAATGTTGTTGAATTTACTTAGAATTGAACATACCAGTTATTGAAATGGAAATAGCTTCTAAATATTTATTTAAACAAATAGTTAATCTCTGTACAAAAAGGGGTGTCGACTATAAGTTATGTGTTATTTTCGTTAAAGAGATCAAACTTATTACCGTCGGACACTTTAGAAATTAGAAGGTAATTATTGTATTCTATACTAGCTGTGCCCGCTACTTCGTGCACGTGACATATGGATTTTCAAGTTATTTTAAATTTATCACCTTTTAAACCTTCCCTGGACTGCGACAAACATTTTAAAACCAAAATCATCAAAATCGGCCCGTTCTCTAGTTTTAGCGAGATAAACGAACAGCAATTGATTTTTATATATAATTATATTAAATATACTCTGTTGATTGACGGTTTGACGTATTGGATTTGTTGGTTTAGTGATGCTGCTTAGTTGGAGTCCGTGGGTTCAATTCCGACAACCGAGATAAAAAAAAACTGAGATGAACATAATTGTAATGTGTTTAGGTGTGATTTATCTATAATATGTATGTATTTAGAAATAAATAAGTGGTTGTCAGAAGTCTATCAGGCTCTGCTTAATCTATACTAATATATAAAGCTGTAGAGTTTTTTTGTTTGTTTGACCGCGCTAATCTCAGGAACCGCTGGTCCGATTTGAAAAATTCTTTCAGTGTTGGATAGTACATGTATCGAGGAAGGCTATAGGCTGTATATCATTAGGCTAAGACCAATAGGAGCGGAGCACCAGTGAAGAATGTTTCAAAAACGGGGGAAAATTGTTACGCCACGGGTAATAGGACACGCAAACGAGGTTGCGTGGGACAGCTAGTTCTGAATAAAATTGCCGTGTATCAGATATGTGAAGTCATGTATAGAAAAAAACAAATATTTTAATGATTTTGAATACAATAGAAAAGTCTTTCATTAGAGGTTGTTTTTTTAAAGATACATACATTTTTAATTCGATATCGTTATAGCGTTAATAAGTGATATCTGTCATAAAAGTTGATGATTTTATTGGTGGATATTTTTATGAGATTACGATGGCTCCATATTGGTTCCATGTTTACAACTTTACTGATGTCAGTTTTTGAGAATATTTTAATTAACAGTTTGGGATTATAGTTATTTATTTTACGTATAGATGTGTGAGTGAGAGAGCTATGCTGGGGTGTATTCAAGCCAGTAGCAGTGATACCACTTGCAAAATCAGTGTTAAAGAATTCTTACGTTACTTACAAAGATGTTTTACTTCATCTTGTTTTCCGCATTGGTACTAAAAAGGGATAATATAAGGAAATAAGGGATAAGTTTGATATAAGGGATGTGAACTTATTATAGTTCCGATTCCTCTAATTTTCTTTAAATTATTTTCTTGCGAGTTCCAAAACAGTTTATTTTTTTCCTGGGATCGAGCTCATAACTTGTTCTGTTCATGGGACTATTATTACCAACGTGAACCTAGATTTTACCTTACATACGACGATAGAATATACATATTTATTTGGTACGCTCTGTGTTCTAAATGCTTTCATCATTTGTCTTAGGGGGTGTAGTTTGAATTGTCTCAATTGTAAATGTGAAACAAGGTACATTTATAGTATACTAGCTTTTTTTTTTACTAAATATTGATGAAATGATAAGCGCAAGCACCGCATCTATCTCTCGCTTCCATTGATGAAATGATGAGCTTGCTTGCTTCAAGCCTTAAATGGAACGCCTCAGAGCGAGGTCGCATGAGTCATGTTTTTTCGTGTGTGCAGCCGGCTCCATCGAATTATAAGACGTTGTCACGTCAAAAAAAATTGGGGTATAAAAAATTGATGTTGGTCGATTCTCAGACCTACCCGATATGCACACCAAATTTCATAAAAATCGGTCCAGCCGTTTTAGAGGAGTATGGTACAACTAACATTGTGACACGAGAATTTTATATATAAGATGTACATTTCAGTTGGCAAGAACTTAAACCGCAAATAAAAAAAAAAACTATATACATATATCTGATAATTATTTAACAATCAGATGGTATTTTGTCGAAAAACCCTCGGATCGACAGCTCTCGGAGTTTTCGATGGAAAGATGTAACACACCTTCACGAAATGAATTGCCAAGTAATGCACGGTGGGCGATAGAAAAAAATAGAACCGAATTGAAAAAACCACTTGTCATGTGACTTTTATCGCTTAATAATAACATTATAACTAATAACCTGTACCAAGTAAGAACTAATGCAAAATCCATTTTCTTCTCGCAATAATATTTGCACAAAACAACTTAACCTATATCTCTACTATGTATTATATGTTAGTTTGTAAGCAAAAATCTAGTCGTGATCGTAGAATACCGTGGGATATCTCCTCGGGAATGGAGAAACAATGAAAATATAATATTTTGTCCCACAGTGCCATGTCTAAACATGTCCGTACTGAAGTATCTTATTGATAATGTATGTTTTATATAGAACGGAGATCACGAAATTGTAGATGCGGTTGTTTTGATATTTCTACTTCTTCCGTTTGGAATTGATAGTCTGTATACATTGCTTCGGTTGCGCAGTGGTAGCGTATGCGACTGCCGTGCTTGAGGTATCGGGTTCAATTCCCGGGTCGGATCAAATGTTTGTATAATCTGCAAATATTTGTTTCGGAGTTTGGAGGTTTTCTCTGTATAGTATGCATGTATTTAAGAAAAAGTTTATATAACTAAGAACTCTCTTTAATACTTACTGTATCGCGAACTCTTATTATCGACCCAATGGCTCTAACCTGTTTTTCGACATACATGAACAGCTGCTTGCCACTCCAGTGTGCTTATTAGGTGAATTAACATAAATGATGTCTGTTGTACATGTGTTTTTATATAAAACATACCTTTATTAACACATTACCAGAACATTAGTCTTGTAAACCGTTTGTACCAATGATATACTTGTGTCTAATGGAGAATGTATTAGACGAGATTTAACCTACTTAGCAGGAACTTTATCAAAAGACATCTTATTTGTGACTCATTTGCCTGTTATTACATGCCTTACTTACATCGCTGGTCACCTGAAAAGTTGACGGCAAAAGACCAAGAGGAGATAGTCGAATTAAGTGGACTGACTAGATCTGAACAGCCTTGGACTCCAATCAACACGTTGCTCTTTATTCAGCCAAGGCGGGAAACAATTGAGCTACTGTCTGGCAGAAAATCTCCATCTCACACCTAGATAATCACGACTCTCAGTAATGAGGATAACGAGGAGACATGTTTTTCTTACTAAGAAACGCTCCCTTACACATTCAATAGAATATACCACCTCCATTTTTTAGATACTCTGAAATATCGAAGTATTTCATGGACCTCGAAAATAACAGTTATAACATTTGACTACATGTTCATTTGACATATTTTGCAATAACTATGTCTGTAGTTTTACTTGATATAAATATTCACAGTTACTGTAATACTTATGAACGTGGAAGAGCCATGTTATGCCATGAATTGGACCGGACTTATACCATGGCCTCACAGAAAACCACTATTTAGGAGTAGATAAGGTATTCAAAATTGAACTACACACATCAAAAGTGTCTAGGGATCAACTTAAGTGTCTAGGGATCAACATATATTTTTGCAATAACTTTTCTCCTGATTGATATTAATTAAAATTTTCTGTAAGGATTCATCAAATAAAGTGTTTTCGTTTGTCACAGTAACGATAAACCAAGTCACCTTTGCATTAATAAAGAAATTTGCCATTTTCCTAATAAAAGGATTTTTTACATTTGAACCACTAACATTAAAGTTCGAAAAAAAGACTGAAATAACAGTTTTCTTTAAAATTTTATTAGGTAACTTAAACAATTAATAATCCGTGTTTCTACCGCGAACACTAACACAAGAACATCGGTTTGGCATACTCAAAATGAGTTCATCCAAATCACGCTGTGGAATGGCCGCCCATGTTCGTTGCAACAACAAAAAAAGGTCTTCTTGCGACTGGATACCCTCCATATTCGGCAGAGCTCTTCTCTGTAGCATATCCCATGCATGCTCAATCGGGTTCAAGTCTGGCGACTGAGCAGGCCAGGGCCAAAGCCACATCTCAATCTCAAGAAATCCGTATAAAAATGCTTGATCCCTAGACACTTTTGATGTGTGTATATCACATAGGAATAAATGCTTTCGAGCGCAACATTTTGTTTTAAACAAATTAGTTATCGTTTCTAAACCTAATTATCTGTCTATAAGTAGGATCACTAGACTAGACTAGAAAAAGCATTTAAATATTATGTACATAAGGTAGTATTTAACTTATTTATACTTACGCTCTTTCAACAAATGGTATATCAACCAAATTAGGTGTATAGTATCAATGTGGTATTCATTCTGGAATTCCTATTTCTATAATAAGTGAGTTGCATAATTTAGTTATCCACACCGCAGTGTAGAATGCTAGACAATTCACAGTTTGCCGCCTAGTTTACTTAATAAACCATATCAAATTGGAAACGGCACCAAAGAAATAGGGTTGACACTAATTTCATTTTGACTAGTTTTTTTGTATTTTCTGCGTAATATATTTTAATGAAATATAGGTCTCTAATCTTGCTTAGTTGATTGAAAAAGGAAAATATTAATGAAGGTTATTTACCTTGAACTGTGCTAAACTTATAATCGCGTAACAAAACCATTACCCAATTACACCAGAACAACAGCAAGAATCTGAATTAAATTTGATATAAAAAAAGAGTTTTTAAAATCGGTCCACAATTGACGGAGTAATCAGTGTACATACATAAAAAATATCAATCAAATTGAGAACCTTCTCCTTTTGGAAGTCAGTTAAAAATAGTTTTAGAGACTTCTAAGACTAGTTTTTGAACATTCGCATATTCCATTTATTATTTCTACAATGAATGACTAAATCACATACAGTACTTTAGTATTCAACTCCATTGTTTTATGGCAAGTGCCAACCCTGCGATGACGTAACGAAGTCACGGTGCGCCTGCGTCACGTCCGTTGTTGTGTTACACGAATATATCGTGATATTTCATAATAATAAGCTTGAACCTACCTCCATGGACAACTTGCTTTGAAGGTAAATATCTAACATATCTAAATTAAGTTATTTATTAGTATTTTACGTGAGACAATTAATGCTTATTTCTGTGTAGAATGTTTGGCGAAATAAGTTAGATTGTATATGTCGCTTTAAATGTTATGCAATGCTAAGCATTCCACCAAAGACGTTGAAGGACGCCGAATGTGTCCCTCCTCAATACGAAAGATGCGAGGAGCACTCAAAGAGTAAATGGTATATATTATATCCCCTGTGATTCAAGTGTCGAAAATAGGCGATGGTTTTCCCTTACCATCAGGTGATCTGGCTCGTTTAACCCTTTTACCGGTAAAGTTTTGTAATGACTTGACATAAACTTTAAATATAAAGAACGTTCAGATATGGGCTTTACAAAGCTCAGTTACCTTCCGTATACCATAAACCCAACTAGCCAGAAAGGCTCCTAACCAATTTGTAACCAACGCTGAAAAACCATAGCAATAAATACAACCAATTTACAAAATAAGTTAAAAAGTTAAATCAGCAACTTCTAGTCACACCTCGTCGGCCATTTCGTTGCAACAAACGCAAAACAAAATGGCGGACCATTTCGGTTACAGGAAACGCGTATCTGCCAACACGGCTGCATCGCAAGTGACCATTGTATGATAATCGTGCTCACCGACAAAGTTTCCAACTGTGGCCATGAAACATGCATTTTATGATACGAGGTTACTTACATTTAAGTATTCTTTGTTTTCTTTTTGTAAGTTTGTAATAGATTAGTAGTAGGTTTAAAAAGGCTTAAGCTGAAGCCACAATTAATAACTTATTGATTTTTGTTTATTTAATACATAATGTAGGTGCTTTGTACATTACTGGACTTAACTGTTGCGTTTAATGTCAGTTATTATAATAGGCTGACGTTACTAATGAAATAGGAAAGATATATTTTATGATTCTCTTGTTCACATACAAGTAAAATAAAAATGCAAGTGAAAAGTGACGCAAGCTACAAACAATTTTTATTACAGTATCACGAGCTTCATATAACTTGATGTACCGTAAAACGATAATACAACTAACAAAGACATAAACAAGTAATAAATAAAACAAGTAAGCCTTAGGTAATCTTAATGTAAGGGCTTTCAGAGCTAAGTTACGTAATGTCGGCCTATTGCGCGATTTCTATTTAATGTGAGTTATTCGGATTTCCTGGATGGTGTGGCCTGTCTGATTATTGTGTGCATCTTTGGGAATATGCTCACTTGCCGTCACTCTTGATCAAACTTTTACCCTGGTTTTGCTCTGTTTAATGGCCATTTATAGTAGTTTTATCCTGGATATTAAGTATCTTATGAACTTTCCAGGTTATAGTCTATTTTTTTATTTTTTGTAGAAAGCTTCAGTCTTCTGACGAAATGGATATATAAATATCAATCCAAATGTTATAATTTCAATTGTTATTCACTTTTATAACAATTATCGGATGTATTTTAATGCATGTTTTTGTTTTTTTACGAAAAACTTGATAATTTTTTACCATTTGTTTTATATAGACTACTAGTTGTTGTCCGCGGCTCCACCCGCGTGTATGTCGGCTATCGCGGCAAATAGTAGCATAAGTGTTATTCTGATGTATAAGATATATTGCTGTAGAGTTTCCACCAAATCTGTTCAGTAGTTTTTGTGTGAGAGTAACAAACATCCATCCATTCTTACAAACTTTCGCATTTATAATTTTAGTAGGATTTAATTCTATTGTACATAATAATATTTGGTATTTTTTTTTTTAACATTAAATAATAATTAAATATTTTGGACATCTTACATACAAGACTATCTAGTCCCAAGCTAAGCAGAGCTCGTGTTATGGGTACTAGACTGAATATAACTGAATACATACAAAAAGAAACTGATGTCAATACAAATATACTATATTTTTTTTGTAAATACATATTTAACATAGAAAATACCCAAACTTCGAAACAAATATTTGTAGGTAAACATTTGTTCCGACTAGGGAATCGAACCCGAGACCTCAAGCACAGCAGTCGCATACGCTGCCACTGCGCCACCGAGGCAGTCGATTTATTTAGCTGCTGTAATTGATAGTGAAATATATTAAATCGTTTTGTTGCTTTCTCCATCTCTTATACTCATCACGTTTCACCATCCCTATTCATCCTGTGGGTGTCGTAAGAGGCAACTGAAGAAGCAAACTTCAGACTGAAGGCCAAAACCTTCTTACTAAGATGAGGCCTATGCCTAGCAGTGGTTTATCAAAGTCTAATGATATGATGATGAAATAACAAACAAAATATTTACAAATAGTACATTTGAAGTAAATATAAGATTGTTTTATTACACAAGTATATTATTTCAATCTAGGTTAAAGGCATATTGGCATTTTCATGCGAATAGGCTATAAAGAGCTGGTTATACGTTAGAGCTAATCCAATAGAAATCATAAGTGTCAAAATGTTACGAGTGTGTAGTTATTGAGTAGTTTATATTTGATTTACCATTAAAATCGCGAATCGTTTTAATGGAAATATCTAATCTACCATAAAATGGAAATTGGTCGGGAAAGTATTAAGTATTTTATTTTCAACATATAACTAAGATTGAACCCCCAGTATTGATTTTTAATTAAAATATCATGATGAATTGAACTGCCTCGGTGGCGCAAGTGGTAGCGTAAGCGACTGCTGTACTTGAGGTCTCGGGTTTCCCGGGTAGGACCAAATGTTTGTAAGATCTGCAAATGTTTGTTTCAGAGTTTGGGTGTTTTCTATGTATAATATGTATGTATTTACAAAAAAAACGTATATATGTATTTATATCAGTTATCTAGTACCCATAACACAAGCTCTGCTTAGCTTGGGACTAGATGGCGTTGTGTGTAAAAAAAAATGTCTTCTTTATGATGACGATAGCGTTGTGTGTCCCGAATTTTTATTTTTTTTAATACTTTAATAATCATGTTCATCACGCATATTTGTCTTGGGTGAAAATCGAATTCCCAACCTCTGGACTTGGCAGCCAGGATCGCTAACTGCTAGAGCTTCAGACCCATCTGTTGATCATTTCATAACACTAAAAGTATAGAAACTATACGGTTTAATACAATTTCGACTATTTATCTTTAAACTAGAGACCCGGCCCGGCTTTGCACGGAACTCTCTGAAATACTCGGATTTCTCCTCTTTACTTCCTCTTGAGTCACTCTATCTATTTCTAAAAACTGCATTAAAATCTGTTGAGTTGTTTAAAAGCGAACAGAGAGCGGAAGTGACTTCATTTTATACAACTTTAAGATAAAATAAATTCACCATTTTGCTACCCGCTGTTTTCGTGGCTCCACCCTAATTCGCGTCTGGGCTCAAGTTATTCCCTTATTCGCTACGAAATATGGATATTATTATTTTAAGAGGCCGGTTCGTGACGACTGCTTCGATTATTGGCTACCCTATAACAAGGTGTTAGGTGCACCTTGGAAATGTACTGATTTTATGAATAACTACCAGCCGGAGGACGAGGGTAAGTTGTTAGTGAACCTGTCTGCTATGCTAGAGGTTCAATTCCCGCCGAAGACAAATATTTGTGTGATGAGTAAGATCGTTTTATTTTATGTCTGACTGTAATCTATATCTATATATATATAAAAGAAAGTCGTGTTAGTTACACTAGTTATAACTCAAGAACGGCTGAACCGATTTGGCTGAAAATTGGTGGGAGGTAGCTTAGAACCAGGAGACGGACATAGGATACTTCGTTTTTTTTCTCTTTATTTATTTTTAAGGGACTTCTACCCTATTAGGGTATGCCAGTCCCATAAGGCCTTAGCTTAAACAAGTATCAATTTAAATATTATATGATAGACTGTACAAGTTAATAGCTTTTTTTGATATCGGTATAGCCGTATAGGTATAGATACTTTTTTTTTTTACTTTGTCCCGTCGCGTTAACCGCGGCTGTTGTTGTACCGCGGGTAACACCGCGGGGCTCAGCTAGTTATCTATAATAACCCGCGTGTGAGATGTGTGACGTTATTTTGGGTACTGTTTTTATTTTTTAGTGTTCTTGTTCATAGAGTACAATTTTGACTGCACGGTAGACCTAGTAGTTTAAGCGGTCGCCACGCCACTTTCTACAGAGCCAAATGTTGTGAGTTCAAATCCTACATGGGACAACACTTTGTGTGATCCACAAATTGTTGTTCTGAGTCTGGGTGTTCTTTGTGTCCGTTTCATGTATGTTTGTAAAGTCAACCGCGATACAGGATGTATATTCCTAATGCGGGAGATAACTTAAAAAAACTTTCCAAAGTAAAATTAATCAAAAGAAACAAAAAAAAAAATCAGTAAAACAAGTTCAAAGTCTGATAACTAATTCTAAGTTTGAAAAAAAGAAATCATTAAAAACTTAAAAAAAAAGAAAACAAAAAGGTTTTTGTTTAAAACTGAGTTCAAGTAAAACCTTTTTAAAGTGACAGTTGTAACTGTATCACGTTGAACATAATTAGAGTAATTCCAATTTCAAATTAACACCATTTGTTGAGAACCCATCAGCTACATTCACAAGACTCTGTATACTAATGCTGACATCCGGCATTGCTTTGCAAGAGCCGCGCATGCGTGGTCGCGATTTGATTTGCAGATGCGTGTTAAGGTTTTTGTAGGGAACAATTTAAAAGCTTTTAGCGATTATAATTTTTTTATTTTAAATATTACTTGTATTCTTTTTATTCCTATCCAAATTAAATGTTTTTATGTACTTTTATTCCTAAAAAACTATTCCCGCAATTAGAAAATATATTGTCGCGGGGGACTTTACATATATACATGAAATGAATACAAAAAACACCTAGTCTCAGAACAACAATTTCTGGATTACACAAAAGTATTATCTCATGTATAGATTGAACCCACAACACAAAACAACACCAGTATGAAACAGCCAGGTGATCGCTTAAACTACTACACCAGATTGACGAAAATACAGTAGTAAATCGTCTCTCAAGTGTAAAGCTCTAGTCATGACGCTATTATACTTATGTACTAGTAATAAATGAAAAAAAAACAGCCAAGTCTCTCATATCTTACACCACAAAACAGAATGTTAAAACTTGGCTCAGAGACAAAGGCACTATATTTTGCAGTCCACGCCTTTGTGATGATTAATTAACAACATTTGCTTACTAATATGAATTGTAAATGTACCGTCTGTTTATACCGTATCCGGATACTTAATTCGGAGTTTTAGAAATAACAGTTTTTTGGATATAGGTACAAAAAATATTCTATGGTTTTTAATAATAATTCCAATTTTGAACCGTTAAGTTATAATATTAAATACTAGCTGAGCACCGTGGTGTTACTTGTGGTTGTTGTTGTTGTAGTTTTAGCAACAACAGCGGGTAACGCCGCAATGTAAAGGACGGGACACACAGACAGACAAACCTTTTATAAATTGATGTTATGATTTTAGTACTGCATATACATATTTCCATAAGAATTTAGTGAAAGTGAAAGCTGTTAATTTGTAATTACAAACGGATACTTCAATTTTATTTATTTTTATACATCTATAGGTTAAAGACGCATATTTTTCTAGCCTTAAACATAAATATTAAATAATAATATTTTTTTGTGAACATATTGTTGATTACTGTTTTTTTTTATTTCAGGTAAGAGATTCGAACAATACAAAGCACTATAACTAAGTGTTTATAAAACTTCACATCGGATATCTTCAACAACAATAACGTATGTAATATATTATAATATTTCAGTGATAAGATTATAGTCTGATATTAGAGTAGAAATATTTTTTGACTTGACACTTCTCATTTCTTTCAAGTACTGTCCATTTACAATTTAGTGTACCTATTACTTCTAAGCTGATATAAATATCTTATTTCAAGATAACACAAAACCTTATTAAGAAAAAATAACTTTGCGAATGCACTGCCGTGCACGTTCCTCGCATACTAAACATCAAAATCTGTTCTTCGCAAATTCCTTGAGTTCATCGACACTAGCTCTATAAACACAAATCGACATAAAACGTTACATTAAGTATTGCAATGCATACTAATATTATGTAATATCGAAATCACTTTAAAGGCAACCAAACCAGACTTTATGTAATATTTTTGCATTTATGCACTGTAAAGACGCCATTTTATCGTCGCTTCTGGTATATGCAAATTTAAACCTTATTATAGCACTATTTAATGTTCCTATAGGTTTCTAAATGTCAAGGCATCTGAAAATCGATAAAAATAATTACTAGCATATACCTCTGTGTTTGAGAGAGAAGAGAAATAGTAATTTAGGGGGAGGATATGGAATATTACCGCGATTTTACATTCAGCGCATGACGTCAAAGTTGTCAGTGAAATATTTAAAAAAAAAACATGTAAAATACAATTAAAGCCATATAAGACCAAAATAAAATAGTTTTCAAATATTGTACTAGTTCCATTCGAAATTTAAAAATATTAAAAAAAGGCAATGGGTTGTCTAACACAGTTGATTACAGCCCATCCAATCATATCATAGCAATTGTTTGCAAAAACTCACGACAATTTTCAATAAACGTCCACTCAGCACATATCGTGAAAGTTGTCAGTGAAATATTTTAATATTTTTTCATGTAAAATAGAATTAAAGCCATTTATGACCAAATAAACAAAAGTTTTTTTAAATATTTCGTACATCTAACACACAACGCCATCTAGTCCCAAGCTAAGCAGAGCTTGTGTTATGGATACTAGACAACTGATACAAATACATTTATACTTTTTTTTGTAAATACATACATATTATACATAAAAAACACCCAAACTCCGTAACAAATATTTGTAAATCATACAAACATTTGGTCCGACCCGGGAATCGAACCCGAGACCTCATGATCAGTAGTCGCACACGCCAACCGCGAGACCAACGAGGCAGTCTATGTTTTTTTTCAATTTTCCAATTTCGAACTAGTTCCATTCGAAATTTTAAAAGATTTAAAAAACGCCATGGATTGTCTAACATAGTTGATTACAGCCCAATAAATCATATCATAGCAATTGTTTGAATGAACTCACGACAATTTTCAATAAACGTCAACTCAACCCGCAACTGCCGTGGCGTGAACTTTGCCGCGATTTGCCGCACTTTACAATTTATTACGATCACGACTGAAGAAAGTTTACCAGTCGATATTTTAATCTTTCCCTCGAAAGATTACTGTTACCTCAGTTTGAGAGGAAATCTCTTCTAAGGTCAACACAGGTGCAAATACAGATTTCAATGTTACTGTATTCAAAAACCTCATCCCGGGGAAATGAGTATGGATTGAATATTTTATTGTCGTAACATCGTCGTAAGCACTGCAAAGAGGATGGAAACTTGACGCAGCTGGTGAGTGCGAGACCGGACGCACAAAGATGCAGAAGCATCATTAGGCTGCCATAGTGTGGGTCACTATGCTGCATTGTCTGCATTCGCAATGAGTATGGTGACCACCACTCTTGAATTCTGCTTATACTTTCCATCAGGCAGAGTAGAGTCATTTTGGCAGGCCATACATAAATAAAAAACAAAAAGCAGTGGCTTGGGGATCAATCATACTTGTCAACTGGAAACTTAATTAAGGCATAAAAAAATTAGACAAAGGTATTATTGCTCACTCACATACATACATAAATATATTCACACACATACGTACTCGCATACACACACACACTCTTCCGTCCACTAACATACATGTTGATTTAATTTCTAAATTTTCATTTACGTTTTTTGTTGTTTCTTTGTAATATTACAGTCACAGCATTTATAATATTTGTAACTTGTGCTAGGCATTTCTGTTCAAACATAGTACAATATTGATTACTAAGAATGTAAGGAAGACGCTAAAACCCGTCATACAGTTTATACTAGTACGGCTGACAACTTTTACCATATTTACTCAAACGGAAAATATTTATGTTTTGGTTAAAACCTTGGTGATATGTAAGTTAATATATATGTTTTTTGTCAAATAAATTATATTATTATTTAACTTCAAGTGACTGCCTCGTTGGTCTAGTGTTTAGCGTAAGCGACAGCCGATCAAGAGGTCTCGGGTTCGATTCCCGGGTGGGACTGCTGTTGGGGTTTTCTCGTAAGAAATTCTTAACAGCAGCCCGGAGTATGGAAGGTGTTTCCCGCCCGTGCCTCGGAGAGAGCGTAAAGCCGTCGGTCCCGGTTGTCATGAACATCTATGGCAATCGTTATTGGGAAGTCAGTGCCCTCAAATATACTGCCAACTAATTCAACCTTCGAATCCAGTTCACCCTCAGGGTTGCGGAGGTCCGATGCTAGTCGCTCCGTGTAAAAACTGATATTCAGGTAAAACTGGTTGAACTAGTAGCCGACCCCAAATCTTGGGAATAATAAAGGCTAGGAAGATGATGATTATGTAACTTAAAATGCTTCTGCTTCTTTAGCCTAATGCCGTCCACTACTTAACTAAGACCTCCCACAAAGAACGCCAACCATCCCAGTCTTGGTCAGTCATATTTAACATAAAACGTGGTAATTTAAAATGTTCCATATTAATAAGATCTAATGCATCTCGACCTATCCGTCCCTTTCTCCCATAAAAGATGAGCATACAATTACAGAATGATTAGTCCTTTTACTTAATGGTGTGCAACAGAGTGCCCGCGCATAATGTCATTGTGTTAAATAAAAACGTTTAAATTATGCAATAACACGACCCGTGAATAATTTATGTCTGTCTGTTGGTGTTCCTTTGTGACTGTAGGGTTGACAGAATGTACGTGTAGTGTTGACACGAAATTGGCAATATTAGGTTTTGTCTTGAAAATAAATCAATAGCTCCTTTCTGTAGGAGTGGCGTATGTCCAATACAACTAAGTCCTAGAAGGTAATTTTACTTATATTTTAAAGAAGGTAATTGTAACATTACCACCAAATATGACTATAAATTAGTAAAACATATCTCCATAATTAAAATTTTAAGAAAAAAAAGCGACATCAACAACTGGACCAAATTAAAATGGAACCACATGGGAAACACCAGCATTCAAATACAAAAAGCATTATCAAAATAGGTTCACCTATTCGGAAGTTCGTAGGGTACAAACATAAAAAAATACATTCGAATTGATTACCTCCTCCTTTTTTGAGGTCGGGTAATAATACTGTGTAATCACAGTTGTTATTATTATTTTTTTCCTATCAATTTCTTAATACTATACGTATTAAGAAATTGATAGGAAAAAAATAATCCTTGATTATCCTTAATAATAGTCCTTGATTTCATAATAAGTCTTTTTAAATATAAATTTAAATTAAAATTTTCTGTGAAATTAATATAACTTTATATTATTTACGCAGTGTTGTATTGTATGTATCTGTAACATTTAATACAATCGCTTATTCAAACTATAAGGCGAGTAAGTTCCCACCGGAGAAAGCTAAAGTCGCAAAACAGGAACTCACACGTTACTTAAACAGCGTGTAGGCCCAGCTAATTTACAGCTAAACTACTAAATCATCTCTAGAAAGTGATTGTAAACCACATTCAAGCCTGACCTTTCTACGATTAAGTATGATCATGTAATATAAATCGAAACTCTGTAAACTGTTGATTTCATATTTCTCAGCTCATAAACGGCTTGCATAAACATAGTTGTAAATTAACTATGATCCTTATATTCACATAACTGACGGTCTGAGTTTCTGAGATGTGAAAGTTTCAGTCCTTAAAATATAGCTTGCTTTTTCCTGCCATAGTACTCAACACAAACTACTCTGCCTGATGGAAAGTATGAGCAGATTTCAAGAGCAGTGGTCACCATGCTCATTGCAAATGCAGGCAATGCAACAATGCAGCATAGTGACCCACACTATGGCGCTCTATTGAGATGCTTCTATATCATTGGCTGTGTGCGGTGTAACAGATGGCTACAAAACCCACGACAATGGCGAAGTAACTTTGAACAAACGATTATATTTTTTAACATCTATATTCTTATTCTTTACGTACCAGTTTTATCACAAATGAAGTGAAATATATTAACAATTCTCACCTAAAATTTACTTTGAAAGTTCTTAAATGACACTAGAACACGTGAAACTTAGAGATATAAGTTTGTTCCTGATATTCAAGTTAGACATAAGACTTAGAAGGGGGTGAGAAAAGCTAAATAAAATTTTGTTTAAAATGAAAAGTAAAGTCATTAATTAATTTGTATTTAAAGTTCACTTAATAATTTGTATTATATCGGATACAAATTCAAATTAATACAATATTCATTTAATACAAATAAGTATTATACTTTAAAGACTCATTACTAAAATATTTACATTGTAAAACAATGCAACAAATATCCCATAAAAACATATAACACAATTAATGACAGTTTCAAGTTCCAGCAAAGAAGCCATTAAAGTTTACCGTTTATTTTTCTCGCTGTAGCAGAGGAAATCCATTCATAGAATACTAGGACTACATATTATGTCTTGATTTAATTTTTTGTCGGTGTTACTCGTTAAAATAACTTAGTAACTTTTTGTGGCGTTCTATGTATGTTATAGTTGATCAGTGGTCTTGTTTGAACATGTGTTTGTATACTATGTATGTTTGATTGGTGTGAAACGTAATTTTCAATATATGGAACGTGGACGGGAAATTGTTTTATAAGGTATACCTTGCTATATTTAGGATATATAATTATGCAGAAAATATGAATTAACACAAGTAATGCAATGTTGAAGTGTCAGGCAAATCAAAAGTCTTAAGTACCTATCAATCACATTTTCTCATGTATTTATATCATGAAACCCGAAAGTTTTATAATGAGCCAACATTTAAAATTTCTGCCAATTCAAGAGGACAGTAAAATTTAAGGGATCTTAAAGATCAGCTAAGAAATTAATTGTG
Source organism: Diaphora mendica (assembly GCA_949125395.1). Taxonomy (NCBI): domain Eukaryota; kingdom Metazoa; phylum Arthropoda; class Insecta; order Lepidoptera; family Erebidae; genus Diaphora; species Diaphora mendica. The sequence goes on from OX421319.1 coordinate 25,322,862, forward strand.
AAAACTTACAATTGGAGGTTTCGTTTTATCGTAACACTTCAAAAAGAAGATTTTTTTGAAGTAAGGAAAGGAATACCAAAAGAGTGTTAAGGTCGTTTTTCCAGTAAATAAAATAACGAGTACAAATTACCCGACTGCGTCAATATTTACCAATAAAAACATATAAGTTTTATATATATTCGTAATCACCGTAAAAAATTCTTTATTTTGATACTACACTCGATGTATTTTGAAAATATTAAATTTTTTTTATATTACTTTTTGGCGCCAAAAATCCTTATTTTTAATTATTTTTAATTTTGCTGTACCCAGTGTCACTCTCACGACTAAGACGAATCTATTGACACCACTCACTTAAAAATACGATAAGCCGTTAAGGCTCTAGGGCGTGCCAAAGAAATATACATACATACATACATATATACATACACTCGAAAAACATAACCCTCCTTTCGCAGTCGGGTAAGAAAACAGCCTTTTTGACATAAAAAAAAAACAAAGTGGCTACTGTGTACGTAAGAATTCAGCCGGGTCTATGTACACATCTCTTATCGCAAAGTCTTAAAATATTTTTCACGACCATACAGACCAAATCTCCTTTGTAATAAAGAAGCATACGCCATGAAGGTCAGAGTTTATCCACCTTTAAAAGTAGAACCTATTTTTAAATCACTGGTACGTGTTTCCATCTTGGCACTGATTATATTGTTATAAAGCTCTATAACGAAAAAAAACTATCGAATTCGTGATAATATGATAACTACCGAGTTTTATTGTTTACAAGTGAACTGGTTATAATCATATAATCTTTTTTTTCATTAATGTTAGCTATATTTACGAATTAATAAGTTCTGATACCAGTACAAGCTAAGCGATGTGAAGATAATATTACACACACAATTCCATACATACATCCGAGAGAAGTAGAAAGAGTATATTAACCCCTTACCGTATACCAAGCCATATGTGGACACAAAAGTTTATGATTTTTTCTTAGCTTACAGAATAAATCAATCTTTAAAAAAAAACTGAAATTAGAAGAACAAATTTACCGTGAAAAGAAACGTAAATAATTTGTCTATGGCTAATGTCATTTGTCAAGAATATTTAAGCTGCAACGCGTGTGATCGGTTGTGGTCAGAAAAAAGAGTGCAACTTTTGGGATTCAAAATAAAATACAAAACGGTTAGTAAACTATTGAATAAAAATATAGCTTTATGCTTTATATATTTTAAAATATGATAACATTTTGTTTTTTTCAATATCTGGTTTATTTCGTATATTTTCGTTGTCTTTTTCCAATCTGCCATATTTGGCTTCGTATGCGTTAGAGTAAAAAAATACTGCTGTCATATTTGGCTTCGTATGCGTTCACGGTTTCTTTTTGCTTATTCCGAAAATGGATCCTTCACGCTTCTATGGGACCTCCAAGCATGTAAATGTTATTCCTGTTGATGGCAGCTTGAGCGATGATGATATTTCTTCTAACAGTGATGATGAACCTAACTGCATTCGCCAATGACATATTTTTATTGCTGAGTCGGAATCCGATTTCTCCGATGATGTTCCATTGGCTAACTTACAGCCTGCATCTACTTCGAAAGCTAAGGGAAAAAAGGTTAAAAAGGACCGGGTTATTTGGCAAAAAGGGAAAATATCAGCTTAAGACAAAACTAATTTTGTATTCAAAGGTAATTCAGAATTACCGGATATAAAATAACAACTAAACACAACAGAGACACCTAGAAAAGGAATTGAAAAAACGAGGACGAGGGAGCATGGAAGTAAAGGTGTCAGTCATAGAGGGTGTGAAGCTGGGTTTAGTTTCCTGGTTTGATAACAAGACTGTCAATTTACTTTCAACATATGTGGGAAGCGAGCCGACAACAACCAAACGTCGCTATGTTCGACAAGAAAAAATATGTCAAGATATAACGTCTCCCCAATACATGGCTTTATTTGATTTCAAACTCGCAGTTTCTGAACACTTGCGTAAAACAGATAAAGCTTCAATGCCAAAAAAACGTGGTCGTCCGTCTAGCACCCTCGGAACTCCGACATTGAATCGAGGAGGCACTTCTAGCTTACCTGATTCCCCAGTGCCTGCAAAAAAGCCTAGGAAGACTCCTGCCAGACACCAAGCCCTTCATTTGGATTCCGTACGCTCTGATAAAATAAATCACTTTCCCATTTAGAAGAAAAACATGCGACAAATATGTCAGTATTGTTCAAAATATCGTTCTTTCAGTAAATGTGAAAAATGTAATATTTATTTATGTTATAACGACAAACGCAATTGTTTTAAGGACTTCCACGAAATATAGTTAATATTTTTCTTTAGCACATACGAAGCCATATATGGCTTCGCATTAGATGACTATAACGCATGTGAAGCCAAATATGGCGTCATATAATAATTTCTAATATATAGGTTCAGAATATTTTTTTTCACTTAGATCTCATTATGTAGACCCAATTAAACACTATTTAACAAAAACCCATTTTTTATTCCACCTCTTTGATAATTCATGCGGTAAGGGGTTAAACGTCCACTTTCTGCCAGTTCTAATGTTAGTGCACATTTTGTCTCTAGCGACCATCACTTCGTCTGGAGATATGAAATAGACTAGAGTCCTCTTTATGAGAAACCGAAACGTATGCCTATACGTAGTGTTGGGCGCCCTGCGGCACGATGGACCGATGATTTGAAGAAAGTGGCTGGCAGCGGATGGATGTGCATCCGCTGCCAGCCACTTTCTTCACCTGCCCAAGGCCGGGATGGTTGGCGCTTCTTATGGGAGACCTTCGTTCAGAAGTGGACGCCTATAGATCGATACAAATGTTAGTTCTACTTATGTCTTATGGAGTAAATATGGAGAGGTAATAGTGATAGTAATGGTAGCAAAGAAAGGCATATTGTCTTACTAGGTAAGGAATATTGCTTCTGTGGTTGGATTGAGGTGTAAAATAGTTTAAGATAATATATCTAAATTGGATGGTATATCTGTAAATCAAACTGGTCAATACCGGAGTCTGAGTCCTCTATTTGTATATAATATATATTTAAAATATATGTGAATAAAGTTAAGAATTCAAGTTAGAACATAAGTATGATGGTACCAGATGGTAATCTTTAAGTGTCTTTTCTAGTAACTAATAGTTTCAATACAAATTTAAAAAAGCCTCATGTGTCCAGGTTTTATTGCTCCAAATAATTTGTAGCTATAAAACTTATTTCATTTTTTTAAAACACAATCCTAATCGGCATACGCAGGCAATTTAGATTTATATCCAGGCACTTCACATCACACGCAATCCGAGTTGTACCTAACAATAGTTAACAGAGCTTCGTAATTGCTAGTATTCCTAGAAACAGTACGATCGTTGATTCTTTCTCAGAAACCTTGTGAAAAAGTTAATTTGAATGGATAGAGCCATATCTCATTTTATTTACAAACAAGTATTAGTAAAATGTGAAACTGTGTGTGATTTTTTTTGTAATCCATACCAATATTATACATTCTAAAGTATTGTCTGTCTGTTATGTTTTCTCGGCTAAACCGCTGAACCGGTTTGGATGAATTTCGGTATACTTCTGGTCTAAGCGAAGAATCATTCGTTGGTCTGGTTCCATTTCGTTTTCTGATGGCTGCTTTTCCTGTTAGACTTACTCAAATAATATGTTAGTCGATTAATGGAGATTCGATTATAAAACCCGCATCAAAACAAATCAGTACTAAATAACTAACAGAATCACTTAAACTTTCACATTGCAAAGCTAAATTGGCATCCTTCGGCTGTGGTCACTTTGTTAGCGGGAGCGCAACGGATAAGAAAATTTTATATTACACTCCTAAGTTACTGTGCTGTATATTGATTCACCATTAGAAAAATTGTATTTAACAGCATGAAATAAAATAATATTACACTAATATTATAAAGGCGAAAGTTTGTGAGTGTGTATGTTTGTTACTTCTTCACGCAAAAACTACTGAACGGATTTCGATGAAACTTTACAGTAATATAGCTTATACAACACATAGGCTACTCTTTGCCGCGATCATCGACATACACGCGGATGCAGCCGCGGGCAACGGCTAGTATTAAAATATATTTAAAACAGCTCATGTATGGTTCATTTTGCTAAAAGTTCCAACGTAATTAATTTTATTGGATATCTAATTGGGTTTTTACAATTTTTTCCACTTTTAAATAAATGCCTATTTAATTCTACATAATATAATTAACTATGAAACAACAAATTTATAAACCACTGTGAGATAATACACAATCGTTGCAGAATATGTGCTGAAAGCAAGTATTCTAATTTTCTTAAGTTTAAGCTGCTAAAAAATTTGAGTGTTTAGAACGATTAATTCCACTGAAACATACATGGCTAAAGACAACACTAAACAGTACATTTAGTTTAATATATGCTCAGTTTACCTCCATTTGACCGTGTTAATCTGATTCTAAGTATATTCTATAGGCCATTAATAGTTGTGTTGTTTAAACGTAAAACTAAGCCTAAACGCCAATCGCTACTATACGCGTTCAGTGAGACCTGACCCGTTTTCAGGCGGCCAATTATCTAGTGACTAAATAAATCAGTCAGTAAGTGATAAATAGTGAAACGGAAGGTTCCAAGTAGGGTAGTGGAATATCTATCACACCTTAACGCATGTTCATTGATAATTGCATGTCAACAAGATCATAGTGTGGATTAGCACGCGATCGTCTGGCGGATAGGAAATAAGTAACATTATTACCAATTTTTTAATTGACCTGCGTTCATAACTCTTCACAGTATTTTTTTTTGACTGGCTAGCTGCTTGAGTATGGCCTTGACTGCTGAGCTGAGATATTATGGGTTCTGTTCCGCTTTAGGACAAATTATTTATGTCATTTTCTGTATCTGGTTTTTTCGTCCTCCTCCCAGAATAAACTTTTTTTTTTATGTAATAGCCGGGCAAACGAGCCGACGTATCACCTGATGGTAAGCGATTACCGCCGCCCATGGACACCTGCAACACCAGAGGCGTCACAAGTGCGTTGCCGGCCTTTAGGGGGTTGGGGGGGATAGGGGGAGGGGAGATGGGGTATGGGCCTCCGGTATCCTCACTCACACGGTGAAACATAGCGGAAGCACTATTTCACACCGGTTTTCTGTGAGGCCGTGGTATCACTCCCGTCGAGCCGGCCCATTCATGCCGAAGCGTGGCTCTCCCACGGTGGGCTCTCCCATGTTTTATTGTTTAAGTGTTAAATTTATCAACACTATTAGGCACACTTAGCACTTTTTTACGACCACAGTAGTAAGCAATTCTAACATATAATTTACCCAGAAGAACTGGGCTAAATGCCTAACTAATGACTCTATCAAGAAATGCGACCCCCATAGCAATTACTATCGATTACACAGGAACAAGAAGACTAGTTATTCATGCCCAACGATGGGCTTGCCGCTGTTATTAATATCTAACAAGGATAAGAAACATTTAATTATCAAAGAAAGCTGATAGAACCGTTGACAGATTTGCTTGTATGTTATTGGGTCACAGATTAATTGTATAGATTTATAACTTTGTAGGTAAATGGGTATAGGAACTATTAAGTTACAGAGTTGTTATCGACACTACATACAGTTATAACTGCCTCGTTGGTCTAGCGATAGTTTATGTGATAGCGGATCACGGGGACCAGGGTTCGATTTTCCGATCAGGTCAAAAAATGTGTTGTTGAGTTTTTCTGATTATAGAAATGCTTTATAACAGCTTGGAGTTTGAAAGTTAGGGTCTTAATCCCTGGGATTAAAGGTAAAACTAAAAACAACCATTAAATACGCGAGTGTTTGTTTTAAAAGCACTTTGAAGTAGCGTGATCCACTTTTCTTAAAAAAATGATTTTTTTTAATTTTTTTTCCAAAACAGTACATTTTTGACTCATTTACCTAAGAACAATTTTATAGCTAATGATCTCTACTATCAACCCTTAAAGGGATCGCTACATATTACCAGTAACCCTGTATATAGCTTGCGTTGTTTGCTGGTCTCCCTTGAGAATTGATGCCGTGGCTGAAATCGTACCGGGCATTGTAGAAATCAGATGGTGAAGACTGCGAGTTTTATATTTACCTAAAGAAAATAAGTGAGAAGGCTGTACCACAAACTTATTGTAACTGTTATTGAAAAAAATGTGTTCTAACCTAACAATATAGTTCTAAATCTAATCATTCTAAATAAATAAAATAAATAATACACTGTGAAAATACTGAATTTTTAAAATCCTTGTTCCTCTATTACTTATTTATTTTATCCAGTTAAAAACAATTATAAATTAAGGCTTATTACTTGCAATAATAACCAAGCACGCATAATTTAACTACGTTACATGGAATTAATATTTGTCAGCTAATTTTATTCATTATAATTAAATAAACACAACTTATTGGGTATTAATCTAAGAAATATTATAACTATGGAATTAAAAGAACACCCGCAGTGAACAAGAAATTAACTCCTTCAATAATCATGTTTCTTTATACATTTAGATACCAGTTTAACCAGTTCCTGATTAATTCCCTGATAGACTATTCTAAACAATATAAAAATCTTGCAGCTTTCAGTAAGATCGGCGCATGATTGGTTAGCTCATGGCCTTTCGACTTCGTTCTCATTCAAGTCTCTTAGTGAAAAAAATAATTGTAAACCGTATTATTATTTTTTAAAAGGAGCAACAATGGAGTTTCTTGCCAGATTCTTCTCCATGAAGTGTAGGCTGCACTTGGAACTGGCGACTAGTATCACTCGATTTTAAAATATTAAATATTGACTATTCATAAGTGCCTGTAAAATAAGTGCCTATTTGAATAGACATATGGTTTTAGATAAACATTAAACATACATATATATCTACACGACAACACGTGCCGAGTCACTGTTTTGGAGTGGTAAACATAAGCTTTCGAAGTTTCTTTCTTTTTATGATATGACCGCAAACGCAAACGTATCACCTGATGATAAGCGATTACCGCCACCCATGGACACCCGCAACACCGGAGGCGTCACAAGTACGTTGTGCCGCCCTTTGGGGGATGGGGAAAGGGATGTGGGGAGGGGTTGGGGTATGGGCCTCAGCTATCCTCACTCACTTGGTGAAACACAGCGCAAGCGCTATTTCACACCGGTTTTATGTGAGGCCGTGGTATCACTGCGGTCGAGCGTTAAGTAAACGACAACGACTTAGCACTTTTTCCGATCTAATTCGATGCCAGCCAACCAGTTTAAACTTGGAATTGACTACTACGAATAGCACACGCCTTTTCTTCCCACTTTGGTCCTGGGTCTTTAAAGCAAGTCTAAAGTTTCTCACTAGGCCACCGTAGTGTGGTTCAGCATGCTACATTGTCTGCATTCATAAAGAGGATGGTGATCACAACTCTTGTTTACTTATGCTTTCCATCAGGCAGAGTAGATGTAGATGTTTTAGTAGGTTCATATTAAATAAAAAATAAATAAAAAACTTTTATCTAATAATGTTATATGGCGGATAACTATCTGAAAAATTAGACTTTTGACAGCTTCGGTGGCGCAGTGGTAGCGTATGCGACTGCTGCTCTTGAAGTCTCGCTTTCGATTCCCGGGTCGGTTCAAATGTTTGTGTGATCTGTAAATATTTGTTTCGGAGTTTGAGTAATTTATATGTATTTTTATCAGTTGTCGTGTACCCGTAATTTATATATTTAATCAGTTGTGTTGCACCCATAATATAAGCTCTGCTTAGTTTGGGACTAAATGGCGTTGTTGATGTTAGATGTCCGAAATATTTATTTAGAACTAGCTGTGCCCGCTACTTCGTACATTTTCAAGTTATTTTTAATTTTCCCCGTTTAAACCTTCCCTGTAGTACGACAAACATTTCAAAACCAAAATCAGCTTAATCGGCCCAGCCGTTCACGAGTTTTAGCGAGACAAACGAACAGCAATTGATTTTTATATGTAAGAAGATATAAGATATCAGGCACTAATGAAACTGTCCCTAAATTTAAAAAGATAGTTACAAATATCCGTAATCTAAGCAATTATAGTTATTTAGTATAAAATAGCACAGTTCTGATACTACAGTTTGTAATTCAAGCGGCAACGACAGAGGCGGCGCAAGCGCATATAAATCTGAGCGGAATGTGGGCCAACGCAGCGTCAGGTGTTGGGATAAAAGCAGTGGGACGAGAGTTTTGCAATGGAGCTTTTTAATTACGTGGCAACATTATACTGTATATATTTCTGTCAAAGTTAATTTAGTGATGACTTTGTAATCTAATACTTTATCTAATAGATGGACACAACTTTTTGTTAAAATGTGGTAATAATAGAAAGCTTTAGTGTTGTGGATGAACTTACTGTCAGGGGTTTGTCGGTACGAACTCCACCAAGTACTACACTAATAATAATAATTGCTTTATTGTATACAAGATTACTTACAGAAGTAACATAAAGCTAGGAGGTACAATTGGCGGCCTTATCGCAATCTAGGCAATCTGTTACGCGGAGTTTCTCAATTCGTTGGAATCTTTCCTCATAGTAATAGTATAGACTGGGAAATATACTGCAACTACAATTCCTTTTTTTAATCTCCCCCAGAAAAGTCTTGGGTTCGATTTCCGGGTCAGGACAAAGGTGTTGTTGGGTTTTTCTTACAAGAAATTCTTAATAACACCCTGGAGTGTGAAAGTTTAGCGGTGTTTCAAGCTCGTGCCTTAGAGAGCGAGTTAAGCCGTCGGTCCCTGTTGTCATGAGCATCTATCGCAATCGTTACTGGTCAGTGCCCTCAAATATGAACTGACAACTAGTTCAACCTATGAATTCAGTTTGCCTTTAGGATTGCGAAGGTCCTATACCAGTCGCTCAAGTACAAGTAAAATCGGTTCAATTAGCCACCGACCCCAAATAATCTTGGGAATAATAATGGCTAAGAAGATAATGATGCATATAATTATTCGGTTTATTAAACAAATATAATGTGCTACATATTGTACCCATTGCAGGGATAGAAGCCTCAACTTCCAACTAGTACCCTACTTATACGATTACGCCACCTATACAAGTAAGTACCCAGTGAAGTACCCACACAAGTACCCTAAGTAATTGAATTAGACACACATAAATATTGATATACTCAAACCAATCACGTCTCTATTGAAACGGTATGACTGATTTTATTTCCACAAACCTTATTCGGTTGTATTGAATATTAATTATATCGATATATTTTCTTGTAACTATTTACTTAATGCTTTAGTTTACAGACTATTAGTGTTATCAAGCTTCCTTATAAGCGGTCCCGGTTTAAAGTCTTAACGTGTTTTCTTAGTCATTTTATGTATTACTAGCTCAGCCCCGCGGTGTTACCCGCGTTTGTTGTTGTACCGCAACCACGGGCAAAGCTAGTCTTAAAAGTAGCTTTAGTTACTCCTTATACCATCAGCTATCGGCTAATGAAAATCCCGTCAATCGGTCCAGCCGCTCCGGTCCAGCCGGAATAGACAGATAGACAAAATTAAAATAATTATATTTTGGTATATGTACCGTATATACATCATCACTACATAGTATAAAACAAAGTCGCTTTCTCTGTCCCTATGTCCCTTTGTTTGCATAAATCTTTAAAACTACGCAACGGATTTTGATGCGGGTTTATTTAATAAATAGAGTGATTCAAGAGGAAGGTTTTTATGTACAATAAATGCATAATATAGTGTGGAAACTGTTAATTTTCGAGGTTTCTAATGTGATGTAGCAAATAAACACATTTTTTTGCGCTTACATTGCAAACGCTGGTTGCACCCTACGAGATAGATCAAAATAATGTACTACAGTATTGTACTCCTTAAAAAGTACTACAAAAAAGTCCACGACGGTATATGTCTATCTCTTAAGGATAACCCACAACAACCATTTTTTTTCCTTTCTTTTTACGAGAAATAATGGCTTATTTACGAAGTGATTTTAAGCAATACAGAATGAATCCTTATACAATTAAGTAAATTAAATACATTGTGCATTTAATATAGATCAAAATGGCCCTTAACAGTATCTAATTTAAATCAATATTTTCGAAGATAATACAGATTTAAAATGCACGAATCGTGTCGTCGGCGGGGGCATCTGAAATCCACCCGTGCGAAGCCGGGGCGGGTCGCTAGTAGATAATATGCATTAAGTAAAATACATTAATTTTAATTTTACAAACAGACACTCCGATTTTATTTATTTGTATTGTATCTATAGAAGTATCTTAATGAATATTTATTACTTGGAAATATGTGTTTTTAAGTTTTTTTCTTGACAAATCGTATGTTGACTGTCGGGTCTAATAAATACCTCTTTTTTTAAATAAGTACAAAGATAGGTATTGCAATTAACTTCGGATTAGAAAATCTACCTATCCAGGTCCAGGTCTTTCAGGTACCATATTTAGTAAGATGATGATGATGATTTAATCATAATTTTCAAGATTTAATAGTGATGAATTATATCATTGTAGTAGTACCTACTACTTAGTATTTGAATGATTTTGAATGAATTTGAACTATTTTCTTTCTTTTATTTCCCGCTTTGTCAAAGATAGCTGGCACAACAAACATGCCAACATTTCGTTCGATTTGTACATGGTGATATGCGACCATTTAAAACGTAACAAATGATTTCAGATATCTGTTAAGATACACAATAATTCTAACTGTTAATTCTATTTAGAATCTAGAGCATTACTATTAAACTAAATTGTTTAAACGGCTGTATGAGAATTGGTAAGATTAGCCAACGACCGAGTGAATGATTTGGCAGTTCGGCAATTAATCGTCGCTTTAGGGAATTCAAGGTTCATTCAAGTGAATGGTTTGAATTTGATTGAATTATAACGAAGTTTTATAAATTATTGGTAGAACAGCTTGGAGTGTTGTCGCTTTAAGTAATTTAAAATTGGAAACACGATGAATGAAGTTATTATGTTTAGTAAATTGCGGGGATTTATGCGTAGTGTTAGTGAAATTAAATGTAATTGGATATCCGTGCAATCTATTGGGTTAAATTGTACATAGATTCAATTTATTTACTGTTAAATTCTGTCTACAAAGACATCACTCTTTTGTTGTCATTTGTTGTTCGAAAAAACACACTTTCAAGCTACTGAATACTCAGTTTCATTAGTCTACATTAAACCACCCCAACCCCATTCCTTATCTGTTATACTTATCCCAATTTACCTTCTAAAAATTTGAACAAAATAAAAACCGACTTCAAGGTTCGACTCGATTTCTCTTGAATGCCATCATCAGATCTTAGTGTCCTTATCATAGTACCACTGTTGGGATATCTCCTTTCCATTAAAAAAAGAATCATCAAAATCGGTTCATAAACGACGAAGTTATCCACATGAAAAATAAAAACGGTTGAATTGAGAAACCTCCTCCTTTTTTTGAAGTCGGTTAAAACGGCTACATTCATAACAAGAAGAGAAAGAATTACCTACAAATATTTACCACAAGACATTCATATTTCAGAACGAACAGAACAGCTTGATCGGAGTGATACCACATAGTACCGTGTCTGGTCTATTGGTCTCACACTCACACAATACTAGTGCAAAGCTATTTTTCCCTTGAGTGAGAGGCTCAAAAAACTGCAACGCACTTATATCTGTTCAGTTACGGTTTCCATGGGCAGCGGTAGTCGATGAACATCACGAGGCTCCATACCCTGCTAAATATTAAACAAATATAAAAACAAGTCTTAACTGTATTCTCTACAAAAATTTCACATGGTCTATTAATAGAACTGAATTATAAATAAAATCCAGCGATCACACAAGATTTCATTACATCTTACAAGAGATTGCAAAACAAAGAAATTCCAACACCGCCTCTTAACTGATACCTACAATTATAAATTATTAAACGATTAAGCATAATCGAATATAATAACTAAAGAAATACCACAATTAAAGCAACTAAGCTCTATAACGTGGCAGGTGTTGCGGGCGTATCGATATCTCGTTATACTGTAATTGATAGACAGTCGATTATAATCGATACTAGATTATCGATACTATCGGTGCGTCTCTAGATGAGCTTTATTGCTTGTGTTAGAGGTTACATTAGACTAGATCGAATTCCAGTTCTATATATTATATAGGTATATGTTTTATTTAAGATTGTTCTTGTTCACCTGAACACATATACAAAGGATATAATTCCTTAGAATTCTTAGCGAAAGTAAACTAAGTATAAGGACTCTACTCTGCCTGATGGAAAGCATAAACAGAAAAAGTGGTGGTCACCATACTCATTGCGAATGCACACAATGCAACAATAGAGCATGGTGACCCACACCATGGCGGCCTAGTGATGCTTCTGCATCATTGGGCCTCCGGTCGCGAGACTCACCAACGAAACACGACAGCACGAACGCTGTCATTTTACGCTGATTGTCTATGCGAGGGTAGTACCGCCCCGGTCGAGTCAGCCCGTTCGTGCTGAAATCAATATGTCTCTACTAGCTTGACTTAAAACCTTGACTCTTTTTGACTTAAAACACTCAATAATGCACTTGTTCCTCCGAAAGTTACATAATGTGCATGGACAACAGTTGTTACTCTAAATCAGATGTTCCCAGCCTTTAAGAGTCCACTAAATTTAAATTAACCTTTCTTTAGACTGCCTCTGTAGCAGAGTGGTAGCGTATGCGACTGCTGTGCTTGAGGTCTCGGGTTCGATTCCCGGGTCGGACCAAATGTTTGTATGATCTGCAAATATTTGTTTCGGAGTTTGGGTGTTTTCTATGTATAATATGTATGTATTTACAACAAAAAAAACGTATATTATATGTGTTTATATCAGTTGTCTAGTACCCATAACACAAGCTCTGCTTAGCTTGGGACTAGATGGCGTTGTGTGTTAGATATCCGAAATATTTATTATTATTATATACAAAGGAGGTTTTGCCCTACTATACAACCCGTGGGAGAGCCACGCTTCGGCATGAATGGGCCGGCTCGACCGGAGTGATACCACGGCCTCACAGAAAACCGGTGTGAAATAGTGCTTGCGCTGTGTTTCACCGAGTGAGTGAGGATACCGGAGGCCCATACCCCAACCCCTCCCCCTATCTCCCCCCCCCATCCCCCAAAGGCCGGTAACACACTTGTGACGCCTCTGGTGTTGCGGGTGTCCATGGGCGGCGGTAATCGCTTACCGTCAGGCGATACGTCTGCTCGTTTGCCGGTCTACTCCAAAAAAAAAAAAAAAACCTAGGTGGGTTGGTGAAAGAGCGTTTTTACATTACCCGATCCGATATCGGTATCGAACGCCGTAAGTAAAATAAAATGTATGTATGTGTCGGCTCCGATATCCGATATCGGACCGGACAATATGAAAGACAGATACATATTTCATACACTTTACTTCCTCCGATATCGGATCGGATGATATGAAAACACTATAAGGTTTGTGTTAATATTTCCTTCTTAATGCTGTAGTGTTGTCGTGCGTAGTTTGTTCCATTGGTCGACCCTTACGACACCCATAGGATAATTAGCACTTTCTCTTTCGCACATATAGATTATCATGTTTAATATACTCTTTACTAGTTGTCCTGATAAATATAATAATACTAGCTGACCCGGCGAACTTCGTACCGCCATATTTACATATCTGTCTCAGCTTCCCACGAACTGTGTACTTAGAGTCGCGAAAAAAAAGACTTTTCCCGTTATCTTTTAACTTTTCTTGTACACAAACTTTATCCTTACAATAACAAACACATAAAAATAAGAATTATTTAATTTGGTGCAGCCTATCGGAAGTTATGCGCGTACATACATTTATTCATTTTTATATATATAGATGTGTAGTGTGTACGTAATAAATTTTATTTTAAAAATATATTATTAAAATTATTAAATTAATAACTTTGTCACTGACTTTATTAATGTTCTATTTGGCTCCGTAATCGACCATTTGATTACATTAACAGAAATTGCAGCAAGTTTGATCGTAAACTTATAACTAGCTATTTCTGTTATGACAAAAAGTCAATGTAAAATGAAGAATAGCCGCTAAAGTGATACTTAACCAGTTGACCTTCAGAATTTTGGCAGATTAGACTATATCTCACTGTTTAAAGGCTTTATTATAGGTGTCGAAATCATGGTGATGGTTATAAATGTTCCTGATTCTAAAAGTCTGTATTACCCAAGTTTTATTCCTTATTAAAAAGTGAAGTGCGATGGACGTTTAAATGACGATTTAATGCGTCGTTTAAGATTGTAGTAAATAATAAAACTTATAGTTTATGACTATGGTATAATATCTTCTGTATCACGACACAGATCACAGACCGGACGGTATCAGTGACAGAAAAGCTATGCCTCGTCTAGTGTGGCCAGAGTGCAATCAAGACTAGTGACGCTCCAACATGTTATAAGCAATCCTATTTCGAAAAATTAAAACTGCATTTACGTCCCTTTCTCATAAACGTCTGCTAAGTACTGCCATTTTAAACTTTCCGCCATTAGACATAAGGTTAAAAATTATTACTGTTTAACTTACTATGGAGTTAGCAAGAAATGACTTCGTTCCGTTATTGCATCGGGTATTACATTGCGGCACTTTCACATCAAAACATAATTTAAATGTAGTCATAAAAATAAAGATGGCTGCCGATGTTTTGATCGAAATTCCCGCGCATTTAATTTTATTGCGTAACTGTAATATACCCGGTGTAATTAATGTTATACTGTTATAATTGCTAAATATTTTTGCGAGGAACTTACAGCTATTATAGAAATGAAGCAAAAAATTAATTACGAAAAAAAAAATCTTACTGTCTTATTGCGTATAGGAAGTAACTTATAGAATTACCAACTCTTACCTGCGGCTCACGGTATAAGTAGCCTTTAGTTCTTCGTCAAGAATCAACAAATCTCCATTGTAAATTTCATTAAAATATCATATTAGGTACTATTTATATACATGTATTCTCTTGCTATTGCTACATATACGTATTATTTACTATGAATTCTATTTCTTATTTTTTCTTTTATTTTTTAAGTTTCTTGCAGAAGCTTCTCTATCCCGTGAAGCACCCGTGTGCAATTATTAGTCTAGCGCCCTTTAGCAAACGTAGCGAGCTTCAGTAAGGGCGCAGATTCATTAAATCGCCCCTAACCATAGAGCTATTATAGATAGAGTGGGGAAGACATAATATGGCTGTCAGTAAGCGAAAACGCCCAACGGTTAGAAAGAGAGAGAAGATCGCGGTACCCCGTCTGTCTTTCTCTACTGACGCAGGCGCAGTAAATAACTAATAATGATAATCCAATCACAATAATTAACCGTCGAATCGTTCTGCTATCATGCGTCAGTAGAGAAAAACAGATAGGTACCGCGATCGTCTCTCTCTTTCTAACCAAAGGGACGACTGGAGGCCTGGCTCCCCTGCTCTATCTGTAATAACTCTATGCCCCTAACACCGCTGCACCCGAGTGCACAGCACACCCTACACTATAGGTAAAGACGTCACTGGTTTCTTGATGATGATGATCTCCTTTATAAGGAAAGACCTATGTCCAGCAGTGAACTGTTAAATGCTGTTGATGATGATTGGTTAACGTAATAGGCATCCACAGAACCAGCTTGCTTAGTGTGGAACCACTGGATATAACAAATAGATACTATATATGCGTTTCATTTGGCATTTTTTTTTAAAAACAACTCCCGCAATTGCAATAAATCCTGTGTCGCGGGGGACTTTACAAACATATATGAAACGGACAAAAA
Organism: Diaphora mendica; assembly: GCA_949125395.1. Lineage (NCBI taxonomy): Eukaryota > Metazoa > Arthropoda > Insecta > Lepidoptera > Erebidae > Diaphora > Diaphora mendica. Next base: position 25,338,697 of record OX421319.1, read on the forward strand.
GAACACCCAGACTAAGAACAACAATTTGTGGATCACACAAAGTGTTGTCCTACGTGGGATTTGAACCCTCGATACTTGGCGAAGTAGGAAACAGCGTGGTGACCGTTAAACCACTAGGCCAAACGTGCAGTCATTTTATTCGGATTTACAACAATCATTTCCATGGAATTTTATTAATTACAAGAATTTCACTTGTCTCCTTCGTGTATGTCGAGTTTGGTAGGCAAGCTTTATTAAAACGCCACGCATAAAATGCCACGGTTAATCAGGAGTCGTGATTGCCATATCAGATATACAAGACAAAAAGAAATTAAACCTTCTTGGGATATTTGCCAAATGTGTGCAAGATTTTATCTGAAGCCTTCTAGAAAGTTCTAAACAGTCGTGATTGTACGGTTCTAGGTTATGTGACATTGTTTTGCATGATTTGCATAAGAAAAATATGAAATTTGAGAACGTAAAGGTCGAAATGATTACTTGAGTGACAAAGTCTAACTTTCATGTGTTTTATTTTCACTCAAGACAAAACTTGTTATTGTGACGAGCATGTTATTTTTGTCTGTTTTGTTGTAATTATATTAGTAGCAGTATATTGGCAGATCAATTAACATAGGATAGGCTGTTTAAATTCTTTAACTTTTCCGCTTGTTCTACATACAATGAGGTACAAATGATTTTCTTTAAATAGACGTAATGCTACGTTCCTAATCATGTATCTAAAATCTTTTCTAAGCCCGGGATAGTTGGTGCTCTTTGGGGAAAGCCTTCGTCGAGTAGTGAACGGCAAGAGTCTGAAGTGAATCTTTTTCATACAGCTTAATCCTACTATCACTCTAATATATAAAGGCGAAAGTTTGTGAGTATGTACGTTTGTTACTTCTTCACGCAAAGACTACTGAACGGCTTTGGATGAAACTTTACAGTAATATAGCTTATACAACAGAATAACACATACTATTTGCCGGCTACTACTACTATTTACAGGCTACTATTTGCCGTGATAACCGACATACACGCAGGCGGAGCCGCGGGCAACAACTAGTATTGTATAAAAGATTTTTGTGTGTGTAACATATTTTCTGATTTAAGATTAGTTTAAAAATAAAACAGTCTTTCTTAAGACTTGATCATTCAAAAATCTTTCAAACAATAATTTATCTTAAACAACAGTTGTACAAAATTGAACTTTTACAAATAAAGCTCGCAGCTTTTCGGATCCCGTTTTTAATTAAACATGGACGATGCGGTTGCGCGGGCGCAGCGTCGTAAAGTATTAACTTCTAGAGGAGGGTAGCGGGTTGGAGGGGGATGTGCAGGTAAATTGCGGTTCTTCTCCCCTGACATAATGATTCTTGGAATTCCAACTAAAATAATACTTAGGTATATTTTTAAGTAGTAGTAAGTTTGGATTGGTTTGTGGCTTTAAATTTAAGGAGAGAAGCTAAAGTTACTAAAATACAAACTGACAAACTTGCTGAATCGACTAAAAAGCCGTTTTTAGTTTGATGTTAGTTTTTTTTAGTATATTGATATCTTAATTTTAGTATTAAATAAAGTAGAGATAAAACAGGCTATGGAAATGACAAATTTAATATTCTAATTTGACAGTGATGTACCATCTTTCTTTAAGCAATTGTCTTTTCAAATCGATTTTATAAATTAATTGAATAACAAATACTTTGTTCGTTTTAAAAAAATGCCTCAAGGTGATGGGACTAACAGGCATCCTTACATTTAGGACTTGACACGACGTATTAAAACGTAAAAATGAACAAGACAGCCTGTTGCCTTTTGACATGCAATTTTTGGTTATCCATTTATCAAACAGCTCAACACTAATATATCGATCATTTTTTGTCGATAGATTTATCGTACACCGTTAGTTATTGATTTTATATTAATTTTAAACCGTAGTCTCAGTTTCAATTAAAAAGAAACGTTTCAAATTTTATGTGAGTACATCACTGTTATGTAATTGGTAAGTTTAGAAAATCGTTTTGCAGATAAAAAAATGAGTAATTGGTTTTAGGTAGACTATTTACTCATCGTTGTGCTGTCATAAAAATGGAATTAAAATTAACAGTAGCACTACCAAAAGTGATTGACCTAAAAATCGTAAACCAGATAGATGATAGGGTTGTTAAAAATTTGTCGATAAAAAATATCGATAAATTCGGTGTCTTTAGCAACGTCAGCGTGAGTTCGGGTGGTATCATAACATTTATCTTACGTTACCACATTTCAAACTCAACCTTTTTGGGTCCGGTTAAGTTAATCAATTTGCGAACGATACGAGTTAAGAATAAGATTGGATTATGAAATGTTTGCAGAAATAAAATCTGTCTTGTCCGTTGTAATTTTGGTGTTCATTCAATTTAGTTCATGTCAAAATTCTCAGAGTTGGATGACTTTTTATGAAGTACTTGATTTGATTTCGACTTGTTCAAGATAATGGCCGTTTTTGTTACACACTCTTCTTAATACACATGTATATTAGTATGGTATTCCTAAGTTGTCATTTCATCACATTATCTGTCGCAATCAAATACGAGATGTTCTCATTTCAGACTTGGATTATTATCAAAAATGTCAAAATAATTACAGCCGCAACGAAAATCCAAGCACCCAACAAACATTAAAAATGTCGAATTCTTAAAAAGTATTTAAAATAAAAACAAAAAATAATGACAACACGAGGTTACGCTTTGTAATACATTAATAATAGTTTTATACTTACACAAAATGACCCTTAATCATATGGGATAGAAAATTGTTTTCAAAATGATGTTGCCAAGTAAAAAATATGATGGTGTTTCGCATTACGGAGAGTTGATGAGACCAAAAAATAGCGAATATGAATTCGGTCGCACTCTGATACATTCGAATTCTGTGATTAGTGTGCGGACATTGACCCTATATAATATCAACTATATATATATATATATATATGTATAGTGGGAAGTGTGACGTCATTATTGTGGTAGTGAGCAGTTCTCTGGGTGTAATTAATCAGTGGTTATATGCCGTAGAGTCGGCATCCTTTTGATTATAATGGTTTGAATGTGAAAAGATAAAAGATGTTGATCTTAAGTGTGCTTTTTTATTAAAATTCTAGTTTTAGCTGAGTGTAGCCTTTAAATAATGAGGCTCCGAGTGCTAATTTGGCAATGACTAATATTGTATAGTTAGTTAGTGGTGTTATTAATTTTATATGTCTGTTTTAATAATTCTTCGATAGTATCTTCGTCTGGTAATTTGGGGAATTAATTTTAACGTCAACATTGTTGATTTTAGTAGCTATATTGTATAAAGACATTTTTCTTTTAAAACTGAGCGTATAGTTTATATATACATAAATAGTTTATAGTAATAAGCACATCTTAAAATAATACGGTGGAGGTTAGGAAGACCGAGTTCTTTGACATAAAAATGGACTATCGTTTAGCATAACAGCTAAAACTTTTGAGTAACTATAAATGTACATTTAGAATTATAATTGTGAAAGTTTATAACGATGGATGTGTAACGGTTGAATGAATCTAGATGAAACAATAATAATAATTATTACGCCGTCGATTAGGGGGGGGCTGGAATCATATGTTTCGGTACCTCCCCAGTATGAATTGCTTGAAGCCGGCCCTCAGAGTGGTTCATAATGGAAACTCCTAGTTCCTGTTTCCCTTAGGAGATAAAGACTGTGTAATGAACATAACCAATATAACCATTTTATTCGGTTAGGATTTAGAAGTTTTTAAGTGAGTTTATCAGAAATATGGTGACTTTAGCCCGGACTCTGTTTAGTTTGGGATCAAACGGTCGACATAATCATCCAGTCGTATATGATTTGGGCCTAAAAAGCAATGTGTAATGTATTCACAAAGATTATTACTATATTATGAGCTTCTGAACTCTAAAGCTGCACAATCAAACTCGTATAAATGTGTAGCAGTCCTCATAAAACGTAATCATGATGACGAATTTAATTGTACCCGGGTGAAAGTCTATAACAATAGACGCATTCCAGTTGTGAGATGCTCCGTTGGGAAGTTTTCAATTATCAGTCAGCATTGTATTTAAGTGGACTACGAGGCTATTATACTGTTTATAGGGATTGATTGGTTTTTGTGAAGGTTTTTAAGGAATGACGACATGTTGATGCTTTTTTGGAGCAAGGTTGATGACCTGTGATATGGTAGGTCCTTTTAGGATAACGTACCCCTAAATTGTGATTGTTTTAAATTAAAAATAAAGTTCTTGAGGGGTATCTGGAAATAATACCTTCATATTATCAACAAGCTTTAATAGTTCAATGCTATACATAGTTATTTCTTTAGAACGAAGGCTTTGTTCTACTATATCACAGTCTTCTACTATCTACAGCTTTGTACATGTATAATCATATGTAGATGTTTATTGATAGTTAGAATGAGGTTGCTAAACATGAATGATCCAGTTTGGACACCAACGACAGCATTTTTTTTTGTAAATAGGTATACAGACCCTATTCAAATCTGTTATTATACTTCCAGCCCATCTAAGAATTTTTCCTTTGAAATCGGACTCCTGAGTTTCCCATACTTTTTCTTTTTTTAAAAAGACAACACCCGCACTAGGAATAGATCCTGTGTCGCGGGGGACTTTACAAACATACATGAAATGGACACAAAGAACACCCAGACTCAGAACAACAATTTGTGGATCACACAAAGTTGTTGTCCTACGTGGGATTTGAACCCACGACACTTGGCGAAGTAGGAAACAGCGTGGTGACCGTTAAACCACTAGGCCTAACGTGCAGTCGCATACAAGGCAATAGGATTGATCCCCAATTACATAATTAAAGTTGAGAAAATATAGACAATTTAATCCGACTCTACTTCATTCCAGGGAAATGCACGTTAGTGTATTAATGAATTAGATAAAAATCATTAAAATGGTATTTAATATGGCTTAATTTTTTATCTTGATGGTTAACCAACTGAAATTATGTATTTATTCCAATTAATTAACTTAATAAGTCGTATTGTAATACTTGATATCGTATATTTAAATTCAAACAACAATAACACAGAATAATAAATACAAGCATAGACAAGGGAATTACAAACTTTATTGTCCGTGAAATATTTAAAATATTCTAATTGTATTCCAAGTTTAAAACTATCATGTTCTACATTCAAAAACTCGTTGGTATGCCGATATTCGTGTGTGGACGAAATAGGAATTCATTGCCTATGGTCCCGCACGAGTTGATAAATTGATTGTTAAATTTAAATAGTTTTTAGTAAAACAGTAGAAAATTTATGAGGTATTAATATATATATTTAATGTATGAAAATGGTAAACTCTTTGCCTCAAATATAAAAAAGAATTATTCCTATTTTTTATTACAGTTACAGGTAGGTATAACATTTCTAGGAATTTATTCCAATTCCTTCCCATAAACAATGCTCCTTTCCTACCTTGCTCTCTTTTAATTATCTTTCCTTTAAATATTTTCTAAATTCTTCCATCTAACCCCTATAGTTAGTTGGTTGTCGGCATCAGGTGTGTCCTAGGGCACGTTACGTTTCCAGGTATTTAGTTTCTAGGGTACACCTGGTTCCCCGGCTACTCCTCACAGACAAAGAAGGCGACGTAACGTAAGAAGACTAAAAGAAAGGAAAACGAAAAGAAAGGAAAACTTAAAAAAAAGGAAAACTAAAAAAAGGAAAATGTGATTTGCTTTTTTGTTAATTAATTTTATTCCGTATTTAAGCAGATGATAATCTGGATCTACGTTCTTCAATATTAGGAAAGAAAATTAAAAAAAAAATATGTTTCGTTGTACGTAGTATATTATACAAATGGGTTATTGAATCGTTTTTATTCTAAAGCTATCGCACGCATTGGAACATGTCTAAAGGTTATTGGTATTGAACTACTAGCGAAAGGATGAGATGGATGGATTGAGGTCATTGCCACGAACCATATCGTATTTATAACTAGGGATGAGAAAACGAATAAAGGAAATACTTTAAAAAAGATCTAGTACGAATATTGTTAATAAGTATATTTTGGGTGTAAAAAGAATTTTATTTTATAACGGTATATTTAAGAATCTATGGAAACTGAATTAATTGCAATTCAAAAAACATAATAATTTAACAGCCTTTTATCTGTCATTTAAAAAATTAAGAGAAGATAATTGTGAATATAGCTCTTCGGCACTGTCTCGTAGTATCAATATTATTGTCCATATTTTTACATTCTTCTTTTAGAATAAATTCCAGCCCTGACACGCGGCAAAATTGCCGAAAGCCCATTTAACTCCCCTGTTCCTAATTATAGTGGGAGGACATTTAAAAGGCGGTAACGTGTGTCTTTTGAATTTCTGACCACCATGAGCAGTAGACACTTAAAATCATATATCCCACTTATCATAACCACAAAATAAATTAGAAGACTGTTTAGAAGGAAAACAGTATTCAAGACTCATACACGACATTTATCGAAATTCCCATCACTCGGCCACCCCGCCGTGTCAGTATAAGCTGGCCAATTATGTGTGACTCAACTACAATTCATTCTATTCAATAACCGACTAGCTCACCACAGATTGGTATCGCTACATTCAAAACACGAGGATCACACAAAGAAAATACAACTATATTCCTTGATACTAAAGTCTATTTCAAATCTAATAATTTTTAATAGATTCTGTTTTACTGAGGTGAAATTTCTGTACATGCGAATGCAAAAAAAGTGGGAATATGTAATGGGTTGGAAGTAAGTATGTTTTAGTAATAAAAAGTATCGTTTTTGTTACCTGTTATTTAGTATTAGTATTTCCACATATATTTGAGATAGATTTGAGATATTATTAATCTTATTCATTTATTAGAGTAACAGGTATTAATTTTAAAGAATGAATACGTATGTTAAGCGAATGGTAGTAGAATGAGTAGAGGTTGAACGTACCTGATTTTATTCGGTAATCGATAAAAAAGAATACCTACTGTTTTATTTGACTATGCAATTCTTTAGTTATAGTCGCTATTCTTTTTCACCCCTGACCAAATAGAGGGGTGTTATAAGTTTCACGTGTCTGTCTGTCTGTCTGTGGTACTGTAGCTCCCGAACGAATGAAGCGATTTTAATTTAGTTTTTTTGTATGAAAGGTGAGTTACGTGCGAGTGTTCTAAGACATGTTTCATGAAAATCGGTTGAGCCGTTTAAAAGTTATGGGGGTGAAAGTGGGGAAGAGTAACCGAATTTCTGGAAAAATATCATCGAGTGGGGTCTCAAATGAAAGCGCATAACGTGTTTTTTTACTTTTTAAAGGCAACTCAGGTTGTTATATCGGGGTTTTTTTAATATTTTGAGAATTTAGAGTTATAGAGTGGTAATACAACTTATTTTGTTTTTCAGTACAAGATTGGGATGTATGATTAAATCTTATCTACTTCATAGTTTTAATTTCCCATAAGGTCATATGCTACTAACATTGTTATGAGTGAGGTATGCATGTTTTTTACTTTTTCACGACAAAGCTACTGAACGCATTTAAATGAAACTTTACAATAATATACCTCATACATCAGAATGACTGTAAGAATACTTTTTATCTCGATATTCGACATAGCTAGTATCATTATAAATCTGTTATTACTATTGTCTATTAGTTAATGACTGCCTCGGTGGCGCAGTGGTAGTTTAGGGGACTGCTGTGCTTGAGGTCTCGTTTTCGATTCCCGGGGCGGATAAATAATGTTTGTATAATCTGCAAATATTTGTTTCGGAGTTTGGGTATTTTCTATGTATGAATTTATTAAAAAAAAAAGTATATGTGTATTTATATCAGTTGTCTAGTACCCATAACACAAGCTCTGCTTAGATTGGGACTAGAGGGCGTTTAAAAAAAATCTCCTATTTAAAATAATTGCGCTAATGATATAGAAACTAAGGGTTATAGTTTTTCTGTAGCAAATTCAACCGTTTCTGATATATTTGACAATGTTGGTATTAAATAAAAATATTTACTAGTCCAACATTTGCGTAGTAGTAATACTAGTAATCTAAATCTTAACAGTCCCATAAACGTCCACCTACTCTCTAGTGTTTACTATTTTTACCTTTATGTAAAGATCTGATAAACATTGCAAAGAATTCAGAACAATAAAACAATTTAAACACCAAATATGTTATCGTTGTGAAACTTTCTTATAGTGAAACGAAACTATTAAACTAATTGTTTGTCGGAGAGAAACGCTACGTATGAATGGGCCGGCTCGACCTGAGTGATACCACGGCCTCACAGAAAACCGGCGTGAAATAGCGCTTGCGATGTGTTTCACCGAGTGAGTGAGGATACCGGAGGCCCATACCCCAACCCCTCCGCACATCCCTTTCCCCATCCCCCAAAGGTCGGCAACGCACTTGTGGCGCCTCTGGTGTTGCAGGTATCCCTGGGCGGCAGTAATCGCTTACCATCAGGTGATACGTCTGCTCGTTTGCCACCAATACCATAAAAAAATGTTTTAAGAGTTTCATCGACTTCTGTCTAAAATAAAACGTAGTCTTTATTTATTAAATTTACTTTCAGGGTGTGGCATTTCTTTTAATTTCGATGGGAGAACACGTACTAGTAATATTAGGTATAAATTCTAAAGTAACTCTGTCTGTTTGTATGTCTGTTACGCTATCTCGGTTATACCGCTCCACCGAGTTCAATAAAATTGGCTCGGAGATACTCTTATTCTTGTGGTAAAAAGTAGCCTATGCCCGGCTACTTTTTACCGTGATAACGGGCGGAGTCGGTAGCAAAAGCTAGTAGGTTCACGAATAGCAGCGCTTTGAGACAACAAACATTAAAATAACAGACAAATTGGGTTTGGATTTTTTAAGTCGATTCAATTTTCATAACAGTTCTCCTTTGAAATGTTGTAAAAAGAAATTCAAAACGTCAGATTAATATTGAAAATTATTTTTAAAATTAATGCACCCAATCTCGTATTAAAAGAATGTAATTAAAAAATACATGACATTTTGGTACCACCTTTCACAAAAATAGACATCACGAAACGCAAAACCCTAATAGTACTTTTCAATTAATATAAAAAAAAAACATTCAAAACTCAAATCACATCAATTCTTTTACCAAACCACATTCCATTAACGTCTATAGGTAGTGATGTGCACATTATCGATAACGCTTTCGGCCAGTGCAGTGCCACGACCTCGAGTAACGGTACCGGCCGTCAATCTTACATCAACAATTTTAATATCGACGTTTTACAACACTAATATAATAACATAACCTTTACAACTTAAGTAATAGAGTTCAAATTGGTGTTGATTATATTTTTCTTTGAGAAAATTATTGTTGTTATGGTCTATGAATGTTCTGAGGCGTCAGTCTTGACATATCGAGCAGTACTTTGATGCGTTGAATGTACTTACTTTAGAGCGACAAATACCAAGAAAATGTATAAGCTATTGATCTTTCGTAGGGTGTATATAGGCCCGGTTTCTATATAGCCAACTTAAGCCTTACAAGTGATGGAATTATTTCTTAGAAGAGATGAATTGGCCTTAATATCGGCATGATATCTTTATTATAAGTTGTATATAATGCCTCAAGACTGCGAGGATAGTTAATTGTTCATAAAGCTAGCGTAAAGCGTCATGATGGTACTAGTTTACTTTAAAAGTACTATTTAGTGTAATATTTAATAGTTATACAGACATGTAGTCATACATATACAGTCACTTATACAACATTCTTAACTGAGACAGTAAAGGTCTTTATTGAATACATACTACTTCTTTCTAGATTTATAAATGTTCCATCTTCATGATTCTTGCTACTTTTGCATCGGCTCAATTTTCGCTTTCTTAATATGTACTTTAAAATGTAGTACTTACCAATTAGGATAAGTCGTAACTTACGGATTTCAGCCAAATTTTCAACTGCCCGATTTTCAATAGCCCGAATTTTACTTACTTTAAGTACCTACTTTTAAACATGCATAACTAGAAGGCACGACTTTTTAAAAAAAGTTTAGTACTGTTACTTTTTATATGTATTTCATTTCATCTCCAGCCAGTATCAACAAATCAAAACCCACACCTACAGTAATGATTTTCTTGGAGTAAATTACAATTCTATCAAACTTAATTAATACGATTAAGCAGAGGAAGTTAAAAATTAAATAGTCGAGTTTTACCAAACGATGCTGTATCGAGTTTCACTGATCGAGGCGGTATTTCAAAGGGTGCGTGTATTTTATGTTGTACCCATATTTCTTATATAACATTATATTTAATACTAGCTAATCTCATCGGCTTCGTTCGCGTCATTATTTCGTATCTTTGAAAATGATGAAACCTCTGTACAACTGTTTATATTATTATTTTACCTCATTAAGGGTTTAATTGCCGAAAACCCATAATTAGTCGGTATTTAGAACATAAAAAGCATCATCGGGCAAAATGTTGTGCTCCTAGAGGTTTAAATTCTGATTTGACGAATTAGACAGTTACTAAAGAGACGAAACCTTTTTGTTGAAAATTATTTCGTAGTCTACGATAGTGGGATGCATATGTCGTAGTGGTTGGGTGACTTATAAATCAATAGTTATTCGTTCTCACCTCGGGTAGATCAGAAAAATCCCGTAGATCAAAAGTTGAGGATTGAACATTCATCTGCGAAGTCGATGATACTTTTTACAACATAATTATTACTACTAGCAACATTGACTCGCTGGACTGTAAATAAGATACGCCGCTATACATGGCCACGAGACTGGACAGCAAGGAGAATTACAAAAACGAGATTTGATATCTCCTAAGCCCTTTCATACTACTAAATAATTGTGAAGCAGATGGAAGCTTGGAGTGTTGATAATAAAACATAAATGACTACACGCGTACGATTGCAGACGACAGTCGGCGACAGAACGCCGCGCCGCTCGCCCGCACATTCAGTTAAGGATTTGTATAGATATGCGATTTTTATGCATATCGTAATGTAAATTTAGTTGTCCGTGTGGTATCCAATTAAGAATATAGAGTGTCATCCCATGGTTGCGTAAGATCCGCCTTAGAGAGGAACCTACACAGGAGAACAACCTATACAGGAGAACAACCTATAAGGAAAACTTAATACAAACCCTATTCATACTAATTTGTTTAGCCTGATGTAGCAAGCCGAAGCTTTTTAAGGACAGAGTTATATCTAACAGTAGACTATTTAAAAAAGACTTTGGTCATGCACGTTCTTCGTGACAAATCTCAGCGTGAAATAGTATAATTGTATTTTTTGTGTTTGTTTACTCATTGCAGTTCTAGACTACCTCGCTGGTCTCGGATTCGAGTCGGTATACTGTTGGGTTTTTCTGACGAGAAACTCTTAACAGCAGCCCGGAGTATAGAATATGGCGGTGTTTCCTGTCCTATCCGTCCGTCCAATCGTTATTGGGAAGTCAGTGCCCTCAAATATACTGCCAACTACTTTAACCTTGGAATTTAGTTCACCCTTAGGGTTGCGGAGGTCCGATGCCAATCGCTCCGTGGAAAAACTGATCTCATCTCATCTGAAAGTTAGTGCCCATCTATATCTGCAACTCAAGAGAATCAAGCCGTGGTTTCTTTTTAAGTGCCCTTCTCTTCCATATAACTACCTCACTCGCTTGGTTAAAACCAATGAAAGAATAGTTAATTACTGGTTTTCTAAGAGGCCTAAAAGACAGTCAGGCACACAAATATTTATATTATATATTCTAAAGTGTGGAGACTATACCCAAGATCTCCACCGTAAAAATCAGGACTAGACAGCATATAAAGTGGTTGAAAATTGAAATATACACTTTATCATTTACCTATTACATTAATGTAGGAAAAACATTAAAACATTCATTCACTCAAGTTCCCATTCGGCCTTTTGCAATTTGTAAACTATATAATTTAATTATACGTGCAGACGATCTCGACTATTAATCGCAACACTGTATACGGCCTTATTAACTGGCCTACGGGTTCCGTGTGGGCCGTCCAATGTACCGTTAAGGATAGTCTCTTAATCTTTAATCGTACAACTGTAGCCGGCCTTAGACAATGTCGGATGAGTAATGTTCCTAGCATTTGCTAATGTCACGTCTTGTTATGAAGTTTGTTCGTCTGTTCGTTGTATATAATCGTTGCGTATTGTTTATTTGACGGTGCGTATGTAATTTTACATGATTCCTAGCTGCGGATGGTACACCGTTATAGTAATTCTTGGGTACTGACACTAGATGGCTATCTAGTTGAGTATAATTATAAAGTGACTGATGAAGATTCTGTTACGCTCATGTTGGTGGGGGAACACTTGTGTGTTTAAATTTATTTTAATGACTTGGTGGACAAATGAGCAGTCGGGTGACCTCATGCTAAATGAGTACCGCCACCTATTGATGCACACATGCGAAAAGTGCGATGACGGCCTATAAGTGACACTCTTTCCGAACTATTGAAATTGGGGTTTGGGCTCTGGTTATGACACTCACTTGATAAAATACAACAGATTTTCCGTGAAGTAGTAGACTTGTGGCGACCTCCACATACAGCGCAACAACAACATAACATACTACAGCGCCATCTACCGAAGATACATCGAACTACGGAGTAACGAAGGAAACTAAGAAACTACCAATTACCAATCCTGAATCGCGCAGTGAAAGTTCGCGCGCCAATTAAGATACATACAACATCCCAACATCAACCGTTGGGCAGTTGGCCCGCCAGGCATGATCACCTCGCCTGGTCGGAGGATCCTCCCTTTGTGTTGGTGGGACATGACACACCTGTCCCCCACAGACTCAGTCTAGCAAAGCTATCGCAATAGTGCTGAAGCATCGCTTTCTCACAGTCTTGGGCTTCTAGGGGTGACTCAACTAACTTGTGAATGTAGATTTCCAGGTGGCCTTGGGAGGTCGGTCACTAACATTCAGATCATAGAAAGACTCAACTCTACAGAAGACCCTAGAAGAACACAAAGAGTATAATACTTTGCCCTTACTGAGTTATGAAAGAATAATGTTTTTATTTCTTTCAGACGCTGGAAAAAGGAATTTGAACTATATTCAAATTTTATGACTTCTCGAATGTTCAATGACGTACATCCCCATATATCTTACAATATATAAATACCACCCAGAGTAAGGGCGTATCATAGAGAACCGTAAAATTTACGCGTTAGTGATGCACCTGCGTATCGATACTAGATAATTATCGATGCACCCAGTGGTACAGCCCTTTCCTTGTTTGATCTCTGCACGTAGCGGGCCGCAGAATTTATTACTGAATTTAATTGGCAACACTTGTAAACGGATAGTTTGTAGATTTATCGGCTGTTGATGTTCAACGGCCTTTGACGTCACCGTTTCGGTATAATGTATCTTATTGAATCAATTTAATTGATTAATTTTCTTTCTTGTCTACCTATGAAAGACTTCCTCTTGAACCTCTTTGATCTGACGCTATTAAATGTTTTTCACTGTGTAATTAGTTAATTGTCAGGTTGGTATGAAGTGGAATTACCGAAAACCTGTTTTCAATTAGAATGAATGAATTTGCTATTGTAAGATTGAAAAGAATGATAGAATAGATATATATGGTGCGTAATTTTAGCTACAGTACAAAGATTATTTTGTTTGAAATGTTGTGTCGTTAGTAGGTATATATGTTAGATAGATATATAGATAGAATATGTTACTGCGCTGAAGAAGGTAACCGTGGGAGAGCGGAGAGCATGCTTCGGCATGAATGGGCCGGCTCGATCGGAGTGATACCACGGCCTCACAGAAAACTGGTGTGAAATAGTGCTTGCGCTGTGTTTCACCGAGTGAGTGAGGATACCGGAGGCCCACACCCCAATCCTCTACCCTACCTCCCCCCCATCCCCAAAAGGCCGGCACTTGTGACGCTTTTGGTGTTGCAGGTGTCCATGGGCGGCGGTAATCGCTTACCATCAGGCGATATGTCTGCTCGTTTGCCCGCCTATTCCATAAAAGAAAAAGATTATTATTCGTTTTCTTGAATAGTTTTCCTTATGCAACCTTTTGCTCCAGGTAACGCCTGTTCAAAATAACATGAAGAGAAGTTAGGTAATAATGTCACCATCATCATCATCTCATCCAAAAGACGTCCACTTCTGCATATAAGCCTCCCCCAATAGGTAATAATAGTGTGATAGTAAAAAACAAAATCAATTTCAATTTTTAAATAAGGAGCAAAACTAACGCGAAAAGCGGAAAAGAATCTTTGAGCGTATATTGTATATTGAGTCAAACTTTGAACAAAATCCTCCACCACAAAACCACACCTCAAAAACTATAAATACTGTATCGCACGATCTCCTATCATCAGATTCGCCCAACACACTTAAATATAAGAACAAACCCTTTCACTACCAATAAAATTATTGCACCAAAGTAGACCACCGATTTAAAGTCGGTGAAAGTTCCCTAAGACCCCATCGACAATAATAAGGCAGAATGCGAAACGTAATATTTAACCCATAGCTTTGATCTGGAGGGCAGACAATGTATGTTTACAAGTCGAGAACAATGGCCGTATGGTACAATAACAATGCCAATTATTGTGTTTCTGAAGACTTTGTATCGGAGTATATCTGATAGAAATGCTTGTGTGTTTTGATTACCCTCGTTAGAGAAAGTTAGACTACTTAGAACTGTTTATAGTGACTATTAGAACAAAACTTGAAGTAATTGAGTATGTTGGTTATAAGTGCAGTAATAGCTAAGGTCGGGCTTGTGATCAGAAGATTTCAGGTACGAGTCCTGCATAGTAGTAGGATAGTGAAGTCACTAATGTCTTGGCTTTATTTGTAAACTAACGACCCGCCCCGGCTTCGCACGGGTGATAAAAAATGGTTGTTATGGGTTATCCCTAAGAAATAGACATATACCGTCGCGGACTTTTTTGTAGATCTTTTTAAGGTGTACAATACTGTAGTACATTATGTTGATCTTTCTCGTAGGGTGCAACCAGCGTTTGCAATGTAAGCGCAAAAAATGTATTTATTTGCTGCATCTCATTAGAAACCTTGAAAATTAACAGTGTTTCTATACTATATTATGCGTTTATTATACATAAAAACCTTCCTCTTGAATCACTCCATCTATTTAAGAAACCCGCATCAAAATCCGTTGCGTAGTTTTAAAGATTTAAGCATATATAGGGATATAGAGACAGAGAAAGCGACTTTATTTTATACTATGTAGTGATGATGATCAAATAACTAGGATAAATTGGTGGTTATTGTTAATCCTCACTACTAATCTGTTATAGTTCTTATTCAAAAATGAAATTCATCATTGGGAAAAACATATAACTTTTCTGCCATTTTTGTTTGTCAATTTGAGGCCAACGGATTATGTAATTATTATTCTAAAGGATTTTGACCGATTCCTTTTATAGCTAACCACCTGTCTCTTATAAACTTGTCTTGTAAATATTCTCATAATCAGAGAAATTATCAAGAACTGCTGATACAGGAAGGCTGTATGCACACAAGGCTTTCATTAAGAGCTGAGCGTCAATGAAAAAGCATTTTTTAATGAGAGCCGCAGACGAAATAGCGCAAGTCAACTAGTTGTCAACTACATTTATGTCCATACTAATATTGTAAATTCGAAAGTAACTCTGTCCGTATGTCTGTCTCGCTTTCATAGCTAAACAACGGTATCAATTTCAATGAAATTTGGCATGGAGGCACTTTGATTCCTGAGGAAGGACATAGGCTACTATCTATCGCGATAACCGACATACACGCGGGCGGAGCCACGGACAAAAGCTGGTATATCTATTTAATACAACTATTTTAACAAAGTCGTAAATATGACGAAAGTACGATGTAGTAAATTATATTAACACACCGAGATTAGGACTGCACGGCGTTCGGCGGCATTTGCAGAAAGCACGATGACGGTATTTGGGTGTTAGACGTGTGGTCCCAATGTTGGCGAGTATATATGAAAGGAATAAGCTCGCAGTTTATACGTAATTCAACTTTATCTGTGATTTGACTACAAAAGAATATCACTTAACAAGAAAACTAATTTATTAATTACGAAGAGAAAATATGATTTAATAACAGCTGTTCCCAGATATCTCCTGTTTTAAGCATTGCGCTTAAAACAGGAGATATCTGGGAACAGCTGTCATATCGTGTCTACACAGCTGGTTGTCATATCGTGTCTACACACCGTATGTTTTATTCTGTGTGATACACCGTGCCACCGTTAACTCTGTTGGGGTGATGGTCTAAGGAAGCTACTACAGATACAAAATAAAAAGGCGTATCGTATGTATCTAGCATAGGAGGAGCTAGATAATCCTGAATTTAGCTGTATTAGTCTACAGACATAATAATATTGGTGCCAAATAATTTATTTGAATTTCTTAGCAGAAAAAAATATAAAATCAATCGCAAAATTGTCGTCGATGATACACAACATCATCATCATCACCAAGCTGCTGGACATGAGGCTCTGTATAGAAATAAATTTTAGGTCTCCTATACCACGCTGGACATACGGTTTGGTAAAGGGTTTGTGTCAAAATTTCTTTCTCTTTGCAGTTCTGTTAGTTGTTCTGCGTAGTTTGCTCCCTTAGTTAGCTCTTACGATATATGCATGATGAATAGGGATGATGACACTCCATATTCCGAATAAGAAGACAAAAAAAAAGAAATGTTACCAAGAACTTTTAATTTGGCTAGACTCTCTGGCGCTGTGCATCTTCTACCGCATTTACTATGGGGAGTGCTGCGAGGAATTGTTCGAACTGATCCCCGCTACCTCTTTCCGCCATCGTCCTACGCGAAAGCAGTTTCATCCCCATCATTTAGATGGCTGGCAGTCCACAATTGTGCGGTTATCTAAAAACTTTCTGCCTGCACAACAAAACTGTGGAATGAACTATCGCCTGTGGTATTCTCCGACCAATACGACATTCAGACCTTCAAGAAAAGAGCCGAAAAAGGCCGGCATCGCACTTTTGACGCTTCTGTATCGCGGTAATCGCTCACCATCAGGCGATACGTCTGCTTGTTTGCCCCCCTTTCCATATAAAAAAGAAGTATGAAATATTTATAATCGCTCAAACTGAGGCCTCACAAAGTATACGACGTTACTTCTCTTTGATTACACGCGAAAGGGAATGCCCTTTATGCTTTGCCGTTGTTCATACATTGTACATAGGGCAAATATGACTTCAAATAACAATTTCGAATTACATTACTACATCCGTCTGTCGACATCGAAACTTGTTGCGAAAGAAAGGATATTAGGGGGAAATGAATAACGAACATCTTTGGCATTCGTGATGGGTAGTAAAGGCGCGTCTTCACCGAAATGTGACAGCAAAAAAAAAGGGTGACAATACAAAACTTAGTACAAAAGTTTCCAACTTTTATTCGGTGGAGGCTCTGTTTTAGAGTCCTAAAAAAGTCCGAATACTGTCTTTCTACAGAACTTCTACATCGATTAGCACTTGGGTTGTGGAGGTCTGATAACTTTCGCTTTACGTGATCGAAATTAATCTAAATAGAGCCGCATTGTAGAAGACTTGAAGCCGACCACAACTTAGACTGGGAAAAGAAGTCTTACACGCACAAGAAATCGCGTAGTATATACACATAGATTAAAAAGTGAAATATATTTTATATCATATAACTATAGCTATAGAATATTTAAAACAGAAAAGGACAGACAAGAAAAAGCAGACTTCTTCCTGGCGATGTGAGATGTACGACAAAGTTATATCGATAATAAAATCGAGTAATTCGATCTATCGATATTGACGGCCACGGACGCGGCCTGTACGATATTAAAGGCGCGTTAGAAATACTACACTCATTCGCTTGTCACGCAAATCGGAATTCGCACTAGAGATGTTCCTAGCGTTTAGTGAAGTATTCGACTATTTTATCACTACAGTAATAAAATGAGCGGAGTATTCGATTTCTCTTTATAAGTGAAGTATGTGAACTAATAAAATGCCTATTCTATTCTTTTAAAAGGCGATAAAATTATTTATTACTGACTTTGAAATTAAGTGTCAAGTGTTTTTTTTTTTCGGTTTAATACTATAATTAAATCTGAATAAAAGTATGTATCAGAATAATGTGAGAAATATAATTCTGCTTAGTTGAGTGATTTCATCATATGTGTCTCATACTACTATTATTATGAGCATTATTACCAATTTTATTAAATTTGCTATGAGTATTTAAAAAAAGTTTTGAATAAACTGAACTGTATAGGCACTAGAATAACCACAAATTTTAACAAAAAAAAACAGAATTCAATCTGGACCAAATTTAAATGGGACCACACGGGAAGCACCAGCTTTCAATTAAAAAAGAATCATCAAAATCGGTTCACCCAGTCGAAAGTTATGACGTAACAAACATTAAAAAAATACACTCACACACACAAAAGTGGACTTAAATTGTACAATACTTTACGAAATGTTAAGGTAAAATTTTCTACTACTACGCCATTCGTGCAGAAATATACTAAAGTCACAACGCAATTCGCTGAGAAAAGTTAATACACGTATAAAATGAAAGCACTAAAAGTTCCGAGATTTTCTGCTCAGAAAAGCTGCCGTCCAACCTGCTGTGTATCCCTTTTTTCTTGTTTTATACCCTAATAAAACAAGAACTCCTTACATAAAAACTGTCTAAATGAAACGTTTAGTAGTATTTATGCTATTTCCCAGATAACATTATTTCTTTAGACCTATTTAACTCCGTTGACATTTATTTAAGCACCTTGAAACATATCAAGATAGAGTAGTTAAGATTAGAGACCATAACTTAGTCGATTTTATGAACGCAAATAGCCTAATAAAATCGACTAAAGTCTTAAACAGTCAATTTAGTGTATTGTTGAAAATGAGATATTCTGAGTAATAGATTAGAATTACGTTATGAAGTATATGCGCTATTGATGTTAAAATTATATTTGGTAGATAAGTTTGATATAATGTTTGAAGTTTGAAATACAATACCCACATTTATTTATTTAAAGACAACTCTATCAGTGAATATATGCTGTGACTTTACTTTACAAACATACATGAACAGGACTGAACATACAAGAATCGGAGACTAAACACCCAGACTCAGAACAACAATTTGTGGATCACGCAAACTGTTGACCCATGTGGGATTTGAACCACACTCGGGCTGTCTGTCGAAATACAAATTTGGTCTTTCCTTATTTGAAAAATAAAAAATATATATATGGCGTTCTTCACAGACCTATTAATATAAATGTAGGTATAATAAAATTATTCGTATTTGTATAAATTTCAAATTAAAGATCATTATCTAAATAATAAACATTGTCGAGAACTTTGCATATAAATTAAAATCCCGAAAACAACTCTGTAAAAAGGTTTTTAGACAAATACAAACAAAAAGTTAAAGTCTTGACTTATCCTTTTAAACATCTTTACGACATGATGGTCTTTGATAAGAAATATTCTCAACATAAGCTATGCATGCGTACGCGCATACTATGTGTTTGAATATCGTCATGGCATGACGTGTAAAAAAGTCGGATTTTCAGTTTTTCCTTTCGAGATAATGTCTTATATGCATTCACGCTTGTATGATTAGAGGGTTGGCAGAAGCTTATTCGATATTTTGAGTACTATGTAAAAACAAAACTTGAGAGGTGTCAAGGGACACCCGGATGGAACGAAGTTATACTATCCAGCACTATAACGTCAACTCAATGTTAATAGTGTCGTTACAACGATAATCGTCGTTACAACTTTTGGTCTTAATCCGTCTAGCCCCCTTTCGCAACGCCCCGTGAGGAACTTCGTTTCAATAAAACGAAGAGATTATAAAATTTTGGTATGATCATTTTATTCAATTGATTTATTTGAATATAAATTGGTATGTTTTATTTGCTGGACATAGGCCGATCCAATTGAGAGTTGGTTCGATCCTCGGCTTCTTGGAGAGGCCTACATCCAGCAGAGGACTCGGTAGGCTGATGACGATGATTATGATGTTTTATTTACATAAGTATTTTTTATTTACTTTTCCAAATATAAAATACAGTTGATAGAAAGTACTTAATCTATACTTAATATACTTCTTCATTCCCAGGTTCGATTTACGTCTGTAACAAACTGCTACTGGGTTATTCTAAATAGAAATCCGAAAATAAGTCTAAACCCTAAAATCTGGTCACTAAATGTTAATACCAAAAGTGAATGAGATCTGTAGTAACCTTTGTAGAAGTACCTGGTTCCTACACACCCCAAAATGTCTATGACTACCCCATAGTTTTGTAATATTTAAATTTATACGAAAAGATGAAGAAATATATGATAAATATTTTTAAATATAATACAAAACGTTTTACTGTCTTAAGACTAAAAGTTACAATAGTGCATAGTTATTATATCCTCAATGAAGATATAGACTTAAAGCCAAATTATGTATGCATTTGTCGTAAAATCCCTTAAACGTTTGATGTACCGCGTCGTGAATCTCTTATCTTCTATAGAACGTGCTTTAAATAAATTGGCCTAAAGTGTACTTATATATTAATACGGGTGTACGTTTTGTGTACTGAGAAATATGCAGAAAATGAAAAATACATCTTGTGGCACTCACATTAAGATAGTTATTGCTGATGTTATTGAACTTAGGGTAAAAACCTTGAAAAGCAATGTATGCCTTTTAGCTGTAGAAAAATGTATCTGGAAGTTATCCGTACTACATACTCACTACTATAACTACTGTACACCAGAATCAACAGCAGTGACCCACGAACACAGCGAGTTATGACAAGAAAGTCCTAGGAAATGTTTAACTGTCTTGCAACCAACAACGAAATAACTAAAAGTAAATTGTATAAATTAAGAATTTAATAAAACTGCTTTGTGAAAAGATGATAGTTTTTTTTATGAAATAGGGGCAAACGAGCAGACATATCGCCTGATGGTAAACGATTACCGCCGCCCAAACCAGAGACATCACAAGTGCGTTGCCGGCCTTTGCTTGAAGGTTTGAAGGTCATATTGGTCTGGGAACACCGTAGGCGACAGTTCATTCCACAGTTGTGTTGTGGGAAGCAGAAAGTTTCCAGAAAAGCTCAGAGTTGTACACTGCCAACCATCTAAATGATGGGGATGAAATTGCTATCGCGTATGACGATGTATTTAAATCATAATTTTATTTATAAGTACCTATTTCAATAAAGTTTATGTAAATATTTAAATTATTTTCTATATAATGTGGTTATATGAGCAAATGTCACGTAGTTTGAAAAACATATCCAGATTACATTCCTATTATATAACAAAAATGTATTTGCAAAGATTTTTACACAACGCCATCTAGTTTCAAACTAAGCAGAGCTTGTACTATGAAAGCTAGATTGACTGAAACTCCGAAACAAATATCTGGACTTTGTGACAAAGTACATACTGCACAAAACACACACCGCCATACTTAAAAACATGGATAAAGCACTCACGGACTACCAATATTAATCTATCGGCAAACTTTGCCCTTTCACGAATATAAGCTTATTATAGAAACTTAATCATTGTATACATATTCTATATAGATTTTAATATGATGGGTTGTGTACAACGACGAATAGTCAATTGTACATGAATAGATACAGAACCACTCCTATTATCTAAATATATATTTACCTGCCTAGATTGACTGATTGATTGACCAACACAGATACTAAACCACCTATTTCAAAACTTTACATTTTGGCAGCTTATACTTTTTATGTTGTAAGCACTCAATAAGAAAACATTTTTGTAAATTTTACTCCTGGGGTAAATAAGAGGTGAATAGAAATTCGTAATTTGGCAAGATAAAATAAGAAATAATCTTGTACTTCAAGTCACAGAAAATTCTAGAATATGAGGAATTTAAAGAAATAAGAAGAACAGAAATCGATTAATTTAGTTATAAATACGAAATTTTATGTGCAAAGTGTAGTACTTAGTCTGATTAAAAGACCGAAGACTGGGCTGTAATGACATTAAATCTATATATATAAAAGCGAAATACCACTCACTTATTAATCACGAAATCTCAGAAACTATAACACCTACAAACTTGATTTTTAGCAGGTAGGTTCCTTATAGGATGTAGACATCCGCTAAGATTTTACGAAACTCCACCCCTAAGGGGGTAAAACGGGGGTTGGAAGTTTGTATGAAAGTCCTATGTTTTTGATATAAGAGACTTGAAATTTAAAATGTATGCTCTATAGATGGTGTGGAGGTGTACTAATAATGTATCTTTAGAAATCAACCCCCTTTTGGGGTTAAAACGGGGGATGGTAGTTTGGACGCAAACGAGGTTGCGTAGGTCAGCTAGTTTCAATATAAAATGATTCTCTAATAAATAATTTTACATTGTTGCAGGTACACTCCAGAAGATACAATTAACTTTTATGAAGCAGCGTAAGTAGTAAAAGTCGTGTCAAACAGTTAGAGTAAATGAATAAACTTATTTACGGGTTTTAAATTACACTCAGATTGAGTTGTTGTTGTTGTTGTTCTTGAGTGGAGACCGCGTCTCGGCAAACGTAGTGTAGGACGTCCACAGGCCAGGTGGAGTGATGATTTGCGCAGGACGGCTGGCAGAGGCTGGATGCGAGAAGCCGAGGATCGAACTAAGTGGCGTGCAATTGGAGAGGCCTATGTCCAGCAGTGGACTGCGAAAGGCTGATGATGATGAGTTGTAGTAATAATGTAAAAGGTTGCCTTCTATAAACTAACAGAACCACCGTCAGGTCTCATTATAAATATACAATTTTTCACATGGGTTTAAAAGTGATGTTGAAAATTGACATGAATTAATAACAGCTCTAACCTATTTTGACACAGCAGTAGTACCGCAAAACTAATAATACTATGCTCTAAAGAAGAAATCATTTTAAAAGAAGAGCAGAAGTGAGATGTTTTATTTTTATGCGAAAAAGCTGCATATACTACCCAGTCTGTTTATATTTTGATCAGGTATTATTTCTATTTAAGGTTCAAACCCTTTTACAGTAAGTGCAATTCAAGTTTCAAACCAAAAAATATTGTGAAACTAAATTAATAACTTCCTTTTAACGAACAGAGTTTCACAAACATCCGCAATCTTGTATCTAATTAATCTTATTGTAGCTAATTAAGACATTACGTTTATAAATCTCGCGGCCACTTTTTTTGGCCCGACTTGTACAGATAAGGCGGCTTAGTGTGAATGTTGTCGAGTGACACATTTATCTTAAGTGTCAAATATGAAATAGACAGATAACTTACACTTATGTGTATCTTAGTGGGTACATGTTCATCCGTTGGTATTTTTTGGAGGTACGTTGAAGATAATTTAAAAGGACTATTTAGCTAATTATGGAAGAGTTAGGGTCAACGGCAAACCTTGAACTTTGGAGTTTAATTAAGTGGGATTAAGTAAATTTGTAAACGAAAATGTCTTATAAGTAGGCATTTTATTGTGGCGTTTGCAGTTTGATTAATAATGTAGTTTTAGGACATTAGTATTGTCATCAAAAAGATGATGACAATTGACGGTAATAGATTTGCCCTCTATTAAATACCTAAGTCGGATTAAAAATTATAGTCGGTATCTATACTAATATTATAAACGCGAAAGTTAGTAAGTATGGATGGATGGATGGATGTTTGTTTGTTACTCTTTCACGCAAAAACTGCTGAACGGATTTGGATGAAACTTTATAGTAATATAGATTATACATCAGAATAACACATAGGCTACTATTTCTTTTTTCTTTTATTTAGGCGGAGTCGCGGGCAACCACTAGTATTTAATATATATAATAGCATTTAATATGTCTCTGTTTATTTCTTTGGGGATAAAAGACGTGAGCATATTTAATTTAAAGTATAAAATATAATGAGTTAATCAACTTTATACAGTAACTACAGAGTTGTATACTTTCATTTCAATTCAATAGTCAGTAAATTAAAACTCAGACTTCATTAACATAATATTACATTCGTACATTACACAATATTTAATGACAATAACTATAAAAGGAAGTACCAATAAGACATTACAAGTTACTGGGAATTAACTAGTAACTTTTTAATGGTTTTCTATAATCTAAACCAACTCAAACATTGTCTTTGTTTGAATGTAATGCTTGTTAATAACCAATGAGCTTGAGATGGGACTTGAACCATGAATTGCTAAAATATTGTCCGCTTGTTGCCCGCGGCTCCGCTCGCGTATATGTTGGTTATCGCGGCAATAAGTAGCATATGTGTTATTCTGATGTATAAGCTATATTACTGTAAAGTTTCATTCAAATCCGTTCAGTGGTTTTTGTGTGAAAGAGTAACATCCATCCATCCATCCATCTATCCATCCATCCATCCATCCATCCATCCATCCATCCATCCATCCATCCATCCATCCATCCATCCATCCATCCATCCATCCATCCATCCATCCATCCATCCATCCATCCATCCATCCATCCATCCATTTATCCATCGATATTTACAAACCTTCGCGTTTATAATGTTAGTATAGATTTCTGGTCAAGTAAGACCTACGTAACAAAGTTGGTTATTCCAGTTGGTTAAACATTTCTAATAAAAATAAATGAATATTTTTAAAATGTATTTTTGTAATGGAATAGCAATTGCTTAAAGCAAGTTAAAATAAAGAAATCAGTTTTTAAGATTTTAATTTTGTTCATTTGCTCCGTCTAATCTCCAGAATATACGAACCGATATTCATAGAATTTTCAATGAAATACAGCTTTCAGGAAGAACCCTAGAATTTATTTCAGAAAAAAATAATGATTCAAAACCATGATTCGAACCGTGCTAACGGCCTCATAACGGGTGGTCTACACAATAAAACGAACGAAACCAATGAATCGTTCCATTACACGTAATGGCGACAATAATTCATATTTATTCAAACTCAATATCGTATTTGATATTTACTTAACGCTCTTCCGCGAATTTAGAAAATCACATATTTCTTTCAATGAAAATTTGTGTTAATAGCGGACGGAAGGGACGTTATTTATAAAATATACTCTATTATATTTCAGTGTAGTTCAGTTCGTCTAAAGCCGGAATAAAGTCTTTTAAGCGTCCATTTTACAATGTCGATGGAGCTAGCGTGTAGGGTAGGGCCTTTGTTAAAGGAGGCAGCGATTGAAACACTTTGGTAGATTCAAATTAAATAAGTAGTTGTCTTCGAGAAGAATAAATAAATAAATTGCTGTATTCTTAACACTGAATTTAAATGAAATAAAACATATAATGAACATTAGGGAACAAAAACAACCACTTTTAAGCTAAAATTAAAAGTTTGTATTTTAATTCGACAGTTAAAAATAATTATTTATTTATTAACCTTACAAACAATTAATAATCAAATATATACAGATAAATACATTGTAAATCTTGAGATAGTTATTTTAGACAACAGTAGTGTTTTCATACAAATTTATATTTATTTTAGTTTGCCAAATTACTATGCATAGCAATATGTCCAAAGTATGCAATTCGTATATGCAAATAATAACATTTGAATATGCTAACAAGATTCAAAGAATGCTATTGTTTTGAATTAAGAACTTGTAAATATCAAATGGCAATTTGCTGGCTGATAATCTTAAAACGTGGCTGAAATAGTAAGAGGGAAGTTAAGTAAACTTGTTATAAATAATGTATTATGTGACCGAAAAGCTTAATCAAAAATTAGTAACAGATTTTATTTTGAAATTTCGTTGAACTTCACATAACAATTCTTATTTTTTTATCTATCTTAAAAGTACAGATATTTGGGCAATGTTAAATAAAACACAATGGAATAGAAAGAAAATGACAATGATTTTATTAAATTGAATTATCATTTTCGTCACAGAAACAAGTTCAGTATAAAAAAAAGAAATATTGTTTTGTTTTATTCATCCATTGAGCAACCACTATACCATAAAAAACTTAATAGATGCAACACCAAAATCATATAAACTAATACACCTCTATCGCAATAAATAGATCTAGCTAGGATTCATTTCTAGAAAATTTACCAAAAAATTACACCATAGTATTAGTGCTGTCACGTTTCATTGGTAAGGGTGAACACGGAGGCCTAGTAGAAGCACCTCAATAGGCCGCCATAGTGTGGGTCACCATGCTGTATTGTCTGCGTTCGTAATTAATATGGTGACTCTTGGATTCTATTCATGTTTTCCATCAGCCAGAGTAGAGTCATTTTGGCAGAAAAAAAAACTAGGTATTGTTAATAATGAAATCGCTTCATCTTATATCTTAACAAGACATCAACAGCAGCGAAGTAAGAGCACCCATAAAAACGTGCGTTTACAACGTAAATACAGAAAGGAGGCTGCCATCGGACGTTTCGCAACTATTCTTATATGCACACCACTCAAATACTACATTTTAAATGCTCATACTCCATGCAATTTGGTTTATCATACACTGTAACCATACGTTTTCCTTGCTTAGTGGCTCGCCACTAGTTTAACTCCAAACTGTGGACTTTCTGGTAAGTGTCATAACGAACAAAGAAGGACAATGAAATAGAATTTTTTAATTTTTACTGTGATTTTATATTTAAATGGATTCTGAGTAATACGGAATATCCCCTGTAACTTATCCCATAGGTGTCGTAAGAGCTGCAAGGAGGAGCAAACTAACGTGGCTGCGCTTGCGCTGTGTTTCACTGAGTGAGTGAGGATACCGGAGGCCCATACCCCCAACCCCTCCCCCATCCTCTTCTCCATCCCCCAAAGGCCGGCAACGCACTTGTGTCGCCTCTGGTGTTGCGGGTGTCCATGGGCGGCGGTAATCGCTTACCATCAGGCGATACGTCTGCTCGTTGCCCCCGACTCTATTAAAAAAACTACGCAGAACAATATCTCTGTAAAGAATAAGGTTTACCACAATCTCAATTTCAACACCTCTGTCTTGCGTGTTATGGTAAACTAAAACCTCCTTTTTAAGAAGAGAAATGTTAATCGGTTAAAACGAAAAGTATTTAGACGCAGTAGGTACTCGAATACTTGCCAAAATATAAATGTGACTAACCTCAGATATATTCTATCTACAGAAAGCAGTCTATAAAATGCATCCGGTTAATCTTCAATTTCCCAGGTGCATCTTGAACAGTATATAATACAAATATACTCCAGTGTACCTGCAGTACGCTTCATACAATACCAATCTGGTGTATCACCATTGTTACAGAGGAAACACGGTCAAACACTACCATTTCTCGGCATAACATTCGCTATTTATGTTTCCTTATCTGAACTAACCGTTAAGCTTTAAAGCCAGAAACTTAAATCAAAATTTGATTTAGACGTTATATTTTATGAGTACAAAAGCTATTTAGCATAGCAAGATCTAGACACTCGAGGAAATGAGTTCCGTAGCTATATAAAGGTACAGTTATGAATTCTTGATGTTTTATATCTTTGAAGGATCACACAACGTGGTGGAGAAAAATTAATTCAGTTAACTGAACGGTTTGAAATAGGAGAAATGTCTGCTAAGTTATGGAATACAGTACGTTTAACTTGGTATAGATATATGTATATATAGCCTGCTGATTTAGTGGTCAGTGACCTTGCTTTCTGAGCCCGAAGTTGTCGCTTTAATTCCGATCCCATACAAATATTAGATAAATAGAAGAGAATCAGCGGGAAAAACTCCAATAACCATTTTTTTATGGAATCGGGGGCAAACGAGCAGATGGTGGTAAGTGATTATCGCCGCCCATGGACACCCACAACACCAGAGGCGTCAAATGTGCATTGCAGGCCTTTGGGGGTGGAGAGAGGGATGTTGGGAGGGGTTGGGATATGGGCCTCCGGTATCCTCACTCATTCGGTCAAACACAGCGCAAGCGCTATTTCACACCGGTTTTCCGTGAGACTCCTGTCGAACCGGTCCATTCATGCCAAAGCGTGGCTCTCCCACTGTAACGTAACTCATTTGGCAAAAAGAAACTAAAATACATTGGTTTTGTGCAATATCATGGTATAATTCGGGTCGGTCCACTCAATTTGGGCCTAAACGTGGCAATCCCTGATAAAGTTTGTGAAATAAATTCTTGATCAGACACAACCTTACGTACGCGTATAAAAGTGAACCTGATCGTTTTTATATCAATAACAATAATCATTTATTTTCCCAAATCTCAAGTCCCTTGTGGCACCAAATTTACAACCTTCTGGCCAACACGTTCTTTTGAGAAGGTTGTACCGTCGCGTCCTCATGCGAATTCCACAATAATCCAGTTAAATAACTCGCTACAATTACTCCACATAAACGTCTTGCCGGCATTGTATCGAAAATGAAATTCAACGCTAAGGCCGTGTCGTCTGTCAGAGAGGGTTCCGTAGGTGTGTTTAGAACGACTTCCGCCAAGTTATGAAGGTCCAAGTATCCTGTCCGCTGATTTGAATACTACAAACGTCGCTTTAGATACATTGAAAGAACTATCTATTGCCTGTGGCTTCACTTGCGTGCTATTTTTATTTCGTGCTTCCAACTTGCAAAATGACGAACATGTATGGAACTTACAACCCTTTTTCTTTATTTTACCTTCTTTACGGGTGAAATTTGTACAAATCCTTCCTATTGGGTGATTACGTACTATATAAAATATCAGCTGCCAAAATTACAAGTTTGTAGCCCTAGTGGTCTAGGCTCTGTGTTAATGAATCAGTCTATCTAGGCAGGTGCAACATTCCCGGTTTACACACTCCATATCAACTTTATTAAATGTTATCTTCCATACATATTTAAAAAATATCCATACGCAAAAGAGGCAAACCGTCGTTTTAGACATATTCTTGGACTCTTTTTAGATAATTACTATGAGTTTTGCGATCAATAAATTTAATAACAAGTATTCTCTACTAATTTTAGCTTCGAGATTGACTAACGAGAAAATAGATCAAATAATAATGACACCGTTCTCACGTTTCGTTGATTTCGAGGAACCCTAAAAACAAAAAGAATTGAAAAATCTTGATAACAGCCGCGTGGGGTGGTGACAACTACGGAGAAACAAAATAAAAGGTCTGGTGGACTCCAGAGGTGTCGGTCCCTCGAACGTTATCTGACCGTGAGGGCCCTGATCGATCGACGCTCTTCGAAATTTAAAAATTCAACAATGAATATTGTCATTGAAGAAGTCCGTTTAGGAAATGATGATGTCAATACTTTTTTTTTTTAAATTGATGTTTTTTTTTCGAAGTATGATAACTGTAGCTGAGTGAGTGAACAGAAAGAGTAATTTATACACAAACAACCTAGATTTTTGTCTTTTAAAATCTATTTGCAATATAAATAAAGTGTTTCTTAAAAATTTAAGGCAAACATTTTTGGGTGTTAAAATAACACTGTTACTAAAACAAAAACAGTTTTCAGACTAAAAACAAAAACTCAAAAAACACAACAATGTCCTCAAATTCCCGGCTGCTACTTCATATAGGATTCATAATAAAGTGCTAAATTTTAATTAAAAATCACTTGCACTGCGTCGCTTGCACACAAAAAACGACGAGGATCTCGCTCCGAGGATGCCCGAACGTTGGCGATGTTACCCGAACAACCGACGGCCATTACGCATAATTACTCAATCGCCGAAACATGGAATGCTTTTCGGCCGACTTTGAAAGAGAATGGTTTTGTGTTTAAAACCTTATTCGGGTAAGAGATTATACTTGAATCATTGATAATGCGAAAATGGAATTTCTACGACCCGTAGTTACAGCTTTTGTTGATTGAGGTTGAATGTAAACCATTCGAAAGGGGTCGTGAAAGAAAGGTCGCGATAAATTAGGTAGGTATAAGAATACAGAAAGTATCTAACCCTTTTTAAATTACTTGAAATTCGATTCAACTTGATTTAATTCATTAAGGCGCCAAATCGCTTACCTATACCAGAAATACAACTAGATGTTAATCTCTGGACTCTAAACCGTGGGTCTCTAAACATCGTAAGTCATAAAAATGGAAATCATGGAACCATCAATTACTGCAAAAGAAATTTAGTTTTATGGTCTAAAAAGCAACACTTTTCAACCTTTGCGGTTTTGTTCTTGTAGTTTTTACGAGTGCTGTAGAAATATACCCAAATCACACTAATATATAAAGGCGAAAGTTTGTGTGTATGTTTGTTACTTTTTCGTAAAAACTGCTGAACGGATTTGGATGAAACTTCAGTTATATAGCTTATACACCAGAATAACACATAGGCTACTATTTGCTGCGATAACCGACATACACGCGGGCGAAGCCACGGGCAACAGCTAGTGTTAAAATATTCGTCACCACAGCAATCTAAATATTTCCTCTCAGATTTGATTACAGGCAGCATTGATTTGCTGACAACCGACTTCGTTATAACTACTACTACCATTCTTTAATTGGTAAGTCGGTGCTAAATCGAACTCTAAATTCAAAGCTCCCTAAAGCGCAATTTGAACTTCTTTAATGCTTTTTACATAGATGAAACTGGCTTTGACAGGTGTTAAATAATCTAATAAGGCCTCTATTTAGGAAGAATCGACTAATAGAATTCTCGTATAGTGAGTGCCATTAGAATATAGTTGCATTTTTGTCGGTGATTAGGGTAATCATAGCTCCATGGGAGGTGGGAATGCTACTGTTGAACTGTTGATGTATGATATCAAGGCCAAAGTGGCCGAACTACTTAATTATGCGATTTATAACGCTATCTTTTTATGTTAACCTTTTACAGGATACAAGATCGTTTATTTGTCCAAAACATGTGTGTGTGTAGAACAATCATGTTTTGCCTTTTCGGCATACAAATATTACACAGTCATAGCATATTCATTTAGTAAAGTTAATTAACAATTTAAAATATATGTCTTTATGTCATTTATCATTATAGTATTTATTTACAATATATCAGCTGCCTATTATTGTGTACAATATAAATAAAAATAAAGATCCATATTTTATCATTTTTTTATAACGTAACTATGCTTATACAGTCACGAAACAGGCTGTTATTTTTACCTTGATTTTTTTTACACAATTTTATATCAGTATTATTTTATTTGCAATTGTTATAGTCATTTAACTGGCCATATCAGCTTGCCCAGCTACGATTTGAAAAGCTGTAAAACACTTCTATAACTTTTTATTCATTCATATGAATTCATATTCATATCATTATATACACGTGGCTAACATATTTTTATATCCGCACTTCTATCAAATTGGTGTTATGAAGTCGGTGCAATGCGGCGCGATGGCTAAACCAACTTTAGTAAAAACTCTTTTTGCAAGCATTAAGACTTAAATTGAATTTTCTATCACATTTTGCCCCTAAACACATATAATGGGTCTTCTTTTATATGTGTTGTTTATATACTTGTGATGCTTAGATTGTGATGGATAAGAGGACATTTGAGAGGGTTTAATCGAAAAACATTTCCTTTATACCCTTATGATCTCAATTATCTTTTATTATAGGGTTAATTATGGCGGAAACTAATGTCCTAAGCGACTCTGACTCTACTGGCTTGTAAGAATTACACGTATAAACCAACACTTCTTACAATAATATTAAGTACCGCTTATAATGGACACAAAACTGTTGGAAAACTAGAAAATGCAGTATTAAACGTTTATAAATAAGGCTTTTATCGTTAGTGTACCACAGGACAGCATTGGCGTGGACAAATGGTTCCAATCGTGGACGCCGTGGCAGCCGGTTATTAGAATTTATCAAACCCAGTGCTACTGACACAAACTATAGTTGAATGTCTGCTTAAAAAATAATCTAGGATATGTGCAATAGAATATTGATTAATGGTACAGTACCGGAGACTGGTGATTAATTCACGAACCTCTTATTCATAGGAAGGTATAGACAAGGGGTATCTTGGACTGGCTATTTATTATTTAACAATCAGTTCTCATTCGTTTGCTGTGTTGGAGATAAGTTAGTAGGTAATTTGTTAGGGGGATTGACTAGACTAGAGTTTGATAAAGGTACGATGAAAGGTCTGGTGAAGGAGATATAACGATGGTATTTGTGAGGTGGTAATATAAATATAATAGAAATATTCTGCGATATGTTAATGAGAGCTATCTAGATTCAACAGAATTAAGAAAATTAAATCACACTCTTCTTGCTAATAACCCTTTAGAAATCAAAAATCTTGCAAGAAAAAGTTTTCAAAATTTAACTCGATTACATATTTTTTTTGAAAAAATGTATATAGCCTAAATCACCCGGGCTATTATTACGAATCTATTGACACCTCATTCATTACAATTGTTGCAGTGATAAGCGTATTTCGTTCGTCGTACGTCGAGCATACAAATACTGCCAAAAAGATTTCCCATCCTTTTTGCTTCTCTGTAGTCGGGGGAAAAAAACTGCCATGGCTTTATTTAATTGTATCAGCTAGTATTCTAAGTCTTCTAAGACAATAATATCTCTTTTCTGACCTTCTGACTATAATTTTCGATTCACAGTAGACCTGTCATCGCCATCGCCGCCATTAACCAAATTAGTAAGGATGGGAAATAGCAATTTGTCTAGTCGATATATTTTAATTGCACATTATAATATTCGAATGAATTGTCTTTGGAATAGACAATAATTTATTCCAAATTGGAATATAAGTTTAATTTTATTAGCAGTACATAAGTTACATAATTAAATAAGATGTATGTAATTTTGTGTAGTTGGCGTGAAAAAAGATTAAATGTACTTTCGGCTCGTACATATCTTCTTTACTTAGTATAAAATGAAGTTGCTATCGCTGTCTGTTCGCTTAGATCTTATAAACATTCAACAGATTTTAACGTAGTTTTTAGCAAAAGATAAAGTGATCGAAGAGGAAGATTTATATGTATAATATATGCATACTATAGTAGAGGCAATGCGAGAATTAGGAAGATTTCCGTTCGAGCTGGGTCGCTATTATCTATACTTATAATAATAACTACAAATTTTTACAAAAAAAAACCGACTTCAATCTGGACCAAATTTGAATGGGACCATTCGGGAAGCACCAGCTTTCAAATAAAAAAGAATCATCAAAATCGGTTCACCCAGTCCAAAGTTATATAGGTAACAAACATAAAAAATTAAATAAAAAAAATACAGTCGAATTGAGAACCTCCTCCTTTTTGAAGTCGGTTGAAAATGTAACAGGTCCAATTCTGTACATGAAAGGTAGTTTGAAAAGTTTTTTTGGAGGGTTCTCTATTATCGATACTGAAGCCAAAACTGTATTTTTTTTTTCATTTTTGTCTGTCTGTCTGTATCTTGGCCGCGCATCACGTTGAAACTACTGAATGGATTCAAATGAAACTTGGCATGATTTGAGTTCATACTACTGGGTAGGACATGAGATACTTAAGTATTATCCCGAAATTCAGCACGGTTTCTTGGAAAGAGGGGATGAAAGTCAAAATTTGTACTTAGTTGTAATTCAATAACACATAGTCCGATTTCATTCATTATTTTTTGCTAGAAAGAAAAAAATAAAATAAAACGGGAAAAGTTAATATTTTTTATCCGCGACTGTACACTACCT
Source organism: Diaphora mendica (assembly GCA_949125395.1). NCBI lineage: Eukaryota > Metazoa > Arthropoda > Insecta > Lepidoptera > Erebidae > Diaphora > Diaphora mendica. The sequence continues at coordinate 25,372,362 of OX421319.1, forward strand.
GTGGGAAGCTGAGACAGATATGTAAATATGGCGGTACGAAGTACGGCGGGTCAGCTAGTAATGTAATATGTTCATAATAAAAGCTAACTATTTTCATCGGCAACTCTATACACCACACATGACTGAAATTAAACAGAGGCTGTATGTACTATTAGAAGTAGATAGATGACACACAGACACGAACATAACCATGCTCATCACATAATAATTGTGTCAATGTGTGGAATCGAACGGATGGTTTTACTCTCAATAGTATGGACCACTAAAACTAGATGAACAGGTGATTCTGACATTTATCAAACTGTTTTTTAATGCCAGAAATTGCAATTTAACAGTATTTTTAAATTGCCATACTCTAGAAGGAGAATGCACTCAGAATTTTAACTATAAAGCTCATTATAAACTGCATATAATTATATAGCCATGATAATGTTATGTCATGTTTTTGGTAAAGTTTCAACTTAGAAGGTATTTGCCTTTCACTTAACACACTGTTTTCTTTAATAATTCAGTAATAGTTATATTCACTGTTAAAAAGAAATCGATAATTTTTGTGACCTGCCTTTCCCATCACTATGCTATGTGAACCAAAGATTACACCAAAAGCTACTAAATAAAAGAATCAAAAGTATGCTTGATCAAAACTACAGTTAAGGAACGCGGTAAAGTACCTCTTTAGTCCAAAATGGTTGTCCAGCAGTGGGAGGCTAATAGGCTGTTATTACTTTTATAACATTTAATAGTACATATATATACAAAACAGTACATTCGTTTCAATCAGACCTTCAAAGTTCCCACCGTGTACCATAAATAATATAGAATTAACACTCATTCAAATATTTCTAAGCAATCGAATTAAGCGACCTCATTTTTATTTTCGTGTTAGGGTGACCATATAATTGTGAAATGGTGAAACATGTTCGTCGTTGGTCTCGCGTCAGACTGCCTCGTTGGTCTCGCGGTTGGCGTTTGCGTCTGCTGATCATGAGGTCTCGAGTTCGATTCCCGGGTCGGACTAAATGTTTGTATGATCTACAAATATTTTCGTTTCGGAGTTTAGGTGTTTTCTATGTATATTTTTTTTTTTTTTTTAATGTTTGGCCTGCCAAAATGACTCTACTCTGCTTGATGGAAAGCATAAGCAAAATCCACGAGTGGTGGCCACCATACTCATTGCGGATACAACAATGCAGTATGGCGACCCACACTATGGCGGCCTAGTGATGCTTGTGCATCTTTTAGTCTAGTCAAAAAAAAAAAAAAATTACAAAAAAAGCGTATATATGTCTTTGTATCAGTTGTCTAGTACCCATAAAACAAGCTCTGCTTAGCTTGGGACTAGATGGCGTTGTGTGTTAGATGTCCGAAAATATTAATTTATTTATGTCCGAATTTTCATCCATTCGAGGTTTAAGCAAACCATTTGATCATGAAAAAAGAACAATAAAAATATAATAGGGCCAGAAAATATTATACTCGTAAGTATATTAGACCGCATCTGTCTGCAATTCCGCGTATGAAGTGAAACGCATTAAATTCGGTTGTCTCTCAAAAAAGAAAATATAATTATATAAGTCAGATTCGGTTACCCTACTTATAGTTCACGACCGCATGAGGAAACACAAAACTCTAATTACCCAATAATAACGTCCAAATTACAGTGCTCAATCATTTTAACCACGTTAAATGTTAGTTGTAATGCAAATTGAATATCAAAGTTGTAAGTAGCAGTTGAGTACCGTTCATACAATTTTTTTAAACAAAGATATTTCGTCTGAAAGGTCTCTTATAGGTCAGTTGAGTTCAATTCTCGATTTCATTTGTAGCTTTTAACTGTTCAGCTGGTTTTGAATAGGCTAGCGTTTAACAGCTGAATGCGTTTGATGTTCTGAAGGTTTTATCTGATGATAGTATTAATAATCACTTTGGTTTGGTAGATAGATGATTCTGGCATAAAAAGTGATTTGAAATTGACAAAGTAAAATTACAGTAATTAATAATATCTTGCCTTCAGTTCTTCTTGAGCTACCTTACCCTAATCTTAATACCTTAATTATTTTATTGTCATGTATAAAAACGATATTTTTTTAGAAGGATTGACGTCAGGTAGGCGGCTATCCTTTATAATATTAAACATATACATATAAATTGTATGATAAAAATAACAAAGTTTTTTTTTAGCCATCTCTTAACGTCCTGTGTCACGGAAGACTTTACAAACATATATGATACGGACACAAAGAATACCTAGACTTAGAACAACAATTTATGGATCACACAAAGTGTTGTTCCATGTGGGATTTAAACCCTCAACACTTGGCGTAGTAGATAGAATGTGGCGGGGCGACCGCCCAAACCACTAGACAAACCGTGCAGTCAAATATTATTTCCTTACATTAGCTGTCTATGCACTATAATAATATAATCAGACTACTGATTGATTTGATGATTCCCACACAAGATATGATGTGTCATGATCAAATTACACTTAGACTCAGAAGAAACGATCGTTTTCATTTCACAATTATTTGTCCTGGTAGGGAAACAAATTCCCGATTATTGTTTCGCCAGTTAGGGTCACTAACCACAAGACACACAGCCCATTTAACTGTTAGAGAATAGCTTCCATGAACGGCAGAATTAATGTATGTTTAATTACACGAACGAACTCTACATGAGTGGTTGTCATTACCATGTACTTATTTATTCGCTCGCTTTGTGCTCAGCCAATTACGCCGTTTTATGTGTTTTATTAGTGATTATATCAAAATTGTTTCTATTTAGTGTGGGAATGCTCATTAGATGTTTTGTTTTTATGGCTTTGACTGGTTGTGGTATAATAATTTTATGGGAGCGCTGTTATAAAAAGATAATGATGAAAATGTTTTGATGGCTCTGACAACTGAAGCGTGGTGGTTTCCATTGCGTTGGCCGCATCCGATATAGCAATATTTAAGTAAAAGTTTTATTTTTTTGTTTTAAATATAACACAATAAAGTCAATATATATAATTTAGACAAATATAATTTAAGTTTGTGACTTTCATAGCCTTTATTAAAAAAACAAGATAAAGTAAATTAAATTTGGAGTTGAACTAAGAATTCGTCCATTTCATTCTATTCGCTTAGCTAAACTAAATAAAAAGCAAAGCATAAAAAGATCAAACTAAAATATTTTCTCTACACAACAAATTTTATAGTTTCTCTATAAATTTTAATGTTATAAATTAAGAAAAAAAATGAGCATAACTAATGTTAACACCAAACACTTCATTAATAACACCAGCTAAACACTAACACCGGATTAATATTCGACTCAGCATAAATAATAATCCACATATCACCTTTAAACGCCCACTGTCGAAAATCATTACCCTACTTTCTGAGGTTGAACACAAAATAATAAGACCCTCCTACACATTCGCTTCCAGTTTTAATTAGCACGATAATAAATAAATGTTTGTTTAGATAACTCTTGGTATTATAAAAGGCGGGAACTTGTTAACTAAAGCCTGTTCGTCTAGTGGTTATTGACCCTAACTGTCCCTAACTGCTAAGCCGTAGGTCATGAATTCTATTCTCAACCTAGACAAATGAGTGATGAACAGGATTATTTGTTTTAGTATAATTTATCTATAACTAGCGATCCGGTCCGGCTTCGCACGGATTTGGTACTATGATATGCATATATTACACATGTAAAGCTTCGTCTTGAATCACTTTAACTATTGCTTAACTATTGCTAAAATTAGACAGCGGAAGCGACTTCATTTTATACTATGTAAACATATGTATAGTATAAACTAAAGTCTCTTGCGCTGTCTGTTCGCTTAAATCTTTTAAAGTTCTTCTTCTTTTCAGTTCATACTATGTAAAGCTATACATATGTTTAAATAGTATAAAATGTAGTCGAAGATGCATATATGTGCAGTAAACAACACAAATATGTACTAAAAATGGATTTTTTTTAACATAATCACTGCGCTCTTTAATACATGCACCATTTGATTCTCCTAACGACTACAAGCGATTGTGTAGAAGGTCCATTATGTTGCATTATCATACTTTTATCTGTGTTAACATGAAATTATAGATTTTTAATAATATTAATGAAACTATTAACTTTAATCGTTAACTAAGTACCTATTAACATGCTTGCAACATTATCAACCTCTAATAAGGCTATTATTCACACACATTTCCCCCATGAATCATTAAAAATATGCCGTTAAGGTTAAATCGCCTATAATCTTAAGCTGACCTAAATTTGTACCGCTTGTCTATATCCCCAGGGTTCAAGTATATCTAGTGCCAATTTTACAGTATCGAAGTATATTTTACACCTAGACGACGGATGCAAAACCTATTTGAGACGCGCATTGAATAATAAACTTTACACGTATTATTATATAGCTTAAATTGGATTGCGAAACGACAACAACCTGCGATTCCACGAAGATGATAATGATTTGTAATATGAACTTTAAACGCTTTTCAATAAGGGTTACAATGGAAATTTTTATCATTGGGGTCCTATCTATAAAGCGTGTTCTGAAAGAGGCTCACTATTAATTGTTGGTCATTATTTTGTAGTGTAGAAAGTGGCGAGACGGTAGTGCTCCACAGTGAAATAGGTTGACAATGATTTTCAGATAACAGGAGACTAAATTCTGTAAACAATTATATCAGTGTGTCGATTTATTGTGAATGATATTGTGCGAGAAATTAGTGATAGTAGAAAATGTACAGAAATAATGTTTATGATAACAGTTATTCTGTATTATAAGGTTAGTAGCACGCCAGCAGAGATAAATTTCTATCAGTGACGTATAAATTGAATAATAAAATAGCATTTCTCGCTATTTTCCCTTCAGTCCTACAGCAATGTATTATATTTTGACGGATATTAAAGCATTATATCTGTTTATAATAAACTAAAGAGTAATTTCATTGACAATATCCGTATTACAACGCTTTTGATGGTAAAGCAAACTAAAAATAGGATCCGTTAAACTACATTACAATTTCATTTTTGCTCATCTTTTTACATTAATATTTTGTGTTTTCTCATCTCAAGTTGCCATAAAATAACCTTTTAAGGATATCGACGACTTTCATTCATCTACGTTACGAAGGCAATTCGATACCTTTATTAAATCGGTTTGGAAATTACCTACGTTTTTAAAACACCTCTACTGTATCGGGGGTCAAGACACACGAAAATCAATAACTATACCCACATAATATCCTAATTATCCCATAAAATCATATTCACCATACTCCACAGTACGTGTTAACGCTATTCTGTTAAGACATATTTGTCAATGTTTCATAGTCTCTATACGTTTCACTTTCTCCTTTACACCATAGACCTTATAGCATTCCCATTGGACTTTCTAGATAAACAAAATTACGGCTGTAATCTAAATGGTTGTGTGTTGTGTAGTTACATTGGTTATTGGGATCGTCTTGACCTTTGATAAGATTTATTGAGAAAGTAAGATGTCTACAAACCTGTAAAATAAATCAGATGTTTATGTGGAATTGTTTCTTTGAAAAATAATTGGTAGCTAGATAGGTTATTACATAACCAGAAGAATATAAACTAAAGTCTCATCAAATACAAAAGGTAGGTAGATGGCGCACGGCCTTTTTATTGTTGAAGCAAAAAAGTAGCGTAGTTCCAAGTAAGAAACCACAGTACTTTTCGTCAGTATCGCACAAGTTGTCGATACTTGTACGATACTGATGAATAATAGCATAGTTTCTTAGCATGTGTGTGCGTTAACGCGTGTGTTTTCTTGGAACTGGACTGCCTCTGTGGCACAGTGGTAGCGTATGCGACTGCTGTCCTTGAGGTCTCGGGTTCGATTCCCGGGTCCGACCAAATGTTTGTATGATCTGAAAATATTTGTTTCGGAGTTTGGGTGTTTTCTATGTATAATATGTATGTATTTATAAAAAAAGTATATATGTATTTATATCAGTTGTCTAGAATCCATAACACAAGCTCTGCTTAGCTTGGGGCTAAATGGCGTTGTGTGGTAAATGTCAGAAATATTTATTAATTTAACTACGCTACTTTTTTTGCTTCAACAAGAAAAAGGCCGTGCATTCTCTACCTTTTTATAAATTTTATTTGATCTGAGACTAAAGTAACACTGATATCTTTAACGCTTTTATTACTAACCGTGATTGATAAATTTTGTCATGGAGATACTTTTGTTGTAGTAAAAGGACATAAGCTACTTATTGCTGTGATAACCAACATGCTTGAGGACTGAGCTAGTTTCCTATATCTATAGTGTTACTTTTTTTTTATGGAATAGGCGGGCAAACGAGCAGACGTATCGCCTGATTGTGAGCGATTACCACCGCCCATGAACACCTGCAACACGAGAAGCGCCACAAGTACGTTTTCGGCCTTTGAGGGGTGGGGGGAGGTAGTGGGAGGGGTCGGGTATGTGTCTCCGGTATTCTCACTTGCGAAACACAGCGCAAGCACAATTTCACACCGGTTTTCTGTGAGGCCGTGGTATCACTCCGGTCGAGCCAGCCCATTCATGCCGAAGCGTAGCTCTCCCATGGTGAAACTACTTCCTTTTCCCTTATCGATTTAATATTATATACGTAACTACAGATGTCATTTAGATTCTGTAATAGTTTCTCTGTGGTTTTATTCATTACACTTTTTTTTTGTTTACCCGACATTTCGATCAAATTTGAGTCACGAATATGTAGACCTGTAAGTCATGATAGAGTTACTAAGCGCTAACTGATACCTCATTAACATTTTCGTTAATTACCGAACCTTAAAACCACCTCCTCAGTGTTTTCTTACTTAGAATGTTTTGTGTGTTTGTGTAAAATAGTTTTTTTCTTGACACCAGGTGAAGTGTCTCATGTTTACGACTTAAGTAAGAAAATCTCAAATGATTAAATAAACAGTAAGGTTAGAACATCAAAACCATTTTCCTTTCCCATCTTATCGGTCTAGAATCCAGACGTCTGAACGAAACATTAACTTGTGTTGTCCGCCATTAAATTCTATTGGCGACTAGACGTTGACGGTGCTGCTCTGTTCATAAAGCCAAGGGGCTTTTATATGTAAAGCAGATGGTCCTTCGAGCCGATGCATTCTCTGCACAATTTTTATATGCTGTCTTGTTTTACGTTCTCAGTCTGAATATGGTACTATTTGTGTTGGGGTATTTTGTTGAAAGTTAAATAGTTTTTTTTTGGTATTATATTATAAAATACTTGTATTTCATTTGCTTCGCTGTGATATAATGTGGTGGCATTCATGGCCTGTATGTACTACCTGGATGATTCTTTTTAACCAACTTTAAAAAAGAAGGAGGTTCTTAATTCGACTGTATTTTTTTGACTGACCACTGTTAACTCATAACTTTCGACTGGGTAAACCGATTTTGATGATTCTTTTTTTATTTGAAAGCTGGTGCTTCCCGTGTGGTACCATTTAAATTTGGTCTAGATTCAAGTCGGTTTTTGTTTTAATGACTATTTTGCGGTAAATTTTGTAAAAACGAATCCTATCTAGATCAATTTATCGCCCCGAAACTCCCTCTTTATTTTATTTTGTAAAAGACAACTTTCGCACTAGGAATAAATCCTGTGTCGCGGGGGATTTCACAAACACACATGAAACGGACACAAAGGACACCCAGATTCAGAACAACAATTTGTGGATCACACAAAGTATTGTTCCGTGTGTGATTTGAACCCACAACACTTGGCTCAGTAGAAAACGGTGTGGCAACCGCTCAAACCACTAGGCCAAACGTGCAGTCGACCCATGCATACTAAATTTCATGAATATCGTATGAGCCATTTTTTGCCGAGATTCAGATTATATATATATATACAGAAATTACTCATTTGAAGGTATTAGATAGATAGATAACTGGCATTAAAAATAGATAAAAACAATCTTTGAAACGGGATGTATTTCGTGTCCTTAGCTTGACTCATTCTAAAGCAACTTAACACTTATATTACATCTTCTTATATACATATAAAAGTATATTGCTACTCGAGAACGTCTTGGCCGATTTAGCTGATTTTGGTTTGTCAAATGTTTGTCGTAGTCCAGGGAAGGTTCTTAAAAATAACTTGAAAATAAAAATGTCAGGTGTACGAACTAGCGGGCACAGCTAGTAATATATAAAGCATATGGCTACTATCATGAGCTACGTGTATATATATGTTATTAGTTATTTGATTCGAACTAGAAAGGTGTTATTTATAATCAAAAATAACTTATCAATAACTAGTTTTTTTTCATACAGATACGTTACCATTTCCGTTACCGTAACTGTTTAAATAGTTTACGTTCCTCTACAGAGATACAATCACTTGATAATTCTAGGCATGCGGTAGGGAATGGCTGTGATACCACAGGTGAACATGTGATATGTGTTGCAGTGTTAACTTAAATGACCGTTTTATATTAGATCGCTATTATCGTTATAGGGAAGCTATCGCTGCATTAGCGGTATCATGTTTTTATGGCATTTTGTAACGGTACGGTAGCATGATTTTATAAGTAGCATAAATTCATTTTATGCGTAAACTGCAATAATTATCGTTTTTAATAGTTTGTAGTTAAGGCTGAAACTGGTAAACCATTTTTCTCCTTCACTCTTAGGTTTTTCTCTCAAAGCAGCAACACACTTGTGAACTACAAGTATCGATGTACAACTTCCGCACTATGAATATTCCTGTGTCGTGATGGGCTTTACAAACAGAACGGACAACGAACAGCCAGACTCAGAACACCAACTTTGTGAAAGCCACAAAGTGTTGTCTCATGTGGGATTTGAACCCACAACATTCAATGCAGTAGAAAGCGGCATAAAGTTATAAATTCAATTACTGGTACACAAACAACAAATATCAGAATTCAATAATAGCTTGTGTTAAGTTATTGATACAGTTATAGTTATGTGTTGTATCGTTGAATGGTTGATTAGAAAACCTTTGTAATGTTTCACCTCTAGGCTGTATACTAACTGGGTCGCAGGCGCATTTGCAGTAGGGATGGGCAAGATTGTACGGGATATTAAAGAAAGATTCATGTATATTTCAATAAACGTTAATATTTTGAAAAAGTGTTTACAGTAACAATTTACAAAGACAAATAATATATAAAATATTGTTTTCATTTTTTGTACTGCCTTGTTTGTCCAGTGTCCAGTGGTTAGCGTAAGAGACTGCCGATTAAGAGGTCTCGGGTTCGATTCCCGGGTCGGACTGCTGTTAGGTTTTTCTTACAAGAAATTATTAATAGTAACCCGGAGTACGGTAGATGGCGGTGTTTCCCGCCCGTGCCTCGTAAAGCACGTTAAGCCGTCGGTCCCGGTTGTCATGAACATCTATGCCAATCGTTATTGGGAAGTCAGTACCCTCAAATATACTGACAACTAGTTCAATCTTCGAATTCAGTTAGCCTCAGGGTTGAGGAGGTCCGGTGCAAAAACTAATATTTAGATAAAACCGGTTAAATTAATAGCCGACCCCAAATAATCTTGGGAATAATAAAGGCATAGAGGATTATGAAGATGATGTATGTTATTGTTCTCTATTTTGCATCTGTTTGTTTCCCTAATATATAATTTAAAAATTAATCTGTGGCAGGTCACTGCAATTTTGTCAATATTATATCATATTAGGTAAGTAATAATTTTAGTTGTGTCACCCGATTTTTTTTTAGTTTTGTTTCAATAAGCGAATAAATAAGTACTTGAAAGCCATTTTAAATATATTTTCTACATCTGCAGCTAGATTTTGATATTCGATTAACGTTTTATTCCCCTTAATATTATTTCTTGTCTTACTGCTTTCTGTAAATATTATACATAGATTTTGTATGTATATAATATACATACAAAATGTTATTTAAAATATTTGTATTTAAAGTCCATAACAAAACTATTACAAGATTAGGCCAGCCCTAGCTCTAAACATAATTGAAGTTCAATAAATTATTAACGCCAAAGGTGTTGGCAGCCATAACTAGGACACTAGTGTTGTACTTAATTATGGTTTATGAATCTGTTCCCGGGATCGATATGCTAAAATAATTTTGGTTGGCCCGCCAGGCATGATCACCTCGCCTAGTCGGAGGATTCTCCCTTTGTGTTGGAGGGACATAGCACGGGACATGACACCCATTTCTCCACACATACTATACCACTTTGTCCAGCAAAGGAATATCACATGCTGTTGATGATAATAATGGGTATAGTTCATCTAATCAGTAATAATTTATTGATTAATAATATTCTCTCACAGGAAGGTACAAATTGGTTACAAGATATCTTGGTACAAACTAAAGTTTCCAAAAATTTCCCTAGTGAGAGCTGGAGTCCATACTAGGCTCGAAGCCTGTATTACAAATCTCCAGGCCCACCCTACGGCCGACAAAATATTTTTATTTTATTAAATATGCTATTCAAAAACATACAGAAACAGAAAAATGCAACTGCACCTCCAAAGAAAAGAAAAATATAGATTAAGGTAGGAACTTAAATTTATAGTTTAGAGGTAGTAGAGCCACGCTGATTTCAGCACAAATGGGCCGGCTCGACCGGGGCGGTACTACCCTCGCACAGAAAATCAACGTAAAATGACCACGTTCGTGCTGTCGTGTTTCGTTGGTGAGTGCGAGACCGGAGGCCCAAATAGTCTAGTCAACAAGTTCCTATACTTGTTGACTAGACTAAAAGATGCAGCAGCATCACTAGGCCGCCATGGTGTGGGTCGCCATACTGCATTGTCTGCATTCGCAGTGAGTATGGCGACCAATACTCTTGGATTCTGCTTATGCTTTCCATCAGGCAGAGTAGAGTCATTTTGGCGGGCCATACATAAAAAAAAAAAAAAAAAAAAAAAAAAAAAAAAATACAAAATTATCATTAATTTAACAAAAATAATTAACAAAAATGAGATCAAAATCTATCTAAGGTTGTGTGTAGTAGTGTTGTGTGTGTGTGTGTGTGTGTGTGTGAGAGAGAGAGAGTTTAATTAAATTACAAAATAAGTGTGAGTTTAAATTGAGTTGAAAGAATTATAATTATATTATTGGCGCGCGTTGTATGACGAGCGTATGGTACAAGTTGTGAGAGTTTGTGAATGTCCAGTGAGAAACTATGAAAGTATGTGTAAAAGACTTTCGGTCTCATCATAGGTCAAACTAATAAGCCAGTTTGTGGTGTCTTTTTTGCATTCATAGATTGTCAGTGGATATATGTAGATATGTTTATTTACTACATTGTACAAATAACTACTAAGGAAGTGAAAGCTTCTTTGTGCTAGGCTTGTGTGAACTAATTTAGGAGGCAAAATAGCATGTCTATGTCTATTAGTTTCAATATGATCCGGATTGTAATATGTCTGTGAGTGTGTGGTTAATTAATTTAATGCGAAATAAATTCTCAACAGCGAAAGTGTTAATTGATTTAAATCGGGCACGACAGGGTTACAGCAATGTAATATTACATTGGTACCTTTGAGTTTACAGGGAAGTTGTCCCGATGGAAAAGACACAAGCTTACTTATAAATATTGAGCGTATTAGTTACATATTACTTATTTATATTCATATGGGTCTTAAATACAAAATACAAAATCTTAAAATTATACAAAATTAGGAGAGCTCCTTAATGATTATCGTCTCTGAATCAAGAGTAGATTTTTTTTAAACGCCGATTGATGTTAAACGATTGTACAAATTTTGGTTCTAAATATTCTAATTAAGGTCAGATGCTCTTTTTTTAAGGATTATTATCATTTACAGCGCATCGGTAACTTGGTAACATTGTTTTGTGTATAAGTCTCGTAGTTAATTTACTAGATTACTAGTTGTTGCTCGCGGCTCCGCCCGCGTGTATATCGGTTATCCCCGCAAATAGTAGCCTATGTGTTATTCTGATGTATAAGCTATATTACTTACTGTAAAGTTTCATCCAAATCCGTTCAGTAGTTTTTGCGTGAAGGAGTAACAAACATCCATCCATACTTATAAACCTTCGCGTTTATAATATTAGCATTATGTTAATTCAATTGAATACTCCGAATCCTCACTACAATTTATTTAATACCCCCTATCCTGTTTATTCTGAGAGACCGGTCGATGACCCCCAATATCATAAAAAAAACAAAAATTGATTTACAATATCAGTTGTCTAGTATATCCTTTGTCATATCCAGTATTTCTATATACAATCAATACAGCCGTAGGTGGAAGGTAGTACCTAGGGCATTCTATTACCAGCAATGATTAATGCCGCCCAAGCATTGGGATGCTTAATTGAAATCCAATTTTGATTTACAACCAAGTATCTTTAATTGAAAAATTTGCTGGTACCATTTAATTGGTGGGTTTTGTTCGTATCTCTGGTATGGACAACGAATAATAATTGTGATTATAACCTAGTTTTATAATAGGTTCGTTGCTAAAGCTTCTGTATTGATAGATTTGTTGGTTGAAGTTCTTTTAAATTGTTTTATTTTCTTTATGACCGCGGGAATGTTTAGTTTTTAGCCGACTTCGAAAAAAGGAGGAGGTTATCAATTCGACCGTTTTTTTTTTGTCACCTCATAACTTTCGATTGGGTGAAACGATTTTGATGATTCTATTTTTATTTGAAGGCTGGTGCTTTCTGTGTGGTCCCAATTTAATTTGGTCCAGTTCTTGAAACAGGTATTTTTTTGTTAACATTTGTGATTATTACTGTACTACGTTGGTTTCAAATGTTGTCTAACTTTAGGTATGTACTAACAATAAATATTATAATACTGAAGTTAGTTCGGTTGTTTGGTTGGTTATACGTGTTTATCGCAGGAAATAATGCTAAGCTATATAAATTAAATTAAATATGATGCAAAAACGGCAACTTAAAAAATATTTATCTTTAGTTACGAACAAATAATGAGGAACCTAAATAATCACTCTGAAAAACGGAAAAAATACTTTTAAACAAATTTATAAGATGGAATATGACTCTCAACTTCTTTTATGTAACCTTCAGCGAAATTGAAAATTTAAAGATCCTTTTACATGAATAAGAAATCTTTATGTAATTCTAGGAAATTAATTAAACCTTTCTCATTTACTTGCATTCCAACTACAGTAAAAGCTCCCACATTAACCAACCTACTTCACATTTAGAAAACGGTAATCCAACTTCTGATTTCCAAGTTTTTGAACCTCAGAAGCGCGTAATCGTAACTGACAACTACCAAACCAGAAACTAAAGCACCCAACTCACGTACGTATTATTTAGTTAGATCTCACAAAAAGGGATTGACTCGGATCATTAGTGACCAAACCCAGTATCAGTTAGACAGATACGTCTTATTCAAGATAGACTGCATAAATAAGATGCTGAGTAGTAAAATATTAGATGCAAAGGGCCGGCAAAAATGTTGTTGAACTTACATAGAGTTATGGTATGGCGAGGAAGCTGGGATGCTTTCGATGTAGCTGGTTTAGTCCAGCTTTTTATCCGACTGTGGCAGAAGGAGGGTTCTATTAGATTGGATATATAAAAATAAAAGTCGTCAGTTTGTAAGTTTGTAACAGTCTACTGTTGAACATAGGCCTCTTCATGGTATAACAATATACTACGCCAGGTATGGCATTCCGACGATCGATATGACGTCATCGTCGCTATAGCTGGTTGGTTCATTTCGTGTTATGTTGCTATTCGCTAGTTCTGGTTGGTTCATTTCGTGGTATATTGCTATTCCCTGGTTCTGGGCGGTTCATTTCGTGTTATGTTGCTTTCACGTGGTAACTGGATAGTGACGTCACATCGACCGCTCTCGGAATGCGAGACCTTGTTTTCTTAGACCATGGGCCTCTCTTTAGCAACTAGTACTGTCCTACTATTCTGAGTTATGTGGTGTGCCGTGGGAGACATCTTTGACTGCAACGAGCTGATGATGATGATTATGATACCAAGCTGGTCAGACGGATTTTGTATATGGTTTGTTTCAAGTTGTTCTTCTCTTTGCAGTGATGTTTACCTGTAAAGTTTGCTCCCTTAGTCGGTCACCACACGGACAGTTTATGGACTGATTCATATGCAGTTTTTTTGTTCTTTTTAACCGTCTTCAAAAAAGGAGGAGGTTCTCAATTCGATCGTATATTTTTTTTTAAGTATGTTCGCGGATAACTTCGTAGTTTATGAACCGATTTAAGTGATTTTTTTTTAATGGAAAGGAGATTTCCCAACGGTGGTACCATGATAAGGACACTTAGATCTTATGATGGCATCCAAGAGAAATCGAGTCGAACCTTGAAGTCTGTTGTTTTTTTTTTTGTTAAAATTTTACTTGTATTTATTGCAAACTTTTTTTGAAATTTGTATGGGTCTAAGATGCCTAAATAAACACATTAGTGATTGGATGACCAGTACTAATGGTTAAGCTTTGGTCGAAATTTTTAATAGTAATATTTTTCAAAATGAATCCTAGCTAGATCAATTTATAGTCCCTAAAACCCCAGCATACTAAATTTTCAAGAAGATTCAGATTACCTGAATAAATTTATAAGAATATCTCGATTAAGGGTATTAGATTATTATTATTAGCTTTTTTTTGTTTATGGAATAGGCGGGCAAACGAGCAGACGTATAGCCTGATGGTAAGCGATTACCGCCGCATATGGACACCTGCAACACCAGAGGCGTTACAATTGCGTTGCCGGCCTTTGGGGGATGGGGAGGGGTGATAGGGAGAGGGTTTGGGGTATGGGCCTCCGGTATCCTCACTCACTCGGTGAAACACAGCGCAAGCGCTATTTTACACCGGTTTTCTGTAAGGCCGTGGTATCACTCCGGTCTAGCCGAAGCGTGGCTCTCCCACGTTTTTAATATCTCCCAGCACTGCTTATTCAAAATACACACAAATAAATCTATTCTCGTAATTATACACACAATAAAACAGTCCGATTCGTGTTTTCGACTAACAAACACAAATATTACATAACACGTCCCATTTGTGATGTATAAACCTACTAAATATTATCAGTTTCGAGATAATTTTACAGTAAAAAGACTTCCTTACCCATTAGTCTTAAAACCACGTATAGACGAGTTCCTCCGATATCTCCGGACACCTATTTCCCTCATAAATTCTCCATATTAATGTATTTTATCAACATTGTAACCGATTTACAAGAAAACGCTCGTATAAATTATTATATAGTGAGTTTAATATTAAAAAGTGCTTATTAAATAGTTCATTAAAGTCCGACCAATTATACTTAGTCGGTTAATGTTGTTTTAACGGCTGTTGGTTAAAACATTTATAGTGGAATAAATTTTCTATGAATATCATAGAGATTTTTATGTTTTAACTACAATCTGTTATGGGTAACAGGATTACAAAAGGAAATTGTTTTTGTGTGTTAGTAGCCCTGTCAGTTAGGTTAGGGGTCACTTGCTGTAGTTGGAACGCAAGTAAATGAGAAACGTTTAATTAATTTATTAGGATAACAAAAGAATTTATTATACAATTAAAAGGGTTTTTAAAACGTTTAAAGTCTTATTTCATCTCAGAAATTCTCATCTTCCATTCTCAGCTATTCCAGAAGTATTTTTTTCGATTTTCAGAGTGATTATTTATATTTACCGAATTCGCTTACATATTTGTAGAAAAATCTAACACATTTACTTTTTAATTTATTATATGAACGCCACAATGATTTTGCTCTCCCTCTCTGGCTCTCCCACGCCACAACCGTGGGAGAGCCAAGCTTCGGCATGAATGGGCCGGCTCGACCGGACTGATACCACGGCCTCACAGAAAACCGGTGTGAAATAGTGCTTGCGCTGTGTTTCACCGAGTGAGTAAGGATACCGGAGGCCCATACCCCAACCCCTCCCCCTATCTCCCCCCCCATCCCCCAAAGGCCGGTAACGCACTTGAGATGCCTCTGGTGTTGCGGGTGTCCATGGGCGGCGGTAATCGCTTACAATCAGGCGATACGTCTGCTCGTTTGCCGGTCTATTCCATAAAAAAAAAAAAAAAAATTTTTTTTTTTATGATATAGTTGGCAAACGAGCAAATATGTAACATCTTAGAAGGAAAATAGAACGAAAGAGAGGAAGAAGAAGACCGAGGTTGCGATGTATAAGGAGGTCAAGGAAGCGGCTCTTGATAGGGAGAGCTGGATATAGTTGCATTAAATAAATGATGATGTATTATATACAACCCAAACACAGAATATAAGAAAAAGCGATATCGTGCGCATCACCCAATCGTCTGAGATGGAAATCGCACCCACGTCCTCTGGATTAAAAGTCAGGGTTACTTACCATTATGCAAATAAGCCTCTCTCATAACATCTAGTACTTAGAAACATATATTTCTCTTGAGAAATCAACTAACATTAAATCAACAATAACCTATAAATTTAACAGCAATTTAACAAAAAGGAAACCGCATATCTATGATACGAATAACGAATATCAGTACTAGATATAAATTATGCTTTCTCAAATGTACTCATAACTCTAATACAAGTACCTTGTGCGTGTAGGACTTCACTATTGCTGTCCCTCGGAGGTACAAATTCAGGCCATCGTTTAGACTTGTAATACTAATGAAGTACATGCAAATATGTTAACAATATATAGTCCTACATATTTGTTTTTAATATACTAGTCCAATAGACTTAATACATGTCATTATTCAAAGTATAACAAAGTATAAGTGGACTAAAATATTATCATTTAATGAACAAATGACAATAACTGAGTTTAGAATAAGCCTTTCTTATGATTATGGTGATTTTTATACTTCTCAGTGGTTTAATTAGATGCTGTGCCTTTCTCGAAGAATACTTTACTCAATACAAGATTTTTTTTTCAACGTACGTGGGGACGCATGAACTTAACCCTTTTCTGAGAGGAGACCCGAACCCAGTAGTGGCGAAAACTTTAAGCCCCTTAAACTACATTGGAGATAGTCTCTAACGGAAAAAGAACTGGAGTTGAATTTTCATGCAAGGTACAAGTGATTAAAATGACAACTGATATTTAGATCAGAATCTTTTTTACGGCTTGATTGGGAATCTGGCAGGTCTTAGTTCCTTAACTAAGGTTAGTTCTGCAAGCAAAGCTGAAACTTGTGTGAGTGTCGGAACAGAACCTGATGATTGCCCTGATGCAGATATGCATGTATATTTGAAATACCAAATGAAAGCAGCTTAAGAATTGAACTATGGTAACACTAGGTTTATACCTAGTATTCAAAGCGACTTATGTCGAAGTAAATACATTTCCCAACAATCATAAACAAATCACGCATATAAAGGAACACCAGTACTGTCGTTACTTATAGCTAATTTATTACGACACCTAAGTACCATCTACGAGTACATTCTCTTATAATTCCTGTTATTGGGTAAGTCTAATTAAATATTGTATTAATTGCCTTTCCGCCTGTCGTTGAATAGCTACAGGTATGTAGGTAACTTGTGAAAGCTGGCAGTTTTGCTGTGCATATTTTGTAATAACATTGATGATATTTATGACTTAGACAGAACTCTTCCTATATACTGTTAGGCCTATTAGCGATTCTTAACTGCTAAACCAGAAGTTGAGTTGCTCGAAGCCCGCCCAGAACTAACAATTGCGTTATGATGATGACGATTATTTGTTCTGGGTCTGACTGTCAGTGGTACATTTAAAAGTAAATTAAGTGACTTATTTTGTCCGTAATTATTCATCAAAAGCTCTTAGTTTGATTTCGCCTTAGATTACATGCTACAAACAAGTTGGTATAAATTAATATTTTCTTTAGAGTTCTATTATTTGTACTGCGTAGGTTTTTCCTTTGAACTGGACTCCATATTTTTAATCCATCTCCAAAATGATAATAACTTTTAGCAAACACAAATTTACGATCGTATTACTGCAGAATCTCGTCTTTTAACATACTTTAAAGCTATTTTATATTGAATGAAAATTCCTAGATAAGGAACACACATACTAAGATATAAGTTCTAGGAACGCAGTTATCCATATTATTAGATCACTAACGGTACCGTTGGCCCCTGAAATGCTTTAATCAATCATTTGCGATATAATGCGGTGATACTTTTAGTTAGTTTCCGCGTAATATATTAAACGGTGATAGGGATTCAGGTTGGGTATTAAAATATATTAATAGTATGTTATCGTTTATACTATTTAGTATTACAGGAACGAATGCTGTTATATCTAAACTAGCGATAAAAGCAATTAAAGATGCTTTTAGTACCTTGATATTGTCAACGTAGATGACGTTGTGTGTAAGATGTCCGAAATATTTATTTATTATTTATAATGATATATTTGGACATGACTCACGACAAAAGGCAACAAGGCAGAAATTATACTATGGGTATTAGACAACTGACAAAATACTTTGTTTGGTAAATCTAAAATAAGAAAATACACAAACTCTGAAACAAACATGTGCAGATCATACAAGCATTTCTTAACACCCGGGAATCGAACCCGAACGCACACTAGTCGCTTGAATTTAACACTGCAAGGTGATTACAGAAGGGTGTTAGCTTTTATTCGTTGCTTAGGGGGCGTCCATTAATTACGTGAGATGTTTAAGGGGGGCAGGGGGTTAAGTCAAATCTCATCTAATCTTACGTTGGAGAGAGGGGGGGTCTCAGCAAATATCACGCAATTTTTTTTCTTATTGAAACAAAAAAATATATACTATTTTGGTCCATTTAATCCAGATTGTACATGCTTAAGATTTAATCTTAAGCGTAATCGTAATACGATTAAGATCATTCACTAATTCGTTCGAAAGAAAATAATTTCGTTCATACTTTGACGTTACAGCACCAGCTAAGCAAGCGTATGTTCCACAAAATACGACCCTCACGGATTGTCACAAGACGAGCTAAGAAAGCAAGCGCCAACGGCTTAGAGTGGCTAGATCAGAACGAAGTTGAAGGTGCTCCTTCAACTTCATCCATATGATTTTATGATTTATATATATATATATATATATATATATATATATATATATATATATATATATATATATATATATATATATATATATATATATATATATATATATATATATATATTTATGATTTTAGATATGTTGGTTCCAATAGTCTCTCTTGAGACCGCGCATGATTCTCCATGGACTGAATTAGAGTAGATATTCTTTTTTTTGCGTTTACGTAAGAAACCCACATTTTGAAAAATCTCACGTGAGATTGGGGGATGGGGTAGGGGGTTGAATAAAATCTCACTACATCTCACCAGGGGAGAGGGAGGGACAGAAAATTAAAAAAAACACCTCACGTAATTTATGGACGCCCCAGTAGAAGTTCCTGTCGAGTTGGCAACTAGTTCCGATTACTTAGTTTATACTCTTGAAGTACACACATCAAAAGTGTCTAGGGATCAACATATGTGTCTAGGGATCAACATATATTTTTGCAATAACTTTTCTCCTGATTGATATTAATTAAAATTTTCTTTAAGGATTCATCAAATAAAGTGTTTTCGTTTGTCACAGTAACGATAAACCAAGTCACCTTTGCATTAATAAAGAAATTTGCCATTTTCCTAATAAAATGATTTTTGACATTTGAACCACTAACATTAAAGTTCGAAAAAAGACTGAAATAACAGTTTTCTTTAATATTTTATTAGGTAACTTAAACAATTAATAATCCGTGTTTCTACCGCGAACACTAACACAAGAACATCGGTTTGGCATACTCAAAATGAGTTCATCCAAATCACGCTGTGGAATGGCCGCCCATGTTCGTTGCAACAACAAAAAAAGGTCTTCTTGCGACTGGATACCCTCCATATTCGGCAGAGCTCTTCTCTGTAGCATATCCCATGCATGCTCAATCGGGTTCAAGTCTGGCGACTGAGCAGGCCAGGGCCAAAGCCACATCTCAATCTCAAGAAATCCGCATAAAAATGCTTGATCCCTAGACACTTTTGATGTGTGTATATATTGGAAAACCAGTGGCCATCTATACTATAATATTTTAAAGAGGTAAAGTTTCTAACTTTGTTTGTATAGTTGTAGGAGGTAATCTTCGGAAGTACTGACATGATCCTGAAAATTCTGTCACTAACAGAAAGCGAAACTATTCAGGAGTGACATAGGCTATATTTAACTATGATTAAACAAGAAAAAATGTTAAAAATAATAATATTTGTAAATCAAGTCGAAGAAAAACCGGCGGTTAATGCCCAACGAAGTGGGCACGCACGGGTATAGACATTTTTTTTTTAACGCACTGTGCCATCTAGTCCCGATCTAAGCAGAGCTTGTGTTATGAGTACTAGACAACTGATATAAATACATATATACTTTTTTTTAGTAAATACATACATATTATACATAGAAAACACCCAAACTTCGAAACAAATATTTGAAGATCATACAAACATATTCCGACCCAGGAATCGAACCCGAGACCTCAAGCACAGCAGTCGCATACTCTACCACTGCGCCACCGAGGCAGTCAAATTTATAAATATGACACCCACGATACCCTATATGACTCTCGCGAACATTTATAAGAATTCTTATTTCAGCTAACGAGACACCACTTAAGCAACTCAATTTACAATGAATAGACATTGTTATAACATTATCTGTGATCAAAACAAACACTTTTGTCCATTGTTAAGTCACACAATCATTTGCAAAAATCAATATGTGTTGATTTTCGTTGTGCAATATATGCATATGATATGTATCGTTTTAAATGATGGGTGTGCGTTAATATGTCATTGATAGTTCGAGGGCTTTTTTCTTAATATACTATTGTCTTTATGTGATTAACATATATTTTATTAAAATGTTAATGAGTAGGTATTAATACTTTTTGAATTCACTTGAACAAATATTATCTGACACTTCTGACATTCGATCATCTGATTTTAAACTGAGCCTGTGCGAATATGGCGTCTGTATTGACAGGCTGACTTAAAACTATTGCCTTTTCTTCAAAAGGTCAATACTGGATGCACATATTACATCAATGTACATGGGTCTAAAATGTTGTATATGGTTTGTTTCGGCATTTCTTCCTAGAATAAGTTTTAGAAAATGTCGGCGCCTTCTAGCTGTTAAAGATTTACATACAAAAACAAATAGGTAGACTCGACCGTATTACTAACTTCACACAGAAGATCAAACTAAAATAACAGCATTGCACACACACACACACCAACACACACAGTCTGATCCCAAAGTTGGCCAGTAACCCTTTTTCTACAACTATAGGCATGTCGTGGTTTAACGGACACCACGCCGTTTCCTACTTCGCCAAGTGTCGTGGGTTCAAATCCCACGTAGGACAACACTTTGTGTGATCTACAAATTGTTGTTCTGAGTCTGGGTGTTCTTTGTGAGCGTTTCATGTATGTTTGTAAAGTCATCCGCGACACAGGATTTATTCCTAGTGGGGGAGTTGTATTTAAAAAAAAAAAAATTGTATGACAACAAGTAAAATTTTAAACAACAAAAACCGACTTTAAGGTTCGACTCGATTTCTCTTGGATGTCATCATCAGATCTTAGTGTCCTTATCATGGTACCACCGTTGGGATATCTCCTTTCCATTAAAAAAAGAATTATCAAAATCGGTTCATAAACGACGAAGTTATCCGCGAACACACATAAAAAAAAAAACGGTCGAATTGAGAACCTCCTTCCTTTTTGAAGTCGGTTAAAAAAGCAAGCACAAAGAAATTTGTATCTCTATTTACCTAGAAATTCTTAACTTCTTTTTAAAACAAACTTGCATGATCGCAACGAAGTCCTCCTAAGTCTATACTAATTTATTCCAGCAACGGAACAGTTCTATTAAAGAATTACAATTATTACCAAACCGCAAAATATAAAGCTCTTTACTTGAGCGCTTAGTTCAATGATTACTGTCTGAAGGTATAAATCATAAAAGTCCTGGCCCTATCCCACTGACTGACGCATTTGCTTCCACCCACGGGAAAATATAATATAATTCTATTCTACGAGCATGTGACAAGTCCAGCGTAGACGGGACTAAGAAGCCGTAGAAATCTATAATAACTTTTAAAGTATGCGTTTAATGATTATATTTATGTTCATGTACGAGTATTAACGGGATAATGTCATAAATATTAAACAAGCGATACTTGTATACATATTTAATCTGAATATCGGAAACGGCTACAACGATTTTCATGAAATTTTGTGTGCTGAGAGTTTTGGAGGCAATAAATCCATTAATTTTAAAAAATACTGAAGCTTGGTCATCCAGGTACTAATAGTTATAAGTAAGCAAAGTCTTACAATGATCTGATTCAATAGTCATATCATAATAATACTGCTGATATACTTACAAACTTAAATTACATTCAAACATTCAAACATTCGACTGCCTCGTTGGTGCAGTGGTAACGTACGCGACTGCTGTGGTTGAGGTCTTGGGTTCGATTCCCGGGTCGGACCAAATGTTTGTATGATCTGCAAATATTTGTTTCGGAGTTTGGGTGTTTTCTATGCATGATATGTATGTATTTACAAAAAAAATATATAAATGAATTTATATCAGTTGTCTAGTACCCATAACACAAGCTCTGCTTAGCTTGGATCTAGATGGCGTTGTGTGTTAAATGTCCAAAAACATTTATTTATTTAAACATGAAAGAAATATACCCTTTGTACAGATAAAAAAATATTTCGGGTCTGCCTAATTATTCTTTTTAATCGAGAAAACAGGTGAACCGATTTCCATGAAAATTTTACTGACAGAAAGATGATATTACAAGTATTAACTACGCTATTTTGACTTTATAATTAGGGGCTCTTAAAAAAGAAAAATTGTACATGATATAAAGCCGTGAACTGCACAGTTTTTTAAAATCTTGAGGACTATCTTTAATTATCTCCCACCTTCTTAAGTATTCTGAAGTAATAAATAAAATATCTCTATTACATTATTAACATAGCATCAGATACGAGCATTGACTACCCTGTATTCTATTCTATTTTCTCCAAATTCTCCTTCCTACTTAACCACACAACTACAATACTTAGGTGCACACCACGCTAGGAACCTCAGGTCTTCTAACAACCTACTACTTCACTGTCCCCCTCACAGCTCTGAATTTGTACACTCCACTTTCCTAATACAGTCTGTCCTGCTTTGGAACGCGCTTCCTCTCGAGATCAGAATGGCAAAAACACGGCAAACTTTCAAATATATGTTGCGGAAACATTTTCTAAACACACTATCAGATCCACCTTAATTTTATACTCTCCCCTTCTAAATCTTATATTATGTATATTTATGTATGTATAATTGTAAAGATATGTATTTAAACACTTATTTATTTATATATTATTATTTAAACATTTATTTATTTATATATTATTATTTAAACATTTATTTATTATATATTATTATTACTATTACTTATTGTATATGTATGTATATTTTCTTTTTTCTTAATTAAAGTTATTTCTGTGCATCTACCATGGCTAGCTCTGCATCGCCCTAAGGTCGACTGGCAGAAAATGCCTACGGCATTAAGTCCGCCTTTGCCACTTTTGTGCATAAAGATTTAAATAAAATAAATAAAATAGCGCCAACCGTATTCGTAAGATACAACTTAAAAAATTCTAAGTATTCAACTTCAAAAACAATTAATGGTTTTACGATCGAGACTTTCAGCACCCATAGTGAAGTATGGCCGGTAATTCCATCGAGCAGATGTAAATATCTATGGATACATTTATATGGTGGTGGGTTTGTGGTAATGGTGACTTTCTGCTGGCTGGTGGCCATGCACCATCGGTCATACGTCGGTGCAATGCTTCATTGTGGGATCATAGATTAGTAATTAATGGATGTGACAATGGTAAACGCAGATAAGCTTTTTTATTAATATTATGTAAAAAGATTTGAATCAATGGATTACTTGGATTTTTGACTAAGTTTTTTCGGTGCTATAAGTCTTTTAATTTTGGTTAAGTTAGATACTCAGTTTATGTTGCTACTCTAATACTATTTTCCTTTAAAGAACGGACAAAGAGATGTACGACCTTTGATTCTACATTATTTAAAACATTTTTTCTTATCCGAGATTTGCTATAGAGAAAATTTCAGATCAGGGATACCTATGTATCTATTACTCGAGCCTCTATTAATACCTTAATTTACCTTTTTGGTTCCGTTCGTATTCCATCTAAAATACTTATAATCCCAAGAAAGCGACCAATCACAAAAGTAACGGACTAAAAGGGTTTTGGTACTATATTCATATTCTACACAATAAAAAAAAAAAAAAGATTATTATAAAGGGGATTTCGAGACCATAGTTTTACAACTGTATGCGACTTTGACAAAGCTAAAAGAAATATCCGAGTAGGTATTACATTTCTTTATTGAATTTAACTCGCTGCGCAGGCGGTAAAAGACATGTAACATGTCAATTTGTCTATCACCAGCCGTGCATAGTGACAAGCGTGTGTTGTAATTAGCATACAGATAACTGGCCAGATTAAATGTATTTACATTTTATAAAAAATCTCTTGCATATTTATACCAAGTGCTTTTTGCTTAAATTAATTATCGTAACACCTTCAGAAAATATTTGTTCAATTATAATCCTGTCAAATTGGAAATTAAATAAATTAAAGTAGATTTTAATAAATATGCATGCACTTTTTATATAAGTGATATCACTTAGACAAATATATATATTAAAAAAAAAATCCTTTGGAACATTGTCACGCTCTGTTGTGGTTGTGAAAATAGATAAAAAGTGTCCTAAAGTTTGATTTATATTATGTCAAATTTGGTGCAGATTTTTTGACTTTCTAACGCATTTTATATATTTAGAAAACATAGTAATTCTATCGGTATCTAGTACATGAATATCAAAATACATTCCACTTTTATGATATAAAAAGATGCCACATCCATTGTCGTTCAGTCGGTGGCTCATTCTAATTAAGCAGCCAGCTAAAGATTTATAAGATATGGAGGCATTAGGGAGATTTATGCCTAGTTGTGAATAATGAGATAACTCTAATGGTTAGCCGTGTGTTCGCTCAGGTGTTTCAATATGAAATTCTCATAGTACACTCGGTCGCAACTTTTATAAGTGACGGTAACCGCTTGTCATCTGATATGAACTTGATTGAATATGAATTGTTGTATTGTAAAAGTTGTAAGTAAAATTGTAAAAGTACAACAATAACCACAGATATCACCGCGGGGCGTAGCTAGTTATACATTCCTCTTGAATCACTCTATCTATTACTGAAAACTGCATAGAAATCCGTTGAGTAGTTTCAAAGATCTAAGCGAACAGACAGCGGAAGCCACTTCATTTATAAAAATAAAAATGAGTGATGTAAAGTTTATTGGTTAAAACTCGAAAATATATTTACTTTGTTTAGGTAAAAAAAAAGAAATTTAAATCGTATAGTAATCTGCCCTGTAAGATTATGTAAGAACTGACATACGCTGTGCGTAAAAGTTCCAAAAAATGAATAGAATTAAAAAAAAAAAGATTAAGTAATCAAATTTCGCTTACGATTTCCCACACAGATTAATTTATCTAAGCCTTAATTAATCTAATCTCTTTATATTTAACATCCTTCGCAAAACAAATATGTACAAGAAATCATTACCATATTAAAAAAAAAAAAACTGAGAAAAAACCCGTTAATCTAAACTACAGTTAAATCGAATGATTAACAAATAATCTTTATCGCATTAGTGTCGTATTATCAAGAGAAGTTGGTTGCGCAAGCGCATCGTTCGAAACGTGAACTCGATAGATTTCGTTCGAATTTGAATAACGACATTAAAACCAACCTAATTAGATTGACGCTAGCAGATTCCCGTAGTTTTGTCCGTGTTTTATACTCACTGCTCTGGTTCCTAAACGTCATAGCATGATGTTATTTTAAAAGCTTCATCAAGAATAAATCCTATGTCAATTTAATTAAGATCTTATAGTCGATTTGAAATCAAATGTGATGGTATTTCTATGTCGCTTTAATGAATATGATTTAGCATCCTAAAACTGTTGCTATGATGATCAAGACTGAAGCTCTTCAGCGGATAAATAATTTTAAAGATTAAGGTGAGAGGTCGCTAGTTGATAATAAAACGCCATGACTAATAGGGCAGCTAATCAACACGTCTAGCTTATAACATAATATCGCATTGTTTAAATTTCAAACAAATATTTGAAACCTTGATTTACGAAGGAATCTCTTACAAATTTACCTCCTCATTCCACGCGATACGTCTTTGGCCAAAATTTAATACGAAAAAAAAATCGAAACGAACAAACACGGAGCCGAGGAGAAAAAGCACCGGCGCGACCTGTTATGAAAATGAACGTTTGTTGTGTGGGTCGTTCGCCGGTTGTCACTCCCTACCACCACAAAATATTGGATTATGAACTTACACAGCTTTTGAAATATAATGTAATTTTAATATGGACGTTATTACGCGATTTTTAGACTGACTGTTTAGTGATTTAAGCATTCAACTTACTGCATCCCCATATAAATATGTATAGGTAAATAAATATTTTCGGACATCTAACACACAACGCCAGCTAGTCCCAAACTAAGCAGAGCTTGTAAGCTTTTAAGTATCATAATTTATTAGTGATAAAATATATTTCTAGACACTTATATATCTATATACAATTATAGATATATAAAACAAAGTCTAATTAGTAACACCATTTATAACGCAAGTACCAACGGCTGGACCAATTTTTATGATTTTTGTGTTTTTGAATCATTCGGAAAAGGATTATCCTTTTTATTAAAAAGACGATATTTTTTTTATTTTTTTTTTATAGACAACTCCCGCATTAGGAATACCTAAACATCCTGTGTCGCGGGGGACTTTACAGACATACATGAAACGGACACAAAAAATACCATTAAATAACATTATCTGCTTATTTATTAATTGGAAGGCAGAACTAACTTCGCTGGAGCAACTGGTTTTATATAAATTATATTCAGACAGAAGAATAATTGTGCACATTACACTACAATTTGTCCTAGGTAGGAATCAAACTCACAATTTCTAGCTTAGCAGGCGGGGTCACTAACCGCTACACAATTAATCAGTTTGACAAAGTCATACTTAATATGACATTTCAATCCAAGACATACTTGTTCATAAGGTTCGTATCAACAAGTTTTTGTGACAGATACGCAGTGTTGCTATCAGCTATTTAGCATTAGTCACGCAATATATTTGCGGTTCGTTTATTGCCATAGAAAAAAATATCACATTGATTTATTAGCCTAGAAGCGGTAGTCTATGAACGAGTATTTGTCATCGTTCGCAGGACGACTCAATCGTTGATTGATGTGGAATACGCATTAATAACAGATATATTTATAGAGATATTAAATATTAATGGAATAAAACATAGTAAATGTGTATTACTGTTATCCGACAGAAAGAAAAAGACATAAATATAATACTTTTATTATACACGGACTGACCTGCGCAACTTTATCGCGTCTCTCGAAACAACATTTTCTCAGCTTCGCAACATTTTTTGGAACAAAGTTTCTTATAGCGCGTTGGGAAAGGGGGCTAGACGGAAATAAATGTAACGACACTTTTCGCGCCAAAACTTGTGCTGGATACTCAACAAGAAATATAACAAACTTGTTGCCAATGTCCATACCATGTTGAATACACCGGTTTTCGTCCGATCACCGAAGTTAAGCGACATTGAGCGTGGTTAGTACTTGGATGGGTGACCACCTGGGAATACCACGTGATGTTGGCTTTTTGCATTTATTTACAGAAAATATATTGTTTTATAGTATATTTTGTAAAGTTTGATTATGTCTAAAATAATCTGAGTATTTTATGCGAATTTTTATTATTAGTAGCATATCATATATATATAAACTTCGTGCCATCCGGGTGTCCCTTGACACCTCTCAAGTTTTTTTTGTTTATTCCGCTCCTATTGG
This sequence comes from Diaphora mendica, assembly GCA_949125395.1. Lineage (NCBI taxonomy): Eukaryota > Metazoa > Arthropoda > Insecta > Lepidoptera > Erebidae > Diaphora > Diaphora mendica. Next base: position 25,400,406 of record OX421319.1, read on the forward strand.
TCGTGCCGTGATGTTATAATAGCCTTTGGTATTCCTCTCTAAGGGCTATCTAAAACTAAAAGAATATTAATTCAGTTCGATCTAGCAATTTTTGAGATTAGCGTGTTTAACAAAACAAATTCTTCTGCAAAAAGTTACAGGGTTTTTTTTTTCAACTATATTTAATAAATATTTTTAACGGATAGTAGTAATATCTAATATTATGAATTCGAAAGTAACTTTGTCTGTCTTGTGACACTTTCACAGATAAGCCGCTGAATCGATTTGGATGAATTTCGTTATAGCGATAGATTGAGTCTTAGAAAACGACATAGGCTAACTTGTGTTGCGATAACTGGCAAACAAGTGGGTGGAGCCGCGGGCAAAAGCTAGTATTTGAATATAATATTAAAATAACAAATTCGATAAATCTACATTTAATTTACTATATTTCTCTATGGCCAAAGGCGTTCTAAGGTGTTAGACTAGTAATTGGCTAGTTTGTCTATGTGATAGAGTTTGATTAACTAGACATTTTATAGTTTTTCTATAAAATCTATTTTATAGCTTTTAAATGGCTTTCTATCATCAGTATCAAAAGGTTAAACAAAATCGCTTAATTAACGAAATGTCAAAATATTGTGTTTTATTTTATTTAAGTATGTAAATTTTCTTACAATGTCTTAATGGAAAACCGTTTATTAAATCGCTATAAAATTTATATGTGGTTAGTCTTCCATTGAAATGGCATATAATTTCGTATGTTACAATACATACATACGTACATTACGTCATGCCTATTTCCCAGATTATTTTCTACGGATTACGATGAAGTCAAAAGGACGGGTAGGTAATAGTTTAGGCAGCCTATGTATGTTTTTATGTCCCACCGTAGCGTCTAAACTACTGAACTGATATACATTTTAACAAAAACAAAATAATGATTACGTCATTTTTTTTTGTTAAAATGTTATAATTTTTTATCTTTTTCTTGTTTTTTTATGTTTTTTATTTCAAAGCCAGCCCAGCCCAGCAGCATTCTTTAATGGAATAATAAGTATAAGAGACAGTTCGTATATTATGTAGTAAGGACCTCAAGGCCAGATTCCGGAAATTAAAAAAATATACTTGAATATTTGTTGCTATTTAAAAACGATTTCACACAAATATAGTCGTAAAACTCATAATATTGGATCGATTGAACTAAATTATTGGCTTTAAAAGTCAAAATATTACTTGAAAAAAATTGCGGACGCCATTTTGTGTATTATACACGACGTGAATGTTTTGCGGGGCATATAAAGTAATGTTATATAATATTTAATTACATTTTTGTTTCATTCTTATGATTCATTGTGTTTTATAGTAAAACTTGTTTTTGTAAAACTGGCTATTGTTAAATTGTATATTAAAACAATGACCAGTATTATATTTTATAAAAGTTTTTATATAATTTATATTAACTATATATTTACTGTACGTTTGGCCTTATGGTTTAAGTGGTCACCACGCCGCTTCCTACTTCACCAAGTGTTGTGGGTTCAAATCGCACGTAGGACAACACTTTGTGTGATCCAAAAATTGTTGTTATGAGTCTGGGTGTTATTTGTGTCCGTTTCATGTATGTTTGTAAAGTCCCCGCGACCCAGTAATATATATTTAATAGTGGTTGCCCACGGCTCCGCCCGCGTATATGTCGATTATCGCGGCACATAGTAGCCTATGTGTTATTCTGATGTGTAAGCTATATTACTGTAAAATTTCATCCAAATCCGTTCAGTATTTTAACAAACTATAGAAAAAGTAACGTCCATCAAGTAACAAACACTACTCTAACACTTGCTTGAATGTTATAAAGAATTTTATAATACATTAAATGTTAAACAGAACGGTTGTATATTATACTAGCTGTTGTCCGCGGCTCCGCCCGTGTCTATGTCGGTTATCGCTGCAAATAGTAGCCTATGTGTTATTCTGATGTATAAGCTATATTACTGTAAAGTTTCATCCAAATCCGTTCAGTAGTTTTTACGTGAAAGAGTAACAAGCATCCATCCGTCCATCCATCCATCCATCCATACTTACAAATAAATCGATCTAGTAAGGATTCATTCGTAGAAAATTACAAAACCAAATATATTGGTTGTGCTGGTACTAACAATCTCATTATATGTGAACATTTTGTTTCTAATAATAACAAAGAAATAAATAAATATACTCAAAAAGTGAATATGACCTCTCGAAATAAAAACATATACCTACACCTTGGTGAGTGCGAGACCGGAGGACCAATGGTGCAGAAGCATCACTAGCCCGCCATGTTGTGGGTCACCATGCTGCATTGTCTGCATTCGCAATGAGTATGGTGACCATAACCCTTGGATTCTGCTTATGCCTTCCATCAGGCAGAGTAGAGTCATTTTGGCAGGGTCAAACATAAAAAAAAGGAAAATCACCAAATTTGCTTACCTTTTGGTTGGTATAAAAGAATTTTAGATACTATAAAACGTTTACATTATAACCTGAAGGTAAATTCATGGGTTAGGAAGATGTATGAACATGTTTTTTATTGGTCACACGCATTTGAATCAAATCAAATACTTTATTTGTACAAACCAGGTACGTAAAGGTGTAACAAAACAATAATAACATAATATCGGGAGATAAAATCTATATTAGAGGTAGGGGTTGGGGATTGGGGTATGGGCCTCCGGTACCCTCACTAACTCGGTGAAACACAGCGCAAACACTATTTCACACCGGTTTTCTGTGATATATACTTTCGTCTTCTATTTTGCCACATAATTATTGTCTTGGAACTTTTAAAAGTAGAATGAATAATTTCTTCAATACATAGGCTTGTACCACCTTTGTTAAAACTACATTCATCACAATTAAACTCGTAGGTACTCATTACTTCACGGAAATATACAACCTACACTTTTTACACCTGTCAACACAACCGATGTCATCAACACTTAAAGCGAATGAAACTTGATATTTTAAGCAAAAAAAAATGTTTACAATCAACAATTTTAACACGTCTTCGCCACAAACTTGGGTATTGTAAATAATTCACGTAAATAACTTGATAAAGGTACAGTTCTGTCCAAAATTCTTTGGTTTATTTTTAAGGGAAACAGAAAGTTATTAGTTAGTTATTATATATATATATATATAAGATATGCAAAGAAAGAAATAGAGAATATAAAAGTATATAGGTACCTAAGTAGTCTGTAGGTAAGACTCAACAGTATGGTTATTTTTTTTATAAAAGACAATTTCCGCATTAGGAATATACATGCTGTGTTGCGGGGGACTTTATAAACATTAATAAAACGAACACATAGAACACCCAGACTCAGAACAACAATTTGTGAATCACAAAAAACAAACACACACCAAAATTGCTGATGTATGTGGAATCTCACCCAAAACACTTGGCGCAGCAGAAAGCGGCATGACGACCGCTTAAACCACTAGGCCAACCGCGCAGGCGAATTTAATATAATGAAATTCAAATCAAGTAAATATTGGAAATCAAATTCCCCCAAGTACTTCGGAAATTATCAGGGTCAACACAAAAAAACCGAACAATTGCTAAAGCTCACCAATGATCGCGGTATAACCGCAGCGTTGGTAACACCGGCACACACCGGTTGAGATACCCACACCGGTGTACCCTCGAAGCGAGTGTATCGGGTGTCGCCTTCCGCATATACGTTCACACACCGACTGTTGACACGCGTCGACACTTCTTTTCATCAAAACTTTTAAATTTACCATTATAGTCGGGATTTTCTTTTCTAATTTTCTAGCTTCTGAAAGGAGCTTTTTTTAGCATAAAGATTTACTACTTGTATCTTTTATTTCGAATTATAGTAATGCTAGATGTTTGTACATACGTAAATACTCTATTGTTTACCTTCGAAGTTCCTCAGAGTATTATGGTCTACAATTTGCTGATTACTTTATTCTCACTTTAATTGTACGTATTGACGCGGTTAGTAGCAATATGTTTGCCTTATTGGTATAATTAATATTTCTAATATGTGTTCTTAGTGGAACGAACGCACTATTGCCGTCTTAAAAGCTAGGGTGGCTAACCATTATAGTAGCAAATATAGGACAAAAAGACTGACAAGTATATTTCAAAACGATATTTAATACCTTACGTAATCTTACAAATATTGACACAGATCTAATGACAACAAAATTAATACGCATTTTATATCTTATCTAAAAGCAAAAAAGTACTTTTTCTTATGGCCTTTTTCTCCGCTCCTCTCTTCAGTTTATTTAAGATAAATGTAATCACAAACGCAACATGAATGTCTCCTTATTCAGAAATGTTTCCGCATGCCCAAATTTGCGTAACCGCTGACACACAAAACATACGACTATGGGCGAAAATAAAATACTTTGCATCATTTCAACTCACTCCTACACGCACGCTGTTTTCATTTGAGTATTCATAATTTTCCCTGATGAAGCTGATCTTCTGAAATTAGGACAGAATTTGTAGGGCACTATTCATAGGATTTAATATTCATCACAATATCAAACAGAAGTGTAAATATTATAATGAGAAACAATCATGCTTAGCAGAATACAGCGTCAGAGTCAAACAAGCCGTGTCGAATTTTATCACGTTACTAAATGAAAATACAATATTAACAATAATTGTTGGTAGTTTCAGATGATTCAATAACTATACATAAAACGGGAAACCAAAAGCACTAATGTACCAGAAGTAAATGAAAGCACTGACATTAATATTATCAACAAACTCCTTTACAACTTTATTTGCCTCTCATTCATTGTCACTGACAATACCTTCTGTTGCCTTTTATAACGTTTTATGATCATACACAGGTTCTATGTGTTGTAAATATATTATATTGTCTAGTTCGAGCTCGCGTAGTCGTTTAACTATTATTGTAGCAATAACACAATTATAGCATCACGGGAAGGAATACAGTTACTGGGCCACAGAGGTCAAACACACTATTCGTAATTTTTTGTATGAAAGTATTTTTCGTAAGTAAAAGACGTATTATCTAAAAGTAATTCGATCAGGTCTCTGAAATAACATACATGTATCTAAAATAGTTCAGATGTAAGCTCACATTACACAAAACACTAAAAATTTAATTCATTTAAAAGGTCCAATAAGATTCCAAAAGCATCAGATTACCAACAGATACAGGAATGGTGTTGCTAAAACAATATTAATGCTTTTAATTCTTTAAAATAAGAGCCCATATAAATTGCGATGGGCAACACAATGAAATGTTTAATGAAACGGAGGAAAAGGTCAGCCGGATTGCAGACCTTCAATTAAAGAAATAACCCATGAGATGAGAAAGTTTATTTTTAAAGATATTTCTGGTATTGATCTGGTATGTTTATATTTTGATAATGGCTTCCACTGAGATCCAAACATTAATAGCAAAGTTTATTTTTGTCTCCATTCCTAATTGATTTAGGCTAGGGTGCATACACAAATACACGTAAAGATTGGCATATTTGAGATTTAAAAGTATAGATGATACCATTACTGTAGACGTACCATTTATAAGCAGCGCATATTTGAATCTATGTAAGAGAATGTGAAGAGTTACATGTCTTGCATACATATATACTTACATCGATTAACCTATCTTGATACAGAAAGATTATACATTGACAGTGGCAGTTTTACTGGAAAAATATACTTTGTTTTATGTGACTCACAGGTTTAGAATTTTATTAATTATGGCCATTCCATGACCGTATAGAAATTCAAACATCATGTGAGTAGTTCACATTTGGAATCATTACTTGACTGCGATATAATTAATTGATAGCTCTTTGGTTTAACACGCAAAGATAGTTAAGAAAAATTTAGAATTGAAATTGTTTGTTTTACACATAACAAATGATTAACTACTTAATCACAATTTATTTTGATGACGCAGCGCAGTCAAAAAAATATTATTAAACTTAAAAAAGAACCATATTTATTATGTTCTTATATTCGCAATATTTATGAACATTTAAGCTGCAATAAAGACGAATATTAATAAAAAATAAGGTTTATTTATAGAATAAATCTTATTCGATCATCCTAAAACTGTGAAATATAAATTGAGTTATAGTCAAGAATATTTTGCTAAATATCGTCACTTAAAACAATTATAAATAAATGAAAGTGATAGTCGCACAAATATGCAGGTCACACCTTCTGTTTCATTTTTTAATTATCCAGACACTTTTGAAAGAAAAAAATGAACTTAAATCCTTTGGGTGAAAATTCAAAATCTTTTGGCATTCAATTGAAGCTGTTGAACTAATGGCACTACAAATCCTCGGCAGTCCAAGCCAGGTATTGTCCCCTGAAAAGTTTATTTGCTCCTTACACCACTGTCGTCCGATCTCCTTTTTACTTTTATCTCAGACAATTTTTAAATGGTTTATGTTTGATACCATTATTGTGTGCCAGTCAGGTTGAATTACAATGTCCTTTACGAACGGCCGAACTGAGTAAGAATTTCTTTATTATTTTTTGTTTCAAATCTTTTTTTTTAGTTTTACAGTAAACAAGGCAGATGGTCGCTTTATTTAGATTAGCCAGTCGAATGCGTAAGTTGAATTTAAATAACTCGTGTTTGAATTTACGGTTGCACGGGGACATGAAAATTGGACTCTTTGATATACTTTTTCTTCGTTTTACGGCAATTTATGTGTCTTTATTTATCGACAGGTTTACTTTGTTGTAAACATTGTATTTCAATTTATATTTCTCTATACTCACCTGCGTTTTAAATTCTACTGTACCGAGTCGTTACCATTTAATGTTTCCTTTTTCTCCACACTTAAATTTGCTTCAAATTATCTTTTGTTAAAGCTATATATCACAGTCATTCGCTCAATAATCTGAACATTAGCGGCACATAAAAGTCCCTAATTGATATATCCATATACAATTTTAAACTTAATGTTTGTAAGGTGTTAAGTAGTGGCAAGAGTGTGCAATAAATCTCATTGTTGGCACCCTTATCTACCGCACTGAGGTAGCCGATATGGAGTTGGAAGAAAATTTAAATATAAAACTTAGTGTCGCAAAACGATCATGAGTTCTTATCTAGACGTTTATATTTTGAGGTATGTAGAGTATGGTTAAGCGGGCAAGTTGTTTTATGAATCAAAATGTATAATGCTTATTAAGGTACAACCTTTGTCACTTGCATCTTTTGTAGGTAAAATCAATTTATCATGAGGCCTAAAGGACATTCATGGGAGCTTTAACAAATTATATAGTTCAGGAACGTTAGTAACAAAACTTAAGAATAAGTAAATAAAATATAATTTGCTTTGGACGACTATGAAAGCTTCCTAAAGAAGAAGAATGATTATAAAAATGTTTAAAATTTCCATAATTACTCATACCGTATAAGTTTATACATATGTATAGAAATTAAGTTACCATGTCCACTATTTCTAGAAAAAACTACTGTAACTATTAAAACATTTAGATTTATAATAAGTCATTGAGTGAATTTTAAATACGTCATTTTATATCACATAAAACGAGTTACTGTACTCAGAGCTGATTTAAATAAAGATACCCAAGATTACGAAACACTTTATATGAGAAAGGCTTCATCGTGTGTGGCAAGAAAACACTTATTTTGATATCTTTTAAAAAGTCTATACAAAACAATTGTTCTAATTAGAAACTTTTAAATTGTCTATGACATTAAAAACAAAATTAGAAATGAAAATAATATTTCGCTTTTTAAATTCGAACTTAATAAATACATATCACTGTCTCCATCGGCAAAAGAAAATAAACGCGACAATAAGTCCATTGCTGACTGTAACTTCACAAAACCATCACTAGTACTTGGGTTTGCATGCTACCAAGCGCATCAATCAACAACTGAATCGTATTCTCAATAATAATAAAGTAACCAGTCATCAGTTTCGGGGATCGCAACAAATGTTTCTCGGAACATTGCGTGTCCCCTTAATGGCCTGAACACAAGTAAATGTTTTAAACAAAAGCCATCTGAAGCTTAATTAGGTTGTATTGGATGAAAGTCAAAATTGTGGGGAATTAGGATGACGGGACACGACTTGTGAGTTATATTAAAAGTTGAGTTGAAGAAACTGGTGTAGATAATACTTTGATGTTTTAAAAGCAATTCATAGCTACGCTGGACTAAAACCAGTTTTAAGGATAACAATAAATTTAAAAGTCAGATTAATTAATAGCTACAATAAACAACGTGTAAACATGATAAATACGGGTATAAAAAGATAATATTTTAAGAATGATCAATGTGAGAATTTTTATTGCGAAGTGATTTAATGTTCACTACAGAGCATGTAAATGTTTCAAGTTCTATGGGAAAGCGTTCAGAACATGTCAACTAAAAGGTTGAAAGATTATTCTCACATTCAATTTTAATTATGAAACGCTCTGTTATGCAACGTTAAAATGATAATCTAAACGTCTCAATACTGAAATATATATCAATGATCGTTCAACAATGTTAATAAGACAAGATACAAGAATGAAGCCATTAATGGAATCGCTAAAACTAACACCGTTTCGCGACCTCATAAATAACTAACCAATATGAGCCTTACCATTAAGTTGTCAGAATTGAGAATTCAACAACTTGTACATCGACAATTTATCTTGCCTTGCGACGGGGATGCAATTAATCAAGAACCGATGTCACGTACGTAATATAACTGAGGTAAAAGAGAAAAAGATGATTTCAGGATAATTATCTTTGATGCTGTTACACTTTTATTTGGCCACTTAACACCTACTGAGGCAATTTGTCGCTTGTTACGTTATAGTATTGGATTTTTGGGTTCTGCGTTGCATTGTCTGACTACCGTATGTAAGTTCAGTTGATTTATTTCTCACATGTCTTCCAATACTCATTTATCATCGTTCGTTTATATTTCGACTGTTTATTTTTATAATGAGCCCTCGAAAAGGTCAATTTGGTATTTATACCTCTCGTTTCGCCTTCGTTTATTTCTTAAATACTTTTAATATATATAACACTGTTCTCTTTATTGACTATGTGATGCAAAATAATTAATGAACATTGTTGAATTTATTATTTATTATATTTATTTTTAGCCTGTAGCCTTTGTGTTTAACTGATTTCCGATACATTAATTTTATTTCTCACTATATTGAAATTTCATGTTAATAATTCCCAATAATTGTTTCCTTCGGTAATAATTCTAATACCATCGAATGCATCCTAGTATATTCAAAACGAATGTCCTATAAATTCCCATAATAGCTGGACCTCACAGAGCCCTGATCAATTCATCGAATTAAATACCTTTAATTAATTACGATGGCTATCGCGGGTAGGATTGTGGATGGCAATTAGTCGTACCAGACATCCTTTGTTAGATGTCACTTGGAAGCTGCTAGTTTCCTGGTTCTGTTATCGTCTCAAATTACAAGCATTGACAATACATTGACTAGCTCTAAAACTATATTAACAACATGACTCTTTGTTTTTAACGACTAACTACTTAAAATGTTGTGTCCTAAAATACCTGTAATGATTCCATACATATACATTTTTTATTACGTACTTCAAAACTATGAACACTGTAAAAAAAGGTACCTACGATGATATGACAGCTTGATGATTCTTGAAATTGTTGACTATAGCATCATATAAATGATCTGTGATTGTATTTCAAGTATAAATACGATAATGTAATAAAAAAATACAATATTAACAGACACTAAAAAATGAATGTCTTTATCAAGTAACATTATTTGACGTTTCTGGAATAAATGATTTTTCTACTGACTGAATTTTTTTATGCTTAAGTTGACTGCTCATCAAAAGACTTACCCATAAATCTATTGATATTAACTCTGTTTGTCTTTCTTTTACAGATGTCAGCAATAGACCCAGACTGCGGCGTCAATGCGATCGTCAATTACACGCTCGGTGAAAGGTTCGCGAAGCCACAGTTTTCTGTAAAACCTGACACTGGAGAGCTTTGTGTGTCAGCTCCACTCGACTATGAGGCCTACAGCGAATTTGAATTTCCTGTATTGGCCACAGATAGAGGTATGTAAAATTTTTGCTTTTATGATATAAAATAGTGTAACAATTTAAAACTTTGAGTTGTTTCTATGTATGTGGAGAAATAAGAATGAAAAATGGAATTGTAGCTATTTCTCCCACAAATCTACTAAGGGCATGAGAACAGCTACAACTTTAAGGATAGCCTTAAAGTTTTTCCTATTTCCTTTGATAAAAAAGAATCAAAAGTTTGCAAAATTAATTGCTGACATTTTACAAAACTAGGCTAGCAACATTCCTTTAGTATGAGTTTATTAATTTTCCTATAATTAGATTTTAGAACCTATACTCAAAGGTCTTAGAACAAATTATAGGGAGGTCTGATTTTGTGGAATTCAAAGGCAGATTGGTAAGTTATAGCCCCTTCACTTCAAACACACCTGACTAAAGCTTGCATTTAGAACTTTATAGCGTAACTTTATATTGCACAATCACTTTACATCCACAGCCTCTAAGAGTAACTGCTGGACAAAGGCTTGAAGCTGAAAAGAAGAGGTTTTGACTTACCATACCATGCTGCCCAGGCGGGTTGCTATAGAATTTGTTTCAAGTATTCCTTATCTTTAAAGTGATTTTTTTTCTGCGTAGCTACCCTAGTCGCCTCTTACGGTGGTGACTTTCAGGGTATATAAACATATCGACATTATCTATGTCTTGCATCACCTCAGAACTATAATTGAAATAACGATTTGTAATCAAGCAACGGTGCAGATAAAATCATTATTGAAATTGAAATTAATGAATTTGGTTCTGCCCAGGCTACTTATGTTGGCACTAAAACTAATAATAAGTAGTTAGATAGACTCAGAATAAGGAACAACTTTGTAACTAGCCATAGCCGCATGGAAGTTTATTACGAAGCAAGTTATTTGATTAAAATTTTAATAGGTATTCGACATTTTTACGAAATAATTTATGATCGAGTATGTAGTGTTCACCGCTTACAAAGGTCTTTTAAAATCATTCTTCGAGAATATATAATTCAGAAATAATGATAAATTAACACACTTATAAATATAAATTCAATTATCACAAATTTTAACAAAAAAAAACGACTTCAATCTGGACCAAATTTAAATGGGACCATTCGGGAAGCACCAGCTTTCAAAGAAAAAAAGAATCATCAAAAGCGGTTCACCCAGTCGAAAGTTATGAGGTAACAAACATAAAAAAACAGTCGAATTGAGAACCTCCTCCTTTTTTGAAGTCGGTTAAAAAGAGGCCAATTGTATGTTTTAGTAATTCTGATAAATTCTGAAATAAGGACAATGCTCCTGGATGTAATAATATAATAAAAACAAACAATCATCTTAAATACAACAAACGTATATATTTCATTTATTCAAATTATTGAAGCCCAAAAACTGAACAAAATGAGGAACATCCATCGACACCTACTGATTTAAATACTCCTAACAATAAAAACGTAGCCTTTATTGCTTATGAATTACGTATTCATTAAAACACTATCGAGAAAGCCATGAAACTTCAAAGTCGTGTCACAATGGCGAATCCCAAAATAAATTCCAATGATATTCGTCCCCAAGTTCGCCTCCTGATTTATGGAGAGAGAACTGTGCAACTATTGCGTCGTTTTATTTCGTTAGTGTAAGCGGCGACTTTGTCTTTCGATTCCGAATTTTCGGAGTTTTTTTTCATTCATGAGATTCTGTCTCCGGTGTATGTCGAGTTTAAAGTTTCAAATTTTGGTAAAAATTAGGAGATTGCCGTATAACTTTATCTATAGTACATTCAATGATAAAGTCTAAAGTGAAAAGTTTAATTAAAGGTGAAGTTGCATTACATTAAATGATCATAATCTTTACTTTCCAACGTAAGTTAGTTTTCCAATACACAATAAAAGTCGTATCACCAGTATTTATCAAGATTGTCCAAGCATAATGAGTAATGCTCTATTGCTCAGTTCTAATGGGAAGCTGGTATTCCTTTTTCTAAACAATATATTTAATAAGAAATGGTATCCATACTGTACCATTTATTTCACGATAAAGGATGAATACTGTAATTCTTTAACAAGCTACTAGGAAAAAAATACATTTTTTTAGAACATATAGGTTTTAAAATACAGGTATTTCATTGAAAACAATAAAACCATTTTTTTTTAAATATACAAATTGTAGGTATATTTGAAATTTCCCTAACCACTTATAAACACACGTAAATCAACGGCGTAGCCTGCCAATTAGATATAGCATTACAAACAATATAAACAATCAATACCAATTATTTATTCGCAGGAGGCCTGTCCACAACCGCTATGGTGAAGATCCAACTACTTGATATAAACGACAATGTCCCAACCTTCACTGTTAAAGATTACAACGTGTCTTTGAAAGAAGGACGGATATCAACCGAGCCGATTATAGCAGTTTCCGCAACTGATTCTGATTCAGGCCGATTCGGTACTATTACTTACAGAATAGTGAGTGGAAATGAAAATGATGTATTCAGAATTGACAGAAGCACAGGAGAGATTTTAGTTACTAAGCCAGCTCTAGTTCAAGCAAATGGAAAATTTGATCTTGAAATATCAGCTACTGATGGCGGTGGTTTGACTGCTCCTCAAAATGCTGTTGTACATGTCACTGTTATGCCTCCTGGAATAGGATCAGCTCTCTTTGATAAACCAAGATATAATTTTCGGATAAAAGAAGACGTCAGGATTGGGACGGTAGTTGGGAATCTGAAGGCTACTGTTAGTGATAGAGGTAAGTGAAAACTTTCAAATATTATAGTATTAAGTACATATTTGCATTAGAATTCAATAAACTTCAGTTTAAATTTCTGAGAGCTTGAGTATTGTTATTTAAACAATAACGTGATCAATTTTCATGTCAATACCGATCCGAAAAAGAAAGCCAGTATGACTTCATATTTCGTTTACAAAATTTTAAACACGTACATATACACGTATTTATTAAGTTTTAAGTTCTCATTCAACATCCGCAGTAATTGTTTAACCGTATAATATTTGGGTTGAATCTGTGTAAACTAGTCATAATTTCCTTGCTCGTTACGACACTAGCTTATGAACAGATTATCTTCTGACGAATAGAATATTATTTAAGTATGCTATAAGAATGCATTTTCGTTAGTTTTGCTGCATTTAGCTGCTTCGATTCTGTATTATGGCAGAACTATTCACAATTGGAGTGGATTAAAAGCAAAGGAAGAATGCGAAAGCTATTACCTATATTGACTCGCTTAAAAAGAAAATGTTGCAGCGTTAATAGCTGCCGGAAACAAAGGTTAATGTACAAACAACTCAATTGTAGCTAACTACTGTTGACTGCTATACTATGACTTCATTTTGCTGTAACAAATTTATTGAAATCGTGCTTAAGCAGTTTCTATTCAAATAAGAAGCTTCGAGCGATACTCGTTGAATTTGTTTGGAGGTGACTAGGAAAGGTTAATTAAAGTAGGAAGTGTTGGACTGGGTCTTAATGAGAATATAGAATTATAGAGAATCAACAGTGGAGAAGCACCTAGGCCTTAATAGTTTAGAAAAGCCTTAATCACGTTTCTCGTTTATGGAAAAGATATTCTCGACCGAGAATGGTATAATATGTTTAAACATTTTCGTGTTACTGTTGAACGATTTTCAAAATCAAATTATTTTGAAATTTTATTCCGTTTTACCATAGCATCATTCAACTATATATGTAACTATATAGGTAACTATATTTATATAGTTACCAGGATTCTTTACCAACATTTTGTGACCTTGAGTCCATCCAACGTAATAGAAGTAAGCCTGATTGTTGAATTTAAAGGTATATGATGAAGCTATATGAGATATGATGTAACTAGAACTGGTTGTTCCCAGATAACCGAGATAACAGCAACTCACTTTTCCGTTTTTATCAACTAGAGGTTAGCCACGCAACCTCATTTGCGTCTCCTATAACATGATAATTTTCCCCCGTTTTTATCTCTTCGTTAGTGCTCCGCTCCTATTAATCTTAGCGTGATGATATATAGCCTATTACCTTCCTTGATAAATGAGCTATCTAACACTGAAATAATTTTTCAAATCGGACCAGTAGTTCCTGAGATTAGCGCAAACAAACAAACTCTTCAGCTTTACATCTTACGTATAGATTTAAAGTTACTGTATAATAAACTTCAAACCAGGACATATCGTTCCAGCGTCTAAAATGGAATAAAAATTTACCTAAAGTACAGCTCAAATATTTTCTTTTCTTTTTCATATTTATTTTCGTTTTAAAACTCATCACACAAAACACATTTCAATCACCAATCCGGTCATCACTTTCTACGAAAATGTTTTTCAGGTCTGAAATTCTAGTCAAGCAATCTTCAGCTCTTGCCTTAGACCATAGCCTGGTTCAGCAGGTTTGCTATAGAACAGTATGTAATCGCCCATTGTCTTTAGATATCACGATGTGACGATGTTCAGTGCATCCACTTTTATGAACGCGTTTGAATTGCTGATGTGGCCATACCATTTAGCCAAGACTAATAATTTACTCGACATGGAATTTTTTTTTTTTAATGATCCTGGAATGGAATGAATTTTACTGGCCAGGTATTTGTTTGACTGCAAATTGCTAGATTTAAGTTGTATCTATTTTGAAATATTTTACTACGATTGAGATAAAGTCCATGTCAATTACATCAAATACTTATGTCAATGGTTCTTCCTTCCCGTGCCGAGCAGTTAAAAACTGGAACTCACTACCAGCGCACGTGTTTTTCTTCCACTGATCCCGGGTCCTTTAAGCAGGGCGTGAAAAAGCATCTCACTATGCCGCCATACTGCATTGTCTTCTTTCGCAGTGAGTATAGTCGTCCCCACTGTTAGATTCTGCTTGAGCTTACCATCAGGCTGAGCAGAGTTTTATTTTAAATGTAATAGTCGGGCAAACGAGCAGACGTATCGCCTGATGATAAGCGATTACCGCCGCCCATGGACACCTGCAACACCAGAGAGGCGTCACAAGTGCGTTACCGGCCTTTGGGGGATGGGGAGGATAGGGGGAGGGGTTGTGGTATGGGTATTTCATACCGATATTCTGTGAGGCTGTGGTATCACTCCGGTCGAGCCGGCCCATTCATGCCGAAGCGTGGCTCTCCCACGGTTAATAGAGTTACTATAGTATATTGGCCCGTAATGGTACGAGAAACTGAAAATGATGATTGATGAAAGACCTAGTGGTATAAACAGTCACCTCAATGTGTCCTATTGGGCTGAGTATTGTGGATTTGATCCCACATGTAACAACAGCCAGACTCAGAACATGAATTTTTGTTCTGAGTCTATGTTTCTGTGCGTCCGTGTGAAGAAGTGTGTGTCTTATGGCTCAGCCAACGGGATAACTAATCAATAGACTAATCAATAAATAAATGTAGGTCAGCCATCGTCTCTATAAAATTACAGTACATAGTGATTTTGTTATTAATTACAAAACGATGCCATTATACTGTAGTATACCAAACATTGATTGATTGCCGATCGCACGGTGCCGCAATATCTCATTTCCTTTAATATTTCTCACGACACTAACGGATGATCTTTAACACGGAAACACGACCTACCATGAGAAAAAAGAGATACATTTTTTTTATTTGGATCAACTCAGTTGTAGGTAGTAGAGTCACGCTGATTTCAGCACGAACGGGCCGGCTCGACCGGGGCGGTACTACCCTCGCACAGAAAATCAACGTAAAATGACAGCGTTCGTGATGTCGTGTTTCGTTGGTGAGTGCGAGACCAGAGGCCCAAATAGTCTAGTCAACTAGTGACATACTTGTTGACTAGAATAAAAGATGCAGCAGCATCACTAGGCCGCCATGGTGTGGGTTGCCATACTTGACTGCATTCGCGGTGAGTATGGTGACCGCCACTCTTGGATTCTGCTTATGCTTTCCATCAGGCAGAGTAGAGTCATTTTGGCGGGCCATACATAAAAAAAAAAAAAAAAAAAACTCAACAGGTCATCGTATCCACCAAAACTCACAAAATTTAATAAACCGTTGGAGAGCCAGGAATGGAACGGCTTGACTGAAGTGATATCATAGCGACAGCCACACAGAAAAGCGGTACTAAGCAATTCAAAAGATGGCTTCACAGAAAATAAACCTGTCAAGCAATTCTGTATTTACTTTTCATTGAATGAATTTACCAATGCCCCAACACTCTCCAACTAATTTATAGGGCTTGAGTACTCATACGGCCGCAGTACATTTGGGGTTCATAACTCTCATATATTAACCTATCAACTGGTATGCCTCATATATAAAGTTACAAAAATGATATCTTACCTATTGATGTAAATAATTTTGTTCACTTAAAGATATTTTAGACAATTCAGTACCCGGAAAGTCAGTAAGAAAACCGAACGTTATTTAGTATTTGAGGAAGTATGCAACAGAAGTTGTATTTAGCTGTACCTAAATAGTATGTAACAAACATAATATCTAAGAAAGACAATAAAATATGTTCGGTATCTCACTTGCGACGAGTGCGTTTTGATAATATTTATATACGTAAAGCTTGGTACAGTTCTTGGTATAGATTTCTATCACACCGAACTGTAATGTGTCCAGTAAATATTTTATCAAATTTCTAATTATCTTTTGATAACATTCCAGTCAAGTATACTGTGTTTTATAGTTCGATTTGACTTGCAGATACTGCATATAAACAAAAAAGCCATACTTTCTCGTAAGAACATCACGTATTTGTTTATTTGATATCAATTTATTTAAACTTTTTTTTTATTTTACTGTCGAATTCAAACTGTAGTGATGAAATTTTTGAGATTGGAATAAAAAAAAGTTTTTTTTTTACTGTACCGTGTAAACAGTCGGTAAAATTGTCTGAGAGAATTTCCCATATTAATTCGCTGTATTGATTAAGTGGTCTTTATTCTGCACCAGCATCTTTTTCATCCCAAATGTTTATTAAGTAGATAGGTAGTACCTTAAAAGTTCTTCAGGATTATAATTTAGGTTTTTCGAAATTTCCACAATACTATGCATTTCCCGAACTTACTTACCGGTGTGATAGTAGTCCACAACACGAACCACGTATTCTGTTGTAAGGCCGAGTCTGTAAATCACTGAATTGCAAACTTTACCGTTATAGTACGTTGCGCACTTGTCTATGAGAAATTCTACGGCATGAGTCCGCCATTGTTAGGACATAGATAGCGGCCGCTTGAGATTCATGGACTTTCAATATTGTATATGTAGCTATTGAATTATTATAGCGTTTTATTTAAGTTTCTCTATATCTGACAGTGAGTGTCAGATCCGAAGAAATGAGTTGTAGCTTTGTAACTAAATTCTGGTTTCTGGTTCCTTATAGTATCATCATCACGTCAACAGTCTTTAAGAGTCTACTACTGAATATAGGCCTCTCAGCAAGTAGGTTTTTTTTAAAGACAACTCCCGCATTAGCAATAAATCCTGTGTCGCGGGGGACTTTACACATATTCATGAAACGGACACAAAAAACACCCAGACTCAGAACAACAATTTGTGAATCACACAAAGTCTTGTCCTACGTGGGATTTGAACCCACGAAACTTGGCTAAGCAGGAAACGGCGTGGTGACCGTTAAACCACTAGGCCAAACGTGCAGTCAAATCAAAGTAATTTTTTTTTTGTTTTTTTTGTTTTTTTTTTTAAAAGACAACTCCCGCACTAGGAAATAATCCTGTATCGCGGAGGACTTTACAAACATACATGAAACGGACACAAAGAACATCCAGACTCAGAACAACATTTTGTGGATTTGAATTGACTTGGCGCAGTAGAAAGCGTCGTGGCGACCGCTTAAACCACTTTTTTTACGAGTGGAAACCCCCACGGGCCGTCACCCCACCGGGGTCTGCGGCGGGGCGGTGTGTCCGAATCTAACCGACTAAAACCACACGGTGTGTCACTCTGCGCCTGAGGCGGGAGGGATCCAGGAACTACTGTTACTAACACATCCGGACCAACCGCTTTAACCACTAGGCCAACCGTGCAGTCGAGCTTTAGGCTACTATTTCACGCTGGTCTGGGTTGAGATAGCGTTTGTTTCAAATTTTCCCTTTTCTTTTTTTTTTCTTTATGGAATAGGCGAGCAAACGAGCAGACGTTTTGCCTAATGGTAAGCAATTACCGCCGCCCATGTACACCTGCAATACCAGAGTCGACGCGTTGCCGGCCTTTGGGGGGGGAGATAGGGGGAGGGGGGTTGAGGTATGGGCCTTCGGTATCCTCACTTACACGGTGAAACACAGCAAGTACTATTTCACACCTGTTTTCTGTGAAGCCGTGGTATCACTCCGGTCGAGCCGGTCTCCCACGGTCTTCCTGTAGTTATGTTGTCCTGTGTAATTTGCTCCCTTAGTCGCCTGTTATGACACCAACAGGATGAACATGGGTGGTGATAATCCGTATTCTGCCGTATTCGGGCTGCCTCTGTGGCACAGTGGTAGCGTATGCGACTGCTGTGCTGTGGTCTCGGGTTCGATTCCCGGGTCGGACCAAAATGTTTGTATGATCTGTAAATATTTGTTTCGAAGTTTGGGTTTTCTATTTATCTTCTTATATATAAAATTCTCGTGTCACAATGTTATGTTATGTTACCATACTCTTCTGAAACGCCTATCGGGGAGGTCTGAGAATCGACCAACATCAATTTTTTGTAACCCATTTTTTTTTATGGCAAAGCAACGTTTGCCGGATCAACTAGTAATATAATGTATTTACAAAAAAAGTATATAATGTATTTATATCAGTTGTCTAGTGTCCATAACACAAGCTCTGCTTAGCTTGGGACTTTGGGCTTTGTGTGTTAGATGTCCGAAATATTTATTATTATTATATTATATTCTTAATCCATTATCAGACATAGATAGTCTGTGTAAGTAAACTAAAGATAAGATTTAAGAGATAGTATTTGAGTGAACTATAATTTAATGGTAGTAACTCTTCAGTAGTAATATTAATAAATTCTAAACTAATTACCTAAATCACAATACTGGTATCAACTCTATATGTATTGCAAATCAAATCTTTAGAGTTGATTTTATCTTAAAAATCACATTGTATTTTTCACGTTTGGTGCAAGTTATAGGCGATGTGGAATCCTAACCCTATTGATAAAATTGAAATGACCTTTGTCTGTAAAGGAGGCGAAATATATATTTATTTATTTGGGATTTAATTTATTTAAACAATTGCTGACCCGGACTTCGTACCGCCATATGTACATATCTGTCTTAGCTTCCCGTTGACTTTTAAATTGAATTTTCCGTTTTTTTTTAAATTTTTCTTGTACACAAACCTTGTCCTAAAAATAACAAACACATTTTTTTTTTATTTGCTGCAGCCTATCGGAAGTTATGCGCGTACATACATTTCGGCGATTCCTTTTTATACATACACACATCAAAAGTGTCTAGGGATCAAGCATTTTTATGCGGATTTCTTGAGATTGAGATGTGGCTTTGGCCCTGGCCTGCTCAGTCGCCAGACTTGAACCCGATTGAGCATGCATGGGATATGCTACAGAGAAGAGCTCTGCCGAATATGGAGGGTATCCAGTCGCAAGAAGACCTTTTTTTGTTGTTGCAACGAACATGGGCGGCCATTCCACAGCGTGATTTGGATGAACTCATTTTGAGTATGCCAAACCGATGTTCTTGTGTTAGTGTTCGCGGTAGAAACACGGATTATTAATTGTTTAAGTTACCTAATAAAATTTTAAACTGTTATTTCAGTCTTTTTTTTGAACTTTAATGTTAGTGGTTCAAATTTCAAAAATCCTTTTATTAGGAAAATGGCAAATTTCTTTATTAATGCAAAGGTGACTTGGTTTATCGTTACTGTGACAAACGAAAACACTTTATTTGATGAATCCTTAAAGAAAATTTTAATTAATATCAATCAGGAGAAAAGTTATTGCAAAAATATATGTTGATCCCTAGACACATATGTTGATCCCTAGACACTTTTGATGTGTGTATAAATTTATGTTTTTTGAGGCAGACAAAAATTGTATGACGTAAAAGTTTTGTCTTTAGTTTATTTTTGCTAGATATTAGCGTGTTATGTATATTTTTTGATAAAGTGCGACCATACAACGGTACCAACCTATTAGCAGTATTGTAAATATTTTGATTTTCGTAGGTAGTAAGTAAGCCTACAGACGTTCGATCTATCTATTTATCTATAAATTTGTAACCATTTTGATTTTATGCATAAAAATAAACTTGAAACTTTTAAGAAAATTATTTAGGCTATTATGGATTATTAAATAATGAAATCATATGTAATCCTCAAATAACGCGTTTAGTAAAAGATAACTTTTGTTTTATATCGAATATATAATATCTTTATGTTCAGTTCAAGTAAAAAGCATCATAAAAACGCTTCAAATATCAAATTGCACCCCACCCAAACTCGCTTTGAGTTTAATTAGAAAGAGCTCCATAACGTTTGCGTTCAATATAGACGCACGCCCCCACAGATTTATGGCTGCTGGCCTGCAGATAAACATCCATTAATTAAAAAAATATTATATATTGAAGTTTAAGGATGGACGACGCTAGTTTTTTCTAAATGTAATCGGCAAATATTGCCGAGATTACAGATAACTGTAATAACAAAAATGAAAGGTGATTACATTTATTTAATTTTATATAAATATAGGGTTGAAACTCTAATTCATTAATGTGCCTGTCTACATGTTTAAAAATGTTTTGTTAACAGTTATAAGACTAAGTATCGGCGATACTAACTTATGTTGTCAGAAGTTTGTAAAATTTCGGCAAGAATGTAGTTTAATGAAGAACTAACAATATGCATTGTTGATTCCAACTTATGACGTCATAACTTTATACGAAAGGCCATTTAGTAAAGAAATAATATATTGATTTGACAATCAACTAAAGATACACTATTGTCGATACAATAATTAGGAATCGATTGCCATCTAATCAAATATCGATTTGACTTGCATTACCATTAGACCACACATGCGTACGTACATGTTATATTAATTTATCATATGTGTCAGTTAATCTTCTGAATAATTCCCTACACCGATACCGTAAGCTTCTGCTAAGAATTATTTGGATGACCAAATAATTCTTAGCAGAAGCACGGTTACGGTTACGGTATATATGCCTTAGAACCCGTCAAATTATGAAATTTGACGGGTTCTAAGGCATATATAGATCGAAATAGCTTTGAAAGGCGTTTGATCACATCTACTTAATAGATTAAATCAAAACAATCAATTTTTCATGTTTTTAGTACGTATTAGTTATTACATTTTGAACATAAATGATAATCAAATATTAATACATATATCTATTAGCATCGAATACCTATATTTGAAACTAGTTTTTGCTCACGGCTCCACCCGCGTGTATGTCGGTTATCGCGCCAATAGTAGCCTATGCGTTATTATGATGTATATGTTACCGGAAATGTATGAAATCAAGGAATTGTATACAAATCCTAGGAAATGTGTACAATTCCGATACTATTTAGGAAATGTAAAAAATATTGTTTGAAAAACTATTTAATGCATAGATATCCTAGGAAATGTATAAATTTCCTCGGAATTGTATATAATTCCAATATCGTATTAGGAAATGTATAAAGTAAATGCTTCCTGTAATAAAATACGTTGTTAATAATATATTTTTATTATAGCACTTATTGAGACAATCGGGTAACAGTCATACCGTAAAATAATAATATCTTACTAATTAAAATCAACTATCTATTAACTTTTAACGTATCACAAAATCAACTTATATTTATTCTTATAAAATCAAATTTTCATTTGGCAAGTAATCAGTCTGATAATTAAGTAATTATACCTAACCTAACCTAAAAATAATTACCCACCAATATCTTAAATGTTTTACATTTCCGATTTCTATTTAGGAAATGTATAGATTTCCTAGGAAATGTGTAATGTGTAAGTATAATATAATTTATTTCACACATTTCCGTGCGATTTTAGGTATTACATACATTTCCTAGGAATTGTATACAATGACGGATTACATACATTTCCGTTAACATATAGATACATCAGAAGCTACATTACTGTAAAGTTTCATCCAAATCCGTTCACTAGTTTTTGCGTGAAAGAGTAACAAACATCCATCCATCCATACTTACAAACTTTCGCGTTTATAATATTAGTATAGATATAGATCATCGAATACCTATATTTGAAACTAGTTTTTGTCTGTGTGTATTGTTTGTAACTGTTTGCATGTCGGTTATCGCGGCAAATAGTAGTCTATGTGTTATTCTGATGTATAAGCTATATTACTGTAAAGTTTTATCCAAATCCGTTCAGTAGTTTGTAGTAGCGTGAAAGAGTAACAAACATCCATCCATCCATCTACCTATCCATCCATACTTACAATCTTTCGCGTTTATAATATTAGTAGGATACTACCAAAATGGACTGCTACAGGGAGTTATAATGGTACCAACTAAACCATTGTTTAAATGCTTTAAAGTTTAAATAAAAATAAAATAAAAACAAGAAAACAAATGAAAGAACACGGCTGTACAATAATATGAATAGCATTACGCAAATTAGGAACGATAGCAGGACCACAGCCTTTTGTGTAGACAGACATGTCTTAGTCCTTTGGACTTAAACTATAGTGATTCAAAATAGTTTGAATATAAAGACAATGATATAAATAGGATAGACGTGAGTATGATAAAAGCATAAACGGTCATAGTGTCAATAGCGAAATCCAGTGAAGAATAACTTGAAAGAAAAAAAATGCGTGGAGTCCCTCCGCGCGGAAGAAGTGAAACTTCGTAGTGTGCAACAGTGCTTTCATACCCCTCCATGGTAGCGTTAAACATTGAACGCAACCGTTAAACGTTTAACGCAACCTTGTTGGAAGTCGCATTAGAAGTTTCACTTCAATAAAAAGAACTAGTTTACTAAGAAGCATCTTCAAAATGTATTTCTGACATATTTGCATAGGCAATGACCGATTGCATTTACAAATATGTCAGCTTCCTTCTACAGGTAGCCAGATTTTTAACCACAATCTGATTTTATATCGTAATCTCCAGACAAGTTTTAATCTAATATTTTACTAGCATTTGCGCGCGAGTCCACCCGCGTGTTTGTCGGTTATCGCAGTAAAGAGTTGCCTATGTCCATGCTCAGGATTCAAAGTATCTCCATGCCAAATTTCATAGAAATCGGTGCAGTGGTTTGGCCTTCAAAGCATGACAGAGAGACAGAGTTACTTTTGCATTTAATATATAATATAAATATGGATTAATATTAGAAGTATCAAGGACTCTTGCGTTTTATGATAAGCTTTATACAATAAAAAAGTTAAAAATTTCACGCTCCTGTGCAATAGAACAGTGACTGAAAATTTGAAATTCGAATCTGGAGAAATCCAAGGATACATTCGAATCTGTGCGCAGGCGCAGTGGTGTGTAGGGTGGCAATGTTTCTAGGTGCGTTAAATTTTTATTTTTTTTAAATATAAACGTTCATTTTTTAAAAATATATTACTATTAAACCAATTAATAGGTATTAGATGGTTTTTACAAAACTATGTTTAACTCTCAAATTATATAATTATGTAAATTCAGATTTTTCTGCAGGGTTTACTGTACATTTCAAATTGAAATATGAATAGAAAGCATAAATTAACTATCAAAATATAGGTTAATATTAACAAAGACATAGAACTAGTATTTCAATGTTACTAGTACATGCTGCTCTATCCACGTTCACATTGAGGATAGTGACCACCACTTTTGGATTCTACTTATGTTTTCCATCAGGCAGAGTAGATTCATTTTGGTAGTTTAAATATAAAAAAAAACATAATAATAGAATAATTCTTTATAAACCTATAATCAGACATAAGTAATTTCGAATCCCTGGTAGCCCTACCACCAGCAAACCCAAATAAATCCAGCGAGGTCAGCGACCCCTCACCGCAGCGACAGTTTTTGTTGTGAAAATTTTTAGCCCTCCTTTTTTAAAGGCTCTGCTCTGAGGTACCTACCGTACCTCAATTATTTACAACTTTTTACACTCATTTTATTTCGACTTTGCGTTTGATTCACCTTATTTTCTCATGTAGGTGTTTAATAGGTGTAATTTTGCCGGTGACAATGTTATATGTCAAAAACCACATGTAAGACTTCTTTTCGGACTTAACAGATGTGCATGTCTTGATGTGTGTGTTTCCAAGTTTATTAATTGTAAGAGTTTCTGGTAAAACATTGCAAACAGTATTATTTTTGCTTACCTTTACTGTTGCGAAGAAACCACCAGGGCTCATCAGCTCACTAAAGCCCGAAGGTAAAGTGGTAAGTCAAACTTTAACCGTCAAAAATCAAACAGTAATCCGTCTTAAGTTTGTTATGGGATACAGATTACATAACAAGGAAGTCACTGAGAACCCCTAAAGACTCAATTCTTTTATCCTTTTAAGTCATTTTTACCATAATATGCCATTGTTTTAATATTATAATGTCTTGATACGACTCACAAATTTCTGAATGCCATAAGAATCTAACTTTATTATCAGCAAAGTCTATAATTTATTTATATTACCCACCTACCGTGGGATAGCCACGCTTCGGCATGAATGGGCCGGCTCGACCGGAGTGATACCACGGCCTTTCAGAAAACCGGTGTGAAATAGGGCTTGCGCTGTGTTTCACCGTGTGAGTGAGGATACCGGAGGCCCATATCCCCAACCCGTCTCCCCTTATCCTCCCCCCATCCCCCCAAAGGTTGGCAACGCACTTGTGACGCTTCTGGTGTTGCAGATGTCCATGGGCTTACCATCAGGCGATACGTCTGCTCGTTTGCCTTCTTATTCCATAAAAAAACATGTCTCATTTACATTATCGTCAATTACCAACACATCAAAATCGTGGTGGCATTATTTTAAACAAAAGATAATCACGCTAGATAAATTAATTCAGTCGAATTAAAATCTACTGTTCTCATAGGTGGAGATTTACAAACCTTAATTGAACCAAGTTGGGTGCGCGTGAGTCTGATAATCAGTTCGGCCGTTAATGATTTCAATTTAGAAGGGCCAGGATGCAAATTTATTTTGTAATGTGCAGTGAGTCGGTATGCCACTGCATTTAGGGCTGCTGAGATTATCGAAATTGGGATGTGTTTGATGATATATTTAGTTGCAATAAAAAATGAGAACATGTGTGCATGTGAGACACACTTTTGGTATTTGTAAATTGTCTTTCTGTTATATTTGGGAATATAAATTTCCCTCTATTACGTAAATAGGATGCAAATTATAATTTTCTGGTTTTATAAATATTTTTGTTTATATAGCTTTCGAAATCTGTATTGCATATTGTATTAAAACACTTTTTACTGTCCCCCGATCTGTAGTGTTGTTTCAAATTGTTTTAACTGAAAAAGTATACCTAGCAACTTCTACAAAGTCCCATCACCCCACATTAAAACTGTCTTTATTAGTTATAATAATTAAATATTCACCTACATTTGCAATAAAAACGACTAGTTTTAACCAACTACCAGAGCTCGATGGATCGAACCTTAACCATTATTTAGTGTAAAACTGAACTGTTTTGGATATTATCCATATTAAGACCGGTGAACGTATGGGCATAGGAGTTTTTTTATTTTTTATTTGTAGTATTTTATTTAACGTTCTAAACTTTTTCAACTTTAAGTTTATTAAATGTCTTGATTCTTTATTTAAAAACATTATTGAATACAGAATACATGGGATTTTTAATGGCTATTCATATTTAGATTTCAAACTTTTAATCTTACTGTTACACATACGATTGACAATATTAAATATTTTAACCAATTTTAAAACACATTCAAATGGTAAATTGAAACTCCTAAAAGTTGGTTTAAAACAGCCGAGGATTCGATCTTTATCCGTAATGAATTGACTTAACGCTCAGACCGAACTAAAGGATTTAATAAAAACTTATTGCAATTTGTCAAGACGGAGAATTTGTGTTGCTCATAATTTTGATATGCATGTAGTTTTACAACTCTGCCGATCCTTCTTCTTATGATAATTTAAATAAGCTATAAGTTTATGTTGTTACTTATGGATGGATTAAATAAAATTTATAGACTATTAACTTAAAACCATAGTTTTTGTTTTAGATTATTTACTATAGGACAAATTATGAAATACATATTTAATAAATGAAATAATACACTTATCTGATCATGAAATACATACTTCAGAAGAATATTTTTTTAAATAAACATACATAAAACATGAAATAGAATCTTATTAAGATAGATCTAAAGAATTATTTTAAGCTAATATCGAACAAATCAAGTAGCACCCGAAAAACACGTACGAAAATAATGATAATTCACACAAAAACAACAGTTACGCCAAATCCTGTGAATCCAACCAAAACTAAGACTGCGTTTGCGCATCGGCGACTGTATAAAGAGGAGAGACAAAGGGACGACGCGGGGTGACCGAGACAGGGGGGAGGAACCGGGACCAGTTAAACAAAGACTGCGGAGCATGTCCACGAATAAGACTGTATATCAATCTTGTGTCAGCGTACCTGCCCAAAACGACTGGCATAAAAAAAGCGCGCCGCCCGCGCAAAAAATAAGAAACACCGGAAAAAAAAATTCGACAGTGAACCCCTTTAAATTGTTTTGTGAGCTGCCAATTAAAAATTGATAGAAACAAAACCGTTTTCGATTGATGGTTTAAATTTGGCAATTTTTCGATCTTGAAATGGTAATTAATACGTTTATAAGGGTACATAGATTTAGCGCACTAAAGCAATGTTTGATAGATTTAATATGTATAGCATTGCAATTTTAGATTAACATATTAAAATTACAATATATTTAAATTAAGATATAATACCTGGATGCCGTTAGAAATTGTTTACTATCGTAATTTTGGAAAACGATAAAGTCATCAACATCTATATAATTTAAGAACAGTATTCGCTATGAAAACTACTTTCCCAAATCACCCAAACTGTCCTTCGATGACACGGTAATGGAATAAAAAGTATTAGGACCTGCTGCCCAATCTTGGCTCTTAATTAATCTCGCACAGAGATTGATACAACTATGTTTTAAACATATTTTATATAACTACTCTCACTACGTGCCTTCACAAAACAACTTTTGTATGTAAATGATAACAAACAACGGACAATTAGCAATAAAAGCTTTTGAGAAACAAACTAAAAAGCACGATGAGAGACAATACAATAGCCGGTGGCGAACAGCCAGACATCCAGACATTAATTTAACCTGCATAATTAGTTTGAGAGTGACGAAAATAGTTCAAGTTACAACTTTTATAATAGTTTTTTTTCTCATCCAATCAGGTGAGCGTCTGATAGTGCATTCTCAGTTCTGATTGAAATTGTTATCATACTCATTTGCTTTAAATTACGTGAAATATTGGTGCTTATTCTGTAGCTAAAATTTCTCTTAAATTCTCTTCTATTTTCTTATTTTAGTAATGCGATTTCCAAAGTGCTATTTCTAGATGTATGTATTTATTAGAATGACACATCTTATTTTAGTCAATCTTTGATATTTAGACCATCGTTTGACAGGACGAAACTTATTTTGTTCGTCTAATTGAACTCATGTAAATTTATGAGTATATGGATGATCTCTTCATTTTCTCTATAACTTTTTAAGTGTATTATTTAATTGCGTATACTAATATTCAAATCAATTTTTAAGGTAATTAAAAAGTAGTATGAAACATTACGTCATTAGTTATAAAACATAAACTATATCCCATACTTCTGAATCTTGTCTTTTCCACCAGCATTCATTTATAGAAAGAAAAAAAAGAGAGAATAATAAAAATTGACTATTTCTTCAATAACAGAATCTTCTCTCAGTACGTAGGTACGTTGACTACTTCAAAATAAGCTTTAGAAGTTTGAGACGGTGATCTGAATGTATAACTATTTCTAACTCAATGATACGTCGTAAATAGTTACGATGCTCATATTCAGTCGATTTACATCTCCTTATCATTCACGACTGGACATTCTGATAAATAAAAGTATTATTTTCTCCATGTATACAGTAATATTCATAAAAATATACGATAGAAGTAAAATTGGCTTTAACTGCAAGTTTGGCCTAGTGGTTTAAGCGGTCGGCACGCCGTTTTCTACTGCGCCAAGTGTTGTGGGTTCAAATCCCACATAGAATAACACTTTGTGTGATTCGCAAATTGCTGTTCTGAGTTTGGGTGTTCTTTGTGTCCGTCGATGTTTGTTTGTAATGGTGTCTTATAAAATAATCATAACAAACACATTATTTATCCTTGAATTTTGCACTAGAAGAAAATGAAACGAATGAAATTAATAAAATATGTATATATTTATAGATGGTACGATGCTTGTTACTTAGCTACAAAAATAGTTTTATGCCATATTTAAGTCCAGATTACTAATTAGTTTCATTCCTAAGTAAAAATCACGTTCAATTAAAATCACGTAATAAGCGCAATGAACCTCTGAACCAGATACGGCTACATTAATTAATATTTTGTATTTGCATATAAATTGTCTGAGATTCTAGTTTTCGTCTAGTCACGAAATTAAGAAGCTATTTGGACGTTGAACAAAAACTGCAAACAATAATTATTCATAAATTATAGATATGTTTTTGTAATCAACAGAGATTTGTGCAGTTTTATAATTTTGATACTTGAAATGATTCATTTACATAATACCGTAGGTTCCTGACTATACAAATGAGGTAGTAGAGCCACGCTGATTTCAGCACCAGCTTGATCGGGGCGGTATTACCCTCTCACAGAAGATCATCCTAAAATGACCTAGCATTCGTGCTGTCGTGTTACGTTGGTGAGTGTGAATCCAGAAACCCAAAGAGACAGAAGCATCTCAATAGGCCGCCATAGTGTGAGTCACCATGCTGCATTATTGCATTGTCTGCATTCGCAATGAGTATGGTGACCGCTACTCTTAGATTCTGCTCATACTTTCCATCAGGTAGAGTATAGTTACTTTAACATGTTCATATAAAAAAAATCTTAATAATTTATTTTTGGCTGTTAAATAATAGTTTATTTTAAAATGAAACTAACCCATATTATAAAATCTTATAGGTGATATTTTCAATCTTATCAGACCTTGTTGGGTGACACGTAGAAACAGTAAATATTAACCAGTTTTTATTTGAAATACGATATAAAACTTAGAGCATCTATAAAAATTTATGTATATATGTGTATTAAAAATCGTTATAGTAAATAGTTTTCTTGTATTAAAGACAATACTAGCCGGAAAGTAAACTGATACCAAGACATAAATAGTTATTGGGCTATCAATATTGCCGCGGCCTATTTCGCTCGGATACTCACAATCCGGGGAAATTGAGATGACTATAGTCGAATGCTGTATACCAGACCGTAGTCTAGCTGTAGTAAAACATTTAATAATATTATTTAAGTCGAGTCTTGTGCATTATTTATCTATAGTAACATGAAATAAAGTTTAAGATTTTTTTAAATTGTATTTTTGTTCAACTTAGTTAACGCTCGGGTATATATCATAATCTATACTAATATTATAAACGCGAAAGTTTGTAAGTATGGATGGATGGATGGATGGATGGATGTTTGTTACTCTTTCCCGCAAATACTACTGAACGGATTCGGATGAAAATTTACAGTAGTATAGCTTATACATCAGAATAACACATAAGCTACTTTTTGCAGCGATAACCGACATACACGCGGGCGGTGCCGCGGGCAACAACTAGTAATAAATATATCATTTATTGGGTAATGTTAAATACTTTGTAACATCAGTTTATAAGCATTGGAGTAAGGTAGTGATTAAAAACACGGTTAGAATTATACACAAAACCAAACCTGGAAGAGATTGCTTTTGGCAATAAGGGCATTTCTGTACACTGCATATCTGACATTTCATGTAATCTTATTTAACTTTGTAATATGGTGTGCAAATAAAGAGTTTTCTATATACCGTGGGAGAGCCACGCTTCGGAATGAATGGGCCGGCTCGACCGGAGTGATACCACGGCCTCACAGAAAACCGGTGTGAAATAGT
This sequence comes from Diaphora mendica, assembly GCA_949125395.1. Classification (NCBI taxonomy): domain Eukaryota; kingdom Metazoa; phylum Arthropoda; class Insecta; order Lepidoptera; family Erebidae; genus Diaphora; species Diaphora mendica. The sequence goes on from OX421319.1 coordinate 25,430,657, forward strand.
GCTTCAGCGCAAGCACTATTTCACACCGGTTTGTTTCACCGAGTGAGTGAGGATACCGCAGGCCCGTATCCCAATCCCCTACCCCTACCTCCCCCCCATCCCCAAAAGGCCGGCAACGCACTTGTGACGCTTCTGGTGTTGCATGTGTCCATGGGCGGCGGTAATCGCTTACCATCAGGCGATACGTCTGCTCGTTTGCCCGCCTATTCCATAAAAAAAAAAAATGCATCTAAAATTAATATTTACAAGAATTCTGTAGCATCGTCATTTTATATAATTATCATGGAATAATTTGTTACGTTATGAGGTTTCAGCTTCAGAAATGTCAAACAAAAGTTTTTATGAAGTTCTGTTTTAATAATTAATAGTGTGGTCAATAATAGTAACTTACTTCTCCAGGTCAACCGCCAGTTCGCTACAGCATCGTCTCCGGAGATCCAGATCACCGTTTCACTATTGAACCTCTCTCCGGATCTATTAGAATTGCTGGACAGCTGGATCGAGAAACCACTGCTTCGTATTTACTCAACGTCAGAGCTGCCAATGGAAATCCTTCGAGTTTTGATCAAACACAGGTATATTATAATATGACTTGATGAATTATCAAAAACTTATGGTATATATTTCTAAATACAAACATTATTACACCCAGACCAAAAACTATCATATTCATCACACAAAGTTGACATGGGTAGGAGTTGAAACCACTAGCTCTGCATTAGCATTAACCAGTAGACCAATAGAGTAGTCAGAGGCTCTATAGCTTGAAAATTTACATACGAATTTTCTCAATGATTTGATGAACGGTACGACAACAAAAAACAAAAAAAAACAAAAATAGTTATGACTTGCATTCAAGTATATAAGTAAAACGAGTTAAAACATTCAACATAAACTTCCATTAACGGTTTTAATTGTATTCATTTTGTATTATAGTAAAATTCAAGTTTATTAAAAAAAAAAACAACTCCTGCACTAGGAATAAATCCTGTGTCGCGGGGAATTTACAAACATACATGAAACGGACACAAATAACACCCAGACTCAGAACAACAATTTGTGGATCACACAAAGTGTTGTCCTACGTGGGATTTGATCCCACGACACTTGGCGAAGTAGGAAACGGCGTGGTGACCGTTAAACCACTAGGCTAAACGTGCAGTCCTAAATGAATTAGAGACTGAATTAAGTATTCCAAGAAACCATATTGAATAATAAATTATACACATACAATTATAATCATTCTCTACTACTACAGGTCCAAATCACACTAGAAGATGTTAACGATAATGCACCAGAATTTGGTACATCATCAGTGCGAGTCTCAGTAGCAGAATCAGCTGCTATTGGTTCTGTAATTTACGCTGCAAAAGCAACTGACGAAGACTTTGGCAAGAATGGTCAAATTAGTTACCATTTAGTGTCAAGCACTGGACCCGCAAATACGTTTTCAGTAAATCATCAAAATGGTCTTGTTACATTATTGAGGTAAACAAACAAACATATTATATTTCTCTTATATTTAGTCAAAAGTATATTTAACTTATGAAAACAATGGTCAGGAAACAAGGATTAAAAGTATGTCTTACCCAGAAGTAAGATGATTACGTTGTGACAATAATGTTGAAGCAAAGTAAGAATTGTTTTAGATGTTCAGACCCTTCAGCAGGAATCTTAAAGCGAAGTTAATAATGTTACGTGCATTAAAGGCGTAGGCATAATGACGAAACTTTCATAAATTTTATGTAAATCATCTATTGTACACAGGCACAATAGATATTTTAAGACGAAAGGCACATTATAGACTTTCGCAAAACAATAAAACATGTTTTCTCTTTTAGGTCTCTAGACTACGAGAATCTTGTTCGGCATACACTCATCATTTCAGCTAAGGACAACGGTACACCCTCGTTAAGCGCAAACCTAACTCTAGTTGTAGATGTGCAAGATGTGAATGACAACCCGCCGATATTTGAACATGATTCGTACAGTGCAAATGTCGTTGAATCTGAAACTGTTAATGCTAAGGTAAGAAGCATTATAAAAGTTAAAATACCAGTTACTAAACGCTGTTGTCTAAGAACGTCTTTATTTCATATTGGAATGGTTTGTAGTGGTGTCACATTACTCGGTAATATTGCTATTTCTACTGCTCTCATATTTTTTTATTATTTTAAGGAATTCGTTACTTACTTAAATAAATGTTTTCTTTTCGGACTTATCTTACCAGTTTATATTAAATTGTTATTGAATCATTTAGATTGTATAAAACATAACCTAAGTTTCTTTTTACAGATCCTTGAAGTTCAAGCTATAGATAAAGACACAGGCAACAATGCACGTATTACATACAAGATCGCATCAGATTCCTCAAATGTAACTGAAGATTATTTTAAAGTACAGCCCAGTACTGGTTGGGTATATCTAGCTAAACAACTGGATAGAGAAACGACCGAAAAACATAAAATGATTATAATAGCTGTCGATAACGGTATTCCATCACTTTCCGCAACTGCCAAGTTAATAGTCAATGTAATAGATGCAAATGACAATGATCCAGTATTCAGTAAAACGGCTTACGAGTTTCAAGTTGAAGAAAATCAGAAAGTAGGAGCTTTTGTGGGGAAAATTGCGGCTACTGATGCGGATTTAGGGGATAATGCTGTTATCAGATACAGCCTGTTTCCGAGCAATACAAGCTTCAATGTGAATCCCATTACAGGTGAGTTTCATTTTGATATATAAATACATATATCTAGTATAAAATATTTGCACTAATGACTGTAGTACATAGGTACCTATTACAGCAACTAAAAAAAAGGTTTTATTGGTAACTGAAATCAAGTAGCATAATATCTGTTTGGGAAGTTTCACTGATGATAAAACATTTGTAAAATTTACTTGGATCTGGATATAATTATACAGTTTTTTCTTATTTACCGAAAATAGTAATCTCTAGGCATTGACATAAATCATTTATGTAATTCACGTTTAATAATACATAAACCGTCCAAATTTCATTAAAACTTATTTCATTAAGTGCCAACTGTTTACTTTTTTACAAAAGCATACACTACCAATACATGATTCATTACAACATGTACATATCCAAGAATAATTCATTTTTCACCGTAATTCCAAATACTCCCCATATTTGTTCACCCAGAACTCAGATGCAAGCTGCCACTTGTCCCTTGTTTACTTTGCCGGCGCGTTTGAAAGCTAAAACCTAAAGTATGTAAGGCCCTTAAAACTCATTGACCGAGTAAACATTTAAAATAAATAAAGCCATTTTAATACCTGAACAATTTAAAGCAAAGGGAGCAGATCCGATGACTATATTTGTTTTAGACTCGATAGATGAGCGTGTGATTATGGAATTATATCCTGTAAATGATCTATATTGATTTTGTGTATGTGCTGCATTAATATAGCTTTGAAATAACGATAATGATTAGAATGACCACTAGTATTAATTTCTTCAGTCTGTTGTTGTTTTTTTATGTCACTACGACCTTGAATAAAATAAAATTAAACCTTCAATGTAGGTTAAATTCAAAATTAGTAAGCAATTATGTTCGTTATATTATATACGAGTATTCTTTAAACGACCATCTACCGTTTCTTTTTATAATAATACTCGTAGTAGTAGCTCATTTTTTAAGCTCATTGATTAATTTTATTCTTAACTCAGGATTCAAGTTATTTACATTATCTTCTAATTAGAAATGTTTATCAAAACACACACAATCTTCTATGTGTTTCCTTGGTTTTATATTTAAATAATTTGTGCAAAAAATCATTGAAAAAAAAGCACATCGATTACAGTAAACACTATCGCGATGAAGCTTTTTAAAGAGCATTTAATAAGATATGTTAAACCACGATCTTTATCGCAAACGATGCTTATCGTTGAATTCGTGAGAGTATTAAACATGGTGTAAAAAGGGTGGTAGACACTTCGTTATTTCCAATAATTGACTGATGAATGGTAAAACTTTTCATCTCAATTCGGCTTATCGAAGATCGTACCTGAACACTCCCGAGCTAGTTAGCGTCTGTATGAGTTCTTACATACTGCACTCCTTTGCTTTCTGCCCACATGCTCAAGGCCATCTTCTGCGTAAAATGTATTACATTCCTTGACCATGTTGTGTGAAACACACTATACAAATAAACACACTATGAAGAATTTTATTCTGTATAAATAGATTCTTAATTGTTGTTTAGATTTAAATTAGACAGGAAATCCTCATCAAAAATTTTTAGCTTTTCGTGCCCAGAGGGTAAAACGGGACCCTATTACTAAGACTTCGCTGTCTGTCTGTACGTCCGTCTGTCACCATGCTGTATTTCATGAACCGTGATAGTTAGACAGTTGAAATTTACAAGATAATATATTTCTGTTGCCGCTATTACAACAAATACTAAAATTAGAATAAAATAAATATTTAAGGGGGCTCCAATACAACAATCGTGATTTTTAGGTCGCTTTTCGCTCGATATTGATAACGGCAACAAGTAGACGCTTGAAATATTTACAGAATGTTTAGATATATATTTACTTTAAAAATAAATAATTAAATTAAAATAAAACAAACATTTAATCAGTTAGATAATGGTACGGAACCTTTCGTGCGCGAGACCTACTTGCACGTGGCCAACTTTTTTTAATTTAACAATATGCAAGACTAATCAGTCATTGGTCGAATAATTGCATTTGAATGCATCAATTGAATATATTACAGAGCTATGTAATGATTAGAATCAAATACTGTACAACTCAAGAGCCTTTAATATAGGCCAATTTTCATAGACTACAAAACTGTACAATTCAGTATTAATAAAAAACTTAAAGAGAATGGGTTGTATGGATATGTGTTCATAATAACTGGTTGTATGCACTTCGTGGATTCACATATACTTTCAATGGATAAGTTACTAAAGCACATTAATTTATCTTTTCTGACATGGGGCAAAAGTTTACGGTATCTTTTATAAGGATGTAATGAAATGGCTTAACGTAATTTGTGGGCGGACATGAATTGATTCCATCAACGAATTTAATTTGAATCTTTTTGAAATCAATAATTTCAATTTGTTTCATTCAGCAAATGGGTGGATCCATATGGGAGTCGAAATTTGATTGCAGTATTGACTTACGTTGATAAAGAAAAAATAATGTGGGAACATAATGTAACAATAATTATTATATTTACATATTTCGTAACGTATTGAAAATATCTAAATCATCGCGTAAGCCTTCAGAGATTGTATCATGAACTACTTATATATTACCACTACAGTTAGTAAATTCTATCAATGACTAACTGACATAGCCAGTCAGTTCGTCTGCCCTTGGCTGATTATATAAACTCTAGTACATCAAATTTCAATTTTTTTTTATTTGTGTAGTACATGTAATGATATAATAAATGGAAGTCATTACTATCCTAGTCAGTCAACGTAGTAAAATCCAGCTTGATCACTTAACGATGGCTGTCTAGTCTAGCCAAAGTATTGTTCATTTTTTCCATAGTTATTTTTAAATATTAGGGACGACAATTTTTATATCAAAGGTCACAACACCCGTCGTCCGGTTCGGCCACAACAGGAGGCAGCACACAATGAATTTATTCGTATCAATTGCGAGTTATAAACGTCGTCGCTCTCTCGCATGCTCCGTGACCCACCATTAACTATTATTAAAATATTGCTATGAGGAGCCTTGCTATTCTCTCCCATGTTTTATTACAAGTCTTACCAGTACTAGATATTGTCGTCGACTATTTAAAGCTCGTACGTTACAAATGTACGTGTAGGACGCATAGGCCGTACAACTCGTTTCGTTGACAGATATCTTTTATTTTTATGTATGTTCTCAAATGAATTATAGGTGTAAAATGTAGTTGGAATCTTTCTGTAGACAGAGTGCTATAAATTGCAGTAATAACAAACAGGGTAGAACAAAAAAGGTAATTGTGATCGGCGATGATGCGATTGTAAATTATCTCGTTGTCTTAACAAAGTAAGGAATACGAAAGATATTTAGTGAGATAAATTTTGTAGTTATAAAGGTATTCGCTGTTCTTTTGTGTTACTGAAAAAAAAAAACATAATGCCATTATTCAAGCGTATAATAATAGGGTCCACCTACATTCTAATAATGGAACTTAGTCAAGGAACATATCTGTAAACAAAGAAAATCTTATATATAAAATTCTCATGTCACAATGTTAGTTACCATACTCCTCTGAAACGACTGGACCGATTTTTATGAAATTTGGTGTGCATATTGGGTAGGTCTGAGAATCGACCAACATCTATTTTTTATACCCCAAATTTTTTATGGCAAAACAACGTTTGCCGGATCAGCTAGTAGTCATATAAATTACAACAACAACGGCTCGAGGACTGTCTTAAACACACATATATTTTTATAATTTAGTTACACACTGGCTTTAGTTGATTTAAACAGTTGAATCACTTCAAATTTTTACGACTGTAACTCAATAAGTTGGTCTGGTGAGCTTCAATAAAATATTAAACATCTTTAATAAGCTAAACTTGGTAAAAGAAATCAACCTCGGTTGTATTAGCGTTTTACCACAATCGTTAAAAATAAAATCGTTCAATATTTGCGATTGTTATAATGACGCATTTTTTTATCTTTTGGATTGATTTCCGCTGCTCATTAAAACAGCTTCTTACTTATTATTCGTCTCTTGTTGTATATCATAGCAATGGTGATGTTATATTCGTTAATGTTAAGTGCATTTGGATACTGTATTGTTGTGTTTTCATATTTTATGTCCTTATATAGAATTTTAGAAAATTGCGGTAATTTTTTATTTCTAAAATCACATTTTTTAAGTCTGTACTGAAAAATGATTTAAACCTTTATTGTTACAGGTGTTATATCAACCAAAGAAAGCTTAGATAGGGAGTTCAAATCCTCTTACTCTCTTTTTGCCGAAGCTAAAGATCAAGGCACTCTCTCAAGATCTAGCAGAGTTCCTGTTTCTATCAAGATAACCGATGTAAATGATAATCCTCCAGAAATCATTGATCCTAGAGAAGATGTAGTTAGTGTAAGAGAAGAACAACAACCCGGAGCAGAAGTTGCTAGAGTTAAAGCTATTGATAGAGACAATGGTGTCAATTCTACTATAACTTACTCTATCTTGAACGAGAGAGACATGGATGGCTACGGTGTTTTCGTGATCGATGCAGATACTGGTGTTATTAAAACTAGCACTGGTAAGATTTATTACAATACACAAATTATATTAAAACAGAGAATATAAAATGATAGTGTTTGAATATAATAACGTGACAATATACTCACACTATAACCTTATTTTACAGTATTGGACCATGAGGAAAGATCAATCTACCGACTCACAGTGGCTGCGACTGATGGAGGCACCCCACCCAAGAAAACTGTTAGGCAACTGAAAGTTGAAGTTTTGGATTTGAACGATAATAGACCAACTTTCACTAGTTCCAGCTTATCTTTTAAAGTAAGTCGTATACGATGTCTATGATAGTAAAACCTTTTAAGAGAGTTTATACTTAAGTTAAAAGAATAAAGAGAATAAAGAAAGGTAATAAATTTCAATTTCAATATTCATGTATACAAAATTCTTATTTAATTCTATCTTTTCAGGTAAAAGAAGATTCCAAAATCGGCCATGTTGTGGGAACATTAGCATGTTGTGAAAGTGACATTACAGAAAACTCAGTCAATGATAATGATGAAAAGCAAATATCGTATCTTCTGATGCCCCTCACAGCTGATCATGCACCCGGAACTTTCGAGATAGATCGGCGAACAGCTTCTTTAGTAGTTGCTAGACAACTAGATAGAGAAATACAAGATGAATATCGCCTAGAAGTAAGAGCTTTGGACACATCCGCTACAAACAATCCCCAAAGCAGTGCTGTAACTGTAAAGATCGAAATCATAGATGTCAATGATAATGCGCCTCAGTGGGCTCAAGATCCTATAAATATAGAAATATCTGAACTTATGCCGGTTGGTACGATAGCCTACAATTTTACAGCAAAAGATGCTGATTCAGGGTCTAATGGGGATCTCAATTATCACATAGTATCATCCTTGCCTAGTGCTAAACACGTTTTCAGTTTAGACCCTCTTACTGGTTCTCTAACCTTGACCTCTGATCTTGATTATGAAACATTAAAGGAATATTGGATAGTCATAGAAGCAACGGACTTGGCACCAAATGTAACAGAGAGAATGGCAACATCAGCAACAGTACACATTTCTATTACTGACAAAAATGACAATGCTCCTAATTTCGTATCAGCCCCGAAAGCTATTGTATCTCTTAACACGTTATCGGGACTACTTTATCAATCACTGGCAGTGGATGCTGATTCAGGTGAAAACGGAAGAGTATCTTATTACATATCTAGTGGTAATGATCATGGTTATTTTTCAATGGATTATGATATTGGAAGATTGACACTATCAAATAAATACACGCAAGACGTATCCAAAATTCGACCAGGCCAATACAAATTGAATCTCACTGCATCTGATCATGGTACGCCGTTTCCGAGACAGGCGCATATGACATTGAATTTACTATTACAAGAATCAACCAATGTACCTCCTAGATTTATGGACTCTTTCTATAGAACAAATATCAGTGAAGATATTAGAACAGGTAGCTTTGTAACAAGGTTGTCTGCTAAATCATCAAGAGGGATTGCAAGTAAGTATTTTGTTTGAAACCTTTTTGCTATTCATTTTATCAAACTCCTCATTCCCTACTCATTTTATTCATATTTTAATAGTTTGCTATGTCACATTCTTGAAGTAATAATATTTTTTAAATGTCTTTTTTCACTGATGAAAAATAAAAACAGTAATATTTATGAATTTACTATTTTTACAGGTAATTTAACGTACATGATTCCTTCAGGAGTAGCAGATGACAAATTTGCTATAGACGAGCGACTCGGCACAATTACAGTGAAAACTAAAATCGACAGAGAAGAGAGAAACCAATATACATTTCCCGTTTATGTCACGGATTCCAGTACCTTTCAATCAACCAGTAATTTTGACGTTGCTACTGTCACAATTAGTATAATGGATGTCAATGATAACCCACCAAGTTTCAAAGTGGGATCATGTTATCCTTTAGCTATTCCAGAAAACAATGATCCCGAAGTGATACACACTGTAGCAGCTAGCGATAAAGATATTGGAGCTAATGGTGTTATCACTTATAGTATTACGTCAGGAAATAACGGCAATAAATTTTCTATAGACTCCACAACAGGAAAACTAACTGCTAGAACATTAGATCGTGAAACACAGTCAAAATATCATCTAACTATAACAGCTTTTGATCACGGATCTCCAGTAGCGCTGCAAGGGTCATGTAATATAACCATTATAGTCGAAGATCAAAATGATAATGATCCAGTTTTTGATACTGGCCATTATTCTGCTGCCATCCCTGAAGATGCAATGGTTGACACGTCAGTTATTAAAGTGAGAGCAACTGATGCTGATTTAGGTTTCAATAAAAGAATTGTATATTCATTAGCAAATGAAAGTCAAGGACTGTTTAGGATCGATAATAAAACTGGGATAATTTTCACCACTGGGTAAGTAGTTTTAGTTTTTTTTATATGTGACAAATAGCATAAGATTTTGCCACATTACTGGTTAATGGTGTCATTAAATACGAACTAATCAATGTGTAAATTGTAAGACATAAGCTCTTTGTAAAGATTTTTATACTTCTATAACCCATTTAAAAAAAAATAGGTAACACTAGAATGATCATTGCGGTATTTCGTTTTATGACCTATACATTATTGATCAAGCAAATCAAGTTTAGTTAAAACTATACCGAAGTTGAATAGTAAAAACTAAATTACCTTGTATTAATTAAAATTTTTTTTCAGCACATTTGACAGAGAGAAAACAAATGTTTACCATTTTGAAGCGGTAGCTACAGATGAAGGACGATATATAACTCGATCTCAAAGAGTGTCAGTCGAGGTTACTATCAACGATGTCAACGATAATAAACCGATCTTCACTAAGTACCCTTTCAAAGAACAAATTGCGACACTTACACCGCCAGGTCAAAGCTTGTTACGGGTGTCAGCTACTGATAATGATATTGGAACCAATGCAGAAATAATTTATGAACTTATAGATATGTCAAATCATAAGTTCCGCATTAATCCAACAACAGGCGTTCTAACTGCAACACAAAGCCTAGCCAGTGAAAACGGAAAGTTAATTCACTTGAAAATAATAGCAAAAGACAAAGGAAATCCTCCTCAAAGTTCTATAGGTCTTATAGAAATACGTGTTGGTGACTTTTCCGATCAAATTCCTACGTTAAACTTTCAAAACTCAACATACAATGTTACTATCGAAGAAAATATGCCGTATGGAAAGGATGTACTTCAAGTGACCGCAGTCCGTAGCGATGGGCGGCGACAGAGGATAATTTATGAAATTGGCAACGGCAACGATCAGTATGCATTCGAAATCGACTCTAACTCGGGAGTAATAAGGGTGAATAACTCCGCCAATCTCGACTATGAGTCGTATCCGGGGCCGCGCAGACAGCTTGTAGTAGTCGCACGCACAGAAGGATTGCCTGTTATATATGGCTACTGCGACGTTATAATAAATCTGATCGATCAGAACGACCATGCTCCCAGGTTTACGCAACAACAATACATTGCAAATGTTCTTGAAGGGAATACTAAGGGCGAATTCGTCGTGCAACTCGCCGCTAAGGATGGCGATCGTGGTGTGAATGCGCGGATACTATACCATATAGTAGACGGGAATCACGATAATGCATTCATTATTGAACCTGCTTTCTCCGGATCGGTTAAAACAAACATTGTTCTTGATCGGGAGATAAGGGAGACATACAAATTAACTGTAATAGCTACGGATGAAGGTGATCCACAGATGACAGGAACGGCCACGCTCAGGATCAATGTCGTGGATGTGAATGACAATCAGCCGACATTCCCACCGCCGAATGTCATCTCCGTATCAGAAGGTATGTTTTTACTTCTGTACTCTGTATTCACATTGGGGTTTTAAATTGCCGCTGGTCGCCCTATCGACATTTCGAAATAAATTGGTAGAACAAAAAGCATACCATGGAAAGGATATTTTACATAATTTGTATTCTCGACTCAGTAACATTGCAACTTTCGATTCCGACACAGATTAAATAAAAGGAACTCCTTTAGGATCAATATTTATTGGACGGTATTACATTTTTTCTGAGTGCATGTTTTAGCGGTTCACCGACGGACCTTGGCGTCCGCGTCTCTTTTTGTTTGATTTTTATATCATTGTGATTCCAAAGAGGTTTTGTTTTAGAGAAAGTTGATTTTGGAGTATCGTTAAAACGGCAGTTAAACGAGCCCTGTCAATACAGTTTGCTTTCTTTTTTAGGAACGGAAGTTGGAACTGTTCTTACATCTGTTACTGCAAACGACGTCGATACGTATCCGGCTTTGAAATACTCGATAATGCAAGGGGACAATAGTTTTTCTATAGACAGATATAGCGGAAAGATCGTGTTAAATACACCTCTTGATTTCGAAACAAAGAAGATTTACGAAGTAAATGTGACTGCGTCAGACAGTGAACACGTGGCCAAAACTACTTTGACGATTAAAATCACGGACGTAAATGATAATTCACCTATATTTGATGACATCTCTTACAACAGGATACTGCCCGGTAAGAACGCAAAGTATATTTATTAATAGTATTTCTTTTCTCTATTCTCTTTATCTCTATTAATTTCTCTATTTAATAGTAGTTTCTTTTCATTTGTAATCATCTTAGTCAATCGTAAGTTTTAGAATACTCGTACCTGTAGAAACTCTGTATAAAATATATGCATATAAAACTAGTACTGAATGTAGTTTTTATCGCTTACAGAAGGAACAGACACACTCGAAATTGGTTCAGTGAGCGCAAAAGATGAAGATGATGGAGACAACGGCAAAATAACTTATTCGATTCTTCGCCCAACTAAGGGATATTATATTGATGCAATATCTGGAGCCATATTTGTAAACTATAGTGCTTTACCACCAAATCAGAGGGACACACAATTAGCAGTAGTAGCCACTGATCATGGAAAACCGAATAGAAGTGCTGTGGCTTCAGTAAGGATCAGCACGGGAGCATCTTCGGAGATCAAACCATTCATCGGACAGGATAGTTACAGGTAAATAGTCGTATTATTTTTAAAGTGTTTTTTTTTGTTGTTCGTTTTTATTCGTTGCTGTCAGTACTACTTAGGTAGATAGGCCGTTGTCTAGTGGCTTGTTCAGTTTATTTTACTGTAAATATACGCTACAAAAGCGACGCCATTAGTACATTGTTATTGTAATATATCCAGATGAGATCTGCGCTTCAGTTTAAATTATGTCACCAGTAAACGAGGTTCCCACACGCTGCTAGACACGATTCATTTTTTTCTTATACTTTATATATTTATGTTAATCGTATAGAGTATAACTCAGATCGCAAATATATATATATAGTCATCGTCAGTGACTAACTTAGCACCTGGTTTCAGTATCTACATAGTAATAATTAATCTTATTTGCATTGTTTTTAAAAAAAATATATCATTTGTTTGTAAACCTTACTTATCACGTAGTGTCAGTATCACATTTGAGGTTTTTTAAATATTTAAATGTAATTACTAAAAACAAAAATTGAAAGAAGTCGTAAAATTTTAGTAATTTGTTATCTTGAATTTTCAGGATCACGGTGAACGAAAACACTGAGAAAGGATCATCACTTCTGCAAATTGGCGGTATCAATGACGTGCTGAAGAAATATAATTTGGATATCCACATTGTTTCCGGCAACGATGGGAACACGTTTGATGTAACTCTTGACGGGGCGCTAATTTTACTCAATAAATTGGACAGAGAAACTCAAGACTCATATGTTTTAGGACTAGCAGCTATAGAACAAGGAAAAGTAATGGCACACAACCAGAACAAAACTTCTATCACAATATTCATTACTGTAGCAGACGCAAACGACAATTCTCCTACGTTTTCCACTAATGATTTGGAATTGACTGTCAGTGAAGATGCAAAAATTGGATTCACGTTGACTCAACTTACTGCAACTGATGCCGATCTGTATGGAACTCCCAATGCTGCTATTGCTTATAATATTACTTCAGGAAACGATGAGAATCTCTTTTTTGTGCATCCAACTACTGGCATCCTGAGTGTCAACAGAAGTCTGGATTATGATACTGGAAAAACTCAATACAAGCTTGTTGTGTTAGCTTGCGATGAAGGAGTACCATCTCTTTGCAATGCAGTGTACGTACATATTGGTATACTTGATGAAAATGATAATGCGCCAACTTTTCCAGTTAATGAATACTTTGAAACTATAGGAGAGAATGAAAGGGTTGGTACCTCAATATTTACTGCACGAGCTACTGATTTAGATAAAGGCAGGTACGGAAAACTAAACTATTCTATAGCCGCATCTACAAATAATTATAATAGGAATGATGATTCTTGGAAAATGTTTCTGATTGATTCATCTTCTGGACTGGTGAACTCCAATGTAGTTTTTGACTATGAAATAAAAAGTAAATATGAATTTGTAATAAAAGCTACAGATTTAGGAGGTAAAAGTACAACAGTAAAAGTTAGGATCGATATTGAAAGCAGAGATGAATTCTACCCTCAATTTACTCAAAAAACTTATAAATTCCGTGTACCGAAATCTGGATCAATTTCTGCTGGTTACGTCATAGGACAAGCAACAGCTACAGACAGAGATAAGGGGATTGATGGTAGAATAGTTTACCAGTTATCAACATCACATTCTTACTTCAAAATTAACAGAACCACTGGTGTTATAATTTTGAAGAAAAAAGTAGACTCGGTACAAAACCTATTCGGTTCTGATAAATCAATAAGCTTAGTAGTAACAGCTAGTTCTGGACGTCAAGGATCACTGACAAACAAAACAGCTGTTGAAATAGGAATGGATGATCTCGCTTTGGCATCAGATGTCAACCAAATCAATGATCCTTCGGCCGTTGCCAGTGGTGGTTTATCAGACTGGGCCCTTGGATTACTTATTGTTTTCATATTCATAATAATTATATTTGCCGCGGCTTTCCTTTTCTTGCATATGAAAAATAAAAGACACAAGAAAGTTAACAAACCGGGTTTAAATTCAGAAGGTGTAGGTGCAACAAATAGTTATGTAGATCCAAGCGCTTTTGACACTATTCCTATAAGAAACACTGGACCAGTGAATACTGGAAATCAATTTGCGCCACCAAAGTATGATGAAATTCCACCCTATGGCCCACACACTGCGAGTTCAAATTCAGGAGCCGCAACAACATCTGAACTATCGGGATCTGATCAATCAGGATCAAGTGGTAGAGGATCAGCTGAAGACGGTGAAGATGGTGAGGATGAAGAAATTAGAATGATTAATGAAGGTCCTTTACAAAGAGAATCTGGAATACACAGAGATGATGACAATCTTTCAGACGTGTCAGTACACAATACTCAGGAGTACCTAGCAAGATTAGGTATCGTTGATACGGGAACAGGTGGTGGTGCATCTACTTCATCAAGAAGATGTTCAGAAAATGTTGGAAATAAAGATACAATGTTACACCATGCACCTATAGACTCCATGCATATGTTTGATGAAGACGGAGCTCATGAAAATGATATAACTAATCTAATATACGCTAAATTAAATGAAGTCACTGGTAGTGAAAGAGCTAGCAGTGCTGACGAGGCCAGCGCAGCTGTAGATAGAGCTATGGCCTTAGGAGCGTTTCCAAATGCACCTGGAGATAATACAGCTGTGCCTACTGCAGGACCTTCAATGACAGGTAGCTTAAGCTCCATAGTACATTCCGAAGAAGAACTAACTGGTAGTTACAACTGGGATTACTTACTAGACTGGGGACCTCAGTACCAACCTTTAGCTCACGTGTTCTCCGAAATAGCTCGACTCAAGGACGATGCTGTTTCTCTACAAAGTGGTAATAGTGGAGCGTCAAGTGCCAAAAGCAAAGGAACTTCTATATCTGGTGGTAAAAGTGTTCCTCCACCTTTACTAACTACAGTGGCCCCTCGAAGTTGTCCAGCACCATCATTATCATGTAGGCAGCCACAACTATTATTACCGAGGTCACCAATTAGTCACGATGTTCCTGGCGGGTTTTCTGCTGCCGCAGCCATGTCGCCCTCATTTTCCCCCTCCTTATCCCCATTAGCTACTAGATCGCCATCAATGTCGCCACTAGTAGGCCCAGGCCTGCCTCCAGCTCCAGGGAGTAGGAAACCTCCGCATTCGACAATGAGGATATAAAACCAATAATTTATCATCGTAGAAATTGTATATATGAACGACTGTTTTGCCTATAGTGTAGTTAGTAATATTTATTCGGCCGATGTAATCGGCTTATCTCATTTTGCGCATATTATTATTTAAAAGCTCTACAAATATGCTCAAAGTGATAAATAAGCGCTTATTACCGATTTTTGCGGTAAATGTATATAAAAGTAAAAAAATCGGGTGTACTTTTAAGTGTAAATACTTACATACTCATTGTAAAAATATATAAAGACTGCCATTTTTTATTTTTAACAAAAAATACAGCTTTACATTAAGCTATAAGTATTATATTAGGAGCTGTAATTGTAATGATGTTGCAAATGAAATATTGATTTTATAACATTGTAATCAAGTATTCAATCGATATAACTAAGCTTTATTGCAACGGATGTAGATAATTCTTTACTTTGTAAAATTCATGTTGCAAATGTAATGTTAGTTTTCAGTGAATTGAACGTTGAAGTTTCGTTTCTCTGTGATTTTAATGAAATGTCCAAATATTCAGTATACGTTTTTGTTACTACCTGCCACAAGTTGCTTATAGTAAGCGAAATTATAACTTATTTAACATTGTTTTGTTTATTACATAATATTACTCAGAAAACGAATAATCTGCATCTCCTTATTTTTACTATCACAATTGACTATAGATTGTTCAAGACGTAATCAACAATAATTGATGTGATCTTTTTTTTTTCAAAAATATTAGTAACTATTCATTTATTATTTATCAGTCTTTTTAGAAATCTGCAGCGGTCCCTCAATTCATGACATTATCACATTACGTCTCTCAAACACACATTTTATAGTAAGCTAATTATGTCTTCTCAATCATTTTACTGTAGGTTTCCTTCATAATAGGTCTTTACCTATGAAATTGCCGTTTTGTATGCAATAAGTGAAAGTACTTTATTATAGAGTACAGTAAAGTACTTATATTTCTGTTATTCGAAGTAATCACCCATGCAACCGACGCATCTTTGCCAACGCATTGGCATTTTTTTGATGGCCTTCTTGTAAAAATCAGCTGGACGGGAGGCAACAAACTCTTCAAAGGCATTTTGTACTGCCTCTCGGGAATTGAATTTTTTACCCACTAAAAAGTTGTCTAAATTTTGGAAAAAGTAATAGTTGGTAGGTGCAAGGTCTGGTGAGCATGGCGGATGAGGGAGAGCTTCCAACCCCAGCTCTTGCAGCTTGGAGACTGTCTGTTGCGCAGTATGGAGTTCGCGCGATGTCGTGAAGGAGCAGTGGGGACGACCGATTGACCAAAGCTGGTTGCAGATGTGCAAGCTTCTGCATCGTTCCCTCCAGTTCACAGTACACATCTGCATTAATGCTCATGCCGTTTTGTAAAAAGCTGTGGTGAATCACACCCGCACTAGACCACCAAACAGTGACCATCACCTTTTTAGGGGTCATTTTTGGTTTAGGGCATTGCTTTAGTGCTGAACCAGGGTCTAACCAACTTGCTGAGTGCTTTCGATTGTCGAACAGAATCCATATTTCGTCGCACGTAAGAATTCATTTCAAAATTCCATCATTTCTTTGCCTGTTGAGCAGCGCAAGGCAAGTTTCGACGCGTACGTTGCGCTGGCGATCGTTAAGGTCGTGGGGCACCCATCTTTCAAGCTTTTTTACCTTGCCAATTTGTCGCAAATTGATTAATATTCTTTTGATGCTTACATTAAAAGCTGCTGCTAGCTCAGCTGTATATTGAGTTTCGTCAGCTTCTACAATCGCCTTTAATTCAATATTGTTAACCAAAGTCTCCGGACGACCACGAGCTTCATTTTTCAAGTCAAAATTTCCGGAACGGAACCAGGAAAACCAGTAACGGGTTGTGCGTTCGTTTGTACAGTTCTCTCCGTAAACGTTTTTGATGTTACGTGCCGTTTGTGTCGCGTTGGTGCCACGACGGAACTCATATTCCATAATTACACGAATTTTTAAAGTATCCATTATGACGAAAAATGTTCAAATATAATGAAAATACAACGCTAATCAGAAAACAAAAGACTGAGTTTGTAAATAGAATGTCATGGTTTTAAAACAAAATTAATTTGAATTTAGAATACAGAGCCATTACAAACTTTTTTTTATTTGAAATAACCAGTACTGAAGAACGGCAATTTCATAGGTAAAGACCTAATATTTCATCGAATTCACCTACAATTTTATTGACATCTTTTTATTTTACCGACCTCAAAACCTTTATTCTAAGACCGTATTGTCCCACGGCTCATGTTTATATCCTTCCTATAAAGAGCTCAAATGCTTATTTTTTTGTCAGTAACAAAAACTTGTACTGAAGTAGTACATTACTATTGTACATATTTAGAATGTAATTAATTGTTAATAATTTACTTTTAGATTCCACCGACTGTATGAATATTGTTTAGGTGGCAATAAAAACAAAAAATTTAAATATACGTTGTTTCTTTTATGATATCCCCTTTAGTTTCAATGTATTCAAAAGACCAGCTGCCCATTGAGGCAGAGGCAACTCAATAGGCTGCCATAGTACAGGTCACCATGCAAAATTATCTGCATTTTGTCGGCATAAAAGCCTAAAGAGAAGAACAAATTAATAAGTTATCTGAGTTTTGGTCAAATGATCCTGGATAGCTGAGTAAAGAATTTTACGACTTGCTCACTTGCTGTGTGCAATTTATCTGTTACATCTAAGTATGTACGTACTAACATCGAGTATTTTATCAGCAATCGGGTTGCTCCAGTACCAGCTCTTCCCAGCTTGAGATCAGATCGCAGTTTCCAATATTACTTAAAATTAGACCTAACCTTGGGAGTTTTCAGTCAGATTCGATTTGCATTGAATAGGATAACTATGCAGGGCTTATATAGGCTATAAACCATCACAAAGGAAACTAATAAGTGGAGCAGAGGCCATAAGTACAGATGAAACTTAGTTGAGAGGATTATGTACTTTATATTTATATTGTCAATAATAATTATTAACTAAAGCGAAAGGACTTTCATCTCTGAATCAATCTATATCTATCTTTTAACGAGCAATTCTTGTACACATATAATATATACGAGTATATACTAGCTGACCCACGCAACGTCGTTTACGTCTCCTATTGCCCGTAGCGTAAAAAAAATCCCGTTTTTGTAACATTCTTCATTGGTGCTCCGCTCCTATTAGTCTTAGCGCAATGTTATATAGCCTATAGCCTTCCTCAATAAATGTACTATCCAACACTGAAATAATTTTTCAAATCAGACCAGCGGTTCCTGAGATTAGCGCGTTCAAACAAACAAACAAACTCTTCAGCTTTATATATTAGTATATAAAGCTGAAGAGTTTGTTTTGAAACTGCCTAGTTGGTCTCGCGGTTGGCGTGTGCGACTGCTGATCATGAGGTCTCGGGTTCGATTCCCGGGTCGGACCAAATGTTTGTATGATCTACAAATATTTGTTTCGGAGTTTGGGTGTTTTCTATGTATAATATGTATGTATTTACAAAAAAAAAGTATATATGTATTTGTATCAGTTGTCTAGTACCCATAACACAAGCTCTGCTTAGCTTGGGACTAGATGGCGTTGTCTGTTAGATGTCCGAAATATTTATTTAATTTATTATTTATATATATAATAAAATCTGGATCTCTGAAACGGCTTCAACAATTTTTATGAAATTTAGTATGCAGGGAGTTTCAGGGGCAATAAATCGATCTAGATAGGATTCATTTTTAAAATATATCAACAAAATACCGGTCATTAACCGACTTCCAAAAGGAGGAGGCTCTCAATTTCATCGGTTTTTTTTTTGGTACTATAGGTAGGTATGTTTGAGCTACTTTTGTTCTATAAGCCTGCAAACGACTGAGAAGGTTTGTGCTACTGGAAGGAGCTGGGTTTGCCACCTAAGTAACTTTACCTACACACATAAAATATAGTTATTTGCTTCAAAAAGCGGATGCTGGAATTTCTTCGCAATATCAATAGGCTACTTTAGGACAAATATGAGAGGAGTGAAAGTTTATCAGAATAAATAAATAATAAATTAGAAAATAATAATATAATAATAATAAACACCCATAATATCCAATCTACAATAGCTGAAAAACTTACCAAGTATCAAGATCTGGCAATAGAACTGAAAAGGCAGTGGCAAGCAGTAAATATCCATATAGTCCCAATAGTAATATCCGCAACCGGAATAATACCTAAAAGCCTTCAACGTAGTTTAGACATTTTAGAAATGCCACAATACTCATTACACTTGCTTCAAAAAGCAGTTTTATTAAACACATGTAGACTTACTCGAAAATTCCTCACCACATCTTCAAGTTCATCCACATACACTATCACTTAAACCTGATTACACTTGGCTACGGCCCGTGAAATCAGGAAAAAAATACCCCTCTCAGGGAGATTCATAAAATGAAAATAAATAATAATAATAATTAAAAAGCAAAATAAAAAGTAAAAGATACGTTTATTAATTATTTCACATTAGAATTATGTTACATTAGTATTAAATACGAACTAAATACCGAAATAAGTGTACATATATGTGATTTTACAAAATCTATAAGTAGTTTGGAATGATCGACCTACAATTTCTAACGGAGTACCTATTAATTTCTTAAATAGATCTTTATAGATCACAAATACAGTGAATTGTATACCTACATAAGTGCACTTTAATTAATAAAACGGTATATAGGTACATTTTTGGGCAGGTCAAAATGACTCTGTTTTAATGTGCCCTAAGTACTACTTAAATCATTTCTCCTGAAGGCACTATTTCAATGTTAAAATAGTCAATGATTTTTTTTTACAGTTCTTTGCTTTAAAACTTGAAACTTTGATACTTTTAAATTAGAATACTTTGTAAAATCACTTATAGTTCCAGAGAAAATATAATTAATTAACCACAATAAAATTATAAATTAAATATTATTATCACAGTTGGAGCTAAATCGACTAATAATTTTGATCACTCACTGCAGCAATCAGGATATAAGGGTTAAGTGTATACTTATATATATATTCCCTTATTCATAAAAGTTATTTAACTTTAAAAATCAGTTCTGTGTTATTTTCAACTTAAAACTTACAGGGTTAAAGATGAAAATAACAGAGAACAGTTGAATTGCTTATGCATAAAAATCTGCATTTTAGAGCGACATGACTAATAGATAATATTTCAAACGACATCGTTTGAATTTTTCGTTAGGAAAACAGTAACGCAAAATTGATGTTACTATGGTAGGTAACCCAGAGTTCGAATTGTTGCATATTTTATTCCATTCAATTAGCTAGATTTTTAAAATTGTGGATGGAAATACCTACTTTTGACAATATTACGAGTATAATATTAAAACCCACTCTGCGTTTATTAATGTCATTCTACTATTCGTCTTTCGATATAAAAAAAAATTAAACATATCAAAGTGTGTATCAGTATTAATACATAAAACTTATATAAGACTACGTTATGATATTTATAAATATAACACATTTAGAATATGATATTATAATTAGGATTGATACACATAGATATTGTATTATTATTATCATTAATACTTCATTAGACCCAAGTTATTAATAGTAATAATATCCTCACACACGACTGTCTGATCCCCAACTGAGCAAAATCTGACCAGACAGCAATTATTGGTACAATCTCGAAAATAGTGTTCAGTCGATATTTTAGTAGCCAGGATATAAATTATACCTAAAGGCAATACGTTTAAGGTAGATATACCAATGACAAATAATCCAACCTAAAATAGTATAGAAAATGACAGGCTGTTTAAGTACTGATTTTTTCCTTTCAATTTGAATATTACCCTTTTGTTCACCAGGACAATGTTTAGACTGTTACCTCACCTTGCTTTAAATACCCGTTACGGAGTATAAGACAACTATTATTTCTTCCACCTCTATCGCTTAACTGTTTTACTTGTCTTTTTATTTTAATGTTTTAAATTATATAGTCTTTCCCATATCAAACGGCTAATTGTTCTTATTTGTCTTCAATTACTTTAATTGACTTTTCATTTATATTGATGACATGATTAGGCGGATGTCATGCAAATGGATTTCACTTGCAGCCATAATATGCAATACATTTATGTTGTTATTGTTAATATATATTTTCTTCATTGTGATAAGCAATACCACTGCTTCATTTATTATTTTTATATTATAACTAGCTGACACGGCGCACTTCGTACCGCCATATTTATATACAATAATTAGCAATAAATTAAAATTGCGACTATAATTTGAGATTTAAACTATCCTATCTCTCAATTTGGATCGAACTGCACATGGTGTGCAAATTTTATTATAATCGGTTAAGTGGTTTAGGAGTCCATTGAGGACAAACATTGTGACACGAGATTTATATATATTAAGATTTCTTTCAAAAATACATATCAACGAATTAAAAATGGACTTTAATTACTAGTTTGTCTATACTGTTAATCAGCACCTTTTACCATTGGTATATCTACCTTATTATTCTTATTAAATAATATATTTCTAGTTGAATATTCTAATGATACTTCTCACAAGATATCAAACTTACCATCAGATTATGTACTATGTAATTATCTATACGCCAATACTTCTAATCCAATTCCTGAGCAATTAACTAAATTTGTAAGGCCTTCTCTGGTGGACTCTGTCCCTCTACGCTAACATATAGCTAAAGTAAATAAAGCTAATGGTATTAAGGTATAATATGGTATATAATATTTAGGTGGTGTCTATTTCTGGCAATCCGTTTGTCACATATTATATGTTTGAGCAAATTGTATGTGACAAATTTTATTAGTATTTTAGACTGTAAAATTGATTGCTAACACAACTTTATAGTGAGAGTTTGAGAATCAAATATTTCTTACAGTTTCAAAGTGCAAATGATTTTTGATTGGACACGATTTGGCATGGCAAAAGAATTTGTGAAATTTTTGAGATTCATTTTCGAGACAGTCAATTATTTCTCATAAAATATTGCTATTGAGTTATCATCAGTATGAACTAACAATGTATCTAGGAAATTAAAGTGGTTCTAAAGCAAAAATTCTCACTTTCATTTTAAATCTTGTTTTAATGTCTTTGGAGGATGCTAACTAACAACACTCCATAGTTTTGAATTGTTCAATAAACAAAAACTCATTTGCCTTATATGCTATATCCTTTTTGGTTTAAAAAGCTATATTGTTATCTATTTGTAACTGTGTAATTAGATGTACACTTATGTGAAGCTTCGTTCCTACTGTCTAAAGCCTGAATGGCACACAGCCTCACTAAATCCTTTCAATATAATTAGAAGGGTTGTGATTATTTTGTAAATTCACATCAATGATAACTTCATCGGAACCAAGAGATTTTTTACTCGGAGTCACGATACCGATGTCTACATCTGTGTTCGGTGTCAAGCCATTTAGTTGGTCCTGGAATTTAAAATAGTGGTTTTCGTAACATCGGGGATTTTTTTCAGCTAATTTGATGACTGAATCAGAATTAATACTAGACAAGTAAGTTTTATCAACATTATAAATAGATAAGTTTGACGTAATAGTACTGTAATATTACCACAAGTTTATTTACTTTTAAACTTAATAGGTTACATTAAAAAAAAAATTGTTCTCAAAAGTTCGAATTTCAAAATTCATCAAGTTACTCAAGTATAGTCCATTCACTTAGATACGGTCGCACGTGCGGCAAGCTGCTACAAATTCAAAGGGCCCGCCTGTGGCCTACACTCACAAGCAAGTACGATTTGTCAGTTTACGAATTCCACTGTATGAATTAATACATTCGTATTTCATAACAATAACCACAATTGCGTGCGTGCGCACCGACACTATGAAAACGAATGGACTATAGATATTAAACAAAAATTATGTTAGGTGAAAAAGATTTATCAAATTTCTCCTCATACCTCGGAGGTATGAAAAAGACCAGAGAGAGAGAAATAAAGGGAGAAAGAAAAGCACATACCGCAGTAAGTGCGTCGCAGGCCATGAGCTCGTTCTTGGACAAGTGTTCCACCACCGCCGCTGCGTAGCAGTCGCCCAGCATGTTGTTGGTCGTGCGGATACGGTCGCTGAAATAATACACAACTCAATCATCTTACTGCTGTTTGTATAGGTAGATGTTTTTTTTTTCCAATAAAATCTGAATAGTTCGAGATGATATTTTGCACAGAAATGATTGCTCGCGGCGTGACGTACAGAGAAGACGTGTTGCTAAACAATTTTAAAGTTAATTTCAATCCTAAAACTAGTGTTATAAGTGCTAAAAACCATTATCTGTTTGTGAATCATAATCAAAGGCTAGAGGAGGAGATAGTTCCCTCTATGATAAGTGACTACCACAGCCCATGGACTCTTACTTATTTAAAAAAACACAAGTCTGTTGCTTGTTTTTGAGTTTTCTCCTCAGGATAAAAGCGAGAGGGAGGTGAATATACCTTTAAATAACTTTTTGAAGTACTGTAGCACTAAACAAATAGCTTTCTGTAACATTTTGTACACTAAATATAGACACTTTACTCACACAAGCCAGTCCACAGCAAATAGCAGTGATACATCATGAGTAGGAGCATCTACGGCTGCCAATACCACTAACAGTAACACCATTGCTGCTGATGGAACTGACGCTGAAGATACGGATGCAGCTGTTGAAGTCAAGCTGAAATTTACAATAAAAAACAGTTGTTTAATATATTGATACACCTAACTGTTTACAATCCCAATAATAACGTGTCACACGGTAACGGATTAAGAATACGAAATGTAACCATCCTTAATCACCCCTTGCGTGTCGTAAGAGCAGACTAAGGTAGCAAAGTTTGGACAAGGACAACAGCACTGCAAAGGCCCTTGCCGAAACAATTGAAACAAACCTTATACCAACCCGTCTGAACAGTGTGGTATATTAGGTCAAGACCTCTTTCTAAAAACTAATGCTTGTTCAATCCATTTCATTGATCTAAAATATACTTTTTTAGCTAAATGTATTTGTAAAGGAGATGTCTAATTTTTGCCCCAGAATAATCCGAGATCGTGTTTTAGTTTTTGGAATAATAATATAAATTATGTATTTTGAGTAACTTTATAAAGTCCGTATCAAATTTGGAAAAAAACTCAAAAATTAAAAAGATTTTAAGCGATGCTTGCATCATGAATTTACTTTGAAAGAATTTTACTTGGCATATGATAAAAACATGACCCAAAGTAGGGTAAAATATTGAATGAATTTTTAATTCATGTGCGCTTCTTATTAAAATCCAAGGTTATCCAGACCTGATATTTTATTTTATTTAATAGGTACAGATACAGATAACAGACTTAAAAAATACAAAACACAGTCTTAACAAACACAGTAAACCTGCCATCCAGTTACAACTGTACACAACTTAAACATAAGGCTAACAAATTATAAGAAAATTATAAGAAAAACCAACAAAAAAAACAAATCTATAGTTAGATACACAGTTACAAACTAAATATATAAAGAAAACTGAGCTGTGCATTAAAATTAAGGTCTGCTGCAACGGAGGAGAGAACACTTGAAGGCATTGAGGCTCTCGTGAAAGATGTCTAAATGTGAGCACACGGTATTATAGTTCCTGCACATTCTATTTAGTGGGTTATTGTGTGAGACATTATTATTGCAAGGAGGAACACTAAACAATTGTGGTATACGTACAGATCGTGTTGGTATATATTTGGTTGGTATATATACCAGACCTGAGTGACCTGACAGTATAACTTAAAAATATACTGGGAAAAAATGATGTTGTCGGAGTGATAACTTTTTTCAGAATCTGCTTTGCTTCATGAACCTTTTAAATTCTTTTTTTAGAAGATTGCAGCTATCAAATACCACTTATTTGATCTCCGTATAGTTAGGGGCACAAGCCCATACATTTTTTGGACATCTCCTTTTCGCGTGAGAGTTTTCGAGCTCTTGTATTGTTATCTAGAGAGTGTTCGATCTTGGAGTATTCAATGATCCTGGCAACTCGCAAGTTGACCTGACTAATCCCTAGTACTCGATTGGATTGATATTAGAACTGTGTGCTGGCCAGTCAATATATCCATATTTAATGTACTAGTTATGGTTGAAGTACGGTAAGATTGGAAGTATGTTAAAAAAGATATATGGAAGAAGATATCGCTTGGGATTAGGAAAATTGATGTAACTTATATATAACTAGCTGAAACGGCGAACTTCGTACCGCCATATTTACATATCTGTCTCAGCTTCCCACAGGCAGTGTACAGTCGCGGACGAATTGGACCTGTTACATTTTTATTATAAGTATAGATACGGTATAGTTTCTAGGTAGACGTTAATACGTACAATATAGTAGCCAGCTGTGCGAACCCAAGAGGCAAGTTGTTCATTTGACAAACGAAGACACTTGCCACTGCTAAGAAGAGAGCAGTTCCGTCCGTGTTGATATTGCATCCGATTGGTAGAACAAATCGAGTGATGCGAGGGTCGATGTGGAGAGGTCCTTCCATGGCTCGGAATGTCACTGGAAGAGCTGCAGCACTGAAA
This sequence comes from Diaphora mendica, assembly GCA_949125395.1. Taxonomy (NCBI): domain Eukaryota; kingdom Metazoa; phylum Arthropoda; class Insecta; order Lepidoptera; family Erebidae; genus Diaphora; species Diaphora mendica. The sequence continues at coordinate 25,456,672 of OX421319.1, forward strand.
TATACAATACATTTATTTAATTATATTTATATAAATTCAGCAAATTCGAATCTAAATCTGACTGCCTCTGTGGCGTAGTGGTAGCGTATGCGACTGCTGTGCTTGAGGTCTCGGGTTCGATTCCCGGGTCGGACCAAATGTTTATATGATCTGCAAATATTTGTTTCGGTTTGGGGGTTTTCTATGTATATATCTGAATCAAGAAACATAGTAGGTATAAGACCTAGGCAACACGAATGATGACCATAATTACACACATCAAAAGTGTCCAGGGATCAACATATGTGTCTAGGGATCAACATATATTTTTGCAATAACTTTTCTCCTGATTGATATTAATTAAAATTTTCTTTAAGGATTCATCAAATAAAGTGTTTTCGTTTGTCACAGTAACGATAAACCAAGTCACGTTTGCATTAATAAAGAAATTTGCCATTTTCCTAATAAAAGGATTTTTGACATTTGAACCACTAACATTAAAGTTCGAAAAAAAGACTGAAATAACAGTTTTCTTTAAAATTTTATTAGGTAACTTAAACAATTAATAATCCGTGTTTCCACCGCGAACACTAACACAAGAACATCGGTTTGGCATACTCAAAATGAGTTCATCCAAATCACGCTGTGGAATGGCCGCCCATGTTCGTTGCAACAACAAAAAAAGGTCTTCTTGCGACTGGATACCCTCCATATTCGGCAGAGCTCTTCTCTGTAGCATATCCCATGCATGCTCAATCGGGTTCAAGTCTGGCGACTGAGCAGGCCAGGGCCAAAGCCACATCTCAATCTCAAGAAATCCGCATAAAAATGCTTGATCCCTAGACACTTTTGATGTGTGTATTTAAAATCTTTTGTGAGTTGACTAATATAAGCTGAATATCTTAAAGCATAAAAGTATGTTGGTATAAAATATTGTTATATTTAAAATCTCGTTTTATCTATGAAAGTGCCCCATAAAACCTATTATTATAGATAAGACTTTATTTGTACATCAGGGTTTTACAATATGTTGGTACAAAAACACAGTCATAAAACTAAGAACATTTTGTTTTATGCCCTGCCACAATGTCTCTACTCTGCCTGATGGAAAGCATTAGTAGAATCTAAGAGTGATGGTCACCATACTTATTACGAATGCAGACAATGCAACAATGCAGCATGGTGACCCACACCATGGCGGGCTAGTGATGCTTCTGCATCATTGGGCCTCTGGTCTCGCACTCACCAACGAAACATGACATCGCCAACGCTGTCATTTTACGTTGATTTTCTGTACTGTAAAAATTATGTAAATGGGACGACTATGTTGCTTGGAGCAACTTCTTCCAGGAAACCTTTCGATGGACTGGTTTTAATTTGGAACTATACTCTTTGCGCTGTAGCATGGTGCGTGGTGGTTTAATTTACTTTAATTTACTAGTTATTAATGATTTAATATATTGCGAATGTGGTACGAAGAGTGCGAATGTGGTAAGACATAATTTGTAAATCGCGGCAACTTTCAAGATTTATTATACAAAAATTTCACTCATGTGATAAATAGAATAAGAAATGTTGGTAAATAGAAAAAAAATAATCATCATCATTATCAGCCCGTTGTAGTCCACTGCTAAAAATAGGCACACAAAATCCATCCACCAATAAACCTATTTAATTTTATAGCTTCCCTTGTCCGCTAATTGTGTCTGCCTTTCCTAGTCTAAGTTTTATTATTTAAGTTAACCTTGTTAATGATATAGTACAATAGAGAGATTTATTATTATTGAACGCATGCACACATCACACACACAAACACACAGACCCACTTACACACACACACACACACACACGCGCACACACACACAAAACCATATAAATGTCCACTGTAAGATAAAACACTAGTTCGTACTTTAACTAAATATTTGTTAATATGAGCTTTAATGTTATTTTAATGTTACCTAAGTTATGTCAGGGGCGTAGACCGGGCCCTTAATACAAGTTATCTTATTACTTAGCAAGGGCTTTGGTTGCGACACCTGGTTTGACTCGTTAACGTCCTAGCAGGATCCCAATGTTCAGTTGACTATTATATTTAAGTTAACATTGTAATTATTTATGAATCAATAAACTATTATTATTATCTTTCAAAGAAAAACTTACGTGGAGGCCGTTGCAGATGCAGTCAACATAGCGTGTGAGAGGCCCCAATAAAACTTGTATGGATTCCGCCGTAAGAACACGAAGTATATAAGCTGCATTATAATCAACTGATAGAAGAATATACCCATGACAATAGTTGCTATGAACCATGTCAGTTGTGACATCACTTGAGCTGGAAAACAGATATATAAATAAAATATAAAATAAATAAATATTTCGGACATTCATAAATACATACATATTATAACAAACATTTGCAGATCATATAAACATTTGGTCCGACCCGGGAGTCGAACCCGAGACCTCCTGCACAGCAGTCGCACACGCTACCACTGCGCCACTGAGGCAGTCATAAATAAGTGATAAATAATAAATAATTCATTTTATAATTGTGAAATTTTGTATGGATGTATATAACTCAATGACTCTATAAAGGTTAAATGAATCTTCTGCAGAAATATAAGATAGAGTGTACACTCTCTTAGGTATTTAACTATTAGGGGCACACAGAGACGTAATGAATACAAGCATTTTGCAAACTAAAATTTAGTCCAACTTTTTAGTTGGCTTTAAAACAATTTACAGCAATTTCTTTGTCCCGTGCAAATTGCTATGAGTTTGATATTTTGGAAATTAAATTGAGATTGTGCATGCATTCAAATAACCTCGTCAAGTATAGATTAAATATTATCTAATCCACTTTAAAATAGGCAATAGTATGCATTTTAAACAGCCAAACTTACCTACATCGCTAACGCCCAAAATCTTGCCAGCAATGATACTGCTTACTCCCACAGGGGTGAACCACATGACTCCGGTCACCATTTTCATGATGACCTCAAAGATTGCTTGGAAGAAGTCTATGACAACTTGACCCTTAGGTCCTAGTGTACCGAGGAGACTGCCAAATACTAGACAGAAGAATACTAACCCTAAGGTGTTGGTACCTGACCTGAAAAATAAGCCATTTTTTTTTTCAAATTTAGATAAAAAAAAGGCTTTCTTTTAAAAGAAAAGTATAAAAGGGGAAGAGAGTGTGTTCAAACTTTAAAATATTATTATGTATTTTTGAATTTATTAACTCTTTTGGATACGTCTTACAGATAACGAAAATTGGTTTCAATGAAAACCTTTGAAATGAAATGAAAAAATTCAAGGTTAAGTCCCATTTAAATATTATCGATACTAAATGAAAAATACCAGGAAAGCAGAATATTTAACTTATTAAATTGAAACAATAATAAAAATTTGACATAGCTTACACACGACTGTCAAATCGAAAACCAGTACCAGATTGATGGCAAATTTAGATTATATATTTTTTCTAGGTGGCAATCGAACTCACATTTAGTGGTCTTAAGCACTAGATGAAACGGTACGTCAATAAAATACAAAAGTGATGATCGGTGATAAATTTGACATTAAATTTAACGCATAAAAGTTTTAAGACTACTGAATATGATCTTAACTTATGCTCTTTAACATTCAGTATAAACTACTTCTTCTCCTTAGCCTTTCTTAAGTTATTCTAAGGTTATTTTGGGTTCGGCACTAAGCTATTGTACTATATTGCACTATAAAATTTATTAACCTGTAAGCCACTTCACGTACCAAAATAGGTAACGTATCATTTTCTGAAGCATTCTTCCCAAACATGGGCGTTTGTTCGGTGTAAACGGTATGCGCCTGTTGGAATGCAGCTTGCACTATGTTGTCTGGAAATATATTTCTGTAAAAAAACAGTCATTTATTGACAATTCATTGCTAATTTAATTTGAAGGGCTCTTAAGTTTTAATATAAAAATACAGGAAATGAAAAGGAAACTCAAATCGCTTTTTGATTGGTTAAGTGGATGATGGAATGTGTCAAAACTAGGGCTGAGAGAGAGACTTTGGTAAGTAGGTTTAAGATAAATATTGTAGATGTTGGCATGTTCCAAAGTATATTATCAAAGCCTCTGACAGAAGCGGCGTTGTTAGTAAATAGGTAAACTATTTGGAGTGTAGTCTGCATCGCTGAGTTTTGCAAAGAAGTGTGTTTTTCCCATTTAAATACCTATAGGTAATTTAGATTCAGATAGGAATGTATTGTAAATTTAGGTTACGATGGGGCTGACATGGTCTTATGTGTGACTTCAAGCCCCTAAATAAAGAAAGATTAAAAAAAGAGATTGGTTAAGTAAAACGTACCGACCAATATCCAATATACTATCAAGTATACTATGATCTCTTCGATTATGCGCGGCTGCGCCGTACTCCCCTCGTAATTGTGGCTTCCCAGGATGTATCATCATAGCTACCACTATCCCAAGGAAGGCATTAAACATAGACGTTAAAACAAAATATAGTAAAGTCCTCACGGCGATTTTACCGCTCATTTTAGCGTTCAAACTTGCTGAGCCTGCTATCAGACTGGCTATGATTAATGGTAGAATTAATAGCTTTAGAAGCCTCATAAACAGTTCTCCAGGATAGGATATAATCATTAGTGCATCTGGACCTAAATGATATGGTCGAAGACCAAGACCTGAAAGAGAAAATAAAAGCAATATATATATTGATAGATGTTTCTTACTATAGTTATTACCTAGTCCATCTAAGTATAAAGTACAAAACAAATAGTCTAAGTTTAGCTCTTCTACCTACATGCTTACACGTCTGATTTTAGAGTATTTTTCCTTCAGACTATCTCGCCTTGAAATCTTTAAAAGTGGTCCCGTTCCGATTAGAAATTAATCAGCGATTTGCAAAATGCCAATCGTAAGCAAAACGGTGTTACCCGTGGCATAACAAAAGCCGCGGGTAATGCCGCGGGGCAAAGTTAGTCTAAAAAAGTAGCCTAAGTCACTCCTTATATCATCACCTATCTGCCAGTGAAAGTCCCGTAAAAATCGGTCCAGCCGTTCTAGAGATTACCCGCAACAAACAGACAGATAGAAAAAAAATGGTGTATGTACCGTACATCTATATGCATTTAGTAAAAAGAAGTTATTTTAATATTACAAACAGTCCCTCCAATTTCATTTATTTGTATAGAAAAAAAACCATTCACGACTTTTTCTAATAGTTTTTTCCCTATCACGTTTAGTTCTTTCCCTTGCGTTTGTTGAATTCCGATTACGTTTTGCATATGAAATCCAAGTATAGCAGCAGTAACATAGTAGCAACACACACGACATTTGTCTTAAAATAGCATTGGATTTAAAATATTTTGGCCGCTAGCCGGCAAATGAGATCTGAACACTCGTGGCGGAATTATACCAGTATCAAAGTTTAATGGACACCGTAATTGCCAATATTATAACACGTGTTTAACCATACATTGTGTTCATATATCGCAACTTTGCCAAGATCAAGGCATAATTAATTTACTCTTGCTGCAATTATAAGAGTCCCTTTAATTATTTTTTAAATCATAAAGGTGGCGGTTCGCACCGCGGCAGAGAAAAGCGACCGAGACAGGAGACCGCGACCGGAGACCGCGACCGTCACTTGATCATAGGCAATGTTTAAGCGACAGTTCACGACCGAGACAAATACAGGAGACAGAGAAGTGAGACAGGAGACAGCGAGACGGTCGCTGCCCCGGACTAGTAGTGTCTCGCACAAAGGCGTTAAATACTTCCTATATTGTCATCGTCAAACATTTGGTGCATCTTCACTAATAGCGAAAATGATCCTTCTTGGCTTCTAGTTAAATATACAATAATAATAATATTATGGACATTTAACACACAACGCCATCTAGTCTTAAACAAAGCAGACCTTGTATTATGGGTACTAGACAACTGATATAAATACATATATATATATTTTTTTTAAAGAAAACACCTAAACTCCTTAACAAATATTTGCAGATCTAACAAATATTTGGTCCGACCAGAAAAGGGGTCTCCGGTCTCGGTCTCGACCTACATACAGTACATATAGAAGAGACCGAGACACTTGTCGCGGTCTCCTGTCGCGGTCTCCGGTCGTGGTCTCCTGTCTCGGTCGCTTGTCTCTGTCGCGGCGCGAACCGCCACCTTTGTGCTTTATAACGACGTTTATTCCGACTACAGCGGGAATTTTTAAATTTTGCTGGTTTGGAGTGTCCAATTTCCAAATTTTTTGTGCACATCTGAGGTGAGATAAAATTTCAACAGTATTCATTGTAATTTGTCAATGTTGTAGACAAAATATATTCATTTTTTTAATAAATAGCAATTTTCACGTTATTATCTGAAAACACCTTGTATCCGTGCACTGTTTATAAAGTGTATTTTCTTCCCTTTTGTTACATTTAATTATTTTTAGTAGACATGTTTATTTTTGTATTTAAGGAAGTATTTAAATCCTTTTTTAACTTTTCACTAAGTTTTAAGTATCTGTCAATTAGCCCTTATTTTACGGAAGGTTTGATACGTGGTATACGAAGTTTTTACTTATTGTTCATAAATTATATGTGAATGAAAATAATTGTATCTGAAGTTACTTATTGCTATATTACTATGTATATCTCATTACAGACTCAATTATAATTTGGTTTTATCTAACACTATCTTTGAACTAAGTCTGCAAAGTTCTTAGCAGATCAATTTCTTAGAAGTAAGCCTACATTATTAAAACAAAACAACAAAGAAAACTTACCTAAGCCAACACCCGTGAAAACACCAACCAAAGTTATAACCAGCATCACATTTTTCACCAGGAATTTCTTGAAGCCAGTCGGTTCCACAGGTGCAGACCTGTCTTCCGTGGTCTTAGGCCCCCTGTCACCCGGGCCCATCTTCGCGAATAAATATTCTGAAAAGCGGTCACTTTTCTCCATTACAGGGGAAATTGGACTGTGTAGCCCAGATCCTAAGACCTGGCGATGATCTAATGCCACTTGTTTTCAACTTCACCGGTACTCAAATATATTTTTTAAACTTAATTACAAAAAGCTAGCTAATACTGTTTAGTTAAGCATTTTGAGCAATTTTTTCTTAGTCATTGATGCTTATTTTTATTCATGAAACAGCTCAAATTTATTTAGTAAATATGTTACATGTTATTTTTTAAGCACTGTTCGGAACGAGAGAGTTTCCGCGATGGACTAAGTCTCATGGTACACTAACCCAAAGCATGTCTTCAGCCTTTTACTATAGAACAAGTGCACTATCATCAACTCTACCACGATCGCAACTTTATTATTCGTTGCTGTTTTGTTGAAAGATTTTTGTATGTGGGACTCACAAAAGCAGTGATGTATATTGTAATTACAAAACAGCCGTATCGGCTAAATTGTCGCAAGAAGCCATGTTTACCGATGCGCGCGCATCCATCGATTCTTGCTCCATTGAGTTAGACATATTAAATTTCTATAAATAGATTATTAAATTGCGGGCATTATAGTTTTACTAGGGTATTAGAGTCGTTTACACTTTATGCAATTATAAGTGAAACAATATGGCGAGTAGCTATTCAAGAATCCGTAGGTGTTCAAGGGTCTTTCGTTTTGGTATAGGACTATAGTAATTAAATGGGTCTATGGTTATTTCTGCAACTGTCAAACCTTGTACAAACTTTCAAGTTTTAGATATAGTTAAGTTTTAGCAAAGTAAACACTTACTTTTTATACATTTTCTTAAAATTTGTTACACAATGCTGGTGTCAACTATTCTGTCATTGTTATAAGAAATACTTAATATTTAAAACTAAAAAAATATTAAAGTGCATGATTTCAAATGACTGATTGTGAGCAAGTACTAATTGTTGTTTTTTTTTTTTTCAGAGAGTATCACCTGATGATAAGCGATTACCGCCGCCCTTGGACACCTGCAACATCAGAGGCGTCACAAGTGTATTGCCAGCCTTTGGGGGTGGGGGGAGGGTTTGGGATATGGGCCTCCGGTATCCTCACTCACTCGGTGAAACACAGCGCAAGCACTATTTCACACCGGTTTCCTGTGAGGCCGTGGTATCACCCCGGTCGAGCCGGCCCATTCATGCCGAAGCGTGGCTCTCCCCCGGTGGTAAAATTGGTAATAGGTTTGTAAAATGTCGGCTTGGCTAGGGGAGCAAGACTGAAATTGCATTGCCTTGGGTGTTCTTTGTGTCTGTTTCATGTATGCTTGTAAATTCCCCCGCGATACAGGATGTACTCGTATATTCCTGATGCGGGAGTTGTCTTTCAAAAAAGAAGAAAAGTTACTCGCAAAGACTGGTTTCGCATACCCATGGATATGAACTTAACTACAGTTCTTTATAACTTACTTTCTGTTATTTTATGATGCATAATCTAAACTTCACAACGAAAATAAATCTTCAAGATTATATTTCTTTATGTACAATATTCTTTAAAACTAAAATTCCAACTTCAATCATTTTAACAAAATATTGTGCAGAAGTGTCCGATGGGTGTATTGAGTTGTCTGTATGAATGTGTTAAGTTTAACAATATATGACTAGCACTATGGGACATTATGTTGCTTCGCAAGAAACTAGGCGTAAGGAAATGAATATCCCCTACCTTTGTAATCCCTTTGACATGGTGCTGCTGCAGCTATATTTTTCTTTGAATCCTTTTCCATGGAGATGAGTATGGATTATTTGATAGTTGATATGCTGACGAGACACAAGGAAACTGCGCCAATCTCAAAGTATTCAGTTTTTAAACAACGTCGTATGGAATGAAGGAGGGGGCAAGATAAAATATCATAGATAGTGCAAATAGTGCAGATAATTAAGTTGTAAGAAAACGAAAAGAACCATATAGGTAAAAAATAAGCGTCTGACGAAATTGTAGTGAGTTAAAGATACTGCCAAATACCGGGAGAAAGCTTTCGTTTTCCTCGGGAAGAGAGCCTAAATTAGGGCGACATCGATTCGGGAAGACCTTAATGTTACGTATTCCAGGTCCTCCCCTGAGTATGACATCTTTAGCAGTTATGGTATTTAGTGGAAATACTGCATACTGCTGGCTTCAGCGATGTTAAGAAGGCGTCCCCAGGAAACCGATAGGGGATTCGAAGAGGTTTTCCACCCCAACAAACAAAAATTTTGAGTTCTTTCGACATGAGAGTCTAAACTAGTATTATAATGACAATTAGTGACTAAGTGTTATGAATGTATTAGTAAGGGACATATGTAGATATCTACTCAAGTCACTGGTATAAATCGGTACCCATCCTAATATTAACAATGTGCTTGTCAGTGCCAGGGAATACTTTTTCAGAAACCGGTAAAACGGAGATGCGTTTTCAACCGACTTCAAAAAAGGAGGAGGTTCTCAATTCGACTGTATTTTTTTTATTTTTTTTATGTTTGTTACTTCATAACTTTGGACTGGGTGAACCGATTTTGACGATTATTTTTTTATTTGAAAGCTGGTGCTTCTCGAATGGTCCCATTTAAATTTGGTCCAGATTGAAGTCGGTTTTTTTTTTGTTAAAATTTGTGATTATTCGTTAAGAGGATCATGACTGTACCAAACAATTCATCAACAGCCTTTTACGGTCCAATGCTTGACATGTATAGTTATAGTGTCCTTAGTATAGTTGTCTGGTATGTATTCCTCCTCAAACTGTACAGATGTTTGTTGTGGAGTCGCTTTCAATATTATGATCACAATGACGAGAGAAAATATGAAGTCTGACTAAAAATACTAGTAATACTGGAAATGATAATCTATGAAATATATATAAAATGATTATATATAAAAAACCAATATATCTTCTTTTTATTATATAAAAATCAATTGCTGTTCGTTTGTCTCGCTAAAACTCGAGAACGGGTGGGCTGATTTTGGTTTTGAAATGTTTGTCGTAGTCCTGGGAAGGTTTAAACGGTAAAAAAATTAAAAATAACTTAAAAATTCTAATGTCACGTGTATGAAGTAGCGGGCACAGGTAGTATTTCTATAAAGGGCCATTGAGGACGCAAGCAGCATCCTATCTTTAACAGTAAGTCATTCAGGCTTTAGATCGGACCGCGGAAGTTGTACCAGTGCTTCTGTACCATTCGATTCCTATTTCGGTATATTAGTTCCATTGTGTGCATTCTCCATTTCATCAAAAATTTAATATTTTTAATATTTCACAAAAAAGCTTTTCAAGAATTCAGTTTTAAAAAGAATTAATTTACTCTTAAAATATTTGTATCCAAGTTTATGTCACATCAATCACGAGTCTTTTATTGAATAATACATAGTCATACAATTAAATATATCTCAAAATAGCTCTTTGGTTAGATAAAATAGTCACAACATTTTGTTTATGTTAGAGAGATATCGGCATAATTTTTATAGCGTCTCTAAAAAGGCAAGATAATGACATGTATAAACAAACATGAGAGAAAAAATGAAACGATAACAAAGTTCAAATACTGTAAATGTTACGAAATCAATGTTATCTTGACTATCGTATAAATAGAATGAAAAATACTGATATATGTATTATCCTTAATATTATAAATGTTATGTAAGTTTGTTTGTTTCGCTTTTACGCGAAAACTACTTAACCGATCATCATAAAACTTTGTACTCAATCTTGGTATTAGAAGTAACATAGGATACTTTTTATTGAATGCGAGCGAAGCCACTGGCGAAAGCTAGTTATTAATAAAAACATATGGTAAAAATGGAAAAATAACGTAAAGAACAAAATATCATAAAATACTCAAATTGGAGTCTATGATTTGGTGATTTATCAAGAAGAGTTCCTAAGCAGCGGAAAAGTATATAAATAAAACAATGGAAGATAAAAAAAACTTTGAGAAATGTAAATTGTAATTAATTTATTCTTCATGTTTCAATAAAATATACTTACATTATATAAGCTTTTTGCGACATAACAACGGCGGCTAATAATACAAAAAATGTACCAATAATAGAACTCAAAGGCTCTGTACATCAACCAGATTGCTCAATTAAAAATGATTAATTTCTTTAAATTAGTGGCCCTGCAGCTTTTTTGTGCGTTTTGCAATATCTATAAATTGCAAAACGCACAAAAGAGCTGCAGGGCCCAGTACTCAACAATTGACAGTACCGCCAATAACAAAACAGGCCAATTGAGAACAATTAAAAACAAGTGCAAGCAATGAAATCGTTTAAATTCCACAGTAACCAATGTACTTGCGACAATAAATCTAATGTGTTCAACATAACGATTTACGATCATGAAGCTTACTAATGGGAAGGGTCTGTTGGTTAGTCATAGTGTATTTTTTTATGTATGGGCTTGCCAAAGTGACTCTACTCTGCCTGATGGAAAGCTTAAGCAGAATGCAAGAGTGGTGGTCACCATTCTTATTGCGAATGCACACAATGCAGCACGGTAACCCACACCATGGCGGTCTAGTGATGCTTTTGCATCATTGGGCCTACGGTCCCGCACTCATCAACGAAACACGACATCACGAATGCTATCATTTTAGGTTGATCTTCTGTACCAGGGTAGTACCGCCCTGGTCAAGCCGTGCCCGTTCGTGCTGAAATCAGCGTGGCTCTACTACATTTAAAACCTTACTGCTAGGCTAGAGGTTGTCAGTGCAACTCCTATACAGGATAAAAAATAATTGTATGAACACATGTACTGTCTGGTAGGAATTTATCAATATTATGTTTAAAAGTTATTGTTACCATATAAGTTTATCAGGTATATGGCTAACATAGCACAGGCTCTACATGGTATAGAATCAGATGGCCATACGTGAGATGCGTGTGATACTTATTCATATTCTGTTTCTTATTCATCCCGTGTGTGAGTCAGGAGCAAGACAATATCACTGCAAAGATCACTTGTCCATCAGCATCAGCAGGAGAAAGCGAAACTGCTTCTAGATCTCTTTGCGGCTAACTCTTGAATGAACGACCATGGCGTGCATCCGACCACTATTCAGACCGGTGGCTCCACGATGCAGGAGATCCACAGGAACCACACCACAAAAAATGCAGTATTAGACATGAATTGTCGGACTCATACCGACCAAAAATCGCACGCTGCCGCGCCGTCTTGGGTACTAGAAGCCGGGAAAACCGATGCACCCTAGCTGAAAGGAAACCCCTGGAACTGCGACTTACCTCGGGCCACCCACAGCTAGTACAAGGCCTTTTCCTGTATTGGAGCCCCAATTTTCCCTTTCTGACCAAAATAAGGGGGCACGCGCTTTGCAGCGCTCGTGCCACTCAGGCCTGCTTCTGCTAGGATGACAGATGGCCTCATTTCTCACACTCGCGCTTATGGAGGACGGAGATCTTTTTGCGATCTCCGGTGCCTACGTCGCATGCGGCACTTGACACTTTGCGGTATCTGGCCTTAAGTCATTTACCCTGTTATTTTATCCCTTTAATAGAGTAAGCGCCAAAAATTATAAGATTTTTATTTTGATATGAATGGAATACATATAGTTTTGACAAAACTAAAAACACGCTTACTAAAATGGTTTACAAACAAACACAAAGGTTAAGCTAATAGAAAATATGTCAATGACGCAAAAATAAATCTTGTGATCATTTCAAAGATTAATACACTTCATAAAAATACGTATTTGTATATGTACAAACTAACTAACATGCCAAAACTTGTAGACTTTTCTTGATAACTTGCATTTTCTATTTATTTTAGAATTTAATCACTTTCATAGTTTACTGAACGATAGACACGATAACGCAGATAAGGATCGGCTGATGTAAACATTAGTAGGCTGTCAACTCTCATGATTTTAAAACGTGTAAGTTTGATAGAAATCTTTTGTAGTATTTTTTGATTTCATGTGGTGACGAGACTCCATGTGGTGACAGATTAAGAATACGGAGTGTCACCACACTTATTCGTCATAGGGTGTGGTAAGAGGCGGCTAAGAGAGCAAACTACGCAAGACAACATCACTTTAAAGAAAAGGCAAAATTAAAACAAATTTTATAACAATCTTGCTAGCGTGGTGTAGTTTGCCAAAACCTCCTTGCTAAGTATAGGCCTATATCCACGAGTTGATTGTTAACGTCTGTTGATTTGATGATATTTTTATGACATAGGTGACAAATAGTAGGTAGTAGGTCATCTGATAATAAGATCTGGATATATGCAACTTAAGTGACTACTTCGCTTCGTTGTCAAACTATATTTATAACCGACTTAAAAAGAGAAAGTTCTCTATTCAATTTGTTATTTGGATTTTCTGACTTTTAATTAATGGAGTTCTAATGTTAACATAAAAAAAAAGTTATAAGTATAGACTATGTCGGAAATTGATGAGTCATGTGAACCACCAGGAGACCTTTTTAGAAAAATACAGGGGCACAAAACAGGAACATTCAGCACTGCCGTCACTTGTAAGCTGTCTAACTGAGTACTAGTGAAGGGGAGGGGGTAGCAACCCTCGATTTTTCTCCTTTGTCACATGATTTTTTTACGGAGTTGCGGAATAATGGATTAGAAGAGGTATTGAAATTGTATGGACCGATGTACAAGTGACGGTATAGTACTGAATCTTATTGTTTTATGCCCCTGTATCTTTCTAAAAAGGTCTCCTGGTGGTTCACAGGACCCATTAATTTTCGTCACGGGCCCATAGTCTATTGAAATGTGCTTTTCTGTTTGTCTCTTCTTTAACTTTGCGTTTGGTTCGAAGAAATCATCAATTAATCTGAGTGGAACTTGAACCTAGGACCTCTAGATTAGCAGACATGATTGCTAATCACAAAACCAACAGGTCAATCAACAATAGAACTAATGATCTCTATTGTACATGGATTCTATTTATAGTCATATCATACAATAACACTATGCTACTGATCTCATAAAGGCATTTACTAAAGGGCTCTTGTTATCGGCTACATTAGAACTCGGAAGGCGTTATCCATGTGGCTTTGTATAAAACTAAATATCACAGATTTCGAAGTGCTCCAATTTATTTTATTTATCTCTTATATTTTTATGGTAAACAAAACGTGCTGACAGATGATCTAATCTAATGCCTTTGAACTTTAAAAGCATTAGATTTTGCAACAGTTTAAAGTTCAAACGAACAATTCTTATATATGTATAACTAGCTGACCCGGCGAACTTCGTAACGCCATATTTACATATCTGTCTCAGCTTCCCACAGGCAGTGTACAGTCGCGAACAGAAAAAAGACTTTTCTCGTTTTTTTTTCTTTCCAGCAAAAAAAGAATGAAAGAAATCGGACTATGTGTTATTGAATTACAACTAAGTACATATTTTGACTTTCATCCCCTCTTTCCAAGAAACCATGCTGAATTTCGGGATAAAAAGTATCCCACGTCCTACCTCGTAGTATGAACTCAAATCATACCAAGTTTCATTTGAATCCATTCAGTAGTTTCAGCGTAATGCGCGGCCAAGATACAGACAGACGGACAGACAGACAAAAATTTAAAAAAATACAGTTTTGGCTTCAGTATCGATTATAGAGCCCAAAAAAAAATTTTCTAAATATCTTTAATGTACAGAATTGGACCTGTTACATTTTTATTTTAAGTATAGATTTGAATCTCGGCAACGTGTCCAACGATTTTCGAAAAAATTTGTATGTAGGTTTCGGGGGCGATAAATCTTTCTAGCTAGGATTCCTTTTTAGAAAATTTACCAAAAAAGAAATCCGGTCCGTCATCCAGGTACTATAATGTAAATAGAGAATATGCATGTTTTTTTTTAATTTCATAATCTGATCATTTACGTCTCTGTAAAAATGAAAAAAAAAATAGGCTTGGAAATAGTCAAATAATTTTAGGTTTATAGAATCTTTATTCTCATAAGAACAATTTCAGTTCACTTATATGAGATAATAAAAATGTCTTTTATGTAACATTTAGTATCATCTTGTGACGAAGCATGCATATGCTATTTATATTATAAAACTTAACTATGCCTTATATGCCTATAAAAATGTATTGCTTCGCCGTTTCGCTACCATACCATCACGAAGGGGAAACGAACGCCTTTTGTGTTTGCAAATATCTAGTTTCTGAAGTAATGTGTTATACGAATATTTAATTTCTGAAGTAACGAAACAGCCAAGCCATACATTTTTACTGAGATGTAGAGTTTATGAAGTTAGGGTTGGTAGAGTTAGGGCATGTAGATTCGGAACCTTGGCTCTACATGAGATCTGATATATTTTCCACAGGGTAAGCCATATGCAGTCGTCTTGGCAACATTTTACATGAAAATGTTTTTGGTGGGATTTTATTTCTTTTTGTAAGTTGCTTGAGGCAATTTTTTTTTTTATCTTTTGGGCTGTATTTCTTGTACATCTTCTTTCTTCTTTCGAATAAGTAAAATAAAACCTCTAGCACAAACATTTGTGAAAGTCTCATACAAACTTCCACCCCCCAAATTTGGGGGTTGCGGGGCAATGTAATAGGTTTATGAATTTTTCTGTTGTTTGTATACTAAACTTAGTTTACACACCAAATTTCGGCTTTCTAGCACTTCAGGAAGTATCCTAACAGTTTTGATGATCATCAGTGTGTCAGTGACGAAATCGGTGTTTTTTAGGTATCAACAAAATCTAAAGTATCAGAGCTATGCAATTAAAACTTTGTTTGTTTCATTAGTCAAATGGTAACCATCATATCCTGAGAATTTGAACGATCTGGTATATCGGGAACCAAAGTTATGAGGGTTCAAAAAAACGACGAAACACTTCGAGAAAAGGTAGGTAGTGCCCTTGCGCTTCGCTTGGCTCGTCTTGGCGGGGGCACGACCGTGCCCCCAGATCAAAGTGAATTTCAAAACACTGACTAAATTTGAGCTATTAAAATGCCTTAATTTTGCGTGCGCTTTTGGACATGACTAATGATGTCATTGTCATTTCGTGTTTGTTTACTATTTTTCATTCAGTGTTTCAGTTACTTTATATTTATTTACAGTTTTTAATTGCTATAAAAATGATGGAATAAGTTATTTTTTCTCACAAACACTACAAACACAGTAGGAATTTTGACGCCGATAATTTCAATTTAATTAATAATTAATATGCCCGCCCTTAATTTTCACTTTTTATTTAATATGTTCTGGGTTTCAAATATCACTAAATACAAAAAAACACCTTTTAAGTATATTGCAAAGACATTAAAGAATCTAGAAAAAAATATTTGAGACAAATAAAATTGTTATGCATATTCCCTATTATGTCGATGCGGAATTTCCTCAATGATTTTTCTTTTTTCTACGATTTTAAAATTGTTTAAGTCCCTACTTTATTTCATATATTTTGGTTAAACTTATAATTGATTTCTTTGCTATAATTCTTCATAATTTATTATACAAAAATTATAAATTTATGTCTATATAATACCATCTCTCAAATTTGCAATGCCCCGAAAAAGCTACTAAGTTGAGACAAACTATGATATACGATCACAAAATGTACACCTAGCAATAAAGATTTGGATGTAAGCCCGCGTAGTTTGCTACTTTAGGCGGCTTTTACGATACCCATAGGATAAACCAAAAAATTCTGAGATCCACAAATTGTTATTCCGAGTCTGGGTGTTCTTTGTGTCCGTTTCATATAATGTTTGTAAAGTCTACTGCGACACAGATTTATATTCCTAATGCGGTAGTTGTCTTTTAAAAACAGAAAGAAATAGGGGTAGTGACAACGTTTTCTTAATCAGTCTTAATCTCTCTGGTAAACTCCTCTCCTAAAAGCATACAGCATTCATCACAAGCTTTGTTTATAAATAAACGTTTGTTTAAAACTAAAATAGCTTTTGGCATGTATTAGACTTCACGTGCAAGATGGTTGATAGGAGCTGGATGCGAGTGGACTGCGATGGGTTGATAATGATGTTGATGATGCATAGGGGGTAGATTATATAAACATAGTTTTGGATGTTTAAAACATTACCGCCTTCTGACGCAGTAGGGTAAAAATATTTCCATATTATTATTATTTGTACTGGGTGGGCATATAATCCACCTATGGTTTAGCAATCAGGGTCTTTAGCTGGTAGACTAACAGGCAAGTAAATACTTTTTACTCAACTAATTGACTCTTCACCTTTCTCCATAGGTATTTTAATCTTCGAAATTATAATATAACTAGCTGACCCACGTACGTCTACTATTGCCCGTAGCGTAATAATTTTCCCCCATTTTGTAACATTCTTCATTAGTGCTCCGCTCCTATTGGTCTTAACGTGATGATATATAGCATATAACCCTCCTCGATAAATGGGCTATCTAACTAAAATAATTTTTCAAATCGGACCAGTAGTTCCTGAGATTAGCGCGTTCAAACAAACAAACATACTCTTCAGCTTTATATATTAGTATAGATGTACTATCAAATTACCGATATCGAACGGTTTACCCATCAAATCTCTGCCTCGTTAGTTAGTAGATCAATATCTACAGCGTATGCGGATGCTCCACTACTATCTAGAGACTATCAAGAGGTCTCGGGTTCGAATGTGGGGATGTGCTGTTGGATTTTTCTTACAAGAGATTCTTGATAACAGCCCGAAGTATGGATGTTTGTCAGTGTTTCACGAACGTGTCTCGGACAGCGTGTTAAGCCGTCGGTCCCAGTTGTCAAGAACAATCTATAGCAATCATTATTGGGATATCAGTGCCCTCAAATATACTGACAACTAGTTCAACCTTCAAATTCATTTCACCCTCGGGGTTTCGGAGGTTCGAGGCCAGTCGCTCCGTGGAAAAACTAATATTCAGGTCAAACCGGTTAAACTAGTAGCCGACCCCGAATAATCTTGGGAATAATAAAGGCTAGCAAGGAGAAGTACTATTAAGCTACCATTACAGATCGATAGCTATATTGATTTTTATTACTACTTTTTTTCCAGTTATGAGAACCTCTTTCCGTAAACAAAGCAAATTAAGGAAAACATACTTAGCTGACTTTAAGTTGTTAGACATTTTGAACTTGAAATGACATTTTAAATCTAAAATACATTACAACGAACATTTGTGAGAGATTGGTGCTCAAGGAATACTTATGTTACGGGTCACCAGGCCCCCAACAAAATTCTAGAACAGCCTCAATGAATCAGATCAGGTGCAACAAAATCAAGGAATTACGAGATACTAAGGTAAGTATAGGATATATGCTCCAGCAGTTAACGTATGCGACTCCCGATTAAGAGGTCTCGGGTTAGAATTCCAGGCCGGACCCAAAAGTGTTATTGAGTTTTTTGATTACAGAAATGCTTAATAACAGCCTGGAGTTTGGAAGTTAGGGTCTTGACCGCATTGTACCGGAGAGCGCGTAAAGCCGTCGGTCCTGCGCTGATCACTCCACGGTCTTGTCAGACAGAGAAGAATATTAAGGACGGTATTCGTAGTGGATCTAGTCTCAGAAAACTTTCAGTTGCTCTTAACGACTATGCGCATGGCAATAGAAAAAAAAGTTATAGTGCGATTCGGAATGAAATCATATTTAGCTTGTACATAACATCAACAACCTTAAATAGGCCGCTGCTCGACATAGGCCTCAGAAAAGAGGTTTTGCTTCAACTTAGCGACATAGAATTAGACCGGCTTCCTGCAAACATTGCAATACAGAATCTTAAGCCAAATAATCACAAATTTTTCCAAAAAAAAATAACCGACTTCAATCTGGACCAAATTTAAATGGGACCACACGGGAAGCACCAGCTTTGAAATAAAAAAAAGAATCATCAACATCGGCTCTCCCAGTTGAAAGTTATGAGGTAACAAACATAAAAAAAACAGTCGAATTAAGAACCTACTCCTTTTTGGAAGTCGGTTAAAAATATACATACAATGTTTTCTATGCTTTACTACATGGTGTCAAGTAAACATTATATTTTAGTACTAGCTGACCCGTGCCCACTTCGTTGGGGGTAAACATTTTTTTCTTCGACTTACTTTGCAAATTCAGCTACCATGAAAAAGTCTTTCCACTTTTCGGGTTATTATATAGCCTATGACACTCACAAATAACGTAGCCATCTATTGGTAAAAGAATTTTCAAAATCGGTTCAGTAGATCCCGAGATTACCCCTTAAAATTTAACAAATATACAAACACACAAACTTTACCTCTTTATATAATAGTGTAGATGTAGATAAAGAAAAAACCCATAAATTTATGTATAACAAAATAAAAGTGACTAGAACCACATAACATTTCCGCCAAAGCAATTCTATTTAAGAGGCTCGAAAACTAGAAGGAAAAGTAAACTTAGAAGAATGTGTTTGAATGATCCTAAATTTCTTATTTCTAGGATGAGATATAACTCCAACCTCTTTTTACAAGCTTTTTATTAACTTGCAATGTATGTATGTATGTATATATTGTATGTTCGGGTGGAATCTTGCAACTCAATTTCGAGGCAGATATCTTCAACCGATTTTGCTGAAATTTGGAAGGTATGTACCTATACAGCGTGACAATATAATACTATAATGACATGGAGCTGATCTGATGCTGGAGTTGGAAGGTGGCCATAGGAACTCTGTAGAGAAACGTCACAAAATCATCGAATTTGGACTCGTTTGATTCGTCTCAAAGCATTCCAATAAAAGCTTGTTTTTAAAAAGCTTTTTAATTAAATTTATTAGGATACATTCTAGAATTAAACTCCCTCTTCATTCCACTGTTTAATCCACTTAAATCCTGACGTATTTCGCTCTAAGGCATTATTAAAGGTTAGTTTAGTAACTTTTTTGAGAATTTTAAACATTTTTAGATGATACAAATGAAGAAAGTCCATCGAAGTAAGGAGAATAGATAGAGTGATTGGGCTGAGGTAAGAGATACTGCAAGTCTTGGATGGTCAAATGGATCTGGGACAGTATTTTTGAACTATTACATGTTAGAAGAAGCCTCTAAACTGGGACACCAATTGAGCAAATTGTCATAAAGTGAGTAACATTTAAAAACTATCAGGAGTGAGTATTTCATGTCTGACATTTCCTTTACTGTTTTAACCCCCGATGGGGTGTTATAAGTTTGACGTGTCTGTCTGTCTGTCTGTCTGTGGCACCGTTGATCGCGAGCGGATGAAGCGATTTCAATTTAGTTTTTTTTGTATGAAAGGTGAGTTACGTGCGAGTGTTCTTAGATATGTTTCATGAAAATCGGTTAAGTCATTTAAAAGTTATGGGGGTGAAAGTGGGGAAGAATAACCGCATGTCTGCAAAAATATCATAGCATATAATTACTCGATTAAAGAGCTTGAGTAGGGGGTTTTTTAAATTTTGAATTTATAGTTATTTATTAAGTACCTGGATGATTTTTAAGATATAATTTTCAAAAAATGAATCCTAGTAGATTGATTTATCGCCCCCAAAATCCCCTGCATACTAAATTTCATTACAATCGTTGGAACAATTTCCGAGATCCGGATTATTATGTACCTATACAAAAATTGCTCGTTCAAAGGTATTAAGGTTAGATAGATATTCCCAAGTAGAACCCTGACAATGCCCTTCTACGTGAAATGGTAATGATAGCCATTATAGTTAAATACTTAGCCTTGAATTATAGAAATGGAAGAGCCCTGGAATATATAAAACGATGAAATGACAATGCTCACGAAATGTTGCTTTGATGCATAAGTATCGAGTGCAAAATCAAAATTTATTATATTGATTCCCTACTAGCTACCCGGTCCGATTGCAGAATAAATGATTTCATTTCATTTCTTGATGGACTGTCAAAGCTGTAATAACACACGAAAAAATAGGCTCTAACACTAACGCCTAAATGTTTTTCCGCGTTTAGTACCAAATGCACTGTCAGTGAATACACACATGTTGCTGTCATTTTTGTGTTAGTAAAAATGGCGAATTGTGCGATTTATGTGTGTGGAAGTTACAGAGTACGATCGAAATTAACAAAGAAAGTTACCTATTATCGTTAAGTACCATTGATATGTATCTATTACAGCAAACAAAGCCATTAAATAATTTCTAAAATAAATCATTATTGTAGTCGCCATTTTGGGTGTTGCTAGTTTATGAAGTCAAAACTCCCTCATAAAATGTGGCAGGCGGAGTTGTGTTGTATAGATACGCTAAGAATTTCAAATCATTTTTGTAATTCAATATGGCCGCCGCACCATTTTTGTAAAATGTCACTATAGGCATCGTTTTAGGGTTTTTAGGTATACTTACTAAATATGAGCTCCTCTCTGTTTTAAAAAAACTCCCGCATTACGAATATACATAACAAAAAACACCCAGACTCAGAACTACAATTTGTGAATCACACAAAGTGTTGTCCTATTTGAATTTGAACCTACAACACCTGGCTTAATAGAAAGCGGCGTGGCGACAACTTAAAGCACTAGACCAACCGTGCAGTCATGCATTTTTCAAGTCCAGTTTTTATTATTTCAAAACAAGTATATCTTCGAATGTTACAAATAAGAATTGAGAAAATTTAACTTAAAAACTACTCGTCAGATCTCATTCAGATAAAAAAAATAGATTGTAAATCTAATAAAACAAATTGAAAGCCCAAGGTCTAATCCCATAATATTAATACTGACCTATCTTGAAGATTTCCTAAATCTAACACAAAAAAAAATTAATTAAACCGGTCCATTAAAAAAGTAATGTGAACAATTTTTTTCTTACCTTTCTTCTTTTTTAATGTTGGTCAAAAAGACAATTAGATGGGCTAATTATATATCTTAGATATTTTAAAAGGTTAAAAATCGTTAAGAACTGCTTTTACAATACCAGACCAAAATTAATATCTAGTACGACATATTTTTAATCATCACCAACAGCCTTTAACAGTCCACTGCTAATAATAATAAATAATAAAAAAAACACGAGACATATTATTAGGTTGTATCACATTTTGTTTTCCTAGCATAGTTTTCTAGATAGAAAAGTTATTCAACACTATTATAATTGTTTCCCCATTTTCACAAAAAAAACTCAACAACTGGTATCATTTACGCACTCACACTAGGAAATTTAGAATGACATGAGGCGAGTGTAAGACGTAGCTGTTACGCACACAAATATCGAAAAGTTGTGTCATTAATTTTGTTCTTTTATATCGCGATGCTCTATCTAGACATATTGATAATCAAAGATAATAATATGAATAGCCAAATGTGTTGATATGCACAAAATGCACGCTCGACCAAATCGCTTATTTTTTTAGATTTTGGTTAAGATACAAGGAAGGTTTATATAGAGAGAAAAAACTTAAAAATTGTAAGGAACACAGTAAAAACAACACTTATTTATTTTTTCTATTGGACTTAGCTGTCGAGGCAGCTAATAACACATAAGTATTAATATCCCTCTTGAATCACTCTAACTAGTGTGAAATTGCATTAAAATTCTATTGGCCTGATGGCCTTTATTTATTTTGGAGTTTTGTTATTTTATAGGTCAAGTAGGTATTAAAAGTACCATAGACTGCCTAAAAATTGTCTGATCTTAAAAAAAGAACTGGTAATCCTCAAGCGACTATGTTCGTACAAAAAAAATATTTCGGTGTATGACTAGTTATAGGAATCAATTCAAGGTAACCATAATTTTTTTTTTTTACGTTTTACTATCAACAGTCATGGCATTTTGGCGCTAAACTTACACATTAAATGAAATCCAGTTTGTAAGAAACAACGAGTTTACATTAGAATGTTGTGCTTTTAACAGAAGTTATTTTACAATATCAGTGTGTTTAAGACAATAATTAATAGTTAGAAACCAATAATTTAATTTCTTTAGTGATGGTCTCAGCTCATTTAATTTAGATACTCTGTAACTAAGTTATTTTAATTTGTTGAAATACTGATAATAAAGATCAAACTACAAATATAAAACACTCACCTTTAATTTTCATAACCTCGGCTAATTTAAATCACAAAAATATACTTTTCCACATTTACACATTGATATCAAAATTGCTAATCACAATAGAAAAAAACAAACATTGAAACTTTAAATTTAGAACGTAAAATGCCCGCCAATCCCACCGAAAAAAAAATAAACAGGCAAAGGGAAAACTAGTTAGAAGTTCACATTTAGACTTCCTAGTATTTTTTTTATTGATAAAAAACAATAATTTATTTATGTGGGTACCTCACTATGCCCATTTTGCGTGCGGTTTCATATTAATGTAGTTACCTACTAGTGTGTAAAAACTTCTTGGCAACTGGTATTGCATTTGCATAAAGGTTATTTTAATCGACTGCCGCGTCTTTACTGAACTTTAATTAGGATACTATGGGTTTAATTTAAACTGTGAAACAGCTGAATGATTGCGAAAACAATTTAGTATTATACTAATAAGTTGTAATATTGTGTGATATTGATATTACCTATTGATATTATCTAAGAACTATCGTAAGGATTTAGGGTAAATTTTCAGGTTTTTTGTTTTATTAGGCTAATGGATTTATTTTCATCATTAATGTACTTTAATATTTTTACCCTTAGTGGGTAGGTTTATGAAATTTAAAACCATGCTATTTAAAAAAAAAAAAACTTATATTGCAGAAAACGCCATCTGTTAAAATCGTAGAGTACTATGTAGTTTGCATTCAATTCGTGATATTTGGCAGCTCATTCCTATTTGAGTATTTAGTTCATACTGTCATACTTAGATGGCGCTAAAACTAATTTTCATATGAAGTAATCGAATTTGAATCTATACAAATAATAAAATTGAAGTGTCTTTTTGTAATTTCAAATTCACAGCTTTTCACTTTTTTTCTGTGCCTATTTTTTTTTATAATGTGTATTTATTTCATGGCATTCCATGTATGTATATAAAAGAGACGCAGTCGCAGAGGCAGCGTATGCGACTGCTGTGCTTGAGATCTCGGGTTTGATTCCCAGGTCGGATTAAATTTTTGTATGATCTGCAAATATTTGTTTTGGAGTATGGGCGTTTTCTATGTATAATATGTAGTTATTTACAAAAAAAAAGGATATTTGTATTTCTATCACTTGTCTAGTACCCATAACACAAGCTCTGCTTAGCTTGGGACTAGATGGCGTTGTGTGTAAGATGTCTGAACTATTTATTTATTATTATTGGACATAAAGAACATTCAGATTCAGAACAACAATTTGTGAGTTACATGTTGCCCCAATTGGAGATCGAACCCACAACACTGAGCACAACAGAAATAGGTAAAGTGATAACCACCCGAGCAGTTATCAAAGTCACCGTTATCAAAATGATTCCATATTCAAAATGATAAATTTGCCCGACATCTGGAGATGGATCCTTTTTTTTTGGAATTTTCTATCTATAGATTAATAAATATTTTTTAAATATCAGTAGTGATGTGACGAATCGCCAAAAAATATAGCCGAAAATGAATTAAGATTATAGATACAGATAAGAAATAATTACATTTAGTTATAGAATTAAATTAAAAGACTAGGACCTAATATATAAAAAAAACATTAACAACATTTACAAACATGCGTCAAAAAACTCCTACGCATCATCACCTACTGGTAGCGTTCCCAAAAGATTGGCAGCATTTCCACGTTGAATGGCAATGCTATAAAAATATGGATGATTTGACAATAATATTGCACATCTCACATAGTTTTGGGTTTTGATGTTGTGATGGCAATGATTGTCAATGAAATAGTACATACATTGTAACTTGTAACGCACAATAATATTGGAGATACTTATATTCTAAAATTTATATTAATATAATCAAAATAAATTTTTAAGTTTAAAATTTTAAATGTAAACGACCCTTTAAAATTCAGATATCCACTGATGCAGAAGCGGATACGCATACGGATTCGGATATTCGGAACATCACTAGTACACACATGACACGATTCGATTCAGTACAAATAACAATTTGCCATTGTTTTTCTCATAATATCAACAGTATCGTTTGAAATTTCAAGTGTTAGACATCTCTGTGGCAAAAACGAAAAAATATGTTAATTCCGTAAGTCATATCACATACACAGTACCTTTTAAATCTAAATCTTAAGAGTGAACAATTAAGGAACAAAAATGCCTATCAAGCATTCGAATAAAGTCAAAAAAAAGCGGCCAAGTGCGAGTCGGACTCGCCCATGAAGGGTGCCGCAGCAGCAAGTAACATAATATAATTTTATTTTTATATTTGTGTTGATTGAATGAAAGGTAAATTGCAGTTTACGATTTGTGACGTATTAAAAAAAACTACTTACTAGATTTCGTTCAAACCAATTTTCGGTGGAAGTTTGCATGGTAATATACATCATATATTTTTTTAGTTTTATCATTCTCTTATTTTAGAAGTTACAGGGGGGGGGGGAGGGGCCCACATTTTACCACTTTGGAAGTGTCTCTCGCGCAAACTATTCAATTTAGAAAAAATGATATTAGAAACCTCAATATCATTTTTGAAGACCTATCCATAGATCCATAGATAGACACGTATTGGTTTGATGAAAAAAAATTTTTTGAGTTTCAGTTCTAAGTATGGGGACCCCCAAAATTTATTGCTTTTTTTTTTATTTTTGTGTAAAAATCTTAAAGCGGTTCACAGAATACATCTACTTATCAAGTTTCAACATTACAGGTCTAATAGTTTCGGAAAAAAGTGGCTGTGACATACGGACGGACAGAGAGACAGACATGACGAATCTATAAGGGTTCCGTTTTTTGCCTTGGGCACGGAACCCTAAAAAGTTGAAAGAAGATTGGTCTGTATTTATTTACTACTATAGTACAATTATTTTGTATTTATTTACTACTATAGTACAATTATTTTGTCCGTGCAGATTGGGTCATAAAACATAGCTCGGCCTCATCCCGGCTAGGGCGGTGAGCATGTTGCGCGTGCGCAACACCATTATCGATAGAAAAAAAGAGTCAACGAAGGCAGATACACGGCGGCGGTGAGGGTGTAAGAAAACTGAAGTTGCCTCCAAAAACAGCACTTTTAAAGTTTTAGACGTCGAAGTGTTACTACATGAAGCAATTTCAAACGTTTCGCAAAAGAACTTCGAAGATTGTGTGAAGCATGCAGAAAAAGAGTTGACGTTGAGAGACTTGAAGAAATCTTGTCTGGTATAAGAATTCGTAATTCATGTGGATGACGATGACTCTGATGATTCTGATTAGAATTTTAATGTAAATAGTTTTATATTTAATTTAAGATATAAGTTATTATCATTATTATCTTTCTTTTTTTGTTCATTTTAAACTTAGGTATAAGTATTTATATTTATTTTTAAATAACTTGTTCCATTCTAAACTATTGTACTCAAACCTTTTTTAATACATACAAATAATTTATTTTTATATCATTATTACCTTTTTAGCCGTTAATTTTAAACTTAGATGTAAGTATTTATATTTATTTTAAATATAACTTGTTACATTCTAAAGTTTTGCACTTATATTTTTCTTAATACATAGATACCTAATTAATAATTAATTTATTTTAAATAATTATTATTCTTATTTTAATAAAAAAGTTGATTTATACATTTTTTTTTCTTTTTTATCACTAACCCACATAATGCCAAACTAAATCACTAAATACACTATCGACAACAATAATGCGCATCACTATGCCCGCCCATAAGGCCCGTGGGAGAGAGAGCGAAATACTCGCTTTACCGCTTCGATGTTTTTTGACCCAAACTGCACGGACAAAATAATTCTACTATAGCTGACCCACGCAACCTCGATTACGTCTACTATTGCCCGTAGCGTAAAAAGATTCCCCCGTTTTTGTAACAATCTTCATTGGTGCTCCACTCCTATTGGTCTTAGCGTGATGATATATATCCAACACAGCCTTCCTCGATAAATGTACTATCCAACACTGAAAGAATTTTTTAAATTGGACCAACGGTTCCTGAGATTAGCGCGTTCAAACAATCTCTTCAGCTTTATAATATTATAAGATACTAGATTTTACACGCGGCTTCGCTCACGCAGACTTTCACCCCCTGATTTACCTCCTTAGGGGTGGAATTTTAAAAAATCCTTTCTTAGTGCTCACTTACGTTATATATTATATTATATTATATTATATTATATTATATTATATTATACATGCAAAATTGCAGGATTCTAGCTTCAGCGGTTTGGGCTGTGCGTTGATCTCGGGTATGTCAGTCAGTCATTCAGTCAGTCAGTCAGTCACCTTACTCTTTTATATATATATAGATAGATAGATAATCTGCATCTCGGACACGGCTCCACCGATTTTCATTAAATTTAGTGTGAAGGGAGTTCTAGGGGCGGTGCGATAAATCGATCTAGCAAATATTCAAAATACCTAGCAAAGCTTGTTCATTCAGGTAGTTAATGAAAAGTTTCGAAAGTGCCTGAAAAGGCCGACTGGAAATAAAAGCTATTTGATTTGATTTGGTAGGGAGCATCTCTATTGGTTTTCTACTTTGTCTCTAACACGAACAAAATAATAGGTCTTAACCTATGAAATTGCCGTTTTGTATGCAATAAGTGAAAGTACCTACTTATTTTTTCAAACTTTTTTCAATCCATCCCATGCAATCGACGCATCTTTGCCAACGCATTGGCAGTTTATTGATGCCCTTCTTGTAAAAATCAGCTGGACGGGAGGCAACAAACTCTTCAAAGGCATTTTGTACTGCCTCTTGGGAATTGAATTTTTTTCCCACTAAAAAGTTGTCTAAATTTTGGAAAAAGTAATAGTCGGTGGTTGCAAGGTCTGGTGAGTATGGCGGATGAGGGAGAGCTTCCAACTCCAGCTCTTGCAGCTGCTTCACGACAACGCGCGACCACATACTGCGCAACAGACAGTCTCTACACACACAGTCGCGACAGCGACCCGCCCCGGGGGTAACGCTGGTATGTACCTCAAACGTGAGGTGCGGCAGGGGTGCGAAAAGCATTCCCGCGTAAAAAAAAAAGAAGATATTTCTTTAACATGTGTCACATCAGTATCTAAGCTGATTACAAATAAAACTTTATTTAAATCTATTTGGTCCTCGTGCGATGAAAATAAATAATCAATCTCTGGAATTCCTTTAGCGTTTCTCTTTGAAAATCCTGGAAATTACGGGATTAAACGTAGACACCGTCAAATGCAGTTGCAGAACTAACAAAGTTGGGACACACGGTCGTATAGAATTGAAAGCCTGAGAACTGAAGCGTGAAAAGAATTTGAAACTATCTAATTCTTGCTTATTTTCTCAAAGATTAGATTTATCCAACAACACCGCAGTAGATCTAAGTGAAGGTTTAGTGAATAAGATTGACTTAATATGCAGTTACTTCAGCAACGCATTTGATGAAGTAGACCACAAAGTTGCTAATTTGCGAAGTTCATTGTAAATGTTTCAAGAACAGTTTCAAAAACGATAACCTAACTACGCAAAAAAATAATATAAAATTATAGAGCCTATGTCATCCGGGCCATTAAAACTAGTTGTTAGAAATTAAATGTCATTGTAATGGCAACATTTTTGATTGTCATTTTTCTTGTTTGACGTTGACACAGAAAGTAATTGAGACGCTTGGAACGGTCAAGCAGGGCTTTGTTGAAAAAAGTGCCGTTTAATTGTAATTTAGCTAATTGTCTTCGACTCGGTTCCTTTAGTGGTTTACCGTTATGAGTGGTCTGGTTTGGACTCGCGAGTTTTAGTAGTCACGTCAAATAGGCGCGATCCGCGATAGTTAATACGAGTGTATTGTAATTCGAATACCTCGGAGGTTGTACAGCACTTTGGAGCATGTATGTGTGAATGCGGCAAGACAAACGGCAGTGGGGTACCCCATCGACGGCCGACGAGATCAAGGACATCACGCAACTCCAGTAAGTGCTTGATGCATTAGTTTAGAATAAGAACACGGTGAAACAGCCGTTAGTTCATTGCTCTTGCCAGTGACATAGTTAGCGATTGAATGACTTACTCATGGGCCTAAGACATTGCAAATTTCACTAGGTGATCGCTGCATTGGCGAGAGAATTGAACACTAGTCTATTAACATCAGTTCTGTAGTTTAGACGCTACGGCAAAACATGAAAACATACATAGATTGCCAACCTTCCATATGGCTTCGCAGTAGTCGGGAAAAAAACACATGGATTGGTTTAAGTCATATTTGACCCAACGAAAGGCTGTTATGTATAGAAATTCCACTAATATTTTTACACTTACGTCTGAAGATCTATTAGTAATAAATATATCAGTTCAGCCTAAGCTAAAATAAATTACCCAATAGCTTTACCGTGATCAGCTATGGTTTTACACAGTTATATATATATTAAAAATATATTTAAAATTAGAGCGAATGTGGGTGGAAGTGTCGGAAGAAGTCTTTACACGGCAAACATTTACCGACCAAATTGGTGATGTTCTGAAAAAGGGCAATGTGAAGAGCACCAGTAACCGACGAGCATGCACGCAGCGATTGATGAATGTGGACGAAGTAAAAGAGGTGTGTCAGGACCGTAGTAAATGGGGATCAATTGTCTCTGCTTACTCCACTGGGAAAACGGCGTGACTGCATGTAATTAAAATATCTCAATGTTATATCTAATACCTTCAAAAGAGCAATGAGTCTCGGAAACGGCTCCAATGATTTTCGTAAAATTTAGTATGCAGACCCCCTGCATACTGGACGATAAATCGATCTAGCTAGGATTCATTGTTAGAAATAAAAAAAAACGGACATCCAGGTACTTATTTTTTAACCGACTTCAAAAAAAGGAGGAGGTTCTCAATTCGTCTGTTTTTTTATGTTTGTTACCTCATAACTTTCGACTGGGTGAACCGATTTTGAGAATTCTTTTTTATTTGAAAGCTGGTGCTTCCCTTGTGGTCCCATTTAAATTTGGCCCAGATTGAACTCGGTTTTATTTGTTAAAATTTGTATTTATATTTAATTACTTTAAACGTATTTAGTTAAATCATATTTGCCAACATGTTGGTTTAAAAGTACATTCCTCGCGACTGTATATCGTTTATGTAATCGCTTGTGGATTTCAGCAATTTTCATGTTGTTATCTGTTGGTAAAAATTTTTGCTTTCACTATATAATACTGGGAAAAAGCGTTCTGTTTAATATTCGGATTCGAAAACAGTTTTACATGAATATTATTAACTAAAGAAACTACATTACACTTCTTATTTCTAGTGAGTTAAAAAATAATTTGATGAATGAGCCACGCTTCGGCATGCATGGGCCGGCTCGACCGGAGTGATACCACGGCCTCACAGAAAACCGGTGTGAAACAGCGCTTGAGAGTGAGGATACCTGAGGCCCATATCACTTCCCCCCCTCCCAGAGCCCTTCCCCTATATCACCCCCCCATCCCCTCAAAGGCCGGTAACGCACTTGTGACGCCTCTGGTGTTGCAGGTATCCATAGGCGGCGGTAATCGCTTACCATCAGGCGATCCGCCTGCTCGTTTGCCCGCACATTCCATAAAAAAAATGGAATTGTAACGATCTATTTTTATATATATATATCTATTTCATAACAAAACTCTGTCATTTGGTACTGCCGACAACATAGATTTGTAATGACTGAGTTTCGTGGAATCCCCGATTCACTATCTATGACTCATCCCAATTACTTAGTAACTGGACAATGCATCAGGAACGCACACTAAATATAACTTTTAGATTACCACAACAGTAAACGCTGTAGGTTTGAAATATACCGCAAATAAGTTCCTTTTGTGGTTACCTACTTATTTATTATGTACTGACTATTTTATTTTTTGAAAAGTCCTAATATGTTTGTAAATAGTACCTAGTAATATATAAAACTAAAATATAATTATATTATCCACAATATATATTTAATCATAAAAACATGTGTCGTATAACCATGCACCGCTAAATATTATTAAATGCGATTACTTCGTTTTAAATTCCGCATATAAGCTACTCAGAGAAACATTGAATAATGTACAAACATCATCGTATGCATTGTAGCCATAAAACAGGAATACCTAAATGATACATTTTGGTTACACATAATTATATTTATAATTAGGTATAGTGACTAGTTCTAAAAATAGAATCTTTATTACATAGACCCACGCAACCTCGTTTGCGTCTCCTATTGCCCGTAGCGTGATAATTTTCCTCCGTTTTTGGAACATTTATCATTGGTGCTCCTATTGGTGATGGCGTGTATTGACTCCTATTGGCGTGATGATATATAGCCTATAGCCTTCCTCGATAAATATACTATCCAACGCTGAAAGAATTTTTCAAATCGGACTAGCTGTACCTAAGATTAGCGCGTTCAAACAAACAAACAAACAAACTCTTCAGCTTTTTATAATAGTAAGTATATATATGTATTTCCTTGTTCTCCATAATAATTTTATTGTTTAACCACAAACAGGATAATTGCTTGCGATTTATTTTGCTATTACAAATTATTTTTACCGCTATCTGTATTAATAAAAATAGCAATAATATTATGCTTGGACATTCACATACAAATATATAAATAAATATTTTATTATAATTAACATAAGTACCCAGATATTCTGAAGTAAATACAAATATTTATTACGCGTAGTAATAAGCAGATTTATTGGAATTATAATAAAATAATAACAGTAATATTTCGGACATCTAACACACAACGCCATCTAGTCTATAGAACTAAGTCGAGCTTGTAATATGTGTGTAATAGACTGATATAAATACACTTTCATATACTTTTTTGTAAATATAAACATATTTATTTATTTATTTATTTATTTATTTATACAATCAGCTGCTCACTGCACTTACAGTTTGCCCAACACGTACAGTGAGCCAGTACAATAATTTTTATTTAATAATGTTAACAATAGCATAATTGATGCTTATCAATACTAATATTAAAGCCTACTCCTAAGGAAAAGTACACAGAATTTAAAAAATGTACTTAATTTGGTATGGAATAAGTCGATATCCGGGTATTGAGCAATTAGAGCGTTGAGCAGACTAACTGCCTGGCTCGTGGGAGCGTATTGTGCCGTACACGTTCGTACCTGCGGCGCAGTTAAGAGACGGCAAGATCGTAGCCGTGTATACTGGTTTGGTACCCAGAACATGCAACGAGACAGCGTATTTGGATTTTCTATTTTATTGTTTAGTAACAAATAATAGTGTACCATTAGAGCACACTTACGACGCATTGTAAGTGTATCCAGGCCTACCATGCCGAGAACGAAGAGCGATGGGTATAAATATGGGTAGAACCCATATAGCTTTTGGTATAAAAATCGCGCGAATTTCCGTTGGACGCGTTCTAGCATCGTATTGTACCTCGTCTCGTGCGGGTCCCAGATTATGGAGTTATACTCCAAAGTACTTCGAACAAAAGAGAAGTACAACACGATGATAGTGTTCCTGCATCGAAAAGGCGAAGACATCCTCATCACGAAACCTAAGGATTTAAAACTTTTTTTACATAGATTGGTGATATGAGTATTGAAGGTCAGGCGCGAGTCCAGAGATAAGCCTAAATCGCGTATTTCTGAGACTCGATCCAGCGGGACACCCGATATTTTGTAACTGTGGGTGTACGGAGAGCGAGATCGACTAAATGTCATCGTTTTGCATTTAGATACATTAAATTCTAACCGGTTGTGAATACCCCAGGCCACAACACTATCTATGTCCCGCTGGAGCGCTTCACAGTCTTCCGGACTTCTGATTCCCAGGAACAGCTTCAGATCGTCTGCAAACATCAGGCAGTGGGCTGATCTAACTATACTGGGCAAGTCGTTGATCATTATTAGGAACTGCGTCGGTCCTAAGATGCTGCCCTGACTTACACCTGAACGAGTGTCATATGCGTCCGATTGATAATTACCCAACTGTACAAATTGCCTACGATTAGAGAAATAGCTGGCAAATAATTTTAGTAGATTTGGAGTAAATCCAAAGGCTGCAAATTTTTTTAAAAGTACTGCATTATCGACACGATCGAACGCTTTTTTAAAGTCAAAGAATGCCACGTCTACTTGTCTACTATGGTCCATTTCAGTGACACAATAGTCGACAAAGTTAATAAGATTAGTTGAGGTAGATTTGCCAGTTCTAAACCCATGCTGACACTCGCTTAGCTGTTGCTTTATTTGTCTGGTGATGTGGGTGTTTAAGATGTATTCGAAGATCTTTCCAAACGCTGACAAAACGGCAATAGGTCTATAGTTCGTGATTTGAGATCTGGAGCCGTCCTTAGGAATAGGTGTAACTCGCGAGATCTTCCATACTTCGGGATAAGTGGCGGTTTTAATCGCTATGTTTAAAATGTGTAACAAAGGTTCTTGTAGTACAGTAATACAGTCCTTTATAATGTAGGCAGGTATACCATCAGGCCCAATTGATGATCGAGACTTTAAGTTTTTGACTGCCTGGAGTAGATCAGATTCACTGACATAGTCAATATTGACACATGAAGAGCATAAATTATTACCAAGTTCATTTGTTGTGAAATCAGATGAAAAATTTAACGGGTCTGCTAAGAAGGTTGATTTAAAGTACGCTGCGAAAGCATTTGCGGCATCAAGCCCAGAGACACTATGACCATTGAACTCGAATTCCGAATGGGACTGACGCAAAGTACGTTCTGATTTGATAAAATTCCAATACGTCTTAGGATTACTCTTTATATCAGCCTCGGCGCGATCAATAAAATTAGTATATGCTACTTTTATTAATTTCTTTGTATGTTGCCTATAAAAGTTAAACATTTCTCTGTTGAAATCGAGATGGGACTGTCTAAACTTCACCAAATGATAATGTTTGTATTTAATATTCTTTATAATTTCTGGAGTATACCAGGATGGATACACATACCTGGTACACTCGGAGAATTGCTTTTTAATTGGAACATTAGCGTTCAGAACAGTTGTTAATTTGGTATACAGAATTTCTAAAGCGTTATCGACATTGGTTGTAGACACTACTTCAGACCAAGACAGTGATGCGAGACATGTATATAAATCATGAAAGTTAGCTTTTTTAAAGTTCCATTGAGGTGAACAGTGTTCTAATGTATGTGAGGGTAGCGGCTTAGCTCGCGCGACCGCCGGAGGCCGCGGGACGCTCAGCCGAACACCGAGCGGCGGGTGATGTGCGTCCGCCGGCACTAACGGCTCCACATCGCCGATAATACACACGTGCTCATCGCCCAAGTTGCTCATTACCAGGTCTAACATATTACCGTAAAAGTTTGCTATTGTGTTATGCTGGATCAATTTACAAAATGACAGAAAATAGGCATAGTGCAATGTTACATTTTGGGAACATGAGTTTAAATTAAAATCACCTAATATGATAACATCTAATCGTGCATGGTTTTCAATGACACCTTCTAGAAATGTAAATGTATTTAAATATTTTTCATCTTTTGAATTTGGCGGTATATACACAACACATACTAATATTTGCTTATATTTTAAAGTAACAATGGCTGCCACGACTTCAATATCACTACAATATTCATTATGTACTATTTGCTGGACAGAGTATTGTGATCGCACCGCTAACAACACTCCCCCCCAACCAGCATCGTTAGCGCGATCCCGGCGTATTACAGTATACCCGTCGGGAAATACTTCTCCGTCGTGTATACTACTCACTAGGAATGTCTCTGTCAATGCGTATATATCAGCCGATTCAGTTAGAACAGATAACTTAAAGTCATGTAATTTGGATCGTAAGCCTCTAACGTTCTGATAAAACATATTGTAACACTTAGGCTTTGGTGGTTTGTACACTTTGCTTACGAAATCCATTCCGCCACTGTTTCACATACACATCCTCAGGCCAGTTGTCAGGAGACATGAAGCAGTCCAAATGTTTCGCTTGAACACATAATTTAAAAGATGCATAATCGCCGCGGGCTTTAAGTACCTCAGCAGTGCAATGCGCTCCAGGACAAATATTATTCAAGTACTCTAGTACTTGTTCGGCTGTTGTTCCTACTTTTAAATAATATAAATGTAGGTATGTCTTGCGTTCCGCAGCCGATAACGAAGAGGGGATCGGTGCGGCCGTACCACGGGTGGCGTTCTCACTCGCACGTTTAGATGAAGGGCGCGGGCGCGGGCGGCTTACCTCGCTCCAGTCAGCCTCTTTCGCTGTCGGAGAACTCTCGCGCAGCTCGACCGGATCATTTTTTTCACCACCAGATGGCGGTGTCGATGTTTTGTTGTCCGTAGTAGGGGCCAAGCTCGGTGACGGTGTTGGTATCACTCTCGGTTTCGTTGAATTCTTGCGAGCGCCAGCGGAGATAGCCGATGTAGCTCGAACGCGTGCTTCGCGGATTGGACGGGTATTCGGTTCAGACCGGGGATTACCCTCGCAATTATTAAATGTGTTTTTAGTGGTTGCTGATTCCTCACCAATAAATTTTTTTATAAGCTTATTTTGCTCCAGTATAAGCTTTTCGAGCGCAGACACTTTGTTCTGCAGTACGACTACAGACTTATTCAGCTCTAGAATAGTAATTTCCGCGGTTTTATTGGACATTTCGCACTTTTTCACGTATTATTACGGAGATAAAAAAAGAACACTATATTATACATAGAAAACAAATATTTGCGGATCACACAAACATTTAGTACGTCCCGGGAATCGATCCCAAGACCTTGAGGTCTCGCAGCTGCAAAGATATTGTTGGAAGTTAAAGTCCAGTTTGAAAGATTGCGCTGTACCGTTGTCTGAATCGCGGAATGGATTTGTTACAGGGTGTGTATCATAAGTAGGTTAATATTTTATTAATTGAGTATGAGCTATTAGAACTAGATCGAAATACTGTGGTTCTATTAATTCCCTAGTATACACAATCAGTTTAGTGTAAAATAGTTAAAGAAGTCAAAATAACCAGCTTAACATTATCATACAAATTGATATAGAAAACTGATGTTAAGATACTAAAGGCCCTAACCTGAACTCCCTCTAATTCTGAAACCTAAGGGTTCATGGGTGGGAGTAGTCACGATCGTTTAGTTATCACAGTCATGGCCATACTAGACTTATGACTCTCTCATGCTGAAAAAATCTCAAAGTTGATGATCAACGGCCTAACTCTTGAATTGGTTCTCCAAATCGACACAATTTAAACTTAGATGGTGTGAGCATCTAATCCGAAAGTACAAAACGTATTTTTTATGTCTGAATAAAAATCAAAACCAAAGTCCCAGTTATCCAATCTACTAATAATTGATATGAATATTTGCATCGGCAACAGGAACACGTCGTTCACGATGCAGCAGAAACCGGGTGATAAGCTACTTCCTTGTAACAGATGCTTCTGGTTAAATAACTGTCCACAAAGCGCCCAATAATAACAATAACCTTATACATCACACACGGCCGTCACAGAGCCTTTGCCATGGTAATCAGGCTACTGATACATAGGTACTTAACATACGTTAAGTACGTTTTTTTATGGTATAGGTGGCAAACGAGCAGACGTATCGCCAGATGGTAAGCAATTACCGCCGCCCATGGACACCCGCAACACCAGAGGCGTCACAAGTGCGTTGCCGGCCTTTTAAGAAGGAGTACCCTCTTTTCTAGAAGGTTTGAAGGTCGTATTGGTCCGGTAATACCGCAGGCGACAGTTCATTCCCCAGTTTTGTTGTGCGAGGCAGAAAGTTCCTGGAAAAGCGCACAGTTGTGGACTGCCAACCTTCTATATGATGGGGATGAAACTTCTGTCGTGTAGGACGATGGCGGAAAAAGGCGGCAGGAATCAGTCCGAACAATTCCTCGGAGCACTCCCCATGGTAAATGCGGTAGAAGATGCACAGCGAAGCTATGTCTCTACGCAGCGCCAAAGAGTCTAACCGAATTGAAAGTTCTTGGCAATCGACGATTCGATTCGCTCTCCGTTGAATGCGGTTCAAAGGGAGTAGCTGGCATTGTGGTGCTCCCGCCCAAAGATGGGGACAGTATTCCATGTGAGGCCGAACCTGCGCCTTACAAAGTAAAAGGTGGTGGGCCGGAGTGAAATACTGTGATCTCTTGAGCACACTAAGCTTCTTCGAGGCCAATTTGGCCTTACCCTCCAGATGGCCACAAAACTGGACTTCGCTCGATATGTCGACACCAAGTATTCCAATATTGGCTGAGGCAGATAGTGGAGTGTCTTCGAAACGAGGACATACGATCCACGGCAGTTTTTTAGCGGTGCACGCGCAAATTACGTACAAGTAACAAGTACGTACGAAAATAATGCTATAAAATTATAATTTTTGATGCAGAAGCATCTCAATAGGCCATCATAGTGTGGGGTTTGCCACCATGTTGCATTGTTGCAGTGTCTTTATTCGCATTAAAGATGGTGACCACCACTCTTGGATTCTGCTCATGCATTCCATCAGGTAGAGCAGAGTCGATTTGGCAGCTTATACATATAAAAAATGTGACTTTTAATAAAAAGTAAAAGATACTATTTTGACTTCATCTAACTCTACATTGAAGTTTTAGAAGTCTACAATAAATTGGCTTAATTTGTTTACAAAGTGACGAGTGAAACCAATATCGGAGAGAAAGAAAAAGACATATATACACACAAAAGTACTGTTTAATCTGTTTATATTTATACATTTAATTGAAATAGTTTGATATTGGTTTGTGTACTAAACTTTAAAAACTCAAAAAGTTCTTCCCCGATTGTGCTCAAATATTGACACGATATAAGTGAAGATAGTGCTGAATAATAATGTAAAACTTACCTGGTCTTATTACAGCATGTCTTCTTTGAAGAAAACTTCACTTGATGTAAGGAAAAAACTGTTTTAGCATAACGTTATTAGCATGCCACTAACGAAACTACAAAAACCTATAAAATAGTTTCTACTTGGCTCAGCTAAATTTTTTCTGATACTTTTCATCGCTTATGTTAGATTAAATCTCTAGGTACGGCTTTTGTATAAGGTGGCACTACAGTATTCATTGCAATGCAATGTTATGACTGGGGGACTCAAGGTGTATGTACTTATTCTGCAACTATTTTACTTTTCTTTTATATTTAGGTGTGGTAGAGTTACGATGCGAAAAGGAAATATAAGCAAGACCATGAAAACAACAAATTGTAATAAATAATTGAAAAACACATTCTAAAGAAAAAAATAATTTTAATCATTTGATTTTTCATTGTTTTTATTATTAGTTGACAAAATTTTATAAAAGGAACATACCTTAATGTTTTTATTAATTGTAGCCTTTTTTGTGATAAATCCCTTCGGATCTCCAGCTCATTAGTGACACAGGAGCTAGAAGTATGTTTCTTCTAAAAACCCTACGCTTGGTCTTAGGCACCCTGCTCTGAAGAGGTCCTAAATCGCGTGATCTCAAGTCCCGGTCGTAAGTCAGAGGCTTCCCTCCACCTATCATAAATTGTTGCTCATTAGTGACACAGGAGCTAGAAGTATGTTTCTTCTAAAAGCCCAATGTTTGGTCTTAAGCACCCTTACGACACCCACGGGATGAGTAGGGGTGGTGACACTCCGTATTCTTAATCCGTCACCAAGCGGACATTTAGAATTACTTTAATATTAATTTCATCCCCCCATCTCGGAAAGAGTATTTTTGCCATTCGATATCTGAGTGTAAAAGCCGTTTTTATCCGCTAGAGGATAAAGTAAATTGAATTTAGAACATCGTGTCCACTAAGTTTGTGAATTCAAAACATAATAAAACCTATTTACTTCTACCTCTATTGTGCCGAATTAATTATACAACCTTTTTTAATTTGTTTAAGACTCAGCCTCGGAACCTTCTTGGTGTATTTTTTTTGTTAATTTGCTTTGCCCGCGCCGTGGTCTTTTTTGCATTTAATCATTTCCTCGCTTAGGTGGGATGAGAAGTTACGTGTTACACTCGAGCGCAAAGATTTTTCACCTCGTGCTCGTTTGATTCCCTCGCTAACGCTTAGGATTCTAATTTTTAGAATCCTTTGCTTACGCGGTCATCAAACTGAGCACACGGTTAAAAAGCAACTTTGCACTCTTGTATAACAAATAACTACACACATCAAAAGTGTCTAGGGATCAAGCATTTTTATGCGGATTTCTTGAGATTGAGATGTGGCTTTGGCCCTGGCCTGCTCAGTCGCCAGACTTGAACCCGATTGAGCATGCATGGGATATGCTACAGAGAAGAGCTCTGCCGAATATGGAGGGTATCCAGTCGCAAGAAGACCTTTTTTTGTTGTTGCAACGAACATGGGCGGCCATTCCACAGCGTGATTTGGATGAACTCATTTTGAGTATGCCAAACCGATGTTCTTGTGTTAGTGTTCGCGGTAGAAACACGGATTATTAATTGTTTAAGTTACCTAATAAAACTTTAAAGAAAACTGTTATTTCAGTCTTTTTTTCGAACTTTAATGTTAGTGGTTCAAATGTCGAAAATCCTTTTAATAAGAAAATGGCAAATTTCTTTATTAATGCAAAGGTGACTTGGTTTATCGTTACTGTGACAAACGAAAACACTTTATTTGATGAATCCTTAAAGAAAATTTTAATTAATATCAATCAGGAGAAAAGTTATTGCAAAAATATATGTTGATCCCTAGACACATATGTTGATCCCTAGACACTTTTGATGTGTGTATTTTACTAATTGTAATATATTTGCAACTAGCTGTGCCCGCTACTTCGTACACGTGGCATTTGGATTATCAAGTTACTTTTAATTTTTTACTGTTTAAACCTTCCCTGGACTACGACAAACATTTCAAAACCAAAATCAGCTAAATCGACCCAGCCGTTCTCTGCATAAGAAGAAGATAATGTATATTTCAACCAGTGCGTCCTACCCGTAATGACCTACGGAGCAAAACGGGTATACTCATCATCGGACTGGTCCTTAAATTAAAAATGGCTCAGCGTGCGATGGAGCGTACGATGCTAGATGTTTCTCCGTCCGACAGAATTCGGAACGAAGTTATTAGACAGAGAACTAGAGTAACCGACATTGCACGGAGAATCAGTACGCTGACTGAAGTGGAAATGAGCCGGTCATGTCTCCAGAAGAAGCAATGGTCCGCCATTACGGTAACGTAGTATAGGGCGCACTGTAGCAAGATAGTCCGTATATTTGAAGAAAGTGGCTGGCAGAGGAAGGATGCGGACTGCCCAAGAACGGCATAGTTGGCGCTCCCTGTGGAAGACCTTCGTGAAGCAGCGGACGGCGATAGGTTGAATCTATAATATGGATGTATTTAGAAATGTACCTACAAGTAGGTATACCCGTGCCTCGGAGAGCATATGAAGCTGTCGACCCTGCGCCTGATTTCTTTCCGGTCGTGACGGTTAACCAACCCAGCGGATTATTAGAGAGAAGGAACAGAGAGTGCACACACACTTGTGCACTATAATATCGTAGTTGGCTGGTCTTCGTTGAGACTGGCTGCCTTGGCCGTTATCGGCTAGGAGAACATTAGGAGCTGAGATGTGTCAAATTATTGTAATATATTTTTATATGACCTTATCTCATAACAACATTCAGAATAACCCACTATCCAGTCCCCTCACCAAGTGTACGATACTGCATTATTATAATATGTATGCTAGCATGTCGTAATAATAGCCTGCATACGATGCACTTGAATCATCTCGTGTGTATCGTAAGAGCCAACTAGAGAACAGATTAATCAGAACAGCAGCACTGCAAAGAAAAAGAAAACTTGATACAAACCTGTGGGGGACAGGTGTCATGTCCCTCCAACACAAAGGGTGGATCCTCCGAACAGGCGAGGTGATCATGCCTGGCGGGCCGCGGCCCAAAGGTTGATGTTGGGATGTTGTATGTATGTAGTGGGCGGCTTCGGTGGGCCTCTGTTTACTAAACAGAGGCTCCACCAACACGTGCGCGCGACAGCAAGGGGGGTCGATAGTGGACCTTTCGTTTGCTACCCCTGCTGTTGCCGCACGAGTAAGGAACTGGTGTGTCCTGGAAGAGGTCGAGACGCTCTCGGATCACTTGTACATCCGATTCGAGCTCTCCCGGTTCCAGGGCCCCAGTAGGGGTCACATGGCGCGGCATTCTTCCTGCTTTCCGCGGTGGGCTGTTGCCAAGCTGGATAGGGACCTACTAGAGGAGGCGGCCATTATTCAATCTTGGCTGTCTCCGCAGGCCCCGACCGGGGAGGTCGGCGTGGACGTGGGGGCTGGCCGTTTTCGCGATGCGATTACGCAAATTTGCGATACGGCCATGCCCCGCATCCTAGGCCGTCGGCCTCCTCGGAAGGAGGTCTACTGGTCTACTGGTGGTCCCAGGAGTTGGCGGATCTCCATGCGGCCTGTACTCGAGCCCGGAGGTCCTACACCCGTAGCAGGCGACGCCACCGTGGAGACGGTGGCGGGGACCAGCTTCATGAGGAGTACCGCGAAGCGCGGAAAACTCTGAAGCTGGCCATTTGCCGCGCCAAAGAAGTAAAAAGAAAGGAGATGCTGGAGAGTCTCGACCGTGACCCCTGGGGTCGCCCATACCGTGCGGTGCGTCAGAAGCTCCGCACGTCGGGCCCCCCCCCTTACCGAGACTCTCCAGCCCAGCTTCCTGCAGGAAGTGGTCGAGGGCCTTTTCCCTGAGCGGGCGGAGCACACACCCCCGTCGATGGCCTATGCGGTCATAGACGACGGGGTTAGAGAGGACGATGTGCCGCCCGGAATCGGAGGTTGGGGCGGCTGTTCTTCGGATCCGTTCCAAGAACACCGCCCCCGGCCGGACGGGGTTCCAGCCCGAGTGATGGCCCGAGCCCTCGACCATATGTTGGACCGCCTCAGGGAAGTGTTGGACGCTAGCCTGGCATCCGGACGCTTCCCTGAGTGCTGGAAATGCGGGAAGCTGGTCCTGTTGAGGAAGCCGGGAAGGCCTGCCGATTCGGTTGCGGCCTATAGGCCCATCGTGTTGATGGACGTGCGATGCCGTGATGCGCCTTAGGGCCGTGACCGTAGAGGCAGTGAGCTGTGGCGGCGTGGTGTTGGCGGTGTCCCTGGACATCGCCAACGCCTTCAATAGTCTGCCATTTAGCTGCATCAGGGAAGCACTCCACTACCACGGGGTGCCAGAGTACCTGAGGCGGCTAGTGGCAGACTATTTAGAAGAGCGTGCCGTCGTGTACGAGGACCGAGAGGGCGTCTTGAGACAGCGACCCATGTCGTGCGGCGTTCCGCAGGGGTCTGTCCTTGGACCACTCCTGTGGAACGTGGGATACGATTGGGTCCTACGAGGTCGTCTCCCCCCCGGGCTGGGCGTAATTTGTTACGCCAATGACACTCTTGTCACAGCCCGGGGGGCGAACTTCCAAGAGGCGGCGCGCCACCTGGGGTGTTTCTCTGGTGGTCGGGCGCATAGAGGCGCTGGGCTTACGGGTGGCCCTGGACAAGACGGAGGCCTATTATTTCATGGGCCCCGTCGTGGTCCGCCCGGTCGGTGGTACTCGACGGTAGGTGGCTCTTCAACGAGCACTTCCGACTGTTTGGTCCCAAGCTGGTCAGCGCTGCCTCTGCCCTTGGGCGACTCTTGCCCAAATTAGGTGGAGCCAGCGTCGCAACGCGACTCCTCTACACGGGGGTCGTCCGGTCGATGGCACTGTATGGTGCACCGGTGTGGGTGGCGGCTCTGACTGCCCTTAATAAGGCGTGCCTCTGGCGCCCTCAGAGGGTATTGGCAGTCAGGGCCATACGAGGATACCGCACGGTGTCGACCAAGGCGGCGTGCGCCTTGGCCGGAACACCCCCGTGGGATTTGGAGGCGGAAGTGCTCGCCGAAGTGTATCGACGGGTGGCTGAATATCGGGCGGAGTATGGCTATCGCCCTCCGCCCGAAGAGGTACGCGAGTGGCGTGAAGCCGCCCGTCGAGCCACGATGGCTCGCTGGTCGTTCCGGCTGGAGACTCCA
Organism: Diaphora mendica; assembly: GCA_949125395.1. Classification (NCBI taxonomy): domain Eukaryota; kingdom Metazoa; phylum Arthropoda; class Insecta; order Lepidoptera; family Erebidae; genus Diaphora; species Diaphora mendica. The sequence goes on from OX421319.1 coordinate 25,499,609, forward strand.
CGCGCTGGCTTTGCCGCCGTGGATGCTCTCCAGCCGGTCATCCTCGAGTGGGCAGGGCGGCAGCACGGGACCCTTTCCTTCCGACTGACGCAGGTCCTTTCCGGGCACGGTTGCTTCGGGAAGTACCTGCACTCGGTCGCCAGGAGGGAATTTAGTCCCACCTGCCACCACTGAGACTGCAGTGAGGACTCGGCTCAGCACACGCTGGCGATCTGCCCCGCATGGGTGTTGCAGCGTCGGGCCCTCACTGCAGTCATCGGAGGAGATCTCTCGCTACCGGCCGTCATACGCTCCATGGCCGGTAGCGATAGCAGTTTTACCGCGGTCGCAACCTTCTGCGAAGATGTAATCTCGCAGAAGGAGGTGGCGGAGAAGGCCCGGGAGGACGATGTCCACTCGGACCCAATCCTATCCTATCTATCCTAGGAGGCCTATCAGTGCCTCATGCCACCCTGAGTGTGGCCGCGGATGGTCGGGACGGGCTTTCCCCTCCATCCGCTCTAGTGGCCACCCGCGAGGAGGTGACGTACGCGTGTGCCGTACGTCACCTAAATTGAGAGTTTTTAACAGCAGACGGTGCCCGCTTCAGTGCGGGCAAGCGCTGGGAGGGGTCCGGACGTGTTAATAGCGGCAGTTCCCGGATTCCTCCCTTCATAGGCGCAGAGTGGCACACCGTGTGGTTTTAGTCGGTTCGAGTCCGACACACCGCTCCGCCGCAAGCCCCGGTGGGGTGACGGTCCGAGGGGATTTCCACACGTAAAAAAAAAAAAAAAAAAAACGGGATGTTGCATGTATGATATTCGGCGCGAGAACTTCTATTGCGCGATTCAGGACTGGTAGTTTCTTCGTCTGGTCAGTGTGGTATAGTAGGGCAAAATCTCTTTTCTAAGGAGACTCTTCTATTACTTGTACAGGACTTCTGAACTTCTAAAGAATGTAGGTGATCGAAGAGCCAATTGCTCCAGTATTGCTTAGTTCTATACTTACTTTATACGAGTACTCTCTCTTCAGCCGTAACGTAATAGCCAATATCGATCACCTTTCTCGCTAGAATTAGTTTTTTAAATAGGTTTTTTTTTCTGTTCTGGATCAATCATTAAAATGTAGAAAGTCTTTAGTGTTGTTATATTTTGAAACTAGAGTAGGGTACGGATGTTGTTTATAGCACCTTTTTGTAAAGACAAGTGAGATTGATTCTAGAATGTTTTGTAAAGAAGTTTCAGTCATTCATTACATTAGGTATATGTCAATAGCTTTTCTAAGATCCTTTGTATTTTAGGCACAGTATGGCATACTCGTTGGTTTTCGTCATTAAATTCTAAACATACTACTCTTCTGAAAACTCCGGTATAATTATTTACTCCGGCTTTCACACATTCCAAGCAAAAAGAAGTTGGTAAACTTCGAGAGTCGACTCAGTCAGGAGTCAATCTTAACTCACCACTCTACTGAAAACCTCGTACGGTAACAGTATTTTTACTCTGAATTTCACGTATGCCAAGCAGAAAGGAGTTGGTTAACGTCGAAAGTGGGTTTGAGTTCGAAACGTAACCACTTGCTTACAAGTTCGAAGGTTTAGTCATAATTTTTAATCGAGTTTAGTCACAAGCAGAAGCTATTATTAATTAATTGTATTATAGGTGATAAGAATAATATTAAATAATATACATTAGTTCTGTTAATTCCCTCAGTGCATCCGTAGCGTATAGTTTAGTTCGTATCATTATACATTTTTATTTATTACTAAGAGTTTAATAGTGATATCCTTTAATGGTTTTTCTTTTATATGCTTCTAACAAATAATTTAAACAACTGAATTTGTTTGAATAGTGAGTTTTTAATTAATCATAAAATTGGAATTATTTATTAAGATATTTCTTTTCTTTCCTATTTTTTTTAAGTTTTTAGGAGTGAAAGATAGCATAAAAGTGATTCGAATAGTAAGACCTTGTATTAAAAACTTTGTGTGTGATTGATTTGAAAGAAAAACTCAAAGTCATAGTACCAAAAATTCTTGTCATATTATTTCGTATTTTTGTGCATGTCTGTTATCGCTGCAAAGAGGAGCTTATGTCGTTCCTCAAGAATCAAAGTATCTCCATGCCAAAATTCATTGAAATCGGTTCAGCGATTTAGCCGCGAAACCGTAAAAGTTAGACAGATTTACTTCCAAATTGGATGGATTATTCGCTTAAAACAATAATTTCTATTTCAGGTGTAATAGCTTAAAAAATATAATGAATTTAAACACAGTTATTTGCTTAACATTGACTTTTATCATAAATTTTTCGTCTTCAACTTATGTGTTTCATGAAAATACAAATATAATGTTTACTTCTGGATATAACAAAAAAGAGTATTTCGGATATTCGACTTTATTGAGTGAAGATGGGTAAAGTATTACTATTTTTATTATTTTTTTTGTTTTTATTGTTTTTAAGTTTGACTGCCTCGGTGGTGTAGCATATAAGCGACTGCAAATCAAGAAGTCTCGGGTTCGATTCCCGGGTCGATACTACTGTTGGATTTTCCTTACAGTAAATTTTTAATAGCAGCCCGTGGCTCGAAGAACACGTTAAGCCGTCGGTCCCGGTTGCCATAAACACCATCAAAATCGTTATTGGGAAGTCAGTCTCTTTAAATATACTGACAACTTGTTAAACCCTCGAATTCAGTTCATCCTTAGGGTTGCGGAGGTCCGATGCCAGTCGCTCCGTGGAAAAACTGATATTTAGGTAAAACCGGTTGAGCTACACCGACTCCAATAAATCTTGGGAGTAATAAAGTCTAAGAAGATTATGGTTTTGTGTTTTGATCGTTTTTTTCGATTTTTTACGTATGTTTAACTATACTAATGACATAAAACTTTACGATTTCCTTAATGTCAGCGTTATTTGAGTTTAAGCAACACACGGCTCTCTGTTATTTTCAACTTTAAGTCTGTAAGTCCAAAGTTATACTTACAGCCTTAAAGTTCAAAATAACACAGAGCTGCAGTTAAATAACGTAGAATAAGTAGCTGTTAGTGATTATGTAATTTTTACCAAAAAAATATACGAATTAAATGGAACTGCTTGAGTATCATATTTTTAACACGCTTTGATTAGCTTTACTTGTATGTATGTTTGTTTGGCTCTTTTTTTTTAATGAATAGGTAGAGTAGTTCAACAAACTTGACCAAAAGCATGACTAACTTTAACTTTAAGTCATGCCTAAAATGGAAGACTTTTTCCTATACATTTAAATTGATACTTTTTCATTTATATTTATGAAATAAAGATTTGTCGGACGTAACCTTACATTTTTTATTTAAAATTGATAAAGTTTAGTTAGTATTGATATAATTAAAAAAAAAAATATCAATATTAACCACGCAACTGTTAAAAAATCAGCCGGTTAGTACCATTTTTAGGGTTCCGTGCCAAAGGCAAAAAACGGAACCCTTATAGATTCGTCATGTCTGTCTGTCTGTCCGTATGTCACAGCCACTTTTTTCCGAAACTATTAGACCTATAATGTTGAAACTTGGTAAGTAGATGTATTCTGTGAACCGCTTTAAGATTTTTACACATAAATAAAAAAAAAACACAATAAATTTTGGGGGTCCCCATACTTAGAACTGAAACTCAAAAAAATTTTTTTCATCAAATCAATACGTGTGGGGTATCTATGGATAGGTCTTCGAAAATGATATTGAGGTTTCTAATATCATTTTTTTCTAAACTGAATAGGTTGCGCGAGAGACACTTCCAAAGTGGTAAAATGAGTGTGTCCCCCCCCTTAACTTCTAAAATAAGAGAATGATAAATCAAAAAAAAATATATGATGTACATTACCATGTAAACTTCCAACGAAAATTGGTTTGAACGAAATCTAGTAAGTAGTTTTTTTTTAATACGTCATAAATCGTAAACTGCAATTTACCATCATTCAAACAACACAAATATAAAAATAAAATAAAAATTATATTATGTTACTTGCTGCCGCGGAACCCTTCACGGGCGAGTCCGACTCGCACTTGGCCGCTTTTTTATGACCTCGCTATCGATATAATATGTTGAAAGGATCAAACCATGCATTTTGTATAACAAATAAATGTTTCCATTATGTAATAATGTTAGTTAATTTTATATAATTTAACAGCCACATTGTCCTACAAATTGCATGGTACGTTATCACCGCCCTTCGCTCTAGCTTTTTTTCCCTGCTAGCCCTGTTAGTTCCCACAATCTAATTTTTTTAAGGTGATAGTTGTGCCCTCATCAAAATGAAGCCACTCACGTAAAATTAGCTTGATAGTAATAACTTGTAAAATTTGTTCCGGGGATCCCGGACTATGACTAATAGAATACTTAAATACATACAACACTTCTTTGTAAACGCATACATATTATACACAAAACACATCCAAACTTCAAAACACATATTAGCAGATCATATAAACGTTTGGTACGATCCGAGAAAAGAACCGAATACCTCAGTACAGCAGTCGCCTACGTCGAAAATTCTAATCATCTATGGAAATATACACTCGTCAATGCACACAGGAAGTTTTCTATTAAATCACATTTATACGCGACTGGATTAGGTACCTACATTTGTTATCTAATAGTAGGTACATATATATAATTCTATTATAGTTTATAAAAAATAGATGGAAAATTGTGCCGTATAATATAAGCATAAACAAAGCATATAATTTGATGGAAACAAAGGAAATAGCGAAATAAACATTCATAAATTGCCTATTAATTAAAATAACAGATTTTTGGAATAGCTTGAAGTAAAACTTTTTAGACTTAAATTAAGACCTGTACAGTGTGTAAATAAGGATGAAAAAAACTTTTTATAAAAGAAAAAACCGACTTCCAAAAAACCATACGACGAAAACTCCCTGCCAAAAAACACTAAAAAGCGTAAAATAAACTGGCTCTTCATAAATTGCTATGTGCCAATTCTTGTCTATACCTAATTCTTTATTCATTTAAATAGTAGTATTATTGTGTATGCTAGGTACCTAAAATCTGTTTGAAGTCGGCGCCAAGCCAAAATGTAATAGGAGGTACCGCACTCGCCGCTGCCGGATAGCTAGCATAAAACAACCCAAGCGAGCAGACACGCGCGGGCTGACGCGACGTCGTTGATGGTCGTCTCGAAATAAAGCGAGTGTGGTAACTACTATTACATTTGGCTTGGCGCCGACTTCAAACAGATTTTAGGTACCTAGCATACACAATAATACTACTATTTAAATGAATAGAGAATTAGGTATAGACAAGAATTGGCACATAGCAATTTATTAAGAGCCAGTTTATTTTACGCTTTTTAGTGTTTTTTGGCAGGGAGTTTTCGTAGTATGGTTTTTTGGAAGTCGGTTAAAAAAACCGAGAAAAAAGGAGGAGGTTCTATGTTCCACTGTATGTATTTTTTTTTATTTTTTTTTATGTATGTTCACCGATTACTCCGTCAGTTGTGGACCGATTTTGAATATTTTTTTTGTATTCGAAAGGGTATGCTTCCGAGGTGGTCCCATTGCCAGCATATCAGGATCTGATGATGGGATCCTAGGGAAATCGATGGAAACCCTCATTTTTTATAGGCACATACTAGGTTTTTTGTATATTTTCTGAAGTTACACCGGTATTTGCGTCTGACGGTCATCATTTTATGATGAATAGCTGATGATGTAAGGTACAACTCCTTAACGGTTAGGAGTTGGAGGATAAATCTTTAAATATCATATGTATATATGTTACCTTTAGTCGTATTCTTTCAAATTATTTAGGTACGCTGATGATGGAAGGTGGAAGGTACAACTCCTCAACGGTTAGGAGTTGGAGGATAATTCTTTCAATTTCATACGTATCTAAATACCTTCATTCGTATACTTTTAAGTTATTTAGGTGAGCTGATGATAGAAGGTTAAACCCTTCAACAGTTAGGGATTAGAGGATGATGATTTAATATTACACGTACGTATAGACCTTAATTTGTATTGTTGATGATGAAATTTGATGAAATAATTCAACTTACTACTTACCTACGATTGCTTGCACTAAAAACTGAAAAATAAAAACTTTTTATAAAAAAAAAAACCGACTTCCAAAAAACATCCAACGAAAACTCTCTGCCAAAAAAACACTTAAAAGCGTAAAATAAACTGGTTCTTCATAAATTGCCTATACCTAATTATTTATTCATTTAAATAGTTGTATTATAATGTGTGCTAGGTACCTAAAATCTGTTTGAAGTCGGTGCTAAGCCAAAAAGAATACAAACAAACAATTGCAAAAGTCTAAGCGATAGTCACTTGGCTTATGGTCATTATAATACTACTATTTAAATGAATAAATAATTAGGTATAGGCAATTTATGAAGAACCAGTTTATTTTACGCTTTTAAGTGTTTTTTTGGCAGAGAGTTTTCGTTGGATGTTTTTTGGAAGTCGGTTTTTTTTTTTTATAAAAAGTTTTTTTATATAAAAAGTTTTTATTTTTCCATTTTTAGTGCAAATAATCATAGGTTATCAGTAAGTTGAACTATTTCATATAATTACTGCTGATGCGAATAACTTTAGTGATTTGAACACGTATTATAACTTAGTATGATCAGTTTCCAAGATTTCTGTTACCGAGAACGTGGTCTACGGGGCAATAGGAATCGTGTCCAAGCTTAAATGTCGTGATGAAATAGAAGCAGGCGAGTTACTTAAAGCAAAATACATTAAGGGGTTAGTCATCATAGCGCCTATGACATCAGCTCACCTAAATAACTTAAAAGTATAAAGGTCTATAGATACGTATGAAATTGAAAGAATTATCCTCCAACTCCTAACCGTTGAGGAGTTGTAGCTTCCATCATCAGCTTACCTAAATAACTTGAAAGAATACGACTAAAGGTAACATACATACATATGACATTTAAAGATTTATCCTCCAACTCCTAACCGTTAAGGAGTTTTACCTTTCATCATCAGCTCATCATCATGAAATGATGACTACCAGACGCAAATATCGGCGTAGCTTCAGAAAATATACGAAAAACATAGTACGTGCCTGAAAAAAATGAGGGTTACCCTCGATTTCTCTGGGATGCCATCATCAGATCCTAGTTTCCTTATCATGGTACTACCGTCGGGACATCTACTTTCCATTAAAAAAAGAATCATCAAAATCGGTTCATAAACGACGAAGTTATCCCCGAACACACATAAAATATATATATATATACACGGTCGAATTGAGAAACCTCCTCCTTTTTTTGAAGTCGGTTAATAAATTAAAAATAAAGTAGACTAAACCATTAATCAAACTAAAATCCCTCAGTTTTCTTAGAAAACATAAAACATGACTTTAAATAAATAATATTAAATATTTCGGATATCTAAAACACAACGCTATCCAGTCCCAAGCTAAGCAGAGCTTATGTTATGGGTACTAGACAACTGATATAAATACATATATACTTTTTTTTGTAAATACATACATATTATACATAGAAAACACCCAAACCCCGAATCGAATATTTGCAGATCATAAAAACATTTGGTCCGACCCGGGAATCGAACCCGAGACCTCAAGCACAGCAGTCGCATACGCTACCACTGCGCCACAGAGGCAGTCGATGATGCTGACATAACCCCATCGGTGGGTGGGATTGGAGGGTATCACAGAATAACAAGGCATTGAAGCCCATGAGTTATCCTTATCAGCCTATCGCAGTCTGCTGCTGGATATAGACCTCTCCAATTGCACACCACTTGGTTAGATCCTCGGCTTCAATGAGTTATGTAGCATCTAAATTTAAAGACCTTTTTTACAGACTTCTTATCGGAGCACCCAAAGCAGAGACCATACAAAGATTAAACAGAAAACGTTGGAAATCATTAACTGGAGCCGTCTACCTTTGTTCATTACGTAACTTGGACGACAGACGAAACGTTTGTCGCAAATTGGATTCACATGGCAAAGTCAAAAGTAAATGGTATATGAGCGGATCCTTGAACAGCGGCAGTTGGTTTGGAGCATCTGTTGCGATTCTTACGAACCATAGATTATTGGTAAGGTCAAAATAATTCATGGTATAAGTTTGCTTTAAATGACTACAGCCCTGCGTTGCCGCCCTATGATTCTTATGCAATCCACACATCGATTTTCCTTGTGGAAAGATCATTAACTTTGTATAGCCACAACATGATGACTTTATTACTGGCTTCAAAAATACCTTAAAAATCTTGACATGCGATGCCTTAAGGTTACTAATCTTTTCTAAACAAGTAATAATTTTGAAAAACATAATCACTTTCTTTATATTTCACAATATTTTGAACCCGCAATCAATTTTTTATTTTTTTTTGAAAAGACAACTCCCGCAATAGGAATAAATCCTGTGTCGGACTTTACAAACATACATGAAAAGGACACAAAGAACACCTAGACTCAGAACAACAATTTGTGGATCACACAAAGTGTTGTCCTACGTGGGATTTGAACCCACGACACTTGGCGAAGTAGGAAACGGCGTGGTGACCGTTAAACCATTAGGCCAAACGTGCAGTGCAGTATTTAGAAGATGATAAGAAAACCGATAATTTCGCCGTGTCTTCTACATCCTTTATCTATTGTATGTATTATGATATAATATATTCAGGTAGCAGCACCAAGACAAAATTCAACTGAGCTAACGAAAGATGGGTCTTTACACGGCGCTTGTTACCTTTTAACTCCAAAGAGGAACAGTTTTTGGAATCCATTGGGATCAGGTGATGCCATTTAACATTTACTGTCATATAGAATCTATAGTTATAATTTGTTTGAAAATTAATACTCGTATAAATGTTACTGGCTAACTAAAACTTTCTGCACTTACAGATAGGATCAAGAAAAAATATCCCACTTTCCAAGTAGATGGAAATAGGCCAAGTTATGGTGTGGAAAATTCAACTATATATTATTACAATTTTGGACAACTTGGATTTTCACTAGCAGTTACCAAGATGAATACGGTGATACTTGGAGCTCCAGGACTCATGGCGTTTGCAGGTTAATATTAAAAAAAAATAACCTATGAGCCTTACAATCGTGCTAATTCTATTGTTGAGTCAGTAAAGTAAAAACTTTCTAGGATTATTTTATTTTATTCATAAAGGAGAATGGCAGATCGTGTACCGGTAGCAATATGTTACGAATGGTTATGATATTTATACCGTTTATTAAGTGAATCATCCTAATTATTTTTACGTATTTATTATATTTTTAGAACTGTGCTAAAATAATTTTAATTCTGCACATAAAGTTGTTACAACTGCATTAACAAAATGCATTACTACGTGTTCTAAGCACGCCATAATTAAAGTCTACTTAGTCTAAAAACTAGATGGCGTTACGTGTCAGATTGCCGAAAATATTTTAAATTATTTTAAAATGTATATAACATAAAAAAACGATTGAATATTTGAATCGATATTTATAAATGGTGAATTTAGTAAAAGAGCAACATTTTATCGACGGGTCAAGAAAATCGTAAGCGAATGATTTTGATTTCAAAAGTATTTTAATATGCCATCTTGTTGACAATAATTCCATCCCATTTGTGATCAATAGGTTTCGTTGTAATTTAAAAACTAAATTAACTTTATAACGCAGGGTTTTAAAAATCTAGGAATTTAAAATGTTATTGTCGGTGATATTAGTTTTATTAAATTAGTATTAATAAATATAAAAAAAATCCCTACCATGATATACGCCAGGTGGTACATAAGTTCCATACAAACCTGCCATTGTCCTTTGACATTTAGATCGTCGTTTGATAGGTCAAAACCTACTTTTTAACCGACTTCAAAAAAGGAGGTGGTTATCAATTTACTGTTATTTTTTTTTTTGTTTTTTTTTAGGTAAATAAACAACAACACAATACAAGGTTATAAGCACAATTACATAAAAGTATGAATAATTGTGCCATCAGCGACATTTACCACATATTAGTAAAGTAACATTAACAGGGTTTCTTCCTTTGAGAACACATTTCAAAGGTAGTAGAGCCACGCTGATTTCAGCACGCATGGGCCGGCTCGACCGGGGCGGTACTACCCTCGCACAGAAAATCAACGTAAAATGACCACGTTCGTGCTGTCGTGTTTCGTTGGTGAGTGCGAGACCGGAGGCCCAAATAGTCTAGTCAACAAGTTCCATACTTGTTGACTAGACTAAAAGATGCAGCAGCATCACTAGGCCGCCATGGTGTGGGTCGCCATACTGCATTGTCTGCATTCGCAGTGAGTATGGCGACCAATACTCTTGGATTCTGCTTATGCTTTCCATCAGGCAGAGTAGAGTCATTTTGGCGGGCCAAACAAAAAAAAAAAAAAAAAAAAAAAAAAACATTAGAATACATTAGCGATACTATGCGTTTAACAGTGACATAAAATTAGATACATATAATATTGTAGGCTAACACTTGAGTTAATTTGAATAAGCATTAAACATTAAGGTTTAAAGTAATAACTTTTTAAAAGAGCTAGGACGCACTGCCATTAGATCAATAGTACAGAAATATTTGTTAAAGCTATCAACCATTCTGTGCGTTGGCGATCTTTTGCCAGCATTGGTTCGACATCGGGTAGTTGCAAAAATTTTACAGATATTACGGCAATGAGTCCTAGTGGGTACAACCAATGACACAATATGCTAAATAGACCGACCCTCCCCTGGCCCAAACTGTACACCGATAAAAGCTAGAAAAATTCACCTAAATCTAGATGGCGCGCAAAAATAAGGTACTAGAAATAGTTTAACAAACTCTATCACTATTTTATTGATATGCTTCAATTATAGCAATTATTTTATTATTTTTCGAATATAAATCTTACTTTCTAATGCTTGTTTAAAAAAAATAATTTTCAATTGCGTAACTATAAGTTATCACCTATTTTTAGGAGATGTCGTTGCAATCGATTTAAATTAACTTGAATATAATGACCTATTTACTACGCTAGATGTCACATTTATAAGTTATTGATATGACATATAGAATATTATATGCTGGATGCGCGATGATAGCGCCACCAAGTGGCTACAATTACGTCGGACTTTGATTTGTCAAATGGTTAGTTGTCTTACGAAGAGTAAGTAAAGAAACAAATTATTTCAACGAAATATCGTAAAGGGGCGTCCATTAATTACGTGAGGCATTTTTGAGAATTTTTCGACCCCTCCCGCCTTGGATATCGTAAGATTTTCATCAACTCCCTCCCCCGTCCCCAAATCTCACGCGAGATTCTTCAAATTTATGTTTTGGCTGTAAACGTGTTGGATTATTGAACTTGTTCTATTACTTCTATTGAAGACTAGCAAAGCAAAATCGAATGCTACTTTGCGGCTCTGCGGAGTTCGGACGAATACGACAAACACTATTGTGTCAGATTTGGCCATATTTTATTCAGAAATAATTTTTCACGCAATTTTACACAATAATTACGTGATATTTGCCAAGACCCCCTAAGTGAGATTTGAAAAGATTTAGCTCAATCCCCTCCCCGCTAAAACACCTTACGTAATTAATGGAAGCCCCCTAATTTAAATATATTCTATTCAATCATGCAAATCTATGGTGTAGATAATAATGTTGAGCGATTTTATTTCCTGTCTGATATGGCATATTCAATAAATTTTAGGTCATTATATGTCATTTTAATATAAAATAAATGATTGAACTGCAAAGTATAATCTTTATTTTGGAACGAAGTTCCTTATCGCGCTTTGCGAAAGGGGGCTAGACGGAAAAAAATGTAACGACACTTTTCGTGCCAAAAGTTGTAACGACACTTTTAACATTGAATTGACGTCATAGTGCTGGATACTCAACGTTAAATATAACAAACTGATTGCCAACTTCCATACCATGTTGAATACACCGGTTCTCGTCCGATCACCGAAGTTAAGCAACATCGGGCGTGGTTAGTACTTGGATGGGTGACCGCCTGGGAATACCACGTGATGTTGAGTTTTTGCATTTATTTACAAAAAATATATTGTTTTATAGTATATTTTGTAAAGCTTTATTATTACTAAAATAATTTGAGTATTTTATGCGCATTTTTATTTGTAGGAGCATATCAAATATAATATATATGTCGGAGACACAAAAATAAACGAGAACATGAATGACAGATACAGCCAATCTGGACCAAAGCCAAACACTAATCAGCAACCCCCCATGAGGGGATTGGGGCAACGCTCACCCCTCCGCGATGCCCTGTGGAATTCGCCACCTAGGCTAGTAATTCCCCCACTGATAAATATCGCCTCATACACACAATATAAAACACAGAGATACAATAAATCGCAAATCAAATAATAGATATGGTCGTCGCGAGATCTGAAGAGAAACTGTCCTGTTGCCGATCGCGCCGCTTTATATAGAGTGTTCCGTAGTGTTCGACAGTGGCAAATGTTTGTATCACTTTTATTATTTGGATACCCTCACTCCGACACGGCCGTCCTGACGTATTACACGTCCTCGTGTGATGTTGAAGGCATCATCATCATTATCCGCAGAAAAGAAAGAGATTTTTGTGTTGTTCGGCCACTCCTGACCAAGGACATTGGGTACATTATTACATTTTATCTTCTATGGAACAACTTCATTTAGGACATTCTCATAAAATAGGCTTTTCGTTATCAAATCTGAATGCCAATAGACTTCTCGCTACATACTAAATTAATAACACCAGTAAGTAGTATCGCAACAGTCACCTCACCGTTTATCGCGTTACACATTTTTGGATTATTAACAATATCTAGATGGCCTCATTCTACCAATTTCACTTTTCAATGGCCTCCTCGCCTTTCAGTGGCCACCTCGCCTTTTAATGGCCACCTCGCCTTTCAATGGCCACCTCGCCTTTCAATGGCCACCTCGCCTTTCAATGGCCACCTCGCCTTTCAGTGGCCACCTCGCCAAAAACTTAACTTACTTACTTTTAACAAAACTTAACTAAACTTTAACAACCACCACGCTGTTAGGATATCTCATAGTCTCATTATAGAGACTACTCGCCACACAATTACAACGCAATTTCATTCCATTGCATCAGCATTAATTAACCCTTGATTATCATCATCAACATCAATAGGGACTTGATCTACGGGGATTTTCCTCACTATTATCAATGCGAGACAAATCTACCTCCTCGGGTATAACACTAAAAGGAGACTCTCGTATACGAACGCAAGCGCATTTGTAGATTCTGTTACTAGTTAAAGATTTCAAAGTATAACGATCGCCATCGAGCAACTCTACAATTTTAAACGGTCCTTTATACTTAGGATTTAACTTTGTCTAATTTCTTTCTTAACTTTGAATCAAAACTAAGTTACTGAGATCAAACTTTACTAATTTACACTTTCCCTATCAAATGTCACATACATGTACACACAGTATCACTCACTCTGCCATATCTGACCTCACTGTCTATTCTGTCTCAATAAAACAGTACACTACTGAACAGCAAAAGAAAACAGTAATATCGTTATTAAAATCAAAACAACATAAAATAAGAACTTTAGTAATTGACTACTGCTGCAAATTCTCAAAGCAATCAAAATAAATAGTATCGTAGGTCATCCCTGTGACCACCACAAGTGTAACAGTTAGTTATCCCTTGTGACTCCCACACGTGTATCTGCCAACTACATAGACATGCCAGCTACAATCACCCGCTGCTGGTGAGATAGCTGACACCAAATAGAAGTCCGACCAGTATTTTTTTTATCTTTACTGAAAATATCGACATTTCATCACAAAAATAAAAAAACGGTAATTATAATTCGAGTCACAACTATCTCAAATTGGTCAAAATAATAATTTAAAAAATGTTAATAGCTACAATCAAAGATGAATCCGCCTCAAACTAAAAATCACATCACAATCATAAATTTAAAATTGAATAAATAAAAAACCCCTTATGCAGCATCAGGTCGAAGTTATCAATTACACAATTGTCATTTAACGATTATACTGGCACGTTTTGCAGACATTCGGTTATTCTTCCCCACTTTTACCCCCATAACTTTTTAAACGACTCAACCCGATTTTCATGAAACATGTCTAAGAACACTCGCACGTAACTCACCTTTCATACAAAAAAACTAAATTGAAATCGCTTCATCCGTTCGCGAGCTACGGTGCCACAGACAGACACGTCAAACTTATAACACCCCTCTTTTTGCGTCGGGGGTTAAAAATAAGAAATAAATTTAATCAATAAACAAACAGCATGTGTAGAACGGGTAATTCAATCCACCTCCATCACAGATATTCTGCTATGATATAATACTACACTATACTTCCGAAATCGTCTACCTTTGTACCGATGTCACCAATAGAAACGATCTTATTATTTTAAGAACAAGATTATTTTAGAAAACTGCAACTGAAAACCTTAATGCAAACAGATTCTCATTCTTCTCTTTAAATAATTATGTCGTTTGAAATACAGTAATCGTGTACTACATGAAACAATAACCGCAATGAAAAAAACCTGAATTAAAACTGTACATAGAATTTCGACGTTACAATAAGTGCGGGCATTACCTACCCTCAATAATGTTACTGCACAATATTGTCCATTTTCGAATCAAAATCACTTTTACTTATTCCACTATTTTATTTTTGTTTACACAAAAATCAACAATCAATCAAACAATCGAGAGTATAAATTACACAATATTGTCGTTTGCCTAAAACTCATCTGACAGAACTTATCTTATTAAAGAGCACTCAGCACAAAATAAAAATAGTACGACTCACCGGATTGTTGGAGTTGTCCGTACATACCGGTTACTTCCCAGTTACCGATGCGTTGCTTTTCCTACCGCACGCTGCCGCTGTTGTAGGCCGCACGTCTCACAAACCGTTCGTACGCGAAAAGGCTATACCGACACTTTGACACTATGTGAGCGTTCTCGCTTACAAAAATTTAACAAATGACACCTCGTACGATTTTCGAGCGGCGGGTAGTTCGACAGCTCGCCGCGACTGACGATCCATTACACTCTCAAACGTTGTGGGCAAATGAGATTCAGATCCCACTTCTGATGTCGGAGACACAAAAATAAACGAGAACATGAATGACAGATACAGCCAATCTGGACCAAAGCCAAACACTAATCAGCAACCCCCCATGAGGGGATTGGGGCAACGCTCACCCCTCCGCGATGCCCTGTGGAATTCGCCACCTAGGCTAGTAATTCCCCCACTGATAAATATCGCCTCATACACACAATATAAAACACAGAGATACAATAAATCGCAAATCAAATAATAGATATGGTCGTCGCGAGATCTGAAGAGAAACTGTGTCCTGTTGCCGATCGCGCCGCTTTATATAGAGTGTTCCGTAGTGTTCGACAGTGGCAAATGTTTGTATCACTTTTATTATTTGGATACCCTCACTCCGACATATATATAAACTTCGTTCCATCCGGGTGTTCCTTGACACCTCTCAAGTTTTTAATATACATATTGTTACGTGTTAAAGTTCGATTTATTTGAGAGAGAAGCCTTTTTACTCGTTAAAGAGACTTTATTAAAACCACTATTAAAATCACAATACTACTCTCAATTACAATCCTTAAAGGTCGCCGAGGTCGTTAGGTTGATCGCTGATATCACTTCGATGTTTATCTCACTATAGCTCAAACTGTACTGAACTGGTTGCAGCCCGCGAGACGCTCTATTTATACTCATATTATTATTACTCTTCCATTTCCAGAAACGCCGATAACAGCCGAGAGTCGTCTCGAAAAAACGCTAGTAAAAATAATCGAAGTTAATTATAATTAGGCAACTACCAATCGATATCCGACACTATGTGTACAGAAATAAGGTCCATTATTCCTTGCTTCAGGAGATCGATAAGAACGTGTGTATTTGTGTGCGCAGTTAAGGCTTGAAGATTATTATTATTCGTAACAATATTTTAATTTGTACAACAAGTAATATTAAAATCACATTAAATCAGTCAGGAGATTAACAAATAAATATTATTTCATATACATACACTTTAAACAGTTTTCTAACAATTTTTTTATCCTATTATTTAAATTACGGCAAAATCCAAAATCTGATGACAGCATTTTAAAATCTAAAGAGTTCAGAAGAGGTTTCTAGAGAATTGACATTGATGCAGCTACGAAAATAAAGGTTATGAATTGGACAGAAGACGAAAATAAATTCAGCTTGTCATTATTTTACAAATCTAAAGTGTATTTTTTTCTAAGGCGGCAAGGTGTAGTACTTGCCGCTCCAACCACAATCCGAAACTCAGAAAGTGGCTAGCAAAATCCGATTGTTTTGCCCTGATCTATTTAAAAAAAGAATAACAGAAATTCGAAATGCATTAATTAAAGATACAGCTTGTGTGATCACTTTCAATGATATTCAACTTATAATATTCCATCAACAGTAAAAGCAGAATTATTGTTGTTCTTGTTTTATTTTTTATTTTATTTTATTTTGCTTTGTGTGTTAGATGTACAAAATATTTATATTTTGTTGTTTTTGTTGTTGTTGACTTAATTTCTCCATTTCTATTACAGTAATGTAGTTTATTTTAATCTTTTAATTTGCCGCCCCCTAAAAGAAGCCGCCCTAGGCTTCAGCCTACTGAGCTTTCATCACTGAATAATATAACATATATAATATATGGATTTTTTCAACAAATTTTGATTATTATAACACAATTAAGTAGCTAGACCTACATACAGAGTTTTATGTGAAAATTCAAAAAGTTTCATACAAAAATTTATAAAAAAAAATATATTCATGTACCGTATTTACTGAGAAGCATTTATTAAGAAGCTGTTTATTTGAAATTATAAACAGACATTTCAATTTTATTTCAGACACATTTCAATTTTATTTATTTGTGTGCTCTTGGACGATTTAATAAAATATCACATAAATTACTAATATAATTATGTGGAAAACGACATCTAGTGGGATATTTTGCACTAATACAAAAACAAATAAACTTGACAGTTTACTCTAGGATTCGTATCGGAGTAGAAGCTCAGAAAATATCTTTGAAATTTACAATTTGATGCACTTAGTGACATCTAGTGAACATTAAGCTTACTATACATCCGCGTACAACTCTAAGTTCATGCGATGTAAGTCTATAGTTATATTTCGTCAGTGGTACAACATAACAAAGTCTATTGGTGAGCGCAGTGCAATCATAGTTACTGTGGCACAGGTCATACAGTAGCATTGCTTCCAAATATAAGCGTCTGTGTTCTAGCGTGATACAGTTATAAACCATTAGAAGATCTTTGTATGAGGATGATCTATGATAACACTTATAATGCATGCAGCGCAAAAAAAATTTCTGGACTAATTCTATAGCAGTTACATATTTGTCATAAAATGGATTCCAGACTGGCACAGCATACTCAAGTTGTGAGCAAACCAAAGTATTATACAGTTACAAATATTTATGTTTGTTACTTCATAACTTTCGACTGGGAGAACCGATTTTTTTTTTTATAATTTTCGATTTCGATGATTTTTTTTATTTAAAAGCTGGTCCTTCCCGTGTAGTCCCATTTCAATTTGGTCTAGTTCTTGAAGTCGGTTTTTTTTTGTTAAAATGTGTGATTATTTTTGATTTAGAGTTCAGTTTAGAGAGTTTTAGTACAACAGAATTAGCGCCAGTAGTCGCATTTGAATTGTAACATCCGATATTTATAAACCATTTGATGGGAAACTCTAGCACGACACTTTAATTCTATAAAAATACGAGAAGAAATATGTTTTACAGCAGAAACTTTTTACAATTAAAAATTAATTAACATAATTATCATCATTATTAAATAAATTAAATTAAAAAGCTTTACATTTACAAACTTTAGAATATTTGTAACTTTAAACTAACGATCGTTAATAATATTTCAGGAGGAATTGTTAGCTATGTATTCAATCCAAATGACACCTCAACAAGGTCAGATTTACAACCCATTGCAAACCCATATTATACCATGGACTTGGAACCAGATGATTATTTTGGTAAGAATGTAATATATACTGATTTAAAATTGATTAGATTATTTTAAAGCTGTTAATTTATACGACTTATTTTAATTTATCAGGATACAGCGTCGACTCTGGAATTTTCCAGAAAAATGGAACAGTCCTTTATATTGGAGGTGCTCCACGGGCAGAATTGGGTCGAGGAAAGGTAATTAAATAAATACTTATCAATAAAATATTAAGTATAGAATATAAATGTGTTTTAATAAACCCTCCAGAGAGTCTATTACTCGATAGAACTATGAGTGTAGGGCGCATATTTTAGAATCAATGCGGTACAGAATTTTTTGGTCAGAAAGTAATTTTTCTGTTTTACCTTATGACGTTATTAATATAGTTAATAATTAGGTTTATCGGCAATCTTACCATGAAGTTCTGTTTTGGGATTGAGAGAGATTCATTAACAACCCGTAACGTCCCACTCAGGTCTCCTCTCAGGAGAAGCGTAAGGCTATACGTGAGAGAGATTGATTGAGATAAGACAATCACGAGGAAGGATTTAAAAATACTAAATCAAAATTCATACAACTTCACAGGTCTTATTTATAGAACCTCCTACTTCAGAACTCAATCCATTAACCATCAAGTTGAAGCTCTCGGGTCCTCAAGTTGGATCATACTTCGGTGCAAGTCTGTGCTGCACAGACATCAATAATGACGGCCTTGATGATATACTGGTTGGAGCTCCCACTTTTGTAAAAAAGGATGGTGATCTACCTTATGATCAAGGAGCTGTATTTATCTACATAGCAAAAGAGGTAAAAACATATAAGGGAGACTTGTAACAATGCAATTACACTTTTTAGTACCTACCTGTCTTCCTAAGTATTTTTCAGTATTTATAAGTACTATAGAACAAGTTTCTGTAACACATGTGGATTCTCAAGATTTTAAAAATTAATTTGTCTAGTAATAGCTATTTTCTGGGAATAACACCTAATCAGTTACCTAATAATTATTTAAAATTCAAGATATTACTCGTCGTCATTTGAAATAAATTGAAATGTTAAACACTTAAAATTTTATCTTCAGGATCCTGATGGGTTCGTTTTAGAGGAATCTGGATACGTGGCGGGCTCTGGAATAGATGGAGCGAGATTTGGAACGACCATTGCTGATCTCGGTGATATCAATGGTGATGAATTTAGAGGTAAATTTTTCGTGCCAAATTTACACATCTGCCTCTATTTTTTAAGTTTCTTTTGCAATATTTTCCTGCTTTATTTGTATCAAAAATATAAAAAAAAATGCCAAAAATTGAGAAAAGAGATGCGGTATAATCTTGAAATATATGCAAAAGCTTGTAAGTTAAAATTAATGTTAGAATCTATGGATATTGGTTAATAACACTTTATTTTTAATAGATATTGCTGTTGGAGCACCATGGGAAAATAATGGCGTGGGAGCCGTTTATATTTACAGAGGAAATACCAAAGGATTAAATGATCAAAATGTTCAACGCATACAACCTGCAGATGCTAAAGGCTTTGGCTGGTCAATATCTAAAGGATTAGATGTAGACAATAATAACTGTAATGGTACGTTATTCAGAGATAGAAATTTAGGAAATAAAAAATAAACATCAATTCTGACACATGAAAATAAATGAGCATATCTCATGTCCTAATAAATTAAATTAAAAAGCTTTTTAAAAACGAGCTTTTACTGGAATGCCTCGAGACGAATCAAACGAATCCTAACTCGATGATGTTGCGACGTTTCTTTACAGAGTTCCTATGGCCACCTTCCACCTCCAGCATGAGATCAGCTCCATGTCATTTTTTATTATTTTTATTTTTTTTAATGTTTGGCCCGCCAAAATGACTCTACTCTGCCTGATGGAAAGCATAAGCAGAATCCAAGAGTGGTGGTCACCATGCTCACTGCGAATGCAGACAATGCAGCATGGCGATCCACACCATGGCGGCCTAGTGATGCTGCTGCATCTTTTAGTCTAGTCAACAAGTATGGAACTTGTTGACTAGACTAATTGGGCCTCCGGTCTCGCACTCACCAACGAAATACGACAGCACGAACGCTGTCATTTTACGTTGATTTACTGTGCGAGGGTAGTACCGCCCCGTTCGTGCTGAAATCAGCGTGGCTCTACTACCTAGTAAAAAAATATTGTATTGTCACGCTTTATACATATGCTTGCAAAATTTCAGCAAAATCGGTTTAAGATATCTGCTTCAAAATTAAGTTGCAAGATTTCACCCGAACATATAAGCATATATACATTGCAAGTTAATAAAAAGCTTGTAATAAATTTGAATGCTATAGAGCCATTACATAAATGAGGCTCATGTTCTTTAACCGACTTCCAAAAGGATTAAGTTCTCAATTTCATCGGTATTTTTTTATGTATGTACATTGATTACTCCGTCAATTGTGGACCGATTTTAAAAATTATTTTTGTATTCGAAAGGGTATGCTCTCCATGTGGTCCCATGGCCACCATATCAGGACCTGATGATGGGATCCCAAGAAATCGAAAGAAACCCTCAAATTTACATGAGCGCCTGCAATGAAGTTAAGAGCAATTGTCTGCATGCCTTCATATTCTGTAGACATCATTTAATTTTAAATGAAATGATGATGAGAGACTTGAGAAAGACTAGAAAGCGAAAAATAAAAAAAAACTTCGTTTAAAAAACCGACTTTAAAAACTAAAAAGTATAAAATAACTTAATTTGTATGTGCTACCTTACCCTTCATAGGTTTGAAGTCGGTGCCAAGCCAAAATGTAATAGTAGGTACCGCACTCGCCGCGCGTGACCTTGAGCGGGATAGCTGCTCTTCGCGTTGAACAAAACAACCGAAGCCTCGGTGACGTCGTTGACGTTCGTCTCGAAATATAGCGAGTGTGGTACCTACTATTACATTTGGCTTGGCACTGACTTCAAACCTATGAATAGGTAGTACATACAAATTAAGTTATTTTGTACTTTTTAGTTTTGAAGTTGGTTTCTTTAAACGAAGTTTTTTTTTGTTTTAAAAATACAGTCAACTCCCCTTATTTTTGAAATCATATACGTATACATGAAATGTATATTCTAACGTAACCTAACTATTGGTGTAACAAAAAGATCGTCAGACACGAAAAAAATATTGGTCATCGAAAATAAAATAAATCCTACTATTATTATAAACGCGAAAGTTTGTAAGTATGGATGGATGGATAGATAGATGGATGGATGGATGGATACTCTTTCACGCAAAAACTACTGAACGGATTTGGATGAAATTTTACAGTAATATAGCTTATACATCAGAATAACATATAGGCTACTATTTGCCGCGATAACCGACATACACGCGGGCGGAGCCGCGGGCAACAACTAGTATTTAAATAAATATTTCGGACATCTAACACACAACGCCATCTAATCCCAAGCTAAGCACAGCTTGTGTTATCGGTACTAGACAACTGATATAAATATATATAAATGAACTATTTTTTTCTAAATACATACATATTATACATAGAAAACATTCAAACTCCGGAACAAATATTTGCAGATCATACAAACATTTGATCCGACCCGGGAATCGAAATCGGGACCTTAAGCACAGCAGTCGCATACACTACCACTACGCCACCGAGGCAGTAAGCTCATTAGTAGGTATGTTACCAGTTAACAATCGATTGAAATCTCACAACCTCTTTCAAAACTTTCTTAAAACCCAAAAACTGCTTCCTACTTTATGGATGTGTATATAATAAGAATTGATCTAGCTTTTCTAGCAGCAAACCATAATGTTGATTTCAGATCTCGCCATAGGTGCATATGATAGCAGTGCCTCATATTTGTACCGGTGCATCCCAACAGTAGCAGTGCGTGCTTCGATCAGAATAAGCAACCAGATCAGCCTACCACACAATACTACAACTTTCACAACCATGTTCTGTGTATTTGCACCTCGGATCAAGCTGTGGCCAAATGTCCAATTAAGTAAGTATTCATCATCATCACTATCATCACTACATAGTATAAAACAAAGTCGCTTTCTCTGTCCCTATATCCTTATGTCCCTATGTTTGCTTAAATCTTTAAAACTACGCAACGGATTTTGATGCAGTTTTTTTTAATAGATAGAGTGATTCAAGAGGAAGGTTTTTATGTATAATAAATGCATAATATAGTATGGGAACACTGTTAATTTTCGAGGTGTTTAATGTGATGTAGCAAATACACACATTTTTTGCGCTTACATTGCAAACGCTGGTGGCACCCTACGAGATAGATCAAAATAATGTACTACAGTATTACACACAGTACAGTACACCTCAAAAAGGTCTACAAAAAAGTCCGCGACGGTATATGTCTATCTCTTAGGGGTAACCCACAATAAACATTTGTTTATTCCTTTCTTTTTACGAGAAATAATGGCTTATTTACGAAGCGATATTAAGCAATACAGAATGAATCCTTATACAAATAAGTAAATTAAATACATTGTGGATTCAATATAGATGAAAATGGTTTGTTACTGTATCTAATTTAAATGAATATATTCGAAGATATTACAGATTTAAAATGCACGAATCGTGTCGTCGACGCGGCGGGGGCACCTATAAACTCCACCCGTGCGAAGCCGGGGCGGGTCGCTAGTTATATATATGTTTTTTACTGATTGATTTAGACTTCTAGTTTTGATGACAATGCAATTGAATATATATTTACATAATCGGTAAAAGTTCACTTCCCTCCGCGGCTCGCTGCGGTTCACGTGTGACGTCGCGTTTTAATAATTTAAATATTGTTTTTGTGTATCCTTGCGACTGTTACCCGGTTTGTGGGCGGTATAAGGTTGTGTATAGTGTTTCTGACAAATAATCTGTAAGTTTTACGCCTTATAAATACAAATATTGTGTTAGTTTCTTTTACTACGGCTATCGGTAAGTCAATTTATTTTTATTCTTAAAGGTAGGTAGGAGTAATATTTTGTTTGTATTAATTTTCTTTTCGTGTTTTTTTTTTGATTTTGAAGTTGTTTTCTATTGATATTTCTTTTGTCTGGTGTGTCTTTGTTTGGCCATGTCGGTTGTTGGCGAGTTGCCGGATCCCGGTGGTACAAATGAATTTCGAACACCAACCGGAAATAAATTGTTTGGTAGAATGTCGCCATTAAATTTATCGTCAAATGAAAGTAGAACTGGACGAATTAGGGCTTCGGACTTGGGCGAGAGTGTTTCGTCTCTTAGTGGTCGTGATAACTGTGGGGAGTATGATTATTTTGAGTTGGTGTCTCAGGCAACCGAATATTTAGCAAAAATTAACGAATTGGTAAACGATCAGGGGTCGCGAATGAATGTGGGGAATAGGACCGCCATTATGGACGTAACCCAGCGGATTACCGGTATCGTCTCATTGTTGGCAATTAAATCTGCTAGCAATGAAACGAAATTAGCGAATCTGGTGGGGGGTGTCGCCGTTCAACAGCCGGGCTTGACGTACGCGGACAAGCTTAGGCTTCGCTTACCACCTGGATCAGCCCCGTGTCCGGTGTCCGCTGAGGCACGCGTATCTAGGCCGTGTGTTATTGCGTATCCTACTACGGAACGTTCAGCGGACTATGCAACTTCGTCAGCTACAAAAGAAGCTCTCATGAAGGCTATTAAACCTAGCGACGAAGGTTTTCAAATTGTAGGCGTCAAAAAAACCGCAAAGGCAGGCGTCGTGTTGCGGGTCACAAATGAACGGCAGCTTAAAAAACTAGAAGCAGTAAACGCCATTAAATCTGTAGGCTTGCGCTTAGAAAAGCCGAAAGGCCGAAGGCCCCGTATAATTGTAAAAGACGTGCCCGGTTCTATGGAGGATCGTACCTTCCTAACAGCTTTATATCGTCAGAATATCAAGGACGAATTAAAATTAAGCGAAAGCGATTTTTTAAAAACAACCAAAATTGTCAGGCATCGTAAACTGGAAAACGGACGTCAATGGATAGGCTTAGAATTAGAGACAGAGGTTAGGAAACACTTGGCTAGCACAAAAGATAAATTATATATAGACTGGGCCACATGTAGGTTTATAGACGACTTAGAAGTAGTTCGTTGCTTAAACTGTCAACAATTCGGTCATGTTCAAAAATTTTGCACTATTAAAACTCCTACGTGTGCAAATTGCGCTGCCAGCCACGATACAAGGGCTTGCCCGGATAAGGACACACCAGATTTTAAACCGAAATGCGCACAATGCAGCCGGTACAAAAAACCATGTGACCATCGATGTGGATCACAAGACTGCTCCACATATAAACTTAAATTAGAGCAGCTAATCCTAAATACTAATTACTGAATAGCTTATACAGTAGTAGTTGTAGTACCTTTTTAATAAAATGGATAATATCTCAATAGGCCAGTTAAATCTTCATAATGATAAAATAGCCACTTCAGAATTAGATCGCTTAGTTTTGGAACAAAAGTTAGACATTGTCCTTATACAAGAGCAATATCAAAGCGCTCAATTGCGGAATTATGTAGTACAGCTAGATGGCCGGTCGCGGGCTGGGATATATGTTGCAAGTTCTAATTTTACGGTAACATCTTTGCGTAACCTTATGACGTCACACTGCGCCGTTGCTGAGATCTCATCCTCTACCTGTAGGGTTTACGTAGTGAGCTGTTATTTTCAATTTTCACATCCTATTGATCCTCATCTACATCATTTACGTTTCGTTTTGCGGTCCCTCATAGGACACAAAATTATCATTGGCGCTGATGTCAATGCTTCTTCTACTTTATGGTATGGCAAATTGCGTGCAGCTGACATGGCTCGTCGCTGTGCGGTTGAAGATTTTATTGCGGAAATGAATCTTACTATCCACAATACCCCTGATGCACCACCAACTTTTTGCAGCCCAATGGGTGAGTCTTCTTTTGACGTGACGCTTACGCGCGGCGACGTCTCGATATCTGCATGGCGTGTCCTACCGGACGCATCCTCTAGTGATCACCGCTTAATTGTGTACGAATTCATACCAATGGTTGCACAATATCCACAAAGAACTCCTTACAATTTTAGGTATAAAACTAAAGGGGCAAATTGGGCTTTATTTGGTTCACTCTTTGCAGTACATGCTAAAGACTTCAGTCGCAGTGGTCTATCAGCTGAGGAAAGCGCAAACATATTATCAGATACTTTCACATATTGTGCTGATGTTTGTATCGGCCGTGGATCTATCACTAACACTCGTAGATGTGATTGGTGAAATTATAAATTAGTCGAATTACGTAGAATCTATCGGAAAGCTCGTAAAAAACTAAATGACATTAAAAAGCGTAACGTAACAGGAGATATTTACAATAATGCTCTTATTGCTCTTAGAGTTGCCAGGTCTCATTATAGAGCTGCTGTGGAGAAATCGAAGGGAAATTTAATACGTAAACTTGTTGATAAACTCGATAGAGAGGGTCCCTGGTCACCTTTGTATCATGAATTTAAAGCAAATAGATCAATCGACCTTGCATACGTACAGAACATCAAAATTAATAATAGTTATACTACAGGAGTAGAACAAACCACAGAATATCTTTTAGAATCACTTGTGCCTGACGATCGGCCGGAGGATGACACGGATTATCACCGACAAATTAGGCAGTGGGCTATTGAACCACCATTGTCTCCAATGTCTGACTTACCATCTTCAGACGAATTCCTCAGTATTGTTAGGTCATTACCACTAAATAAGGCTTCGGGCGACGATAAAATATCAAACAAAATGATAAAAGAAGCTTGTAAACTTTCGGGTGATACGGTTTTAACAGTTTTTAGACGTTGCATTGAAGGAGTATTTCCTAGTGTTTGGCGGTGCGGTAATATTCGAATAATACCAAAAAGCGGCGATAAGCCGCCGGACGATCCTAAATCCTATCGACTCATAACACTGTTGCCATCGCTGGGAAAGCTTTTAGAGCGTCTTGTAGTACCACGACTTCTACCGGGTGGAGTTAAATTTCATGATAGACAATTCGGCTTTACGTTGGGAAAATCGACAACTGATGCGGTTATATCTGTAAGGAAAACTGTCACCGAGTCAAGTTTTCAATACGTTTTAGGCATCTTCTTAGATATATCTGGCGCCTTTGACAATGCGTGGTGGCCCATGCTATTGCTAAAATTAAAATTAAGAGGTTGCTTTAAAAATATTTATTCCCTTATCTCCTCGTACTTCTTACAAGGTACTACTAAATTGAGACTTGGGCATCATTCTGTGTCGAAGGCGCTTACGATGGGGTGTCCTCAAGGGTCAGTGCTAGGACCATACTTGTGGAACATAGGCTTCGACGATTTTCTGGCAATGCCTGTGCCGTCCGGATGTACCCTGAATGCGTACGCGGACGACGGTTTGTTATTGATAGAGTCGGATACTAGAACGGGGCTTGAGAGGCTGGCCAGTGAATGTTTGGACTTAATATCTCGGTGGGGTAGGCGTAATCGGTTGACGTTTGCACCAAACAAAACCTTCCAGCTACTTCTGAAAGGTAGCCTCAAATCACCGCCGTGTATTAAATTTGAAAATGTTACTATTAAAAATAAAACCTCGGTTTGTTATTTGGGATTGGTTTTAGAAAGAAATTTTTCATTTATTGAACATATTAGAACAGTTAATGAAAAGTCTAAAAAGAGTTTCTTTGCACTGACGAGGATATCAACTGCGACATGGGGTCTGTCATATAATACACTAAAGATCATATATGGAGCTACTTATTTGGGTTCTATTTGCTATGGAGCTCCTGTATGGGCAGATAGGGCGACTGTAGGTGCTGTCCGTCGCAAACTGTTACAAGGCCAACGACCTGCATTGATTTTCTTGTGCAAGGCATATAGGACGGTTAGCACTGAGGCTTTACCGGTGTTGGCAGGTGTTCTTCCGGTCGATCTCGAGGTGCAAAGACGTGCAGCCATGTACTATTCCACACTACAAAACATGGAATGCGATTTTTTGGGCATACGAGACCGCGGTAAAATCATAAGATTGTTTCAACAAAAATCGGTCGGGATCGGTAAAAGTATAATCTATTTAAATAAAAGCGAAATACCACTCACTTATTAATCACGAAATATCAGAAACTATAACACCTACAAACTTGAAATTTAGCAGGTATGTTCCTTATGGGGTGTAGACATCCGCTAAGAACGGATTTTACGAACCTCTACCCCTAAGGGCGTAAAACGGGGGTCGGAAGTTTGTATGAAAGTCCCATATTTTTGAAGTAAGAAAGAGACTTGAAATTTAAAATGTATGCTCTAAAGATGGTGTGGAGGTGTAATAATTTATCTTTAGAAATAAACCCCCTTTTGAGGTTAAAACGGGGATGGTAGTTTGGGCGCAAACGAGGTTGCGTAGGTCTGCTAGTTATGTATAATCAGTATATTATTAATCCAAAATGGCCGCCGTAACAAAATGGCGGCGTACCTATTTCTGAACAACCCACCCAATATGGGTTTCAAAATAAAAGGGCTTAAAGTTATTATTTTTATTAACAGGTAATAAAAGCTTGTTTTTAATTAGCTTGACTGCACGTTTGGCCTAGTGGTTTAACGGTCACCACGTGCCGTTTCCTACTTCGCCAAGTGTCGTGGGTTCAAATCCCACGTAGGACAACACTTTGCGTGATCCACAAATTGTTGTTCTGAGTCTGGGTGTTCTTTGTGTCCGTTTCATGTATATTTGTAAAGTCCCCGCGACACAGGATTTATTCCTAGTGCGGGAGTTCTTTAAAAAAAAAGTTTTTGAATTACTCACTTGTTTTTATGATTTTTCATGAAACCGAGAACTTTAGTTTCCATGAGTCAAAATTGTATTTCTCTTTGTTGTTAAAAAAATTCAACCTGTACTGTACTTACTGTAAATTTATAAATAAATGTACCTACGTGTTAAGTCAAGCAGGTTCGATTCTGAACTAATAAAATTCATGCGTACTACGTAACCAAATTTAAAAAAGAAACAGAAATATATCTAAATTATAGAAATAAATTTACTTTTCCATCAGATTTAACAGGAAAAATAGAAGTAGATCCTATCGCTGAACGAGCAACGTTAATTGGAGATAATGAATATAACGTTGTCATTGCACCGGCCAACGAAGAATGTCACGAGAAAACAATAAATGTTAACGTGAGTGCATTTAGATAGTTTAAAGCTTTAAGAAAATCAAAAACATCAAGGTATAGATGTATCAAAGAATATTTTTTTAACATTTCTGATATGGATGGATGAAAAATTTCTGTAATTTGAAATGACTATTGTCCGAAAGACTGAATGATTAAACCTTTTTAAAAAAGCTATTTCGACTATAAACATTGTGAATATAATTTTTCGCTCAAAAATTAGGACCTTATAGCAAGATATTTGTATTTATGACTTTAGACTTATCTATTAAAAAATAGATATTTAATGAGAATGTTTATTTACAGTTGACCGCTGATTTGCTGAAACCAATCAATTTGAAGTTTGAACTAGAAGCTCATGAATTGATGTTAGGTAAGCACTTAGATAATTTGTAACATAAAATAAATAAATAATTCGGACATTTCACATACATGGTCATCTAGCTTCAAACTAAGCAGAGCTTGTGTTATGATAGCTAGAGTGACTGATTGAATAATTTTTTTATACATACATAATTACTTATTATGCATAGTTAATACCCAAACTCCGAAACAAATATTTGCAGAAAAACCCGACACCTCTTGATCTGCAGTCGCATACACTAAGCGTTAGACCAACAAGGCAGCCATGGTTGCTGTGTTTGAAATTGACCATATATTTAATAATTTTTTTTTTTTTCCCTAGTATTATAATCGGAGAGATCCAAGGAAGTAACTGATAATGTAAGATATTTTCAATTGCAGATAGCTCCACTAAATTTTTAACTCATGCAACAAGAGTATCTGAAGATTCTATACTGTCAGTATCGAAATCGGTACAAGTGCTTATAGATTGTGGTGATGATCTCATCTGCAGTCCTTGGTTAAATGTGACTTTTGAAGCTATGGACAAGTATGTTTATTTAATTTTGATTTTAAACTATTTAACTCTGTTATTCTTTCCTCATTCTAAAACACTAATGGTTACAATGGTGGTTATATACAATTAATTACTTCATCTTGAAATAGGCTAGAATAAAAAATAAGAAATTTGAAAAAATGTAACATTTTTTGCCATAATTAAAACAAATATTTTCAATGTGTGAGAAGATATGCGTCTATTGAATTAGTTTAATAACACTTAGAATTACATAGTAATTTAATTTTGCTGTAGGTAAAAAATCGACAAATGTCAGTTTTTTACCCGATTATGGAGAAACCAAAAGGAAGGGTGATATATTTGGTAGTAGCGTTTAAACTACTGCACAGGTTTTGATTGAATGATTGATGTGACAATAGATTCGTAATAATGGTTCGGATGACATATCTATATATATATTATTACTTATAATAAAAATGTAACAGGTTCAATTCTGTAATTAGTAGTTATTAAAGATATTTTGAAATTTTTTTTTGGAGGGCACTCTATAATCGATACTGAAGCCAAAAATGTATTTTTTTTCATTTTTGTCTGTCCGTCTGTCTGTTTGTATCTTGGCCGCGCATCACGCTGAAACTACTGAATGGATTCAAATGAAACTTGGCATGATTTGAGTTCATACTACGAGGTAGGACATGGGATACTTTTTATCCCGAAATTCAGCACGGTTTCTTGGAGAGAGGGGATGATAGTCAAAATTGGTACTTAGTTGTAATTCAATAACACATAGTCCGATTTCTTTCATTCTTTTTTTGCTAAAAAGAAAAGAACAAAAGATGACGGGAAAAGTCTTTTTTTTTGTCCGCGACTGTACACTGCCTGTGGGAAGCTGAGACAGATATGTAAATATTGCGGTACGAAGTTCGTCGGTTCAGCTAGTGCTATATAAAGTTGATCAAAAGTTTTTACGTAGTGGGGGTTTTAGTTCTTGATACTGTAACTTGTTTTAATTGTGTTTTTCATTGCTTTATTTTATTTATTTGCAGTTCTTATATACCAGGTACAGATAATAGACTTGGAGTAATACTTAAAATCGTAAATGAGGCTGAACCATCTTATGGTGTTAAAGTAAACATATATTTACCTGCTCACCCAAAACGAATACCCAGTGAGTGTTATGTGAAGAGCCATGTGATGATTTGCGATCTGCCTCAACCCTTTTTCCGAAACGACAGTATTGTATGGGAAGTGGAAATGGAATATGACTTCAATGCTACCAAAAAATCGGACTTAACAATCACAGCAGAAATAGTAGAGATGGTTTACACTAATAATATAACAGAAGAGTATGTTCATAATGTAACGATTCAAGTTACACCCGAAGCTAATTTCAGTATTAGTGGGTGAGTTATATATTTTTAATGGTATTGTTTTTTTTTGTCCACTGATATCAAGTGACTTTTTCTTTAATTCAGTTTTTTAATCATAAAATGGTGTTCTTTTAACTCATGGTTTCCAACTGCCTCATTGGTCTAGTGGTTAGCGTAAGCGACTGCTGATCAAGAGGTCTCGGGTTTGAATCCCGGGCCGGACTGATGTTGGGTTTTTCTTATAAGAAATTCTTAGAAAGCAGCCCGGAGTATGGAAGATGGCGATGTTTTCCGCCCGTGCCTCGGAGAGCACGTTAAGCCGTCGGTCCCGGTTGTCATGAGCATCTATGGCAATCGTTATTGGGAAGCCAGTGCCTTCAAATATACTGACAACTAGTTAAACCTTCAGAATTCAGTTCACCCTCAGGGTTGCGAAGGTCCGATACCAGTCGCTTCGTGGAAAAACTGATATTCACATAAAACCGGTTGACTAGTAGCCGACCCCAAATCTTGGGAATAATAAAGACAAGGAAGATGATGATGGTTTTCTTCACCAACCGGACGAGTTTATCATATTGGCCCATTCAATTAAAGCATGGTCATGATCTCAGCCTCTTTAAGCTTCTACAGTTTTGTTTCCGTATACGAGACTCATGATGTCTCTTACCTTATAATTCTATCAGTTTTTCTTGACGCAAGGAATTTTTTTTATATCATCGTCATCATCCTTTACCTTACCTACTGGACTTTCTTTTAAGTTAAGTCTGATAACGATTACTTTGCCAAGAAAAGTTGACGTCTAGCCAGTTAAAATATTATACAAAAGAACGTAGTCAAAACACTTTGTAATAATTTACATCGCGTCAATCACTTTAATTTAGAAGATTTATGCACATGCAGAATGATGATGGTGATGAATGATGCGGAAGCATTTGAATAGACCGCCATAGTATGGGTCACCAAACTGCATTGTTGTATTGTTTGTATACGTAATGAGTATAGTAACCACTACTCTTGAATTCTACCCATGCTTTCTATTAGGCAGAGTAGAGTCAACCACCACAATCTCTAGCCAATTGTGTTGAATCCTTGAAAAAGACCGATGACCGGTTATTTTCTGTAAACCAAAATATTTTTTATAAGTTAATGTTTTTTTATGATTTCAGACAGTCCA
The DNA here is from genome assembly GCA_949125395.1 of Diaphora mendica. NCBI lineage: Eukaryota > Metazoa > Arthropoda > Insecta > Lepidoptera > Erebidae > Diaphora > Diaphora mendica. The sequence goes on from OX421319.1 coordinate 25,531,220, forward strand.
TGCCAAGTATACCGATTATAGTCTTTAGAGATCATCTAAATGCCGGCGCAAATGTTTCATTTAAGCATTTCTTTCAGGTAGGTTGATTTTTAAATATATAGTCTGTCTAAAGTTATGCTTGTCTGACGTTGAGTAACCTGTTATTGTAATTTTATTGTTTACCTCAGATTTTATCAAAATTAAATAGGTGTCATTAGTTGGTTTGGTAAATTTATGTAGTATAAGTAAATATATAAGCAATATTTAATAATTGAGTCATAAAAAAAATCATTTTAAATCTCTGTGCATCCACCACGTTTGTCTCTGCATCCCCCTAAGGTTGAGTGGCAGAAAATGCCTACGGCATTAAGTCCGCCTTTGCAATATCTATGCATAAAGTTTAAATAAATAAATAAATGAAATGTATGGACATACATGGACTCTTGGGCAAGAGATACTCGTGAAGTGTCTTCATTTTAAGCCTGTCTGTCTAACCATGTCCATCCGTTAAACTACGTGTGGAATGGTCTTGAAATAATCTTTTTGATAACAACTACCCTGATTTATATTATTTAAGTGCACAATGAATAGTCCCGCGTTTCTATTAAGCTTAAACAGATGTTACTTTTCCTTTACTACTTATATTTAAATGTTTTGAACGTTTGACTGATGCTTTGCTGGACTTCCTCGTAAATAAATGAGATAATTTTATTTAGTTATAAATACATGGTTCTACAAGGTCCAGAAGTTCAAGTGCTCTTTTACCTGTCTGAGATATGGTTATTTAATTTCAGATAACAAACACAGGACCATCAGACTGGCATTCCCTGACTGCTCATATACTAATCCCTTACAAGGTACGTAGGTACTTGCATGAAAAATCAAAAAGGTTAAGAATCGAATATACGACTTACCGACGACTGTTAGTGTGATGATGGATTAAGAATACAGAGTGTCACTATCCATATTCACCTAAACATAAGTTACTAATAGGTTTTATGATTATGTTATGACACACCATGTCCCACTTCCTGGCGGTTCTTTCGGGGTTTCCGACTCCCTGCTCTGGGGAGGACCCGCTTGATTGAGCTTGGCTCTGCAGCGGGAGGAGACCGAAAGGCGCTTGGCCCATATCGCCGTTCCATAAGGGCCCATGGATCGTATCACCGCAACGTAGAGGCAGCGAATTTCCTGCCACGGATCCCCTTAATTAGGCAATAGCCTGACACTATGTTTTCTTCCGTATAGTATCACAAATACAGAAATGTAATCGCTTACCATCAGGTGATACGTCGGCTCGTTTGCCCCTATATAATAAAAAAAAAGTGTGATCTGATGAAATCTTTTGATGAGATGGCAACCAGCCGGATCAGCTATTTCTGCCAATGTCAAGTATTTAAAGTCGTCAATTTTAAAGTCTTCAAGTCTTAGCCGTGATGAAATTAATGAAAAAAAATGTGTATGAGATAAATTGGGGACCGTCTTTCGAAAAAAACAAAAAACGGTCTCCCACAGATATGTTTTATAATTTGTTTAAGGATCCAGTTAAATTATCAAAATAAGTCAATACATTATACCAACACGTTTACATGAAATGTCAGAAAAAAGGTTTTAAATAGTCACAAACGTAGAAAAAAAAGAAGATTAAAGATAGAATTAGTAGATTAAAATTTTTAGGATAGCAATTATGATAATAAGTTGTGTTACTGTAAATATATTAAAATTAAAAAAAAATAGCCGACAAAAATTCTTCAACAGAGTTAAAATAAATTATTAGAATCAATCAGATCACACTTACTTTCAAAGATTATATTTTTTCAGACATATCTCTCCGAAGACATTGCGGGTTGTGAAGAAAGCGACTCTCTATATGTCTGTTCGTGGTTTCTGGCGGCAAATTCTTCAATACCAGTGGTGGTACCTTTACACATGGACCTCAGTCTAGATAGTAAGTATATTAATAACAGGTCGACTCAAATGGTCTTTCTTCAAAAGGAAAACATAGACCCTATACTGTACTCGCATAGCATTAATTGAATAAATATTTATGAACCTGAAAAAGGCACGTCTATGATTTGTTTCGGTATTTCTTCCTAAAGTGAAGTTGTGTTAGGAAACGCTGGCGCCTTCTAAAAATATCTGCAAAAGAGTTACTATCGAAAATAAAGATCATTTATCATAGGCCGACTACACAAGAATTAGGGTTATGTTTTTTGCGTATGTATCTTCATAGATATTTTCTTTGGCACGCTTTGTAATCTAACCAGCTTGATGGATGTGGACGTTTGAAGTGATGTTAGATTTGTCTTAATTTTGAAACGTGTCACCGCGTCTGGTATACTGCGAAAAGTCACTATAACAAAAAAAAAGCATCCTGTATTCTTCTCTAAACATCTTTTCGATTAAGAATAAAGAAATGAATCATGATATTTCTTTTTCCAGGGAATTTCCTAGAAAGCAAAATGAACTACAGTGCCGTGTCAACAATGATTTTAATGGTGGACCAATCAAGTGATGGTTATAATTACACGTAAGTATTTTATATATGTATTCAATATTAATATTATTTTTAGACATTTTGAATAGCACTCTATAAACAAAAACTAAGTAAAGAAACAAACAAACTTGAAAGAAACTCTTTTTTTTAACGTGTGGAAACCCTCACGAACTGTCTCCTGACAGGGGTTTGCGGTGGGGCGGTGTGTCGGGATCGGACCGACTAAAACCACACGGTGTGCCACTCTGTGCCTGAGATGGGAGGTATCCGGGAACAGCTGTTATTACGATATCTGGATCAAACATTAAACAAACCCTATACCAGCCCGTCTGGCCAGCGTGGTATAGTAGGGAAAATCCGTTTTTACCGTGGGAGAGCCACGCTTCGGCATGAATGGGCCGGCTCGATCGGAGTGATACCACGGACTCACAGAAAACCGGTGTGAAATAGTGCTTGCGCTGTGTTTCACCGAGTGAGTGAGGATACCGGAGGCCCTTATCCCAACCACCCTCCCCCTATCTCCCCTCCCCCTAACCCCCAAAAGCCCGCAACGCACTTGTGACGCCTCTGGTGTTGCGGGCGGCGGTAATCGTTTACCATCAGGCGATACGTCAGCTCGTTTGCCCGCATATTCTATAAAAAAAATCCTCTTTTCCAAGGAGAGGCTTATGTCCAGCAGTGGACTGTTAAAGGCTGTCCATGATGATGAAATAAAGCTTGAGTCGTGGACTCTATAGATCACAGAGAAACAAAACTATTTAAAATCTTTTTATATGCGTAACATCTTTTCCACCTCCTTCCTGATATCTGTGGGTAATTTAAGGAAAGGGACGAAATTGTGTTACAAGAAGTCGTTCAAGTGTTCTATTTGATTTGACCAATGAGGGCGCTCGGTGCTAGTGTTCATTTACAATGTAAAGTCGCATGTGGTATTTGGACCCGTAACACTTGGCGTAGAAGAAAGCGCTTAAACCCTTAACTAGGCCTACCTTGAAGAAAAAAAAAATCTTAAATTGCTATAACTAAAGATTTATTCTGTACACAGAAGCTGTCAGGTGGCTACAACATTAGTCCTGGAACGAGCAAGCATTCCTCTCTGGTACATTATTGTACCATGCATATTTTTGGGATTATTATTACTGTCAATAATAACGTGTATTCTTCATAAAGTAAGTCAAATCTTAATACCTACATTAAAATTACTAATATAAAAATTTCGAAAGTAACTCTGTCTGTTTGTTACGCTTTCATGGCTAAACCGGTTACCGATGTCAATGAAATTTAACATGGAGATACTTTGATTATTGGGGAAGCATTTAAGCAGTGCTGTCGTGTTTCGTTGGTGAGTGCGAGACCGGAGGCCCATATAGTCTAGTCAACAAGTTCCATACTTGTTGACTAGACTAAAAGATGCAGAAGCATCACTAGGCCGCCATGGTGTGGGTCGCCATGCTGCATTGTCTGCATTCGCAATGAGTATGGTGACCACCACTCTTGGATTCTGCTTATGCTTTCCATCAGGCAGAGTAGAGTCATTATGGCGGGGCTACTCTTTAGCGCAATTTCCGAGATACATGCGAGCGGAGCCGACAAAAGCTATCTTATTTAAAAAGGGGAAGTTTTATTTGCACCTCTATTTAAAATTCAAGGAAACTAAATCTCCCTACTAAATAACCCATTGCATACCAGATAAATGACTGCCTTAAAAATTAACTATTTGATTACCTAAACATATTTTATTAAAACACGTATAAAATTAATCAAAATCAGATGGCCTTTTTTATCTAATTTACAATGAAAATCTAGCTGAAACCACATATATACAGATTGTAAGACAAAATTAGTCACCGTATAACAAAAATACTGATTTGCACACTAAATTAACCATCTAACAACGGAATTTTCAGTATCCTGTGACTCTTGCTTAGATTAGAGTTATTTTTTTTGTGGAGTTTAGTTCTCATGTTCTTAACAGTTTAATAGGTGATGGCTTTTAAAAAAAATAGATTTAAATAGTTTGTTGCTCACACAGAATTATCAGTTTTCCTTTTAGTTAAAAGATAGATTCAGTAAAATAATTTATATATATTAGATTTGATTTATTTGACGAGCAAATTTAGAGTGCAATTCAGTATTTTTGGTGGTAATTTCGAATATTTGATTAGAAGAAACTGGATTTACAATTGTAGGATTATATACTACTCATTTATAAACTTGACATATATTGTAGCACAATTTGTACATATAAATATAGATTCGATCGTTATGCATGTAATTATTTATTTTAATGTTTGTTAGATTTTGCCCGCGTCTCTAACCACGGCGTGTATGTCGAATATCGCGGTAATACTGTGTTATACGAAGACTGTGATATTCTGATATATGAACTTTATCAGAGTTTCATATAAGTCTGTTCAGTAGTTTTCGCATCAATAAGTAACAAACATCCATAAATATTCAAAATCTTTCGCATTTATAATATTACTAGCTGTGCCCGCGACTTCGTTCGCGCGTGCTTAAATTCAAATTCAAATCTTTTTTCTCAATCTCATCTTCCAATCATTTTTCTGAATTTATAGAGAAACAAACCAAAGTTGTTTTAAGAAAATCTGTGTACGTGTGAGTTTGTAATATGAGAAAATTAATTACAGAATTTCTTCTTATACAATATTCCTTGTTTTTAACCCCCGACCTTCACGTGTCTGTATATCTGTGGCACCGTAGCTTCCGAACGGATGAAGCGATTTCAATTTTTTTCGTATGAAAGGTGAGTTACGTGCGAGTGTTCTTAAACATGTTTCATGAAAATCGGTTGAGCCGTTTAATAGTTATGGGGGTGAAAGTGGGAAAGAGTAACCGAATATCTGCAAAAATATCATCGAGTGGGGTCTCAAATGAAAGCGCATAACGTGATTTTTTACTTTTTAAAGGGAATTTTGAGAATTTATAGTTATTTCATTTGTGTCAGTGAGTATAGATAGGCTTTGCGCACTGCTTACACGTGACAAAGCTACATAAAGCTGGCCATGAGAGAAATAGGACTTTCGCCGACACCGACACGACTCGTAGTCTGTCCCTGGGCTAAACTCACACTTAATGGGAACTGCACACGTTTAAATCTATACGGATAGTTTTTTGGGATAAGCGGTATTCGTGGAATGCAAACACGCTGTCCTGCACCACATCCAGTCAACATTTGTGCCTCTATCACGTTCCGTTGGAGCGATATAACTTTTAAATGTATTGTGTGCTGTTACACAATTTTTCCGGACTCAATTTTCTCATTAAAATTATAGGCACTCCAACTTTTAATTTGATAATATTATTTGAGGGAAAACCAGTTGCGGGACAAATAATTTAAAAAACTCAACTGGATACGTCATAGCTTTATCTTGGTCGACAACACTGTTAATATCAGTGTACTCAACTTGTGACCCTTCAACTTGCTCCAAAATAATATTATTTATTTCTATCACTTCTTGGTTTCGAGGTGATAAAATTGCTCGCTCATAAAACCAAGAATCTTCCTGAGTTGTGATATTAAGAAGATTTCCATAAAGTGATAACATGAGTCATTCAATTGAAGTTACAACCTCGCATAAATCGTCTCGCAGTGAGATCAGTTCTTCTTCTTTCTGATATCTACCGTCACCTATTTTAAAGCAAATCGGAAAATTATTTGGCATTTTGGTTTCCTCCTCTGCGCACTCTCATATTAACAGTGAGTTTTAGTTTTGGCCAAAGGGTTGAACTCTTGAGACACGCATTTATTTTGTCAGTTCGGGTCCCCCGTGGTATTGGTATTACGGGTGGAGTCAGCCTAAAATCACCACAAACAAAACTGTAATTTCACCGATGGCCCGATCACTTTGGCGAATGTCCCTCAACATCCTGTCTACATCCTCAACTGCCTTGCGATGTGCCATTTTACACTCATCCCATGCAATTAAATGACAGTCACGTAGAACTCTCGCTTTGTCACTATTTTGAGACACATGACAAACATGTTGTTCTGTTATTTCTAATTGTAAGGCAATTTTAAAATATCGTGTGTGTAGTTTTATCACCAGGCAACAGTGTCAGAGGATGCAACAGCAAGTGCTATTCTACCATCTGGTCGTAATTGTGCGAGAATAACTTTTGTGAGAATGTTTTTCCTAGTGCCTCTAGAAAAAGCATTTCACCCAAAGAATTATTGGCACTGTTACAAACACGATGGAAAATACTCCTTTGTTTGTCCTTTAGAGACGGAATACCATCGCGAAGAGTATGTAAAAGCGTCTTAGAATCGTAATTACTTTCAGCTGAGTACTCCCGATTACTACACTCTTCGTTAGAAACGGCTTCGGGTAACCCTTAATAAGATTAGGAATTTCCACCAATAGGCAAAACCATGTCTTGGATTTTATTTAAACAGCGATTAGAAATAATTGATGGTTCAATTCGCTCATAGAAATATTTCGATGCATATCGCAAATGTGATCTTCGGTTAAGTTGTTTTGGTATTTTTGTCACAATTGGACAGCATCGGAAAGTCACTGACGTATGCCTCATTGAGAGCGTCATCCCAATGTTGGTTGTCATCGAGCAGATGTCATGCTCGGCAAGCAGCTTGAAACGATGGGTGTTGCGTGTCATTGACTTTTTCAAACCTTCGAATAAAGTAGGCCATTGGATACCGATAACACTCGGCATTGCTTGGGTGCACTGTTGGACTCTTCCGATGACGTGTTTTTTTAAAAACTTCAGGAACACCCTCTACTGGAGTGCCTCTGTTTCTACGGTTGAACCATCCTTGTCGTATGTAAAGTACGTTAGCGCTTCAGCACAGAGCAAAGTGTAGGTAAAATCATCAGTCTAACATCTGTCGAGGATTTCCTAATCGCTCAATCGCATATTCAAATATATTCGCTGGCCTCCTTCCAGGTTACAGCGAAATGCGTCACAGGTGGGTGTCTTTCGTTGATAGGGAAACTGAGTAGGTATACGCCACACAGCTTTGGATGAACTTATGTGGCGGCCAGACTGAAATCTTGTTACTTAGTCACATTCATTTCGTAAAACAATAGTGGCTTGATCACTTCCTTTATTTACGTACTTACAAATATATTTGATAGACTCCACACTGATGCACATTTCGACATTTATGTATGTGGGCGTTAAATGGTTTGGATAAAACAGGAGAGTATGGTAATACCCATCTATTATTATCAATCATCGTCGGACTTTGGCCACGTAATCTAATTTCTGCACAAATACTCCTTGTTGCTGAGAACGTCGGCGGTACTTGGGGTAGACATTCTCGCCTATTATAATTTGTTGAATCATGGCTTTTGGGTACCGTTTCATACACTGACTGTTCTGCATGCACGGAGAGTTGGTATTTAATCACAGCATGGCCCATGAACTATTTACTTCTATAAATATGTTTTATTACACTTTGACAGGTAGTCAATAGATGGCGCTGGCTTTAAACTCTAGACCCGATATTCAAGTTATTCTATGGCAAGGAGACGTTGATAAACACAACGTCCAGTAGTATTTGCGTGAAAGCCGAACAACAGACAGACAGTCAAAAATTTATATCTGATATTCCGATCTTCAAAATAAATTATAGTCTATATGTTTCCGAGGATTGATAGCTATACAATAAAAAAAGTTTCATTACAATCCATTCAGTAGTTTTTGCGTGAAAGCCGGACAATAGACAGACAGACAAAAAGTTCTAAATTATTTTTTTTGGCTTGTGTATCCCTAGTTTATTTTTTTTAATTTTTATTCAATGTACAGAATTGAACTCTTCTACAGTTGTATATATGTATAGATATTATTGTAAAGTTTCATTAAAATCCATTTAGTAGTTTTTACGTGAAAGAGTAACAAACATCCATCCATCTATCCATACTTACAAACTTTCGCGTTTATAATATTAGTAGGATATTTAAATCTTCAATGAAAAAGTGAAATCTTTTTAATGTGTGTTACAGCTTTGTTTATTCGTTGTCAAGACGCCCAGCGTATTTAACGCGCATGCGTATGTCGAATGAACCGATACAACCGTTCATCCCCCCTTTAAACCCCCCTTACAACCCTTTTTCGCATTTAAAATTAGCGTATGTCCTTTCTCAGGCTCTAGACTATCTGTGTACCTAATTTCATTCAAATCGGTGTAGCGGTTTGGCCGTGAAAGCAAGACAGACAGACAGACAGAGTTACTTTCGCATTTATAATAATCAAATTTTTCAAATTGGACCAGTAGTTCCTGAGATTAGCGCGTTCAAACAAACAAACAAACTCTTCAGCTTTATTTATTAGTATAGCTGACCCACGCAACGTCGTTTGCGTCTCCTATTGCCCGCGCCCGCTAGCGTGATAATTTTCCCCCGTTTTTGAAACATTCTTCATTGGTGCTCCGCTCCTATTGGTCTTAGCGTGATGATATATAACCTATAGCCTTCCTCGATAAATGGGCTATCTAACACTGAAATAATTTTTCAAATTGGACCCGTAGTTCCTGAGATTAGCGCGATTAGCTGACCCACGCAACGTCGTTTGCGTCTCCTATTGCCCGTAGCGTAATAATTTCCCCCCGTTTTTAAAACATTCTTCATTGGTACTCCGCTCCTATTGGTCATAGCGTGATGAAATATATATATATATCATCACGCCTATAGCCTTCCTCGATCAACGGGCTATCTAACACTGAAATAACTTTTTCAAATTAGACCAGTAAGTTCCTGAGATTAGCGCGTTCAAACAAACAAAAACTCTTCAGCTTTATATATTAGTATAGATGTATTTATTATACTCTTTTAAGATCTAATACTCATAATCAACAACACATTTATTGGATAAAGACTAATATTATTTATTATTTTGATAAAAACTCTTTGACAAAGAACTCTATAATAGGTACCAACTCTTAGCGTCTTATACTCGTGATAACTTCTAAACGAAATGTCCGAATGGGGTAAAACAAAAAGTATTTTACTTCTACATAAATACCCTTGATAACATAATGCTTTATTTGGATAAGGATTAATATTACGATACACATTTAACGTAGTTTCTTTCTTCAGACGATTTAATAATTTTTTTGAGCACAAAAGCGGTTATTGTGACTAAACCATGATAGTTAGATATATGCTCTCGCGGACTTTTTTGTAGATCTTAATTGGACCTACAAACCCGTAATACATGATTTTGTTCTATTGTCAATACTTTTTGCAGCGCACGCAAAAATAGGTTTTCGAGTCCACACCTTGGGTTACAAAATAGCAATTTTCTTACGGATTTCAATTTTTTTTGAAAATAAAATATAGCCTATAGCCTTTCTCGATAAATGGACTATCCAACACTGAAAGAATTTTTCAAATCGGACCAGTAGATCCTGAGATTAGCGCGTTCAAACAAACAAACAAACAAACAAACAAACAAATAAACTCTGCAGCTTTATAATATTAGTATAGATGAGGATTTCTTTGGTAGCTTAACAAACAAACAAACAAACAAACTCTGCAGCTTTATAATATTAGTATAGATGAGGATTTCTTTGGTAGCTTTATCATTTTTTTTCTTTACAGGGCAATTTTTTCTCTAGAAGACGTTACGATCAGCTGAAACAAGAACAAGATAGTAACGGAATACGAGATTCATTACAGTCATCGGACGCTGGTCCATCCGCGCCTTCAGAAGGAGAAGAGGAAGATGAAATGACACAAATGTCACAAAATGTTCATTTATTTCAAATAGACATTTGAATCTTCTATTTTCTGAAATGATTGAAGATGATAAATGTATATATATTAAATGTTTAAAGCTAAAATGTAAAACATAATATATTATCTTAAAATTAAATTAAAATACTAGGAAATAATAATAAAAAAAGGAAACAACAATATTTACATACAAGCGTCAAAAAATTCCTCCGCATCATCGCCTACTCACGTTGTCACGTTGAATGGCAATGCTAATTCTCTGTGCTAGAAAAAGTCCGGCCTTCTGGTCACGAGAATCGTCGATCAGTTGCTTAGCTAGTTGTTTAAACATAGCGCGAGCACTCGGACCCCACGCACCTAGCGTCTCGACCCCAAACGGTTCAAAAATATAATGACCTATTAGGTTTTGGTACGCCGTTTGAGGCTTTCCGCAGAAGCAGCAGCAGCGCCAGCATAAACAGCTGTACTTGGAAGATGAGACGGCGCGAGGGTGTCAACGCAAGTTGCGTCCCACACCAAAGGCTTACCCATCTTCCAAGGCAGTAACGACAAAAAAAAGTCATGTTTATTGATCTATTCTTTTTTTTTTTTTAGTATGTATAAAAAAAATACAATTAACTGTCAAACACGCGAGAAATTAGTAATTTTAAAATGTATTTTAGTTTTCTGATAGAAATTAGAAATAATAACATGAGAAGAAATTAGTCATTTTAAAATGTATTTTAGTTTTCTGTACAAATAATAACATGTTGTAAATTATTATTTCTACAGTAACATTTAGAAGGCGAGTGTATAAGAATTGTAACTATTTCAACCAGAAAATCAGTTTTGTAGTCGAATCAGAATGTTAATGTAATTGCGACCTTAAAGTAAACGTGATAAAGTATAATTTTGCTCATTTAGTATTAAGTTGATCTGTATTATCTGTAAATATTTAGTTCATAAGTAAAATAGTTTGAATTGGTTGTGTTGTACGTAAAATATTTGCTTTGAAGTGAATTGGATTACCACATTTTATGTAAGTTAATGCCAATGACCTATGTAAATAATAGAAAATTATTTCATTAATTGTTTTTTATTCAAAAAATCTCCAAGCTCATCACATCGGCAGTCCTTAAAAGTCTACTGCTAGATGAAAACATCTTAAACAGAAGGTTTTGATGTATTGTACCACGTAGGTCAGACGTGTTGGTATTTTTTTTATGGAATATGGGACAAACTAGCAGACGTATCACCTGATGGTAAACGATCACCGCCACCCTTGGACACCCGCAACACCAGAGGCGTCACAAGTGCGTTGCCAGCCTCCGAGGGATGTGATGTGGGGAGGGGTTGGGGTATGGGCCTCCGGTATCTTCACTCATTCGGTGAAACACAGCGCTATTTCACGCTGGTTTTCTGTGAGGCCGTGGTATCACTCTGGTTGAGCCGGGCCCATTCATGCCGAAGCGTGGCTGTCCCAACGTTAAAATGGTATTCATATTTTTTTAGTTGTTCTTCACTTTGCAGTGATGTTGTCCTGTGTTTTTGCTGTCTTAATCGCTTCTTACGATACTCATGGGATAAATATTGTGGAGGAACGGGTGTCATGTCAACACAAAGGGAGGATCCTCCGACCAGGCGAGGTGATCATGCCTGACGGGCCACGGCTCAATGGTCGATGTTGTAAAATTGCATATATACTAATCGGCGCGAGAACTTCTATATCGCGATTCAGGATTAGATAGCAGTTACTCCGTGTAGTTTATTACTTCGTAGTTCGATGTGTTTTCAGTAGATGGCGCTGTAGTATGTTTCTGTTGCGCTGTATGTGGAAGTCGCCACATACATTAAAAGTGGCAAGCCTATTTGCCGTCAACCTGTGTAATGAAGGTTTTCTTGGCACCCACGTAATCCATAGGTATATAGTAACAACCACGTACAACTACGGCTTTACCTTAATCATTTTTGTATCCATGCATTTCTGTATTTCTGTTTGAATTATTTTCTTCTTAAGTCTTTTTTGGACCCCTTTCCAAACTTCATTCTTTTTTTTAATACGTTGTCGTATTCTAAAAATGAAGAAAAACTGATATTCAAACCGGTTGTACTAGTAGTCGATTCCAAGTAATCTTGTAAATAATAAATGCTAGGAAAAAGAATATTGATAGGAACGGGATATTACCTTTATGATTGGAGTATTTTAAAGTAAAATCGAGCAGGTCAAGGTCAGGAACCAGGAACTGGAAAAGACTTTGATGTTTAGTAGAAATAGTTTGTTAAAATCATTAGTATACCTATTGAACTTAAGATACTGAAACTGAACAAAAAACTAGATGTCAATCCCATCGTTCTTTAACCTCTCTTGGAAGCCATAATCAGTTATGATATGCGCCCACTCATTTCCTGTATATTTATCATTTTATGAGTCATTTTAACTTGAATTCTCGTATTGTGTAATGTTAGAATGTAACTATCGGCTCGGAGAGCATGTTATGCCGTCGACCCGGTTAACATACGAATGTCTGCCTCGTATCATAACTGCCTCGGTGGCGTAGTGGTAGGGTATGCTGTGTTTGAGGTCTCGGGTTCGATTCCCGGGTGATCTGCAAATATTTGTTTCGGAGTTTGGGTGTTTTCTATGTATAATATGTATTTACACAAAAAAAGTATATAATTATGTATTTATATTAGTGGTCTAGTAACCATAATCTGATAAAAATATTTTGACTGATGAATCTTCTACCAGTAGAAGGCCTGATCAACCTGAAACTGTGGAAATTCTTAAAAAACCAAGTAATGTGATTGAATTAGTTTTTATTAATGACAAACATTATAAGAATTTGATTCCTAATAATAATTACCATTGCACGTATGTTGTACCTTTGAGTTGTACTATTTACCTAAATACTCGATCGTTATCTACCCCCACCGGAGTTAGCGAGAGAATTAGGATTGTTGTGCGAAAGAGAAAATATAAATGAAATATTAATTATTAAAAATAGACAAAATGCAACAAATATAAAAATACTTGCAAGTCATATAAAAAAGTTGCAAATAAAGGTACCTAGAATTTTAATTACAACGGATATTATAAGAATTTGTAATCACGAGGATAAAAGGATTATATTGAATGATTTCCATTTATTACCCACAAGCGGTCACGCAGGAATAAATAGGATGATAAACAATTTAAAAAAATATTTCTACTGGCCCGGTATGACAAATGACGTTATTGAGTACGTTAAAAAGTGTCAACAATGTCAATATAATAAGTTTTCTAATCGCCTCGTAGGAGAGCCAATGATCGTAACAAGCACTGCAAACTCAGCATTTAAACGTGTCGTGTTAGATATCATGGGTCCATTACCACTCGATATTAACAATAATAAATACATTTTAACTTTACAATGTGATTTATCTAAATTTGTAGAGGCCTATGCCTTGCCGAGCAAGGATTCTGAATCAGTAGCGAGAGTATTTGTTTCTAATTTTATCTTAAGATACGGAGTACCTAACATAGTAATTACAGATAAAGGTACTGAGTTCATGTCGAGTATTATGAAAAATTTGTGTAAAATATTACAAATGAAACATTTAAATTCGCCACCGTATCATCACCAAACTATAGGTTCATTAGAAAACAGTCATAAAACATTTGGGAACATACCTTCGAATCCAGTGCGATAGGAATAATATTGATTGGAGTGATTGGCTACCTTTTCGGTAATTTTCTTACAATACTACAGTGCACTCGGAAACGAAATATACACCATTTGAATTAGTGTTTGGAAATTGTTGCAATTTGCCCTCAGAATTTGGAATTTCCATTGAACCTCTGTATAATTACAATGATTACCCAAAAGAAATGAAATATCGTTTACAACGAGCACAGTATGATGTAAAGCAGAATTTGTTACATAGTAAATTAAAAAGAAAGCTAATGTACGACAGTATATCAGTGGTCTGGTACCCATAACACAAGCTCTGCTTAGTTTGGGACTAGATGGCGTTAGATATTTTTTATTGCACACCATAAAATGAAATATACAATGAAGACAGTAAAAAAAAACAGTGATAGAATGGGCGGCCTTATCGCAGACTGCGATTTCTTCCAGGCGTTGTGTGTTACATGTCCGAAATATTTATTATTAGCTGACCCACGCAACCTCGTTTGCGTCTCCATTGCCCGTAGCGTGATAATTTTTCCCCGTTTTTGAAACATTTTTCATTGGTGCTCCGCTCCTATTGGTTGTAAAGTGATGATATATAGCCTATAGCCTTTCTCGATAAATGTTCTATCCAAAACTGATAGAATTTTTCAAATCGGACCAGCAATCGGACGGCAATTAGCGCGTTCAAACAAACAAACAAACTCTTCAGCTTTATAATATTAGTATAGATTATCATTATTTATTATCTTTAGCAAGATGTGTCATCTTGATTTTTAATCATTTGAAGTGTTCATATAACACTGACAGTTTTTTTATGATATAATTTTGAAATTCTTAGTACTTCCGTACGTACGTACATTCACATAGGTCTCTCTTAAGAAGCAAGCTCTTGGCCTACAATACCATGATGGCCAGGTTTTGTTTCACGATTTCTTTCTCCTTACATATGCACATTACAGAATTTGCTCCCTTAATCGGCTCTTACAACACCTACTGGATAAATAGGAGTGGAGACACTCCGCATTTTTAATCACTCCACAGACAGGGTATATGGAAGTTCGTCAATAAATAACTCAAAAGGTTGGAATATTTTGAAACTGCACGTTTGGCCTAGTGGTTTAACGGTCACCACGCCGTGTCCTAATTCGCCAAGTGTCGTGGGTTCAAATCCCACGTAGGACAACACTTTGTGTGATCCACAAATTCTTGTTCTGAGTCTGGGTGTTCTTTGCATCCGTTTCATGTATGTTTGTAAAATCTCCCGCGACACAGGATTTAGCCTAGTGCTCTTTTAAAAAAAAATGAAGAATACAATACTCTTTTTCAATACTTCATGATGCAGACACATTGAATCCAATTAATATTTTTTACGCTAATTATATAGGGTCCTCCTACATTTATCTAATGACTTAAAATCTTGGCTGCTTAGTGAATCCTACATATGATAGTAAATTGTGAGATAAGTATGATTAGTACATCGTCTGCCCACCCGCCTGTGTGTATATCGGTTATCGCGGTAAATAGTAGCCTATGTGATATCCTGATGTTATAGACTATACTATATTTTTTTTAATATTAGTAGAATAGGATATTTTTGTAATGGTTCCAAAACAGTTGAATTTTTCCTGGAATTTTCCGAGTGTCGTAACTCGGTGTGTTCGTGGGCCACTACTGTTGATCTTGGTGTACAGTTACAGTGGTGGGCGTGTGGGTGGAATTAGACCTGTTACAAAAGAATAGGATATATCAGTAGTCTCGTTACTACAGTAAGTACTGCTTAATTTGGATTCAAATGACCGTGTTTGAGATGTGGAAGTAATTATATAATCCGAATCAGCGTTAACAAAATTAGATCTAGTATCATTTAAATAACAGATAAGAGACAAAACATATTTAACACAATAATGCATATCATAAAGAAATTTGTTTAAGTTTGGCCTAGTGGTTTAACGGTCACCACGCCGTTTCCTACTTCGCCAAGTGTCGTGGGTTCAAATCCCACGTAGGACAACGCTTTGTGTGATCCACAAATTGTTGTTCTGAGTCTGGGTGTTCTTTGTGTCCGTTTCATGTATGTTTGTAAAGTCCCCCGCGACACAGGATTTCTTCCTAGTGCGGGAGTTGTCTTTAAAAAAAAAAAAAAAAAAAAAAAAAAAAAAAAAATATTGAATGGTGACTAATTACATATTTCTTAATTGCATTGTAGTTGATCGTGTAAACGTCAGTTGCAGGGCTCAATCGGTCAGTAGCAGTTATCAAGTAGCACCCTATCATTAAAGTATTGTCAGTATTTAAATAATGAAGTGTAAACATAACTTCAACGTGAATAATAATTTAAAATAAATAATTTGTGTGAACAGAAAGTGATATTAGTTTAAATGAGTTTAGAATTTATGAGTAAGGTAAGAAGACTTAAAATGTTCTCAACTGTTATTCTTTTCTGAGCAGTCGCGAGCAGAATCCATGAGTAGTGATCATAATACAGGATGGTGACCCATACTATGGCGGCCTATTGAGCACATACTCTGGCATTTTACGGTGATCTTCTGTGCAAGGGTTGTACCGCCCCGTTGGAGTTGAAATCAGTATGGCTATACTACGTTGACCTTATAACGATATCTGTGTTTATGAACAAATAAATTATATACCTTTGCTTCTCACATCAGTCACACCAACAGTAAAGGAGGTTACACTTGCTTGTATAAGTCAAACTATATTCTTAAAATTAAACTTACTTGTACCTTTATCATGCCACTTTTCAATTCACTTAAAATTAACTTGACCAGTTTCTCTCCATAGCGTTATCAAAGGTAACTGTTTATTTTAAACTAGCTGACCCGTGCCCACTTCGTTGGGCGGTATACATTTTTTTCTCCGACTTACTTGGCAAATTCAGCTACCACGAAAAAGTCTTTACACTTTTCGAGTAATTATATAGCCTATGTCACTCCCAAATAACGTAGCCTTCCATTGGTAAAAGAATTTTCAAAATCGGTTCAGTAGATCCCGAGATTACCCCATACAATTTAACAAATATACAAACACACAAACTTTACTTCTTTATAATATTAGTATAGATTATTCAGCTCTCAAACATCACAATAATTGTGTGTACATAGAAATAACAGTGTGTCTGCGTAAGAAATTCTCCCCAAAAATAGGGAAATTTTTCCATCTCATAATTCGACAACACTGTGTACAAACGACATTAAAGCAATATATAAAAATGATATCATAAAAACGAAATTTTATGTCTAAATTCATATAAATTTATAATTCAGTTTTTACAATGCTTTTTTCTTATTACGATTTGTTGTAATTTTTGTATTTGAAAATAAAAGATGTGTTTCATCTAGTTGTTATTTTATTGAAGTATATGGTAACCTAGTTACATAGAATAGGAAGAATTTTGAATACGTTATAAAAACACTATAAAGCCAGTATTATTACAACACGATTTAATGTCGATTGGACGAGTAGTTTTGTTAGATTTGGAGATTCCAAAATTTTACCTTTTTTCGGGGAGAATTCTGTACTTAGTCACACCGTTATTTCTTTATACCCACATTTGTGAGGTTTTATTAGTGAATAATTGAAAACAATCGGTAACTTTTGATAATGCCATAGACTAAAGCTGATTAGTTTAGTTTTAAGTTAAATAGTGAAATAAAAGTACAAGTGTGTTTAATTTGAAGAATGGATTTTAACAAGTTCCAACAATCGCCGACCATCAAGACTATAAATCATAATATTATGCCTTGAATACGAGTATTAGTGGTGATTATGAATGTGTTATTTGAAAGTGCTAGATTAGTTGTATGTATATTTTATTACCAGTTTTTGCCCGCGGCTTCGTCCGTGTGTAGTGTGTTAAGACAAACCTATTTCTTTTCTCAAGAATCAAAGTATGTCCAGGCCAAATTTCATTGAAATCGGTGCAGCGGTTTAGCCGAACATAAAAGACACACAAAGTTACTTTCGAATTTATGATATAAGTACAGATATGGATTTTATGTTGTATCCAGTGATCGTAAAAAGTTACTATACGATAAAAACCCAAGAGAAAAGTTTCATTTTATTTTTATTTGAATTTATCTGGTCGTTCTGAGTTTTTGAAGCATACACAAACCAACTTTATATTTTTACGTGACTATGGTGAAGCTATATATATATTATGGTGAAGTATAGCCTGGGCGACACAAGCTATATAAATTTTATCAAAAGTTGTCGGGATCCAGTTTTTTAAATTTGCACTTATTATAAACTAGCTGAACCCCGCGGTGTTACCCGCGGTCATTGTCGTGTCGCGGGTAACGCCGCGGGGCAAAGCTAGTCTAAAAAAGTAGCCTAAGTTACTCCTTATATCATCAGCTACCTATCAGTAAAAGTCCCGGTCAAAATCGGTCCAGCCGTTCCAGAGATTAGCTGGAACAAACAGACAGACATACAAAAATTGTTAAAAAATGTTATTTTGATATAATGTACCGTGAATACATACATATGCATTTAGTAAATAGCGGTTATTTTAATATTACAAAGAGACACTCCAATTTTATTTATTTTTATAGATAAAGAGTCTAAATATTCATGTATTTTTTTGTTTTTCAGGTGTTAACGTATAATAATATTAACAAATAACAATGACAACCAAAGCTCTAACGACAATAACACGAGTGTTATTCTATATTTATTTACTACCCAATTATTTTCTTGTTACTGCAAGTTTTATCTACCATGAAAATACAAAAATAATGTTCAAGCCCAGTGAAATGGGAGTTTCTAATGAATATTTTGGATATTCTACTTTATTGAAGGATAACAGGTAACATTTTCTTTCAATCTTTTTTTTAAGACATCTCCGACGCTAGGAATTTAAAAATGTGGTAGGATTTTACAAACATGCATGAAAAGGATACAAATAAAACCCAGACTCAGAACAACAATTTGTGTTTCATACAAAAGTTGTGTTGTTTTGTTGAAAATTTGGGTTTGAAAACTTTGGTTTATAGATTTTTCATAAAACGACGTACCTTTCGTCCACCAAACTAAAAAAAAACACTATAAATTCATTAATATAAGAGGCACATGTAGGACAGTTCGATAACTAGAGCTATTCATAACCGACTATTATATTATCTACCTACTACTGCCGCAATGTAACTACAACTTGTTTATTCTCAGTTTGGAAGGATATTATAAGTTAGAATTGAGGCCCAAATATCACTAGTGATTTACTTATTTAACGTGTTACGTGGTAAGAATCAAATCTTACTGATTTTATCTCAGATTAGCTTTTGTATTCCAAATGATACGCAGCTGCTGGGGAGGGCACCCCCTAAGCGCACGCACTAAATTGCAATGATGGGGAAATACTTTTTTATTTGTTCTTAAAAAGACAACTCTTGCATTAGGAATATACATCATGTGTCGCGGGGATTTTACAAACTTGCAAGAAACGAACACACAGAACAAAAATTTATGAATCACACAAAGTGTTGTCGCAGTAGAAAACAGCGTGGCGACCGCTTAAACCATTAGGCTAACCGTGTATTATGCACATACTAAATTCAATGTTATTATTATTTCAGAGGTGTGGATGAAATTTAAAAAACAACTGATTGAACTAGTAGCCCACCCAAATTAATCTTAGGAATAATAAAGGCTATGAAGATGATGATGGTGGTTTATTTAACTACAAATTAACAACGAGTAACATTTTCAGACTTTTCGTCGGAGCACCAAAAGCGGCAAACAAATTTAAAGACACAACTGGAGTTGTTTTTGTCTGTCCACTCCAGGACTTGGATGCTAAGCAAGTTATATGTGATCATCTAGGGTCAAGAGCTAGTGGAAGTCAACTGTTTATGCCTTATGATTTGAGGCACGATATGTGGTTTGGGGCCTCATTGGCGTCGCTCACAAACGACAGACTTTTGGTACGAATTTCATTTGTTAATAGACTATGAGCCCGTGTCGAAAATTGATGGGTCATCTGAACCACCAAGAGACCTTTTAAAAAGATACAGGGGCATAAAACAATAACATTCAGCACTATGCCGTCACTTGTAAGCTGTCCAAATGAGTACAGGTGAAGGGGAGGTGGTAGCAACCCTCGATGTTTCTCCCTTGTCACATGATTTTTATAAGGAGTTGCGGAATAATGTAATAAAAGAGGTATTGAAATTGTTTGGAACCGATGCCGTACAAAATAGTGCACCACAAAGTTTGATTTCTTTTTTGATTTCCCGGCGCTTCCCTCGGTTAATTTTTGTACGGCATCGGTTCCATACAATTTCAATACCTGTTCTAATCCATTATTCCGCAACGCTGTACAAAAATCATGCGACAAAGGAGAAAAATCGAGGTTGCTACCCCGTCCCCTTCACCTGTTACTCTGTTGGACAGCTTATAAGTGACGGCATAGTGCTGAATGTTATTTTTTATGCCTCTGTATCTTTTAATCCTGGTGGTTCACATGACCCATCAATTTTCTACAGGGGCCTGTAGTATATAAGTAAATAATTTAAAAATCGTAAGAGAATCATGCTTTGGTAGCACTGCAAAGAGAAGGACAACTTGAAACAAACATTATGCCAACCCGCCTGGCTTTCTAAGAAGGGATCTAGATCCAGAAGAGACTTTTACAGGCTGTTGATGTGAGTGAGTGAAATCTCTGGTTCCTGAACCTAATTTTCTAAATCTGGAGACAATCATAGGTAGGTAGTGCATTTGCAGACACAAAAGCGTTGCGGTCGCGTTTAGTTGCAAGTATCGGTGGTAACAACTTACCAGCAAGTGATTCATCTGTTCATGTGCTACACTTGATATTTGCGAAGGTTTTCTTAACCGCCAATACCAAATTTGCCATCTACAAGTACGATATCTGCTTAGATAGGTACATTCTTCATAGAAATAACATTTAGTCTACATTTACAGGTTACAGCACCAAGATCAACAGCATATTATGATTCCAAAAATTTACTTCTACACGGATCTGGTTATTGTCTATCATCGAGAAGATCGAGGATACTGGACCCTTTGGCAGACAGTAATATAGTTTTTCTATTCAAACAATATGTTTTAAATAAGACAATAGTCAAAAGTTCAGCTTGATACAAAAGTATTAAGTATTATTTAAAGTATTAATACAAAAAACTCTACTGCTGAAATGGTCTTTTCACGATTTTTCATTCGATGCCCATATTGCTAAGATATAAAAAAAAACCAAACCCCCTTTTTTTCTGTTTGTGGGTGCCATTTTGTAAATTTATATAGTTTAATTCTATCATAGATGAATTCAACGACACCTCAATATTATGCTTAAAATATTAGCTTTCATTACAACATACACTTCAAGTACACCAGTTTTTTTTAGCTCAACTAAATTATTATTATGAAACAAATATTTTATTTCTACAGGTGGTAGAATTGGTCACCAAGCTTTTGTGACAGATGGAACTAGAAGACAGTATGGTGCAACCAAGACCCATTTATATTATTATGCGCATGGGCAAGCTGGATTTTCAATGGCGGTCACGAAACTCAATACTATTGTACTTGGAGCTCCAGGACTACTACAATGGACAGGTTAACATAATTGTACTACAGAAATTTTCTGTTGACTATTGATAAGAAGTCTATAAGGCAAGCTACCGAATAAAATGTCTATTTTTAACCGACTTCAAAAAAAAGGAGGAGGTTATCAATTCCACTGTATTTTTTTTATTTTTGTTACCTCAAAACTTATGACTGGGTGAACCGATTTTGACGATTCTTTTTTCATTTGAACAGCTTTCAATATCTGCTTCCCGTGTTGTCCCATTTTAATTGATAAATTGAAGAATAACTCAATATCACGCTAGCCGATTTCGATGATTCTTTTTTTATTTGAAAGCTGGTGCTTCCCATTTCAATTTGGTCCGAATCTTGAAGTCGATATTTTTTAATTAAAATTTTTATAAGTGCAAATTGTAAGTTGGAATTCACAAAATAATTATAGCCTGAAATTATAATTTTAGGCATTTATAGTTATCGTCATCAGCCTATTGCAAGCTGCAATCCACTGTTGGATATAGGTCTCCCCGGTTTTTTGGTGTCAGTAAACATGTATGGGAAGAAATTTATCTATACTTAAAAGTGAAATCATGTCGTTTATAGTATTTTACAGACCTTTCTTGTCCAAATAATAACCAAATGTATAACAATAAAAAGATTAACATCACTGTACTAGACCAAGTTTTCTGTGATAGTATAGTCAAGATCCTTATCAGAAAGTAAATAATGCACTTGTTGATGTAAATTATCTGCAACAAAAAAAATAATTTGGTTTGTTTATTACGAAAATTACAGGTGGTGTAGTCACTTATAATTTTAATCCGAACGATTCTACTCCGTATGCAAATCTACAACCAATTGTAAATCCTTATTACACAATGGATTTGGAACCCGATGACTATTTCGGTAAGTTTTAACTATAGTTTAGAAAAGCTAAGAATAACACTTAAAGGCAAATCAAATATACAAAAATGTTGCATACACTGCGTGAATATATATAGGTGGTTACTGCATAAATAAAAAATAAATATAATTACATAAGTTGATAAAAATGCTATGCGCATTCCCCGAGTGCTACAAGTTTTTTTTATTATAATTTTACTTTCCAAATAGGACGAAACTAACGAAATGTCCTAAGCCAAATCACTTTTTAATACAGTTATTTACAATTAAAAGTGATGAAATCGTGTAAGAAAGAAGTTGTGTCAAGGATTGCATTCGAATAGATTGACTAGATTCTAAAAGTAGTCTTAAAAGCAAACCTATATTTTATTCCATTGAGAATTCGTCAACGTCGGATCTTCTATTGATAGATAAACTTAGACTGGCTTATATTCGTTCTATCTATTCCAGAGTTACTCACCTAGTTTCAGTCGTCATAATATAAAATGTATTATAATTTACCTCTTACATAAATATTATATGTATATCCGTGGGTATATCCAATACCTTTAAACGAGCAATTCTTTTATTATATTTATTTATTTTTTTAAAGACAACTCCCGCGTTAGGAATAAACATCCAGTGTCACGGGGGACTTAACAGACATACATGAAACGGACACAATTAACACCCAAACTCAGAACAACAATTTGTGGATCACACAAAGTGTTGTCCCGTGTAGAATTTGAACCCACAACACTTGGCGAATCGGCAAGCGGCGTGGTGACCGCCTAAACCACTAGGCCAACCGTGCAGTCATATTATCTGAATCTCGAAAATGATTCCAATGGTTTTCATGAAATATAATATGCAGGGGGTTTCGGGGGCGATAAATTGATATAGAGCAACGCATCGTAAATATATGCGAGCTCGCACGAATGCACCGCACGAACTTCCGATCTGATTCGTATCGTCTGTCCAAAATATGTATTTGAATAAAAAAAAAAATACCGAGCAAAGCTCGGTCATCCAGTTACTATTTACATACTCATGACTATACGATAGGAATATAGGAAACATAGTTATTTTAAAAACGCATTTTGACGACTATTAATTTAATTCCTCCTGCGTAAATTGAAGCCTATAAGAGTGAGTAAAACAGGTATTTTAGCAATTATATGTCAGATTCAAATATAATTCAAGGCCTATAAGCTT
Organism: Diaphora mendica; assembly: GCA_949125395.1. Lineage (NCBI taxonomy): Eukaryota > Metazoa > Arthropoda > Insecta > Lepidoptera > Erebidae > Diaphora > Diaphora mendica. The sequence continues at coordinate 25,554,718 of OX421319.1, forward strand.
GATAGCTTATAGGCCCGCCGATGCCTATGATAGCTCTAATTGGCTATCACCGATCTTTTTAACTGGTTATTTTATTTTTCATTTCCAGGCTACAGCGTTGACTCTGGTACTTTTGAGAGAAATGGTAGCGTACTCTATGTTGGCGGTGCTCCACGTTCCAATTTAGCTGGTGGAAAGGTAATTTGAAGAATACTTTTAGGAAAAAATATATGACCATAATTCCAATTGAAATTTACTTTCATCAAAGCACCTTTACATTTATTTCTTTGTGTCTAGATAAAGTTACTTGAAGCCTGTTTACCGACAAAAAAAATTAAAAAGTAATCTTTAAGGGTAATGATTTTATGATTTCAAAATATTAATATTTTGGCTGGAAAAGCTGCCTGAGCGACTTACAATATACGAATGAATTTTTCAGGTTTTAGTTTTTGAACCTCCAACTCAAGAGCCTCAAGCTTTGGACATTAAAGCAAAGCTTATGGGTCCGCAGATAGGTTCGTATTTTGGTGCGAGTCTTTGTTGTGTAGATATAAATGAAGATGGATTGGATGACTTGCTTGTTGGCGCTCCAACTTTCGTGAAAAATAACGGAGCCCTGCCTTATGACCAAGGAGCAGTTTTTGTATATATCACTAAAGAGGTAAATAGAGAATTATTTTAATGATTGATGGAGATGACCTTGTAATAAGCTCTCATACTATTATTTTTGTTTACTACCCCTAAAGTATGTTCACGTTAAGAAAATTGTATGTGTCGTTCAAACCTCCCAAATTATAATTTCGTAAACTTGAAACTTGATTGGTCAGGCCGTGTTAATTGAACAGTGTGACACTTTTAGCTTTAAAGGCATTAATATTCTTTAGATTATGCTGAACTTTTATGTCAGAACAAAATTTATGAAAGCGTTATACTACTTAATTTTATTAAATTTTATTGATAAAGTTATTCGGTCTTTCCAGTCTCCATCTGGATTCGTTTTTGAAGAATCTGGATACGTATACGGTTCTGGAGCAGATGGAGCTAGGTTTGGAACTGCGATTGCTGACCTTGGTGATATAAATGGTGATGGATTTAGAGGTAAATTACTGACGTGATTATTTAAAATACTCGCTACAACGAGAAGACTAATTTTATCATTTTGTATTTTAGATATTGCCATAGGAGCCCCTTGGGAAGAAAACGGTGCAGGAGCAGTATACATTTATATGGGTTCCGAAAATGGGTTGAGCAAGAAAAATGTTCAACGAATTCAGTCATCGAAGGCTTCAGGTTTTGGCTGGTCTGTAGCTAAAGGGGTAGATGTGGACCGAAATAAATGCAATGGTTAGTATTTGGTTTCATGACATCATACAGCTAGGTATTACAAACTTTTTATTAACTTGCTAAGTATGCTTGTATGTTTGGGTGGAATCTTGCAACTCAATTTTGAAGCAGATATCTTGCCGATTTTGCTGAAATTTTGCAAGCGTATGTATACAACGTGACAATACCGTGGGAGAGCCACGCTTCGGCATGAATGGGCCGGCTCGACCGGAGTGATACCACGGCCTCACAGAAAACCGGTGTGAAATAGTGCTTGCGCTGTGTTTCACCGAGTGAGTGAGGATACCAGAGGCCCATACCCCAACCCCTCCCCCTATCTCCCAAGCCCCCCCCCAACCCCCAAAGGCCGGTAACGCACTTGTGATGCCTCTGGTGTTCCGGGTGTCCATGGGCGGCGGTAATCGCTTATAATCAGGCAATACGTCTGCTCGTTTGCCGGTCTATTTCATAAAAAAAGAAAAAATACAATATTATATGGAGCTGATCTGATGCTGGAGCTGGAAGGTGGCCATAGGAACTCTGTAAAGAAACGTCGCAACATCATCGAGTTTGGACTCATTTGATTCGTCTCGAGGCATTCCAGTAAAAGCTTGTTTTTAAAAAGCTTTTTAATTTAATTTATTATGTAATTTATACTCTCGATTGTCGGCACTTAATGGAATTTGTTGTAATACATTCTAGAATGAAACTCATTTGTACTTATTCCACTATTTTAATTAAAGTTACACCTGACCGACTAACGGACCAACAAGACTACCGATTAACCTTTGAGGATGCCATAAGACTAAACCGGTCAGGTCTAACTTTAATTAAAATAGTGGAATAAGTACAAGTGAGTTTCATTCTAAAATGTATTAATTTATCATTTTTTTTATTAATGTTTTGTTGGTTTATAGATCTGGCGATTGGTGCATTCAATAGTCGCACTTCTTACCTCTACCGGTGTATTCCGACAATTCCGATTCACACTTTGATCAGAATACCTAAAGCCGTGAATCTACCACATAACGTCACAACATTTATAGCTAGTTTCTGTGTGACGGCACCTCCTATCAATTTTAAAACAGATTTAAAATTAAGTAAGTACATAATGTATGTCTAAATTAACTGGATATAATTAAGAAATCCCAACTATTTCAACAATATCCATAACATGTTGTCTAAGCATGATACCATATGATTATAGTCTAATACAGTTCCTTAAGGTTTATGAAGCCTCAAAAAATCTATGCTATCTATTTTCTTAATAACATTTTATACATATTTTTAATATATCGTTTTTTTTTCCTTTTTCAGAACTTATTGGCTCAATAAAAGCAGATCCGGAAGAAAACCGAGCTATAGTTATTGAAGATTCAACGTATTCTATAATAGCTACACCAAATAGTGAAGTGTGTGATCAAAGAACTATTTATGTAAATGTAAGCATACTATCAAATAATAAGTACAATTTCAAATACTGCTGAAAAGTATAGTCAATTTGAAATTGCAATAATTGCATCGGAGACAATAAAAAAGAAAGCAGGCTTGGTCTGTTTATTATGTTTTGCCATAATTTACTTGAATTGTATGAATATACAAAATACGCATATATTTTTAAAAGAAAATGGGTTTTACTTTATTTAAAACTAGCAAGCCCTTCGCATTTTTTTTTTATATTTGTGTTGATTGAATTTAAGGTAAATTGAAGTTTACGATTTATCACGTATTAAAAAAAACTACTTACTAGATTTCGTTCAAACCAATTTTCGTTGGAAGTTTGCATAGTAATGTACATCACATATTTTTTTTAGATTTATCATTCTCTTATTTTAGAAGTTACAGGGGGGGGGGGGGACACGCATTTTACCAGTTTGGAAGTGTCTCTCGTGCAAACTATTCAGTTTAGAAAAAAATTATATTAGAAACCTCAATATCATTTCCGAAGACCTATCCATAGATACCACACATGTATGGGTTTAATGAAAAAAAAAATTTTGAGTTTCAGTTCTAAGTGTGGGGACCCCCAAAATTTATTGTTTTTTTTCTATTTTTGTGTGAAAATCTTAATGCGGTTCACAGAATTCATCTACTTAACAAGTTTGAACATTATAGGTCTTATAGTTTCGGAAAAAAGTGGCTGTGACATTCGGACGGACAGACAGACAGACAGACATGACGAATCTGTAAGGGTTCCGTTTTTTGCCTCTGGCACGGAACCCTAAAAAACCTTCCTCAAAAATCACTATCTATTGGTAAAAACCGCATCTAAATCCGTGCAGTAGCTTTTGAGTTTATCACGAACAGACAGACAGACGCGGCGGAGGACTTTGTTTCATAATATGTAGTGATAGTGATAATATTTATTTAAATAATATTACAGGAGACAGCTGATTTGCTTAAACCGATGATTTTAACATTTGAAGTCGAAGGAGACGAGTTAATGAAAGGTAATTATTATGTAATTAGTTAATTTACAAAATCATGATGTAGCATTGTTTGTGCTTATGCCCCCTGTATCGGTAGATCCCAAATACAGTTAGAAGGAAATAGTGTGATCAAATCTAATGACTATCTCTCTATAATCTATATATGTATATAAAAATGAATCGCCGAAATGCATGTACGCGCATAACTTCCGATCGGCTGCACCAAATTAAATAATTATTTTTTATGTGTTCGTTATTGTTAGGACAAGGTTTTTGTACAAGAACAATTAAAAGATAACGGCAAAAGTCTATTTTTTGTCCGCGAACGTACACTGGCTGTGGGAAGCTGAGACAGATATGTAAATATAGCGGTACGAAGTTCGCCGGGTCAGCTAGTATATATATGTGTCTCAATTTTAGAAGATTCAACAACATTTCTGATTGATGCTGCTCGACTGTCTGATGATTCAATATTGAAGACATCATTTCTTGTTCAATTGATGAGGGATTGCGGTGATGATCTACTTTGTTCTCCTTGGCTTACTATGACTCTAGAAGCTTTAGATAAGTAAGTGATTTTAAATAGAATCTACGTAACTATTCTTAGAAAGTTAAGTTTAAAACCAGCTTAAAGCTTTTATTATCAAAAGGATTTCTCTTCCCTTGTGTGTGTTTTTTTATATATTTTTTTTTATATCTAGTCTAATAAAAGAATGTTTATTCTAGTTTCACTCCACCAATTTCTTACAAATTTCGATTTTTAATACTAAAATGTATTAAGTTTTGTAACCAAAATATTAGAACAGCCAATTTCAGTTGTCTTAAAATATTAAGCATTTTATTCTTGATCTTTATTTAAAAGATTATAATATATGAACACAGTTTAAAAATATCAGTACAAATTTGAATGAATGTATAAAATATAATACTAAAGAGTTTTATGGTTGCCTGGTAATTTCACGGTTGCCTGCAAAAGATTGCCTTAAGCAATAATGTCGCCAATTGTATATTGACTTAACATTAAGTTATATACTTAGATATCTTTCTTTTTATGTATGGTCCTGCCAAAATGACTCTACTCTGCCTGATAGAGAGCATAAGCAGAATCCAAGAGTGGTGGTCACCATACTCATTGCGAATACAGACAATGCATCATGGTGAACCACACTATGGCGGGCTAGTGATGCTTCTGCCTCATTGAACCTCCGGCCTCGCACTCACCAACGAAACACGACAGGACGAACGCTGTCATTTTACGTTGATCCTCTGTGTAGGGATAGTACTATCCCGAAGTACTTCCCCGGTCGAGCCGGGGTCCTAGTCGAACCTGTAAAATCTGGTGTACAATAAAGTGTTTTTTTTTTTTTTTTTTAATGTTTTAAGCCCATTCATACCCGGCTCCAACCAAACATTCGGAGTAAAACTTACAGTTATGAACGAAGAAGAACCTGCTTATGGTTTGAAAGTTAAGATATCTCTTCCAATGCATCCAAAGAGGATCCCGGGTGAATGCTCCTTCCAAGATTTAATGATGTCATGTGATTTCCCGCAACCATTTTTGAGGAACGATGAAATAATTTGGGAAATTGAATTAGAATACAATTTGAATATCACTGAAGATATAGATTTGATAGTTATTGCGGAATTGAGTGATATGTTCAAGAGAAATATTTCTCATAAGACTGTTGATGAAATGTTTATTAACGTTACACCAGAAGCTAACTTCACTGTAAGTGGGTAAGTGTCTGAAAATTTACTTATGTGGCGACTTCCAAATACAATGAAAAGTATATTACTGCCTCGTTGGTCTCGCGGTTGGCGTGTACGACTGCTGATCATGAGGTCTCGGGTTCGATTCCTGGGTCGGACCAAATGTTTGTATGATCTACAAATATTTGTTTCGGAGTTTGGGTGTTTTCTATCTATAATATGTATGTATTTACAAAAAAAATGTATATATGTATTTGTATCAGTTGTCTAGTACCCATAACACAAGCTCTGCTTAGCTTGGGACTAGATGGCGTTGTGTGTTAAAATGTCCAAAAATATTTATTATTATTTATTATTATTATTATATACTTTAGCACTTTAGCAACAGCTGTAGGGCCGCGATACATAATCATCTTGCCTCGCCGGAGGGTCTTTGGCGATTTTAGAAAAATTTGTTTAATTGTATTTTTTTTCTATTTTTGCTTCTTTTATTTTCTTAAATTAATGAATCATCTTTTTTTTTTATATTAATCTTCTTGTATTGTTTATAGGTATTTGGTATCGATGTGCAACAATAAAAAGTGATCTTTTTTTTCAGAAAATCTACGCCAAATGCTTCTTTAACTATTTTGAGGGAAAAGCTATCAGCTGCTACTGGTGTCTCATTCAAACACTATTTTGAGGTAATTAAAAAAAAGAGTATGTGCATAAGATCGCATGGCAGATTTAAAAAGTTCATTAGCAATCGTAATCTTATTTCGTACCAATGATATCTATTAAAACGTTCACTGCGTTATGAGGTCGAATGAGCTTCATGCGAGACTTCTCGCAGGTGCGGCTGTCAAACTCGCCTTCTTTCACTCTGTGCGGGTGGCGACTTTATTAACATTTCAATGAGTACAATCGAGACAAATATATATAATTGTTTTTTTTTATGAAGCACCGAACTGCACCGTGACCCCAAGTCACTGTGCAGTTATAACTATATGAGGTTTAATAGATCCCATACCCACTGAACTGAAATTAATTTCGTCTAGTGCGAAGAGAGGTATAATCTACCTCAAGAATTGCAGGCCCCATAGCCGCACAGAATGAAGCGCGGACGGGGGGGCCACCGCGCATCCTAGTCTAGTGTAGTGAAAAGTATCGATACGGAAGCACATTGGTTTTTGTGTTATGGATCGATCAAGATCGATTCAGATATGTGAAGTGGATTGGATGAAGGTAAACTGTTAAATTATAGAAAAGAGTTGCAGACTTCATTTACTCCAGTCAGAAATACTGCTGTGCAAAAGGTAAACATTTTGAAAAATATTCAAATTTGCGTCCCATCTAATGCAAAGTCAGAGAATGAGACCGATGGTGATTCTAAATTCGATATTTTACCCCCAGTAAGATACACCGGAAAATCTGTCACCAGACTAAACAAGACATATAGTGTCCTCTAAAATACAGGAGTACAAAATTCAAGCGTTTCATGTAACCCCATGTTGCCAGCATCAACTCAAAAATTCAAACGAGAGAATAACTGCAACCAATGCCAGGCGTCTTCCCCTGATTCTTTGAATATTTTTGGCGAAACAAGCAGGTGTTCGTCTTTGAGTAATAGTTCATATTCTAATTTGCTACCCTTGAAGCTAAGTGAAGAAAATATGTAAAAAAATTATAAAATCAACTATGTCAAAATTTGCTAAACTTCAAAATAAGAAAATGTCTATAAATATCGTTCTTTTTTGTGTCCAGTGTGCCAAATCCTTTTGCTTTCCCAGTTGTATTATCGTAACTGCGACTCTCTTTTATTCCCATCCCTAGTCGAGTCCATGTTAGTCGAGACACAAATCGAACTTTGTACCGGTGCGATGCGAGGCAGAACAGATGTCATATTTTTTTCTTTTACTCAATACTGAAATGTGATAACCGTGGGCGGAGCCGGATTTCACATTAACAATCATCTAACTATATAATAGTAGAGTTTCAAGCAATATGGCAACATATGAACTGTATTTAAGGTGTTTTTTGGAAACAACTTTTTGTGAGGTTTAAAAGGTCTCAAACGCACTGTAAAGAAGTTCAACTTTGCCTCGAAAAGACCTCAAACCTTGTGTTCTTAGACCATGTAATGGGTAACTTCAAAACATTTTTTGAAAACTAGCAAAACTGTTTTTTATAGATAACAAATCTGGGGCCTTCTGATTGGCCTGCATTAGCTGTCCGAATTGCAATTCCTGAAAAGGTAGATATCTTCTTCTTCTTTAATTTCTGTCTGAATATTTAACAATTCAAAGCAAACAAAAAAAGCACAGATTTCAACTATTTCTACTTATTGATACAACTTATCACCGCTGAGTATAAATGTTGTAGAAACATGCATAAAGAAATCTAAATTTAGTATTACAATATTCAGTCTTATCGCTCACGACGATCTCTTCTAGACAACCTATGTACGGATATTGTAAAATGTGATTTTGGGTAGTCGGTGATTTACTTTTATATTATTTTAAATAATATATAGTTACTCATATATATTTACCGTATATGTACATGCACCCAACACAAATACATACACAAATGCAAATACTAAACCCATGACGTAACACACAGAAACAACAATAAAATATTCCTCTAACAGCCTTAATATTATCAAATAACTAGCTGTGCCCGCTACTTCCTACACGTGACATTTGGATTTTCAAGTTACTTTTAATTTTTCACCGTTTAAACCTTCCCTGGACTACGAAAAACATTTCAAAATCAAAATCAACTAAATCGGCCTAGCCGTTCTCGAGTTTTAGCGACACAAACGAACAGCAATTGATTTTTATATATAAGATAAGTCTTATGTATCTCTATTTTGTAACAGATAAATCTGTCAGCTCCTATAAAGGGCTGTGAAGAATCAGATGTTGGATTTGAATGTTTGTGGTCGATACCGGCTATGGTATCCTTCCCAGTGTCAATCCCACTGGTAATGGATCTTAATATTGAAGGTTAGTAAAACGCTTTGTTTAGTTAATGACTGATTGTCCGGATGGATAAGTGCTTTAAGGGGAGCCCTCGCCGCTTACTACTACGATGGAGGTTCAAGTCACATATAGTACAATACTTTATGTGATCCACAAATTAACTTATTCTTTGTGTCTGCCTTATATTTCTTTCACTACGTAAACAATATAATCTATCTATCTATATATATAAAAGAGTAATGTGACTGACTGACATACCCAGAGATCAACGCACAGCCCAAACCACTGAAGCTAGAATCCTGAAATTTTGCATGTAGGTTCTTTATATAACGTAAGTGAGCACTAAGAAAGGAATTTCAGAAATTCCACCCCTAAGGGAGAATCAGGGGATGAAAGTCTGCGTGAGCGAAGCCACGTGTAAAAGCTAGTATAATATATTCCTATATATAGTCGTCCACACAAAAAAAATAGTAAATTTACATTTAAGTTACATTTTGTACGTTGTAAAATACACACATCAAAAGTGTCTAGGGATCAACATATGTGTCTAGAGATCAACATATATTTTTGCAATAACTTTTCTCCTGATTGATATTAATTAAAATTTTCTTTAAGGATTCATCAAATAAAGTGTTTTCGTTTGTCACAGTAACGATAAACCAAGTCACCTTTGCATTAATAAAGAAATTTGCCATTTTCCTAATAAAAGGATTTTTGACATTTGAACCACTAACATTAAAGTTCGAAAAAAAGACTGAAATAACAGTTTTCTTAAAAATTTTATTAGGTAACTTAAACAATTAATAATCCGTGTTTCTACCGCGAACACTAAACACACAAGAACATCGGTTTGGCATACTCAAAATGAGTTCATCCGAACACGCTGTGGAATGGCCGCCCATGTACGTTGCAACAACAAAAAAAGGTCTTCTTGCGACTGGATACCCTCCATATTCGGCAGAGCTCTTCTCTGTAGCATATCCCATGCATGCTCAATCGGGTTCAAGTCTGGCGACTGAGCAGGCCAGGGCCAAAGCCACATCTCAATCTCAAGAAATCCGCATAAAAATGCTTGATCCCTAGACACTTTTGATGTGTGTATGCTACTCAATTTCTATCTGTTCCAACTTTGGTTAAAATCGTTCATCAGACTGTTAACAAACTGACAGCTACCTGTAGTAAAGTAAATATGATCAAACTGTATCACTCAGCTTAAGTTAATATTAACCATATTCTCTGTAAATCTACTATTCTTTTAAATAATAAGGAAGCCAAAATGAAGTTAAAATTTGCCTATTTTGTAGCTTTTAAGTTTTTTTTACTTTTCAGGGGACTTTTTAAAACAAAATTTAACATACAATGCTACAACTTCAATTCAGATCTACTCTAAATCGGGGATGAAACAAATGTAAGTAGTTAGTACTACGATAGTTATATACTAAGTATTTTAAGTGTAGGTAATATTTTAAGCAGGCCTGTAGATCAATTAGTATTAACTCAAGAGCATTATTTTTCAAATTCACGTAAATCTTTAAGCAGGTTGTTGTTGTCCTCACCATCAGTCATTTTGAATTCTATTTCTCTTTTTAATTTATGCCTGTTAACTTTTACAGCGCTTTTGAAGTAACCACGACGTTGAAACTAGAACCAGCAAACATTATTTGGTACATAGTCGTACCTTGCATTTTTATAGGGTTGCTTCTGCTTGCAATTATTGTACGGATTCTACATAAAGTAAGTTTTTATCCTTTAAACTGAACTAATATAATGGTCCGTACTCACATACGGTATTACTCGATAGTTTTACTCCAAAACGAGTAGAAATTAACGTGTGGACCGCAAAACTCACAACTTGAAGGATTGCATTGAGCCAGCTCGATCTCTTTTTACGTTTCTCCTTTTAATGTTCTTTAATTCTTTTATTTAAGAATTGCTAGACTTGCTAAATGTAGCCACCGTCTCCTTTATTGACAACAGACATCTTTTGGCTCTAACGGTTCGGTGAATAACGAGCCAAAAGATGCGTTACTCGATCGATGAATGCTGAATGTGTGGACAAAAGCCCATGCCGTGGTTTTTACTCGACATGTTTGCTCGATCGAGTAAAACCGTATGTGAGTACTTATCATAATACGTATCTGTCTCTGTGACCTTATTTACTAGCTAAAACTTCTAAGGTGATTTTTTAAAGTTCGTTATAGAAAGTGAAGAGACAACTATTGGGAAAAAGGACAGAAAGATAATCAATGACGAAATCAAACTTTGTTTTAAAATGTTTTAAAATGTTGTAAAAACAAGTGTAAATGTTATAGCTAGAATTTTGGTTCATTGCATTTGTTTATTAAAATACACACATCAAAAGTGTCTAGGGATCAAGCATTTTTATGCGGATTTCTTGAGATTGAGATGTGGCTTTGGCCCTGGCCTGCTCAGTCGCCAGACTTGAACCCGATTGAGCATGCATGGGATATGCTACAGAGAAGAGCTCTGAAGAATATGGAGGGTATCCAGTCGCAAGAAGACCTTTTTTTGTTGTTGCAACGAACATGGGCGGCCATTCCACAGCGTGATTTGGATGAACCCATTTTGAGTATGCCAAACCGATTCTTGTGTTGTTAGTATTCGCGGTAGAAACACGGATTATTAATTGTTTAAGTTGCCTAATAAAATTTTAAAGAAAACTGTAATTTCAGTCTTTTTTTCGAACTTTAATGTTAGTGGTTCAAATGTCAAAAATCCTTTTATTAGGAAAATGGCAAATTTCTTTATTAATGCAAAGGTGACTTGGTTTATCGTTACTGTGACAAACGAAAACACTTTATTTGATGAATCCTTAAAGAAAATTTTAATTAATATCAATCAGGAGAAAAGTTATTGCAAAAATATATGTTGATCCCTAGACACATATGTTGATCCCTAGACACTTTTGATGTGTGTAATTTTTGTTTTGTTCTGAAAGTATTATATGATTTTTTTATAGAATAGGGGGCAAACGAGCAGACGTATCGCCTGATGGGAAGCGATTACCGCCGCCCATGGACACCCGTAACACCAGAGGGGTCACAAATGTATTGCCGGCCTTTGGGGGATGGGGAAGGGGATGGGGCGAGGGGTATGGGCCTCCGGTATCCTCACTCACTCGGTGAAATACAACGCAAGCGCTGTTTCACACTGGTTTTCTATGAGGCCGTGGTATCGTTCCGGTCGAGCCGGCCCATGCATGCCTAAGCGTGGCTCTCCCACGGTCAAATATATTTTTGTACTTTTAGAATTATAATAATAATACGATATTATTTAAATTTATATTTAGGAGCTGAAGAATATAATAAATTTCACGTGCCTTAAAAGATATGAATAATTTATGCATATATTTTTCAGCGCGGTTTCTTCTTAAGAAAGAAACATGAGATGCTACAACGGGAGAAGGAAAACCAACCACTACATGAATCTTCACCCGAGGGTGGCAATGATGACGATGAACATGAAAGACTTGATACAAATGCAGAGCTTTGATCTTACAGTTAAAATCATTATAATTATAGTTTTAAAAAATTACAGTGTAATACAACTAAGTGAAGAAAAGGACAGAGCTAGTGAATGATGTCACAAACTCTGCCATGAGGGTTGTCACCTTTTTTTGTAACTTTTTCATTCTTTTATTTAGTTAACCTTCCTGCAATTACATAAGGCGGAGCAAATCATCCTTTGATAAAAATTGTTCGTCTATCTTTTGGGTACACTACCTTTTATTTTGGGAACATTGATTCAAGACTTTTCTTCTTTCTAAAAATCTGTTTCTTCTTTCTGAAAATATTGATTCTTATATTTCTTCTGAAAATTAGTTTATTACTAAAACACAAACCAAAAATAAAATTATATATATAATATCTATTGCCTAATATTTTGTTATGCCAATAAAATTTGTTCATTGGTTACCTAATAATATTGATCTTTCGTTTATTGAGAACCCTGTTCTCCTAATGTTAAAAAAGATGTGTGTCAAAGAAGTGTGTGTGAAAGACCTCTTTGATAAATGTTTGACAACCCTAGCCTAGCAACTATTGTGACGATTATGAAAAAACTATCTGTTAAATTTTACTTCTACTGTATTTAATAAATTTAGTAAATTAAATAAGTTACTTTAAGAGTAAATTAATTTTAAACTGATCTCACTTTATACCTTGTATATTGCTGTATATAGCTTTATGAAAACATTTTTTTTTACTTTTAAGTATTATTGAATTTTATGTGTTAAATTTATATTCTATAATTAATAAATTTTAATATACTATTATATTATTTCGCTGTGTAAATAATCAGACTTTCCTAAAAATGTCCCACTATCCCACTCTCTCGAAGAGCAAGTACACTAACACAAATGCATAGGTACTCTTTGTTTATTGATAGCTAATAATATATAACGTACAGTTAATATTTCACTTTGCCGGCTCAAATTCAAAATGTACCTGAATTTACAAAATCCTTTAAAGTTTACCGAATCACAAAAATATTCAAATCTAGCCTTTTTGAAGCAATAGCTGTTTGCACAACATGCGATTTGAAACGTCGGAGTTATTGGTTTAAATATGAGATTTACATATCTATCCACTGAATTCCGGCATTCGTCGGTTCAAAATCTGTTTTGGCACAAGTTTGCCGACCTATTGTAGCGGAGATAGGGGCTTGCGATTGCTTCCGGGAATTGCACACGTTTCTTCATTTACGTAATATACATACATACATATATGATTATTATTCTGTTTGGCGTTTCTAAAAACCATGTTTATGCAAAAAATATCTTGTTCCTGTTCAAAGGTGTCTAACAGAAGACAACATAATAAGTAATTTCACACAGAAACGCAATACTTTCTTATATTTTCAATGTTATAAAACGATATTTTACGGAGAACAGTGTCTACTAACATCTTTTTTGTTTGACCATAGTGTTTGAACAATAAACGCCAGCATAGACAATTATTTACTTTAGCACAGTTATTACAATTATTCCAACAGTTACTATCAAAAATCTATTGATTAATTAATTGTCTCAAACATTTATCTTTAAATGTTCTTATTTGACAAAAAGTTACTTCATTTTGTCAAAACGCATATAAAACCATGATAAAAAGCCTCCGTCAGGTTCGAAACATAATATTAAAGAATATCTATGTATTACCTGACCCGACAAACTTCGTACCGCCATTTCTTCCTTTGGTAAATATTTTTTTAATTTTTAAAACTTGTTTTAGTAATTATGCCTGCCTCAGGTTCCCACAGATATTGTAGATAGACACACAGACAACAATGGCAAAATAATATATTAACTTTTTTGGTTATTTTCTAATTTTTTGCTTCGCAAACCTTGTCTTAACAATAACAAAAACATAGGAAAAAGAATTATCCAATTTGATACATTCGATCGTAAGTTATGCGTGTACATACATTTCGGCGATTTATTATTATTTCTATAGAAGATGTATGTATGAATCTATCAGATTTTAAATAATACAACCATAACCACGATTTCAACTTTCAAATTTATTACATAACACAAAACACAGGAAAGTTAATTTGACTCCTTAAAACTTATTTTAAACAAAGTGCCAATGACTTCAATGAACGTTATAAGAAATTTTCCTATACATTAATCCCGGCACATTTACTTCTCCTATAACCACAGGAATTTCTACAGTCGCATCTCTGTGAGGAAAAGGAAATTTTAATGCCACATTTAGTTTATATTATTAATATGTTATCTTATCAAATTCTTGAATGCTGTATAGAGTATACTATATTATATAGGTAGGTACTATGTTCTATTTACTCATAGACATACTTTCTTGTATTAATATTTTGACATGTTGGTACTCCGGTACGAATTGTTGATTACTATTATTTAATATGTTGTATTGTATTATGTTATATACTACTAGCTGAACCCGCAAACGTTGTTTTGCCATAAAAAAAATTGGGGTATAAAAAATAGATGTTGGTGGATTCTCAGACCTACCCGATATGCACACCAAATTTCATAAAAAAGCGGTCCAGCCGTTTTAGAGGAGTATGGTAACTAACACTGACACGAGAATTTTATATATAAGATGAATTATATTATCTGGCGACTAGAACCAGCGTATTTCAAATATTGACTATTCATAAGTGCCTGTTTAATGTGCCTATTTGAATAAAAAACTTTTGACTTTGACTTTGAGAGTTAAATTTGACTCCTTGAAACTTATTTTACAACTTCAATAAACGTTATAAGAAATATTGCTATACATTAATCCCGGCACATTTGCTTCTCCTATAACCACGGGCATTTCTACAGTCGCATCACTATGAGGAAAGGGAAATTTTAATGCCACATTTAATTTGTATTCTCTCATTAAAATTCTCGAATGCTGTATTGAGTATAAGTTTTCCAAAGTCGCCATAATATAGTACAGCTCAGTAATACAGTTGCCTTGTATCTCTCGTGATTCTCCAACACTTCATTCTACTACTTGACGTTGCACATGCTTATGCTTATTATCTGATGTGTATGTTGTTTGTCTAATAAGCTTAATTTGGAGACAAATTATAGGTAGGTTTGTGGCATTGCTGACTACACATTTCAGTTTAATTTCTCTCCAGCCTCCAAAAAAGTTTTTTTCAATTTCTATCTTCAGGTCCACTGTTTTCTTTATCGTAAACGGTCTCTTTGTTAATCCGAATACCAAAGGTTCTGCAGAACAGCGTTTAACAATACCACGAACTTGTATTAAAATCCAGCGTTAGATATTTCAGCAACCACTTTGTATTTTATTTTACATATTTTGTCCTTGAACGAAGATGGGAGATCTGGTGGAAGTCGAAACTGAAATGGTAAATCGTGCACACCTGCCAACATTGGATTTTCAGTTATTGTTAGTAACATCTTGTTTATGGATACGTATTTTTCTTTGCCGTGGTATAAAGTCGAATTATTGCTTTTACTTAGAACACATGATTCAGTCCAAGAGCATTTGCCTTTGCCTTTTGAGGATACGTTTATAAATGGGAATTTCTTCGGTTTGTTCATAACACATCATAGGACTCGATACACCGTTTCTCCGCTTCTGAAAATCCCATCGCTGTTTTGTGTCAGTATTATTTGATATTCAAGTCCTATTTTGTAGCTACTATTGCTTATCACAAATAAACTAGAATGATATTATATTCGAAGTAAGCTGGTTTTTAATAGCTTGTAAGAATGACCTTAAGAGTGAGTCACTACTTGCAAAGAACAATTGACATCTGTTTACAAATAACATTTTTTAGATTGTTACTATCCAATGCCAAATAAACAACTAATATTTATTATAGAGATTGAGGTATGCCACCCAAATATTTACAGATGATGTGATTGGGGAGGGAAATCTTTGACCTGCAATTCATTTTATTGAACCAGCGTTAGTTTGCAGCTCTTCCCGCGTGTGTAGCGTTACAGAGTAGCCTATCTTTCTCAAGAATTAAAGTATCTCCATGTCAAATTTGATTGACATCGGTGTAGCGGCTTAGTTAGTATGGATTTGCTATTAAAATAATTCTCTTTAATTTAGAGTTGCCATTACACACATTGCTGTATTGCTACATTCATGTGATAAAAATTGTTGTTAATAAACAAAAATGTTCATTCTTACTTTCTCATTTTTTTTTATGGAATAGGCGGGCAAACCAGCAGACGTATCGCCTGATGGTAAGTGATTACCGCCGCCCATGGACACCTGCAACACCAGAAGCGTCACAAGTGCGTTGCCGGCCTTTGGGTGATGTGGAGGGAGATAGATAGGGGGTTGGGGTATGGGCCTCCGGTATCCTCACTCACTCAGTGAAACACAGCGCAAGCACTATTTCACACCAGTTTTCTGTGAGGCCGTGGTATCACTTCGGTCGAGCCGGCCCATAGATGCCGAAGCGTGGCTCTCCCACGTATAATATTTAATTCAATGTTTAATATTTAATTTGAATCTTAAAAGCTATTTTAGATATTAAGTGGACTGTTTCTTGAATAGACAACTTATGTATATCTACATATACACGAGTTCCTAAAATACAATCAGTTTTTTCGTTAATTTTTCTAGGATTTATTTACAATCTAGAGAAAATGAGCTCTTTAATTTGACAATATATTGTTTAAAACAAAAGACAAAAAGTCAGATAATTTTTGTTTGAGTAAAATTTATTCTATTAAAACCGGCCAAGTGCGAGCCAGACTGGCGCACCGAGGGTTCTGTACAAATCTGTAGGTAGTACCCTGTAGGTTTTGATTCCCTTGCGAGTGTCGAAAATTTGCAGCATAAATGCAGCGTATCTTTTGATTGCGTTGGCTTAGGAGTTTGATTTTTTTCACAGCTCCAAGGGACAGTAGACCTGAGTATTTGATATGAATTTCAGCTTGATACCTCCACGGGTCGTTGAGAAAAAGGGTTTTCACAGACAGACAGACGGATATCAAAGTGATCCTATAAGGGTTCCGGTTTTTAACCGACTTCAAAAAAGGAGGAGGTTCTCAATTCGACCGTATATATGTTTTTTTCTATGTGTGTTCGCGGATCACTTCGTCGTTTATGAACCGATTTTAATGATTTTTTTTAATGGAAAGGAGATATCCCAACGGTGGTACCATGATTAGGGCACTAAGATCTGATGATGGCATCCAAGAGAAATCGAGTCGAACCTTGAAGTCGGTTTTTATTTTGTTAAAATTTAACTTGTTCCTTTTGAGGTAGTAGAGCCACGCTGATTTCAGCACGAATGGGCCGGCTCGACCGGGGCGGTACTACCCTCGCACAGAAAATCAACGTAAAATGACCACGTTCGTGCTGTCGTGTTTCGTTGGTGAGTGCGAGACCGGAGGTCCAATTAGTCTAGTCAACAAGTTCCATACTTGTTGACTAGACTAAAAGATGCAGCAGCATCACTAGGCCGCCATGGTGTGGGTCGCCATACTGCATTGTCTGCATTCGCAGTGAGTATGGCGACCAATACTCTTGGATTCTGCTTATGCTTTCCATCAGGCAGAGTAGAGTCATTTTGGCGGGCCATACGTAAAAAAAAAATGGTACGGAACCCTAAAAATCAAAAATCAAAAAGCTGACGAATGAAGAACTGACTTTTTTCATGTATCTCATCGTCTCACCTGAAAAACGTCCACTACTGGACTTAGGCCTTCCCCAAGATTCCCCACAACAACCTTAATTAAAACCGAGCACACAGTAAGTGGTGATATGATACGATAATGAAGCCATACAGTTACTGATTCCATAATATCCAGTTTTTCATTGAAAAAACTTACAGACCGATCGATCTTTTATTCCCTGTTGCATTTTTAATTTTCTCATTTACAATTCACAGATATACTTGACAAATATAGACAAAAAAAAACTTGAGAGGTGTCAAGGGATATCCGGATGGAAACAAGTTTATATATTTTTTATTTTTGATATGCCAGGCTATAGAAAATATACCTACTATAAAACAATATATTACTATAAAACAATACAATAACACGTTGGGCCAAATAAACGATTATTCTATTCTATTCTATATTTTCTGTAAATAAATGCAGAAAGCCAACATCACGTGGTATTCCCAGGCGGTCACCCATCCAAGTACTAACCACGCCGGATGTTGCTTAACTTCGGTGATTGGACGAGAACCGGTGTATTCAACATGGTATGGACGTTGGCAATCAGGTTGTTATATTTAACGTTGAGTATCCAGCACTATGACGTCAAGTCAATATTAAAAGTGTCGAAAGTGTCGTTACAACTTTTTGTCTTAACCAGTCTAGCCCCTTTCGCAAGGCGCGGTAAGGAACTTCGTTCTAATATTAAACTCAAAACACTCACATACTGAGTCTTGTGCTTCACTACTAGTATTAATTACTATCATCTCATACGGCTTAGTAAGGTCTCAACCGTTACTATTTACTTTCAGCTAATTACAACTGCGCTAAATATCCGCAGCGGCACGGCAGCTAATCCGGCTTTGTCGGAAGCTGGGGGCGGTTATTGCGATCTTGAAGTGGATTACTAGCTGTATATTGCTGTGAAATTAGTGTTATTTAACTTAACTACTAAACGCATTTATATTTTACTAAAATACAGTTTTTAACTATCAATATTCACTCAGATCATAGAGTTTGAAAGAATTTATGAAGCGATTGGATATGAATTTTTACGAAATCTAATGTAACTATGTTTGATTTTTAGGATTACTCTAAATTTTTTTGTCTATTTAACAATTTATCTTTTTAATTGTTATCTGCTCGGAAACCAATCAGTTAACAAACATGGGGGAGAAAAGTACTAAATTGCTTTTTCTTTCCTTCCATTTTATTTCCTCGCTGTATGATTTTTTCTGTGAGGTTGTGGGGGAACGGGTGTCATGTCCCACCAACACAAAGGGAGGATCCTGCAACCAGGCGAGGTGATCATGCCTGGTGGGCCACGGCCCAACGGTTGATGTTGGGAGGTTGTATATATGTTGATTGGCGCGAGAACTTCTATTGCGCGATTCAGGATTGAAATTAACGGAGAGACATCTCTCCCAAGTGTATACACAGTACTGAATCCCAACGTCGTCGGCCCATTAACTTTATCGCTCCATCCATTTTGGCAACGCACTTATGACTTTTAAGTTTTTTATCCAAGGACGATAGTAGTCACTTTCCGTCCCGTATTTACATCATTTACATCACATATTTAACTATACCATGAAAAATGGCCATTCAGTAGTTGGAAAGGCAATTAAGACAGAGCTGGCCATATATTATAAAAACATGTATCACATTTACTTAAGCTATGCATCTGATATATTCTTACAGCAGATTTCCTATCTCTCTACTTGCTAGTAGCAATGACACAATATCGTCAGTGCTAGTAGCAAACCGATAACAGCTCCAATAAGTCAACATGAAGTCATTATTCGAAACTGTCGTGAGACTAATTCTATCATGAGCACGTATCTGAGGCTACAATGAATTCTATTGCATTACCAACTACACACATCAAAAGTGTCTAGGGATCAAGCATTTTTATGCGGATTTCTTGAGATTCAGATGTGGCTTTGGCCCTGGCCTGCTCAGTCGCCAGACTTGAACCCGATTGAGCATGCATGTGATATGCTATAGAAAAGAGCTCTGCCGAATATGGAGGGTATCCAGTCGCAAGAAGACCTTTTTTTGTTGTTGCAACGAACATGGGCGGCCATTCCACAGCGTGATTTGGATTAACTCATTTTTGAGTATGCCAAACCGATTCTTGTGTTGTTAGTGTTCGCGGTAGAAACACGGATTATTAATTGTTTAAGTTACTTAAGAAAATTTTAAAGAAAACTGTTATTTCAGTCTTTTTTTCGAACTTTAATGTTAGTGGTTCAAATGTCAAAAATCCCTTTATTAGGAAAATGGCAAATTTCTTTATTAATGCAAAGGTGACTTGGTTTATCGTTACTGTGACAAACGAAAACACTTTATTTGATGAATCCTTAAAGAAAATTTTAATTAATATCAATCAGGAGAAAAGTTATTGCAAAAATATATGTTGATCCCTAGACACATATGTTGATCCCTAGACACTTTTGATGTGTGTAGTTGTACGGAGTTTTGCACTCGGATTCTGACAGGATGAGCTGCGCAACAAATAATCTAATGAAATGTTAGGTCTTTTATTAAGTCATAGTTTAGGATGGAGCTACTAATCTCCTATATATATTAAAGAGGAAGGTGACTGACTGACTGACTGACATACCCGGAGATCAACGCACAGCCCAAACCGCTGAAGCTAGAATCCTGAAATATTGCATACAGGATCTTTATATAACGTAAATGTGCACTAAGAAAGGAATTTTTGAAATTCCACCCCTAAGGGGGTTAATCAGGGGATGAAAGTCTGCGTGAGTGAAGCCGCGTGCAAAAGCTAGTATTATATAATTTATTTACTGGATTAGCAGAGAGAGAGATTTGACTTTTTTCATGTATGGGCAAAGTGCTTGATGGAAAGCTCTAAGAGTAGTGATCACCATACTCATTGTGAAGGCAGGCTATGCAACAATGCAGTACAAAAAATCTACACTATGGCTGCCTATTGAGAAGCTGCCAAACTTGATGTCAAGTGCAAATAAAGCTTCCTTGCTAAGAGAAGCCTATGTCGAGTAGCGGAATATTACGGGTGTTTTTTTTAGCTAAATATGAAAGAGCTGCTCCTATTATTCAAATATTAGGTGTTTCATTTGTAAACCCATACAATACTAAAATTAAATGAAGATAAGGGGATTGGGGTAAACACTACTTGCAGAGATTATATTACATTTCATGAGTCCCCATTAAGTTCGCCTATTAAATTTGTATGTTTTTTTTAAGGAATAGGGGGCAAACGAGCAGACGTATCGGCTGATGGTAAGCGAATACCGCCGCCCATGGACACCCACAATACCAGAGGCGTCACTAGTGCGTTGCCGGCCTTTTGGGGATTGGTGAGGGGGATAGGGGCAGGGGTTGGGGTTTGGGCCTCCGGTATCCTCACTCACTTGGTGAAACATAGCGCAAGCGCTGTTTCACATCGGTTTTCTGTGAGGCCGTGGTATCACTCCGGTCGAGCAGTTTCTGAACTTTTGTTATTCACATACATACACACATCAAAAGTGTCTAGGGATCAACAAATGTGTCTAGGGATCAACATATATATTGCAATAACTTTTCTCCTGATTGATATTAATTAAAATTTTCTTTAAGGATTCATCAAATAAAGTGTTTTCGTTTGTCACAGTAACGATAAACCAAGTCACCTTTGCATTAATAAAGAAATTTGCCATTTTCCTAATAAAAGGATTTTTGATATTTGAACCACTAACATTAAAGTTCGAAAAAAAGACTGAAATAACAGTTTTCTTTAAAATTTTATTAGGTAACTTAAACAATTAATAATCCGTGTTTCTACCGCGAACACTAACAACACAAGAATCGGTTTGGCATACTCAAAATGAGTTCATCCAAATCACGCTGTGGAATGGCCGCCCATGTTCGTTGCAACAACAAAAAAAGGTCTTCTTGCGACTGGATACCCTCCATATTCGGCAGAGCTCTTCGCTGTAGCATATCCCATGCATGCTCAATCGGGTTCAAGGCTGGCGACTGAGCAGGCCAGGGCCAAAGCCACATCTCAATCTCGAGAAATCCGCATAAAAATGCTTGATCCCTAGACACTTTTGATGTGTGTACCTATGCATTTAATCTAATCAAATTTACTCAATATATAGTATTTACAATGCTTTTTTTTCGAATTTTTCGAATGTTTCGAACTTTTCGAAGAACCATGATTAAGATAAGTCAGATTTAAAGATTTTTTATACCCTAATACAGTTTAAGCTGTTCATTCTATATAATTGGCACTCTAATATTTTGTAATGACTGCATATATGGTCTAGTGGTTAAAGCGGCTGCCATTTGGTCAAGTGTTGTGGTTTCAACTTCCACATGGGACAACAGTTTGTGTGATCCACAAATTGTTGCTCTGAGTCTGGGTGTTCTTTGTGTCCGTTTCATGTATGTTTGTAAAATCCCCCGTTACACAGAAAGTATATATTCATAACGCGGGCGTTACCTTTAAAAAAATACTAGTAGGCAATTATTTGTACAAGTAAAATTTTATCAAAATAAAATACCGACTTCTCTTGGATGCCATCATCAGATCTTAGTGTCCTTATCATGGTACCACAGTTAGGATATCTCCTTCCCATTAAAAAAAGAATCATCAAAATCGGTTCATAAATAACGAAGTTATCCGCGAACACACATAAAAAAAAACATAAATACGGTCGAATTTTTTGAAGTCGGTTAATAAAGTAAATAAATTATACTTATCATTATAAAAATCTTACCCAAAATTCAAATATTTGAAATGAAAACATGAAAGTTTATCATTATTTAGTTGAAATATTTTAATGAAATTACCTATACAAAGTTCCTTTTTATGGACGATGTCCTTGTTAGGGATAGAAATGTTAACAAATAGCCCTCATTACTTCTTTGTGAAAGTAATGGCAACTAATACATCTTGACTTTAAATTTAAGACCAAAAAGAACTTTTATTTGGAAGTATCGCCGTTGTGAATTTCGTTCACGAATGTATCCCGCCTTTAATCAGGCCATAATCAATAGTCCATGAAAGAGCAGTTATTAAATGCAAGCAAATAGAGCGCTCACTGAGTTTACTGAATGTATAGGTACATGTATCCATGATGTGATGTGCGCTTTTAGTGCTGTGTGAGAGTAAAAAGACTGCCCTTACTTGAACTTGAACTCGCGGGCTGGGTTTCCGCAACTCGACGACTTTGATGCGCCTATTTTGCGTAGTGGGTCGGCACTGGTGGTGCCAGCCCAGTTCCTCCAGGAAGCCTAGCAGACCTCTCGCGTTACCGTCGACCTCCTGAAGTGACCTCAGCGATCCGAGGTGTTTCGCCCGGTATTCTGCCACCCCAGGACGAGATGACATGGGCGGCTGTTTCTTCTTCCTCCATGCATGCTCTGCACAGAGGGCTGTCCGTTACACCTAGAGTAAAAAGATGTTTGTTTAATAGTGCATGACCAGTCATTGCTCCGATCAGAAGTCGAAGCGGCGGCCTCTTAAGTTGTTTCAGCTTCCGTGACAATCCGGGGTTGATCGTCGGGAGGGCCTCCTTGGTCTGCCTGCAGGTATAAAGGTTGTACCAATATAACTGGTTTTCTACCTTGGTGTTCTGTTGCAGTGTCCATCGCAGCCAAGCAGCTGGCAAAGGCAATATTGGTTCTGGGCCGACTGCCCTTGTCTCCGATCCGCTCCTTGCTAGTGCATCAGCTGCGTCGTTTCCACGTGAGTTGCTATGTCCTTTGATCCACTGGAGAGTAATACTATTTGTAGTACTTACCTCTGTCAGGGCTCTCTGGCATTCGTAGATCAGCCTGAGGTAGTCGTGTGACTTTGTTGACGTAAGACTGCCCTTAGTGAGGCATACCAATGCTAATCAATGTGCTATAATGCTTACCATAGAATATATTGTTTCATAGGCGATAAAAGTAATGTCACCAACTAAACTGATACTCATAAGCGCAGCTCATATTTCAAACGATTTAAATTTTGTATGACAATTTAAATTTTTAATAGACTTCAAAAAAGAAGGAAGTGTTAAAATCGATCTCACTTGCATTTGAAGAAAAACTTAAAGGTGAAAAATTTAAGAATGAAGAAAACTGTTTCTGTAAATGTATCGTGACAAACATCACCAGCATTAGTATTAGTAAAGCATTAATATTAATAATAAATAAATACATTGATTTCAATCAATAGCCAATGCTACTGTTAGAGCACCACTTGTTTTAGTTTACTCGACCCTCTGAAGCCTATACCTATGTCCTACATGAAATAAATAAATGAAACTACACAAACATACTGTTTACAATTTAAAGTATTATTTTTAGTTAGATTATAATCTATCGAAGTGAAACCGTCATATTGTGATATGGTTTGCGACGGATCGCGTCTCGCGCGCTGATTGGTGGAACAGCATTGTTCCGCGTCGGTCAATTTGTGTTTAAATGAATTCATGTCCGTTTAGTTTTTATTTACAGTAATTAATGATAAGCTTTAATCCAAATTAACTATATTTGTGGTTCATATTTTCAATCGTTTTTTCTTAATTAGAAAACGAATGATATACATCACCCAGCGGTAGATCGGATAAAATGCCTATGTCATTTAAGTAACTCACAATATTTGCAAGAATCTTAACTTTGCAAATTTGTACCTGCAATGATATTTTATATACCCTATATACTTTTTTTACCGAAAAAAAGTGTACGCAATTTTCAAATGCCGATTAATGTGTAATCTTCTCGAGTGCTAAACAAAATACTTGAAGGTGTAAAATTGCCATTAAAAAAGTAATGAGTACCGCGTCCTCGTAAATTTCGGTTTGTAATCATCTCGACTTCTCGCTTATATTTTAACTCAACAAGTATCATCACGTTTGCGGTTTTATAACGTGTTGATGTAATTATTTAGGTACTTTTGCTTAGATTACGTTTCATCAAAGTACGAGTATTTATCCATAGTGTAGACGCAATAAAATTCAAATCAAACAGCTTTCATTCTAAGTAGGTCTTTTAAGGCACTTTTGAAACGTTACATCAACGTCTCTAGTAGCGCAGTTCCAAAATGTGATTTTACATTATTCATTCATATAGGTACTTAATAGAAAAAATATTTAATTTGCTTCTTCTTATTAAATACTGAGAATCAGAGGTAAATGACTACTGCAGTCAATAGATAACTCTAACTCGGAACAAGGAGAAAGAGACCTATTGGCTATCTACATTTAACTGCCTCGGTGGCGTAGTGGCAGCGTATACGACTGCTTTGCGTCTCGGGTACGATTCCCGGGTCGGACCAAATGTTTGTATGATCTGCAAATATTTGTTTCGGAGTTTGGGTCTTTTCTATGTATAATATGAATGTATTTACAAAAAAAAAGTATGTATTTATTTATATCAGTTGTCTAGTACCCATGGCACAAGCTCTGCTTAGCTTGAGACTAGGTGGCGTTGTGTGTTAGATGTTCGAAAAATAAATAATATATATATTTTACTACCAAACAAATGGTGGAGTATATGGCGATTTATAATGTTTCGACCAAGATGGAAGTGGATAGATGACATCAGGGCCTAGACTGGACTAGAAAAATATCACTAATTGAAAGAGGCCGCTCGTGATCGCTAGGGATACCGTCTGCTGACCTCCGAACTTCATTTTGAAGATGGCACCCCATGACGATGATGATATTGTGTTTTATTGCAGTTGTTATTAAAAGGCCCAATGCGTTTAGCTTTTTTTTCAATGGCTGCTTTAACAAAAAGAAAATGTCTTCACAGAAAGGCATTTCTTTTGTTACTTTTCACTAAGTTATTGAGGTTATCCCTCTTTCGCTGATCCTCGGATGGGGGGAGGGGAGGTTAAGTCATCTTTTACTTTATATTCAACTACTAGGTAATATTTGCGGCCAATTAATATTACAAATAAAACAAACAGACTACATTATGAAGAAAACGATACTCCAGACTAATGATTGTGACGACAATATCTCAATGGCTGTCATACCCAGTTTATCCGTGAACGACCCTAATAAGCCCTCACAATGTCTACATTCAAGTCAGGAACAGGTAATCCAAGCTAATAACGAGAATAGGTTCGTTAAATATAATGTAGAAGCATCAACGCGGAAGATTACAGATAAGGATGTGACTACTATAATATCTATAGATATATCTATCATCTAAGCGTTTAAAGTTTTATTGACTAAGGCCCCGTTTCACCGGTTACAGATAGACATAGGTACATCGTTCCATTATTAATTTAAATATTAATAATATTAATTATCTACGAATATCAGTCAGTTATAAGTATCTTAAATCTGTTCGCCTTAATTCCTGAAACGTTTAAGTTTGCACGTTAATAACTTCCATCGTATCACGCTGCCTAAGTCGACATTATTACTTCTCAATCAGAGCATGCAGTAGAGTTTTAGTACCTTTCTAAACCACAACGAAGCTTGTAATGTACGTGAAACATGTAGTTTTTCATTCGCGTTTCGTCTGAACAATGGCCCATGCGAGTAGCCCTCTATTGTCGTCGACGCATTGTCCTATAAGAACAACTTTACTTTTTGTGGCTTGCAATACACAGCATGGCTTTGTTGCGTTTTAGTTATATTCCTGAAGAGTTTTTTCTAGACTTGAAATGAAATTTGAAATTCTTGGAGTTTCCTATTTAATTGAGGTTTTATTGAAGTGATAACTTCTTTAGGTACGTTGAGCACTTTTTGGGGGAAACAAAAATCATAAAAAAATCATAAAACTCGCGCTATCGTCACCAAACGATTTCTATGAACTATGTTTTTTTATGGAATAGGAGGCAAACGAGCAGACGTATCGCCTGATGATAAGCGATTACCGCCGCCTATGAACACCCGCAACACCAGAGGCGTCACAAGTGCGTTGCCGGCCTTTGGGGATGTGTAGGGGGATGGAGGAAGGGGTAGGGGTATGGGCCTCCGGTATCTCGGGAAACTATATCGCTATACTCACTAGGTAAAACACAGCCCGTATGTTTCACGCTGTTTTACACCGGTTTTCTGTGAGGCCGTGGTATCACTCCGGTCGAGCCGGCCCATGTATGCCGAAACGTAGCTGTCCCATGGTTGTATATTGTATATATATGTATGTGTACTATTTGTGTAAACAAAAGTATGAAACTTGCGTCATCGTCACCGCACGCTTCATCGACGATATAATTCACAAGTTTCTTCATTTTCACTTCTATCAGCAGTCCCCAAAGGCTGCCCTGCATTTTTTACTACTATAAAAGAGGTCACATTTTTTTAGGGTATAGTGGGACAAACAAACAGATGGTTAGTGACTATAGTCGCCCGTGGCACTAGAGTTGCTGATGCAACTTTTGATCACACCTTCCTTCACAATAAGTATTTGATAAGTTTTTCAAACTTTCGCAGGTTGTGCGTATATCAGACTATCTGAAACGTGCCCACTTCGTTGGGCGTTAACCACCCGCTTTTCTTTGACTTGATTTACTATTATTTTTAAGACTTTTGAGACATATATTTAATGCATGGGAGAATTCGCAAGATGCGATAGGTGTATTTTGCGATCTTTCAAAAGCTTTTGACTGTGTAGAACATAACACGCTTTTTCTTAAACTTAGGCATTATGGTGTTAATGGTATTGCTTTGGAACTAATCGTTTCCTACTTGAAAGATAGAATTCAACATGTAGATGTCAATGGTGCGAGGTCATCTGGATTACCTGTTACTATGGGCGTTCCGCAGGGCTCTATACTGGGTCCTCTACTTTTTCTCATATATATAAATGACTTACCATATTATTTAAAAGATCTCTGTGATATAGTTCTATTTGCTGATGATACGTCACTTATTTTTAAAGTCGATCGTAAGAAAACAGTTTTTGACGATGTGAATAGGGCACTAAATGATGTATTGAATTGGTTTACAACGAATAATCTCCTACTGAATTCAAATAAAACAAAGTGTGTGAGATTTACTATGCCAAATGTAAAACAACTAGGCACTAATCTAACTATAAATAATGAAATCATAAGTATTGTAGACTCAACAGTATTCTTAGGAATTACATTAGATAGTAAACTTCAATGGGGAGCCCAGATAGATAGCCTTGCGGGTAGACTTAGTTCGGCAGCTTATGCAGTATGGAAGGTACGTCAGCTCACTGATACGGACACAGCTAGGTTAGTTTATTTTAGCTACTTTCATAGCGTCATGTCCTATGGTATACTACTTTGGGGCAAGGCGGCTGATATTGAAACGATTTTTATTCTACAAAAACGAGCCATCCGCTCAATGTACAATTTAGGTGCTAGAGTCTCTCTTCGAGAGTTGTTTAAAGATATAGGTATTTTAACTGTTGCATCACAGTATATATTTGCTAAAATTATGTTTGTTAGACACAACATTAATGACTATAAGAAAAACAGTGATGTACACAATATTAATACTAGAAACAAATCTAAACTCATTGGTACCTATCATCGATTACATAAGGTACACAACTCGTTCGAAGGTCTTGGTGTACGTTTTTATAATAAAATTCCTATACATGTAATCGACCTTCCTGTAAATAAATTCAAGCTAACTGTAAAAAATCACCTTATTAGGAAAGCCTACTATACGATCAACGATTATCTAAACGACAAACAGTCATGGGCTTAAGGTGTCATTAGAATTTAAATAGATACACACAAACTTCTTTGTCTTCTAATAAAGCTAAATATTAACAAACCATTGTTAGTTGAAAGTAATGCGTGGCGATTATCATGGTAATTTAATTAGTAGTGATTTTTATCAGTATCTAGACTATGGTTTGTCATGCTCACTAAAATGTCATTGCTTGCGGTGTCGTCGTGGGGCGGGTCGTTTCCTTCCCTCTGATATGGCGAAGGAGATGATGGCTGGTCCATGCGTCATACTTGTGAACGGGTGCTGCTTGGGGTGACTGGTCGGCCTAGTCAGCGATTCTTTAGACAATACTATTATTCTGGTTCGTTCAACTGCAACCCTAGCCTCTTAATCCAGTCACGAATTATTTTCAACAGTAGATTTTGCAACTGAATGTATGTGGATGTGCACCTTGTTTCTATTTTGTTCTATGTTTAATAGACTCAAACCTTCAACGTTATCACTGAGTGTTTTTTGTTTGTTTGCGCGTTAGATTTTGGAGCTTTTTAATAAAAGGAATTTCAGGTGGCAACAGCTTGCATACTGTTTACCTTACATGTAATACTAACACTATTGTACCTGAAAATCAGATTTTGAAAAAGAGTAGCCATGAGTTCCTTTGCCAGTATTCTTCTCATGAGCTCTACGCATTTTGGAAACTGGAAGTTATGGATCGACACAGGCAGGCAGTAGATTTTGGTGTTTTCGCCTAACTTACCTCGACAATACAGCACATGCTGTGACCTCTGTTTGTGTCGATCTATGATTTTTAACTATAGCTTCAATTTGACGTTCATAAGTGTCACTTGGTGTCTTAGATGAATAAATGATTTTGATTTGATTTGATTTGATTTGAACTGATTTTTTGTTCAATTATAGTCACTCCTGAAAAGTGACTTTCTGTTAGTAAAAGAATTTTCAGGATCGGATCGTATTGATCCGATCCTGAAAATTTACCTTTAATTCCAAAGATTACCCCCTACAACTATACAAACAAAGTTAGAAACTTTATCTCTTTAAACAAGCTTTTTATTAACTTGCAATGTATGTATGTATGCTTGTATGTTCGGGTGGAATCTTGCAACTTAATTTTGAAGCAGATATCTTCAACCGATTTTACTGAAATTTTGCAAGCATATGTATACAGCGTGAAAATACAATATTATAATGGCATGGAGCTGATCTGATGCTGGAGCTGGAAGGTGGCCATAGGAACTCTTTAAAGAAACGTCGCAACATCATCGAGTTTGGACTCGTTTGATTCGTCTCTAGGCATTCCAGTAAAAGCTTGTTTTAAAAAGGTTTTTAATTTAATTTATTATAATATTAGTATAGATGTGTCAATAAGTCGTATCTGAAATGTGGGGGTAAAATAAAGGAGTTTTATCAAAGTTTATGGTAATATTTTATTTATTTGGAAAGCTTCTGGATATTAATTTTTACAATCAACGTGATAAAATATTCATACGAAGGATTTAATTGACACAGATTTTGGATTATGAACTATAAAGATAATTGAGAGCCTGACATTTAAATTAAAAGCCGCCTCGAATATTGACACACAGATATTTCTGTCATTACAGTAACCGATGATAAACTTAATTTATTGACAATTCAAGGCTCTGTTGATTTAATACAAATTGTAATCTATGAGAATTACTGTTTAATCAATTTTAGGTATAATCTACCTTATCTCTCTTTTATATTTATTTTAACAATTCATTAATATTACATGGGTGTAAAAAATTAAACTAATGGTGAAAAAATATGTATGAACTGAAACCATGTTAAGTAAATAAATAAAATGTTCAATCCTCTCGCCAATGCAGCGATCACCTTGTGACGTTTGAAATACCTATAGGCCCATGTTATAAGCATACAATCACTAAACAAGTCCACTGGCAAGAGAAATGAACCACGGCTGTGTCACCGTGTTCTTAATCTAAACTAAAATCATCAAGCACTTACTGGAGTTGTGTGGCTTCCTTGTTCTCGGCGTTCCAAGAGATCTCTTGGGTAGTTTCCTCTCTGCTTTGTCTTGGTACGTTCACACAAACATGCTCCAAATTGCTGTATATCTTTCAAGGTATTCGAATTACAATAAACTCGTATTAGCTATCACGGATCACGCCCTTTTGAACGCGCCTACAAAAACTCGCGAGTCCTAACCAGACCAATCATACCGGTGCCGACGAAAACCGAGTCTTGGGAAATTAGCTTAATATCAATTCAATTAACTTAAAACCGGCAGTCAATTACGAAGCTCTTGCTCGACCGATCCAAGCGTCCTCAAGTACTTTCTGTTAACCTCAAAACGTCAAACAAGAAAAAGTGACAATCAAAAATGTTGCCATTATAATGACGTTCGAAATCTAACATATACAATAGATAAGTTAATTGGCTTAGTGGTTAGCAATCCTGACGGGTTGCAGGATCGATTTTCATCCAAGAAAAACAAATAATGTAAATGTAAACGTAATAAGAACGATCATTAAATTGTTCTTCGTCTTGTTTTGTGTTTTTATCTATGTAACTTTTATGCATTTTTGTACATCGACAGACTTATTCCCGGAGGGATCACTTCATAGTCAATATATATAAGAATGTTAATCCATCTCATGAGTATCGTAAGACAAGGTATATTAACAGAATTAGTAAGGAAGCTAACTAGGCAGGGCTACATCACAGCAAAGAGAAAGAAAACTTGAAACTATCCTTATACCAACCCGTCTGGCCAGTATGGTATAGAGTAGGCCTCATGCCGCCCTGGGTGTGGCCGCCGATGGTCGGGACGGGTTTTCCCCTCCATCCGCTTCAGAGGCCAACCGCGAGGAGGCGACGTATGGCATACGCGTACGTTGAAATTGAGATTTACCAGCTGACGGTGCCCGCTTTAGTGCGGATAAGCGCTGGGAGGGGTCCGGATGTGTTAATAACAGCAGTTCCCGGATCCCTCATGTCTCAGGCTCAGAGTGGCATACCGTGTGGTTTTAGTCGGTTCGATTCCGACACACCGCCCCGCCGCAAACCCCGGTGGAGTGACTGCCCATGGGGGATTCCACAGGAAAAAAAACTGCCAAAACTTTCTTTCTAAGGAGAGGTTATGTCCAGCAGTGGACTGCTGTAAGGCTGTTGATGATGAAAATGCTTATCAGTCTTGTTATCTTAATGCAGAGTCAGTTTAGTTTGTTATTAGATAGCAATTTTTGATATAGGTCAAGTTATTACAACAAGAATTACTTATATCTTCGCAAGTAATAGGTTTTTTTTATGGAGCAAATGAGCCGACGTATTGCCTGATGGTTAGCGCTTACCGCCGCCCACGGACACCCGTAACACCCAAGTCACAAGTTCGCTGCCGGCATTTGGGGGATGGGGAGGGTGATGGAAAAGGGGTATGGGCCTCCAGTATCCTCACTCACTCATTGAAACACAGAGCAAGCGCTATTTCACACCGGTTCTTTGTGAGGCCTTGGTATCACTCCGGTCGAGCCGGCCCATGCCGAAGCGTGGCTCTCCCACAACATGTATATATTAATACGTGAAGCAAAAACTTTGTACCCCTTTTTAAGAACATTATGAGAACGAAGGAGTACGAAATTTGGCACAGTTATATTATGGATAGCTGACCCGGCGAACTTCGTAACGCCATATTTACATATCTGTCTCAGCTTCCCACATGCAGTGTACAGTCGCGGAAAAAAAAGACCCGTTATCTTTTATTTTTTTCTTTCTGGCAAAAAAACAATGAATGAAATCGGACCATGTGTTATTGAATTACAACTATGTACATATTTTGACTTTCATCCCCTCCCCCCAGGAAACCGTGCTGAATATCGGGATAAAAAGTCCTACATCGTAGTATGAACTCAAATCATGCCAAGTTTCATTTGAATGCATTTAGTAGTTTCGGCGTGATGCGCGGCCAAGATACAGACAGACAGACAGACAAAACTGAAAAAGTTTTGGCTTCAGTATCGATAATAGAGAGCACTCCAAAAAAAATTTTCAAAATATCTTTAATGTACAGAATTGGATCTGTTACATTTTTATTATAAGTATAGCTGACCCGGCGAATTTCGTACCGCCATATTTACATATCTGTCTCAGCTTCCCACAGGCAGTGTATAGTCGTGGACAAGAAATCTTTCTAGCAAAAAAAGAATAAATGAAATCGGACTATGTGTTATTGAATTACAACTAAGTACATATTTTGACTTTCATCCCCTCTCTCCAGGAAACCGTGCTGAATTTGGGGATAAAGAGTATCCTATGTCCTACATCGTAGTATGAACTCAAATCATGCCAAGTTTCATTTGAATCCGTTCAGTAGTTTCGGCGTGATGCGCGGCCAAGATACAGACAGACAGACAGACGGGCAGACAGACAGACAAAATGAAAAAAAATACAGTTTTGGCTTCAGTATCGCTTATAGAGAGCCCTCCAAAAAAAAATTCAAGATATCTTTAATGTACAGAATTGGACCTGTTACATTTTTATTATAAGTATAGATAGATAGATTATAAACATAAGAGCAGAAAGCTAAATAAATAAAAGGTTAAAAAAACTAAATTAATTAAGGTTGAATTCCAAGCGCCGGGCGATGAACATTGTTAAGTTTAATTATACACATTTATAAAAATCGGCAAACAAACAAACATAAAAGTGGAGCTAATAAAAGCGTATTAAAAAAGACTTTAACAAATGTGTAGGTACATAACTGCTAAAGTTCTGAGGATGTAAATATGAAAAAATAGGACCAAAATAGGTTTATTTTGAATCTAGTTTAAAAAATTCTTAAACGAAAAAATACATTGTTAATCTACTGGCACGGTAGGTATACGAGTATTAATAGGATACATTTTTCACCCTAAATTTTCATGGTACTCATAAAATTATGTTGCGTAACCCTGTAACGGTTTGTCTGTTACACGAACCGTATTTTATGGGTTTCATTAATTATTCCTGTTGGATGTGTCGTGTTATGCCTTTTTGTATCTGTTTGGGATATCTTCCCGAGTTGAACATTCTGTTCAATTTGTGTTAATTCATATTCTCTTTATTAAATTAATGTACATATCAGTTACATTTTTACAAGTTTTTATTTTTCAGTTTTTAGTGCAAACAATCGTAGATAACTAGTAGGTTGAACTATTTCATAAAATTACTGCTGATGCAAATAACTTTAGTAGATAGATAGTCTTTATTTGTATAAACATGGTGTACATACATTGCATGCAAGATATTAATAAATAATAACAGTTTCAATCATGTTTGTCGGCATTTATCGGCATACAAATTAGTTTAGATGGTGCATAGCCTAGCGTTAATCACAATGTCTATAGGCGCAGCCTCACCAAAAAAAAATCTATCAAAGTCATCATTAATGCAGTAGATTAATAACATTACTATTTTAATTTGTCTATATTAAAATTATGTCAGTGTAGAAAAAATAATAAATAAAAAATCTGGTAAAATTGATCCAAAGTCAAAATACAGCCGAAGTTACTCCATTATATTATTATCACATAAGCTATCAGGTCTCATTACACCAGCAGCTAGCAACTCACATATCCACGAAACATATACACAACATCAGCACTTTAGAAACTGAGAAAACCGTCCTCTTTCATAAATTCCGAAATATCATAATAGGCCCTTTCAAATAATAAGTTTTTAAGTTTCCTTTTTAAAATAGAGCTACTTAGCAATTTCCACGATTTTGGTACCTTATTTTAAATAGTCGGGGCCATACAGAAAATGCTTTTGCGCATAAAAGCTGTTTTAGCACCGTGCAGGCAGAGTTTAGAATTATCACGTCTATTTGTTGGAACAGTGTCAGACAAACGCGGAAATAGGTTAGGATTTGATCGAATAAACATGACAGTCTCCAAAATATAAATAGAAGGTAATGTCAATATTTTATATTTCACAAAGTACGGCTTACAACTGTCTGTTGTTTTCAGTTTAAACATCGATCTGATGCACCTTTTCTGGGCCCGAAACGCTATATCGTTATCCGTACTATTTCCCCAAAACATAATTCCGTACCTAATTATTGACTCGGCTAATCCATAGTAGGCAGTCATTAGCGCATCTGTATTGAGAACTGGGGAAAGTTGTCTGAGGACATATGCTGCGCTACTCAATTTTTTACTAAGCGCTTCAACCTGAGGCTTCCAGTTCAATTTACTGTCGATGATTAATCCAAGAAACTTCGTAGTGTCAGTTTCTATTATATGTGTATTATTGTAATGAATATCCAGGTTTTCAATTTTATGTGTTCGTTGTCTAAAATGGATTATTTTTGTCTTATTTAAATTAATTTTTGAATTATTAGCATTTAACCATTTTATAATAGAAAGTAGTGAATTATTTATGTCATTCTCATATGTTCTTCGCTCTTTACAAGCTATAGTCACAGTGCTGTCATCTGCAAACAGTGTCATTGGTTTCTGAGTAGCTTTTGGCAAATCGTTAATATACAAGTTAAACAACAATGGTCCCAGTACACTACCTTGAGGAACTCCATGCTTTATTTCTCTTTCCGTTGATTGAAAAGTTTCATCTCGCTTACTTTTTGTGTTGAATCCATTAATTTCTGTAACTTGTTTACGGTTAGCAAGATATGATACTATTAATTCGAGTACCTTTCCTCTAATACCATACGCTTCAAGTTTATCTATGAGAGAGAGAAATGGTGGACATAGTCAAACGCCTGCGTCATATCGCAAAATATGGCACAAACAGGCGTCCTTTTATCTAAATTTACCATTACGTTATTTAAAAAATCGTAAATGGCCAAATTCATATTTTTGTTTTTTCGAAATCCCTTTTGCTCCACCGCTAATATCTGATATCTCTCCAAGTAACTATTTATTTCACGATAAAAGTACTTTTCGAAAACCTTAGATATGACTGGAATGAGTGCAATTGGTCTATAATTTACCATCAAATCATGCTTATCTTTTTTGTATAGCGGTTTAATAATAGATTTTTTTAATGCATCAGGAAATTGTCCAGTGCTTATGCAAAGGTTAATAATAAAACTTAAGTGGGTACATATCATAGGCGCAGTCACTTTTAATATCTTTGTCGAAATGCCATCGCAACCAACGCTACAAGTGTTTTTTAAATGTGTTATTATATTGAATATGTCAAACGGTGTAGATGGACCCATAAACATAGACTGGGTTCTGTTTTAAATTAATGACTTTGACTTAGTTCCTACGTCAAGAGTCGGTTGTATCTTATCTATAAAATAATTATTAAAAGAATTTGCTATCTCTACCGGGTTCGTTATGTCTTTTTTTTCAGATTTTATACGGGAAATGTAGGTTTTCGGAGTATTAAGTTTACTTTTATTAATGATTCGCCACGTGGTTTTTGATTTGTTATTTGAGGATTTAATGTTATAATCGTTCTGTGCCTTTTGTGTTTGAGTTATAATTCTTTTAAGTATTTTCGAATAGTTTTTGAATTTATCTTTATTAATTTGATTTGGTTTTAGCCGGTATTGCCAAAGCAGCTTCCGTTTGTTTTTGTTACAGATTTTAATCCCACGTGTTACCCAAGAAGGCTTTTTTGTTATATATATGGTTATTATTTTATTAGGGAAACATAGTCTGTAAAATAGTTGAAATGTTTCAAGAAAACGATTATAGGATATATTAGGATCATCAGTATCATATATATCTGAAAAGGTTAGACTACTTATAGAAGTCTTGAATTTTTCTATATTTTCCTGACTATAGTCTCGTCTTGCTTTACGCCAGTATTTGTTTCCATGTACTTTTTTAATCGGTCACTTCAGCAATTGTGCTGTATGATCAGACAGTGCGAATTCCATTACTTCTGCTGTACAACTTTTGTTAAAATTATGCGCAAAATTGTCTATACAGGTACGGCTGGTAATTCGAGTGGGTTGTCTTAGGGCTAGTTGTAATTTAAAATTCAATAAAATAGATTCAAATTCAGTTGACAGTTTACTCGTCTTCAAAATGTCAATGTTGAAATCACCAGCTATAACAATGTTTTTACAACTTTGATTTGACAAATATTTTAAAAGCATTTCGAGTATGTCAAAGAACCCATTAATATTACTTGGATTTGGTACTCTATAAACACATACAATAATGATACTGTAATCGATCAGTTTAGTTGCACAACACTCGAATACACTTTGCGAAGACATTTTTGCTACCTTTCCCAGGTCCTTAAATTGAACACCATGCTTAACGAGGATACATGTGCCCCCACGCTTACTTTGTCTACTATAACATGCAGCTATACGATAATTTGGTAGATATAACTGATTTTCAGAGCCTGTCACCATAAAATGCTCAGAAATACATACAATGTCTATATCAATCTGCTGTTCAGCAAGGTCCGTCAAGCAGACTGACAGAGCATCACATTTATTAATAAGTCCCGCAATATTTTGATGCAGAACGTTTAATTTTTTAGTAACGAAAAAAATATCATCTTTCGTTATATTATTATTATCTATTACTATATCAGACATGTCGGTTCTGTTACTAAAATTATTATTATTATAATTTATGTCAACAATTAAGTTATTTAGGTCTTTGAATATAACATACATTCCATAATTACTTACCCTATTGGTGCGTCTGTTATACATATTATAGTCGTAAGATAAATTCAAATTACTGTCTAACAAGTATGAATGTTCATAATAATATGTCAATACATCTAGATACAATAGATTGTTAAAGGCCTCTACTCTACTATTAAATAAATT
Source organism: Diaphora mendica (assembly GCA_949125395.1). Classification (NCBI taxonomy): domain Eukaryota; kingdom Metazoa; phylum Arthropoda; class Insecta; order Lepidoptera; family Erebidae; genus Diaphora; species Diaphora mendica. The sequence goes on from OX421319.1 coordinate 25,591,707, forward strand.
ATTATGGTCTCCATGCTTGTATGTAGGTAGGCAGATAATTAAATTCGTGTGCTTTATGTCTTGGAGAACCTCTCTTATATTGAATATAATGTCAAAATAGTTATTAGTGTGCTTAAAGTCTTCCTCGCCTAAAAATATTATACAATAATCGTTCATTGTTAATTTTGCAAGCTTTCCTTGTAATCCTTGGAGGAGTAAATTAATATTGCCGTTCGTTATCAGGTAGTGAAAACAATCAAATTCGCTTGCTAAAGTGTCTTCTGCTATCGACAATACTTTGTTCTTATTGTTTGTAGTCAATATCAAAACTTTATTCCTATGACTAAGAGGGGTCTGGGGTTTCATATGTATATTTGGCTTGACATTAACCACCTTTTTTATATTAGAAATGCTAGTAGAAGCCCTATTTAAGCATGTTTTTTGTTGGGATAGTGATGTGCTTACAGATTTTTCCGGTGTCGTGATTTCTGGATCACAAATTTTCATTGTGTAAGCATTAATCAAATTCTCATTTTTGCTTTTTATTTTCTTTGTTGATGTTGGTGTAGAAAAGGATTTCCCGCGCTCGACTTTCTTATACACTTCTATGATTTTTTGACATCTTTCTAATTCTGATTTTAGGGTTGTATTTTCTGAATTTAGGTTTTCAATTTCATGTGTAGCCACTAACAATTCTTCTTCGAGATTTTAGTTTTAATGTCAACCCTCTTAGGGTTACAATATCCAGAAACGCTTAAATACGTATCTACTCATTTTTAATCAGTAGCCCAAAGATAAAGTTTCATGTTTCTAACTTAAAAAATGACGGACTTTTGTACAAACTTTCAACCCCTATTGTAATTTCTACCCCTAAGAGGGTGACCCTTAGGGGTAGAAATTACAAAATTCCTTCGTTAATAGGCGTCTACTTAATAAAACAATCCATATGAATAACTGAAAGAATACAAATTAAGGTCCATACGTACGTGTAATATTATCATCCTCTAATCCCTAACTGTTGAAGAGTTTAACCTTCTATCATCAGCTCACCCAAATAATTTGAAAGTATACGACTAAAGGTCTTTAGATACGTATGAAATTGAAAGAATTATTCTCCAACTCCTAACCGTTGAGGAGTTGTACCTTCCATCATCAGTTTACCTAAATAATTTGAAAGATAACGACTAAAGGTAATATACATACATATGATATTTAAAGATTTATCCTCCAACTCCTAACCGTTAACGAGTTGTACCTTACATCATCAGCTCATCATCATAAAATGATGACTAGCAGACGCAAATACCAGTGTAACTTCAGAAAATATACGAAAAACATAGTATGTGCCTAGAAAAAATGAGGGTTTCCCTCAATTTCCCTGGGATCCCATGATCAGATCCTAATATGGTGGCAATGGGACCACCTCGGAAGCATACCCTTTCAAATACAAATAAAGGTTTCAAAATCGGTCCCCAATTGACGGAGTAATCAGTGAACATCCATAAAAAAAACATACAGTGGAACATAGAACCTCCTCCTTTTTGGAAGTCAGTTAAAAATGGTCTGCAGCCAACTCTTATCGACAAATTTGGATCCCAATCCAAATATATTAGTAACAGTTGTCATTGATTTCGATGTAAAATAAAAAGTGAAATGTGACCATACCTCATTAAAAAGCAGAGCAAACTACCAACAGGAAACATGAAAGATAATATAGCTTATTTTTAATGTGCATAACTTCTTACTGTAGACTATTTGAATCCTGTTGTCTACTACAAAGTGCTCCACACATCGCTGTATATTCATAATAATTATCTAAACCATTTATTTGAGGATGGACCAATATTGCACGAATCCATCCTCAAATTGGAGCCTAATCACGTTCGACAAATAGTGTGCCAAGTGTGAATAACGCCGCCGCGCCGGTCGAATTGCGGGCCGAACAAGATCCGCCATTAATATTCAGCACACCGTCATGTTAACGAAGTAGTGCTGTGTGCTTATCGCTGGATTAAGTAGTGTTCGGCATTTTATTGGGACCGTGCGGATTTTTGCTAGTCTATCTTTAGTAACTAGAGTGTCATTAACGACTTCTTTCTTTCTTTATTTATAGACCGATTTAAAAGTTATTGGTCATGAGTCATAAGCAATGTATTTAATATTTTTTTAATGGAATAAATTTTTAATCACCGGTAATCGCTTACCATCAGTAAGCGGAGTTAGGGTATGGGCCTCCGGTATCCTCACTCACTCGTTGAAACACAGCGCAAGCGCTATTTCAACCGATATATATTCCAACCGCTTTCCTTAAATCATCAGTCTATCAGATTAAAAGGTGTCTTACCCTTTGTTCAGCGATTTACGATTATCGCTTTAAGACACGTTTGCTCAAAGGAATTGCTCTTCGGAAAATGCACTGTGGCTGACCCATTGCCACACCAACAGATTAATTTTAATTATATCGTTTCATTTATGTTACAAATTTATTAATATACAGATGCGTATGTCTGTATAACATTTTTACTTCTTCGTAACTCAAAACATCATCATATTTTGAGTACAATTACCAAGTGTAGTGATAGGTCATCGAATACTTTTTTCAGAAATTTATCCATACAAATAAATAAAATTGAAGTTCCACTAAATGTATGAATAAACTAAACACAGTGACAGCTGAGATGTGATATATTAAAAAATGAATTGTAAACAGATGAGATTAGAGTATATAATCCAATAACAGATTTAAGTTTATTTTAGTTTAGTGATGACCCCAAGAGAATCACCACTCTGTTAAAATAATACAATATGAGTACAGTATGGGGTCTGATTTAATCTTTTTAAGAAAAGATCATAGTATTGAGTCTGCCTGTCTATACAGACTGCATACGGGTATCAGCTATCATATCACGTTACTCAACAACGATGAGAAAGTGACACTACCGCCTTGTTGCATCTTGTTGCATATTATTTATCATACTAATCACATCACCTCACACTAATATATAAAGGCGAAAGTTTGTGAGTGTGTATGCTTGTTACTTCTTCATGCAAAAATTACTGAACGGATTTGGATGAAACTTTAAAGTAATTTAGCTTTTACATCGGCATAAACGCGGGCGGAGCCGCGTGCAACTGCTAGTCTAAAATATATATTTATTAAAAAATATATATTATATTTTTATTACCAGTGGGTTTCTACTTTAGAGTAAAACAGTCGTATGTGAGATCTAACACAAGAATTCTTAAGGGATAAAAAACTGACATTTACATGAGTAAAGCCGATGACAAATGCTAGTTGTATAAGAAAATGTTCTAGGTACTTCAATTAGACCCAATCTTATAGCAGCTGAATGGTCTACTCATCAATTGAAATCAAATTACCGCTTCAATAGATTTGAATCAGGTACCAGTAATTTTCACGCTTGATTTATTTACAGCAATGAATACGAGAGGAAACTCGATCCCATAGGCTTAAAGCCAGGTATTATGTTTATTCACTTTCCAAGAACCTTCAATTAAAGAGAGTAGATGAATATTGTTTAACTTTTTGTACTTAGTTTTATTATGAAAATTAAAACGATTCTTGGTCTAAGGTTTTTTTTTATGTTTGGTCCGCCAAAATGACTCTACTCTGTCTGATGGAAAGCATAAGCAGAATCCAAGAGTGGTGGTCACCATACTCATTGCGAATGCAGACAATGCAGCATGGCGACCCACACCATGGCGGCTTAGTGATGCTTCTGCATATTTTAGTACAGTCAACAAGTATGGAACCTGTTGACTAGACTATTTGGGCCTCCGGTTGAGCCGGCCCGTTCGTGCTGAAATCAGCGTGGCTCTACTACCTCTTAAATGTCATGGAGTGGAGTCAATGATTTTTCTTGTTCTTATGTATGGAAATAATTTTGGCAATAGACCTTTTAGGCTTAAAATTAGATCAAGCTTATAAATAAAGATGGCCTTTCTATTATTTTTTCTTTTAAGAGATAACGTTCATGAAATTGATACAAAAAATATCCAGACTTAGAATTATATTTTCGGATCACATAAAAGATTGTCTCATGCTACACGTGGGATAAATCGAACCAATAACACACGGTAGAAAGCGGTAACTATTTAAACCACTACGCCATATTTGCAGCCTTGTCATTGTATACATTTCCGATATCACTTATGTCCTTATCTATATATATAAAAGAGTAAGGTGACTGACTGACTGACTGACATACCCAGAGATCAACGCACAGCCCAAAACGCTGAAACTAGAATCCTGAAATTTTGCATGTAGGTTCTATAAATAACGTAAGTGAGCACCACGAAAGGAATTTTTGAAATTCCACCCCTAAGGGGTAGGTAAATCTGGGGATGAAAGTCTGCGTGAGCGAAGCCGCGTGTAAAAGCTAGTCAGTTATATTTGGTGTACTTACTTTTTAAACAGTCTACTTCTAACCTTTCATCCCTTAGTCGACAAATAGGCCAGTAGGTACGGGACACACAATGGTTAATTCTATTATGCCAAAAAGACTATTTCATAGTGCAATAAGATGCAGTTATCCGTACACCTCAAGAAATTCCTTTCCTTTCAATTCCTTTTATCCCATAAAATCAATAAGACTATATTCTAAATCATAGTATAGGCAGGCGCCACAATGACGTCACTGATATCTAATTACGTCATACCGTACTGATAGGACCATTAACAACTATCACAATATTTACTATGACATCCAACAACCATTTATTACTCTCCAGCACTTGTTGTTAGGATGTTGTCACACTGGTTTTATAATTTTTTCTTACTTTCTTGCTTTCTATTTTTCAAAGAGATCTGCCACATTAGCAATTTACATCCTGTGTCGCGGGGGACTTCACAAAACTTACATGAAACGGACACAAATAACAACAGAAGAGTTTTTTGTAAGGTATGTAATACAAACGAGCAGTCTGGTCTTCTGCCATATCGCGTCTATCTTATCAAATTATTCCTGGCTATCATGATTACGGTATTCTGACAGTTGTCAGGGTATGCTGCACAACTTTATCCCAAGTTTCTGGAGAACGGAGACATTTGTTAGGCACTCAGTCCAAGAGACGCCGAACACTCTACATGCACCTCGATCACCTAATGATAAATAAATAACACAGCCCATGGAAATATGCAAGTCAAGAGCCGTTAGTACCTTGTGTAAGCCATCTTCACATAATGGGAAATTTTAGGGAGCAATTCAAATTTTTGCTAAAGAATTGTAGGTAAAGTATTCCTTTATTTACAAGATCAAAGAACTGTACTTTCGGTTAAGGTACTTAACTTTTTGGTTTACTGTGGGACTATTGTTTTCAATTTCCAGAGTGGTACAGTTGAATGGTGAATGTTTGGCGAGTCAAATCAAAATCTTTGAAAAGTAACAAGCTATCGATTTTTATAAAATAGATTATGGAACAGTTTTGTCAAAACTGTACTTTTCAAAGATTTTGATTTGACTCGCCAAACATTCACCATTCAACTGTACCACTCTGGAAATTGAAAACAATAGTCCCACAGTAAACCAAAAAGTTAAGTACCTTAACCGAAAGTACAGTTCTTTGATCTTGTAAATAAAGGAATACTTTAGAGTACTCCCTCCCTTCCACCCACATTAGCTACCCACTTGTCTTAACAACACAACCATTCCCTAAATGAATACCTGTGAACGCAGCCTTAATAAGTGACGTGATCGACTATCGAAAACGTATAGACGTGGGAGTCCTTATTCTGTTTTAAGAAATCGATATTTTATAAATTATTGGTAAAGTATTAAAAATTTAAGTAGATATCAAAGCATTAGATTTAACTGAGCTTTTTAATACGTTTTTATAGGTTTATTTGTCTTCTGCAATATTTTTATCCTTTTTCCATTACCATAGGAGCAATAGAATATAGGAACCAAACGAGCAATCGGTGACACATTGGTCAGGTGATTATTAATGCACATTTGGCCTAGTGGTTTACCGGTCACTACGACGTTTCCTACTTCGCTAAGTGTCGTGGGTTCAAATCCCACGTAGGTTAACACTTTGTGTAATCCACAAATTGTTTTTCTAAGTCTGGGTGTTCTTTGTGTCCGTTTCATGTATGTTTGTAAAGTCCCCCGAGACACAGGATTTATTACTAGTGCGGGAGTTGTCTTTAAAAAAAATTGTTGCTAACTGTCGCCCATAGAGGCTAGCATCGTAGGGGCTCATTTTTAAAGATTTGGGAAGTTGTATCGATTCAGAAATACTGCAGCCGCTTTGAACCTTAGATTGGTTACGCGAAGCAAAATCTTTTATGAAAAGCTCTTAATGATTTTATATCAAGTATATTTATGTGCAATACGCCAAAAAGTAAGGCCGATTGGTGATGTATAAATTGACGATTTACAATTTCTTGTTGAGTATCCAGTTCAATAGCAGTCCATAAGCAGCTCAGCTAGTCTTAAAAAAAGTAGTCTAAGTTACTCCTTACATCATCAGCTATCTAAAACCTATCAAAATTGGTCCAGTAGCTGGAACAAACAGACAGACAGATTAAGAGAAACGTTTTTTAATGTAAATTTAGTATGTACTTTACTATGAATACGAGTATAGTGAAAAGCTGTTAATTTTGAAATTGTAAACAGACACTTTGATTTCATTTATTAATTGAAATATATTTTATGAAACACAATGAATCGTCAAAAATATAAGTACCTAGTATTTTAATGACAATGTTTTGATCTAGTACAAGTAATATCATGTGTCCATCTTCTGCCATTTTGTATGTAATTTGTCATACACAAAATTAAATTTAAAAGTTTTATATAATCTGAGAAAAATATTCTTTGACGAAGATTAATCGTCGTAGTATATATTGTGGAATAAATAGATAACATTTGTATTTGTCTTTTTTTATATTTTAGCTGTCAAAATGACTGCCTCGCCTGATGGAAGACACAAGCAGAATCTAAAAGTGGTAGTCACCATCCTCAATGCGAACAAGGACAGTGCAGCATTGTGATCAGCACTATGGCGGCCTAGTGAGATACTTTTTCACGCCCCACTTAAAGGACCCGCTATCATAGTGGTAATGAGTTCAGGTATTAACCGCTCGGCACAGGAAGGACTCTGAAGCGATGACTTCGAAGGCTTGAAGAGCTCTTCAGAACACTCCCCATGAAAAAAGCGATAGAGGACTGCCATAGATGCCATTTAAGTTACAACAGACACTGAAAATATCGAGAATAAGGCTTCGGTAACACATATTGGCTGTCTTGGTAGACGAAGGTCTGACGGGGGAATAAACGTATAAATAGGATAAATATCCTCTACTAATGAATACTTCACTAAAATACAACGATAGCATCCGTAGAACAAATGCATTAATGTTCTTTGAGCATATTAAGTTTTTCCTTGTTAATAACTTCATACCTACGCTTCATTCATTTGCCTCTGTGGCGTAGTGGTAGCGTATGCGACTGTTGTGCTTGAGGTCTCGGGTATGATTCCCGGGTCGGACCAAATGTTTGTATGATCTGCAAATATTTGTTTCGGAGTTAGGGTGTTTTTTATGTATAATATGTATGTATTTACAAAAAAAAAGTATAACACAACCTCTGCTTAACTTGGGACTAGATGACGTTGTGTGTTAAATGTCCAAAATAATTATTAATAATATATTATTATTATTTATTTGTTTAATCGCTCATACTTTCTTTTATTTTATTACAAACTGAGTCCCGCGGTGTTACCTGCGGTTAGTGTTGTTCGGCAACCGCGGGTAACGCCGCTGAGCGAAGCTAGTCTGAAATAAAGTAGCCTTGGAGTAACCTATTACTCCTTATCATCAACTATTTTCCGATGAAAGTTCCGTCAAAATCGGTCAAGCCGTTACAGAGATGAGCCGTAACAAACAGACATACAGACTAAAAATTGATTTTTTGATACATAAGTACCTTAAAGTACTTTCATATGCTTTTAGTGAAAAGCTGGTAATTTTAAATTACAATCAGTCACTTCAATTTCATTTTTTTAATAGTAGAGGATACAATAAGGAACGACCTTCATCCATCTGTTTATTGGATGAAAAGTATTTTATATCAAATTTAATATATTAAATAATATATCGCGGATGGGTTGGCTAAAAAATTCCTGGCCAAACTATTATTAATTAAAAATAAAAAAATGACTTTTTATTAAACAGTGTACCCATGAGTTTAACGAATAAATTTAATACCAACCGAAAGTATAAAGCCTGTAGAACATACAAACCTTGGGTTGTCTATTTGTTTCCTGGCATAGCTACTGGTTGGCACGTATAAACAGGTATGTCGATATTAGTTAATTGCACCCATTTGTTTAATAAATAAGTTTTATATCAAATTAATCGCTATTTCATTGCGAATACGATGATATAGGGTTGTCTGCCAAAAACCTGGCCGTAATAACGGTTGTCGAGTTTTGAAAAGTGAAATTTTGATGCGAATGGCAAAGAGGTCATCCATGTATAGCGATACACTAGTAAATGCTAAGCATTATTTTTAACCGACTTCATGTAGTCATAGTAACCTATTATATTAGCAACCGAAAGTATAAGGCCTATAGAATATACAAACCTTGGGTTCCCTTATTGTTTCCTGGCATAGCTTTGGTGTTGCAGGTGTCCATGGGCAGCGGTAATCGTTTACCATCAGGCGATACGTCTGCTCGTTTGCCCGCCTATTCCAAAACAATAATAAAAATAAATAAAGCTACCGGGTTGTTATTTTCACCCATTTGTTTAATAAATAAATTTTATAACAAAATAAGCGCTGTCTGCAAAAAATCTGGCTTAAATAACGGTTGTCATTTTTAAAAAGTGATATTTTTTTTTGTTTTTCAAGAAAGCAAATAAAAATTAACAAAGTGAATAATTTAAATTTGACTGCACGGTTGGCCCAGTAGTTTAAACGGTCACCACACCGCTCTCTAATACGCCCAAGTGTTGTGGGTTCAAATCCACATGGGACATCACTTTGTGTGATTCGCAAATTGTTGTTCTGAGTCTGAGTGTTCTTTGTGTCCATTTAATGTATGTTTGTAAAGTTCCCCGCCACACCGAATGTATGTTCATAGAGCGAGAGTTGTCTTAATTATATACTTTAATCCCACATTATATATAATATACTATTAAATATTATATACAATACTATTTAATAATTATTTTATAAAAAAAAAACTTATCAAAACTCGATAACCGTTATTCAAGCCAGATTTTTTGCGGACAACCCTATATCATCGTATTCGCAATTAAGCAGTGTTTATTTTGATATAAAATTAATTTAATCATCAAATGGGTGAAAATAACTTATATCACATACCTTACTAGTGTATCGCTATACACGATGACCTCTTTGTCGCAAGTTTCCATTCGCATCAAAATTTCACTTTCAAAACTCGACAACCGTTATTCCGGCCAGGTTTTTTGCAGACAACCCTATATCATGATATTCGCAATTAAACAGCGCTTATTTTGATATAAAATTTATTTATTAAACAAATGGGTGAAACTCAAACTCAAACTCAAACTGAAAATATATTCGTTAAACACTGTGTAATAAAAATTCATTTTTTTAATTGTTAATGAATAAATAGTTTGGCCAGGATTTTTTAGCCAACCCAGCCGTGATATGTTATTTTATATATTAAATTTAATATTAAATACTTTTCATCCATTAAACAGATGGGTGAAGGTCTTTTCTCTACGTATCTTAGACCATTAAAGAAAATTATAAAAGATAAAAATAAAAAACCAAAAACTTGGTTTTTTGAATTTTTCACATAAATTTTGAGGTTATGTGATAAAAGTGTAAAAACAAAGTTTACATCTTTTTATTACCTACAACATTGCCATTAGACTTTTTTCCATAGGACTTTTAGTTTTGCCGGAAATCGAGAAAAACCGTTTTTTACCCTTAAAACCTCCCCCCCATCCCCTTCCCGACCTCAGATCGCCCGTAAGTTATTTTTCCTATCATTTTTATAATATTCTCCTCCTTTTCTAATGGGTTTCATTCTACTATTTTTTTTTTTCACCCTGGTCTATAAAATAGTTGCTTGAGTTTTAACGTCGACTGAATATTGAATTAGACATTTTTAGACGCCTTACTTTGGCATACACAAGACAGAAATTTTTACAGTAGTAAAGGTTTCGGAGGGGGTTTCAAGATGAAAAAAACCGGCCAAGTGCGAGTCGGACTCGTGCACCGAGAGTTCCGTAATTGATTTTAGTCAAGTAGACGAACTTAATTTTGCCTGAACTTAAATTAAGGTTTTCGGATTTTTTCCTTTTGTAGTAGCACATAAAGTTGCTTCATGCCAAATTTTATAATTCTAGGACAACGGGAAGTACCCTATCGGTTTTTATTCCCTTCATCAATCCACCGCAGTCCACTTCTGTACCTAGGTCGCTCCTATTGCAAGCTACTAATTCCCTTGCAAGTGTCAAAATATGCAGCAAAAACGGAGCGTAAAAGGCCGTATCCTTTAATTGCGTCGACTTAGAAGTTTCATTTTTATTGCTTCAAAGTATCACAGACCTGACAATCCTGAGAAAAGGTTTTTTTTAAACTCCAAAATCACCCCGGTAAGGTCGGCCGGTTTTCAGGGCTCCGCAGCCAAAACGGCAATAAACGGAACCCTTATGGTTCCGTCACGACGTCGTCGTAGTCCGTCCGTCTGACCACATTAGGGCTCTCACACATAACTGCGAATTCGCAACCTCGGAGTTTGGAAGTAGGGGTCTGAGGTCTGTGCCTCGGAGAGCACGTAAGGCTATCGGTCCTGCACCTGATCTCTCCCCGGTCGTGTCGGATAACCATCCTATCGAATAATGAGAGTGATAGAACAGAGAGTGCACCTGTATTTGCGCACACACTTATGCACGTAATATCTCCGGTGTAGTTGGCTGATCTCCGTTGAGACTGGTCGCCCTGGCCGTACCTGGCCGACTAGAAGAATATCATTGCGAAAAAATTGTTATAAACGCGCAAGAAAAAAAAAGTGAATATTATAACATTCGTTATATTTTAAGTATTGGTTATAAATATCACACTTGCTAGCAAGATCTAAATTGGGTTTCAAGTAGGTATGCAACTTTCTCCTGTTCAGCAATTTCTTTTTCCTACAATATCTTCCTATTGCGGTAATAAATAGCCTTCCTTAAGGATCAAAGTATCTCCATGTCAAATTTCACTGAAATCAGTGCAGCGGTTTAGCCTAGCGTAACGCATAGACAGACAGACAGAGTTACTTCCGAATTTACAATAATAATCATGGATTTATAAATATTTTTAACTTTCCTATCTGATTCGTGAATTGTTTGGTAGATATAATAATTATATATGTATATATATTATATATGTATTATATATGTATATATATATTATATATGTATATATATATTATATATGTATAAATGTATACCATAGCATATAACTGACACTGAACTTATATTGATAGACAAAAGGGATTATATTTTAAAATTGGACAATGAAACCTAACATAATGAACTCCGCTTTATAGCAGGCTTTCGTGACCAGAAACACTCGTTTTAGTAGAAAAGACAGGCGTCCAGTAATGTTTTTCTTGTAAAAACATGTCGGATGCAGCCTGCGAAGGTAAGGTCGGACAGTTTTAGGGTTCCGTAGCCAAATTGGCAATAAACGGAACCCTTATGGTTTCATTATGTCGTCGTCGTAGTCAGTCCGTCTGTCCACACTACTGCTAGTGCTATAAACCTGTTCTTTCGGATGAATATAAATTACTAATCTTGCCGACAAAGTGATAAAATAAAATGTTAATAAAAATTATTTTTAAGATACCTCCAATACATTTAAAGTGAGAATTTGAAGTGTCATTAGATAGTTTTTTTTTTAATAATGAGGGTTGTCTATTGACAATTATTTTTTCTAATCTATATATATAAAAGAAAGTGCGTTAGTTACACTATTTATAACTCAAGAACGGCTGAACCGATTTGGCTGAAAATTGGTGGGGTGGTAGCTTAGAACCAGGAGAAGGACATAGGATACTTTTTACAAAGTTTTTTTTTTTACTTTTCGCAACGGCGTTGATCGCGGTTATTTTTGTACCGCGGGTAACACCGCGGGGCTCAGCTAGATAGATATTAAGTAAAATTAATTTCTAATCAGTGAACTCTATTTCAAATCCATCCTTGCACATAATCCCAGTCGGGCTTCAAAAAGCTAAATGATTCGAAACAGTGAACAATAAATTTCACTAAGCACTGTTTAATTCTTGGTATAAAATTGCTCTGTTCGACGTTTGGATGTAGCTGCAAAAACTTTTTAGTAGATCGCTTGTAAAGTGTTTTGTCTTTCCTAGAATCCAGTGCATTTTTTTTATAAATTTGTGATTCAATAGTTTTCGGTAATAAATCTATACTTCTATACTTATATTATAAATGCGAAAGTAACTCTGTCTGTCTGTCTGTCTTGCTTTCACGGCCAAACCGCTGCACCGATTACAATGAAATTTGGTACATAGATAGTCTAGAGCCTGAAAAAGGACATAGGCTACTTTTTATTGCGAAAAAAAGGTAAAAAGGGGTTGAAAGGGGGGATGAAAGATTGTATAGAAGAGTGGTTGTTAACTCGCAACACGCATGCGCGTTGCCTTAGTGACACAGGGCGTCTTGGCAACGAGTTAACAAGGATGTCAAATTCATTTAAAATATTTCACTTTTTAAATAAAGACTTAAATTAATATGATAATCTAAGATTAATACATACATTGATAAATCTAATTTGTATGTTCATTATAATAATAGAAATAAATAACACAAATTACATAACATTGTTTCTAAACTTCAAAAATCTCTACAAAAGTATTGTCATTTTAAGATAAAATAATAATATTTATTTTTTAGGCTATTGATTAGATAGGAATATATAAAAACGTCATTTAAATTTTGTAAAAATCTATACTCTATACTTATATTATAAATGCGAAAGTAACTCTGCCTGTCTGTCTGTCTTGCTTTCACGGCCAAACCGCTGCACCGATTACAATGAAATTTGGAACACAGATAGTCTAGAGCCTGAGAAAGGACATAGGCTACTTTTTATTGCAAAAAAAGGTAAAAAGGGGTTGAAAGGGGGGATGAAAGATTGTATAGAAGAGTGGTAGTTAACTCGCAACACGCATGCGCGTTGCCTTAGTGTCACAGGGCGTCTTGGCAACGAGTTAACAAGGATGTCAAATTCATTCAAAAGATTTCACTTTTTAAACAAAGACTTAAATTAATATGATAATCTAAGATTAATACATATATTGATAAATCTAATTTGTATGTTCATTATAATAATAGAAATAAATAACACAAATTACAAAACATTGTTTCTAAACTTCAAAAATCTCTACAAAAGTATTGTCATTTTAAGATAAAATAATAATATTTATTTTTTAGGCTGTTGATTAGATAGGTATATATAAAAACGTCATTTAAATTTTGTAAAAATTTTACCATAAAGGGAGTAAAATAGCAATAGAGGATGAAAGTTTGTATGGAAATATGCAAGGTTTGTGAAAATTTAGAGCTATTCGGATGTAACATTTACTAAATTATCACAATATGCCTAAGTGTGCTTACCCAAACGGGCAGACACGTGAGGGCAGACGACTGTGCCGCATGCGGATGTTGAACTACAAATTCGTTATTATTCAATAGGATTAGATTTGTTTACATGATTTTTTGTTTAATCAAATAATTTTCTTTGTGAAAAAATCGGAAGAAAAGTATCCGGGGGGATTTAAACACAAAATAATACAAATTTAAAAAAAAAAAAACCGACTTCAAGGACTACCAAATTGAATTAAGTTATTTTTCGCGCACATACGTAATGCAAATTGAAGATTTATATGATTTTCTAATGGATGAAATGTAAGAACTAGACAACATTAAAATGGGACCACATGAGAAAGAAACAAGTTTTAAAATAAAAAAAAGAATCATCAAAATCGGTTAACCAAGTCAAAAGTTATGAGGTAACAAACATAAAAAAAAACCAGTAGAATTGAGAATCTACTCCTTTTTTTGAAGTCGGTTAAAAAAGCAAAAGGGGTACGCCGCAAGATGAAATAAATGCCTGTATGAAACATATGTATTATGGGTACATCTTAAAAAGTTTTGTCTTAATACAATTATGCGAGTACAACTTCACAATGATTTATGAGCAGTGTCAATATGCAAATGCTCATCTAAAAATAGGAGAAGATTGTATAAACGACAGTAAAGACATGATTACACTGAGACGTGAATCCTGGTATATGATGGCACACATGATCTAGAAATAATATCTATTCTGATTCGCCGACTAATGAGACAGTTATCAAATAAACGAACGGATCATGTCAGACGTGGAGGAAGATGTTATCGAATACCTCTCAGGAAACAATGCAAGGGAAACTGAACCAGTTATATCATAGCTTATGCATAAAGTTTCTCAACTCTTTAGAATTATCAGGAGCGCCTTCCCATAAGTTGAGACTGAAAGTTAATGTTCCAGTCCTATTAATAAGAAGTCTTGAGCACCAAAGCTATGTAATGGTACACGGCTACAAAATACACAAGTGAGGTACAACACTGTAAAAGAAAATGTTTTAATTCCCCGTATTCCAATAATTCAAACTTATCTGCAATTTCAATTTAAAAGAATGCAGTTTCCGCTGAAAACAATATTTGCAATAAAAATTATCAAAGCCCAAAGACAGACGGTTAAAGTTGCAGTTCACTTAAAGAAAAACATGTTTTTCCAATGGGCAGCATAATCGCGTGTATCAAATCAGCTCAATCACAATATTTTGGCAAAAGATGGCAATACTATGGGATCACTATTTATCTCTGTAATATTTAAATTATTTCAACTAAGCTAATATCAGCTCAACAAACTAACCACATATATTTTACATGCTGATTTGCCATTAAGTTAGTTAGCAGTTAGATCTAGATAGGTACTCTAATTAAGTGCCATCAGATTTGATATTGATTTGTGTGTGCGAACCCAAGTATGTTACAGATTAATTGGAATAGTAATGACAGAACTAGTTGGTTATATGACGCACTTGATTCGGCTTGAAAGACCATTTACAAAAAGTAGTAGTATATTATAAAATAATATAATAATAATAATAAAATATTTATTCACTAAATTTTTACATAATTCCTATGAAGTCCCTGACTTCCGAGCTAGGTAAAAACCTGTGTTACAGAAGTCAGTGCCCTCTCCCAATTTTGGTTGATACACATAGTGAATAAGAGAAATTCACAAAGTAATTAATAGATTAAGTTATTTATGTTTGAGTGTGAAAGCGTGCGTGCGTGTGTATGGATGTGTATGTGTGGTGTGTATGTGTGTGTGTGTGTGTGTGTGTTTGATAGATTGTTCAATATGGGTCTGATTTGTGAGATATAGGGAGTGTTAATTGGCAAGCAATAGCATTTCTGTTTGATCGTAGTTTAGTTGTAGCAACCAGTTCTTAATTTTGATTTTAAATTCTCTAACAGTAAGAGGATGCATGTTTATTATTTTATTTATTTTATTGTATAAGTAAGATGACCTGTACGATTGCTGTCTTCTAGCCGAAGCCGTCCGACATTTGACAGGTAAGCACACATTATTAATTACACGTTTCATATTATACTCATTTGCCTTGTAGGGAGTAAGTCTATGTCGTTTTGTTATAATTTGGAATATATACAATTGTCTAATTGTTAGTAGTTCGCAATATTCATGTAGCTGTTTAGTCGGATATCTGTAGGGTTTAAAAGTCATTACCTTCAGTAAAGACCTCTGAGCTCTTTCCAGTTGTATCAAATGGGTTTTACAAGCGCCACCCCAGGCCCCTACACAGTATCCGAGTATGGATTGAGCTAAGGCATAATATATATCACGAAGCAAAGGAAATTCCGCGACATGTCTAAGTTTTTTGAAAACCCAGATTAACTTTCTAGTGCGACCAGTAGTGAGAGATATATGGGGTTCCCAAGATAAAAAGTGAATGACGGAGCACTTAGAGATGACCACTTTTCAAAAAGCTTATGGCCGATAAGATAAAAAGTCGTAATTTAAAATACCGTATAAGGGTATGTACCCTTATACGGTACACCCAAGTGTAGAAAAATTCTGAAATTTATCTTGTCTTAGTTTTTTTACGCAGAAGTACTTTAAAAGCTCTGAGGTTCGTTTCTCGTATGTACGAGTTTTATCGTGTGGAAATGGCAGATCTGAGTGGTTTGCACACAAATAGGAAACCTTACAAGTGGATAGTGAATTCTCACGAAAAAACATCAAAGGGTTAGTCATTACTTCACGGTTTTACAACATTTAGAAAGCAATTTAATTTTGATATATATATATGTATAGTATATATATACCTACACACATCAAAAGTGTCTAGGGATCAACATATGTGTCTAGGGATCAACATATATTTTTGCAATAACTTTTCTCCTGATTGATATTAATTAAAATTTTCTTTAAAGGATTCATCAAATAAAGTGTTTTCGTTTGTCACAGTAACGATAAACCAAGTCACCTTTGCATTAATAAAGAAATTTGCCATTTTCCTAATAAAAGGATTTTTGACATTTGAACCACTAACATTAAAGTTCGAAAAAAATACTGAAATAACAGTTTTCTTTAAAATTTTATTAGGTAACTTAAACAATTAATAATCCGTGTTTCTACCGCGAACACTAACAACACAAGAACATCGGTTTGGCATACTCAAAATGAGTTCATCCAAACACGCTGTGGAATGGCCGCCCATGTTCGTTGCAACAACAAAAAAAGGTCTTCTTGCGACTGGATACCCTCCATATTCGGCAGAGCTCTTCTCTGTAGCATATCCCATGCATGCTCAATCGGGTTCAAGTCTGGCGACTGAGCAGGCCAGGGCCAAAGCCACATCTCAATCTCAAGAAATCCGCATAAAAATGCTTGATCCCTAGACACTTTTGATGTGTGTATATACATAAATAGTGAAAAAAAAAACATGGTTACAGGAACCACATAAGTTATACGAATTGTTTAACTTCATACAATAGGTATCCACCTTAACCTTATCTTATATATAAAATTCTCGTGTCACAACGTTAGTTACCATACTCCTCTGAAACGGCTGTGCCGATTTTTATTAAATTTGGTGTGCATATCGGGTAGGTCTGAGAATCGACCAACATCTATTTTTCATACCCCTAATTTTTTTTATGGCAAAACAACGTTTGCCCGGTCAGCTAGTAACTTTATATATTAATGCGTTAAGTAAAATCTTTGTACCACTTTTTACGAAAATTATGCTACCAGATGAGTATAAAATATGGCATGGTTGAAGTATATATGGAGGAAGAGTGCAGAAAGCTAAAAAAAATAAAAACTTAATGAATTATGGTCGAATTTCTACCACTCAGTGACCACTAATGTGAAGTAAAAACCATTTCCTAAGCGACGGCTTGGCGATGAGTGCCGGCTTCACAAATGTGGAGTAATTAATATATTAAGCTCAAACTCAAAAAGATTTTATTCAAATAGGCACTTACTTTACAGGCACTTATGAATAGTCAATATTTAATATTAAAAAATCGAGTGATTCTAGTCGCCAGTTCCAAGTGCAGCCTACCCTTCATGGAGACGAATTATTATTATTATGAAATCGTCATTTACAATATGTATAGGCACATTGAAATATCCACGCCACCATGCCCACCGGTCGCTGCCATCCGAGATGCACATTGGTCGCTGTCCCCACATTTTATATCTTCAATATCTTCTAAGTCATTCATTTTAGTAATAAAATGCACTTTGCGTTTTGATCTACATTAAATTAGCAATGTACGTAATGTATTTACTTGGATAGGGAATAACATTACTTTTTTTTAGAAAAAAGTATGTAATGGCATGGCAGGTCGTCTTTCTGCAAATATTTTCTTATGAAGATTTCTCATATACATCTGTCTAATCCTAAATGTATATAAATGAGAATTAGTTCAGATATTCAAACAAACGATTACTAAACTAATTTGATTCAAATAAAACAAATCTTGAAGGTTCATTACAGGGGATTGCTGTACAAATATTTTGAGTAGATTACACTGATCGATTCAGTAGCCTAAACCTTGTTGCTTTTGTAATCGCATTGGTTTCACTTGTTAGCGAAATTGGGTATACTTTGAAGATTTCTCATCCTATTTTAGATAGAGAAAGTACATCACACAATGTCTGCTAAGAAGCATTACGTACTAAAGTCGTAAAACCTGTTATACAGGATTAAGGGATTTGTTTTGAATACCAATCTGCATTAAACTTATTAGACCAAAACGTAAGTGCGGTCTTGTAAGTTCTTAATCCTGTACCTTAGAGTTCAACATCGAATGGCATCTCTGAAACAGTTGATTCGATCTCATTTTAGGCATTACGGTATAACCTGTTTGTAAAGAATATATTTTTTAAGAATCATCCCGTGTTTTTATGCACGGTTTTGCTAGTATTTTTCGAAATTTAATATTTTAAGAGGAATACTTTTACACAATGTTGTATTTTTATGTATTTAATCTAGCAACAAACTCTTCCACCACCAAGGGCCATACGATGACGAGCAGGTGCATGGATTTACATATTATTATATAGGTCCCTATACTAGCTTTTGCACGCGGGTTCGCTCTCGCAGACTTTTATCCCCTGATTTACTCCCTTAGGGGTGGAATTTCCAAAATTCCGTTCTTAGTGCTCACTTACGTTATATAAAGAACCTACATGCAAAGTTTCAGTATTCTAGCTTTAGCGGTTTGGGCTGTGCGTTGATCTTTGGGTATGTCAGTCAGTCACCTTCCTCTTATATATATATATATAGATAGATATCGATAATATATTGACTTTTTTCCGACTATTATTTTAGTCATAATTACGCAATAGAACGCAAGCCTAATATGTAGCGCGTTTATAGAAGTAAGGCCAAGCCTTTTTTATGTATGGGAGAGCCACGCTTCGGCGTGAATGGGCCGGGTCGACCGGGGTGATACCACGGCCTCACAGAAAACTGGTGTGAAATAGTGCTTGCGCTGTGTTTCACCGAGTGAGTGAGGATACCGGAGGCCCATACCCTACACCTCTCCCCCTATCTCCCCCAATATCGATTTGTAAGTGGCTTTAGTCGACTTGCTTTTTAAATATTAACCCCAATTACAAAGTTCTCTTTAACCCTAGTTATCAGTAGACACCACTGTGTTAATAGCCTTTATCTCTAATCAAGTAGCCGTACTCAAGCAGAAATCTGCTGACCCAACTACCTTTGCGGTTTGCTTTTAATTATGAACGGAAAAGCTGTCGGTATTGTTTCAAGCGACTTTACGTCTTGGTAACGTATTACGACTGGTTACTATGCTCGTTTACTCCGTAAATACTGTAAAATGTGTGTGTAATGTGTAATACTTTATTAACAGTATCAAGTATAAATATATATGCAACGACACTCATTGCTCTATATAGGACTCAACCCCTGAATATATAGAAGCAGATGATGGAATACAATCACTTGATATTTTTAGAGAATAACCGAGTAACTGCAACGAAATTTTTTTATACATAAATGACAAACTAAAACTAGAAATAAATCAAAGAATATAATACCTTTAAACGAGCAATTAAATATTTCGGACATCTGACACACCACACCATCTAGTTCCAAACTAAGCAGAGCTTGTACTATGGTTACTAAACAACTGATATAGATACATGTATACTTTTCTTTTGTAAATACATACATATTATACATAGACTGCACGGTTGGCCAAGTGGTTTAGGCGGCGCCGCTTGTCAATTCGCCAAGTGTTGTGGGTTCAAATCCTACACGGGACAACACTTTGTGAAAAAAAAAAAAAATAGAAGACACCTAAACTCCGAAACAAATGTCGTAATCGAACCCGAGACCTCAAACACACAGTCGCATACGCTACCACTGCGCCAACGAGGTAGTTGAATTCTTGAATATATAATCTGATCTCAAAAAAAAACCCGCTCAAATTGAGAACCTCCTCCTTTTGGAAGTCGGTTAAAAACGGCTCCAACGAATTTGCTTTGTACTATTAGAATACGCCTTCGTACCATTTGATTTGATCTGGATGTTTCTGTATATAACATGTAGATATTTACAAAGTAAAATTATATTTGTATTTATATAAATTGTCTAGAACCCATTATATGAACTTCACTTAGTTCAGGACTAGACAGCGTCATTCGAATGTTTTAGAATACAATATTTAGATCTTATGTCAACATTCAACAGGTTTTTCTTAATTTTATATAGTCCGTTATCTTTTTTTTATTTTTTTTTTATTTATTTAAATTATAAAAATAATATACATTAACAAACATGAAATACCCATAAAACCCGTATAGGTTTATCTTGGGTGTGAGTTTACATTCCTCATTTCATTTGTAAACATCTTAATTACTATGATTCCTCAAAACCTGTGCAAAGGAAAGTTCATAATAATTACTTTTACAATCAGATCTTGAGAACATTCAAATTTGAATCCCTATTTCAATATCCCAGTTATCAGACAAAACGATTTACTCTCCAAAATAAGATCAGATCCAACCTTTAGGTACAACCTTGCAATGTTATTGTCCCTTAGAGAATAAGCAGATATCGAGACCCAAATTTGAAATATTCATTTAATGTTAATAGAAAAAGAAAATGCATTAAGGTTTCCTGAAAAAAGAAACCGACGTAATCCCTTGTGAACTTTGAATATCGATTGAAATCCAACCACACCGAAGACCAGGACCAAAATGAAGGAAATATAGTTTTTCAATGCAATCAAAGTATTAGTCACTTTGGCAAGCTTGACTTGAGTTGAAAATAATATACTAGCTGACCCGTGCCCACTTCGTTGGGCGGTAATTTTTTTTTTCCAACTTACTTTGCAAATCCGCCTAACATGAAAATGTTTTTTTACTACTCGGGTTATTAATATATCCTATGTCACTCATAAATAACGTAGCCTTCTATTGGTAAAAGAATTTTCAAAATCGGTTTAGTAGATCCAGAGATTACCCCCTACAACGACACAAACTCACGAACTTTACCTCTTTATATAGTAAGTATAGATTAAAGTTTATTTTATTTATATACAACATTTTTTTCTGAGATTATAAATAAATAAATATTTCGAACAACTGCCACACAAACCCCTCAGTTTCAAACTAAGCTGAGCTTGTGCTATGAAAGCAAGATTGCCTTATAGAATACTCATGTACTTTTTTAAATACATACATATTGTTACGAATAATAATAATCTTCAAGCCTTATCTGCGCACACAAATACAGACACACTTCTTATCGATTTCCTGAGGCAAGGAATAATGGACCTTATTTCTATATGCATAATAAAGTCTCTTTAACACGTCAAAAGGCTTCTCTCTCAAATAAATCGAACCCTAACACGTAACAATATTATACATAGGAAACAAACAAACATCGACACAAAGATTTGCAGATCATACAAACAGCAGTCGCATAGGCTATCACTGTGCCAACGAGGCAGTTAAATACTATTAAGAAAGTACTACTCTAAATAACAATTTAAAATCAAATACCAATTCTCAGTTTTATTCAAGGATTCCCGTCCATCATTAATTGAGATTCAAAATTAGCTTGGAATTCCAAGTTATTTTCTGGAAGAGAAGTAATTTAAACTCATTTGGTACTAAGAGTCTCGTTTGAATTGTCTTAGATATAATCTAAAATATTTAAATGAGAGCGCTAATAGACGTTACTTATAAATAGCAGATTATTATTTATATTTCAGATACAGATAGAGCTCATGCCATTAGAAATTTCGATAGCACCACCCTTAATACTTTTTAGTGAAATTAGAAAACACACAACCTCATAAAAATTGGGTTATTTGAGTCCTACAGACAGCTGTTTCCTATTCGATACTTGTATCGTTTAATATAGTTGTTTCCTTTCCCTATCGATGTTTACCTACATCTATAATTCTCTTTGATCTCTTCAGAAAATAATTACTATACCAAAGAAGGTAACATTAGTTTTCAAGGTCTGCTCTAAAGAAACCATCTCATACTCATTTCACCAACCTAAAATGAAATGAGAATAAGCTTAAAAGATAACCATAATGCTGCTATATCAAAAAAACACTGACTGAATAAGTAAAAATTTAATGTAAAATATAAACTACTTATGACCTTGTTATTCTCTTACCTTTAAACTCTTCTTCAACTTTTTCACTTATATAAAATAAAAGACTCAATAAGATTGTCTACAACAAATGTTTGTCGAATCATTAGCGGAGAAACCGACATTGCTAACTTTTCGCAAACTATTCTTCTTGAAGAGTTCTGTAGAGAAGTTTGCCAATTATCGTTTTTCAGAAATAAATTCGCTTGACTTATCAATATGAGCAGAAGTTTTACAAGTTTTTTGTTTTAGAAATAATCTTACCCAACCTATATTATAGTAAATCTATCTATATATATAAAAGAGTAAGGTGTCTGACTGACAGACTGACTGACTGACTGACATACCCAGAGATCAACGCCCAGCCCAAACCGCTGAAGCTAGAATCCTGAAATTTTGTATGTAGGTTCTTTATATAACGTAAGTGAGCACTAAGAAAGGATTTTTTTGAAATTCCACCCCTAAGAGGGTAAATTAGGGGATAAAAGTCTGCTTGAGCAAGGCCGCGTGTAAAAGCTAGTCTTTAATATAAGCTAAAATCTTTGCACAGTTGAATTCATTACGAACAATTTTATTCGTATTTCTAGTTTTCGACTTATTCGGAGTTTTAACAGCGTACTCATACTACACTGCACAATCTGAATGTCAGGACTGTAAATTTACACAAACTTCGTCACAGTTCCTTGGCTTGTTATTTAACATGACTTCATACGTAAACTTTGATACAGTTTTTCCAGTATCGGTATATTTTTACTTGGATACATATCATCACCGGCCTATAACAGTCTACTTCCAAAAATAGAGGTTTCCTTAAAAGAGGAAGTTTTATCTTTCTATATTATTCTGGAATCTGCCATAGGACTTGTATCAAGATTCATTATAAATATTATTCAAATAGTGCTGCAGAGTTTTCTTTTAGTCTATTTTACTGCATAACATAAAATTCAGGACATTTTTTGCAGAAGAAATTTACAACTACCATTCCCTTTTAATTTTACTTTTGGGATATGCTGGGAGAGCGATGCTAGATATATATATATATATATATATTTTAGTATATATATACTAAAATAGCAGTTAAAAACAAAGAAGCGATTATTCAAATCAGACTCATATGTTGGTTCAATGTACAATCAGAGTGCATTCAATCAAATAAACAGACTGTTTAGTTTGTATTAGTTATGGATAGAGTTTATATTTGTCTTATCACTAGACATTATGACGTAGATTAAAGTATAGTTAGTTAATATACAAAAATCCGGCCAAGTGCAAGTCGGACTAGAGCACCGAGGGTGCCTACCCTCTAGGTATATGATGTAACTAAAAATTTATGCTTTTCGCAATTTTCCCTTAATTTGTGCTATAAGACATTGCTTCGAACCAAATTTCAAGATTCTGAGTTCACGCGAAGTACCCTGTAGGTTTTGATTCGCTTGCGAGTGTCCAAAATTCGCAGCATAAACGCCTGTATCGTTTGATTGAGTTAGCTTAGAAGTTTCATTTTTTCACAGCTTCAAGGGACAGTAGACCTGAGTATTTGATACCTCCACGCGTTCCTGAGAAAAAGCGTCTTGACAGATAGATGGCCAACAAAGTGATCCTACGGGTTTCGTTTTTTCCTTTTGAGGTACGGAACCCTAAAAATGAGAAGTATAAGTGTTGTATAACGTTACACAACCAATTCTTGAACCCGACAGTCTGCGTGTACTGATATCTGAGTGGGGTCAATGATATTTGATAAATACAAGAAGGAGCGTTCATACTGTGTAATATTGCAATGTAAATGTATTAATTAACAAATGTTTCTTACAAATAAAAAGCTGAATTAAATGTATTATATTTGGATATTGTTAGATTTTGTGAAAAAAAAATTATTCATTACATGTTTCTTAAAAGTTCATTCTCAAATTAAACACATGAATTGTTATTACAATTAATATTTTAATTAATACTGGTCTCAGTATTAATTAAAGTACGAATTGTGATAGTACTAACCCTCATTCCCTGGAACCTATAGGGTATTTGGATGGAAATCGATATCCAACTCATTTTTTCC
Organism: Diaphora mendica; assembly: GCA_949125395.1. Classification (NCBI taxonomy): domain Eukaryota; kingdom Metazoa; phylum Arthropoda; class Insecta; order Lepidoptera; family Erebidae; genus Diaphora; species Diaphora mendica. The sequence goes on from OX421319.1 coordinate 25,615,996, forward strand.
TCTCACTCTGAGAGATTAAGAAAAAGACAAGTTTGATTATGAAATACAATGAATTATAAATTCCATACGACATATATTGGTTTTTCTGTTTGTTAGTAAAACGAGGCATTATATTCATCATATTCAAACTCCATTCCATATCTATACTAATATTATAAACGCGAAAGTTTGTAAGTATGGATAGATGGATGGATGGATGGATGGATGTTTGTTACTCTTTCATGCAAAAACGACTGAACGGATTTGGATGAAACTTTACAGTAATATAGCTTATACATCAGAATAACACATAGGCTACTATTTGCCGCGATAACCGACATACACGCGGGCGGAGCCTTGGGCAACAACTAGTTTACAATAATATTAACTTGTCAAGTTCAGCAATATTTAGCTTTGTGTTCAATTCCTTATGTATTAATTGTCAAATAAAATTAGCATCATGTGTCTGAAGAGTTCTCTGTCTCACATTTCGCAAATGTTATACAGAATAGGCTCAAATAATGTTGTTTAAATTGATATATCTTACTTTATTAGTCAGTATTTGTGTTTGTGATGATAGTGATTATGATTATACTGATGCAGTGATAGATATGTTATTGAATGGTGTTAGCCGAGAAGTTGGATATTCGGATGAAATTGATGACGGTATTTCTGTTTTAATATTTTTCCTTTTCTTTCATCGTATTTGCAATCATCTGAATAACTTTGGAACGTATCTGGTTGACAGCAGTATGGTTGTCCTGTATTAGTTTTGTGATTGTATATTCTTTTTTGCGTATGAAATAAACGAGCACAAATGTAACTTGATGGCAAGTCACTGCCGCTATCCATGGATTTCTAAAATTAGAGTCACAAATGCATTTTGAATAATCACTTTGACAGCCTCGGTGGCGCAGGTGGTAGCGTAAGCGACTGCTGTGCTTGAGGTCTTGGGTTCGATTTCCGGGTCGGACCAAATCTTTGTATGATCTGCAAATATTTGTTTCAGAGTTTGAGTGTTTTCTATGTATATTAAGTATGTATATACATATTATATACAAATAAGTATATATTATGTATTTAAATCAGTTGTCTAGTACCCATAATACAAGCTCTACTTAGCTTGGGACTGGATGGCGTTGTGTGTTAGGTGTCCGAAAATATTTTAAATATTTAAATCAGAGAGAAGTAAGCAAAGTAACCTCATTTATGCAATGAAAGCAACTGAAGCATTTCTTAAGGTGTTCTAAGAGACAGTGATATTACTCCGGCCCACCTGACCCATTTGTCTTGAAGTATACTCCTCTTAAGTCTGACTTACCGATAGTAACATTATGGTTCGTAAAATGTTTGTGTTACAGTATAGTCCATTCGTTTAGATAGTGTCAGTGCACCCGCACAAAATTGTGGCTATGGTTGAGAAATACGAATATATTAATTCATACAACGGCGTTAACTGATAGATCGTACTTGCTTGTGGGTGTACGCCGCAGGCGGGCCCTCTGATTTTGTAGCTGGCCGCACGTGCGACGGCGCGGCGGCACGATCAAGGTGACCGTATCTAAGCGAATGGACTATATACCTCTATCGATGCCTTCTGGGGAATAGACGCATATTATGATGTGTATTTAAACCTAACTATTTTAGGTAAAGAACCTGTTCTCACTGGCGGTATTTGGAAATGTGGAAATTGCGATGTCATCGATGAAAGCAAACTTATGTATTCTGAAACCAATGAAATAGATGAGAAAATAATGAATGACTCTTCTGTACATATACAGGTTAGTTTATGAAATGAGTTCACAATATAAATATAAAAATCGATTTATTGCGTTCTAACTAATTTACACAAAAAAATTGTATTCAATAATGTTTTGAATTAGTTTTTAAAATATAATTCTAGGTTGCGATACAAAAAAACAGATTAAGTTAGTATACTTGTACAATAATTTCGGTAAAACATGTATAAATCCTAGTAATATTATAAACGCGAAAGTTTGTAAGTATGGATGGATGTTTATTACTCTTTCACGCAAAAACTACGGAACGGATTAGGATGAAAATTTACAGTAATATAGCTTATACATCAGAATAACACATAGGCTACTGTTTACAGCGGTAACCGATATACAAGCGGGCGGAGCCGCGGGCAACAGCTAGTTTAATTATATAACATAAGCATATATAAAGATAGAAAATTTGTAACCCTGATTTTGTTTAATAAAGAATTATTATTTATATTATTTATTATTATAAAACTAGTGAAATTGCATCACTTGGTTACTAGATGGCGTAATCATTCGACTAAGAGACTACTGGTCATGTGTTATTACTCGTATTAATCTATATATCTATATACAGTCAAACCTGAGTATATGAGAACTGGCTAAGCGAGAAAACTCTATTAATGAGAGTATTTACCAGGTCCCGTCATTTTGCCCTCCTAAAACCTCTATAAGTGAGAAACATAAAACCTGTATAAGTGACAGTCATTTTTCACGCGTGAACCTCTTCAAGTGAGATTGATACTTGCCTATACCTCTATAAGCGACAGTTAACCGCGTTTGACTTTTGCTATTTAAGACTCATTATTAAATTTCCAGGGAGTCTTATTTAATTCAAACCAAATGTGTGTCTGTTATTGTTTTCTAATAGTTTTAGGAACTTACATTGTATTCGAATGACCAAATATGCGTCTGTTATTTTTTTGTTATTCGTAGTTCTTTTGAGGTTCAAGGAACTCATTCTATTCAAAAAGCGTAATGTGCACCGATTTCTTTGTGAAGCTTATTACAGTCCGTTAATAAACAACAGTTGCGAAGAAAGTTACTGTACTTACTCATGATGTCGAAACGTAAACTCAGTGTGTTGTCTTTAAGTGATAAACTAAAAATTGTAAATGCTTTTGAATCTGGGAAATTACGAAATCAAATCAAAAATACAAAGTGAATTTGGCTTAGCCGAATCCACCTACTATGAAATTATTAAATCAAAAGAATTAATGAAGTCTTAGTGCTCTGAGGGACACGGAAATATCAAGAGAACTTGAAAAACATACACAAAATTTAAGAACAGAATCGCAAAAAAAATTGACGGATTTATTCAAGTAAATGTTGTTAGATAATATTATTTAGATTAAACTTTTGTGATCAGCTATTGTTTCAATAAATATGTAATACTCATACATACACGTATTTTGTTTCTAATTACGTCATATTTGGCGTATTTTTATAGACCTCTATAAGTGAGACAGACCCCCTTCTGTAACTCTGTAAGCTAGAAACTCGGGTTAATGAGAAACCTCTATAAGAGAAAAAGAGGTCCCTTGAGTTCTCACTTACTCAGGTTTGACTGTACTTAATATATAAAGCTGTAGAGTTTGTTTGTTTGTTTGAACGCGCTAATCTCAGGAACCGCTGGTCCGATTTGAAAAAATCTTTCAGTGTTGGATAGTACATTTATCGAGGAAGGCTATATATCATTACGCTAAGACCAATAGGAGCGGAGCACCAATGAAGAATGTTACAAAAACGTGGGAATTTTATTACGCTACGGGCAATAGGAAACGTAAACGACCGTTGCCTGGGTCAGCTAGTACATTATATTTGTTGATTACTAGATTAGATTATTATTTGTCACATATTTCACTATTTAAAAAACAAATGATTGCATAAAAACACATTTACGTAGGTATTACGTAGGTTAAATGACCCCTCGTTAATTGTTTTTATTTATAAGTTGTCCAATTGAATGATAATATACTTAATTTATTGTAATAATTTGTGTGATAGTTACATAATTAACTTATCTATTTGAATATAATGTACCTCAGTATACACATTGTACACTAGTAAGAATATAAATAAATGAATACAGTTTACAATTTGTGCGGCCTAGGATACTATTTCTGCATAATTTGAACTAGTATAATGTTGTATACTAGTCACTAGATGACACTTCCAGAAGATTTTTACCACGAATTATTGACCTTCGTAATAAGCACTATTATTATTATATCCTGAAAGAAAATTTCAGGGAGTTATATTAAAAACAAATTTCATCAAATCACAAATCATTTAATCACATCATTCATTAAAATTAATATAAAACATAAATCTGTCTTTTTTAATAGAACGATAAAAAAATGTATACATTGATCTTTTGTTTAACATTTCAGATCGCCTTCACTCTTCCTGGGATGCAATGTATTACGATACATTCGGAGACGCCAGGTGTAGTTAGACGCATTACTGGCGCATGTACGAGTGATACCCTTACTCTCAGTGTCGCTTCTGTTCCCTACTTCACTGTTAATATTTATGGTTGAATATATTATCTGTTTTAATCTAATATGAAACTGAATATATTAATTATTTTTCTTAAGAACAATGTAATTTAATTATTTTCAAAATTTACATTCCTTCGTATCCTTACACCAAATAAATGTAATCTACATCTACACTATATTATTATATAAAGAGGTAAAGTTTGTGTGTTTGTATATTTGTTAAATTGTAAGGGGTAATCTCGGGATCTACTGAACCGATTTTGAAAATTCTTTTACCAATAGAAGGCTACGTTATTTGGGAGTGACATTGACTATATAATAACCCGAAAAGTAGAAAGACTTTTTCGTGGTAGCTGAATTTGCAAAGTAAGTCGGAGAAAATAATGTTTACCGCCCAACGAAGTGGGCACGGGTCGGCTAGTTATAAAATGTAAGTATTATCAAAACAACCGACTTATCAAATACATGGGACGAATCCCGCCCACACGCCCATCACTGCAACTCCTGTATCATCAACAGCAGTGACCCACTCGGCAGTCTCAGGAAAAATTTAACTGTCTTGGAACCCGCAACGAAATAAATCAGAAGAAAACTGGAGGAGTTGGAAATATAATAAGTCCACTTCCCTCCTCAGTACAATAAGAAAATACATCTTTATTAAAGTAACAAACCTCAAAACAACAGTATTTAGAATTTTTTGGATGTTAATTTGTGTGTTTGGACACGCAAATCTCAAAAGCGGCTTAACTGATTTGGAGCGGTTTTCACTTAATTATTGCGGTAAACTTCTAAAAAAAAAATACTTTTTTTTTTAAAACTATTTTGTGATCGCGGCTCCGCCCGCGTGTATGTCGGTTATCGCGGCAAGTAGTATGTGTTATTCTGATGTATAAGCCATATTACTGTAAAGTTTCATCCAAATCCGTTCAGTAGTTTTTGCGTGAAAGAGTAACAAACATCCATCCATCCATACTTACAAACTTTCGCGTTTATAATTTTAGTATAGATGTAGATTACTGAATAAATTTGACTCTCCCAATATATTAGTAGTTTATTTAAACTAATTGTAGTATTAATTATAACCACTGTAACTATCATTTATAATAAGTGCACCTACCTCACTTTTTAGGGTTCCGTGCCAAGCAAAAAACGGAACCCTTATAGATTCGTCATGTCTGTCTGTCTGTCTGTCTGTCCGTCTGTCTGTCCGTCCGTATGTCACAGCCACTTTATTCCGAAACTATAAGACCTATAATGTTGAAACTCGGTAGGTAGATGTATTCTGTGAACCGCATTAAGATTTTCACACAAAAATAGAAAACAAAACAATTAATTTTGGGGGTCCCCATACTTAGAACTGAAACTCAAATTTTTTTACATCTATAGATAAGGTATCTATAGGTAGGTATCTATAGATAGGTCTTCAAAAATGAAATTGAGGTTTCTAACATTATTTTTTTCTAAACTGAATATTTTGAGCGAGAGACACTTCCAATGTGATAAAATGTCCCCCCCCAGTAACTTCTAAAATAAGAGAATGATAAATTTAAAAAAATATATGATGTACATTACCATGCAAACTTCCACCGACAATTGGTTTGAACAAAGTCTAGTAAGTAGTTTTTTTTTAATACGTCATAATCGTAAACTGCATTTTACCTTTTATTCAATCAACACAAATATATAAATAAAATAAAAATTATATCATGTTACTTGCTGCTCCCTTCATGGGCGAGTCCGACTCGCACTTGGCCGCTTTTTCTCTTCATCACTCAATTGGTCAATTGGCAGAGAATTCTTTAGGCATTAAGTCCGTTTATGCATGCTTTTGTGCATAAAATAAAAAAGAATTGTATACAAATATATAATCGTTAATGTAAACATTATGTAATAAATGAAGCGTTTCCTATATGAATTGTAAATAACTTGTTTTTTTACTCATCACTATATTTTCACATTATAATTATTATATTTTTAATTAATTAAAACCATTCTACGTTCAAAGCCAGTAGGTACGTACACTATAAAAAAGCGGGTGTTTTGAAATTAATCCAATATTTCATTCAACGTAAGTTCACCGTGTATTAATAACGATCATACGTAATATTCGCATTTTAATGATACATACCATATATTTTTATTAGACTGTCTTGGCGCAATGGTAACGTGTGCGACTGCTGTGCTCGAGGTCTCGGGTTCGATTCCCGGGTCGGACCAAATATTTGTATGATCTGCAAATGTTTTTTTCGGAGTTTGGGTGTTTTCTGTGTATAATATGTATGTATTTACAAAAAAAGATATACGTATTTATATCAGTTGTCTAGTAACCATAACACAAGCTTTGCTTAGTTTGGAACTAGATGGCGTTGTGTGTTAGACGTCCGAAATATTAATTATTAATAATATATAATATGAATAATTATTAAAATACACATAAGCCGCGGACAAAAGTTAGATTGTTGACAAATAAATAAAGTATTTTGGATGCCTGTTACTTGAGTTTATTCGCTATGACTCGGCCCGAACAATCAATTAATCTATTCCTAAATGAACTTCTAAGATTATTTGTTTTGTTGCATTGTTTGATTCTTATCTACTGAAGGAAGTTGTAAATATCGTCCATGTTGCATACATGGTTTCAAATTGTACAAATATCAAAATGACTTCAAGAAAAAGAGTACTTAAGCGGATACTATCCGTTGGCTTTGGATTTGAATATTTTCCAGACCATAACTGACTAAATCCCATGTCCCAATCTTAAAATCCTCCATGCCAAAATTATTTTCAAAACGTATAGTCACTTCAAAACTATCTCAAATGCTGGCAATATATGTGGGTGGTCGAAAACGTTTCCGACCTAACGATTATACGAAACAATTTTTCTAATTGTTTTTTTTTATATACATAGTTTCCGTGAACTCGCCGTACTTCACCCAGCGATGTATAATGCAAATGTAAAAATGCAAATCTACATACACTAGTTTTTATTTACAAGCGCTGGCCACATAACGCAGGGCACTTTAATTGGGTAGACGCCCTTTTATAAATAGAAAAGGAGCATCAGGGTTCCTACACAGGAGAGGGCCATCTACAAATCGTAGGTGGCCTGAGATACGTCGGGGTTCCAGGGATTTCCTTTCGAGGGTGCACCTGATTCTCCGGCTTCTAGTACCCGAGACGGTGTACGGTTTTTAGTCGGTTCAAGTCCGACATAGCCACCAGTCGGTGGTATACGAGAGGATTTCCGTACAAAAAAAAAAGAAAAAAGGGTAGATGTCATCTTAGGCAAATAAGTTATTTTTTATTATATGTCAAAACAATAACTTTGTATGAAAATTGTACTAAATACAAATTTGTGACGTCACTGTAATTTATACTCTCGATTGTCGGCACTTGATGGAACTTGTTATAATACATTTTTGAATTAAATCACTTGTACTTATTCCACTATTTTATTTTTGTTTACACCTGACCGGTTTCGCCTTATGGCATCATCAAAGGTTACTAACAAAGTAACCTTTGATGATGCCATAAGGCGAAACCGGTCAGGTGTAAACAAAAATAAAATAGTGGAATAAGTACAAGTGATTTAATTCAAAAATGTGACGTCACTGTTTTAGACTACTCAATACATTTCAATGATTATATTTTGATTAAAATTTGTAACAGAAATGAAAAACAGAAATAATTATATTTGCCGAGATGTTTTATAATGTTCCTTTTAATGAAAGAGATATCGATATTTATTTACAATACAGTCATCCCTATTACCTTTATTTTTTATTTTAACCATGTGCTGTCCTGTCAGAATAAACGATTTTCTTTTCTATCTTTACGTTGAAGTCGGAACCTTTTCTGACCACTTAGTACTCTGTCACTTGATTCTGTCGGTCAGGTGACCCGTCAGTTAATTGACCTTATAAATAACTAAAGTAACTGATAAACACACACATCTTTATCACGTATCACCTGATCACTGCAAGAAGTAGTTCAGTAATAATTACTTAAAAAGTTTTAGAAATGTTTATTTTATTTTTTAATTGTTAGCTTTGCAACAGTCTATAGGTAATAATATTACAATTTCATAAACCAGTATGTCCACATATGAAGAAACCAACGTTATATAAATCCATATATTATTATAGCTAACATGTTAATAAGAAATATATATATAAATTGTACCAAAAACATGATAGTTATAAATGAATTAAATTAAATGAAAAAGCTTTTTAAAAACAAGCTTTTACTGGAATGCCTCGAGACGAATCAAACGAGTCCAAACTCGATGATGTTACGACGTTTCTTTACAGAGTTTCCATGGCCACCTTCCAGCTTCAGCATCAGATCAGCTCCATGTCATTATAATATTGTATTGCTACGCTGTATACATATGCTTGCAAAATTTCAGCAAAATCGGTTGAAGATATCTGCTTCAAAATTGAGTAGCAAGATTCCACCCGAACATAGATACATACATACATTGCAAGTTTATTAAAAACTTGTAAAAATGACTAACCGTAATGCAAACAAAAAGTAAAAAGAAAAAGTATGTGAGAATATTCGAGATTAGCAGCATGTGTGTAAGTATAGGTAATTAAACAAGAAACCCTAACTAAAAAAAACAGTCCAGGTTCAACTCGCGCACTGAAGGTTCCGTACAAACCTGAAGGTATAGAAGTAAAAGTTTCTGAATTTTTCTGTTGCCTGTGCTGTAAGCTATTGCTTCTTACCAAACTTCAATTTTCTAGATCGAAAATTAGCAGCATAAACGGCTGTATCTTTTAATTGCGTTGACTTAGAAATTAGATTTTTTCACAGCTCCAAGGAACAGTAGACCTGAGTATTTGATATGAATCTCAGCTTGATGCTTTCACGTGTTCCTGAGGAAAAGGGTCTTAACAGCAGACAGACGGACAACAAAGTGATCCTATAAGGGTTCCGTTTTTTCCTATTGAGGTACGGAAACCTAAAAACGTCTACGTAGTGGGTAGTATATTTACTAAGTTTGGTTATTTAATAATAACCCTATATACACTTCATATGCTACTGTTTGTATTCCCTAATTGAATAAATAAATAAACGTCTAAAAAACTTAGCTTACAAATCCCAAGCAATCTAGACATGATAAATGAATTAGTCGTATGATAAAAATATCACTTTTAGTCTTGCACCGTGACATTGAAATGAACATCTATTATAATAGGTTTGCTTTTAAACAGCAAACCTTGGCCGCTTTGGTTCAGTCTCGTCTTGATAACATTACGTTATTTTCATTTAGTACCAATTTCACTTAATCGAAATTCTCTTAGAGTGAAATATTGTTTAAGTCAACTTGTCTTTGCATTTGAAGTGTTCAAAGAATCTATGCACTTAAAAAAATCTGTGGTTTAGTTTTGTGCTCTCAAAATGGTAAATGTTACGTCAAACGAATCGGTTTCGGAGTTTTATGCTAATAAATGTATATTTCTTACTGGAGGTACTGGATTTCTGGGCAAGGTGAGTTTTTTTGCACATTTCAAAGCCAACATTTTTTCTTCGTTAGATGGTTTCAGCTTAAGACATCGGTTAAATTTTGGCTGATTTTTTGGATACTATATAGTGTTGTTAATTTCAACTTCTTTACCTTTGTCTGTAATTTTATAATTGCTTTACAAACAATAAAAAAAGTTTTTAAAAATTACAAATTGTACCAAAAAAAGAACCGACTTCAAGAACTGGACCAAATTAAAAAGGGACCACACGGGAAGCACCAGCTTTCAAATAAAAAAAGATCATCAAAATCGGTTCACCCAGTCGAAAGTTATGAGGTAACAAACATTAAAAAAAATACAGTCGAATTCCCCCCTCCTTTTTGAAGTCGGTTAAATAATAATAATATTTAATAATAATAAATATTTCGTACATCTAACACAACGCCATCTAGTCCCAAGCTAAGCAGAGCTTGTGTTATAGGTACTAGACAACTGATATAAATAGATATTTATACTTTTTTTTTTGTAAATACATACATTAGTTAAAAAAGAAAATATAATTTTTAATAAAACAAAAACTTTTTTATTTATACACAAAAGTCGTAGTACTAATTATTTCCTGCCAAGCAATAGCTGAGGTTATTACTACACTCTTAAAATACATATATATTTGTTTTAGTATTATTGTATAAGTAAATAAATATTATAATAATATAAAAAAATACAACAAATTTTAACAAAAAAAACCGACTTCTATCTGGACTAAATTTAAACGGGACCACACGGGAAGCACCAGCTTTCAAACAAAAAAAGAATCATCAAAATCAAACAAAAGTTATGAGGAAGTCGGTTAAAAAAAGAATCAGACGTTCCATACTTAGTTTCTTTCATACTTACGTTACGTTTCAAACTTAGTCTACATAAATAGCACAGTATAGTTTTCCAATAACATGCAAAAGATAAAATATTCTATAAATTAATCGATTTAAAAAAGCGGCCAAGTACGAGTCGGACTCGCCCATGAAGGAAGAATTTTTTTGTTATATATTTGTTTTGATTGAATGAAAGGTAAATTACAGTTTTCGATTTATGACGTATTAAAAAAAACTACTTACTAGATTTCGTTCAAACCAATTTTCGGTGGAAGTTTGCATGGTAATGTACATTGTATATTTTTTTTAGATTTATCATGCTCTTATTTTAGAATTTACAGGGGGGGGGACACATTTTACCACTTTGGAAGTGTCTCTCGCGCAATCTATTCAGTTTAGAAACAAATGATATTAGAAACCTCAATATCATTTTTGAAGACCTATCAATAGATAACCCCACACGCATGGGTTTGATGAATAAACATTTTTTGAGTTTCAGTTCTATGTATTGGGACCCCCAAAATTTATTGTTTTTTTCTTATTCTTATGTGAAAATAATAATACATACATACATCTACTTACCAAGTTTCAACATTATAGGTCTTATAGTTTCGGAAAAAAGTGGCTGTGACATACGGACGGACAGACGGACAGACAGACAGACATGACGAATCTATAAGGGTTCCGTCTTTTGCCTTTGGCACGAAACCCTAAAAAGGAGAAGGTTCTCAATTCGACTGTTTTTTTTTTATGTATATTACCGCAAAAATTTCAACTGGGTGAACCGATTTTGACGACTCTCTTTAATTTGAAAGTTGGTGCTTCCCGTGTGGTCCCATTTTAATTTGGTTCAGTTCCAGCAGATGGTTTTTTTTTTGTTATATTTTTTTATTAACATTTATTTGAAAGTTAGTCACTTTCAGACAAATATTAATAAAAAAAATTCACCTGGGTGAACCGATTTTGACGATTCTTTTTAATTTGAAAGTTGGTGCTTCCCGTGTGGTCCCATTTCAATTTTATTCAGTTCCTGCAGACGTTTTTTTTAATTATTTTTTTATTAATATTTATTTGAAAGTTAGTCACTTTCAGACAAATACACCGGGGCTCAAAACTACACTAAACACAGTTTCTTCCTAGTCCCTTTAATTTGGTATAATAAGACAGAACCAAAGATAGTACACAGAAATAAAGACCATATCAGAATACATTTTAGAATCAAACTCACTTGTACAAGTGAGTTTGATTCTAGAATGTATTACAATAAGTTCCATCAAGTGCCAACAATCTAGAGTATAAATTACCGTATCAAAAGCTTTTGACAGGTCAAGAAGCAATATGCATGAACCAAAACTTTTATCTAATTTATCCACAATAGCGTGTTTTAGATCTAACACTATATCTTCAATAGAAACATCTTCTTCCAATTCATGTTACTGTTAAGTTGTAGAATTTCTTTTTCAAATATCCTTAAATGCCTGGTCAATCCTCTCCAATATTATAAACAGTGCGCATAGAGTAACTGAAGATCTTGCGGGTGGGATGTTATTGGCAGACATATCGGTCTACCCTCTTTCGCAGTCTTTTACTACGATCGCCCCCGGTACCACTGTTCACTAACTCACTATTCACTCGTAATTATTCTCGACACACAACACTAACATGTTAGTGTTGTGTGTCGAGAACAATCGTAATTGTCCGTGTATATCGTAATACTCCGTGATCATGGCGCTTGCAACAGCGCCGAAATATCGGATACTCACAAACAAAAAGGTACATGGTAGCAATCCCGTAGATTTCTATTTTAATGTTTCTGACCATGAAAGTTTAAAACAATATATAGCTAAAATAAACTAGCCTAGCTGTGTCCGTATCAGTGAGCTGACGTATCTTCCATACTGCATAAGCTGCCGAACTAAGTCTACCTGCAAGGCTATCTATCTGGGCGCCCCACTGTAGTTTGCTGTCTAATGTAATTCCCAAGAATACTGTTGAGTCTACAATACTTGTTCACTCCTCTCACCAATGGGGCGATCACTTGTACTTGTAATACATATAGGACCCATGAGTATAAGCATTAAATCGCTACTAGTCCATTGGCAAGAAGAATGAGCTTTACGGCGATTCACCGTGTTCTTAATCTAAACTAAATTCATCAAGCACTTACTGGAGTGTGTGGCTTGAGTGTTCTCGGCGTTCCAAGAGATCTCTTGGGTAGCTGCTTCTCTGCGTCGTCACACAAACATAAACTCCTAAAGTGCTGTACAACTTCCAAGGTATTCGAATTACAACAAACTCGTATCAGCTATCACGGATATTCGAATTACAACTCACTCGCTTCAGCTATCGCGGAACGCGCCTACAAAACTCGCGAGTCCACGACCTAACACACAACGGTTTATCACTAAAGACCGGGTCGATGGACAATACAATTAGCTTAAAATCAATTAATTACGGTTTTCAAACAATAATCTACCGTTTTCAACACGCGCGTCTTTCAAGTCCTTTTATATTTTAACCTCAAACGTCAAAACGTCAACAAAAAAAAGTGACAATCAAAATGTTGCCATTATAATGACGTTCGAAATCCAACAATACTTATGATTTCACTATTTAGAGTTAGATTAGTGCCTAGCTGTTTTACATTTGTCATAGTAAATCTCACACACTTTGTTTTATTTGAGTTTAGTAGGAGATTATTTGTTGTAAACCAAATCAATACATCATTTAGTGCCCTATTCACATCGTCAAAACTGATTGCTTACGATCGACTTTAAAAAGAAGTGACGTATCATCAGCAAATCACTACATAGTATAAAAAAAAGTCACTTTTTCTGTCCCTATGTCCCTATATCCCTTTGTTTGCTTAAATCTTTAAAACTACGTAACGAATTTTGATGCGGGTTTCTTTAATAGATAGAGTGATTCAAGAGGAAGGTTTTTACGTATAATAAATGCATAATATAGTACTACTATTACATTTTGGCTTGGCACCGACTTGAAACCTATGAATAGGAAGCACATACAAATTAAGTTATTTTATACTTCTTGGATTTGAAGTCGGTTTTTTTTTAAGTTTTTTATTTTATTTTTCGCTTTTTAGTCTTTCTCAAGTCTCTCATCATCATTTCATTAAATTTAATGATGTCTACAGAATATGAAGGCATGCAGACAACTGCTCGTAACTTCATTGCAGGCGCTGACGTAAATTTGAGGGTTTCCTTCGATTTCCTTAGGATCCCAACATCAGATCCTGATATGGTGGCCATGGGACCACATGGGGAGTATACCCTTTCGAATACAAAAAGAATTTTTAAAATCGGTCCATAATTGACGGAGTAAGCGATGTACATACATAAAAAAAAAATACCGATGAAATTGAGAACCTCCTCCTTTTGGAAGTTGGTTAAAAACAGCTTTAATACAATACAGTCATGATTAAGTGAAGAACGTTTTAAGGCATTCGAGATGATTTTGTAGCACGATGCCTACAATCGCACTTTGTTAACTTCATAATACTTTTAAGCAATCAGTAGCAGCATGCCGACTTTATTAAATCTTCATACATTAGATCGCACTATGCCTATTATAGCAAATTGACAAGTATTAGCATTGTTAGTGTATTTAATCGTGTTAAGCCTATTTTATTAACTTCAATACTAAGGGTATGTAACTTGACTACAAAATGTACAATCAAAAACAAAGTCACTGACATGTTAACGAGATCAATAATATTACAAAATAGCTTTGATGATAAAAACGTTAATCCATAATAGGTTCTTATATGTATGCTCCTGAAATCTAGTAGAAACAACCCAAGTATTTGGTTTTGATATTTTAATAATTTACTTGGTAGGAGAATGAATATAGACGAATACAATTTAATTATTGGTCCTTTTTTTTTTTTTTTTTTCCTCTCCGTGCGGAAATCCCCTCGGATACCACCTCCTGGCGGTATGTCGGACTCGAACCGACTAAAACCGCACGCCGTCTCGGGTACTAGATGCCGGGGAACCAGGTGCGCCCTAGAAAGGAAAACCCTGGAACCCTGTCGTACCTCGGGCCACCTATGGTTTATAGATGGCCCCCTCCTGTGTGGGAATCCCAATGTTCCCGTTACTGTCCCCCAGGGCGCGCACGCTCCGCAGCGTCCGCGCCGCCACCCGAGCCTGCTTCTGCTAGGGTGACAGATGGCCTCATCTGTCACCCTCAGGCTTGCGCTTATGGAGGACGGAGATCGTTCTCTGATCTCCGGCGCCTGAGTCGCCTGCGGTACCTGGCCCGTTCCCGGGCCTGGCGGGCCGGGAGAGTTCTAAACCTCTCCCGGTCCCGCTCCGCCGTCTCTTTGGCAAGCATTACTTGCTCGCAGAAAGAGACGGCGGAGTTCCACGCGCTCTCACTCCGCAACATGGCCGCAATCATGTTACCGAGCGAGAGAACCACCACCCCGATGGCCGCCACGAGATCACGCCTCGGCTCCCTCCACGCCGGACATTCTGCCAGCGTGTGGAGTGCCGTGTCCACGGTCTGGCCTTAATTATTGGTCCTATTTACAAAAACGGGGCCAGTCACAGTTTTGACAAGTATTGACTATTATATTTATTGCCTCGTTGGTCTGCGGCGACTGCTGATCAACAGGTCTCGGGTTCGACTCCCGGGTCGGACCAAATCTTTGTATGATCTACAAATATTTGTTTCGGAGTTTGAGTGTTTTCTATGTATATTAGTATGAATTTCCAAAAAAAAGTATATATGTATTTGTATCAGTTGTCTGGTAACCATACGGACACAGCTAGGCTAGTTTATTTTAGCTATATATTGTTTTAAACTTTCATGGTCAGAAACATTAAAATAGAAATCTACGGGATTGCTACCATGTACCTTTTTGTTTGTGAGTATCCGATATTTCGGCGCTGTTGCAAGCACCATGATCACGGAGTAACTGAAGATCTTGCGGGTGGGATGTTATTGGCAGACATATCGGTCTACCCTCTTTCGCAGTCTTTTACTACGATCGCCCCCGGTACCACTTCACTAACTCACTATTCACTCGTAATTATTCTCGACACACAACACTAACATGTTAGTGTTGTGTGTCGAGAACAATCGTAATTGTCCGTGTATATCGTAATACTCCGTGATCATGGCGCTTGCAACAGCGCCGAAATATCGGATACTCACAAACAAAAAGGTACATGGTAGCAATCCCGTAGATTTCTATTTTAATTATTTTAGCTACTTTCACAGCGTCATGTCCTATGGGGTATACTACTTTGGGGCAAGGTGGCTGATATTGAAACGATTTTTATTCTACAAAAACGAGCCATCCGCGCAATATACAATTTAGGTGCTAGAGTCTCTCTTCGAGAGTTGTTTAAAGATATAGGTATTTTAACTGTTGCATCACAGTACATATTTGCAAATGTTATGTTTGTTAGGCAAACATTGATAACTATAAGAAAAACAGTGATGTACACAATATTAATACAAGAAACAAGTCTAAACTCGTTGGTACCTATCATCGTTTATATAAGATACACAACTCGTTCGAAGGTCTTGGTATACGTCTTTATAATAAAATTCCTACAGATGTAATTGACCTTCCTATAGATAAATTAAAGCGTACTGTAAAAAACCACCTTATTAGGAAAGCCTACTATACGATTGGCGATTATCTGAACGACAAAGAGTCATGGGCTTAAGGTGTTATTAATGTTATTATATACACACTAACTTCTTTGTCTTGAAATTGAGATATTTTTTATTTTTATTTTTGAATAATGTATAAAATTTGACATGTTGGTACTCCGGTATGAATTGTTTTTATACTGTACCCTAACTACATCTAATTCCGACAAATAATTAAATACAAATTTTCTTTGGCTTTGACATTTTATTGTTTTAATTACTTATAAATTAATACATACACACATACTTAGACAATGTAAATAAATACATGATGGTAATTTTCTAACAATATGTTTCCCCATTTATTAAATACGCACTTGTTATTGTATGAGCACCTTGTCGACTATGATTATTATTAATTTCTTCGATATTGACCTGATGATTTGCTGTGCGGCCTGAGTACGCAGCTCAACTATGGTTGAATAGGTCGATGGCTGATCCATGCGTCTTACTTTATTTTACATTTGTGACATTTATTGATTATTTTATATTTGGACATATTACATCTTTTTAAATTTGACTGTGAGTGAAAGTGCTATTTGGATTTTATTTTCTATAAGTGGACCTCACAATATAACAATACAATGTCACACTATAACAATGTAAAAATCTTGCAGCTATCAGTAAGAACGGCGCATGTTGGTTAGCTCATGGCTGTGCTATGAGCTAACCAACTAGCAATGACTCCAAACCTTTTGTTTTGTTTTCTTTGGTCGACTTCGTTCTCATTCAAGTCTCTTAGTGAAAAAAAATTTGTAAACCGTATTATTATTTTATAAAAGGAGCAACAATGGAGTTTCTTGCCAGATTCTTCTCCATGAAGGGTAGGCTGCACTTGGAACTGGCAACTAGAATCACTCGATTTTTTAATATTAAATATTGACTATTCATAAGTGCCTGTAAAATAAGTGCCTATATGAATAAAATCTTTTTGAGTTTGAGTTTGAGCTTATAAGTATTTAACAAAGTGCGAATGTAGGCATCATGCTACAAAATCATCTTGAATGCCTTAGACCGTTCTTCACTCAATCATGACTGTATTGTATTAAAGCTATTTTGTAACATTATAGAATTCGGTAACATATATCAAATGCTTTAAAAACCTACTTCAATTAATCACGATTGTATTTTAGGTGTTTATTGAAAAACTGCTCTACAGCTGTCCAGAGATTGACAAAATTTATATACTGATACGAGAAAAAAAAGGAGTTGACATCAACCAAAGAGTTCAAAATATATTCAATGATCCAGTGAGTAGTTTTATTTTAAAATTTTAAAGTTATTTATTGGAAGTCAATGAAGTTTCCGACGGTTGCCGATGTTAACCCACAAATGTAAGGATTAGTAACAATCGCTAGTATTTTTGTAATAGCTTTATGAAAGGGTGAATAAAGAAACTTATTATATTAATAATATAAGTTAGGCGTTCAATACGTTTACGTAACGTAAACGTAAGACTTTCTTAGAGTAGAGAATCTCTTGTTAGATAGTCCATATTAAAATCCGTACAGATTGTGATCAAAGAGTATATATCTATCTATACTTATAATAAAAATGTAACAGGTCCAATTCTGTAAATTAAAGATATTTTGAAATTTTACGATAGTAGATAGTAGTGATAGGCCACGACAGAGAGAGAAATAACGTTATTAAGTTAAAGTAATTAATCTTTTTTTCAGCTCCTCGAGAGACTAAAAGCCAAAAGACCACAGTGTCTAGATAAACTAGTTCCAATATCTGGTGATATGAATAGTCCTCATTTGGGACTATCCTACGATAATGAGAAAATTTTAATCGAGAAGGTTAGTTTGAGAATCAACATTTTCTACGTACTAAAAAACTTAATACAAAAGTCACCAGATTTCAATCCTTGGTTTTTTGTGCATCTTTATGTTTGTTATATTTTTTTGCATAAAACAATTGAGTTATGCATCCTAAGGAATACATCCTACGTAGATGCATTGAGAACAATAACTTCTTTTCTTTTAATCTATACACGACTAGTTTTTAATTACCAGAGAAAAAAAAATCTGGTATTCGGTATTCGATACTGAGCACATCCATGTAATTAAAACAAAAAAAAAAACAATGTGTTAATTTTATCCTTAAAACCACCAAATATTTGTTCATAGCGTATGATATAATTCAATACGGTCAATGTCCTTGCTGCGGGATGCGGGGGGTTCGCGATCGCCGGCGCAGCGGCCGGGCACATGAATGAAAACACCGCCCGCGCGGGTGGAAGAGGTCCCGAATAAAATTGCAGTTTTGATTTTGACGTCGTTAAGTACATTTCTGTGATACCGACACGTCGTACACGACGACGTTTATTTACAAGGATAGGACTGTTCAACCATCACAACGAACATTGGTGGTCAATGAGGAATCCTTACTTTATCCTTACTCCCAGAATCTAACGCAGGTTTAGTGTAAACAGTCTCCCGATTAACTCCTGTGGACTTTTAGGTACTTGTGGAGTGAAGTGAAAGTTTAAAAAGTTTAAAAGTGAATTTAATAGTGTGTTTGTTTTTGCAACAATTAAAGTATTTGTAGTGGTATGAATGAAATACTTAAGGTCTGTAGTACCTAGCTGCCAGTTGATTACTTAAAATTAAAACTAATAAATAATAATAATAATAATAAATATTTTGTACATCTAACACACAACGCCATCTAGTCCCAAGCTAAGCAGAGCTTGTGTTATGGGTACTAGACAACTGATACAAATACATATATACTTTTTTTTTTTTGTAAATACATACATATCATACATAAGAAAACACCCAAACTCCGAAACAAATATTTGTAGATCATACAAACATTTGATCCGACCCGGGAATCGAACCCGAGACCTCATGATCACCAGTCGCACACGCCAACCACGAGACCAACGAGGCAGTCAAATAAGTAATAATAAAACAGTATCGGATAAAACATTGGTAGGTACGTAGGGATTTTGTGTTTGCCCATTTTAAAGGCCGGCTTCTCGGGTGTATCGAACATAAAATTGAGTGATTGATTGAGAAACTTTGTTAAGTAGGTAGATACCTACTTTACTAGGTACTCAGTTCAACCAAACTTGCTTAAATACTCTGATTTTACTACCATTACGATCAAACTAGTATAATGAGGGATTTTAACTATTTAACCATAAACCTAGAACAGTTGTATTTGAAGTCGCTGCAATGCAATAATAATATTAAACTTATCGTCGCCCGGGCCCGCTGTGAGCGCGAAAGAATAAAAATATTCATTGACCGATATGTTAGGTACACTACGTGCGTAATTATTACATGGTGTCCAAAAATTATGGACGTATTTTGTGATTTTAAAAACGTTAATAACTTTGTTGTTTTGTTTGTTCGGCATTTCTGTTATGGTGTTTTATGTAAGTACATACATTCTGTATCTGCCCCTATTTTTTCTCTGGTAATTAAAAACTAATGGTGTATATATAAAAGCGAAATACCACTCACTTATTAATCACGAAATCTCAGAAACTATAATACCTACAGACTTTAAATTTGGCAGGTAGGTTCCTTATAGGGTGTAGACATCCGCTAAGAACGGATTTTACGAAACTCCACCTCTAAGGGGGCAAAACGGGGGTTGGAAGTTTGTATGAAAGTCCTATGTTTTTGAAATAAGAGACTTGAAATGTATGCTCTATAGGTGGAGTGGAGGTGTACTAATAATGTATCAGCTTTTCCGAATATAATTAAAAAAAAATTGCAAATAACTAGCTCCACGCGTACGAAGTCGCAAGCGGCCGCTAGTATATATATAAGCACAAGGAACATGGCAAACATTTTGATACAAACAACTATTTCATAGATGTAAGTACTTCATTTTGGGCTCCCACACATAACTAAGATGCGATGCGACGCCCGCGCCGCATCGTAGGAAGTTGCGATGCGAATTACTACGATGCGTCAAAGCGTTGATTCATGTGACCATACTTTCGACCGCAAAGAGATGTCCTAATGAGATTTTTTGTATGAAATGGATGTTGAAAAATAGAATAAAAATAACATATAAAATAATATAAATGATTTATGAATACAAATAAATAAGAAAATAGTTTTGTAAATGTTTTAAAAGAAAAAAAAATATGAATAAATATTTTGTTTATATTCTTCAGTATTTGAACCAAAATAAAATAACATCTCAGATCCTGCAAATTATGCGTAGCGTATAGTTACCTAGTAAGGTAACTTTACACTACATATGTATAAAATAATAATACGTAATTAGGACATCTAACACACAGCGCTATCTAGTAAAAGTAAAGTAAAGAAAAAAAAATGAAAGAAAGTAGTGCCATCTAGTAAAGTCTCAGAGTGGACCAAAAATGTTGTCAATAAGTGTGATGTGACGTAACATCGCACGAATGCACGATGCGAACTAGATCGCAAGTTCTTGCGGTGCAAACTCGCAGATATTTACGATGCTTTGCGAATTCGCAGTTTTGTGTGTTTTGTTTTTTTTTGTTTTGTTTTTTGTGTTTTTTTTTGAGTTTTGTTTTTTTTTCAAATATTTCATAAGGTACTGTAATAACTTTGGGTTGTTTTTTTCAATTTTTGCTTGTTAAATTTTGCTTTTTACATATAATTTCGTCTTTAATAAATTGTGTAAAACCCGTGACGTAGTGTTTAGCAAAATTTCTTGTATAATCGAAATTTATAGACGTATTTGTCGCCTGTTTTGTAATGTATAGATGATTTTAGACAGATCAACCTATTTCTTAATGATTCAAAAACTTATTTACCATTTTGTGTGATAAGTCATCTAGAAGTTATTAGCTTATAGATACAAATGTTATCTCGAAATTTGAACCATCATAGTGAAGTATGATTAGAGCTTGGTTCCTAGTTTAAGTTTTATAGCAATTAGTCGGACTGGCACGACTCATACCACCACGATAAACATCATAATATCCAAATTTGAACAAAAAAATCCGACTTCAATCTGGACCAAATTTAAATTGGACCACACGGGAAGCACCAGCTTTCAAACAAAAAAAGAATCATCAAAATCGGTTCACCCAGTCGAAAGTTATGAGGTAACAAACATAAAAAAAATAAAAAATACAGTCGAATTGAGAACCTCCTCCTTTTTTGAAGTCGGTTAAAAAAATATTATCAGCAGTCAATAGTACATTGGATACAAGCCTCTCCTTAGAAATGAGGTTTTGGATACCATTCCTTTTTTAGAATAGGCGGGCAAACGAACAGACGTATCGCCTGATGGTAAGCGATTACCACCGCCCATGGACACCTGCAAAACCAGAGGCGTCACAAGTGCGTTGCCGGTCTTTGGGGGATGGGGCGGGGGTATAGGGGGAGGGGTTGGGGATATGGGCTTCCGTTATCGTCACTCACTCGGTGAAACACAGCGCAAGCACTATTTCACACCGGTTTTCTGTGAGGCCGTGGTATCATTCCGGTCGAGCCGGCCCATTCATGCGGTAGCGTGGTGTTGCGGGTGTCAATGGGCGGCGGTGATCGCTTACCATCAGGCGATACGTCTGCTCGTTTGCCAGCCGTTACGTAAAAAAATATCTAATATTTAACTCTGTGACTGTTAAAGCTATTCTATCTCTCAATGAAAAAAAAATGGCCTTTTTTTAATTAAGATTACGATACACTGAACGAAAATGGTACTGGACGTACATGAGGACGTACACAAAATAATTAAAAATCAGATATGCGTCATAAAAATTTAAAATCTAAAATCAATTATTGTCTCATTTTAAGGAGCCAGATATGTTTGTGTGCTTTTGGATTTCTAAGTATTAGGATTCCCACGAATTATTAGAATACTTAGATTTCTATGACGTAAAACATCGTTATCTAAAGACCTATAGGTTTTACCCGTTTTACCTTAATATGTCGTTGATTTAAAATGCCAAGCTTAAAGTTAACTGGGTTCATCTGACAACCTACATGTTTTTTCCATCTATTTAAGCGTGATTTTTGCTTTTAACGTCACTCGATCAATCACCACGAAGTAACTTAAAGCTGGCAAAATGTTACATAAACTTAAAACAAATTCGATGAGAACACTCTTGAAACTCTTCATGCAAATCATTTTTTTAATGAGTTTAGATCGAAATACACACATCAAAAGTGTCTAGGGATCAACATATGTGTCTAGGGATCAACATATATTTTTGCAATAACTTTTCTCCTGATTGATATTAATTAAAATTTTCTTTAAGGATTCATCAAATAAAGTGTTTTCATTTGTCACAGTAACGATAAACCAAGTCACCTTTGCATTAATAAAGAAATTTGCCATTTTCCTAATAAAGGGATTTTTGACATTTGAACCACTAACATTAAAGTTCGAAAAAAAGACTGAAATAACAGTTTTCTTTAACATTTTATTAGGTAACTTAAACAATTAATAATCCGTGTTTCTACCGCGAACACCAACAACACAAGAACATCGGTTTGGCATACTCAAAATGAGTTCATCCAAACACGCTGTGGAATGGCCGCCCATGTTCGTTGCAACAACAAAAAAAGGTCTTCTTGCGACTGGATACCCTCCATATTCGGCAGAGCTCTTCTCTGTAGCATATCCCATGCATGCTCAATCGGGTTCAAGACTGGCGACTGAGCAGGCCAGGGCCAAAGCCACATCTCAATCTCAAGAAATCCGCATAAAAATGCTTGATCCCTAGACACTTTTGATGTGTGTAGAAACAAAGTATGCAGTTTGTTATTGTTGTTTTTTTTTGTACATCTAATACACAACACCATCTAGTCCCAAGCTAAGCAGAGCTTGTGTTGTGGGTACTAGATAACTGATACAAATACATATATACTTTTTTTGTAAATACATACATATTACACAATACATAGAAAACATCCAAACTCCGAAACAAATATTTGCAGATAACACAAACATTTGGCCCGACCCGGGAATCGAACCCAAGATCTCATGATCAACAGTCGCACACGCCAACCGCGAGACCAACGAGGCAGTATTGTTTACATCTCTCTAAATTTAGCCCCTTATAAAATCTTAATAGTTTTTTTGAAGATCGTCTACTATGTGAAAAATAATATTATTGTTGTCTACAATACCTACTTATTTACACCACAGGTTTTTCTAGGTTTTTAAACTAATTAAATAAAGCAGAGTCACTACAAAATGCCGATAACTAACCAACATTAAAAAACTAAATACGAAGGATTTGACAGTAAATTATTATTGATATTTTACCGAAAACATTTATGAAATGTCAAAAAATACAACTAAAATTCTTGGCTAAAACTTATATGTACCTACTGGATAATTTTGATGGTACCTAAATATTTCAGGTATCCGTTGTGATTCATGCAGCAGCTACTGTCAAATTCAACGAACCTTTAAAAGAAGCCTGGAAAATCAACGTTGAAGGTACCAGAATAGTTTTAGAGCTGGCTCAGAAGATGAAACAAGTAGAAGTAAGAGCTCAATCCTTTACTAAATTCTAAATTCTAATGACTGTTAAAGCCCTAGGCTCATGCACATGATTTCAAGTCAGCCTTAATTCAATTTGCCTACTTGGCGCTGATAATATACCTTAATCTAACTCCCTCTATCCGTTTACCTTACTCCAGTTTACCTTCTTCTTTTGTTTTATCCGATAATGATTACCATACTCTAGAAAAATTGTATGTTACAAATCACAATCCCGGGATAGAATGGAGAAAAAGACAGGTAAATAATACGGTTCTTTAACTATGGTATTTGTTATTGACAGGTGTTTCTGCATATATCGACTGCTTACAGTAATTCAGATAGACATGTTGTTGAAGAAGTTTTGTATCCAGCACCTGCTAATATTGATGAAATACATCAGTTAGTTAAAGAAGATTTGAGTGAAGAAGATATATTAAAAATAATAGGTAAGAAATCTTTTATTGTATTTTGTCTTATAGGACAACTTATAAATGTGTAATAGTATAATTATATAAATAAATAATAATTAGAATAGTAGAATAATAAGTGATTTTAATTCTAGAATGTATTATAAATGTGTATCGCAATTCTTGTCCTAAATTATGTTGTTTCGTTACTATTGAAACTGTCAATCTTCTAGTCTGCGACTAGTAAACTAAAATAAATCTAGATTTATCATAGTATTTTTTAATGTAAAAAATTGGATTATGCAAGGGAATCACAATGGAAACACATGTTGTTGAACTTGATGGGAACAAATCATGCGTTAAAAACTATATTCTAGATAATTACGCATGTTTGTGAAATGTCTTAAATTATTTTCAACCATTTGTGTAAATTACATTTTGTTAGCATAAATTAAATTCAAAATATATTGATATAACACTGTCTGTCTCGTTCACCAATTAGTAAAATTATTCTAATTTTCAGCTGGACGTCCCAACACATATACGTTTACCAAAGCGTTGTCTGAACATTTAGTAGCGAAGAATCTGATTCACATGCCTACAGTCATCATACGACCTTCTATTGGTAATAAAATCAATGTCAAATATATACACACATCAAAAGTATCTAGGGATCAACATATGTGTCTAGAGATCAACATATATTTTTGCAATAACTTTTCTCCTGATTGATATTAATTAAAATTTTCTTTAAGGATTCATCAAATAAAGTGTTTTCATTTGTCACAGTAACGATAAACCAAGTCACCTTTGCATTAATAAAGAAATTTGCCATTTTCCTAATAAAGGGATTTTTGACATTTGAACCACTAACATTAAAGTTCGAAAAAAAGACTGAAATAACAGTTTTCTTTAAAATTTTATTAGGTAACTTAAACAATTAATAATCCGTGTTTCTACCGCGAACACTAACAACACAAGAACATCGGTTTGGCATACTCAAAATGAGTTCATCCAAACACGCTGTGGAATGGCCGCCCATGTTCGTTGCAACAACAAAAAAAGGTCTTCTTGCGACTGGATACCCTCCATATTCGGCAGAGCTCTTCTCTGTAGCATATCCCATGCATGCTCAATCGGGTTCAAGTCTGGCGACTGAGCAGGCCAGGGCCAAAGCCACATCTCAATCTCAAGAAATCCGCATAAAAATGCTTGATCCCTAGACACTTTTGATGTGTGTATATGACAAAATTAATCATTGTTGTTGTCTTTATTATTCGTTGATAAATCAAATGTAGCAAATATGTAAAATTCTTGTTTTTAGTATAGCATTGCTAATGGTTTTCGTCTCTACGTGTATCATGCACGGGTTTGATAACTTTTTAAGTATAATTCTATGACTTGTTATATTAACATCCTCAAGTGCGCTTATATCAAAACGAAAATAAAGGAATGGCAGATAAAAGTACCATTTAAAATCTAAATGTAAAATCTATGTTAAATTAGATTTATCTAGTACTAATTACTAAATTTCAGTGGCTGCAATTAAGAATGACCCTATTAAAGGTTGGTTAGAAAACTGGTACGGAGGCACAGGTCTAATGGCATCCACTTCGAAAGGCATGAATCGAGCGTTTTACGGAAAATCAAGTAATATTGTGGACTTAATACCAGTCGATTATGTGGCAAATTTGGTGATAGCGGCAGGCGCCAAAAATTGCAGGTACCGTGAATTACGTTGTTAGTATTCATTCATTGTCAGTAT
Source organism: Diaphora mendica (assembly GCA_949125395.1). Taxonomy (NCBI): domain Eukaryota; kingdom Metazoa; phylum Arthropoda; class Insecta; order Lepidoptera; family Erebidae; genus Diaphora; species Diaphora mendica. Next base: position 25,641,921 of record OX421319.1, read on the forward strand.
AAGAACTGACTGACTTTAAAAAAATTAAATTGTGCATGTAATGTTGTATTTGAGATCACAGCGAGGAATTGAATCTTGGTCATTGATTTTCACCTATAAGTTCTATCTTCTATCTTACCTTACAGTTAATACGAAGGAAAAAATCATCTATGATGGTTAGACATTTGAACTACCCATAACTTATACTTGGACCTGGACTATGCAAAGCAAGTGGTAGACCAGAACCATGAAATTAATAAAATAAATAAGGTAAATGTTTGCTACTATTTCCTTAATTTCAGATCAAGAGAATTAAAGATCTACAATTGCTGCAGCAGTGGCTGTAATCCTTTGTCAATCGGAAATCTCATGAAGCTGTTTGTAAAGAATTCTGAAAAATACAAATCTTGTAAGTGATTTCAATTCCTAGTTTTTTATGGAATGGGAGGCAAACGAGCAGACGGATCGCCTGATGGTAAGCGACATGACCCATGGACACCATACCTGTACTGGCCTTGTAAGAAAGAGTACGCTCTTTCAATCAATCAATCAATCTTTATTTGTTTGCGAATGTGGGTTGTACAATGAAAGTTCATGAAAGTTTGAATGTTTTGTGTTGGTCCGGGAATATTGCAGGCGACAGTTCATTCCACAGTTTTGTTGTGCGAGGCAGAAAGTTGCTAGAAAAACGCACAGTTGTGGACTGCCAGCCATCTAAATAATGGGAATAAAACTGCTGTCGTGTAGGACGATGGCGGAAAGAGGCAGCAGGGTCCGTTCTAACAATTCCATGGAGCACTCCCCATAGTAAATGCGATTGAAGTTGCATTATAGTGAGGCCACAATAGATTTTAGAAACTAGAAAAAACAAATCCTACTATAATATTATAAACACGAAAGTTTGTAAGTATGGATGGATGGATGTTTGTTACTCTTTCACTCAAAAACTACTTAACGGATTTGGATGAACCTTTACAGTAATATAGCTTATACATCAGAATAACACATGGGTTGCTTTTTGCCGCGATAACCTACATACACGCGGGCGGAGCCGCGAGCAAAAACTAGTACAAAATAATTTTAACGATGTTTATTGATAAGAGTACAGATATAAATGGGTTCACAAATAGTTTTTCTAATTTCTATGCAATACTGTCTTCCCGGGTCGGGTCAAAAGTGTAAATAAGTTTTTCTGATTATAAAAATACTTAATACGAGCTCGGAGTTTGGAAGTTGGGGTCTCGGAGAGCACGTAAAGCTGTTGGTCCTGCGCCTGATCTCTTCCCGATCGTGTCGGTTAACCGTCCCATCGGACTATGAGAGAGAGGAAACAGAAGGTGCACTATAATATCTCCTACGTAGTTATCTGGTCTCCGTTGAGACTAGCCGCCGTGGCCGTTACCGGCTAGGAGAACATTATTGTTAATACGTCTCATATAATTATTTTGTAATCATTTTTTAATTTTAATTCTAGCCTTTATGCCGTTACCAAAAATGTACACTTTTACAAGACGGATGTGGCTCATTTCACTTATAACCTTACTGTTTCAAGTGACACCTGCATATGTAGCTGATTTATTTAGAAGACTTGTAGGAAAAAAGCCAATGTAAGTTCATCTAACCTTCCTAAAATTATTTTGGGGTTTTTTTTTTCTTCCATTCTCCTTGAGCACTCGACATTTTTTAATTTGGTTTGCAAATCGTTTCGACTTTTTCTTTTATGGCCGGCTTGCAACAATCTTACTAATCGATTTTAACGAAAGTGTTAAATTTAATTACGTACGTATTGTCATTATTTTTAGGTACGTCAAACTTCAGTCCCGCATCATAGAAACCCGACTTGCCCTGAACTATTTTACGGATCATTCTTGGATCATGAAAGCGGATCATACACGAGATTTATATTTATCACTCTCAGCTTTGGATAAGAAAGCTTTCCAATGTGATCCTACTACGATAGACTGGCATGAATACTTGAAGGACTATGCTTGGGGAGTACGAACATTTCTGGAAAAGAAGACAGTTATTTAGTAAATTTTTTGCTTTAGCTAAGCAGACATCTACAGTGAATTTATATAAAGACATATTATGTTCATATACAAAGTCTTCACATATAAGACTTCATACAGTTTTTATTAGAAGCGGAATTTAAAATTAAGATTTTTTTTGTAAATTTGGGTTCTACTAAAAATCCTAATCTATGTTTTAGAAAATATACGAAACACTGTTAATAAATAGTTAATTTAACTATTCTTCTAGTAAGTCGAAGTAGTAGGTTGAAGTAGCAGGTCGAAGTAGTAGGTCAGTGTGTGACCAGTGTACACATGAGATAAATTGATGGGGGATCAAACTATACTCAATTAACGAAAACATCTGTGCCTCAAATAAGCATTTGTCTAAGTCATTATATTCTAATTCATAAGTTAACTTGACAAAATAAATAATACCTAAATGAGTTAATAACATTAACATTTTTGTATAAAACAAACACCTGATTTTGAAAATTGTTAAAATTGCTCTATGTAAAAGGCAGCAAAATCATTTATAACAATTAAAAACAATTGACCTGATTGAAGCGTTTGATAGAGTTTCTCACATTACATTGATCAAAAATAACTCATTACGGAACTTCGATCAATAATACGGAATAAGAAACACGGGTTCTGATCTTCCTCTGTAAATATAAATATAATGTAAATAATAAGATCTAGAGATAAGAGATCGATGGATCGACTAGATTTCTTATGTTAATAATTCTAAGCGTTCCACAGGGTTGAAATTAGGGCCCATTTTTTTCTGTTTAAAACAGTCACGGTGTAGTATGAATATGCAATTCCAATAAATTTGGTCATAATATCGATATTATTACACTTCCAATTTTCGTTATGATTTTCGAAGTTAATACTATTATAATTTCAGACTGCACGGTTGAAGCAGTGGTTTAAGCGGTCGCCACACCGCTTCCAAGTACTGTGGGTTCAAATCCTACATGGGACAAAACGTTGTGTGTTACACAAATTGTTGTTCTGAGTCTGAGTGTTCTTTGTGTCCATTTCCTGTTTGTTTGTAAAGTCCCCGCTACACAGGATTTATATGTCTAATGGCACTTATGTAAATGCCATAAAAGTTTATAATAAATTACCAAATGACTTAAAAGAGCTTCCTCCAAATAAATTTAGGTCAAACTAAAAACAGTGGTTGAAAGATAGATGTTTTTACAAATTGAACGAATTTATGTGGTATCGCGAGGACAGGAAATAATTATCGGTTTATATTTAACCTATTTCTTTTTTCAATTCATTGACAATATCTGTGGACATTCTATGATTATTGTTAGCTAGATATTTTTGATTTTTTATTTATTTGACTGTACTTTTAATTTGACATATTATTATATTAATATTTTTGACATTGCATGTGAGTTCAATTCATTCATTTTTTTATTTAATAAATGTCATTACAAAATTTACCATACAAAATATTTGTGTACCAGGAATATACTGGTAGAATATATATGCCCCATGTTTAAATTTAAGACAGTACTGTGTACACCTACATTCTGGCAAATAAATGATTTTTAAAATATATTATATTAGAGACACAAAAGAAAATTATTAAATAAATAAAGAAAAGTAAGTATTGTAAATATCATATTAATTTAACATTGTTTCAATAAAATAACTATATAACGAAAGATGTTTTCAATTGTTTCATTTATATACATACCTATGTAAGCCTATATTTTTTTATGTTTGACCCTGCCAAAATGACTCTACTCTGCCTGATGGAAAGCATAAGCAGAATCCACGAGTGGTGGTCACCATACTCATTGCGAATGCAGACAATGCAGCATGGCGACCTACATCATGGCGGCCTAGTGATGCTTCTGCATCATTGGGCCTCCGGTCTCGCACACACCAACGAAACATGACAGCACGAACGCTGTCATTTTACGTTGATTTTCTGTGCGAGGGTAGTACCGCCTCGGTCGAGCCGGCCCAACCGTGCTGAAATCAGCGTGGCTCTACTACCCAGAGAAGGGGAGGTCTTACTTAGAAAGATCTAGCCAATTGTTACTTGGGATATTACCTATGAAGAGTATATAAAAAGGAAAAGGCAGTTAAGTTGATGTATGATAAAGGGGCAGTTAAAGAAACGAACTTTCACTGCGTACAGGAATGAACTCTAAATAATACCTACAACGCCTTCTAGATCTTTTTACATTGGTGGTGATTCTGTTGTTGTCATCACTTAACTAAAATTCACTAAAATAGTGGTTGGATTATATACTTTAATCTCATCCACTCTCTAAAAGTCTAAAAGATCACTAAAAGTTGGTCAGAGGTAAACGCGTTTACCTCTGATCAACTTTTAGTCGGTACTGAACTAAATATAGTGAAAGTGGAGATGTGACATATCGAAAAAAGCGGCTAAGTGCGAGTCGGACTCGCCCATGAAGGGTTCGGAAGCAACAAGTAACATAATATAAAAGTTCTTGTAGTTCGTTGTAACTTTCAACGATGTTTTAATAATAGTGTATTTTTTTTACGGTTTACGATTTGTGACGTATTAAAAAAAACTACTAACTAGATCTCGTTCAAACCAATTTTCGGTGGAAGTTTGCATGGCAATGTACATCATATATTTTTTTAGTTATATCATTCTCTTATTTTCGAAGTTACAGGGGGGGGGGGACACATTTTACCACTTTGGAAGTGTCTCTCGCGCAAACTATTCAGTTTAGAAAAAAAATGATATTAGAAACCTCAATATCATTTTCGAAGACATTGTTTTCAGTTCTAAGTATGGGGACCCCCAAAATTTATTGTTTTTTTTTATTTATGTGTGAAAATCTTAATGCGGTTCACAGAATACATCTACTTACCAAGTTTCAACAGTACACTTCTTATAGTTTCGGAGAAAAGAGGCTGTGACATACGGACGAACAGAAAGACAGACATGACGAATCTATAAGGGTTCCATTTTTTGCCTTTTGCACGGAACCCTAAAAAGGCATTCCTTTTTAGGGTTCCGTGCCGTGCGTGGTATAAGTGGATGAGATTTTAGTTTAGTGATGACAACAAAAAATCACCACCATTGTAGTTAAAAGTTTTAGTACTCACAGAAAAAAAAATAGTGATGGCCTCGATGGCGCAGCTCAGTTGTAACTGTATGCGACTAGTGTACTTGATGTCTCGGGTTCGATTCCTGGGTCGGACCAAATGTTTGTATGATCTGGATAAATTTGTTTCGGAGTTTGAGGGTTTTCTATGTATAATATGTATGTATTTACCAAAAAAAGTATATCATGTATTAATATCACTTGTACTATGGGTGTTATGTTATGGGTACTAGACCCATAACACAAGCTCTACTTAGCTTGGAACTAGATGGCGTTATGTGTTAGACGTCCGAAATATTTATTTATAACTAGTAAGTTATTTTGAATTTTTCCCTGGACTACGACAAACATTTCAAAACGAAAATCAGTTAAATCAGCTCAACCGTTCTTGAGTTTTATCGAGACAAATGAACAGCAATTGATTTTTAAATATAATATTAGAAAATATATTGAAATATCTTAAGTCGCCCGTCGTCGGTCTTTTACAAAAAGATGTCATACAAATTACGCAGATTTCATGAAACAATATTAAACCCTAACCTTAAACCTAAACCTGGGTCGCAATTCCCAGGCACTGTCGAAGTCGCATGTGTTGCCCCAATCTATCACGCGATGGACCCGGAACCCGCACGGTGAATCCATGGAACGCTAAGAAATAGGTCTGTAATTTTATTTCCAACCCAAAAAAATTAAAATTAATTGACTGTATAATATACTTAAGTCAACACTTTTGAAAAAATCCTGTCTTTATACATTACTAGCATTATCCCGTGGCTCCACTAGGTTATCGCGGTAATCATTAGCCTAAGTCTTTCCTCAAGAATCAGAGTATCTTCATGCCCAATTTCATTGCAATCGGTGTAGCGGTTCAGCTGTGAAAGCTGTGAGACTGACAGACAAACTTTTGAATTTATAATATTAGTAGGAATTTCAAAAATGATATAATATGTGAATGCCGATTATTATTTTTACAAAACAGTCAATGCAAGAAGCTAATAAGATCGAGACTTTTTTGTTAAAGTTGTCATACGAAGATCAAAATAAATGATTTTCTAATATGCACTAGCTAATGGATGATTAATCATCTCAATTAAATACACTTGTAAGAATTTTGAAAACAATGGAAAAAGCAACATAAAATTATATGCATTTTTTGGTAGCTTGAATGAATTTGGTCGTTATCTAAAATGTAATTACTATTTTTTTTATGGAATAGGCGGGCAAATGAGCAGACGTATCGCTTGATGGTAAGCGATTACCGCCGCCCATGGACACTTGCAACACCAGAAGCGTCACAAGTGCGTCGCCGGCCTTTTGGGGTTGGGGAGGGGGTATGGGCCTCCGGTATCCTCACTTACTCGGTGAAACACAGCGCAAGCGCTAGTTCACTCCGGTTTTCTGTGAGGCCGTGGTATCACTCCGGTCGAGCCGGCCCATTCATGCCGAAGCGTGGCTCTCCCATGATGAGTTGGTTGGTTATTGATTATAATACAGCACCATCTAGCAAACATAGATGGAACTACATAGTAAATACTACTCATATATAGCGCTATTAAAGTTCTCATGATCATAAATATAAAAGTCGTCATAACTTTAGCAGTAAACATTGTATAGCTGAAATTTCCAGTGGAATTTTACAAATTTGTGTTTTGTTGCTGCAAGTAAAGCTTAGGAGTAAGACGCAAATATTTTAAAGATTTTATAGCCGCACATCAAAGTAGTTTAAAGTCACTGCTCCATCCCTAAGAATCATATTGTAATCTTTTATAAGGTATTATCTATATTTATTCTAATATTTAAACGCGAATGTTTGTAAGTATGGATGGATGGATGGATGTTTGTTATTCTTTCACGCAGAAACGACTGAACGGATTAGGATGAAACTTTACAGTAATATAGCATTAAAATAACACATAGGCTACTATTTGCCGCTATAAGAAAGAAAGGAAGAAAATAATATTTATTTTGACACATACACGATAAGACACAACATCATTATATAGATCTAATACACTTTTGAAAAAAAAAGAAAAAAAACAACCGAGCGATGATTGGCCTCGTGAACGTGTCAGAATAGGACCAAGTTCAGCAAATGCCAGACGAAGCCTGACGCTGGTTTTCAACTAGGCCCTAGAGTGACTCACGCATAACAACCGGCGCTTAAATGTCGTAAATACATAGAAATACGAGATGTCGTAAATATATAATACATTTTATAATAAGCGAGTACTATAAATAACATAAAGACACATAGTTGTACAAATACATCTATAATAATTTTAGACCACCCGAAAGCTTCACACGAATATCCCCGTAAATGTCTAATTAATATTGATTTACCGCACATACCTTGACGGTGTGAATGTGCTATGTATTTGACATTTATAAACATACATAAATATTCCAAGAAACGTATACATATACTTATTATGCAAACGACATGTTCACATTAGACATATCTAGCTTCGGCTGTGCGTCAATTAAATAATTTTATTTTATTTTATTTTATTCAATAGGTACAGATACAGATAACAGATTGAAAAAATACAAAAAGCAGTTTTAACAGTACATTATAGTAAACCTGCCATCCAGTTACAAATGTACACAACTTTGGCAGTAGACAGTGCTTCGCTTTGGCATAGGGTTAAATATTATAAGAAAATTATGAGAAAAAAAAAAACAAGAACTAACCATAATTAGATACATCGTTACAAACTAAATATATATAATTATATAGGAAACTGAGATGTGCATTAAAATTAAAGCTTGCTATAACGATGGAGAGAAGATTTGAAAGCATTGAGGCTTTCGTGAAAGACATCCAACTGTGAGCACACGGTATTATAGTTCCTGCACATTCTGTTTAGTGGGTTATTATGTGAAACATTGTTATTGCTGGGAGGAACACTAAATAATTGTGGTATACGTACAGATCGTGTGGGTATTTTAATTTCAATCTTTTCTACCAGATTACTATCGATTGTACAATGTACAATTTTGTGTAAGGTGCACAAGTCACCGATCCATCTTCTATTTTCCAAAGATCTTAAAGAAAATTTTTGGTGTAAATGTTTTTTGAAAAAGCCTAAAGTGTTTCGCGATCTGATAGGCGGTGGCAGATTATTCCACTCTTTAATAACCGACATATCCGCGGGCGGATATGCAGTATTCAGTACGTCATAAATTATAACTAAAATCTGACTGAAGCTCTAAAGGTTACCGCTTTAAATGAACAAATTACCAAAAAATATCTGAACAAATATGAATAAAGCATTAATGAAATACGAAATTTCTAAAGGCACATGGCGCTGGGAGGGATCCAGATGTCATAATAACTGCAGTTCCCGGATCCCTCCCATCTCAGGTGCAGAGTGGCACACCGTGTGGTTTTAGTCGGTCCGATTCCGACACCAATCCGCAGCAAACCCCGGTGGGGTGACGGCCCGTCGGTTTTCCAAACGTAAAAAAAAGTTGTCTGCATATTTAAGGGCACTGAATTTTCATTAACGATTGCCTTATTGTTCGCGACAACCGGGACCGACGGCTTAGCAAGCTTTCGAAATTTATATACATACGTAGCCATATTCCGGGCTATTATTAAGAATTTCTTTTAAGAAAAACCCAACATTACTTTGGCCTGGCCTGGAAATCGAAAACCAGACCTCTTGATTGGCAGTCGCATGCACTAATCGCTAGACCTACAAGGCAGTCAAAGTTAAATAAACAAACAAAACATTTACAATTTGTTAGAGTAGTTAAAATTACAATTTATCTTAAATATATTTTTTTAAATTTATTCTCACGAGATTACATCCTTATTTGACAAATTGTATATATTACTTCATAATTTTGGCAGTTTGTCTACAGTTTTCTCACCGTGCATATTTGCATTTGGTTCTATATAACGTGAACAGAAAATAAAACTTTTTATTTGAAATCAAGAGAAAATGGACAGCAGTGGTCAACAATCTGTTGCTGACTTTTATAATGGCAAAACAATATTTATTACAGGCGTCACTGGATTTGTTGGGCAAGTATGTAGTCATCATTGTATTATTAGATTAGCATTTAGACAAGACTTTTGAGCATTGTGTGACGTAACTTTTTTTTTTGCATAACAAGGCTGTGGATTAAATTATGACCTGCAGGTCATAATTTAATCCACAGCCTTGTTATGCAAAAAAAAAAGTTGTCTGCATATTTAAGGGCACTGAATTTTCATTAACGATTGCCTTATTGTTCGCGACAACCGGGACCGACGGCTTAGCAAGCTTTCGAAATTTATATACATACGTAGCCATATTCCGGGCTATTATTAAGAATTTCTTTTAAGAAAAACCCAACATTACTTTGGCCTGGCCTGGAAATCGAAAACCAGACCTCTTGATTGGCAGTCGCATGCACTAATCGCTAGACCTACAAGGCAGTCAAAGTTAAATAAACAAACAAAACATTTACAATTTGTTAGAGTAGTTAAAATTACAATTTATCTTAAATATATTTTTTTAAATTTATTCTCACGAGATTACATCCTTATTTGACAAATTGTATATATTACTTCATAATTTTGGCAGTTTGTCTACAGTTTTCTCACCGTGCATATTTGCATTTGGTTCTATATAACGTGAACAGAAAATAAAACTTTTTATTTGAAATCAAGAGAAAATGGACAGCAGTGGTCAACAATCTGTTGCTGACTTTTATAATGGCAAAACAATATTTATTACAGGCGTCACTGGATTTGTTGGGCAAGTATGTAGTCATCATTGTATTATTAGATTAGCATTTAGACAAGACTTTTGAGCATTGTGTGACATAACTTTTTTTTTTGCATAACAAGGCTGTGGATTAAATTATGACCTGCAGGTCATAATTTAATCCACAGCCTTGTTATGCTCAAAAAACTGCATACAAAACGATATTGATACTTTAATACTTAATCGACTGACTAATAACTTACCAACACAATCTTTCAAAAAGATGAATTGGAAACACCTTGAAAACTTGAAACTTGCAGACCCTGAGTACAACATCTCAAGCCCAATCGACTTGCTATTGGGAGCAGATGTGTATGCTGACATCATACTCGATGGAATCTTTAAGAGTGACAGCCACACACCCATTGCCCAGCACACTAAACTAGGATGGATTCTATGTGGGAAGCTCAGAACTGTTAATTGTCACGTATCAATCGTGGATCTATCGGAAATATCAAAATACTGGGAATCGGAAGACATACTTCAAGGACCCGAAGATGTCAACCAAGAAGACGAGTGTGAAGTCTTGTATCAACAAACTACCAGAAGAGCATCTGATGGCAAATTCATTGTCAAGATGCCCTTGGTAGACAACTTCGAAGTAATGCTAGGAAAGTCTCGTCCAATAGCTACTTCACAATTTTTACAGCTGGAAAGACGTTTTGACAGAAACGAAAGGTTGTCCAGTATGTATAAAGATTTTATAAACGAATACTGCGAACTACAACATATGAAAAGGGTACCACGACCCATTTCTTTGAATAAATACTGGGCACCGACATGCTATCTCCCTCACCATGGCGTCATACGAGAGAGTTCTAGTACTACTAAACTAAGGGTAGTTTTCAACGCGTCACAAAAAAACTACCTCTGGAAATAGCTTTAATAGTGTAATGAAAAAGGGTCCAAACTTACAGAAAGATATGTTAACGATTATGTTAAAATGGCGGACATACAAATATGCATTCACAGCAGATATCGAGAAGATGTTTAGATGTATATGGCTCGAGGAAACTCAACATAACTTAATGAGAATTATTTGGCGTAACTCCCCGACGGAAGAGCTGTAAGAATACGCCTTATGTACTGTTACATACGGTACAAAATGTGCACCGTGGTTAGCTTTACGTACACTAAAACAGTTAGCGATAGAAGACGAACACAAATATCCTGCAGCAGCCAAAATATTAAGAAACGAATTTTTCGCTGACGATTTGACGAGCGGACACAATGATTTAGAAGTCGCGAAACAATTACAAACAGAACTTATCGCGCTACTTAAAGGAGGAGGGATGAACCTACGTAAATGGTCCAGTAATACCCAAGAACTACTGCAACACTTAAATAAAAATCAAATCGCTCAATCCACGTACGACTTTAAGCATGAAGATACGAAGAAAACCCTCGGTCTCGGATGGAACCCTAACTCAGACACGTTTACGTTCACGTGGAACGTAGAAGACTCAAATAAAACTATAACTAAACGATTTCTATTATCCCAGATATCACAACTCTACGATCCACTAGGGTGGTTTTCACCAGTAACTATAACTACTAAACTTATGTTCCAACAAATATGGAAAGAAAAAATAAATTGGGATGAACCCTTACCGGAAGAGATACAAAATAACTGGAGGAAATTAAAAACAGAACTCTCACTTCTAAAAACTATTCAAATAAATAGGTGGATTAAAAGTACCGAAACGAACGTGGAACTACTCGGATTCTGCGATGCAAGCGAAAGGGCTTACGCGTGCGTCATATATCAACGAGCCCTAAACGAAGAGGGCAAGTATAGCACAACATTACTAACCGCAAAAACCAGAGTCGCACCCCTATCGCAAAAAATAACTTTAACCAGAATGGAGTTATGTGGCGCACTTTTACTTGCTCAGCTGATTCAAAAGGTCAAAGAAAGCTTGAAAGAGCATAATATTACTGTATGGGGGTGGTGCGACTCCAAGGTAGTCCTGGCTTGGATTCAAGGAGAGACTACTAAGTGGGAGAGATATGTTGAAAATAGAGTAGCAAAAATTAAACAAATAATACCAGCGTCACAGTGGACTTATATTGATACGAAATCTAATCCCGCTGACTGCGCAACGCGAGGAGTATATCCGAGCAAACTTTTGAACTTTGAACTGTGGTGGAAGGGTCCGGCTATTTTAACTATATTTAAAGGAAAAGAGCATTTCAACTCAAATTGTCTATTTACTACAAAAATTGACAAAAAACAAGAAATTGTGGTCAGAAACAAAGCTGACAATCACAATTTAATTAATAACTTACTAAACAAATATAGCTCTTTAACACGAGCTAACAGAGTATTGACCTGGGTACTGCGCTTTATTACTATAATGCGAAGAAAGGCAGTGACCGACATAGAATTTGATTCAAACAATATCCGGTCACATTACTTAACAACAAAGGAACTTGACACCTCCAACCGTATGTTTATAAAATATGCACAGAATTGCGATTTTGAAGTGGAACTAAACATATTGTCTAAAAATAGACCTGTACATGTAAAGAGTGTTTTATACAAATTAAATCCCTACCTGGATCAGGATGGCATCATGCGCGTCGGTGGACGACTCAATAAGACTAACTTACCCTTGAAGGTGAGGAACCCGATTATCCTGTCTCGAAATGGAAGATATACACGACTATTAATCGAACAGGCTCACATAGCAACTTTACACGGGGGACCTCGTCTTACGCTAGCCTATATCCGTCAACGTTATTGGATAGTGGGCGGCAACAGAGCAGTAAAAACTCAGCTCAGACGCTGCGTGCGATGTCATCGTTTCAAAACACAAGAAAACTTTCAACTCATGGCTGATCTACCAAGATACCGAGTAACCCCTTGTCGCCCCTTCACTCATACCGGGGTAGACTTTACGGGGCACGTTGATGTGAAACTAAATAAAGGCAGAGGAGTAAGGACGTCAAAGGGATACATCGCAATATTTGTGTGCATGACTACTAAAGCGGTGCACATAGAACTAGTATCTGATTTAAGTTCAGAAATGTTTATAGCGGCTTTCCAGAGATTGTGTGCGAGACGTGGAGCCCCAAGCCATGTATATTCCGACTGTGGTACTAACTTTATCGGAGCGGCAAAAATACTACGAAACGAGTTCGAACAGTTTAAAATGGAATTATCAACTGATGTTTACGAGGAACTTAGCCAATTGGGAGTGGAGTGGCACTTCAATGCTCCTGCCTGGCCAACCGCTGGGGGACTATGGGAGTCGGCAGTCCGCTCCATGAAATATCATCTTCGTCGAGTAATGGGAGAACAAAAATTGACATATGAAGAACTGTCTACTCTTCTAGCTAAAATTGAGGCTTGTATGAACTCGCGACCGCTTTGCTCCTTAACTGAGGATCCCGACGAGTTTTACAACTGTTTAACTCCGGGGCAATTCCTAACTGGAACTCCCACAATGCTGTTGCCTATATCCAGCCATGATGACAAGAAACTTAATTTAATACAACGTTGGCGACTCACTGAACAAATGCTTCAACAATTCTGGAAAACGTGGTCAAGTGAATATCTTTCACAGCTACAGACTCGTAGCAAATGGCAAAGACCAACTCTTAACTTACAAAAGGATGACATCGTTTTGATAAAAGACAATAACTTACCTCCTGGAAGGTGGGCCTTGGGTCGTATTGTTGATGTACATAGCGGCAGTGACAATAAGGTCCGTGTTACAAGTTTAAAGACTTCGACGGGGATCATTAAACGACCTGTTACCAAATTATCACCCCTACCTATTCGTGAGATCGATACAAACGAAGAAAAGACTTCTACAACTCCTACTCACAATGTGCTGAAGAAAACTTTTTAACTATGATTGGAATTTACTCACTCTATTTTCTTTCTGTGGTAGAGCTGAAGGATTCAGCATGCAAAATAGCACATATATCACTAGTCTAAGAAATAAGCGTCCTATTTACGAGTTTTACCATAATCTAGGACATATATAATTACTGCACGACGAATTGAAGCTACTTTGTACTTTAACATACTGGGAGGGAATTCAGAAAATGGAACTTAGAAGACACAAACTTATTATGCAAAAGGATTGATCCGAGATTTTGCGAAGTCACGATGCAACAACTTTATCACGAACTGCAACGAACTCAGCAGCCAACGTTGGATCTGCAACTTAAGCTTACCAGTACAACATATAGAAAATGACAATGCCCCTTGTAAAATCAGGTTACCAAGCCAACGAACGAGTTCACCTTGTAATATAAGAAATATCATATGTGAAGAACGATCGATAGAATTACATACACAAAATACTTTAATAGCATTATGTTGTGACTCATGCACGTTACGTACCTACTATATGCGATAAAGACGTTACAATTCACGTTATCAATACATCTTCCATTGTAACATTGAAACAAGGGTGTCTTCTCTAAACTAAAACCTTCCTGATACTCTCTCGTAAAAGCTCCAAAAGCAAATTAGAACTAGAACTATCTAGGATATATTTTCCGGTCTTATTCGGTGGCGGAGCGCGGGACTAAGACTAGGTCCCGAACGACTACATCAGCTGTGAGACCAGGAACTCAAGACAGGCAGAGTTCATCAAGAAAGAAGAACTACGAGGACGTACAATTTAATTTTGAGTAGCTTACTTAATCAACACAATTTTATATTAACCTAGTTAATTCTATTTTATTATCACTCTTATAATGTTATATCAACTCATTTTAATTACTTATTTACTACTTATTACTTTTAACTTTATTTTCAACTATGTAACAGCGATTCCTATCCTACTGCCCGATTCCTTCTTTTCGGGGTCTGGAATATGTACGAGCTCGTACATGATTTGATGACTCCGCACTTAACAAAATATATATAGAATAACAACACATTTTGTATGTGCTGTACAATATCGATCATTGAACTTAACACACGTCGCGTAGTAGTATAGAATCGCTGATTAGGCAACTTGTTACATTTACTTTATTAGTACAAATAAATCGGGTTTACATTAACTACAGCACACTCCTGGTTTATCTGAACTCTACCTACTACGGAGAAACCTCCACTGCTCCACCAGCTATCTGATGTCACTGTACTGATCTTCAAACTCCCATTTCTCTTTTAGAACTTCCATGTTGACTTTTGACATTGCCCTAGCTAATGCCTTAAAATTAGTCTCCTGTGTGTTCAATAATTCCTTAAGTTTGTCATCCGTCTCTTCTCCAAGCATTCCTGTTAAGTCAAACTCCGTTTCAGAGGGCTGTTTACGAGCAACCAACATCTCCGTCATATTTTTCTTTGTATCATTATACAATTGCTTCGTTTTAACGTATATATCGCTGGTAAAGTAGTTTACGCTGCTTTTATCTTCAATTTTTTCCACAAGTAGTTCATGTCGTTCTTGAAACGATACCCATTCTTTCTCTAGTTTAGAGATGCGATTTTCCAGATAGTCAACCGTTTTTCTAGTGGCGCTATCCTTCCTGTAGTTACTGCATATAGTTTTGATATTTTCAAAGTTGTTTACTTGCTCTTTTATAAGTTCCATGATTAAAAAACGATTACGGTAAGTTATAGTTATTTTAGTTGACAGGTGTACTGCGACTTAGTTAAGTTACAGAACGTTTACCTGTAGTTATTTGCAGTGCACTCAGTAGAGGCAACTTGTTGAAGTAGAAGTTGTAACGAAGTAGTTGAACAGTAGTTTTGATATTTATGTTCGAACTGCAATCAGTTAATCACAATTCCGTTTTTTCACACGCGCGTAATATGGCTATACCACAATAGTAGTAGTATTTGTGGTAGTATAGTTGTAGTAGTAAAGTTGTAGAAGTATAGTTGTAGTAGTAGAGTTTTAGTAGTTGAGTGTCAGTAGTAGACTTGCAGTAGTAGACTTGCAGTAGTAGACTTGCAGTAGTAGAGTTGTAGTAGTTAGTTTTAGTAGTTAACTTGCAGTAGTAGACTTGCAGTAGTAGAGTTGTAGTAGTTAGTTTTAGTTGTTAACTTGCAGTAGTAGACTTGCAGTAGTAAAGTTGCAGTAGTAGTTAGTTTTAGTCGTTAGTTTTAGTAGTTAAAAGTTGTAGTAGTTAATAATTGTAGTAGAGTTTGTTGCTGGCCGTAGTTGTGACGCAGCGATTTGTTCAAAGTTAATGTCGCCTGATATTTAGTACAACACCTCCCTTAGGATATGTGCGACTTCTCAATTTGACTGGTGAGATCCGCTTGTGGAAGGCCAGACAAACCGATTCGCCATCGTAAGTAGTGTTGTAAGTTGCTAAATACCTGGTTACTATCCTCGAAGGGCCTTAGTCTGTTCTCTAAGTCTCTTCTCTTCTCTCAATCTTTCTCTGAATTCTTCATCCGGCTCGAAGGACCATAATGTACAGTGACATCAGATAGCTGGTGGAGCAGTGGAGGTTTCTCCGTAGTAGGTAGAGTTCAGATAAACCAGGAGTGTGCTGTAGTTAATGTAAACCCGATTTATTTGTACTAATAAAGTAAATGTAACAAGTTGCCTAATCAGCGATTCTATACTACTACGTGACGTGTGTTAAGTTCAATGATCGATATTGTACAGCACATACAAAATGTGTTGTTATTCTATATATATTTTGTTAAGTGCGGAGTCATCAAATCATGTACGAGCTCGTACAGCTTGCTTGAAAAAAACTGCAGTATTTTTGCATCAATACTACGGTCAAATAATAGGTCTTTACCTATGAAATTGCCGTTTTGTATGCAATAAGTGAAAGTACTTATTTTTTCAAACTTTTTCATTTCTGTTATTCGAAGTAATCACCCATGCAATCGAGGCATCTATTCACCAGACCTTGCACCTACCGACTATTACTTTTTCCAAAATTTAGACAACTTTTTAGTGAGTAAAAATTTCAATTCCCGAGAGGCAGTACAAAATGCCTTTGAAGAGTTTGTTGCCTCCCGTCCAGCTGATTTTTACAAGAAGGGCATCAATAAACTGCCAATGCGTTGGCAAAGATGCCTCAATTGCATGGGTGATTACTTCGAATAACAGAAATAAAAAAGTTTGAAAAAATAAGTATTATTATACAAAACGTATAATACAAAACGGCAATTTCATAGGTAAAGACCTATTATTTTCAGAAAAGAGCATGATCTCATCTCAAACGGTGCCCACACAAAACTACGAAATCGCAAGCTATCGTAAATTTCTGCGAGCTCGCACATTTTTTCTTTTAAAACATTTACAAAACTATTTTCCTATTTATTTGTATCCATAAATCATTTATGTTATTTTTGTTTATTATTTTTATTCATCCAAAAATCTCATAAGGACATCTCTTTGTGGTCAAAAGAATGGTCACATGAACCAACGCTTTGCCGCACGAATTCGTATCGTAGCGATGCGAATTGCTACAATTCGCATCGTAGTAATGTGCAGGAGCCCAAAGACCGTCAAGGCACTCTAATTTTTAATTAGTTTGTTGGTATCCATTGACTGCATTTGTTTTTTAGAGAAAAAACACCCAAATACCGAAACGAATATTTGCAGATCATATAAACATTTGGTCCTATCCGGGAATCAAACCCGAAACCTCAAGCACAGCAGTCGCATACGCTATCACTACGACACAGAGGCAGTCAAAATTGAAACATTGAAAAACCATTTTCCTTTACTTTCAGGTGCTTATAGAAAAATTTCTTTACTCTTGTCCGAATTTAGATAAGATATACATCTTGATACGAGAAAAGGAAGGTCTTGACATCCATACAAGACTTCAAAACATATTCGAGAACCCCGTAAGTAAAGTCTTATTAATGTAATTCCAGTCGAAATACTTCTTCACGAACTTATATCCAATCTTTCATTTTAGTTTCGTTGATTGATTGTTTTTAGGGCTCCGTAGTAGGGTGAAGGGGCGTAGGGCTCACCTCTCGGAATCTTTATAGTTTGTCATGTCTGTCCGTACATTCGTCCGTCTGTCCTCGGCTTACCTTCCAAACGGTTAGTGCTAGAAAGATGAAACTTTTCATTTCACTTTCACAATATGTATATTAACTACATCGACAAAGTGCTACGATAAAAGCACGAAAAAAGGAGAGGGGGTTGGGGAAACAAGACTTTTTTACGGGCTAAGTAAGATCTTCCAAAACTACGTTTGTATAAAGTGTTTATTTTGACTAATTTGAATATACATAATTTATGTAGTCACTTTATTATTTTATTAAAGCTTACTAAACGATGCATTCGAATTTTATGTAG
Organism: Diaphora mendica; assembly: GCA_949125395.1. Classification (NCBI taxonomy): domain Eukaryota; kingdom Metazoa; phylum Arthropoda; class Insecta; order Lepidoptera; family Erebidae; genus Diaphora; species Diaphora mendica. Next base: position 25,660,034 of record OX421319.1, read on the forward strand.
GTATTGTGATGTGTTTTTCTCTTTACAGTTAATTGGTTCTTTGTTTGTATAGTAAAAATTTCTTTACGAATGCAAAAACCTGTTATTATTATCTCCCCACCCAAGTTTGCGATGGGTCCATGTATCAGAATCGAACCTACTAAAATCACGTGCTGTTTCCTTACAATTTAAAATAACATTGATTTGGGACAATTTTATTAAGACATCCAGACACCTCCGATCGTCTGCTTAAAAATTTACATGCGAGTCCTACATTCGATTAATATTAAACCTTTGTCTTTAAAGACTATGACTTCATGACGAATAGTATATAGACGGCATAGTTATGTAATAAAAGAAAATTACAGCGAGTATAAGGTGGACAGAAACTTCAATATTATTAATTTGTGTATATTATATATATTTTTCTTCTGTGTTAATTAAATCTATGTTAGTTAATCCCACACATTGAATGTTTTTATCTATTTTTTCTTAATCATGTATTTTGGCTCGATAATTGTATTTTTAATTAAGTTTTTTTAAGCACCGTGACCTTCTCATATTGTTAGGTAAACAGCAAAACAATATAAGTAACTAATAAGACTCAGATCTAAAAACCGTTTTTGACATTTCAGCTTTTTACAAGGTTAAAAGAAACTTATCCTGATAGTTTAAAAAAAGTTATACCTATAAATGGCGATGTGGAAGAATCTCGTCTAGGAATGAATCCAGCCGATGAACATACATTGATTGAAAAGGTATCATTTTTAACTTTCAACTTTAATGATAATAATCCATAACTAACAACTACTACGAGTATAGGTATATTTTTCTCAGTAAGTAAATACCCGTGTACTTTTTCATTTAAAAAATTTGCATTTTTGTGTCTAGGTATCGATTGTAATACATTCAGCAGCTATGGTCAAATTTAATGAACCTCTTAAGACATTTTGGAGAATCAATTTCGAAGGCACTAAGATGATGTTAGACTTGGCTCGAAGAATGAAACGCGTTGAAGTAAGTTCTTTCGTTATTATAGGTACTTAAAGCCGAGTCTCCACAAAACAAAAGTTGTCAACTTTTGTGTTGTCAACACGTGTTGGTGATAGAAGTTTCTGTAAAGCCGCGTCTCCACCGAACAAAAGTAGGCAACTTTTGTGTTGTCAACCTTTTTTTGTGTTGTAAATGACGGTGGAGACGCGCCTTTACAGAACATAGTACAAATCTTTTCAGTCATGACTAATCGCAGTTTATCTTACTCGGCGAAATAAGTGTAAAGATCAAATTGCTAGCCTACTGGTAACTTCGTTCAGAAATCTCCCGCATTAGGAATAAACATCAAAATATATAAAAACAAGAGATACTGAGAAAATAATTAGAATATTTTGAGAATCTAGCAAATACACTTAAACTGGCCACCAATCCTAGCAACTCGGTGTACTTGAAAACCTATCAACATGTTTGACTTTGTATGCTAGGATAGAATATAATTTACCAATTTAATCCAGCAGTTTTAATTTGTGCACTTTCCCCAACAAGCCAAAAAACCGATTTGGCAATTTTAATTTAATATAAGCAGCCAAAATAACTCTACCTGAATAACAAACAAAAGTAACAAAACTTGAGTAGATTTTAAGAGAGGTCACCGGGTGGCCAATGCAGCATGGCGACCCACATTAGAACGGCCTGGTGAGATTCATTTTTTACGTCCCGCTTAAAGGTTCATAGTCGCAGAGAAATACGTGTGCTGGATGTTTTTGTATTCAAATACGGTACATGACAGACGTATTCTTCACATTCACAGTAAAAATTAAGGAATGTAAAATATCTACATTTATTACAATTCATCATAAATGATTTTTATTTTTAGTAGCTATTACAAATGTTATAGTTAAACATTGTCTCAATTTGTTACAGATATTTATCTATATATCAACTGCGTATAGTAATGCTGATAGACAAGTCATTGAAGAAGTATTATACCCACCTCCAGCTGATATGCAGCAGATAGATCAGTTAGTTAAACAAGAACTTACCATAGAGGATACAAAAAAAATTATAGGTGAGATAATAAAATCTTTCTCTTTGATTTCAGCACTTATGTCAGTAACCACAGGGTTGCCTTTGAAACAGATCATCTACTACCACTGATTTTTATCCAACGCTTCTTTTATAACTATGTGGTAATTGTTGTTCAGTTTCTCTAGATTTCCATCCTTATTTTATCTATCTTTACCCTAATTGAATTTTCAGGTGACCATCCTAATTCGTACACGTTCACCAAAGCCTTGACAGAACATTTAGTGTCTGAGAATATCATGCACATGCCAACAGTTATCATCAGGCCATCAATTGGTAATGTTTTCAATACTAATTTGCTTCTTGTTGATGTGTACAAATTTTAACATCAACAACTTTTAGCTTTATTACCGAACGAAGACCTGCCCCCCAGAAAGGATCTCAATGAATTAATCAGATGAACTGAATACTTAAAATAGGTAGATCGGATGGACTGTATGCAGAAGAGTAAGGAACGGGTGCTTTAGCACTTTAGGAGACACACTTATGTTCAGCAGAGGACTATTATAATAAAAAAATGTTCGCATGGTAATGGGGACCGACAACTTAACGTACTCTCAACGTTAAGCCAGCAGCGTGCTACAAAACAAATAATTGAAATTTAACCAACATTTTAAAATATTTATCTTTAAAATTCTTCCAATAGAGTTTCTTGCCAGATTCTTCTCCATGAAGGGTAGGCTGCACTTGGAACTGGTGACTAGAATCACTCGATTTTTAAATATTGACTATTCATAAGTGCCTGTAAAATAAGTGCCTATTTGAATAAAAATCTTTTGACTTTGACTCCACTTGTTACTATTGCTAATTATTTGTATACATTTTTCTCATTTTTCAGTTGGTGCAATTATAAATGAACCCATTAAGGGTTGGCTGGCAAATTGGTATGGACCTGTAAATATGATGATATTCGTCAAAAAAGGTTTATTAAGAGTTCTTGATGGAAAATATAACAACTTATTTGACGTAATACCAGTGGATTACGTAGTTAACTTGGTAATCGTGGCAGCTGCTGCAAGTTGCAGGTAAATTTTGTTATTCTTACCATTTTGGCAGTGGTCAGAAGTTCTTTTAATTCTCACCAGTCTCAAATTAAAGAGAAAAGTATTGTGACGTGCTAGGATTCGATAAATTTGAGAAGAATATGAATTTCGACTGCACGTTTGGCCTAGTGGTTTAACGGTCACCACGCCGTTTCCTACTTCGCCAAGTGTCGTGGGTTCAAATCCCACGTAGGACAACACTTTGTGTGATCCACAAATTGTTGTTCTGAGTCTGGGTGTTCTTTGTGTCCGTTTCATGTATGTTTGTAAAGTCCCCCGCGACAAAAAAAAATGTAGAAGTAATCCTCCTAACGAATAAAAGAGATTTAGAGAATAGAATAGAGAGAGAGAAGCCACAGTATAACTCAGAACAGTAGACCTTAACTGTCGAGGTCGCTGGGTCAATCACTGATATCACTCGAATATTTGTGGCACTGTAGCTAAAACTGAACTGAACCGCGGTCCGCGAGACGCCTTTTCATATAAGATGCCGTTATCCTAGCAACTAGAACTTTCACGACGTTTAGCAGTTGTCGATTATTTTTCTAGAATATTCTTTCTACGTAAAACCGGGTCTCCACCAAACAAAAGTTGACAATTTTTGTGTTGTCAACACGTGTTGGTGACAAAAGTTTCTGTAATTTCCTTGTTTTGGCAACAAAAAATGTCAACAAATGTTGAGAACAGCGTTTCAGTGTTTCCGTTTTTGGCGGTAAACGTCAAAGAATACGCTATTTATTGGCTCTATACGCTTAGTTCGAATGTTTTTCAAATTGTTGGCGACTCGGTGTAGACACAATGTAAACAAAAGTTAGCGATTTTTGAAGTGTTGCAAACAGTTGGAAACACTGAAATTATCAACAATTTTGGTGGAGACGCGCCTTAACAGTATGATTTATACTAGACCCTTCAGTCACTTATTTGAATAGAAAAAGTTAATACCTCAAAAACTTATGAAGTTTGAATAGTACGAAAATACGAAACCAGGGATGTTTCACATATTATCTAATGATAGACATTATATGTAAATATTACATTCCAAAATCTAACTAATAAACCGGCACAGTACTTTAGATTAGTCACGTGGTTTGTTTCTGATATCTTGCCTACCGTCTAAAGGAGATCTCTAGGATGGCTGGCGCTCATTAGTAAAATCAAATAGTAAGCGCCTCTCGGCTTTCTGTTGTGCACTTCAGTCACTTTTCGCGGAATAATTTCCACAGATTACAAAAAAGTGAAACACCTTAAAATGTGATCGTCAATTGCAGGCTAATTTAAATTTAAACAGATTTTTAATAATCTTTAATTGCACCTATCAGATCCAGAGAGTCAATCATCTACAACACCTGCAGCAGTAGCAGTTCCAAGCCACTGCTATTTGGAAAGTTTATATCTCTGCTAGGGGTGCATGCTCGTGAGTATTATAATACTCTTACACATTTAAAAAAAAAGTAAAAAATAATAATAATAAATTCTTTATTGAATAAAATATATTGCACAAATACACGTTTTAAGGCTTAAAAGTATGCACCAATGTGAAAACTCTGTCCTCTGAACTAGGTTTTTAACCTGTATTTCAGAAGTCAGTGCCCCTGTAATATTCAATCGAAGCCTCTAGATATGTAACGTACATTATAATAAAGTATACAAGAAAACGCAGTTAAAATACATGTTAAGAGTAGGTTAGTATTAAATGTGTGTGTGTGTGCGTGTGTGTATGCGTGTGTGTGTGTAGGCGTGTGTGTGTGTGAAAGTGTTTTGTAGTAGTATTATAAATTGAACCGAAAAAAATAATATATACACACATTTCGTGGTTATGCAATGACGGGACCAACATATGGTTACATAAAAAATGATTTTTCGAGCTACTGCACTACCTTTTTATGGTATTAGAGGACAAACGAGCTGATGCATCACCTGATTTTAGATACCTACCACCACCGGATTGTCACCTACAGCTTAAGAATCGCAAGGAGGCGGGGGATTTGAACTCTGATATTCACCATCAGTTTTCTGTGAGGCCGTGATATTACTCTAGTCGATCTGGCCCAATTATCACACGCACCCATTTGATCTACATATTTACACAATTCACCTTCTTCCTTCTCACAATCTGAAAAGGATTACAATCAAGGACACTACCCAAAATCTCTAGAAATATTACACAATTTTTTTTATGGAATAGGGTGCCAATGAGCCGACTTATTGCCTGATGGTAAGCGATTATCACCGCCCATGGACACCCGCAGCACTAGAGGCATCACAAGTGCGTTGCCGGCCTTTGGGGGATGGGATGGGGAGGGGGCTGGGGGGAGGGAGCTAGTGTGCGGCGTTGGAGTATGGGCCTCCGGTATCCTCACTCACTCGGCGAAACATAGTGCAAGCCCTATTTCACACCGGTTTTCTGTGAGGTCTTGGTATCACTCCGTTCGAGCCGGCCCATTCATGCCGAAGCGTGGCTTCCCACGCATGTAAATTACATACTAACCCCAATATTAATAAACTGGTTTTTTTAGCCCCCGGCACGCCTTTTCCCAGATGGCATGTAATTACAAAACGTAACTGGCTAATCTCTTTTACTACAATACTATTTCAAATAATACCTGCATACATCGCAGATATCTTCAGAAGAATTAAAGGAAAACGGCCTAAGTAAGTTATTATGTATATGTTACCGGTAATCTGCATAATCCGGTATTATATACAATATCTAGGCAATGTATACAACACCTAAAATATGAAGGTAATGTGTGAAATACTATTTATTTGCCTAGATATTCTACACAATGCCTAATGCGCAGCCGGTAATGTGCTATCTATGGGAAGAGGTAAAAACAATCCACTAAACTGCACTGCACGGTTGGCCTAGCGGTTTATTGTATACTAGCTGACCCGGCGAACTTCGTACCGCCATATTTATATATCTGTCTCAGCTTCTCACAGGCAGTGTACAGTCGCGGACAAAAAAAAGACTTTTCCCGTTATCTTTATTTTTTTTATTTCTAGCAAAAAAAGGATAAATGAAATCGGACTATGTGTTATTGAATTACAACTAAGTACATATTTTGACTTTCATCCCCTCTCTCCAGGAAACCGTGTACTTTAATGTACAGAATTGGATCTGTTACATTTTTATTATAAGTATAGATTCCTAATGCGGGAGTTGTCTGTTTAAAAAGAAAAAAAACTAGTAATGATGATGATGATGAATAGCCGGGCAAACGAGCAGACGTATCGCCTGATGGTAAGCGAATACCGCCGCCAATGGACACCTACAACACCAGAAGCGTCAAGTGCGTTGCCGGCCTTTTGGGGATGGGGGGGGAAGGAAGGGGTAGGGGATTAGGGTATGGGCCTCCTTTCACTCACTTGGTGAAACACAGCGCAAGCATTATTTCACACCCGTTTTCTGTGAGGCCGTGGTATCACTCTGGTCGAGCCGGCCCATTCATGCCGAAGCGTGTCTCTCCCATGGTAAAGACTTTCTATGTGGAAGGGGCTGGGGGGCGGGGTTAGGGTATGGTCTTCCAGTATCCTCACTTACTCGGTGAAACAAAGCGCAATCAATCCACAAATTGTTGTTTTGAGTATGTGTCTGTGTATTACTTGTCTTCGTTTCATGTTTGCTTATAAAGTCCTCCGTAACACAAGAATATTAATATTTGAAGTTATAAAAATGAATATTTTTAAATCTTTCCATTCTTTTTAGGTACGTCAAGATTCAGTCTCTTATAGCACGAATCATTGATGCCCAGAGGTATTTTACGGGCAATTCTTGGATAATAAAAGCAGATCATGCACTAAATTTATTTTCAAGTCTCTCAGCTTCTGACAAGGAAACTTTTCCTTGCTATCCTGTTTCGATAAATTGGGATGAATACTTGACTGATTACCTCCAGGGAATCGAACGGTTTCTGGTAAAGAAGATAAAAGGAAAGTTATAAGTTTCACATATTTACGAATCTATATTTCTTTGTGTGTATGTGGTGATGTAGTATCTAAAGGATAATTTATTAAAAATTAAACTTAGTCGCTGTCGTCGCATGAAAAGAACCTCTTCTTGTTTGTGTCCAGTTTAAGGGATTATGGAGTCGGGTACCTACCTTAGGTATAATATTATTTTTCAGTTTTGTAAATATAACAATATAACAACAAATATATTATATTGGATTAAATAAAAGTAAACAATAAATGCAGTGTATTTTTAAAGACCCCGTTGTTTATTTCATCTGAGGTTTTGATTGAATGGCTCTGATTGTAGACATAGGTGTACTTGGTTGGAGATTGTTGAAGATATAGGTATATTTGTTATCTAGCAGGATTCATCCGTAAATTTACTTTATAATGATTAAATTGTAGAGACTATTAAAATGTAGTATAGAGTCAAAGAAAAAGATTTATCAAATAAAGTTTATTTAAGTCTCTAAAATTGGTTTGGTATAAATTTAATTATTGCAACTTCATTTAAGAATACTTTATGGAAATTTTGTACATAAGTTTAGAGTTTTACTTACTATGTAACACCCAAACCTGTCAGTAGGTTCGCAAGTCGCAACCAAAGGCCCACCTAGGTGGCGGGTTCAACCATGCAGATCACATGTTGCAACCATCGACCAACCTAGAAGGCGGGTTCGACCTTGCAGTCCCCTAAACCTGAACAGGGGGTGCTACTCACCGGCATGACCCAGTCAGTACGAAGAGCATAAGTCCCAGGGCGCCGTTAAACAAATAAATAATTGTGTGTGGGTGGGTTCCTTACAAGGTCACTTCAGATAAACGCAACAACACAGAATCACATTATATATTTTACTAAAACACATAATAACATCATATAATACACTTAAACATTACATATATCATAAAACTAAACCTTAAAATAACTAGTGGGTAAGTACATTAATATATAACAAAATAAGGTACGTGACCTTCACCGACAGCACAGCAGTTGGCCTAAACATCGGTCAGGCCATCCTCCACCTGCCGGCAGCCACATCTCCGGCTCCCTGGTACAGGGTGCCACATCCACGCCTCACTGCACCTGAGCGACACCACATTCGTGGCATCCTCGAGGTGACAACCTCTAACAACGTCTCAGCCACCTTCCTTCAACTACATCTTTAAGCCGTAATTTTCAACTATAATCTTCAACTAAGATCTTCAACCCTAAGAAAGAACGGAATAACTCAGTATTGTTTGAGAACTGAAAACGACAACCAAAATAAAAAACATTTTCTCACTTACCGCTTCACACGGGATGAAATCACTAAATATATTAATACTATCAACGACAAACAGACAAAGAACTGGTTCTTGTTCAGATCAGGAAAGAAAAGGGCTCTCACACTGGAAGAATCTACTTTTATATTCTTTTCGTCGACTGTTCGAGAAGTTTTTTTTTACTTTTTCCTTTCTCCCACCACAGCTAAAAGTAACTTTTATTCTTTCATTCCGAAACCAGTCAACCATATCGTTCACAAACGCAATACATAACAAATTTATTTATTGTATAAAATACCGCCATCTCTCGTGCGATCAGTGAACTAACATTAAAGTTCCAGATAGAGCCTGACCACACCTTGAGATCACAGAGGTCACTACTCGTAAAAAATAAAATTCTTATTTTGAAATTACGGTGTTACAACTATTTTATTTATTTATTACTAGCTGACCCGGCGAACTTCGTACCGCCATATTTACATATCTGTCTCAGCTTCCCACAGGCAGTGTACAGTCGCGGACAAAAAAAGAGACTTATGCCGTTATTTTTATTTTTTTCTTGTAAACAAACCTTGTCCTTACAATAACGAACACTTAAAAAATAATTATTTACTTAATGTGCTGCAGCCGATTGGAAGTTATGCGCGTACATACATTTCGGCGATTCATTTTCATTTATATAGATAGATTTTTGATGTGATAACGTCATATAAAACGATGAACGCCAGCTGACCGCACGAAAAAGCATGACTCATTGCCACGTTCCGTCTGAGCCGAGCGTGCAAGCGAGAGCACGGAACGATCGATAGAGGCACGGTTGGCCTAACCATTTGGCTTGTGACGCATATTTTAACCGACGTCAAAAAAGGAGGAGGTTCGAATTCGACCATTTTTATTACTCAATTTTAGGTATCGCTAGACACGTTTCTCAGCCGGTCAAAGTGTCTCAAAGTAGTCAAAGTGTACTCAAGACAAATCAAACGAATCTAAACTCGATAGGTTTCGTCGTTTCATTACAAAGTTCCTATGACTACCTTTCAGCTCCAGCATCAAATCAGCTCCATGTCATCATAATATTGCATTGTCACGCTATATACATATGCCTACAAAACTGCAGCACAATCGGTTGAAGATATTTTCTTCAAAATTGATTTGTAAGATTCCACCTTAACAAATATAGTTACATACATAGCAAGTTTCAAAAAATGTAAGATTAAAAAAATACGTGTGGCCCTCGGGGACTGCCGCGGTAAAGCTATTGCATAGTATTTTTTAACAACTTATGCAATTATAATTATTAATTTTATTTTGCCAGTTTCTCATTTAATATTGTTTAAAAAAGAATTTAAATAATAGAGGGCGTTAGTGTACCTCGTAGTTGCGAAACAGCTCAACAGATGGCGCTGACCGGTTTTTATTTATGCAGTTTTTTTTTTCTTTAAACATGTATACTTATGGGGCGCACATGCGGTGAGTATGGCATTATAAAGATATGATAGATACCTATTATATACCTATATACTTTCTCAAACCCAGACTGTTTTCTCCAGATTTCGGAGCAGCTCGTTAACGAATCTGTCTGTCTCTGTCACGCACGAAGAAACAGACAGATTTGTTGATTCGTCGTTCGGAGCAGCTCGTCTCGATCCGTGCGAGCTTCGGGTGTCAGGTTTTATTTTGGTTACGTTACGGAATTTCTTGATTGGATCGCCGCGCTCAAAGGCCTCAAAGCCCGCTATAAAAACTTTTTCTGAGGTGTGAGACATAGAGGGTGCGTACTTTTTGATTTGGCACTGGACTTGAAAAGACACAAGGCGGCAGGGAACATGAACAGGCAAGAGCGTCTTAAAAGGGAATAGCATCACGTTTCAAGGATTTCAAAACTCGGATTGAACGCATATGTCTGGCCGAACAGATTCTACTATAGTCGGAAGAAGATGAAAATGCTACATGGTGTGGACATGGTGTGGTGTAGATATCTACGTTGTAACGGTCAACGTTAACGTGTTGTAACGTCAAATTATAATTTACTAACAAAGTAATGTTGGGTAATAACCCAACATTACTTTGGCCTGGCCCGGAAATCGAATATCAGACCTCTTGATTGGCAGTCGCATGCAATAATCGCTAGACCAACTAAGTCCAAAAAGTTAAATAAACAAACTTAGATCAAATAAAAAAAGGTAATTAACGCACTGCCTTGCTGTTGTTGAAGCAGAAAAAAGGCGCTTAGTTCCAAGTAAACACACGCGTCTTTTTTCTGCTTCAACAAGAACAAGGCGGTGCGTTATCTACCTTTTTTTATTTCATCTGAGTAAACAAACAAAACATTAACATTTTCACTTATACAATTAGTTAGAGTAGTTAAAATTACAATTTATCTTTAATATATATTTTTAAATTAATTCTCACGAGATTACATCCTTATTTGACAGATTGTATATATTACTTCATAATTTTGGCAGTTTGTCTACAGTTTTCATACCGTGCACATTTGCATTTGGTTCTATAAAACGTGAACAGAAAATAAAACTTTTTATTTAAAATCAAGATATAAAATGGACAGCAGTGGTCAACAATCTGTTGCTGACTTTTATAATGGCAAAACAATATTTATTACAGGAGTCACTGGATTTGTTGGGCAAGTATGTAGTCATCATTGTATTAGTTGCATTTAGACATAACTTTTGAGCACTGCGTGACGTAACTTGGTGTTTTGCATAACAAGGTTGAGGAATAAATTATGACCTGCAGTATTTTTGCACTAATACTACGGTGAACTATTTTCAAAAAAAGAGGCTGCTCTCATCTTAAAGACCTTCAAGGTTTAATTAGTTTGTTGGTATCCATTGACTGCCTTCGTGATGGTAAGCGACTACCGCCACCCATGGAAACCCGCAGCAACAGAGGCGTCACAAGTGCGTTACCGGCCTTTTAAGAAGGATTACGCTCTTTTCTAGTTCTTTTCAACATGATCCTGTTTTTTTTTTCTTTTCTCAAATTTAAATTGGGTTCCTATAATAAATGTTCTTCTTCCATTACTAACTTTTAAACTTTCCCGTTTTATTATATAATAATTAGTCAGTCTGTGACCACGGCCGATTCGACCGAATCGTCAGGCAAATCAGAGGTATGTAATACCTTTAAATAAGTGATCGCGTCAATTCCCATAAAAGTAATTCCACCAAAAACATTCTGTAAAAAACTAGCCAAGTCTCGACAGAGCTGCTTGTTTATCTCCAAAAAGTAATGAAATCTAGACATATTGATTTATTTTATTAGATTTTTTTATTTGACACATTTTTTCTCTTTTTAGGAGTAGTGTTTTCATTATTAGAAACCTTTCTTTTCTTTTTTTTTGTCACCAGGTAGGTACTCCAGATCTTCGATTATCCTAGTTTTTATAGTTTTCCCTTTATGTGGCCATTAAACCCTAACTCTGTACCAAATTTCAGCTCTCCGAGTTTATGGGAAGTACTAGTTCTATTCTGATGATCATGAGTAAGTGAGTGAGTGTCATAAATGCAAAACTTTGCTTTCGCTTAGCTTCGGAACTAAATGACCTACAGATTTCTTTTTTTTTATTTTAAGTGTGATTTTATAGCTTACTGGATGACGAAAATTTCTGCGTTCTGGTCTGGTCTGCCGTGCCCTCCGATTATTCTTCTTCCATTCTTCTCCATCAATCATCATTGCCTTTCATACAGTTCTCCATATCATTGAATGTTTTTATTATGTATAACTGTCTGTCTGACGCTAATCATCCTTATGAATGTTTATCTTTAGTTAATTTCTGTATTATAAAAAATACGCATACTTTACCACTGCGCCTGCAGTCCAAAATCAAGTCATTGAAAACCCACTTTCCTTTACTTTCAGGCGCTTATAGAAAAGCTTCTTTACTCTTGTCCGAATTTAGATAAGATATACATCTTGATACGAGAAAAGGAAGGTCTTGACATCCATACAAGACTTCAAAACATATTCGATAGCCCCGTAAGTAAAGTCTTATTAATGTAATTCCAGTCGAAATAATTTTCTTCACGAACTTATATCTAATCTTTTATTTTCTTTCCAATTAAAAAAACGCATCGATATCGGTTTATCCGTTTGAGAGCTATGATGCCACAGACAGACACACACACAGACACACACACACAGACAGACAGACATCGACGTCAAACTTATAACACCCCTCTTCAAAAATAACATTGATTTGGGAACAATTTTATTAAGACATCCAGACACCTACTATCGTCTGCTCAAAAATTTAAATGCGAATGCTACATTCGGTTAATATTAAACGTTTGTTTTTACAAACCTATCAAGGGTAACTTAAATACTATTACTTTATAACGTATATAGACGGCATAATTCTGTAATAAATGAAAATTACAGCAAGTATACGGTGGACAGAAACTTCAATTTTATTAATTTGAATTTAATATATTTTTCTTCTGTGTTAATTAAATCTATGTTAGTTAATCCCACACATTGAATGTTTTTGTCAATTTTTTCTTAATCGTGTATTTTTGTCTCGATAATTGTATTTTTAATTAAGTTTTTATTAAGCACCGTGACCTTCTCCTATTGTTAGTTAAACAGCAAAACAATATTAAGTAACTAATAAGACTCAAATCTGAAAACCGTTTTTCACATTTCAGCTTTTTACAAGGTTAAAAGAAACTTATCCTAATAGTTTAAAAAAAGTTATACCTATAAATGGCGACGTGGAAGAACCTCGTCTAGGAATGAGTTCAGCCGATGAACATACATTGATTGAAAAGGTATCATTTTCAACTTTCAACTTAATTCCTTTTCCCTAATTTACAAGTAGTCTCATTTAATTCTTCATGCTAATAGAATAAGAGGCGCTCATAGCCCAGTTGCACTCGGTGATCAGAAACAATCACAGAAGGTAAGCAACGACGGCGCGGTTAGTACCTAGATGGGTGACCGCTGGTAGCATGATACCATGAGCATCTCCGTGATTTGGAGGTCACGTTAAGCAGTCGATCCCGGCTGTTATCGTAGAATAACAGTCGTAAAGCTTAGTTGGAGGCCTTTGGGCGGCTTGAAAACATCCAAACGGCAAGATTACATAGCCACAACATTATCTTGCCAGTCTTTAACCCGCACTTGGCTAGCGTGGAGACGTATGGCCTTAACCCTCTTCTTAAAGGAGACCTGAGCCCAGCAGTGGGACGTTATGGGTTGTTGATGAAATATAATTACAGGACTAATAGAGGTTATTAGGGCTCAAGTGGCAGAGCCATTCTTCGGCACAAACGGATTTGACGTCTTCTGGATTTGAGTGACAGAGTGATACCACGGCCTAGCAGATAAGCGGTACTAAGCAAATCCTTCAATGTGTTTCACATCAATGAGAGTGAAAATATCGGAACCGCCAAATAGCCCACTCTCCTTGTCTAGAGGAAGGAGAACTCGAATACCAAAAGCTTCAAATTCTCAACTTTAATGATAATAATCCATAACTAAGTGCTATAGGTATATTTTTCTCAGTAAGTAAATGAGAACCCGTGTACTTTTTCATTTAACAATGTTGCATTTTTGTGTCTAGGTATCGATTGTTATACATTCAGCAGCTATGGTCAAATTTAATGAACCTCTTAAGACATTTTGGAGAATCAATTTCGAAGGCACTAAGATGATGTTAGATCTGGCTCGAAGAATGAAACGCGTTGAAGTAAGTTCTTTCGTTATTATAAGTACTTAAAGCCGAGTCTCCACAGAACAAACGCTGATAACTTTTGTGTTGTCAACACGTGTGATAAAAGTTTCTGTAAAGCCGAGTCTCCACCGTGCAAAAGTTAGCAACTTTTGTATTGTTAACCTTTTTTTTGTGTTGTGAAATTTCGGTGGAGACGCGCCTTTACAGAACATAGAACAAGTCTTTTCAGTCATGACTAAACGCAGTTTTTCTTACTCGGCGAAATAGGTGTAAAGATCAAATTGCTAGCCTACCGGTCACTTCCTTCATAGATGCTGAGAAAGTAATTAAAATATTTTGTGAAGCTAGCAAATATACTTAAATTGGCCACCAATCTCAGCGACTCTGTGTACTTGAAAACCTATCAACATTTTTGACTTTGTATGCTAGGATAGAACATTCATAATTTCCCAGTTTAAACCAGCCGTTTTAATTTTTGAAATTTCCTCAACAACCCAAGAAACCGATTTGGAAATTTTAATTTAATTTATGCAGCCAAAAGTATCAAAACATTAGTAGATTTTAAGAGTGATGGTCACCGGGTGGTCAATGCAGCATGTCGACCTACATTAGAACGGCCTAGTGAGATGTATTAACAAGCTTTTTAGTAATTTGCAATATGTATGTATGCTTGTATGTTCGGGTGGAATCTTACAACTCAATTTTGAAGCAGATATCTTCAACTGATTTTGCTGAAATTTTGCAAGCATAATATGTATACAACGTGACTAGACAATATTATAATGACATGGAGCTCTGTAAAGAAACGTCGCGACATCACCGAGTTCAGACTCATTTGATTTGTCTCGAGGCATTCCAGTAAAAGCTTGTTATTAAAAATCTTTATAATTTAATTTCTTTTTACGCCCCGCTTAAAGGACCCAGGTTCAGTTCAATACGGTATTCAAATACGGTACATGACACATGTATTCTTCACATTCACAGTAAAAATTAAGGAATGTAAAGTATCTACAGTTTATTAAAATTCATCATGAATGATTTTTGTTTCTAGTAGCTATTACAAATGTTATAGTTAAACAATGTCTCAATTTGTTACAGATATTTATCTATATTTCGACTGCGTATAGCAATGCTGGTAGACAAGTCATTGACGAAGTATTATACCCGCCTCCAGCTGATATTCAGCAAATAGATCAGTTAGTTAAACAAGAACTTACCATAGAGGATACAAAAAAAATTATAGGTGAGATAATAAAATCTCTCTCTTTGATTTCGGCTCTTATGTCAGTAACCACAGGGTTGCCTTTGAAACAGATCATCTACAACCACTGATTTCTATCCAACGCGTCTTTTATAACTATGTAGTAATTGTTGTTCAGTTTCTCTAGATTTCCATCCTTATTTTGTATCTATCTTAACCCTAATTGAATTTTCAGGTGACCATCCTAATTCGTACACGTTCACCAAAGGCTTGACAGAACATTTAGTGTCTGAGAATATCATGCACATGCCAACAGTCATCATCAGACCATCAATTGGTAATGTCTTCAATACTTTTTTTATGGATGGCGCGCCAAAATGACTCTACTCTGCCTGATGCAAAACATAAGCAGAATCCAAGAGTGGTGGTCACCATACTCACTGCGAATGCAGACAATGCAGCATGGTGACCCACATCATGGCGGCCTAGTGATGCTTCTGCATCTTTTAGACTAGTCAACAAGTATGAAACTTGTTGACTAGACTATTTGGGCTATACTTATTTGCTTCTTGTTGATGTGTACAAATTTTCACATCAACAACTTTTAGTTTTATTACTGAACGAAGACCTGCCCTTCTGAAAAGATCTCAATGAGTCAGTCAGATGAACTGAGGACTCGAAGTAGGTAGATCGGATGGACTGTATGCCGAAGAGAGAGGAACGGGTGCTTTAGCACTTTAGGAGACACACTTATGTTCAGTAGAGGACTATAATAATAAAAAATGTTCGCATGGTAAGAGGGACCGACAACTTCACGTGCTCTCGACGTTAAGCCAGCAGCGTGCTACAATACAAATAATTTAAATTTTTCTAATATTTGTATCTTTAAAATTCTTCCACTTGTAACTGTTGCTGAATATTTTGTATAAAATTTTCTCATTTTTCAGTTGGTGCAATTATAAATGAACCCATTAAGGGTTGGCTGACAAATTGGTATGGACCTGTAAGTACGATGATGCTCGTCAACAAAGGTTTAATAAGAGTTGTTAATGGAGAATATAACAACTTATTTGACTTAATACCAGTAGATTACGTAATTAACTTGGTAATCGTGGCAGCCGCGGCAAGTTGCAGGTAAATTTTATTATTCTTACTGTTGCGCCAGTGGTCAGAAATTCTTGTAATTCTTACCAGTCTCAAATTAAAGAGAAAAGTATTGTTACGTGCTAGGATTCGACGAATTTGAGAAGTAAGCCTTCTAACGAATAAAAGATATTAAGAAAATACAAAAGAGCGAGAAACCACAGTATAACTCAAAATTACAACTGTCGCCGAGGGCGCTGGGTTAATCACTGATATCACTCAAATGCCGAGATCTCTAGGATGGCTGGCGCTCATTAGTAAAATCAAATAATAAGACCTCCCGGATTTCTGTTGTGCACTTCAATCACTTTTAAAAGAATAGTTTCCAGAGATTTCATTAAAGTGAAACACCTTAAAATGTCAATTGCAGGCTAATTTCAATTTTAAACAGATTTTTAAGAATCTTTAATTGCACCTATTAGATCCAGAGAGTCAATCATCTACAACAGTTGCAGCAGTAGCAGTTCAAATCCACTGCTACTTGGAAAGCTTGTATCTCTGCTTGGGGAGCATGCTCGTGAGTATTATATAATCTTACACATTTAAAAAAAGTGTTTTGTAATACTATTATCAATTGGACCAAAAATTAATATATACACACATCACATGCCTCCGAGAGCACGTAAAGCCGTCGGTCCCGGTTGTCATGAACATCTATGGCAATCGTTATCGGGAAGTCAGTGCCCTCAAATATAGTGACAACTTTTTTTTTTTTTTTTTTATCGGGGGGAAATCCTCATGGATATCCTCCGCCCTGGGCAAAGGGGCGAAGGGGTCTGTCAGACTCCTACTGACTAAAACCCCCCGGTGTTCCGTCTCACACCTACGCCGGGGATCACGGGAACATAAGAGACAACCGCGATCCCCGACTGGTGCCGGCCCGCCGCTGCGGGCCACATCTCGCCAGCGAGGGAGAGTTTCCCTCGCGACTTCAAGAGGGGCGCGCGGGAACACTACGCGCCGCCACCTCGGGTCCAGTTGGGGGGCGACGGACATCCCCAAGTCCGCCACCCCTGGACCCAGTTAGGGGGGCCGGTGGAGGGCAGCGTAGGCCCTCCCCCGACGCCCGGTGCGCCTGCTGCGGACCGAGAGAGAGGTCAGGATCTCCCTTTCCCTTTCCGCAGCCTCCTTCTGCGAGATGACCGCTTCGCAGAAGGACACCACCGCGTCCCAGGACTCCTCGCCGTCGACCATAGAACGAACTACGGCCGGCAGCGAGAGGTCACTGCCTACTACAGAGATGAGGGCACGGCGCGGCCCCTCCCAAGCAGCACACTCTGCCAGCGTATGCCGCGCCGTGTCCTCCCGACAGTCGACGCAGTGGTGACACCGAGCGTCCGGCTCCCTGCCTATGCGGCACAGGAACCTCCCGAAGCAGCCATGCCCCGAGAGGACCTGCGTCACACGGAACGAGAGGGAGCCGTGCCCTCTCCCGAGCCACAGGTCGAGCACTGGCCGGATGGCCTCGATAGTGGCGAGGCCAGCGGAAGGGCTTAAAAGCCTGTCCTGCCATTCCGCCACCAGGACCTCGCGCAGCTGTGACCGGCGCAGCTCGATAACTCGCTGCGTCGGTCCCACGCCGCGGGCCCGCGCGTCCTCACGCCACCAATGTAGTGACGCGAGGACTTTCGCCTCCAGGTCCCAGGGCGGAGATCCGGCCAGCACGCAAGCCGCCTCGAAGGAGATCGTGCGATAACCCCTAATGACTCTGACGGCCATCACCCTCTGCGGCTTCCGCAGCACGGTGATTGAGCCGGCCGTCAGGTCAGCCGCCCGAATCGGGGCCCCATATAGGGCCATCGATCGCACGACCCCCTCGTACAACCGCCTACAGGCGGCGCTCGGGTCCGACACGTTGGGAAGCAACGTTGACAGCGCCCCCGCCGCGCCCATCAACTTGGGTGCTAGCCGCCGGAAGTGGGGGCCGAAATCCCACCGGCTGTCGAGCACCAGTCCCAGATATTTTAGGTTGGACTCGACAGCGATGGTAGCCCCCCCAACCACCATGTGCAATCCCGGCGGCGGCGCCCGTCGGGGAAATATAGTGACAACTAGTTCAACCTTCGAATTCAGTTCACCCTCCGAGTTGCGGAGGTCCGATGCCAGTCACTCCGTGTAGGTAAAAACTGATATTCAGGTTAAAACGGTAGAACTAGTGGCCGACCCCAAATCTTGGGAATAATAAAGGCTAGGAAGATTATGGTGACATGCATTTCGTGGTTTTGCAATCACGGGACCAACATACGGTTACACAGAAAATAATTCTACGAGCTACTGCACTACCTTTTTATGGTATTAGAGGACAAACGAGTGGATGCATCACCTGATGGTAGATATCTACCACCACCGGATTGTCACCTACAACTTAAGAATCGCGAGAGGCCGGGGAATTTGAACTCTGATATTCACCATATGGCGTATAATAATGGAAAAGCCGGCAACGCACTTGTGACGCCTCTGGTTTTGTGGGTGTCCATGGGCGGCGGTAATCGCTTACCATCAGGCGATACGTCTACTCGTTTGCCCCCTATACCATAAAAAAGGTCAGTTTATCTGTGAGGCCGTAATATTTCTCTAGTCGATCTAACCCAATTGTCACACGCACTCTTTTGATCTATTTACACAATTTCCCTTCTTCCTTCTCACCATCTGATAACGATGTCACTAAAATCAAGGACACCATCCAAAATCCCTAGAAATTTATTTATTTATTTATTTAATGGTTTACCAGTAGTTATTACACTAAAACATTCTTAAATACAAAACACAGTAAAGCCTTAATCTAAGTGTACAACTCATTTAGGTAAACACTACATGCATAAATTCTTTTAAAATAAGAAAAAAAAACAGTATATATTTATAGAGATTGTCCAAAAAGTAAGGAAACAAACGTACATATAAATTGGTGTCCATCCATATTAGGGACATCAATTAATTAGCAAATAGTTAATTGACAGCAAGAGTGTGGACCTGGTTCTTCAATCGTTGAAATGTGCCAAATATATCTATCTGACTACTGTAGTGATTATATTTCTTACTAAGCCGTGAAACAGGAGAGTTGGAACCTAAAACTGTCCTTCGAAAAGGTGGATGTAGGAGCATAATGGGTTTTCTGGGATACTTATGAGGTATACTAAATTTAAATTTTGAAAGCAGATTTGCGCAATCAACATTGCTGTTAAGTATTTTAAATAAAAATAGCAAATCAGATGAGTTTCTGCGTTTTTCTAAGGAGTCAATTCTAAAATACTTAAGGCGTTTCAAGTAGCTTGGTTGTTTTTTTGTAATACCCTTGGAGTAGGCAAGATGATTCAGGAAACGCTTTTGAATTCGTTCAATTCTAAGCCTATGTGTAGCATAGTGAGGAAGCCATACTACAACGCAATATTCAAGTATGCTTCTTACGAGGCTATTGTAAAGTACAATTTTAGTTTGAGGAGACCGGAACGATTTAACATTTCTAATCAGAAAACCCAACATTTTTGACGCTTTCTTTACAATAACATCCATGTGGGGAATAAAAGTTAGTTTAGAGTCAAGCATTACACCCAGATCTCTAACAGTGTCTACACGATCGAGTGGTATGCCATTAATATTGTAACTATAGTCCACTTTATTTAGTTTACGGGTAAAAGTTATTTGAGCACATTTTTTAACGTTTAGCTGCATATTGTTATATCCACACCACTCTAAAAGACGATCAATATCACTTTGCAACAACAATGCATCAGTATTAGATTCTATTACCCGAACTATTTTTAAGTCGTCAGCGAATAAGTATGGAGTAGAATATAGGAAGCAATTCGGGAGGTCGTTAATGAAAATATTGAACAGAATCGGTCCTAAATGCGATCCCTGCGGAACGCCAGAGGTAATTTTGAATATGTTGAACTTATAGCCACCAGCCACAACGAAGAAAGTTCGATTTATTAGGTACGAATTAAGCCAATGAAGCAATGATCCAGCAAAGCCGTATGACGACAGCTTCTGGACTAGGATGTGGTGAGACACCTTGTCAAAGGCCTTGCTGAAATCAGTGTACACAGCGTCCACTTGTTTATTAGCATCAACTGACTCCAGAGTACTCTCAATAAACTCAACTAAATTACTGCATGTGGATCTAGCGGTTGTAAATCCATGTTGTTGGCTTGACAAATATTTTTTAAAATAATTTTGAAAGGAGGGACATATCAATGCTTCAAAGGTTTTTGCGAACGTTGATAGAATTGATATAGGCCTATAACCACTAACTAAACCAGCTCCAGCATCAGGTTTAAGAATAGGAACAACTTTCGCAAGTTTCCATCGATCAGGAAAGATGCCAGATCTTAGAGACAGATTAAAGATTAAGCCCAAAGGGATCGCTAACTCATCAGCACATTCCCGTATAAAGCCTGGCGGAATGTTGTCAGATCCCGGTCCCTTTGATGTATCAAGATTTTTAAGTAGCTTATTAATTGCTTCATTATCAATACTTAAATTAGAAAATGAGTCAGAGTGATTCGATGACACGTGCAAGCAAGAGGATGATGAAGACAAACAGTAGGATTGATTTGTTGGGTTATACACAGAAGAAAAGTAGTCGCCAAACATGTTACATATGTCATGGCCATCACCGGCTACATTATTACCATCTGATAGGGAAGCAGGATAAGTACTCTTACCATTCCGCTTGGACTTAATGAATGACCAAAAGAATTTAGGGTTCGTCTTTATTTTATTTTCAATGTCATTAATATAAGAATTGTAGCACTTTTTAGCTAGGATTTTACATCGCTTATTACATAACTGCATAGAAATCTTATCCAATGGATTATTATATATTTTATATCTTTTTCTATAGATATCTCTTTCCCGTTGTAACCTTATTATCTTGTGATTAAACCAAGACGGCCCCGAGTTGTTTTTTATAGGAATAGATGGTACGTACTGCTTCACCAATTCGTCAAGAGTATTGTAAAATATGTTTAACATGATATCGGGATCAGTGATTCCCTGAAAAAGGGCACACCAATCAGTGTTATTTAGGTAGTCTTTGATAGCAGGATAATCTGCCTTTTTAAAGTTAAGTCTTGTATAGATAATCGGTTTTAAGTAGTTTTGCTGAACGTACTCAAGGTGAATTTCAAGAGGAGGGTGATGGGAATCTATTTTACAAAGGCCAGTAAGAGCCTCTGATATTTTACAACCCGGCAGATCAGTAAGAACCAGATCCAGGATCCTATCTTTACTATTGAAAATATTATTACACTGACTTAGGTTGTTTACATGCGTAAAATCAATAAGTTTCTGACAGATTTTAGAATGATGGAACTGACAAAAATCAGCCAGGCCGTTTACAACATTCCAATTTATTTGGCTTAAATTAAAATCGCCGATGAGGACGGTACGGAACTCGTTGATTCTATCAACCAAAGAATTACAATTGTCAATAAAGTGATCAAGAATTGAGCTTTGAACAGGTGGTGGTAAATACACTGCACATAAAGCTATTTTAAAGTTGTGTTTGACTTGAACCGTCACCCACAAGTCCTCGCACCCACTCTCCCAGCCCAACATCCTACTAGCAACAAACCTTTTAGAAATCGCAATCAAAACTCCGCCACCATCTTTATGATTGAGAAATAATGTAGTTTCTTGATCTCTTCGAAATACATTGTAATTGCTATCGAAAAGTTCCGTGCTATAGACATTACCATTTAGCCATGTCTCTGTTAACACTATCGCATCGTAGTTTGTACAGACTAGATTACAAAAAAACTCTTGAGTTTTAGTTCGCAAACCGCGGACATTTTGGTAGAAGATATTAAAAGTAGTGAATTTTAAAACAATACTTGTAAACATGGGACTAATCCCGCCCACACGCCCACCACTGTAACTCCTGTACACCAGGATCAACAGCGGTGACCCACGAAAACACCGAGTTATGACACTCGGGAAGTCCCAGGAAAAATTTAACTGTCTTGGAACCCGCAACGAAATTAATCAGAAGAAAACTGGAGGAGTTGGAAATATAATAAGTCCACTTCCCTCCTTAGCAAAGCGGGAGACAAAATGGAGTCAAAATAGGCAGACGCCTTTTTCAAACCGGGAAGCACCACGGATAAAAATATTATGGGTCCTAAGTGAGCTATATTTGATTTCTATAGTATGTATGGCAGAATCGCTTAAACGCACGGAAATTCACCGCAGTTGACACAAGATCCCCATAATATACTACCCCAGACGTCATTTGTAAGCTATTTAGCATCATGTTACGTTCATTGTACCAAAGACTACATTCCCAGAGGATATGATGAGCCGACTGTTCACAGCTAGAATCAGGTGTTGAGCATTGACACAATGGTGAATCGACTAATTTAAATGAGTATAGTTTGCTCTTAAAGTTGTAACATATAAACATGCAAAAGGACATTACAGTAATTAATGAGTCCAATTATTCTAGTTTATTTTGTTAAGTGCATCCATGTCTCTAATAATACGATATTCCGAATCATCCGTTTTTCTCATGTAAATACGGCCTCCTCTGACCCATACGTGCTTGTAACCCTTCTCCTTTGCTTTAAGGCGCGTTGCTGCATGTAAAGCTTTATTAGTGGGACTCAAATGCTCAGTGACGAAAATAGGTGATTTCTCGCCCACAAGGTTAAGATGTGAGGTATTTAATTTGTCGTTGAAGTTTTTCTTCTTATTAAAGTTAATACAAGCAGCCAAGAAAGTATCGCGAAGTCGTGGTGTGTTGAACTGGACTACAATAGATTTAGGACGATTATTGTCGCTGTTGAACTTCATAACACGAGTGCAATTTAATACATTTTCTTCTTTAATTTCACAATCTATGACTTTACCAAGTTGCTTCATCATTTTTATCAAATTCTCATCCTTTTTCTGAGGGACACACTGTAATTCAATGTTACTAGAGCGCGCACTTTGTTCCAAAGTATTGATGCGCACTGACATGTCTTTAATTACGGAAGTCATCCTGCTATTATCCTCTGTCAACTCTTTTACTCTTTGCTTCGCCTCTGAATGTTCCCCAAGAATATCATCATACTGCTTGCTCATATGAACAACGGATTCTTTTAATTCTTCAATTTCATTTCGCACCGAGTTTATTTCCGTGTTGAATATACTGCGCATTGTCGAGGTAATTTTCTCCAATAAGTTACTAGACTGAGCCTCAATGGCTTCCTGAATAATAGCACGTACACCATGTTCAGTCAACGATTCTGAGTCAGGTGGAGACTGCAAGGCTTGTCTTTTATTGGTGCGCACAGAGACACTCGGATTAAAGCGGACAGGCGTATTGTCCTTTTTTTGTCCTTTGGAAGCTGTTGAAGTGCAGAGGGGACAGATCCAAGATGACGGTTCGAATGATAGTTCGAAAGACAGGCAGTCGTAGTGAAAAGCCTTCATGCATACTTCACATTGAAGCTGTTTTTCATTTTTATCATTAGTTGAGCAACATCCCCACACAAAATTGGACTGCTCCATCTTTCAAATAACAATATATTATGATAAAAAAAGTTTCGCACACTAATAAAGTGCACCGTACAATTTCTCAACTCAGTATAAAATCCGAATATTAAAAGTGCACAGCAACAAATGCCCACATTTCTGTACTGCGGATGGACTGCGCGGCCAAAAGGTCGCAAGCGCCGTGTAATACGCGTCGCTTACGCGTTCGACTCAAATGTGAGGACGCTTCGATTTGCAAATAAAATGTAGGTGTATCGAAAATAATTTTTCTGCTTGAATGATAATTAGGATTAATATAGGTCCCGTAGGACAGATCCAGGATAGCTTTTTACACTCACGGATAGAATCTGAAATGCACTACACTTTCCACTCAATCACTGCACCTATACTGAACTTTAAACACCTTTTATAAATTTTTTTGGTTGGAGTTAAAGGACAACGTCTTATCTATGTGACAACAATAATCAAGTTAGTTTCATCCTTTCTTCTCGGGGCTAGTCCAATTAGGAAAAGCTGAACTCATCTGCTCAAAAGAGATTAAAATGCAAAATTGTCCTTGCAACCTAATTGCACAATAACTAATAAATAATAAATGCTACACAATGCTAATTACATACTAACCTCAATATTGATCAATTGTTTTTTTTCAGCCCCTGGCACGCCTTTTCCAAGATTGCATGTCATTACAAAACGTAACTGGCTAATCTCTTTCATTACAATACTATTTCAAATAATACCTGCATACATCGCAGATTTCTTCAGAATAATTAGAGGAAAACGGCCTAAGTAAGTTATTATGTATATGTTACCGGTAATCTGAATAATCCGGTATTATATGCAATACCTAAGCAATGTATACAATACCTAGGCAATGTATACAATACCTAAAACATGTAGATAATGTGTAAAATATTATTTATTTTGCCTAGATATTCTATACAATGCCTAATGCGCAGCCGGTAATGTGCTATCTATGGGAATAGGTAAAAACAATCCACTCAAACTGCACTGCACGGTTGGCCGAGCGGTTTATTGTACATTCCTAATGCAGGAGTGGTATTAAAAAAAAAACTCTACTAATGGTGATAAAATGATTCAACGACAACAGAGTGGATCTAGGATGATCACTGTTCTAACCCAGTCTAAATCTATATAATTCTGAATAAAGTAAATTTTAAGCAAACAGAACACGTTTCTGTGCGTAGCTAGGTAGTAACATAAAATGAATAAATACAGATCAGTTATTTTAAACATTGCCGGTGGGTCAGTAGGTATTCTATACAATCCCTAGGGAGTATATAAAATACCTTGGTAAAGTACGTAATGGAAAATTATATTCATAATATTTCATACATTGCCTGGACCAATGTATAGAATGATGAATGTTGAGGGTTCAAACCCTACAGATGCCAACACTTTGACTGCCTCGTTGGTCTCGCGGTTGGCGTGTGTGACTGCTGATCATGAGGTCTCGGGTTCGATTCCCGGGTCGGACCGGGTGTTTGTGTGATCTGCAAATATTTGTTTCGGAGTTTGGGTGTATTCTATGTATAATATGTATGTATTTACAAAGAAAAAAGTATAAATGTATTTATATCAGTTGTCTAGTACCCATAACACAAGCTCTGCTTAGCTTTGGACTAGATGGCGTTGTGTGTTAGAAGCCTGAAATATTTATTGCTTTAAGTGATCCACTAATTGTTGTTCTGAGTCTGTGTCTGGGTATTCCTTGTCTTCGTTTCGTGTTTGCTTATAAAGTCCTCCGGAATGCAAGAATATTAATATGTCAGGTTATAAAAATGATTATTTTTAAATCTTTTCATTATTTTTAGGTACGTCAAGATTCAGTCTGTTATCGCACGAATCAGTGATGCCCAGAGGTATTTTACGGGCAATTCTTGGATAATAAAAGCAGATCATGCACGGAATTTATTTTTAAGTCTCTCAGCTTCTGACAAGGAAACTTTTCCTTGCTATCCTGTTTCGATAAATTGGGATGAATACCTGACTGATTTCCTGCAGGGAATCGAACAGTTACTGGCAAAGGAGTTAAAAGTGAAGTTATGAGTTTCACATATTTACGTATCTATATTTCTTTGTGTGTGTATGTGGTGATGTAGGATCTAAAGGGATGACTTTTATTAAAAATATTAAAAATAATCACAAATTTTAACAAAAAAAAAACCGACTACAATCTGGACCAAATTTTAATGGGCGTACACGGGAAGCACCAGCTTTCAAATAAAAAAGAATCATCAAAATCGGTTCACCCCCTCGAAAGTTATGAGGTAACAAACATAATAAAAAAAAAAGAAACAGTCGAATAGAAAACCTCCTCCTTTTTTTGAAGTCGGTTAATTAAACTTAGTCACTGTCGTCGTCGTAGAATTCTACGACGATTTTTAAAAAGGACCTCTTCTTGTTTGTGTCTAGTTTAAGGGATTATCGAGTCGGGTAAGGTATAATAATTATAGTTTTTCAGATTTGTAAATATAACAACAAATATACTATATTGGATTAAATTAAAGTAATTAATAAATGCAGTGTATTATTAAAGTACCACATTGTTTTTATTACATCTGAGGTTTCGATTGAATGGCTCTGATTGTAGACGTAGGTGTACGTGGTTGGAGTGGCCTGTCTATAATGAGTTAATTAGATTGTTAGTTTCTCTAGCTATGACAATGACATTATTTCTTGATTGCAATCTATTAATTGTAATGTATGTACATCGCGAAGTCCAGAAAGTGAAAGTTGTTAACAAATACGTTTATACTTTTATGCATATTGAAGAGGCCAGTCCAACAGTGGACTGCGATAGGCTGATGATAATGATGATGTTAATGATAATTATGACTATTATGAGGTTAAGTTACGACTTAGAGGTATTTAAAAAAATATTATAAATAGGTTGCAAAATAACTTGGCCTTGTGTTTTATTTAAATATATTTAACACAATCTTAATTTAATTAAATAATATAATATTAATTACTATAATTTAATTTTTTTTTATTAATATAAATATAAAATTAATACTAAAATTTATATGAAAAATAAACTTTGAATATTTTATTCAAACCATTAACATTTTGACCAATATGTATTATTTTTCACATAGTTTTTTTTATATGTCGAAATTGGGGTATTCGAATAATAAAGTTGGTACGAACATGTGTTCGTACCAAACGTTGGGGCCGGACGTGGACCAGCCGTTCCGTAAGTGTCCACGTTTCGGCTCCGTATGTCATTACGGGTAGGACGCACGCATTGAAGACTTTCGTCTTAAGGCACTGTGGGATCGACGATGAGAAGACCCGGCGAAGCTTCCCAAACGCTGGCCAACCCAGCTAGATTCTTCTGTTCACCTTGTCTTCAAAGTTGTTTCTACCTAACTGCAAAGTCTGCCCGAGGTATACATATTTTTGAACAACTTCGAGAACGGCTTCGTGTACCGCAACCGGTTCCGGTATAGCATGTTCATTGAACATGACCTTGGTCTTGTCCAAGTTCATCCGTAGGCATCTGTTGTAAGGTCCTGCAGCGTCTCTGCCATAATGACGATGTCCTCTGCAAATCGCAAGTGAGAGATGTATTCGCCATTAATGTTGATGCCGCGCCCTTTCCAGTGCAGCATCTTGAACAAGTCCTCCATTGCATTAGTGAACAATTTCGGGGATATAACGTCCCCTTGTCTCACTCCTCGATGCATTGGTATGGATCTTGTTTGCTGATTCTGTACTTGGACGGGCATAGTGGCGGCTTCGTAGTTGTTATGGTTGGAGCAGAGATATTCTAGTTGGGATTTTAAATAGGAAGGTGAGTTCGGTGAGGGGAGAATGGAGTACAAAAAAGTAAGACCCCCGAACTGCGGCGCTGTCTTTTGTAACCTGGACAGTTGTGTACAATAAGCAACATCTAACAAACAAAGTCCCAACTAAGCAGAGCTTGTACTATGTGTACTAGACAACTGATATAATATATATTTTTTTCGTAAATATATACATATTATACATAGGAAACATCGAAACTCCGAATCAAATATTTGCAGATAATACAAACATCCGACCCAGCTGTAGCATACGTTACCACTGCGCCACCGAGGCAAAAACAATGCCAATCACAACTTATTTGCTAACTTCAGTAAAAAGTTACAAGATGATTTGAAGCAGTTACTTCAGCATAGTTACAACCACTGACGAAATTTACTACCTAAGAAAGTAACGGTCCAATAATTCAAATTTGAAATTATTAAACTAGTTCATCAAACAGGCCGACTCGATCACGACTTTTGAGCTTCATTCCGTTCATGTGTGCAGAGTCCACTACAGTTACGAAACGTAATCATCTGTCTGAGATTTTGAAAGTTACTGACCGTCTTGGCCGGCTCACAACCATTTGTGCCAACTAATTACTTAAAGTTGTTGAGAAAAATACTTGGGATGACAAGATGCCAAAATTAAACCAAGATTAAAAAAGGCTAGGTGCCAATAGCACAGGATATCATTTGAATTACAAGGATTTTGTGACTCATAGCGGATAGCGTATGGATGTGTCGTGAATAACAAAACATTCTTATCAGGGTTAAAGTACTTAGTAGCAATGCATTTGTTGTAATATAACTGCAGTTGATAGTACTCGTACTTCAAGTACTCTATAGACGTGTGATCAGTAGGTGCTTCATACTCAAAAAAGAAAAATATATGAAAATGATGGCTGTAAGATTGTTATTCATCAGGGGCTTCAGACAAAATTTCACAAAATATTGTAAAGGATTTTCAACGTTAAACGGGTAAGTTAATAAAAGTATTATAATATTGTTGTGTTTCATAAACTAATTGTTATATAGCAGGGCTCTTACCAAAAAATATAATACCTTTTTCAAAAGGAAAAAGAGATTTCCTATTAGACAAGGAATTACAAAATGATAATTGCAATCTTTATCTTCTTTTTATATAAAAGTGCACGTAAAGCTGTCGGTCCTACGCCTGATCTCTCCCCGGTCGTGTCGGTTAACCGTCCCATCGGATTCTGAGAGAGAGGGAACACAGAGTGCACCTGTGTTTGCGCACACGCTTGTGCACTATAACATCTCCTGCGTAGTTTGCTGGTCTCCGTTGAGACTGGCCGCCGTGGCCCTTATCGGCTAGGAGGACATTATTGATATTATATAATATAAATCTCGTGTCACAATGTTTGTCCTCAATGGACTCCTAAAGCACTTAACCGATTATAATAAAATTTGCACACCATGTGCAGTTCGATCCAAATTGAGAGATAGGATAGTTTAAATCTCAAATTATAGTCGCAATTTTAATTTATTGCTAATTATTGTATATAAATATGGCGGTACGAAGTTCGCCGGGTCAGCTAGTATTATATAAAAGTATTGGGTGTAAAATTAGGAAGGCAAATATGCATCAGATCAAAACAGGGTGTCCTCTTAGTCTTTTTAACGTTAGTTCTTATAACACAGTTCACATTTATGACATCGAATAATGCTTACACAAGTCAGGCTCACAAAATTGCATTAGAAGGATTTTGGAATAACGATTAAAGGAACGCAACCCTAAATTTATTGACAAAGTAGTACCCATTAATGGAGATATAACGTTACCTAATCTTGGCATTAGTTTAGAAGATGAGGAAACTTTAAAGGAAAAGGTAAACACACACTTTTGATTGTTGTCCTAACATTTACATATTGACAACAGAAACCAGAATTGTTGGATCTCGAAAATTTGATCTAGCTTTGATCAGAAAAAAACTGCGTCAAATGGTCTGTATCTTAAAACGTGAGGTTTGGATACAGAGAAATGTATCAAATTTTGAATACAGTTTTTTGGCTGAGGTGTAATGTTGGATATTTCTAGAAGCGACACTTCTGCCTTTTACCGCCTTACATATCGTTGTGTGTGTGTACAAATGTCATATCAAGCAACATCATCAATAGACGCATTCCCATCATTTTCATCACCCTTATCACATAAAAAAGTTTTCAGGTTTCAGTTGTAATTCATTCTGCAGCAACAATTATGCCTAAGGATCCGTTTGCAGACTTTATAAATATAAATGTTGAAGGTACACTGAAAGTTCTGAATCTCTGTAAGCGTATGAAGAAAATGCAGGTGAGATCAAAATTCTATTTGTTTATCAACCTCTGAACAGCGATCCCTCATAGACAGCTTAAGAACCTGGGGTGCGTTGTTACTTTTTGATTGGCTCATCCTCTAAAATTAGAGGGGACCATTAGGTCTCCTTTAACCTAGTTTACCTTTTTACTTTTCACTATTCTTTAGGGAATTGCTTGTCTTCAGTTTTTTGTGAGGCATAATATTATAAAGTAGTATGGTTACAGTTCATATATATCATGCTGAAGTATGTCCATTTTCCCTACCTTTTCGTTTATAAAACTTATTTGGAAATATTTTTAGGCGCTTGTCTACGTATCAACCGCCTATGCACACTCTCAACATCCAGTCCTTTTAGAAAAAGTTTATCCCACACCAGCAAATTTGGAAGACGTTTACAAATTCTTAGCAAAATATTGAGAGAATAAAGAAGAAATTAGAAAATTTATAGGTAATTATTTACTTATAAAGTCTTGATTTTACAACAGTTCGTATAAAATATTGCTATCAGCAATCATCGTAGAAGTAGACTGCAATGTTACTCTTGTCATATAAAATTAGATTGTATAACCCTTCTTCAAATGCAGCATTGTAGTGTATGCGTCTATTCAGCTACTTCACTCAGTCACGCGTTCATTCATTTACTCACTTATTGTACTATCTGTGAATGAATGAGAAGGAAGCATTATGTCATCATCAGCGCACGTGCGGTCGTGACAGAGTTCAGTCAACTGTGAGCGTCGTATGTGAGTGGGCGCTTGCGTCTAAGAGCCGACAATATATGTATTTAGATATACTACAAGCGTCATCACATGAACAGTCCAAATAAGTAGAAAATACTGAATCTTCATAGTATGATCATACTAGCATTTCTGGTGAACCTGTAGCAAAATAGATGATCTATTTCGCTACAGGTGCACTTGTTCCCAAAGCTCGATTGGATGATAATCATTTATTTTGTGAGAAATATTTAGGATATTTGAAAAGAAATTTCATTTGACACTGCTTTTACAGATATTTGCATCTTAGCACTTAGAATTACACTACTTCAGCAAAAAATGATATTCTTATATTTCATTTTTTGCTAAAGTAATGTAATTATTTTCTTTGATAATTGAAACATAATATATTGCTATGTTTCAGGTGTAAGACCCAACATTTACGCATTTTCAAAAGCTTTAGCAGAATCCCGTTTAGCTGAAAATCACGAACACGTTCCAACAATCATTATCAGGCCATCGTTGGGTAAATTATTACAATCTTTATATTAACCATATTTAAATTCATTCGTTATTATTAAAATTCTAATTATTCTTAATTAGCTGATCCGCAAGACCTCGTCTGCGTCTCCTATTGAACGTAGCGTGATGTTATGTTAGCGTAAACAAATTTATTCACAATACAGTGGGCCAATCTTAACAGATAGACATAATTATGCTATCGCAGACTCTTTTTAGATCTTTGAAAGGGAAATATTTCTCCATACATTGTTTTTGTGAAACTTGTACCGTATACGCAGCGCACGCAATGAAAGATCTCAAAAGGAAAAAAAAACAATTTTAGCAATATTCTCTATTGATATTCCAACCCAACAAACAAATAAACTTAATATTAGTGTAGATTCTATTAATATTTCATTGAAATTGTGATAAAATCAATCTTTAGCATGAACATGCTTATAGTAACACCGACAATTAAAGACCCTTTTAATGGATGGCTGGACAATTGGCATGGAGCTACGAGGGTACTTTACCATGCTAGCAGAGGGTGGAACCGCATCACGTTCGGAAAAAGACACTACACAGTTGATTTTATACCTATAGACTTCGTCGCAAACTTGACTATTATTGCTGCAACTAGACCACAGATGTAAGTGTGTTATATTTACTTACCGTCTTATATTCCACAAGTATTTACTTGGCTTAAGACAATGAGATAGTCACAGACGTAGCTAAAGTATATATTAAAGCAATACATATTACGATAAATTTTGCATAAAATTTATCTAGCGACTACAAACGGAGCCATAATATTTTTTTTATTATATTACCAACGTAATATTATAATTACGATATAATAATTATTTATTTTTATTGTAACAAAAGTAGATTACAAAACACTGCACAGCCCTGACTAAAAATTAAAAGCGGCCAAGTGCGAGTCGGACTCGCCCATGAAGGGTTTCGTAAAAAAATTTTTGAGTTTCAGTTCTAAGTATGGGGACCCCCAAAATTTATTGTTTTTTCCTATTTTTGTGTGAAAATCTTAATGCAGTACACAGAATACATCTACTTACCAAGTTTCAACATTATAGGTCTTATAGTTTCGGAAAAAAGTGGCTGTGACATACGGACGGACAGACAGACAGACAGACATGACGAATCTATAAGGGTTCCGTTTTTTGCCTTTGGCACGGAACCCTAAAAAGGCGCTAGCTGTTGGCAGTTAGTTTCTTTTTAAAGGAAAGAAGAACAAATCAATATTTACTACGGTGGACATAATAAATTTGTTTAGTTAGATTTGTTTGTGTGTGGGTGTGAGTGTACGTGCCTGAGTTGTATATTTGTTGCGAAAGGCAATGAGTCCAAATGTGCATGTGATGACGCTATTCAAGATATAACAAGACATACTAATATATATTACATTTTACACTAGATACGACGATTCTAAAACCAATTTGGCCAAAAATATATACACTTTTTTTTTATTCAATAGGGGGCAAGCGAGCAGACGTATCGCCTCATGGTAAGCGTATATGTCGGTTATCACGACAAATATTAGCCTATTTGGTATTCTGATGTATAAGTTTTATTATTGTAAAGTTTCATCCAAATCTGTTCAGTACTTTTTGCGTGAAAGAGTAACAAACATCCATCTATCCATCCATCCATACTTACAAACTTGCGTGTTTATAATATTAGTAGGATCTGAATCTCGGCAACGGCGCCAGAATAGCGAGTGCTGCAGCGGCCTTCGGGAGACTGAGAGCACGGGTTTGGAACTCACACGACATCAGGTTGCAGACTAAGATGCGGGTCTACGAGGCCATCGTCTTGCCTACACTTTTATATGCTGCAGAGACATGGTGTTGCTACAAAGCAGATATTAAGAAGCTAGACAACTTCCATCTTAAATGTCTAAGATCCATTCTGCGCATTGAGTGGCAGGACCGTGTTCCAAACATAGAGGTTTTGCGTCGAGCGAACCTACCCGGAGTGGAAGCACTCATAATGAAACGGCAGTTGAGATGGACCGGCCACGTATCACGCATGGGCGATGACAGATTGCCAAAAGCAATCTTCTACTCTGAGCTAACTTGCGGAAAACGCAGACAAGGCGGTCAATACCTCCGGTATAAAGACGTGCTTAAGCGCAACCTCCTCGCATGCGCCATACCAACAGATTCCTGGGAGCAGCTTGCTGGTCTCAGACCCGAGTGGCGAAGGTCAGTCGCCACGCTAGTCGAGAGGTTTGAGACTGCCCGTATGAAGGATCTAGACGCGAAGCGTCATAAGCGCAAAACCAGACCTAGGATCACGTATCACTATACTCTCAACTCAGACGGCCAGCTCTACTGTGCGCAATGCAACCGGACTTTCAAAACTAAGTTTGGTTTTGCTAGTCACATCAGAGCCCATCAAAGGGAGAACCCAGGCTAAACAGGGGGAGTCGCCATCACCGGATACGGTGTGGATGGGATGATACATTACAGCTACGTTTGTAACCGGCTTTATCCATGCCTTTTAATATTTTACATACAAGAAAACCAGTGTAATAAATATCTGGTTCTGAATAACTCTTATCAAAGCAATGTTTATTATCTTCTTCAAATTCCAAAAATTCATTCTGGTTCTGAATAAGTCTTATCCAAGAAATGTTTATTATCTTCTTCAAATTCCAAAAAACTATTAAAACTACATGTTGGTAAATAATATTCTTGAATTCCGATTTATGTTTCATTTATAGCATGAGTTAATTCATTCTAAAAAGAATATGACTTTCACTATGACGTGTTTACTCTGGATGTCAAACTATGTAGTTTACTAGAGAGTTTTTTCAAAGGGATAATGTAGTGATCTGTCATACAGTATCAGTAGCCAAACACACTCACCGTTCAATACTTTTTACAAGCTTTTTATTAACTTGCAATGTATGTATGCTTGTATGTTCGAGTGGAATCTTGCAACTCAATTTTGAAGCAGATATCTTCAACCGATTTTGCTGAAATTTTGCAAGCATATGTATATAGCGTGACATTACAATATTATAATGACATGAAGCTGATCTGATGCTGGAGCTGGAAGGTGGCCATAGGAACTCTGTAAAGAAACGTCGAAACATCGTCGAGTTTGGACTCGTTTGATTCATTTCGAGGCATTCAGTAAAAGCTTGTTTTTAAAAAGCTTTTTAATTTAATTTATTATTCTAAATATACCATGTAATCTATCTATAAAACATTTTTTCCTTCATGTCCTCGGGGAATTTTTTTTCAACCATTTTATCATTACGACTACACTTACAACAAGTATGGTGATATTCACTGTGCTTCCTGCAACCACGCATGTCAAACCAAATTCATTTTTCGAGTCCCGGCCTGAACGTGAAAATATATGCCGAAAATAGTCAGTGTGTTGCCGTGTACGCATACGTCTGGGAGGACATCAGGGGGCCTGGGAGGAGAAAGAAGACAATCCCAGGTCTAATGTAACACAATAGGAAGATTTACAATTTCAATTTTTATTCAGGTCAAATGAGGTACAGGTCTACAATAGTACTTCTAGCTCTGAAAACCCAGTTATGTGGCATGATGTTTATAATTATATATTTGAAGAAAGTGTCAAGAAGGGATACAGTAAGTGTTTATTAAATACTAGTTTTTACCTAAATGCTAAGGGGAGTAAAACGGAACGCATTAGTGAAAACCGCATTCAAATCGGTTAAGCCGTTTCTAAGACCAACGTGTACAAACGAACAGACAAACAGACGAAAGTTCTAAAAACATTGTATTGGGTTCTACTGCGTTGACAAAGCCCCTTTATATTAGTATATCTTCCATTTACAGACAGCGACCAGTTACGATTTTATTATATGTATTGTCTGCATTTTCAATATTTTAACGGGGTAAACTTTCAAGCGAGACACCTGCTCGTTTGCCCCATATTCCATAAAAAATAAAAAGATACAACACAATGTAGTAAGTTAACTCTACGCTACATAGAAGTTTTATTCAAATTTAACTAATTTCCAGATCAAAAATTATTCAATTACATGCTATATTCAGAATCAAGGACTATGATAAAGTTAATGACACAAGTTCTGCAGACATTTCCATCACACGTAGCGGACTTTTGGTTAAAAGTTAGAGGAAAACCTCCTGTGTAAGTATATTTTAAGATAAAGTTAGCAGCTTTAGATTCTAACGGTCAGTCTGACTCAGGAAGCGGGGAAATTCCTTATGTAATTGAATAGCAATTATTAATTAATTATATATTATAAGTAATTTGTGGTGACATTTTGACATAATCCAAATGTCACCACAAATTACTTTTACTTCAGAGCATATATCACTGGAGGGGATTTCCAGAGCGTACACTAAATAGACGATTTGGTATCGAACAACAATTATAATGCTGATAATATTTTAGTATGCAGCAAATACATTGTCTTCGTGGTGATAGATTGAGAATACGGAGTGTTACCACACATAGTCATCCCGTGGGTATCGGAAAATCTAACTAAGGGAGCAAAGAAGGAAAACTTAACACAAACACAATACTAACTCATCTAGCCAGTGTAGACCAATCTCGATAAGTTTTAAAACCAAAAAAAAAATTAGTAGAATGAAACCCATTAGAAAAGGAGGGGAATATTATAAATATGAAAGGAAAAATAGTTTACGGGCGATCTGGGATCGGGAAGGGGATGGGGGGGAGGTTTTAAGGGTAAAAAACGGTTTTTCTCGATTTCCGGCAAAAATAAAAGTCCTATGGAAAAAAGTCAAATGGCAAAGTTGTAGGTAATAAAAAGATTTAAACTTTTGTATTTACACTTTTATCACATAACCTCAAAATTTATGTGAAAAATTCACATTTTTTAATCTACCTGGTCTAGTGTGGTATAGTACGAAGCAGGATTATTATAAACAAATATCTATCAATCATAAACCAAAGAAACATTTACGACTTATATTTACTACTTAATTTTTAAACATTCGTATAAAGCCACTTCTAAATGTGCGGAATTCCCCTCGAATACCACAGACTGTTGGTTATGTCGCACTCGAACCGACTAAAAACCGCACACCGTCTCGGAGCTAGAAGCTGGTGAACCAGGTGTACCCTCGAAAGGAAATCCCTGGAACCCTGACGTACCTTAGGCCACCCACTTCAGAAGAGGGCCCGAGCACTTTCGTATAAAGCCACCCTGTGCTGCTCGTAACAGTCGTAACACCAAAAGTCTCTTGTCTTCTTATACCATTTTTCTTTGCCTTATCATAATCTTTTTAAAATTATCAACAGGTACGTTAAAAACATGGCTCAAGTCAAGAACTTAAGAGATTCTGTGGACTACTACACTTCGAATTTCTGGATTCTGAAAGCTGACAAAAGTCGGGAGTTGTTCTCACAGCTTTCAAAAGAAGATCAAGAAAAATTTCCTTGCAACCCTACCAAAATAGTATGGTCCCAATACATACAAGATTACATCAATGGAATCTATGAACATTTGGTACCTGAGAAAGGAAAAAAAAACCCTTTCCATAAAACAAGATTCTTAATTTTATTAGTAGTGTTTACCATAGCCATACACGGTACTTGACAGGTTTGCCTGAACAGTTGAACTTTCCAGGTAAACCGGAGCGATTAGTTGCACAATTCTATAGGTATGTCCTTAGCTTAAGCTCACCTGACGGTTTTAACTGTGCAAGTAAACCTGTCAAGCACACCTAACCGAATATGGCCCGATTTACATGTTTTAGATGTGTATGTGTGTGTGCTTTATATGTTACATTATGTATCTCACGAAAAACCTAAATGCTTGAATAGATTGTGTTTTTTATATAGTTAAACTTAATGTTAAATTTAACGCACATCTACAAATGCGGACTTAATGCTATGAGGCATTCTCTACCAGTCAACAATCAGGTTATGTCAAAAAGAGTTATGTTTTAAAACCGATTATAGATTATTTCATTAAATTAAATAGAACATTCAGAAAACAGAAAGATATAGTTTATTTTTATTTAATTTTACTATTGCTATCCTTGAACACTCTAGAGTCACAAGTGCATTGACAACCTCTGTATGACCTTTGATATGAGAAGGGAGGGAAGGTTTGATGGTAATATTACCCTTTACACATTATATATCACTAGCTGACCCGGCGAACTTCGTAATGCCATATTTACTTATCTGTCTCAGCTTCCCGTCACACACAAAAAAAATAACTTTTCCCGTTATCTTTAAACTTTTCTTATACACAAACCTTGTCCTAACAATAACGAACACATGAAAAAAGAATTATTTAATTTGGTGCAGCCGATCGGAAGTTATGCGCGTACATACATTTCGGCGATTCATTTTTAGAGATATTATTCCTATAATTATGCTGCACGGTTGGCCTAGTGGTTTAAGCGGTTAACATGCCGCATTCTAAGCCGCTACACCAAGTGTTGTGGGTTCAAATCCCAAACGGGACAACACTTTGTGTGATCCATAAATTGTTGTTCTGAGTCTGGGTGATCTTTGTGTCCGTTTCATGTATATTTGTAAAGTCCCTTACGACTCAGGATTAATCCTAATACGGGAGTTGTATTTTTAAATAAAAAAAAAGAAAGATATTGTTTATATATACATCCAATGTTGTGGCAATAAAATTAATAGTGAAGCAGTTTATCAAACAGTTTCAGCGTAAAACCAAAGAAATTTTAATTTATGGGCATACATCTTATTATTCATTTCCTCTGAGTACCTGTCTGCGAGCTTTAATTGATTTGATTTAAATATACATAGATTACACGGCTTCGCTTTAATTGGATGCGGTATTTTCATAACAGACTTGACACCGTCAAACATGACGTCTCTAAATGCTGTAATTTTTCGAATCATTGATAAACGTTTTTATGATATGGAAAGCTACAAAACATTTTTAAGAAAAAAAACCGACTCCAAAAAATATTAGCGAAAACTCCCCGCCTAAAAACACTAAAAAGAGTATTTTTAGTTTCTGCTTTTGGGCAGGTAGTTTTCATTTATATGATTTTTTCGAGTCGATTAATTTTTTTTCTTTAAAATGTTTTATTATTTATTTTTAGTGCCCATAATCGTAAGTAAGTAGTAAGTTGAACCATTTCATATAAGTCACCCTAAGGTAACGACCACCTTATAATATTATTCCTCCTCATATGAATTACTGGTGTGATTTGAAGTAGTGATACGTATTTAAGCTCAGCATAGGCTACACAATAATTATCCTTCAACTCCTAACCGTCAAGGAGTTGTACCTTCCATCACCGGCTCATCATCATAAGATGACGACTTCTAGACGTAAATATTCGAAAACTACCTAAATATAATTTTAAAACCCACAACATAATCCTATAATATTTGAGGGTTATTGTTAAGGCTTTTAATTAAAGTCAGCTTGAAAAATAAAGACACATGCAGGTTCTTCTTACATCTTAATGACCCAATATCATGTATTCTAGTAATGGGGTTCCGTACCAAGAACCTGTTAAGTGAATTGGCACTTATATGCATTAATATGTTATTAGCATTTAGAAGGCCTGAATAAGAAATGCGATTGTGAAGTTGTTTCTAAGATTTTAGCGTCTTATCCGCTTAACAGATCAATGCGAAATTTTGTATCCACGATGATATAGTCTTGGATAGTATCTTTATACCCGACTATGATAAAATCTTAACGAAGGACTTTGGCAGTCAATATATATAATTAACTGCCTCGGTGGCGCAGTGGTAGCGTATGCGACTGCTGTGCTGGAGGTCTCGGGTTCGGTTCCCGGGTCGGATGAAATGTTTGTATGATCTGCAAATATTTGTTTCGGAGTTTGGGTGTTTTCCATTTATATTATGTATGTATTTACAAAAACAAAATATACATATATGTATTTATATCAGTTGTCTAGTACCCATAACACAAGCTCTGCTTAGCTTGGGACTAGATGATGGGACACACAACGGTGTGTTCGATGTCCGAAATATTTATTTAAATAATATGTGTTAAATATTCCATACTAGCGTCTAAACTATTGAACCGATTATGACGAATGAGGTGTCAATAGATTGGTAATAATGGCCCGGGTGAATTGCTATATCAATTTTATCAAAAGTTTTACGGAGTCCATTAATTAATTTTTTAAACTGTTTCTAGTTTCTTTTTGTGGAGTAGATGGTAAATAAGCAGACGGTCTCTTGATGGTAGGTGACTACCATCACCCATAAACACCTGCAACTCAAGAGTAACAAGTGCGTTGCCAACCCTTCAGTCCCCCCTAAGGTCCTCTCACCAAATCATGTTCACCGATATCTTTACAAACTCGCTGAAAAGCAATGATAAAATGTAGTTAAATATCCAGAAAATATGCATAAAGGTCGGTTACAAAAAAATAGTGTATTACTACATAGTGTGGGGGACCATTCTGCATTGTTGCATTATCTACATTCGCAATGAGTATAGTGACCACTACTCTTCAATTCTGCTCATGCTTTCCATCAGAGATCAGAGTCACTTGGCAGGCCCATATCTGAAAAAAAAACATATATATAGGTGAAGCTAATAGTGGCTTGTTAAATATTGCCAAATTTATATAGTGTCGTTACCTTACTTGCACCTTATGGTATTCCTTCATACTCATTATGCAACCATTCTCGTCTAAGTATCCTGTTGCATATATTTGTGGCGTGACTCCATTAGCTTTATACCTAAGGCCTGAGACTAAGTCTACAGATGTATATGTCGGAATGAGGGTATCCGAATAATAAAATTGATACAAACATTTGCCACTATCGAACACTACGGAACACTCTATATAAAGCGGGGCGATCGGAAACAGGACACAGTTTCTCTTCAGATCTCGTGACGACCATATCTCTTGATTGTGACATGAGTCACTCCTGAGTTGTAGTAGTTTTCTATTATTTGATTTATGATTTATTGTATCTCTGTGTTTTATATCGTGTATACGAGGCGATATTTACCAGTGGGGGAATTACTAGCCTAGGTGGTGAATTCCACAGGGCACCGCGGAGGAGTGAGCGTTGCCCCAACCCCCTCGTGGGGGTTGCTGATGGTGTTTAAGTTAATTCATATCCGTTTAGAAGTGATTAGTGTTTGGCTATAGTCCAGATTGGCTGTATCTGTGATTCATGTTCTCGTTTATTCTTGTGTCTCCGACATATACATAAGTATGCAAGTTGAAAATATACAAGCTTTTTGTTATGAGCCTGCTGTGTCCCACTGCTGGGCAAATGCCTTCCCTGCAAGAAGCCACTTCTACTTTTTTACACAAGCTTAAATAAAAAAGAACCCCTACGCAAGCACTTAATCGAGAAATCATACGCTAAAAAATCCTTAAATCATTTTGGCAAAGAGCTGATACTCTTACACTGCTGAACCGATATTAACTAAACATTGCTAAGAACCACCGCAAGACCACTGGGTTTCAAATGAAAAAAACCGCATCGAAACCGGTCTATCCGTTTGAGAGTTACGATTCCACAGACCGACACACACACACACACACACACACACACACAGACATCGACGTCAAACTTATATCACCCCTCTTTTTGCATCGGGGGTTAATGAAATAAAGACACACTTTATGAAAACCAAATGAACATTCTCAAGCGCTTAAACGAAGTAAGATTTTTCAATTTCAGCACTGACTGTTTAAAATAATTAAACACTTCTTTGGCTTGAATAGGGCTATCTCAACTATCGCTTTTAAATCTTTTAAGACTTTAATTGTCTTCACCGTCTACAAGAATGTCATTTACGAGGATAAAAGTTCACTTACACCAATCTGATTTCTTTTTTTTACCTTTGTATTATTTTATGTAGCATAATAATGTAGATTCACTATTTTATATTTGTTAGGGTATGGGCCTCCGGTGTCCTCACTCACTCGGTGGTGGCCGTGGTATCACTCCGGTCAAGCCGGTCTATTCATGCGGAAGCGTGACTCTCCCACGGCAGCGTGACTCTCCCACGGTAAATAGGTTGTTATTTATTTATTTAATAACTTTATGTACTAAATATGTACATCGGCGGACTTAATGCCCAGGGCATTCTCTTCCAGTCAACCTTCGGGTGGTGTAGAAATCTTATAAGATCACAGAGGTTACATACTTATGAAGTCAGTTACAACCCACAACATATTAAAACATATTACTACTAATATACATACACTAAATAATAACAACATTCATACATACACAAACATACATATATGAATATATACATATATAGATTGACATAATCACTAGGTACACAATTTAAAACAAAGTCGCTTCCGTCTGTCTGTCCCAATAAATGCTTAGATCTTTAAAACTACGCAACGGATTTTGTTGCGGTTTTCTTTAATAGATATAATAATTCAAGAGGAAGGTTTATATGTATAATACATGCATAATATAGTAGAGACACACTAATAATTTTAGAAGTTTCTAATGTGATCTCGTAAATAAACATTTTTTTACGCTTACATTGCAAACGCTGGCTGTATCCTACGAGATAGATCAAAATAATGTAGGTATTAATACAGTATTGCACACCTTAATAAGGTCTACAAAAAAGTACGCGATGGTATATGTCTATCTCTTAGGGATAACCCACAGTAACCATTTTTATTTCTTTCTTTTTACGAGAAATAATGGCTTATTTACGAAGCGATTTTAAGCAATACAGTATTAATCCTTATCCAATTAAGTACCTTAAATACATTGTGCATTTAATAAAAATCAATATGACCTTTTACAGTATGTAATTTAAATGAATACATTCGAAGATATTACAGATTTAAAATGCACGAATCGTGTAGTCGGTGGGTGCATCTGAAATCCACCCGTACGAAGCCGGGGCGGGTCTCTAGTTATACATAAATTGTGGTTTTCTTTCAAGTTTTTATTCTCTTTTTAGTGCTGTTTTCCGCATAGTTTGCTTCCTTGGTTGCCTTTTACGACATGTACACGACAGTGTTATGATGAAAGCTTTACAATTTTTAAAGATAAATTAATCATTAACATTACTCCTGGAGAAAGAAGTAATATACATATATAAAACTAGATAACGCGGCGAACTTCGTACCGCCATATTTACATATTTGTCTCAGCTTCCCACAGGCAGTGTACAGTCGCGGACAAAAAAAAACACTGTTCCCATTATCTTTTATTTTTTTTCTTTCTAGCAAAATAGAATTAATGAAATCGCACTATATGTTATTGAATCACAACTAATTACATATTTTGACTTTCATCCCCTCTCTCCAGGAAACCGTGCTGAATTTCGGGATAAAAAGTATCCTATGTCCTACCTCGTAGTATGAACTACAGTCACAGTTTCATTTGAATCCATTCAGTAGTTTCGGCGTGATGCGCGGCCAAGATACAGACAGACAGACAGAAGGACAGACAGACAGACAGACAAAAATGAAAAAAATTACAGTTTTGGCTTCAGTGTCGATTATAGAGAGCCCTCCAAAAAAATTTTTCAAAATATCTTTAATGTACAGAATTCGACCTGTTACATTTTTATTATAAGTCTAGGTAGAAGAGCCAATCACAATAGATTAACAATTCATTCAACCTGGCTGTTTATCAAGCACTTTACTTTAGTCAAGTAGCAAACATTGCAGTATAAATAGACCAAGCATATAAAGTGTAAACTAAGTGTTATATTGTTTACAAACTGATAGTCCTTTTATAACAAAAAAAAAATATCGAATTTTTCAAGGTGATTTTTTAGATTGAGCACAATCGAAGAGTACAGATAAAGCTAATACACACTTATTGTAGGTCTCTTTTCTTAAAAAAAAACCTTTAGATCTCCAAAATCGTACGCCATAAATTGTTCTACATACTTTTTATAAGAAGCAATAACAAAATTAAAGAGCTCGCTGTGGTAGTGTCAATCAACCATGGTCATAAATGTTTTGATTGATTAATCACTAATATTATAAAATAAAGTCCTCCGCCGTGTCTGTCTGTTCGCGATAAACTCAAAAGCTTCTGCACAGATTTTAATGCAGTATTTACCAATAGATAGAGTGATTGTTGAGGAAGGTTTTCGTATTTAATTTGTTAATATTTTTTGGTATATTGGCCAAAATATAACGATATTTGTTGAAGACGTCTAAAAAAATAAGCCGCACGTCTTCTTGGAGTAACTTAATAATAATAACAAGCGACCCGCCCCGGCTTCGCACGGGTGCATTTCACATGCCCCCGCCGACGACACGATTCGTGCATTTTAAATCTGTAATATCTTCGAATATATTCATTTAAATTAGATACTGTAAAGGGCCATTTAGCCATATTAAATGCACAATGTATTTAATTTACTTAATTGTATAAGGATTCATTCGGTATTGTTCAAAATCACTTAGTAAATAAGCCATTATTTTTCGTAAAAAGAAAGGAATAAAAATGGTTGTTGTGGGTTATCCCTAAGAGATAGACATATACCGTCGCGGACTTTTTTGTAGTACTTTTTAAGGTGTACATTACTGTAGTACATTATTTTGACTCTATCTCGTAGGGTGCAACC
This sequence comes from Diaphora mendica, assembly GCA_949125395.1. Lineage (NCBI taxonomy): Eukaryota > Metazoa > Arthropoda > Insecta > Lepidoptera > Erebidae > Diaphora > Diaphora mendica. Next base: position 25,703,778 of record OX421319.1, read on the forward strand.
AGCGTTTGCAATGTTAGCGCAAAAAAATGTGTTTATTTGCTTCATCACATTAGAAACCTCAAAAATTAACAGTGTTTCCATACTATATTATGCATTTATTATACATAGGAACCTTTCTCTTGAATCACTCTATCTATTAAGGAAACCTACATCAAAATTCGTTGCGTAGTTTTAAAGATTTAAGCACACATAGGGATACAGTGACAGAGAAAGCGACTTTGTTTTATACTATGTAGTGTAAGTTATGGAATCAGGTGTTACTTTGCGGAAATCCATGACATTAAATGCTATGAAATATATTTAGCTTTAATTCCGCGAGACAAATATCCAGGTCTGAAAGCAGGGCACAAATCCCACCGTCATGCATACTCACATGCACATATGGGTATCATGCATATGCACACATATAAAACAAGTGAGAAATAATTAGCATGCCATGCAACCAAACCTATACTCGACACGTATTTCGCCCCTCCACGGGGTATCCTCAGGAGATGTTGACTCGTCGAGCGTTTGAGCTCGAATGAACTAGCCGCACCGCTGTCGGCCCTTTATATACCGTTTCGATGAGGTTTTCCGTTTGAGGAATGCAAAAAAAGCTGCAATTTTGTACACCCACTTTTGGCGTTGAAGTTATTTATAACAACGTTGTAGTGGGCTATGATATGCTGATAATGATGATTATATTTTAATTTATTTTCAGTGTTTTTGTCCATACTAATGCCATAAACCATTTTCTAAGGAGAAGCATATACCCAGCAATGAACTGTTTAATGATGTTGATAATGATACAAATATCAATAGAAATTCAATATCCAGTCCAAATCCTCATGATACCAAAAAAGTTAACTTATATTCAAAGAGGTCTGCTTTGACCTGATAGCTAAAATCACGCTTAAAACTCCCCAGTAACCTAACGTCATCAAGCCAACGTGCAAATTTGATTTCTTTTTTTGCGTAAAAAAAGTTTGTGACAACGAAAAGCCAAACCGCTTTGATGGTGGTCTTTGACACAAAAGGGACAACGGGAAAATGTGTTAGGTATTAGAGCAAGGAAGTCTAATGTATATCGTTGACTATCGTTTAAAGTTAAGTCTAAAATCAGAATAGAAAAATAGTTATTTTTATACCTATTTGTATATAGATACCTCTATGTATGTGTGAGTATACGTATATCTATATATTACAAGTGTGTCGATTTCTGTATAAGTAATCTGATTCCATTCGCATGTGCTTCGTTGGGTCTGAAATCTGTACCCCTAATATACAGAGAATAAAACAGATCTTCCTTTATTAACTTTAATTTTAGTATTTCATACAAGACATCGTTTAATAAACATCATATCTATGCATAAAATAAAATTGTAAGTGGTCGATGTCTGTACATTTAAATATTGATATAAAAGTAATGAATTATATCTTTATTAAAGTCAGAGAACTCAAAACAACCATTTTTAGAATTGTTTTTCTGTTTGTTTTTACGCGATGATCTCATAAGTTACTTAACTGATTTGGATGCAATTTTATTTATGATTTAAATCTTATTGCGCATGTCGCCCAAAAGTGGATTAATGCCATGAGATATGCTCTCCCAGTCAAAAGTTAGAGTAGTAGAGCCACGCTGATTTCAGCACGAACGGGCCGGCTCGGCCGGGGCGGTACTACCCTCGCACAGAAAATCAACGTAAAATGACAGCATGCTGTCGTGTTTCGTTGGTGAGTGCGAGACCGGAGGCCCAAATAGTCTAGTCAACAAGTTCCATACTTGTTGACTAGACTAAAAGACGCAGTAGCATCACTAGGCCGCCATGGTGCCACCACTCTTGGATTCTGCTTATGCTTTCCATCAGGCAAAGTAGAGTCATTTTGGCGGGCCAAACATAAAAAAAAAAAAAAAAACCTTTGGGTGATTTAGAAAAATGATACGGTAGGTGCAAAGACAACGTACTGAATTCGACAAAGATCATAATAGTTACGTAAATAGTAGATAAAGCGAGTTCAGATAAAACCAATATACATACATATCCACTGCTATACATATTAATACGTACATAGCATACTAATACATACATAAATATACTTAATATTATTTCAATACACAGACGGATACTAGCGTCTTGTTTATACTGCCAATTCTCCTTAAAGGAGTTCGTGCACTTTTGTCATAAATGGCGGTTTATGGACATCCTGATTTCGACTGGCAGTGCATTCCACAGTAGAACTGACTGCACATAGAAGGAAGAATTGATAAAATTGGAGGTGTGAGAGGGGTGTAGAAGAAGCAAGTTGTTGGTTGATCGAAGACTTCGGTCGTGAATTAAGCGTAAGAAAGGTATCGTGTATTGTAGTAACTTTTACTTACTTAAAATTTAAAGTTTCTTTTATTTCAGTTGGTTGACAAATAAAAAAAAAACATTTTAAAGAATCTCCTCAATAACCGACATATACTTGGGTGGAGCCGCAGACAAAAGCTAGTTTGTATTATAACATTGTAAATCATATTCAATTAGAGATATAGTTGATAGTAAATTAATAACTTCCGAGAATTTCGTGTCATATATGGAGGAATGCAATCCAAAAATAAATATAAATACAGAAAGTGTCCAAAGTTCACTTAGCGACATTCAAGATGCATTGAAGGATCAACCTTATTTCAAAATAGCTGAGCCCCGCGGAGTTACCCGCGGGAAACACCGCGGAAAAGCTAGTCTAAAACGAGCGTAGCTAAATTACTCCTTAGATCATCAGCCATCTGCCAGTGAAAGTCCCGTCAAAACCGGTCCAGTTTATCCAGAGATTACCCGGAATAAACAGACAGACAAAAATTGTAATAAATGTTATTTTGGTACATGTACCGTGTATACCTACATGTGCATTTATTAAAAAGCGGTTATTTTAATATTACAAACAGATACTGCAATTTTATTTATTTGTATAGATTTTCTTAGCCTTTTAATTTGGAGGTTATTTGGGAACGGCCGGTGTTTCAACCGGTATTACCTGAATATCAGTTTTTCCCTAAAAACACCTGTAGTCCTAAGGGCGAACTGAATTCGAAGGTTGAAATTAGTTATCAGTATATTTGAGGGCACTGACTTTCCAATAACAATTACCATAGATGAGATATTCATGACTACGGGGACCGATGGCTTAACGCTTTCTCCGAGCCACGGGTGTATAACACCGCCAACGTTCATAATAGGGGCTTGTATTGGGGATTTCTAAGAAGAAAAATTTAATAACACTTTTTGACCTGACTCAAGAATCTAATCCGAGACCTCTTAATCGGCTCTTAATCGGATGCTAGCCGCACAACTAACGAAGCAGTTATACAATTCACAAATGTTTATAAGTTATAGGTATACATGGCATGCTTGTTTTGCACAGACTGACTAAATCAGTTCATAAAAACAAATTCAAACAATTTCTTTAATCTCCTGTACAGTTAAACAAATTACCATTTTGATGAGACTTCAAGTGCATGATGTGGCATTTAATGGAAGGCGGACGTGCAAAAAATAATTTAATAAATATATTTTTAGAAACGAATAAAGGTCAAGTTTTAAATAAGTTGATATTAAATTCTTTCATCTATGAATCGATTCCTATTCTTTGAATAACTTGAATAATAAATTATATTGTGGCATGTTAAATCGACACATATTCATTCCTCAATCTTTCATCTTCATGGGTAGATATTACGGCAAGTTTTTATTTTAAAAAACGTTTTTGTATGTACGTTTGGCATCCGCCTTGAAAATTAAATTAAAACCAATTTTGGATGTCCGTTTTGTTATGTATCTTCAGTGACGATGTAATTATAACATTTTCGTTGAGCTTTTATCTTAAGTTAGATGATGCAGTCGAAATACAGCAATGAACATTTATTAACTAAATAACTATAAATTCTCAAAATTTAAAAGAACCCCCCAACATAATAACCTGAGTTCCCTCTAAAAAGTAAAAAAACACGTTATGCGCTTTCATTTGAGACCCCACTCGATGATATTTTTGCAGACATTCGGTTACACTTTCCCACTTTCACTCCCATAACTTTTAAACGACTCTACCGATTTTCATGAAACATATCTAAGAACACTCGCACGTAACTCACCTTTCATACAAAAAAACTAAATTGAAATCGCTTCATCCGTTCGCGAGCTTCGGTGCCACAGACAGACAGACAGACACGTCAAACTTACAACACCCCTCTTTTGGCATCGGGGGTTAATAATATAGAACCATCGAGGTTGAACGCTTTTTTTTTAAAGACAACTCCCACACTAGGAATAAATCCTGTGTCGCGAGGGACTTTATAAACATACATGAAACGGACACAAAGAACACCCAGACTCAGAACAACAATTTGTGGATCGCACAAAGTGTTATCCTACTTGGGATTTGAACCCACGACACTTAGCGAAGTAGGAAACGGCGTGGTGACCGTTAAACCACTAGGCCAAGCGTGCAGTTTTGTCTTGGTGTATACAATATCCAGGGTCTATAAAACCTTGCTTAACAAAACTTTTTTTTCTCTAAATTTGATTTGAATAGAACCATACGATATGCAATATTTGATAAAGTTATTTTTTTATTTATAAAACTTCATTACACACTACTAAAGTAAAAGACTGTACATACATTGATGGAAATCTACAATTGGTGGTACAATAGGCGGTCTACCCACCCACTTCTTTCCCTTCCCGACAAACTTTGTACGGATTTTGTGAAATTAGCTTTAGGGTAGTCTGAGGTATACCTAAGTTTAAAATAATATAAGTAATTATTAATATATAAATCTAATACATGTATCTACAGTAACACACCAATACATATAAATACATACGTCCATACATTATTACATACATTAATGTCAAAATATGTGTGGAATAAAGAATTCTACCCCTTAAACGTGACGGTAGATGAAAGTAAAATGCAAAAATTTGCATATTTCATATTTAATTCAAACCGTTTCTTTTAAATGTTTATTTTTAAACATACTGTCACTAATATAAAACTTGTGAGTATTTTGAATTTCATTTCCTAAATCAGAAATACACAATATATTAAATACAGAGGAGTACGAGTATTGTGAATAATTTAATGCCGACTTTATCCCAAAGGCTCTGTACCCGTAGCTACCTCCGTCAGTCGTTTCGGAGACCTCGTAGAGGGCGATCGCTACGACGCCTACGGGAGCCGCCTACGCGCAAAACTTTCGTGCACCAATTAACTTGAATAGTAAATACTCTAAATAAATATATTATTATTTTTAAAGTGAATTACAAATTTTGAATATGTATTATTTTACAATTCGGTCAATAACTTGACATTTAAATTCAGTGACATTCATTTAAATATTTATATTCAATATTAATTAATTGTTTCAAAATGTGGTACTTTAAAAGTGGTTTGATTCACAGCAAAGGAGTGAGATTTTAGTTTGCTGGTTCTATAATGGTGAGTAAGTTAAAATTACTATTATCTTTTACTTATGTTAAAATTAAACTATTAACTTGTTTTGCGAATAATAATTCAAATTGGAAACGTCAGTTTATTTGTTATTCTTTCACAGTTTAATTATGCAACCTTCTAAATGACAGTGTTTATACAATTTACCTTGGCCTTAAAAAAATACATGCAATTTCAGATAGAAATTATAATCATAACTATTGCAGAGCGAGAATGTTGTGTCGTGTATATACTAATAGGAACGAGAACTTTCATAGTGCGATGCGGGATAAGTATCTCGGTTATAGTTTGGTATGTTACAATGTCTTGAAGTTTGTGGGTTGGATTTAGAATAGAGTCGAACGAATCTGGGGATTCTGATAATGCAGGACGGTTAAATAAGTTCAACTGAAGCCTTACTTGCGAAACGAAACGTAATTGGTGTTACTTGTGACATTAAATATAATTGCGTTTATGAAATTACAATTCAATTATTGCCGAGAAGCAGCACTGATATACCAATTGGAAAAAACAGAACACAAGGGGAAGATAGGAGGACCCGGAAAAGTTGTACAAATCGACGAGTTTAAACTTGGAAAAAGGAAATATAATAGAGGTAATTATAATGACTTAATTAATGCATTAATTGACATATACAGATTTCTCATAAATTTATTTCAGTGGTTCAGTTAAAAGAGGTTTACTGTTCGAGAAAGAAATTAAAACACTCAAAAATCACCTGTGTGTCCGTTACACACAGGTGATTTTCGGGTGTTTTAATTTATTTAAGGTTTCTGCGGTGTTAATACAGACTTTCTACTAGTGTAAGCTTCCATTTAAAATTTTTAGAGCTTCAATATACAACCTTCTGAATATTAGTCATATCAAACATTTCCTGTCCCAAATGACTTTTATACGCCTGTTTCCTGTTACTCATTTACGTCTCCTCCTTACAAAACCACAGATTGACGGATACCGAAAGAAAACATATAGCAATACATATCAATAATTTTACCACAATTGATGTCTGGAGCAAAAACTAGTCTATAACTCAACAAGTTGCAATAAATTTATTAAGAAGGGAAATTAAAAGCGAGTTGAGGTGGGTTACGGCTTGATAGGGGGCCATTAACCCGTGACCCAGAGCACGTCATTAAATATAGACGTGTGCTATTATTTCGAATGGTTTTTAACCGAAGCTGATATTAATATTATTATTGTTAACTTAAAATACTAAGTACATATTGTGTGCTATATCAGCATTCGTGCTGTCGAGTTTTAGTACGATACCGGCGGCCCAATGATACAGAAGCATGCTGCATTATTGCATTGTCTGTATTCGCAATGAATTACCGTGGGAGAGCCACGCTTCGGCATGAATGGGCCGTCTCGACCGGAGTGATACCACGGCCTCACAGAAAACCGGTGTGAAATAGTGCTTGCGCTGTGTTTCACCGAGTGAGTGAGGATACCGGAGGCCCATACCCCAATCCCCTACCCCTACTTCCCCCCCCCCCAATCCCCAAAGAGCCGGCAACGCACTTGTGACGCTTCTGGTGTAGCAGGTGTCCATGAGCGGCGGTAATCGCTTACCATCAGGCGATACGTCTGCTCGTTTGCCCGCCAATACCATAAAAAAAATTGAACGACCACCACTCTTGAATTCTGCTCATGCTTTCCTTCAGGCAGAGTAGTTACTTTAAAAAAAATGTTTTATCTGTGAATTACTAATAGTCCTTTTCTACTATTCCGTACCTTATTTCAAAGTATGCATCCATTTTTCATTCCATTTCCATTTTGTCATATCGTTTTTCAGCTATGTTTTCTTTATACATGTTTGAAAACTTCTAATAAACATCAAAACAAAGTTAAACAATTATAGTTTTAAGGCAAGATGTCTAGCAAGAGCTGGATGATTTATTCACTCGAAGTCTGAAGAAGGCGTTAAACCAATTATTGGAAGCCGTAAAAACTATTTTATATCTGCAGTAACCGATCTCAAGTTTCAATATATAGTTTGCACTAGTGTAAGGTAGTTATTTTTATAGCTGCATTTTTATTACTTATAGATAGGAATAACAAAAGGTCGGCTAAAGTCATTCTTATTGATTTCTACTTAAACTTAATGCTCTAGTCTCGCGTCTACCCCTTATAGCGGAGTATCATTAGATAGGTCTTTTAAAAACGTTAAAGGGATATCACGTTTAAACCACATTTTTGTTAAAATAGGGCATCCCACCCCCTTAAAAGTATTAAATGGCCGGCCTGAAAAATCTGAATAAAAATCCTGGTTTTAAGTTTTTCTTCTCTTTTTTTATGGAGTTGGCGGCAAACGAGCAGACGTACCGCCTGATGGTAAGTGATTGCCGCCGCCCATGGATACCCGCAACACCAGAGGCGTCGCAATGCGTTACCGGCCTTTGGGAGATTGAGAGATAGAGAGAGAGGGAGGAGAAAGGGGGAGGGTTTGGGGCTATGAGCCTCCGGTATCCTCACTCACTCGGTGAAACACAGCGCAAGCGCTATTTCACACCGCTTTTCTGTGAGGCCGTGGTATCGGTCCGGTTGAGCCGGCCCATTAATGCCGAAGCGTGGCTCTCCCACGGCTCTCTCTTCGGAATACTGTTGTCCTTAAATGGATTAACATCAATAAATTTACAGAAGAAAGACCCATACTTATTAAGTATTAAAACATAGTATTGCTTGACTGTACAATATCGCTAAAGGTACTTACTGTCTCTGTCCGACTTATTTAATTACGGACCCTTGAGGCTAATGTAGGTAAGTAGTTTATCTTTGTTAAAAGTCTGTATTACTTCTTAATATTTATGTTACTGTCAAAGTCTAAAATACAACAATAAATACAAGCTATATGGAGTTTGGGTGTTTTCTATCTATACTTATAATAAAAATGTAACAGGTCTAATTCTGTAAATTAAAGATATTTTGATTTTTTTTTTTGGTGAGCTCTCTATTATCGACACTAAAGCCAAAACTGTTTTTTTTTTATTGTCTGTCTGTCCGTCTGTTTGTATCTTGGCCGCGCATCACGCCGAAACTACTGAATGGATCAAAATGAAACTTGGCATGATTTGAGTTCATAATACGAGGTAGGACATAGGATACTTTTTATCCCAAAATTCAGCACGGTTTCCTGGAGAGAGGGGATGAAAGTCAAAATATATACTTAGTTGTAATTCAATAGCACACTGTCCGATTTTATTCATTCTTTTTTTGCTAGAAAGAAAAAAAAGATAACGGGAAAAGTCTTGTTTTTTGTCCGCGACTGTACACTGCCTGTGTGAATCTGAGACAGGTGTGTAAATATGGCGGTACGAAGTTCGCCGGGTCAGCTAGTGTATAATATGCATGTATTTAAAAAAAAGTATCTTAGTAATCTATCAGTAAATCTAGCTTTCATAGTACAAGCTCTGCTTAGTTTAAAGATGTTTAAATAAAATACTTACCAAAATATATATTCAAAGCTCATTGCACCGTCTCCGATACATTTTGATCCATCCTGAGGTTGCCTGGAAGATTACTTTCGGCAATAAGGCCGCCCTTTGTACATTATATATTTGACATTTTCTGTACTCTCTTTGAAATCTGTAATACGGTGTACTAATAAAAAGTTTTATAACTATCTATCTATCTATCTAGGATTAGCAAGCTGAAGTGGCAGTGGGTTGGCCATATAAGCCGCAGAACTGATTACCGTTGGGGTAAACGCGTTCTTGAGTGGAGACCGCGTCTTGTCAAACGTAGTGTAGGACGTCCGCAGGCAAACTTTCGCGTTTATAATATTAGCATATCTATATATTGCATATATACAATGTTAATATAATTTTCTCATTGTAGTGTACTATCTACTGAACATAATTTATTTCACTAAGACCAGCATCCCAGATTTTCCGGTAACTTCGTATTTTTATGTGACCTAGATTCATTGCTCTCAAGCTTATTATATTTGAAATTATACTCCGAAAGAACATCGAATATTCCTCGCAACAGTGGATAAACACACTTAAGAGAAAACCGTATTTACAAATGATTACCGAAGCATTTACATTTGTGGGTTTATATGTTGATAATTTTCCTTTGTTCTTCTTCCGGATTACTGATCAGTAAGTACGATTTAAATATTACATACTAGCGATTCGGCCCGGCTTCGTATGGTAGACTTTGAACTCCTCTACTATGATATCCATGTATTACACATATAAACCTTCCTCTTGAATCAGTCTATCTATTGCTGAATACTGCGTTAAAATTCGAATTACGAGATCGAAGTGAACAGACAGCGGAAGTAATTTAATTTTTTAAGAAGTAATGAAATAAATTTGATGTATTTCGTTGATGTGTGCGAGACTGGCCCAATGATGCAGAAGCATCACTAGGTCGCCATGGTGTGGGTCACCGTGCTGCATTATCTGCATTCGCAATTAGTATGGTGACCACCACTCTTGGATTCTGCTTAAGTTTTCTATCAGGCAGAATATAACCATTTTAGCAGCGCCAAACACAAAAAAATGTATCCATATCCCCTAAGGGGAAAACAGGTGCGAATGGAATGGAGGTACCCGTGTTTAGCGAATTTTTTACATTTTTAACCGATTTCAAAAATGGGGAGGTTCTCAATTCAAATGTTTTTTTATGTATATTCAGGCATAACTTTGGATTTGCAAGTCTCTTTTTTAGGATTCCGTAATTCACGTCTCGGCCATATAGTTTCGGCATGTCCGTCCGTTCGTCTTTAGTTGGCTTGTCTTCCGAATTGTTCGTGCTATAAATATAAATATGTAGTTACCACGTCGATGGGCCGATTTAGCTGATTTTGGTTTTGAAATATTTGTCATAGTCCAGGGAAGGTTTTAACGGTGAAAAAAATCCAAATGCCATGTGTACGAAGTAGCGGGCACAGCTAGTTTAGAATAAAAGGCCCAGAAAATAGTAATTTTATACACAGTTTGAAGTTCAAATCTCGAGTTCTAAACTTATAGATTGTTGCAGTACTTAAAGCATATAATACACAAACTAACAGTTTCCTATGTTATATTGATTTCACGATATGGTATCAGATTACGTACCAAGTCCCTTTAAAGTGTAATCATGCACGCAATATTATCATTTTATGTCATGTAGAAAAAAGGACATTAATGTCTAATATCATGAATTGCTCTTTGGAGTTTTCCAAGGCGACGGAAGCAAAAACCCTTGTATTCCCACTGTTTATTTATTAAACTAAAGATGTTAAGTTTAACTTTAAATTTTATAATATAATTCACTGTTAAAATTAACATTGACTTAAATGGATCTAATTTATATGAGCTGATTTTTTTTAAGACAACTCCCGTATTAGGAATATACATGATGAGACTTTACAAACGTACATGAAATGGACACAAATAACACCCGTAGAATAGCAATTTGTTATTCAAACAATGTGTTGTACCATGTGGCATTTGGACCCACAACACTACACCAGTTGTGCAGTCAGTCAATTAACTGTCAAAAAAAAATTCATTTATTTAAGCGATGGAATTTCTTATTTTGAATGGATACCTATCTTGAATAGCGTCATGTTCTTTGTTTAACGTGTAGGCGGCATACGAGCAGTCACTTAATAGGAAAGTGACTAATCCAAGTCCATGGGTATGGACTCCTGCAGTTCAAGAGCGATGAGGGCGTTATCCTCTTTGAATCCCCTCTTCCCTATATTCACGGATAAAGAGAAGGTTTGAGCCCTGGCCGTTTTCTCTAAGACCAGGGTTTCGTTCCGGTTGAGTACTCCTGGCCCATATATGTTGAAGCCTGGCTTAATCTGGACGATTAATATGCAAAAGATAGTATCCCTCTGGACCCCTGCATAGAACAAATGTTATTTTATTTCGTATTTTTGGAATATAGCAGGTCCTATTCATAACCTTCTATAATCCGACGTTTTGAACGGGGTTTACCGCTCGTGGTTAAGGGTAGACTCCAAAAACGATGTGTAAAAGTTGCGAAAGTCTAAAAACAGTTTCTTTATTTTATTTCAAAGACAAAATAAAGCCTTGCCTCCTCGAACAATGGCATTTAAATTAATGCAAGTCTTAAAAAGTTACGTAGCTCTGGTATTTCGTGAATGTCAAATACTTTTAGTACATCGATAAGAAGCTTAACATTTTGTTGTGGTATATTTATAAATGCGTCATTATTTTAAACCATTTTAGCAATTTTTACTACAGAGAGCTATATTATACGAACACTTAGCCCGAGACACATTAAAGTTTCATCATCATCATCATAAGCCCATTACAGTCCACTGATGGACATATGATCGACTTTGGACTTCTCGCAGCCAGCTTAAGTAGCAGGAATTGATAAAAATCACATTCACTGCAAATGAAACAAAAGCTTATAACTTGTAATCTCAAGAAATCCGTATTTCGATAATAATTTTATCTCAAGTTTATGATTCGAGAGGACCGTGAATTCTCTAAAACAGTAGGTAAGTAAGTAACTAAAACGGTAGGTAAGTGCCGGAGTAAGTTAATTTATTTATAAGTTTCAGATATTTTGTTCTGTATTTATATTGTTAGAGATTGTTGAAACTCAAGCAGACTTTAGTATTGTTTAAACAATGTAAAGCCTAGATTAGAATGGTTCTCGAATTGTATTTTTTAATGCAAGTGAATTACGCTATACCTTTGCCCAATCTGTGTGACCTAGGCGTATTTTATTAAACTGTAGCTTTTACACGCGGATTCACTCACGCAGACTTTCATCCCCTGATTTGCCCCCTTAGGGGTGGAATTTCAAAAATTCCTTTCTTAGTGCTCACTTAAGTTATATAAAGAACCTACACGCAAAATTTCAGGATTCTAGCTTCAGCGGTTTGGGCTGTGCGTTGATCTCTGGGTATGTCAGTCACCTTCCTCGTTATAGATTATATACATATATAGATTAACGTATTTCAAGCTAAATTTCATCCACATTAATTATTGAAGTAATTTCGCAGAATATTAAAATTAAGTTCTCTGACATTGATTTAACAATAAATGAAGTTTTATGTTCGACGAATAGTATTCGCTAAAGTTAATTTTCTTCTTCTCACTCGCTTCACTCTTGGCAGAGCGGTCTGATCACTTAGTCCACACTATTTGTAGAGGCGGACAAAGCCCCTCGAACAATTTCCGGCCATCTTACCCTGTCGTTAGACTGCCGGCTGCAGTCAGACACGCGACTTCCGATTGTGGACTTCACCTGGTCGATTCGGCGAATGGGTGCCCTGCCGCGAAGTCTACCAGTCGCTCTATTGAGTTGCTAAGTTAATTTTACGAAATTCTATCTTATCCTAATTGGCAAAAAATTATATAAAAATGAGTTTCTTACTTTACGAATTTATTTAAGAGCTTGCCAAAGTAACTCTACTCTTCCTGATGAAAAGCAAGAATCCAAAAGTAGAGATCACAATAGTCATTGCGAATGCAAACAATGCAGCATGATGACACAAACTATGGCGGCCTATTGAGATGCTTCTGTATCATGGGCCTCCAGTCTCGCACTTACCAACGAAACACGACATCACGAATGCTGTCATAAACGTTGGTCTTCTGTGCGAGGAGGGTAGTATCTAACTAAAGAGGCCATAGGCCGCGGGAGAGCCACGCTTCGGCAAGAATGGACCGGCTCGACCGGAGTGATACCACGGCCTCACAGAAAACCGGTGTGAAATAGCGCTTGCGCTGTGTTTCACCGAGTGAGTGAGGATACCGGAAGCCCATACCCCAACCCCCATCCCCCTAACCCCATTCCCCTCCCCATCCTTCAAAGTTCGGCAACGCACTTGTGACGCCTCTGGTGTTGTGGGTGTCCATGGGCGGCGGTTATCGCTTACCATCAGGCGATATGTCTGCTCGTTTGCCTCCCTATTCCATAGAAAAAAAAGTTAACTATATATTTTTACATATGTATTTTTATTATTACTAGCTGTATGTTTGTCACCTTTAAGAAGTAAATACATAGTAAGACCATTTAAATATTTATACTATACTAGGTAACCCACGTAACCTCGTCTGCAAGATAGGATGTTAACTATCCTATCTTAGGTAGCCAGTAAAATACACATTGAAAGAGTTATCGAATAGTGGTTAGATACTTTCGGAGTTCACCGTAATAAGCCTGACCCCTTGTTCGCGATGTATGTAAGCTCAATAACCATAGCGTCGACATTACTATTTATGTGTGCAAAACAAAAAAATAACTACCTATGGTCGCAATAGATGGCGTTGTTCTTTTTTCCAAATCGCGCTATCGTTTGGTTTTAAGGCTGATGTAATTATTTATGTGTAAAGGAAGAAGGAGAGTATTGAATAAATAGTTGATTGAAATTATAAATGATTAAGTACAGAGTGTGACTTGAACTAAATCACCCCTGTTACATAGTGAGAGTATTTAATATACCCCTGTATATCTTCATCTTTAAGTGTTTATAAATGTATTTTTTTTAAAGCACCGCAAACAATAAATAAAAATCTATATTTTAATTAACTTCACCCACTGAAACACATTTAAACCATCAAGGCGCGCCCCGTGAGCGATAAGACGGCCTATTGTTATTATACCAAATGTAGATTTCAATTTATGTCTGTACAAATAAATATATGTTGTTGTATAAAATAATAAGCACTGAAATTTATTATTATCAGATTCATTCGCAAATTATCAATAAAGAAGTTTTATTTAGGTTGGAAACAATATTAAAGCGATAAATTATTTATGAGACTGATTGCTTGAATGTATAAGTACATCATTAATAATATTTACAATACACTGTAATTAAATTACAATTCTAATTGGAAATTCACTGCAAAACAGTTGTATTAAAATAAAGTTAGTTAGTATAATTATTTTACTAGAAAAATATAATTAACATTCTAACGCGGGGTTCAGAATGTTAATTATATATTTGGTGTTACGAAGCATTACCTAACAACAGTTTTCTGTTAGGATTTCTGTATATGCTATTTTCTATAACAAATATATGCAAGTTCCACCATAATTTAACTAACAAACATTCCTAATAAAGATGTAACCCATCTGCCACAATTATGTCACTGGCGGTCACATTGTAAAGTATAATTTATCATTCATAAATACCCAAATATGTACATAAATTACAATATATTACAATCACAGTCTGGGTTAGACAGTTGAGTAAATATAAGATACTCGCTACTAACATTGGTAAATAACTAATGAGTATACACTACAGTACCTAGGTACTTAGGTATTGTTCTTTTTAGGGTTACGTACCTCAAAAGGATAAAAACGGAACTCTTATAGGATCACTTTGTTGTCCGTCTGTCTGTTTCTCAAGACCCTTTTTCTCAGGAACGCGTGAAGGTTTCTAGCTGAAATTCATATGAAATAGTCAGGTCTACTGCCCCTTGCCTCTAAGCCCACGCAATCAAAAGATACAGCCGTTTATGTTGCAAATTTGCGACATTCGCAAGGGAATCAAACCTACAGGGTACTTCCCGTGAACTCATAATCTTAAAATTTGGTACGAAGCAACATCTTATAGCACAGATAAAGGAAAAATTGCGAAAAGTATAACTTTTTAGTTACTTCGTGTAGTCGTTTATGATGCAAATTTACGACACTCGCAAGGAAATCAAAACCTACAGGGTACTTTCCGTAAACTCAGGATCTTGAAATTTGGTACGAAGCAACATCTTACAGAACAGATAAAGGGAAAATTTCAAAAAGCATAAATTTTTAGTTCCATCATATAATAAAAATATTTTTAAATGTTTTAAACTTACAACCCTATTCCTCATGAATGCGTAGAGGTATTAAATTGAAATTCATATCCACCACTTCAGTCTATAATACCTTTAAGCTGTAGCAAAATCAAACTTTTACTCGTATGTTATCGAAATTATGTTGCAATCTCGCAACTACTCGCAAGGGAATCAAACGGGGGTCCTACGGGGTACTTCCCGTGAAACCAGGATCTTAAAATTTGGTACAAAGCAACGTCTTAGTACAGATAAAAGAAAAATTGCGAAGGGTATAAATTTTTAGTTACATCATAAATATTTAAAAAAAAAAACTTACTACCCCTTTCCTCATGAACGCGTAGAAGTATAAAATTGAAATTCATATCAACTACTCAAGTCTATAATACCGTTAAGCTGTAACGAAATCAAACTTTTATGTTAACGCATTTAAAAGAAACAGCAATTTAAGCCCCATATTTTGAAACTCGCAAATACTCGCAAGGGAATCAAAACCTAAAAAATACTTCCAGTCGACCTAGAATCTTGAAATTTGGCATGAAGCAATGGTTTATAGCACACATAAAGGAAAACTTTAGGAAACCTTAAATTTTTAGTTACAACACATATTTTTATTTTTAATAATTATAAAATTATGTATTTCTGTACGGTTTACACACACTTAGGCAACTATAATATTATTTAGCTGATTACGCAAATCGGTCGATTCCTTGCCTTTCCATCGTAATAATCTTTTTCGACTCAGTGTGCGTGCTTTTACTTGGTAACGTTCGCTACGTTGTAAGAAGCACTTTATATTATTTGGTGTAACTAGTAAACAATAAACCTTTTAATATTACGTGAAGAGTTTCCTCTCACCGGCACACTCACACCTTAATTAACAAACTAATAGTAGTGTACAGTTCACGAGTTCAGTTACCCTTTTCCTCATGAACGTGTAGAGGTATTAGCTCTAATTGCCTATAAGCTGTGAAAAAAAAACAAATTTCTTAGTCAACGCAAAAACGCAAAACGCAAAGGTACAACCATTTATACCGCATATTTTGTAACTCGCGACTACTCGCAAGGTAATCAAAACCTAAGTAAGCTACTTCCTGTTGACATAGAAAATTAAAATTTGGTAAGAAGCAATAGGTGACAGAAAAATTCAGAAATCTTTTACTTATATACCTACAGATTTGTACGGAACCCTCGATGCGCGAGTCCGACTCGCACTTGGCCGGTTTTTTTTATAGAATAGGGGGCAAACGAGCAGTCATATCGCCTGATGGTAAGCTATTACCGAACTGGACACCTGCAACACCAGAGGCGTCACAAGTTCGTTGCCCGCATTTAGGCGATGGTGAAGGGGATGGCGGGAGGGGTTGGGTTATGGGCCATCCCTTTCTCGAAGCAGTTCAGCCCATTTTCGACTTCCTATAAACTCGTTGGGGATGCAATTAGAAGCCCGAACTTTCAGTAACCAAACAGGTATTGTATAACCACAGTACGTTTCAAATTACATTAAATCTGATCCAGTAATTTAAGAAATATAACTAGTCAAAGTTTCTTAATTTTGTCACTCAAAGGCTCTTCTAGCTTTAAAGAAAACAAAAAAAAATTGTGTACAAATCAAGGAAAAACAAAAATATTTTGCAATTTCGGTCCAGTTTTCTAGATAAACCTACTGCATAAATAACTTTGTAATCTCATATAAAAATAAAGTATAGTGATAATTTAATTTTCGTTAAACTTTACTTTACTGTCTGTGGTTTACGTTATTCAAAGGATTCTTATTTTTTATTTAAAATACACTCATTCTGTAACACCCTATAAATATATACATCTAGTTAAGTGCAGTAGCACTGAGACTTGCATTTCTAATAGCCACGTGCAGAAATGCGAAGTAGGTCCCGCCCACTTAAGTCCACATGTATTTTATTGAGGTTACCAGGAAAATGTAACTAATATAACGAGACTATATTTAGGAAACACATTCAAGAATAACTAAGCTACGTAAACTATTAAAAAAGAATACACTATTTTCAGACTGCTTTTAGAACCTAAAGTTTTTTGAATACAAATTATATACCTTTTTAACATTTAAATACACTAAAACACCCGGAAAATCAAACGCGCCAGTATGTTATATAGATAGTATGTTATACCAATTTAATATTTACAAGAATCGATTCAATTAACGTATCGTCTCGATTCTTGTAAAATATTAATTTATGTTTCATGGAACGCAAGACCTTTCTCGATATATAATTTAAATATTCAATCAGAGATCCACGATCATCTTGTTACGTTACTATATAATAGAGCTTTCATTTTGCATGATGTAATCGAAGTCAGTGCGGACAGACAAAAATTCATTTAGTTTAATAGTTGTCTATTGTATTACACTTCAGTTTTTACCCAACTACGGCAAAGCCAAAGGAGGGTTATGATTTTGACAGGCTATGTACATACATAGCCACAAGGAGCTATGAGGGAACAAATGATAATATAATGATAACAATTTTTATGGTACCTATTTAAAATATACTTTGCAAAGAAATTAATATTTTAGGGGCACCAAAACAATTTAAATGAAAAAAAAAGTAAAAACTAAAACCCAACTACGAAAAAAAACGACGCTGAAAAAGTATGAAACAAGTTTCAAAAGCCGTAGTCACGCGTTGTTAATGTGTTATGGTACATTTTTTTTTTTTTTTTTTTTTTTTTTTTTTTTTTTTTTTTTTTTTTTTAAAGACAACTCCCGCATTAGGAATAAACATCCTGTGTCGCGAGGGACTTTACAGACATACATGAAACGGACACAATTAACACCCAAACTCAGAACAACAATTTGTGGATCACACAAAGTGTTCTCCCGTGTAGGATTTGAACCCACAACACTTGGCGAATTGGCAAGCGACGTGACGACCGCCTAAACCACTAGGCCAACCGTGCAGTCTTTTCTACGTAACGTGTGACTACGGCTTTTCCAGCGTCGTTTTTGGTCGTAGCTGGGTTTTAGTTTTTACTTTTTTTTTATTATTTGATGTTGACAATCTAACTAGGATGCAGGTTCATGTTCTAGCCAGTATAATTTTGTTTTATAGATGTATGGCTCTTAATAATACTGAATAAGTTTTTGCCACGTGCTTTTGTTTGATTCAATTGCGATTAATCGCCGTTAAAGCAATTATTATCATTGCTGTCTACCGGGTTAGTTTCCTCTTACCGTCTATTTCTGGACGGGAGGGGCAGCAGGATCGGAGCTTAAAAATACTAACTGTAAAGTTTAATAAAAAACTAACACTTAAAATGTTAACTTTTATCTTCCTTGCCTATATTATTCCTAAGATTCTTTAGAGACGGCTACTAGTGCAACCGATTTTACTTGAATATCAATTTTAAGGGTTTCATACCCAAAGGGTAAAACAGGACCCTATTACTAAGACTTCGCTGTCCGTCTGTCTGTCCGTCCGTCTCTCACCATGCTGTATCTCATGAACCGTGATAGTTAGACAGTTGAAATTTTCAGAGATAATGTATTTCTGTTGCCGCTAAGAACAAATACTACACACATCAAAAGTGTCTAGGGATCAAGCATTTTTATGCGGATTAAAATAAAATATTTAAAATATTTTAAAATATTAAAATATTAACAGAATAAAATATTTAAGGGGGCTCTGGTGATTTTTACGGTTCCGTGCCAAAGGCAAAAAACGGAACCCTTATAGATTCGTCATGTCTGTCTGACTGTCTGTCTGTCTGTCCGTCCGTATGTCACAGCCACTTTTTTTTTCTTCAAACCTATACGTGTATCTGTACTGTGTACTCTGTATCTATGGATAGGTCTTCAAAAATGATATTGAGGTTTCTAATATCTTTTTTTTCTAAACTGAATAGCTTGCGCGAGAGACACTTCCAAAGTGGTAAAATGTGTGTCCCCCCCCCCCTGTAACTTCTAAAATAAGAGAATGATAAAACTAAAAAAAATATATGATGTACATTACCATGTAAACTTCCACCGAAAATTGGTTTGAACGAAATCTAGTAAGTAGTTTTTTTTTAATACGTCATAAATCGTAAACTGCAATTTACCTTTCATTCAATCAAGACAAATATAAAAATAAAATAAAAATTATATTATGTTACTTGCTGCTGCGGAACCCTTCATGGGCGAGTCCGACTCGCACTTGGCCGCTTTTTAGGGTTCCGTGCCAAAGGCAAAAAACGGAACCCTTATAGATTCGTCATGTCTGTCTGTCTGTCTGTCTGTCCGTCCGTATGTCACAGCCACTTTTTTCCGAAACTATTAGTCCTATAATGTTGAAACTTGGTAAGTAGATGTATTCCGTGAACCGCTTTAAGATTTTTACACAAAATTAAAAAAAAACAATAAATTTTGGGGTCCCCATACTTAGAACTGAAACTCAAAAAATTTTTTTTCATCAAACCCATACGTGTGGGGTATCTATGGATAGGTCTTCGAAAATGATATTGAGGTTTCTAATATCATTTTTTTCTAAACTCAATAGCTTGCGCGAAAGACACTTCCAAAGTGGTAAAATGTGTGTCCCCCCCCCTTTAACTTCTAAAATAAGAGAATGATAAATCTAAAAAAAATATATGATGTACATTACCATGTAAACTTCCACCGAAAATTGGTTTGAACGAAATCTAGTAAGTAGTTTTTTTTTAATACGTCATAAATCGTAAACTGCAATTTACCTTTCATTCAATCAACACAAATATAAAAATAAAACAAAAATGATATTATGTTACTTGCTGCTGCGGAAACCTTCATGGGCGAGTTCGACTCGCACTTGGCCACTTTTTTTGCTTGTTTTTGCCCTATATTGATGACGGCAAGACGCTTGAAATGTATAGATACGGAACTCTTCCTGCGCGTGTCCGACTCGCACTTGGCTGTTTTTTTAGGGTTCCGGCCAAAGGCAAAAAACGGAACCCTTATAGATTCGTCATGTCTGTCTGTCTGTCTGTCCGTCCGTATGTCACAGCCACTTTTTTCCGAAACTATTAGACCTATAATGTTGAAACTTGGTTAGTAGATGTATTCTGTGAACCGCTTTAAGATTTTTACACAAAAATAAAAAAATAAAAACAATAAATTTTGGGGGTTCCCATACTTAGAACTGAAACTAAAAAATTTTTTTTTCATCAAACCTATACGTGTGGGGTATCTATGGATAGGTCTTCGAAAATGATATTGAGGTTTCTAATATCATTTTTTTCTGAACTGAATAGCTTGAGCGAGAGACACTTCCAAAGTGGTAAAATGAGTGTCCGCCCCCCTCTAACTTCTAAAATAAGAGAATGATAAATCTAAAAAAAAATTATGATGTACATTACCATGTAAACTTCCAACGAAAATAGTTTGAACGAAATCTAGTAAGTAGTTTTTTTAATACGTCATAAATCGTAAACTGCAATTTACCTTTCATTCAATCAACACAAATATAAAAATAAAACAAAAATTATATTATGTTACTTGCTGCTGCGGAACCCTTCATGGGCGAGTCCGACTCGCACTTGGCCACTTTTTTTATTAGCACACTTCTATAACCCTGAGGGCGAGCTCAATTCGATTGTTGAACTTGTTGTCAGTTTATTTCAGGGCACTGACTTTTCAATAACGATTGTCCTAGATATTTATGATAATGGACGTGTGTGAAACACAACCAACATTTTTACTCTGAGCTGTTTTTAACAATTTCTTGGAAGAAAAACTCAACAACTCTTTCATGTCTAACCCAGGAATGGAATAACGATATCAGTATTAGCAATACCTTTACCAATAATTTGCTTTTTATCTTATCTTTCTCATTTGTTCAAAATATCTATACATCTATACAAATAAATAAGATTGGAATGTCTTTTTTTTTTTTTTTTTTTAATGTTTGGCCCGCCAAAATGACTCTACTCTGCCTGATGGAAAGCATAAGCAGAATCCACGAGTGGTGGCCACCATACTCATTGCGAATGCAACAATGCAGCATGGTGACCCACACTATGGCGGCCTAGTGACGCTTGTGCATCTTTTAGTCTAGTCAACAAGTATGGAACTTGTTGACTAGACTAATTGGGCCTCCGGTCTCGGACTCACCAACGAAACACGACAGCACAAACGCTGTCATTTTACGTTGATTTTCTGTGCGAGGGTAGTACCGCCCCGGTCGAGCCGGCCCAACCGTGCTGAAATCAGCGTGGCTCTACTACCTGGTTGTACTACCTATGTCTGTTTGTAATATTAAAATAACCGCTTTTTACTAAATGTATACACGGTACATATACCACAATAACATTTTTTACAATTTTTGTCTGTCTGTAGATCTGTTTGTTTGTTACGACTAATCTCTGGAACGGCTGGACCGATTTTGACGGGACTTTCACTGATAGGTAGCTAATGATATAAGGAGTAACTTAGGCTACTTTACTTACACTAGCAGCGCCCCGAGGCTTTGCCCGCGGTTATTGTCGTACTGTGGGTAGCACCGGTTTTTTTAGTCTAGCTTCGCCCCGCGGTTCACCTTGTAAAATATAAAACATATCATACAAAACAAAACCTGTGAGCTCCGTCCACGAAGTTTCAAAATATCGATTTTTTAGTTACGTGTACATTTAAGAACCTGGCACGTTTGTTGACCATAACTTACAAAGTTTACACTGGAACAAGCTCACGTAGGTTCGACAAATTACTTTATATGTCGGACAGAACAACGCTGTTCCAGAAAAACATTATAACAACGTATTCTTAAACTATCTATACAAATAAATAAAATTGAAGTATCTGTTTGTAATTTTAAATTAACAGCTTTTCACTAAATGCAGAAAGTATATTACAACAATTATTATATACAACAATATTTTTGTCTGTCTGTCTGTTTGTTCCGGATAATCTCTAGAATTGCAGGACCCCGTATAACGAGCAGTTAATGAGATAACGAACTGAAACTTTCTGTAATATTACCCGAAATTAATTACAGTTACACAGTGGATTTTGTGACTTTCTAACTACATAAAGAAATAAATATTTCGGACATCTAACACACAACGCCATCTAGTCCCAAACTAAGCAGAGCTCGTGTTATGGGTACTAGACAAGTGATATGAATACGTATATACTTTTTTTTTGTAAATACATATTAGGGTAATTAGAGTTTATTAATAAAGTCCCATATATGTTGTCTTTTCAGCCTTCTGTCACTCATCTGTTCACACAACACCGTTGCTAGGTTATTAGTATGAGCTCCTAGGCGGTCCCTGTATGCTCTTGCTCTGTGTTCCACCTCGTCTTTGACAGTTTTCGTTTCTGTGTACTCATGCGATTCGCTGATTTTAATAAATAATGGTGCATTGGTTATCCTTTTTGTACTTTATTTTGGAACCGCTGTAGGATCTCCACATTTGAGTTCTTTGCTGACCCCCATAGCTCGATGCCATATGTCCAGATTGGCTTGATTATAGTTTTATATATGAGCATCTTGTTTTCCAGGGTAACGAGCGACCTTCTGCCCAATAGGCAGTCTAGGTTTGCAAGTCTTATATTTAGCTCCTCACGTTTTTTTTGGATGTGCGTTTTCCATGTTTGCTTTCTGTCAAGATGCATGCCCAGATACTTTACTGAATCTTGATGGGGTAGAACGTCATCTCCAAGTTTGATAGGAGGGCAGTTTTCATTTCTAAGAGTAAAGGTGACATGACAGGTACAGATTTGTTTGAGCTAGATTTGATGCGCCACTGTTTCATCCATTTGCTGACTTTGTTCAGGTGATTTTGTAGACCCAAGGATGCCATATTGGGGTTTTCGTGATTGCAAAGTGCAGCAGTGTCGTCAGCAAATGTGGCAGATAGTATATTATCCGTTGTGGGTATATCTGCAGTGTACATAAGATACATAGTCGGACCCAAAATGAAGCCTTGCGGTACACCAGCTTTTAAATCTTGAAACGCAGGGTAGGTTTCATTAACTTTAACTCTGAATAATCTGTCTTCGAGGTACGACTTTAGGAATAAGTAGAAGCTATGTGGAAGTTGTTTCTTTATTTTATATAGAAGACCTAAGTGCCAGACCTTATCAAATGCCTGCTGCACATCCAGGAAAACAGCGGAGCAATACTGTTTCTTCTCCAGAGCCTCCCTTATCCTGTCAGCAACCCGGTGAATCTGTTCTGTAGTCGAGTGGCCAGCTCTGCAACCAAACTGATGTTGGGGAATGAGATCATTTTCGTTGAGTATTCGTGTTAGTCTACGCAAGATGATCCTCTCAAACAACTTTGATAAGGTAGGTAGCAGACTGATTGGTCTATAGGAAGACGCAAGGTGCGGGGGTTTTCTAGGTTTGGGAACCATGATTATGTCTGACATTTTCCATATCATAGGTACATATCCAATCCTAATTATGCTGTTAAAAAGCTGTGTTATAGCGACTATAGCTTTTTTGGGAAGCTGACGTAGCATTTCAGACGTAATCAGGCAGAATCCAGGAGCTTTATTTAGTTCCAGACCTTTTATCTCTCTGTGGACTCCCCGGGGTGAGCAGCTCTGTATTGGAATTCTTAGTAGGAGATCAGTATCCAGTTCTAGCCCAGGTGTTGTCTTCTTTTTTGATAGGATGGTGTGCAATTTGAGGGGCCACTCTACTACTTTTAACTGTGTTCCAGAGTGAATACTCGTTATTAGCTTGGGGATTCAAATTCGCCATACGATTCTTTTTTTTTTTTTTTTTTTTTTTTTTTTTATGTATGGCCCGCCATAATGACTCTACTCTGCCTGATGGAAAGCATAAGCAGAATCCAAGAGTTGTGGTCACCATACTCATTGCGAATGCAGACAATGCAGCATGGCGACCCACACCATGGCGGCCTAGTGATGCTTCTGCATCTTTTAGTCTAGTCAACAAGTATGGAACTTAATGACTAGACTATTTGGGCCTCCGGTCTCGCACTCACCAACGAAACACGACAGCACTGCTGCTGTCATTTTACGTTGATTTTCTGTGCGAGGGTAGTACCGCCCCGGTCGAGCCGGCCCATACGTGCTGAAATCAGCGTGGCTCTACTACCTTAGAATTTCTGTAGGGTTTCTTCCTCAATATCTTTAATGTACTGTTTTAGGTCAGCAGCTGCTTTATTAAACACCCTTTTGTCTTGCGGGTGTCGACTACAATGCCACACCCTTCTAAGCCGTCTCTTTTCCAGGACCCTGGCTTTGATATCATTGGAAACGTTTCTATTAATTTATTTTTAGGTGTGAGTGCAGCTGGAGTGCATTTCCAGGCGGCTGTTTGTTAGAGTGGTTGCATATTTTTCGATGTCATGTTCTGATTTCAGTGGTACCCTCAAGTTGAGATTTTCATTTAAATAGTCCCTTAATTCATTCCAGTCAGTCTTCCTGGAGTGGAGTCGTTCTTTTTCTGGTCTCTCAATTATGGTTGTACTTACTGTAGCTATTACGGGAGTGTGTCTGAACTACTATCCAGGCAAGTCTCAACGCTTTGTGGGGGACAGGTGTGTCATGTCCCACCAACACAAAGGGAGGATCCTCCGACCAGGCGAGGTGAGCCTTGAGGTTTGCCAGGTAGTAGAGCCACGCTGATTTCAGCACAACTGGGCCGGCTCGACCGGGGCGGTACTACCCTCGCACAGAAGACCAACCTAAAATGACAGTTTTGATGCTGTCGTATTTCGTTGGTGAGTGCGAGACCGGAGGCCCAATGATGCAGGGGTGACAGTTATCGTGGTAAGTGTGTGAGCAGTGGAATGCTCGTAGAGTCATGTTGAGGATGACGTGGATCGAACCGTCGGCCAGGGAGACCTGTAGAAACGGTGGTGCCGCTGGCCGCCCGCGGCATAGAGAGGGGCCCAACCGCGGCTAACCACCCTGGGAGGCTGCCCCATCAGGCTCGTCGTGCCGGTTGGTGACCGGACGGTGGGACCAGGCGACCACTTCCGGGAGGGTATGGGAGCCCTTCCGTCCGACGGTTCGGTCACCGTCATGCCTCACTATTGTATGGCGACACAGCATTCCGAGCCTCAGTATTACACTGCCACGATGACTGTCACGCCTTTTACGCCCCCACTTCCCTCCCTCACTTTTAAATCATGGCAGTAAGAAAAAGGAATAAGCGTTCAACAGCGGCACGCCATCCTCCCACCAACCCGCTTTTTGAGGTGGAGTTCACTAACATCCGTTGACTCCATGCAAACCTCAACGCCGTCCACCAGCATCTTGAGACGGCTCGGCCGGCCATGCTTTTCCTAACCGAGACACAAATACGCCGCCCTGCCGACACGACATATCTTCACTACCCTGGCTACGTGCTTGAGGAGTGCTTCCTCGCGAAGGCTGGGGTATGTCTTTTCGTTAGGGCGGATGTTTGTTGTCACCGATTACGCTGCCTTGAGGACCCATCCTTCTCCACTATTTGGCTACACGTGGATATTGGCTCTATGAGCCGAATCTACGTATGCCTATACCGATCCCATTCTGGAGACTCCGAGACAACTCGACTTTTTGATCATCTCAGTCAGGCAGCGGACAAAGCGCAGGAACAGTTTCCGACCGCCGAACTGGTGTTTCTGGGAGACTTTAATGCCCACCATGAGTCCTGGTTGGGATCTTCCAGAACAGACCACGCGGGTCGGACTGTCCACGCATTCGCTCTCACGCATGACCTCACCCAGTTGGTACTCCAGCCCACCAGGATACCAGATATAGTGAGTCAAGCGCCTTCCTTGCTGGACCTTCTGCTGACGAGTCACCCAGTGCAGTACAGTGTATCGGTGCTCGCCCCTCTTGGATCCTCCGATCACTGCCTGGTATCCACCACGGTGCCTCTAGTTGCCCCCCCACGACCAGTGGCAGCTAAGAGACGGTTATGGCACTACTCGTCAGCAGACTGGGATGGAATGCGGGACTATTTCGCATCCATCCCGTGGGCACAACGCTGCTTTAAATATGGAGATCTGACGCAAAGTGCGGCCGCCGTGGCTGGCGAAATCACTCTAGGAATGGAATACTATATTCCCTACAGTGAGGTCGCCAGCGCAACTACCCGGCCCTGGTTCAATCGCGAATGCGCTCAAGCTGTTGCCCAAAAGCAATCGGCGTACCGCGCATGGACCAGGGCCCGCGCTCACGGCCACCCCGACGTGGATCGATTAAAAGCAGCGTTTAACAAAGCCACCAGGGAATGCAAGAAGGCTTACCTAACAGCGGATGCCCAGCGCATTGCACGACTTGGCCAAGAACTCGTCGCATACCCTACGGGTAGCTGAAAGTTCTGGCGATTGGCTAAAGCCGTGCAGTCCAACTTCTGCCAGGCCTCGCTACCACCGCTGAAATATCCTGACGGATCACTTGCCCACCAGCCGCAGGAGAAAGCGAAACTGCTTGTAGATCTCTTTGCGGCTAACTCCCGAATCGATGACCGTGGCATGCACCCGCCTACCATTCCGGCCTGCGACGCTACAATGCGGGATATTCGCATCCGGCTGAGTGATGTCCGAGCGGAGCTTCGGTCACTCGACGTCCGGAAAGCTAGTGGACCCGACGGTATCCCAGCGGTGGTTCTTAAGAACTGCGCACCAGAGTTGTCTCCGGTATTGACGCGCCTGTATCGCCTGTCATATTCCTCGGGAACTGTTCCGGATGCCTGGAGAGAGGCGAATGTTCAACCCATCCCCAAAAAGGGCGACCGCTCCAACCCAGCCAACTACCGCCCGATAACTGTCACCCCCATTATCTGCAAAGTGTTCGAGCGGATCATCAATAAACAATTGATCCACTACCTGGAGGATCACTCCCTACTTAATGATCGGCAATATGGTTTTAGACCGAAACGATCCACGGGTGATCTTCTAGCGTACGTCACACACCTTTGGAGTGAAGCTATTGACAGGCACGGAGAATCTTTGGCCATCAGCCTCGACATGGCCAAGGCCTTTGATAGGGTTTGGCACCGTTCGCTTCTCTCCAAACTGCCGGCCTTCGGCTTGCCCCCCAAACTTTGCAACTGGGTTGCCGCATTCCTGCACCAGCGCCGCATCAGAGTCCTTTGCGACGGTGCGGCCTCCGACTTTCAGTCGATTAACGCCGGAGTGCCACAGGGTTCCGTCCTGTCCCCCACGCTGTTTCTTCTGCATATCAATGACATGTTAGCCCTTGGCAACATTCATTGCTATGCAGACGACAGCACAGTTCATGGGAGATACTTCGGACGTCCTGCAGTAAAGTCAGCAGATATTGAGGAAAAACGACAGGAGCTTGTCGCTGAACTCGACCATATTCTGTGCCGCATTTCTCAATGGGGCTCTGAGAACCTGGTCGAGTTCAACGCTAAGAAAACACAGGTGTGCGCGTTTTCTGCCAAAAAATCTCCATTCCTTCCCCTTCCGACTTTTCAGAACACTCAACTGCCACTACAAGGCAGACTCGATATCCTGGGCATGGGCATCTGCCGCGACCTAAACCCGCGCGAGTACGTTGAGGGCGTCACTAAGGCGGCCTCGCGGAAGTTAGGTGTTCTAAACAAGGTGAGACGGTTCTTCTCGCCGGAGCACCTGTGTCTTCTTTATAAGACCCAGGTTCGCTCGTGCGTGGAATACTGTTCTCACCTTTGCGATGGTGCCGCGCAGTATCTGTTCGACGCTCTCGACCGGTTGCAGCGGCGAGCAATCCGAATTGTCGGCAGTCCTGAAGCCACCGAGTCCCTTGAGCCTCTGCAGATGCGTAGAGATATCGCCTCCATGGCAGTCCTCTATCGTCTTTATCATGGGGAGTGTTCTGAAGAGCTCTTCCAACTAGTCCCGCCTTCTCCCTTCCTCTACAGGACAACACGTGCGAGCCTCAGAAGTCACCGCCTCAGAGTGGAAGACATACGCTCTCGCACTCATCGATTCGGTTCTTCTTTCCTGTGCCGATCGGTTAAAACCTGGAACTCACTACCAGCGCACGTGTTTCCGTCCAACTATGATCCCGGGTCCTTTAAGCGGGGCGTGAAAAAGCATCTCACTAGGCCGCCATAGTGCTGGTCGCCATGCTGCACTGTCCTTGTTCACATTGAGGATGGTGACCACCACTCTTGGATTCTGCTTGTGCTTTCCATCAGGCAGGGCAGAGTCATTTTGGCAGCTAAAATATAAAAAAAAAAAAAAGAAAAAAAAAAGGTGATCGTGCCTGGCGGGCCAACTGCCCAACGGTTGATGTTGAGATGTTGTATATATGTTAACTGACGCGAGAACTTTCACTGCGCGATTCAGGATTGGTAGTCTTTCTTAGTTTCCTTCTTTACTCCGTAGTTCGACGTATCTTCGGTAGATGGCGCTGTAGTATGTTGTGTTGTTGTTGCACTGTATATGGAGGCCGCCACATCACTCCCCT
Organism: Diaphora mendica; assembly: GCA_949125395.1. Taxonomy (NCBI): domain Eukaryota; kingdom Metazoa; phylum Arthropoda; class Insecta; order Lepidoptera; family Erebidae; genus Diaphora; species Diaphora mendica. The sequence goes on from OX421319.1 coordinate 25,732,394, forward strand.
CCAAGACCGGAGGTTGATATATGTTGAGTCAGCTGTCTGTGCTCTGTTGTGGAGCTTGCCAGTGCCAGGAGTGAGTAGTTCCAGTGAGTTGGAACTGAGTGCCGCAAGTCCCAGTGAGTCGGGGCTGAAGTCCGCTGATACCAGTGAGTCGGGATGGCGTGTGGTGCGCGGTGCTGCGGTGAGGTCCCCAGTGAGTCGGGGCGGTTGCTGCGTAGTGGCTGACTGCTGCATAGACGGGAGAGAGATGCTCTGCTTACATGGACCGTAGTTGCAGTGTGCTGTGCCTAGACGCTGATGAGGCCGTAGGGGTAACCAGGCTGTAGCGGTCGCTTCCTGCGTGTGGTGTATCCCTGTTGAGGCCGAGGTTGCTGACTGACTGTGAGAATTGCTGCGGGAGTGAACATGATGGTGGCGTGCTGATGCTGCATCGAATTGACATGAATGAATGAATGAATGATTTGACAATCCCTTATAAACAAAGAAGTCGAGAAGATCAGGAGTTTTATTTGGGTCCGTAGGCCAGTAAGAAGGCTCACCAGTAATTAAGACATATAATTTGTTTTTATCTATGCTTCTTTTCATTTCTCGGCCTCTGAGTAAGGTGATTCTCGAGCCCCAGTCGACGTTTTTTTTCATTCCAGTCGCCTCCACATATGAATCGATGTCCAAGGGTTTTGAAAAAATTCCTTTAAAGTGTGCCTGGGTGGACAGTATACAGCCGACAGTATCAAAGATCCCTGCTTATCTCGCACCATTATTGTAGTTGCTTGTATTGGCTCTGTTTATACTCTGGAAGAATCTCATGTTTGATTTGTTTTTAATTAGTACAGCTGTGCCGGCATGAGCTGTTCCATCTGGGTGGGATGTGGAATATATGCTCTAATTTTTTAGCATTGTGTTGTAGCTGGGTGTTAAGTGTGCCTCAGACACAAGAAGAACGTCAATACTATCATATTCCAGTAGAGTTTGTATGTCATATTTGTGTTTAATCAACCCATTTGTGTTCCAAGTTGCAACCTTTAGAGTGCCCATTTCAGTTAACAAGCTTGTTAATTACGGTTGTGAGGTGGTTCATCATTGTTGACATTTGGTCTAATAGTTTGTCTAGCTTTAATGCTTGTTGTGTGAGTAATAATTCTAAATTATTATTATGTGTTGTGGGCTGCATTTTTAATTTATCTGCATAGGAGCTAGTTGCCAATAAGGTTTCGTTTGTATGTCGAGGTTTCTCAGGTTTCTCGTATTGTTGTTGTGGTGTGGTTGTGGCTTTATTTGGGTGCCGTGTTAGTTTTTTCTGTGTGTTGTAATGTGTACTGGCCTTCGTTGGTTTTTGTCTACTGGTTTTTCTGGATAAGATCTCTTTGTAGACCTCACATCCTTTGTAGTTAGCAGGATGTGCACCTTCACATAACGCACAGATAGCGGGGGTGTTACGGTCTTTCTTAGGACAGTCAGATGTTTTATGATTTTGTGCACACTTTACGCAGCGAAATGGGCTGATGCAGTAATTTTTCGAATGTCCATATTGTTGACACCTTTGGCATTGTGGTATTGTGTTTCTTTTTTTAGGTTCTTCGATTTCCACGATTTGGCTGTTAATAGATCTTATCGATTTAGCAGCACTGTTGTTTGGCCCAGCCGCAAGATTCACGAAAAATGTAGACGTTGGTATTTTTTCAGGACCATATTTTACATTAATTATTTATCCTTGTACTTTATTGTCTGTCTTTTCTATTTCTTCTAAGATATTACTGTGAGGGGTTGAATGGTGAAGCTTTTTAATGACTAGACGGTAGCAACGTTGGTCCTTTATGTTAAAGGTGTGACCAATAAGTCCATTTTCACGTACTACGGTCATGTTTGAAGAACTTATTCTCAGTTGATTTTTTTTAATAATTTTGAATAGGAAATATTCTTTATTGGCAACAGTACTGATTAATTCATTTAATTTGTTAACGTCTTCGATGCCATATAATATAATCGGTGGAGGTTTATTTGGAGGTTTCGCTTTAAGTTCTGGGTCATCTTCCGTTAGATCAATCTGTAGGCCATTGTACCTGTTGTCAGTTTTAATAGTTACAGGAGGTGGTGAATCTGATAATTTCTTTCGTTTATTAGCTCTATCTGCTGGATCTCTTTGCCATTTTGGAGGGCAGAGTGTGTTATCAGTGACATTACTTGGTACCGGATTTGTTGAGGGAGCTGTAATTTTGGCTTCACCTTGTGGTTTGCTTCCAAGGGATTGACATCGTTGTTTGTTAATGAACAGACTAGGATGGAAAGCTTGTTTGACAAAACGTTTTCCAGTAGCATTCCCTGATGTAGATGCCTGGTTACTCACATCTGCGCAGTTGTCCCCAGTAGCATTCACTCGTACAGGAGCCTGGACAGCCACTCCTATAGAGTCTTCGGTAACCAATTTCTCACTCACAGGCCCGGGTACCTGTGAGCGCCGGGGGCTAGCCGGATCGCAGCGCATCGCATTATTTTCATTTTTACTCATCATATTTTTTGGTTTCGGGTAAGATCTCGTGGTGCTGACCCAAGGCACCACTGCCACTCTTTTTTGAGGGTATTTAGTCCCCAAGGCTTGTGGTAGCCTCTTCCTCCAGTTGCTTAGAAGGGTTTATGGTTATTCCGCCAATTACTCGGACGCCAGAGCCTCGTTGGTTATATAGTCGAGGGCACCACGGAGCACCTGCCTAGGCAGGGCCCCACCGTCTACTATTCATACGAACAACAAACGCGTGCAGGTGAGGTTGACACTTAGGTCGGCTAGATGTTATTGCCGTTCTCCCCTTACCCTCCAAAATAAGTACAAGTGAATTTAATTCTAGGATGTATTATAACAAGTTCCATCAAATGCCGACGATCGAGAGTATAAATTACATTATTGGATAATATTGAGGGGGTATTGTTAAATTGTTTTCATCATCCTCATCAGCCTATCGCAGTCCACTGCTGGACATAGGTTTCTCCAATTGCACGCCACTTAGTTCGATTCTCGGCTTCTCGCATCCAGCTCCTGCCAGTCGTCTTGCGCAAATCATCACTCCACCTGGCCTCTGGACTTGAAATTGTGTTCAGACATACATTTCTTTTAGTACTGTGGTTCATAACAAAAGCTTAAATCATCTTCCTAGCCTTCATTATTCCCAAGATTTGGGGTCGGCTACTAGTTCAACCGGTTTTATCTGAATCTCAGTTTTTACACGGAGCGACTGGCATCGGACCTGATGGTGAAATACTACAGCATTTCCAAATACGTTCACTGTGGCTTGAGTATGAACAACACATACTGCAATTTCACCTTTTCTATTATTCAGTGTTGGAAACATTACAATGGAGTATTTACACCTATAACTTACATTCGTAGGAACAAACTTTGCACGCCAGAGATCGGAGCAAAACTTTTCTTAGCTGCCTGGCGCTATTTGAGTTTGTGTCCCAGCGGGAAATGTATTATTTAACAACTGTTCCGCGGTATGTTACTGCAAATAATATTCAGCTTATACTAACTGGAGAACTCTTATTTGTGTTGCTTTTATGAAAATATTTAAGGCAGCTGCAGCAAAGTGGGAATAAACGCTTACTAGTTAAGTCAATGTAAAGATTATGCATACTGTTTTGCATGACTCCGTCTTTTTACCATAGTTATATATCTAAATTCTGAGGGTCGTGATCAATATTTCTGCGAGTGACAGCTCGCCACTTGTACTTATTCTAAGCAGTGTGCAGGACAGCATAAAAGTTACTGCTGAGAGTAGAGCAGATTTAGTGTAGAGCGTACTCCTATTTAAAAGGCCGGCAACGCACTTGTGACGCCTCTGGTATTGTCGGTGTCCATGAGCGGCAGTAATCGCTTACTATCAGGTGAACCATCTGCTCGTTGCCACCTATCTTTTAAAAAAAATAAAAAATAATTAATCTATCCATCGTAATGGACTACGGCTTCTGAATCTTTACCCCTCGGTCTTGCCCGTCTTCATCAACCTTTCGAGGTTATCGCCTGCTCTCCTCGCAATGTGACCGAAATATTCGGGGATTCTACGGAGACACAGGGAATATAGGTCCTAGCACATACGGCAGATAGTTATGCATAATTAAATATAATAAGGTTTACGGCGTCATCGCTTCGTTGACATTATATTGTTGTGCCTAAACCTTTTGGGATATTGCTTCATTTATCATGCCTTTTTGGATATTTTCTTTTACTTTTTCCTTGGAACTATTTTTCATCTTATATATTTAAAGTAGACAAATCGTGTTCTGAAAAAAAGGAAGCAAAAATTATCTATTGCGGTACTAGCTATTACCTGCACTTACACTCAAGTTTATGATCATTGTACCACCCTAAGAATTGTGACAAGACGTTAATTGAGTAAAACAGAATTTTCGTCAATTACTTTATCAATTATATGACTGCACGTTTGGCCTAGTGGTTTAACGGTCACCACGCCCGTTTCCTACTTCCCCAAGTGTCGTGGGTTCAAATCCCACGTAGGACAACACTTTGTGTGATCCACAAATTGTTGTTCTAAGTCTGGGTGTTCTTTGTGTCCGTTTCATGTATGTTTGTTAAGTCCCCGCGACACAGGATTTATTCCTATTTCCTGCCTGTAAAAAAAACATGTTTTAAATCCCACTGTTTATAAAAGAGATTCATTGTAAAGCTGCTTTCATTTCTTTTTTATTACTTTTAAAGAATTTGTCCAACAAAAGCTAAAATTTAGAAGCCCCTACTCATTTTTATAATAGGGCGGACAAACGAGTAGACAGGTCTGTCTGGTGGAATCCTTTGGAAAGTGACAACCGACGCCGCCCATGAACACGTGCCGTCTTTAATTGGTTCAAGCTGAAATGAGTTTCTTCTATGTGGTAATGAATTAAGGATATATCATCATCACGTGGGTTTCGTAAGAAGTAACTAAGTGAGCAAAATACACGGGACAAAATCACTGCAAAGAGAAGGAACACTAGAACAAATTCTATGGCAACCCATCTGGCCAGCGTAGTATAAAATACCAAAACCTCCTTATTATACCTATATCCCTGTATCTGTTAACTCACCCACGCAACCTCGTTTGCGTCTCCTATTGCCCGTAGCGTGATAATTTTCCCCCATTTTTGAAACATTTTTCATTGTTGCTCCGCTCCTATTGGTCGTAGCATGATGATATAGAGCCTATAGCCTTCCTCGATAAATGTACTATCCAACACTGAAAGAATTTTTCAAATCAGACCAGCGGTTCCTGAGATTAGCGCGTTCAAACAAACAAACTCTTCAGCTTTATATAATAGTATAGATTTAATGTGAAATTAGTTCGTGAAAACTCAATAAAAAATACTAAAAATAGAGAAAATTAGCAACCGTGTTAGTACCTTTTGAATTTAAAAGAAAAGACCTATTTCTTAGCGTTCCATGGATTCACCGTGCGGGTGCCGGGTCCATCGCGTGATAGATGGGGGCAACACATGCGACTTCGACAGTGCCTGGGAATTGCGACCCAGGTTTAGGTTTAAGGAGCACTCCTTACGACGCGTCAACGCTCACCTCCACTGTCCGCTGTGTTTCCCCCTCTACCTAACCATATTTGAAGTGAGCCTAGCAATGCCGCTTTGGATATTCGTTCAAGAAAAGAGCTTACTGAAGCTCTTGGCAATCCAAGGTCTTTAAGCAGGTTATAGAGGGATTTCGCTGGTATACCCCTCGCACCCACTTCCACGGCATACAGCGCAACGACATAACCATTTTTAGTTATTTCGTTGGTTAAGTCAAAGTACTTGTTTCTTTTTAAAGCGGTACTTGTTTTTTTTTTTGTTTTTTTTCAGTAGGTATATACTACTATTGTAAATGCCAAAAAGTTTTTAATTCTTTAGAAAAAGTATGAACACAATAGATATTTGTCTCTTGTATGGTCGATAGCTGTGAGAGAGAACGAGATTTTCTAGGTACTATTACATATTTTTTCAAACCGCAAAGCTCTTCACTATTGTGTTCACAATCACCCATAACATATAAGTTAATGGGTACTTTAACTTTCTCGAATGCCGTGTTAAGCTAGCTTAGATCAGGACGAACCTTTTTATGTAAATCGAATCGTTTTTCCATAGTAAAGTATCGTTGAATGTGGCTTTAAAATAACTTCACTGAATTTGTGTTGAAAGCTAGTTCAAAAAAGTTTAACCCTTGTCTGTATACCTTCTGTATGTATCTCGTTATTTTTGAAAGGTGATGTTGAATCTACTAGTTACCATAGAATCTGCAAATATTCACAGCCACAAACATGCATGCAGACACAACTGTCCTGCGAACATTCATCTCGAAAACTTATTTCCTATTATCGTTTGGTGTGAGATATTATTCACAGTTCTAATAATACATCGTTTCAATTGCTACGATTGTGACGGACACGATCATTCTCATATGGCAAAATGATCTACGAAGACAAGCAAACTGACGGTCCACAAAATGATCCTATAAGTATTTCCTGTTGTCTTTTGAAAAAAGGAATATCCAACACTCATTCGGCTTATCAGTTAACTTACTTAGCACTTGTCAACGTTGATACGGAGCCAAACCTAAAGTAAGCCTTTCATTTAAATTGGATAGCTTCGTCATACAGGTACGAGTATATTTTGCACATTCTCTGATAGTCATTATGAATTTCAATGCAATAAAAATATAAATGACATCCTCAATACATACCGCGTTCGTTATAAAGTCATTCTCAGTCAATCTGTTTGTTGAGGGATTGAGAATACGGGGTGTCATCATTCCTATTTTTTTATTTGTACTTTATTCACATTCACAGTGACAAAGGTAAACTTAATGCCGTAGACATTTTCGACCAGTCGACCTTATGACTATGCAGAGCTTAAACAAGATAGATGCACAAAACTTAAAAAATAATTGGATATCTTAAAAAAAAATTTAGTAATTATGATATTAGCTAGCCATACACGCACAGATCTTCCCGTCGGATCTGCCCGACAGGCAGATTCGTGATTCACCACACACAAGTACGCGCAACTGACGGGCAGTAGTACAAATCGTTATTCCAGCATATACGGTTGTCTGTAAAAATGTCTATTTCAAAGCCTAAATTACTTTGTATCTGCAGCGGGTTTGATTTTGTTGCATTTTCGACCAATTTTTCATATGCTTGTGCCTTTAATTATATAATAAGGTACAATAGCTTATCTTTGACTCTTCAAAAACAAGGCAAAGATTTAAAGGCTCTATAAAACTTGTCCAATATGCTTTATTTTCGCTTAACACAATTTCTGTGAACAAACGCATTTAAACTAATTAAAGTATTAGTGCGCACACACGTACAGTTGGGAGCTCAGATCTGCCCGCCCCGTGCCCGATCCGCTCGATTTATAAATAACAGTAAATAATAAATATTTTCGGACATCTAACACACAACGCCATCTAGTCTCAAGCTAAGCAGATCTTGTGTTATGGGTACTAGACAACTGATACAAATACATTATATATATATCAGAATGAGGGTATCCGAATAATAAAAGTGTTACAAACATTTGCCACTATCGAACGGTTCCGTGAGTCGGGCGAGGTAGTAATGGATCTATATAAAGCGGCGCGATCGGAAACCGGTCACAGTTCTCTATTCAGAACTCGCGACGACCATATTATCTCTTGATTGTGACATGGGTCACTCCTGAGTCGTGGTAGTTTTCTATTATTTGATTTGTGATTTATTGTATGTCTGTGTTTTATATCGTGTGTGCGAGTACCGGATGACTTGTCCTTAATCTCTGATTTTGATCCGCGTGATGCGATATTTACCTGGGGGGAATTGCAAGTCTGGTGGCGAATTCCACAGGGCACCGCAGAGGAGTGAGCGTTGCCCCAACCCCCTCGTGGGGGTTGCAGATGGTGTTTAAGTTAATTCGTATCCGTTTAGTAGTGATTAGTGTTTGGCTTTAGTCCAGATTGGCTATATCTGTGAATCATGTGCTCGTTCTATTCTCGTGCCTTTCGACATATACTTTTTTTTTGTAAATACATACATATGATACATAGAAAACACCCAAACTCCAAAACAAATATTTGTAGATCATACAAACATTTGGTCATGACCTCATGATCAGCAGTCGCTCACGCCAACCGCGAAACCAACGAGGCAGTCAAGATTGATTTGACCACGGGAAGCGGGCAGGCACCCGGCGGGCAAATCCGTGTCCGTTCTCACCATACACGCACGGATCTGTCCGACAGGCACGTCTGTCGGGCAGATCCGATGGGCAGATCTGTGCGCGTATGGCTAGCTATTAATACTCATATTCATTGTGGATGTCGTAAAAGCCAACTAACGGGTAACAACGTAGCTAAGGAAACAAAAACTTCTTCTTTTGATGAAATGGCAACCAGCCGGATCTCTCAGATCACCTATTTCTGTCAATATCAAGTGTTTAAAGTCTTCAAATTATAAGTCTTAAAGTCTTTAAGTCTTCTTCGTGATGAAATGAATGTTAAAAATATAAAAAACGTGGATGAGATGAAATGGGGACCGTCTTCCGAAAAATCAAAAAACGATCTCCCCGAAAACTATCTATAAAAATCTCTATATCTCTCTGGCAAGCTTGATGGTTAAAACCATGGTATAACAATGTAATTCACCAGGTATAGCATTCTCAAACACAGTGGTCACGTGGTGACACGAGCTGCAATACCGCTATCGCTGGTACTCAAACACCCCAACCACCATTATTACCTTATGAATTCGATAGAACAATCAATTCAAATATTTTGTTTGATTATATACACAAAATAACAATTTAAATGTAATATACGTCTGCTCGTTTGCCCCCTGATCAATAAAAAAAAAGTGCTTTTACATGATAAACATTTCGAAGAAGAATTGTTTTATACATTTATGATAACGTATCTGTATGTGTCTGAACGATACAAATTGGTTATTGCCTAACATTCGTTATTATACCTAAAAGATATTTAAAAGCTATTACAGCGAACGATTACTTATTAAATAGGATGGCTTGGCAAAATCCAGAATAACAGGAAGATACTCTTATTCCATATTATGTATAGTGCCATGTATAACGTTAAAACTTTAAAACCTTTTGTAGCACAGACTTAAATGCTTCTTCAAAGATAGCCTTCTGTCTGATGCCAATTGTATTTGAGAATGTAAGTAGTCTTTTTATTAGAATGGATTAAAAGTTACCAGTGAATTGTCCAGTTATTAACATAAATGGAATTTAAACAGCCTTTTAAATGATAATTTGATTGCACGGTTGGCCTCGTGAATTGAGCAGTCGCCACGTTGTTTTCTACTTACGTATTAAAGCTTCAAATCCCGCATCGGACAACTCTTTGCGTGATCCAGAAATTGTTGTTCTGAGTCTGGATATTCTTTGTGTGTTAAGTCCCTCGTGACCTATGATGTATGTTTGTATGTATTCCTAATGCTGGAGTTGCCTTTTTGAAGAAAAAAAATATAAAATTATTAAACAAATATATTTTCATCACATTCTTAAAAAAATATATATTCTGGATTCTCCTAACGTACCCACAAAATAGGGGAATCGAATTCCACTCAATTTCTCACGCGTGATGTACGAAAAGTATTTATGTTTTACTTAAATAAATAAATAATTGTAGGATTTGCATTTGAGCGAGGAATTTACCGAAACAAGTTTCTGTACACGAAATAGTCTAGTCCCAAATAGTCTAGTCAACAAGTTCCATACTTGTTGACTAGACTAAAAGATGCACAAGCATCACTAGGCCGCCATGGTGTGGTCGCCATACTGCATTGTCTGTATTCGCAGTGAGTATGGTGACCGCCACTCTTGGATTCTACTTATGCTTTCCATCAGGCAGAGTAGAGTCATTTTGGCGGGCCATACATTAAAAAAAAAAAAAAAAAACAGCGCTGGATTAGGAAAAATAGTAATAAATCTTTGAAAAAATATTTTGAAACTTAACTTAATTAACTTTGAATTAGAAAATTTAGATTTAGATTAGATAGAAAGAAGAATTAGATTGACAAATATAACCTGGGTGACTGAGCTAACATCGGTATTTTTTTCTAAAAATGAATCCTAGCTAGATCCATTTATCGCCCCCGAAACTGATTGTTTACTAAATTTCATGAAAACCGCCTTTTCCGAGTATCAAATTATATAGGTATATACAAGAATTGCTCATTATAAGGTATTAGATAGATACGTGATTATGTACTGAGGCATAAATCTATACTAATATTATAAACGCGAAAGTTTGTAAGTATGGATGGATTGATGGATGTTTGTTACTCTTTCACGCAAAAACTACTGAACGAATTTGGATGAAACTTTACAGTAATATAGCTTATACATCAGAATAACACATATGCTACTATTTGCCCCGATAACCGACATATACGCGAAGCCGCGGGCAACCACTAGTATTGAAATATTTTAGAAGACTCATTTATGAGTGATTGTTTAAGAAGTGTCAAGTTCGACTTGACCAAAGTGATACCATTGCCACTAAATCATTGTATTTCACCAAGTGAAACAGGTGATGCACTTTTAACTATTGACCCTTAGATGCCCATGAGTGGCGTAAGTTACTATCACAGACGCTTACCACGATAATAGAATATCTTAAAGATTCTTTACAACGATGCTAGATCATAGTATAACTAGACTTATTGACTAGACTAAAATATGCAGAAGCATCACTAGGCCGCCATGGTGTGGGTCACCATGCTACATTGTCTGCATTCGCAATGAGTATGGTGACCACCATTCTTGGATTTAGCTCATGCTTTCCATCAGGCAGAGTAAAGTCATTTTTTCGGGCCCATACATAAAAAAAAATCCTAGTTGCTTTGTTTTCTGTTATATATTTTTTTAATTTATTTCATTAATAGTGTATTTTATCTAATTGTTGTATGTATTTGTATGTATTGCTACCTAGATTTCATAATCATAACAGTGATATTTATGTGTGACAACTTGTAACTAGCATTTTGCTACTATGTTTTTTTACTTTTAAAGATTTATTGGTTGTAAATTTTCTTTAACAAGAAATTATGGCATCTTACACCTGACACATGCAATGTGTATCACCATTCTAGCCGAAAGTTTTCCACTTAATGACATATCCCATAAAGTATTATGGGATATGACACTATCATTAAGTATTATAAGCAGTAGCTTATAATACTTAATGATAGTGTCTAGATTTAAACTAAGCAAAGTTCGTTACATTTTGGAGAAAAAATACATTGTTTCGATTCTAGTGGGCCATTCATCGAATGTAGCAAGGTTTACTGTAATCGAAATTGTATCCCTTGACATATAACACATTGTTGCAGAATGATACCATAATAATTCATCGACAAGCCTCATATTTGCAAAGCCCACAGCAATTTCATTATCTACATTAATGTTTGTTATTAACTTTAGACACGAATTTCGGTAGTGTTTAGTCCGCAAATGAATAAAAACACGCACACAATTTATTTTCGCCATTGTGAACGCGATTGCATTAATACTTATTTAGTTGAATACTCTTTTCTAAAGAGAGGTCTATATTTCTTTTTTTATGCATGGACTTGCCAAAGTGACTCTACTTTGCCTGATGAAAATCATAAGCAGAATTCGAAAGTGGTGGTCACCATACTCATTGCGAATGCTAACAATGCAGTGATGCAGCATGTTGACCCACACCATGGCGGCCTAGTGATGCTTATGCATCATTGGGCCTCCGGTCTCGCACTCACCAACGAAACACGACAGCACGAATGCTCTTATTTTATGTTGATCTTCTGTGCCAGGGTATCTAGCATCATTCATCATGATCGGAAAACTATAATAGGTCATAGCACACATAATCATCATTTATTAAAGGGAGGTGTGGTAACGAAGTAACAATACAAAATGTCGTCACCCCTATTCATCCCGTGGATACCATAAAAACCATTTACCAAACTATGCAGGTCATAGAGAAGGAAACTATGACACAAACCCTATATCAACTTGTTAGACTATGGGCCCGTGTCGAAACTTGATGGGTCATGTGAACCACCAGGAGACCTTTTTAGGAAGATACAGGGGCATAAAACAATAACATTTAGCAAATCAGCACTATGCCGTCACTTGTAAGCTGTCCAACTAAGTACAGGTGAAGGGGAGGGGTAGCAACCCTCGATTTTTTCTCTGTTGTCAAATGATTTTTGTACGGAGTTGCGGAATAATGCATTAGAAGAGGTATTGAAATTGTATGGAACCGATGCCATATTCATATAAATTCGATGCAAGCCCGTAGTCTACTATGTCTGGCCAGCGTGGTATAATCTACCAAAACCTGATTTCCAAAGCAAGACCTACTATGTCCAGCATTAGACTATTTTATTAAGTCACATTTAAGTCACATTCAATGTTCCAAAACAAAGTTTGACAAAAATATCAACTTTCTTGATAACTCATGTGGACGCTTATTCAAAAATTTGCCTGCAAGTTGACTTTTACCGCTGACATTTACATGATTAAATCGTTTTACCGAAGTAAATTAGATTCTGATAGACTTTCAATTTGTCCGGACCAAGTTACTAATTTGTTTACATGTAATAAATAATTTACTGGCGGCTTTGTAAAGGATCTGGCAATAGCGTCATAAATAAATTGCTTATGTCACTGAAAATTAGGGATTTGAATGTTATATTTATGTGGCGACTTCCACATACAGCGGCAACAAAAACATATGACAGCGCCATCTACCGAAGATACGTCGAACTACGGAGTAACAAAGGAAACTAAGAAACTACCAATTCTGAATCGTGCAGTGAAAGTTCTCGCGCCGATAATCATATATACAACATCTCTACATCAACCGTGGGGCAGTTGGCCCGCCAGGCATGATCACCTCGCCTGGTCGGAGGATTCTCCCTTTGTGTTGGAGGGACATCACACCCGTTCCTACACAGTGGTGACCCCGAGCAGCCTTCGATGCAGCATCAGCACGCCACCATCATGTTCACTCCCACAGCAAGTCTCACAGCCAGCCAGCAACCTCGGCCTCAACAGGGTGTAACACCTAGACCTATCAGGCGGTTCACAATTTGTAACCCTAGACCATAAGAGGCGGGTCACATCATTGCATCCCCTAGACCTGATCAGGCGGGTCACTCACCGGCCACTCAGCGGTAGAATGCACGAGCCCAGGGCGCCTTATATAAGTAATAATAATTAAGAGAGAGTCAAAAAATAAAGAGAGAGAGTAAAGAGATGTGTGTGTGTATGGGAGCCCTAAGGAACACTTCAGAGAAACAACATAGACACAGTAACACATAAATATATTTCTTATTTAAAAGTTCATAAAAGTTATATAGTTTTACATTAAAACTAACACCATAAAATTTAAGTAGGTAGGTATACAGACATTTACAAGTAAAGAATAAAGATAGATAATTTATTATTCAAAGGTTTCTGGTGATGCGCTAGGGCAGCCTTCCACCATTATCTCCCCACAAGCTCAAGGTAGCTTGTGGTTTGATTTCTTAAATTCTACATAGAGAATAGTAAAAATAAATAGTAACCTAAATAGTATAGTATAATAAAATAGTAAAATTACGTGAGCTTTTCACAAGACACATCAGTCAGTCGTGCAGTGAACGGACACCAGCTTATACAACATGACCCCCTATGCAGGAAGCGACGTCACTCGGAACGGGTAGACTGAGGAACACTCCTTCAGCCCCATCCTTGAGCCGTAACCTTGAGCCCTACAAATAAAATAGAACTCCTAAACATGTTTTCAAAGAAAGAAAAGACATGTAAAAGATTAATAAAAAAGTTAGATTAACTCACCACAGAAAGCCGGTACAAGTTACACAAGTAAATAACAGTCTACATGATGGTAGCTCAGTGATAGACTGTCACAATAATTACTTCTGAGATAGGAACAGAAAGACCTTTAGGGGCCAGAACATTTATTTATATACTTTTCTATTTCGAAACTTCCAGAACTAAAACCCTCTTCTATTTTGACGTGACAGATAGCCTGTCATCCTCAACTTAGATTAACCAATCATATCATTTTAAAGGAAACTAACAAAAAAACGCCATTGGATTAACAAAAGTCAAAACGAAAATATGGGTTTTAGTCATATCGGCTTCACGACACGAAGTATAAGAATTGATAAATTCAAATGTTTTAATTTGCAGTAATAAGCTACGCTACCCAACAATCAGAACACGCTAACTACGAAGCACGAACTAAGTTGAGATCTTTTTTCCATATTTCAGCAAAAAATTGCCAATTTGTGCTGAATCGTGATTATTGTGGTACAGCCAAACCGAAAACCAGTGCTTAACAATTATTGCGACACTTCTCAACGATAGAGTGGGGTCACATTACCAAAGCGAAACCTTACTTCTCTTGATTCTGATGTATTGGAGAAGGAATTCTCATGATTCTAAGGGAAGGGGATCAAATGTGTAGTCACTGACCATCACTCGTTGAATAATTTGTAAAATAATTTAAAATCTCACAAGTCAATAACTATTTTTTTTGTTTTACTAATATATTCTAAAATAACAGTCAGATCCTTACTAAACTATCATAAAACAAATCTTAAACGGAAATTACGAGTTTATAGCAACATAAATTCTTTAGAACATTTCCAATTACCTGTTGGTCTAATTCAAATCAAGGCTTGCTTTGTGAGTTAACCCTGCACGTTTCACGCTAAGCGGAGTCCAATTTATGTAGATGTAGGCCCGAGGGCCTTCCGTACCCCAAATTTTAGTGTAATCTAGGGTTGAACCTGTTTTGTTAAACATTATAAATTGTTATATATACGCTTCGTGTTTCGATTCTAGACGCCGTACAATCTGAATATTTTATCTATACTAATATTATGAAGCTGCCGAGTTTGTTTGTTTGAACGCGCTAATCTCAGAAACTACTGGTCCGATTTGAAAAATTCTTTCAGTGTTAGATAGACCATTTATCGAGGAAGGCTACAGGCTATATATCTTTACGCTAAGACTAATAGGAGGGGAGCACCAATGAAGAATGTTTCAAAAACGGGGGAATATTATCACGCTACGGGCAACAGGAGACGCAAACGAGGTTGCGTGGGTCAGCTAGTTATTAATAAAGCCATATCTGCTGCTCCTCTACATTGATTCAAATGTTACCTACTAGATTTATTATGAACGCAATAATATTGTGGTTTTATATGAATATGTCCATAGGCGTCATTAGTTTTTTTGTTCATTCATTTAATAAAATTAGCTACTCTCATGATAATTTTCGCTCGTGTGTAAATGTAGTAGATAATAAAACAAATCCACTGTTAATTAAATTTCTAAAAACAAGATTTAAGTATCATAGAAAACAAGCTGTTAAATCGAGATTACAATTAAATAATGGAAAAAAACAACAATGATAAAATCGATTTTTTAACTCGACGTCGTCGAGCGACGAGCGACGATCGTTCTATTCATTAGGGTCTAATTGTCTAAAGTTAAATTTAAACTATGACCCGACTACGTAAAACAATTTAGCTAAATGAAGTTTATGTCATCCGAACCATTTTACAAGCTTTTTATTAATTTGCAATGTATGTACATATGTATGTATGCTTGTGTGTTCGGGTGGAATCCAGGGATCGGAAAACCCATGCATAACGGTATGCGTTATAAACGGTAACCGAATCAATCTGTAACCGTTTCAAAGGGTTGCTCATTGATCGGTTAACAGATTGTATATGTTATTGTTTTAACCCAAACAATAAGGGTTAACCCAAATGAAAGGGTGCATGTTTTTGAAATTGTTAACCCAAATAATAGAAGTTAACCCAATATTTCGGTTATTTTACGACGTGACGCGACTTAACGCAATTTGAAAATAATCAGTTTTACTTGATCTCTTGTGAAAAAAAATAACTTGTTATTAGCCGAGATCCCCCTCTTCCCATCTCAAGCAAATAATGACGACTGTAACGAAAAATTAATCACGGACCTACAAATATCCAAAAACCTATTTCCAATTCAGTTAAGGTTAACCGTAATTATCCTGTATTAGACTATTCCTGTTAACAGTTATAATTCGGTAACATCTATTTATGTTAATCCTAAATTTAGGTTAACCCATTTCCAAAAGGGTTAATAACAGATTATTTCGGTTAGGTTAACCCTAACCGGAATATCCCTACTGGAATCTTGCAACTCAATTTTAAAGCAGATACCTTTATCCGATTTTGCAGAAAATTTGCAAGCATTGTATACAGCGTGACAATACAATATTATAATGACATGGAGCTAATCTGATGCTGGTGCTGGAAGGTGGCCATAGGAACTCTGTAAAGAAACCTCGCAACATCATCGACTTTGGACTCGTTTAAATCGTCTCGACGTGTTTTCTTTAAATATTTTTAGGGCATTCCAATAAAAGCTTTTTTTTAAAGTTTTTTAATTAATTTTTTTAATGAATCTATTAACAATTTTATTCATTAAAATCAATTCGGTACACACAGAGTGCTAAAACCAATTTCCATCCTTTTGTCTTCCACCTAGTCAGGTAAATATACAAATTCAGGATTAGATCTCAATAATTTAATGATACACAAAGGGAACATTTCGATGGTTCTTATTTATATTATTGCACAATTATCCTTAAAAACAGTACGTTTAAATGCTTATATTGAACGTAGGGGTTATTAAGTTACCCAATTCTGTCGGGATAATGACCGAACAAACCTAAACCGAAATTAATTTTCAGTAGACACCTTCCTGCTTCTGTCCCTAACGTCCCAGTTGGTTAAACCATTTAATTACAGTCATTACGGTAATACAAAGAACGTAACGCAACTGATTTTAAAACCTGGGCTACACTATTCGATTTTATGAAAATTTTAGAATAGTTATAGAAATTTAATTATGCGTATTTTAGATTCGAGTACCTGGTGGACCGAGCTTCATTTGGTATTTTTTATTTTTATTTTTTTTCTAAAAATGAATCCTAGTTAGACCGATGTATCGACTCCGGAACCCCCTGCAAAACTAAGTTTCATGAAAATTGTTGGAGCTGTTTCCGAGCCAGATTCGGATTATAAATATATATACAAGAATTGCTAAAGGTATTTATTAGATACGCCATAGTTAATTTGAACCAATATATTTATATCGATCTTGTATTACATTAAATAGATTTAAAAAAAGAAGTTCTAAATTCAAATTTTTTTCAGATTGTTACCTGTGATTTTAATTCTATCATTTATGTATCGAAAACTTTTTTGTTATTTGAAGGGTATACTTTCTGACTGATTCCAGTTAAGAACAAAGTTAGAAGCCACTTAATATTTTAGGTTAACAAGTTAGTCAAATAAAAACCCGATAGGATTACTGTAAAACGGTTTCACGAATTCATAAACATAGATTACAGATCCAAATTATTCGTTATCCCAATGATATTTCAGTGTCGCTAATGATACATACATATTATTATGTTTATACTAGCTGATCCGGCAAACGTTGTTTTGCCATAAAAAAATAGTATAAAAAATAGATGTTGGTCGATTCTCAGACCTACCCGATATGCACACCAAATTAAAAATCGGTTCAGCCGTTTCAGAGGAGTATGGTAACTAACATTGTGACACGAGAATTTTATATATAAGAAGATTACGATCATCTCAGTTGAAAGATATTCACTACTTTATGCCTTCCCAAGGCTCTCCATAATATTACTATCCATACAAATAAATTAAAAAAGTTTTTCAATAAATGCATAAGAAAGTATATACGGGACTTATATATATTTTGTTTTATTATTTTTTCTGTCTGTCTGTTTGTTCTGACAAATTTCTAGAACGGCTGAACCGGTATTGCTTAGCATTTATGTAAAGTATTAGAATATGAATTGCTCTTTTTTGTAATATAACGTGTGTTTTAGCCTTACGTGAACAATGTTAAGGAAAATCCAAACGACCTGAAATATAATAAACATGTTATAAATAAACCAATTAATTATTAGTAAGTCTTTATTGGTGACAGTTTGAAGTCGTCTTTGATGTACTTCATATAATATTAAGAATATAATAATCCCCATAATGGTGTTAAAGTGTCAAATATTACTGAGACCAACCAAAAACAATATTTATACCAGCGGGCAAATGGTACCAGGAACTCTTAGATACAGCATCGACGAACAAACAATCTTTAAATCTATCACAATATTCTTCATTGGCAAGCTGAAAGGAAACAAAAATAAAGAAGAGCCTAGGCATTTGATCAAAAAAGAAGACTTTGTGTGTATGCACGAGAATGTTTTACAAGAAAGACATGTATGCTTAAACGCAGGAGAATACGAACACGCATTTATATTTCTGCTTCCAGAAGAATTACCATCTTCGTATAGAGACAAAACATGTACGATATCATATAAAATTCAAGCCCAATTCAAAAGACCGGGGTTGTGTAACGGTAACAGATTAGTGGAGACAGAAATACCAGTATATGGGAAAGTAAAACCTAGTCTGGAACATCTCACAAGTTTTTCGTTAACCAAAACTCCTTTCCTAGCAAAGAAGAATATGCATGCCGAAGTTAATATTGAAAAAGTAGTGTTCACCGCAGGTGATATCGTAAAACTAAGTTATCGTATAAATAACGAAACAAATTTTGCAATTAATGGTATTATAACTAAATTGGTGGCAATTACTACCTATAAATATGCTAAAAAGGACAAGACTGTTAGAAGAGAAATAATAAACCAAAATGTACTTAAATCTCCTGGAGTAACAAGTACTATTGAAGGCGAATTAACCTGTGAGATACCAACCAATATAACAAACCTATATTCCATACAACATTCAAAGTTTTTCTCAAGAGAATATGTAGTTAATGTGATGGTAGATTTACCGTTCCCTCATAAAAATATTTCGTTGGAAATCCCAGTGGTTATAGATGTTGAAACTGATAAACTGAAAATGGATGTGAATTGTCACTATAGTATATTTCATAACGTATCATATTTGACTTATATTTTATCAAGATTTAGATAGCTGGAGTAAGTTATAGATAAAGAAAATCAAGTGTAATTGATAATGAATTGTGAAATGAATGAAAATGTTTTATTAACAATCGCTAATATGATTATGCGAAGATCCGCAGAAATAAGTGTATCACAATTGACTTTTTATTATTATTAAAATTTTGTGTCTTAGATTTATTTCTTCTTTCAAATTATAGCTGCCAAAATGACTTTCGAAACTAGTACTACTACTAAAAACTAAGAGCAGTGGTGATCATCCTCGATTTTTTTGTGCGTTTCATAACCCTTATTTCAATACTAAGTTCATTAATGAGATACTATTGAAAGTTGGCGACGGATGATATTCAGAAACTGTGCTATCGTTACTATGAAGATGTTAGAAGGTATTCTTAATTTGACTATGTATGGAACATATTTAAAATCAGTACAGGACATTATACTTCTTAGCGTCGGTAACTTACTTTTTCCTTTTGACTTAAAGGTAACTTTTCTTCCCTCTCGTCTCAAAGTTGTCTGTAAGACCTTGCTAACATATTATATACTAATTGTTGCCCGCGGCTCCGCCCGGGTATATGTCGGTTATCGCGGCAAATAGTAGCCTATGCGTTATTCTGATGTATAAGCTATATACTGTAAAGTTTCATCCAAATCCGTTCAGTTGTTTTTGCGTGAAAGAGTAACAAACATCCATCCATCCATATATTCATCCATCCATACATCCATACTTACAAACTTTCGCGTTTATAACATTAGTATAGATATAGATAATAAAAATTGTAATTTGAATTGTGCCGTCTCAGAAATTCAAAAGTTCTTTACTGATTTTGCTCAAATTAGTCTAGTCAACAAGTTCCATACTTGTTGACTAGACTAAAAGATGCAGCAGCATCACTAGGCCGCCATGGTGTGGGTCGCCATACTGCATTGTCTGCATTCGCAGTGAGCATGGTGACCATCACTCTTGGATTCTGCTTATGCTTTCCATCAGGCAGAGTAGAGTCATTTTGGCGGGCCAAACATAAAAAAAAAAAAAAAAAACACGACATACACCCACAGCAAGGATTGTTTTTACCTGACTTAAACAAAGCTAGTCGATGCAAGTTTGTATGTTCCCCCATAGTGTCTCAAGTACAGAACTGATTTCATTGAATGGGGTGTCAATAGATTTGTAATAATGGTCCAAATGACTGTTTATTTTTTTTCAAAAGATTTTACGTAGTCTGGTTATATTATTTTAAACTCTTTCTTGTTATCTATTTTTTTGCAACAACAATGTATAATAATAATTATTTTACTGGAATTAACGCGATCATTTATTTAAAGGTATTACATACCTCTGATTTGCCTGACGTTTCGACCAAGTTGCACTGGCCGTAGTCACAGGCTGATAGCTTGTATGCAGTGATCAGTGCAAAGGCAAATCAAAGGTACCTATGTAATGTCTTTAAATAAGTAAACGTGTTAATTCCCGTAAAATATTGTTTTTATATGTATATTTAAAAATTTAAATAATATGTATATATAAATGTAATAAAGAGAATAAAAAATATTTCGGACATCTAGCACACAACGCTATCTAGTCCTAAGCTAAGCAGAGCTTGTGTTATGGGTACTAGACAACTGATACAAATTCATATATAGTTTTTTTTTTTGTAAATACATACATAGAAAACACCCAAACTCCGAAACAAATATTTGTAGATCATACAAACATTTGGTCCGACCCGGGAATCGAACCCGAGACCTCATGATCAGCAGTCGCCAACCGCGAGCCCAACGAGGCAGTCATTATTATATCATGGAACGCGAAAGTTTAAAAGTTAGTAACAACAATGTAGCCCAGCGAAGCATGGCAGGATTAGTTAGTTTACATTAATTGTATTAAATGGATTTAGTGTGTAAAACATAATTATGTTTCTTGTAATTTTGATTTTTTAATATTATAATAAAGAATAGATCCTCATCCTCATAAATGTTATTAACAATTAATTCTAACATCCTGCTATTACTGGTGTTCTGTTTTTAGGTTAAAAAACCCTTTTTCCTCAACCTTATTGTGTTATTAATTGGTATGTACTGTATCTGTTTTAATGTATTTCATTACTTATACTCTTTGCGCTGTAGCATGGCATTTGTAGACTAGAACATTCTGGTTGGTTTAATTTAAATTCCTACACTTATTAAAATTTAATATATTGCGAATGTGGTACAGCTGAAATACTAAGTCATAATTTGTAAATCGTGGCAACTTTCAAGAGTGAAACGAAATGTTACTGAAACTGTCACGCACCATGCTACAGCGCAGAGTATAGTTACTTATGAAACGATTTTATTTAAATTAAAATGGATCCAATATACAAATATTAATATCTTTTAGTCTTTAGGTCAAAAGACTTATTATAATAATCCATATATATAAAAATGAATCGCCGAAATGTATGTACACGCATAACTTTCAATCGGCTGCACCAAATAAAATAATTTAATTCTGTTATGTATTCGTCATTGTGAGGACAAAGTTTGTGTATATAAAAAATTAAAAGATAACAAGAAAAATCCTTTTTTTAGTCCGCGACTGTACACTGCCTGTGGGAAGCTCAGACAGATATGTAAGTATGGCGGTACGAAGTTCCCCGGGTCAGCTAGTGACTTATAAATATATAGAAACAGTATTAATATTGTGTTCTTTTTGTACAGTAAAGAGTTTTCTATTATATCCATCGCTGTTATCCAGTTCTGTTATCAAGTTTGCTCCCTTTTCTAGTCTAGTTAGATCCCTTGCAGTCTAGTTGGCTCGTCACCCACGTATGTGCAAGGATATCACTTAGGGAGAGCGCAAACGTGGACACTTTTTTGTCTTGTGGCGGATACAAGCCACCGATGAATATTTGATTTCTATAGAACCAGTATGAAATCATCCACCCGCTGCGCATACGTAAACATTTTTTGTGTCTAGTTGTTTCCACTTAATGTTCCACACACCAAAAGCGACGAATTGTGGCCAGTAGTAGCAACGGGTAACACGTTTGCGCATCGCCTTGATCTGACAGATCAGATCTGGCACACAAAAATTCAATACAATTTTGTTGATTAATACTAGATATACAACGTTATTAAAGAGTCAGAACTTGCACAAGTAAATTTAGTAAATAGCTATTTTCTGCTTAACGCTATTAATATATTTAAGTTAATGTCTTATGAGAATATTCTGGCGCTAATTCCCGACCCTGTCATTTAACTGTCGGTGATCAATCCTTTCGCCAATGTAGCGTTCACCGTGTGAAATTTGCAATGTCTATAGGGCCCATAGTACAGGCATTCAATCGCTAAGCTATTTCACTGGCGAGAGCATGAAACCAGGGCGTTTCACCCTGTTCTTATTCTAAGCTAATGCAATATCAAGCACTTACTGGAGATGTGTGAATTCCTTGATATCGGCGTTCCAAGAGGCCCCTTGGTAGTTTCTCTGCGT
The DNA here is from genome assembly GCA_949125395.1 of Diaphora mendica. Lineage (NCBI taxonomy): Eukaryota > Metazoa > Arthropoda > Insecta > Lepidoptera > Erebidae > Diaphora > Diaphora mendica. Next base: position 25,754,911 of record OX421319.1, read on the forward strand.
CGTCACACATTATTCATCACTCCTAGTGGCTGTACAGGCTCCCAAGCATTCTAATTACAATACACCCGTTTTAACTGTCGCGGATCGCGCCTAATTTACGCGACTACTAATCTCGCGTGTCCACACCAGACCAATCATAACGGTAAACAACGAAAAGAACCGAGTCGGATGGACAATCAGCTAAATTCTTTATTGAACGGCACCCAAAAACGACAATGGTCGACCGATGACACAAAGCCTCTCTTCTCTTCAATTTTTTAACCTCAAAACCTCAAACAAAAAACATGACAATCAAAAATGTTGCCATTATAATGACGTTCGAAATCTAACAGTCGGTATATATCTGGACTTTGTTAATGCGGAATTGAACTCGGTCATTAGCATGTAGCTAGATGTGATATCCTTTTGTAAAGACAAGTTGTTTAGGGATCCACCATGTCCAATGGGGTTGCCGTTAGTGGTTGGTATTCAATTAACTAGTCCAAAAACAGCAATATTTCATCGACTATAATTTAATTCCTCTTGCGGAATAGGGGTGATTCTATTGACTTCAATAGTGTTAAGTAAATTCCTTGACATAGAAACCGCTGTTGTTTCTACGTCAAGGAATTTACTTAACAACATTTCCCATAACAATATTTATCCTGAGTGAAAACCAAGACAAAAACCGGGATGGTTAGCGCTCTTCGTTCAACCGTGAATGAAAATAGGCTGAGGATGAGGAATGCGAGGATGGTAAACGATTCAAAACTATCTAAATAAAACCTCTTTTGTCCATATCAAGGTTAACACGTCATCGAAAACTACTACAACAGGAAAACTTTAAAGTAATCTTCAAACAAACGTTTTTTATTCTACCCACTCCGACTCATACATAATTCCAATCTCCCTTTCTACGTAACGTTGAAAGTTGAATGATCTTAAACAGTTAGTATTCTGCGATTCGCTGTTAGTGAACGTCGTTTCGCAAGTTTATTCTAACACGATAAAAATGTGGATTGAATGCAGCTTACTTCTACAACCGATGCCTGGAGGAGTATATAGAAGTGGTCACAAAGCTACTGGAGTAATGAAATATAGTTTAAAATACCTGACGGAGTTTACCTCTGCTACTATTGAACTGAAAGGAAAAGGCATGTGCTCATGGGAGAACTCAAATTCAGATTCAACTGCACATCATGCTAAAGAAAAATATGTGCTTTTAGTGAGAATCGGTTGAAGATATCTGCTTCAAAATTGAGTTGCAAGATTCCACCCAAACATACAAGCATACATACATACATTGCAAGTTAACAAAAAGGTTGTAAAAACAGTACGTACCTAACTGAGGTTTTCGGGATCAAAAATACAGTTACTCCTCTTAAAAATTATAAGCTTATCACACCTTAGTATTTTGGTATTTTGCTTGAAAAAATTTGTTAGGCGTTTTGCAAAACGCAGTTTTCATTTCGACTACCTTGGTGGCGTAGTGGTAGCGTATGTGACAGCTGTGCTTGAGGTGTGCAGTCTTGGGTTCGATTCCCGGGTCAGACCAAATGTTTGTATGATCTGCAAATATTTGTTTCGGAAATTGGGTGTTTTCTATGTATAATAATTATGTATGTATTACAGTATGTATTATTAATTTATTTATATCAGTTGTCCAGTACTCATAACACAAGCTCTGCTTAGCTTGGGACTAGATGGCATTGTGTGTCTGTTTTTTTTTTTCTCAGTTTTTTCTAGTTAATAGTTTAGTTAATTTATTCATACAAAGATTTTGGCTTGTTGTATTGGCTGTTGTTTCACAGTCTTACTGTTTTGCACAGTAAAGGATGTACAAGTAAAATTTAAAAAAAAAAAAAAAAAACGACTTCAAGGTTCGACTCGATTTCTCTTAGATGCCATCATCAGATCTTAGTGTCCCTATCATGGTACTACCGTTGGGATATCTGTTTCCATTAAAAAAAGAATCATTAAAATCGGTTCATAAACGACGAAGTAATCCGCGAACACATTTATGTAAAAAAAACATACCTACGGTCGACTTGAGAACCTTCTCCTTTTTTGAAGTCGGTTAAAAATGAGAGGGGACATAATTTAATTTACCAAAGGTTTGGAGATTTATTCTTGAAGTTACAACAGTTCTAAACATTTTATTAGCTCTGAAGATATCAATTATTGTTTTATTCTTATACACCGTTTTATGAATGACGTAATATGAACCGTGTATGACTGTTTTATTAATCAAGCCGCTCCTAATAATAAGTACCACAAATGTCACACACGGCTATTTGATTCTAAACCAGGCGGCGCTTGTACTTTATCCTCAAATAATTTTAGGAAAACTAAAAGTAGTTCAAAATCATCCACCAATGCACAAAATATTATGTCAACACTAATGTGTTTCAGTACAAACGGGCCAGCTTGACCAGGGCTTCGCACAGAAAACCAACCTAAAACGATAGCATTCGTGCTGTCGTGTTTCGTAGGTGAGTGCGAGGTCGGAGGCATTGGGACTTCTTATTTATTTAAATTTAAATTGAACACAACTAGAACATCTTTTGAACTACAAAATAGAAATGCAAGCTGATTCTTAAATTAACACTTTAATTATAATCTTATATCTAGAATCATACAGTAAAAGTAATGATTACAAAATATTACAGCATTTTTATGTTAACTCGTCTACCGTCTTAATTATAAACCAACATTCAATGAGGAAAACTATCTAAGTATTAATTTTTAATAGCGGTCAAACTTATCTCAATTTGTAAATAAAGTATTTAGTTTTCCCAATCAAATTAGAGTCTTATATTATAATAGACCAGTCTGCTACATACAGCATATTTTTTGGTTCAGTCTTTGCTGCATTGCTTTTCACCTATAACCACCGGAATACACACCGAGACTTTTTTATGAGGAAATGGAAACTTCATTGTAATTACCACTTTATAATCTCGTTTGAAAAACTTTGCATTATGAATGGAGTATAAACTCAGGAATGTAGGTATAGCACACTTTAAATAAGCAACATTGTCGTCTATAGCAGGGTGTTCTCTAACACTTTCTTTTATAGTCTGTCGTTTCACCACTTTTTCTTTACTGCTTATTATATAAATATATTCACATATAAGTTTCAATTTAACACAGCTGACATGTATACGTGTATCATTTCTTATCATTATGTCTATTTTTATATTCTCACCAGGCGATAAGAACGTCTTTTGGATACTAATGTCACAATTCACTGTTTTCTGGGCTAATATTAAAGAAAACGGACATTTAGTCAAATTAAATGCAAGAATTTCTGGACTATCAGGTTTCAGATACCCCAAAACTGGCACTTCGTTATGAAATTCTTCCTTGTAATTTTGCCGAGCAGTTGTGCCGAAAACCGATGAAACTGTGTATAATATTTTACACAACGGATGATTTAATGATGACGGTAAGCCTTCTGGAAGTACGAAGTGAAATGAATGATCATAAACACCAGCGTTCTTCTTTTTTTTTCCTCCCAAGACAGATGTATGCATAGCCAAATAATCTTCTTTTAATAAGTGATGATCACCATCACTAGTCCATTCAATTTTGCCTTCGCCTCTAAGTGAAATGGTGATAGTTTCAAACTCTGTTATCTCATCTATGCTGTATTTAAGAGTGCCTGTAATCGTCTCCCCACTTTTGAAGGCGTGACTTTTAACATTTAAAATTAATATTTGGCAGTCCAATCCCATTTTATTGAGACTGAGTGACTGTTGCTCTCACAAATGTCTGTGAATTATTGTGCTTTGTAATATATAATAACTGGTGTCTCTCTACACAATGAGGAAAACTGTAATACGAGAACATAATAATAACAACGTGTTAACCCATGATTCAAGATACAATTTACATAACGTCGTTCAATAAAGTTAAGTTACGGTTTCTATTGATTAACTAAATAAAATAGCCCTTATTCTACTTCCAATTACATAACATAAATAATTTAAATTAAAGTATTTTTAATCCCTAGGTAATAGTCGCCTCTTTAGCGTAGGCCTACCCCAATACTTAGCTATACTGTATTTAACTACCCGACTGCAAAAGGAGGGTATGTATGTATTAGCCTAAACGGCTTGTCGTATTTTTATGTGAGTGGTGTCAATAGATTCGTCTTAGTCGTGAGAGTGACACTCGGTACATACAAAAAAAAAAAAGTAAGGATTTTATGCGCCAAAAAGTAATATATATATTTTTTTTTCAAAATAGATCGAGTGTGGTATCAAAATAAAGATTTTTACGGTGATTACGAATATTTATAAAACTTATATGTTTTTATTGTTAAATATTAACGCAGTCGGGTTTTTTACTTTTAATAATTTGTACTTGTCTAACAACACTTTTCATTTAAGTTTTTATTTAAATATTTTTTATTTATTTTCATGTCTATTGTTATTTAATCACCGAGGGTGAGCAACGAGGTCGCGGTCAGTACCTGGATGGGTGACCGTTAGTGGCATGTTACCATGAGCGTCTCCGTGATTCAGAGGTCACGTTAAGCAGTCGGTTCCGGTTGTTATCATATGATAACAGTCGTGAAGCTTAGTTGGAGGCCTTTGGGCGGCTTAAAAACAACCAAGAAAACGTACACACAGCGTTGTCTTGCCAGTCCTCAACCCGTACTTGGTCAGCGTGGTTGTTGTTGATGATGGTTTTTTAATTCAGTTCATTTAAAAATAACCACTGGAATTTCTACGGACTCGTTTCTATGAGGAAACGGAACGATTGCCGTCACTTGTAATTTATATTCTCTTTTTATAATTTTTGAATTTTGTATACTATATAAATCGGGTGAAGTTCCTACTGAACACGGTATTTTGTCAACACTTTCAGTTTTTGGTCCTACACGCTCAATGGCACTTCCTTTAACATTGTTCCGTCGACGATGTGTGCGCTTACCGTTAGTAGTAGTATACGTAAGTTCTGAGAATAATTTCAATCTAATGCCCGTGACGGGTATTGAAGTATTATTTACTATTGAACATTCTACGTGTATAGGTTCTCCTGCAAACAATAACGTCTTCATTATTTCAGCTTTCATTATAATTGTACCCGATGACGTCAACGATTTTTTTGTTAGGCCAAATATAACGGGCTCCGGCAAACATGGTTCTAAATCACCATACACACGTATTGCTGTATCAAACTTTTTCTTGTTACTGAAAAATCCGGGCTTTGAAAATCTTGCAATTATCTTGTACGATATTTTATTAGTATGATCCTTGAACCAAGACGGCAAACCAGTAGGCAATACGAATTCAAACGGACAGTCATAAACTCCTGCAGGTACATTGTTGTTTATCTCATGTAAAATATTTCTCACCATATACACATATGTTTCTTTACCATAATATGATGTTGAACTATCTTCTGAATCTGCCTCCGTCCACGAGCACTTGCCTTTGCCTTTCAGTTCAATAGTAGCAGAAGTAAACTCCGTCAGCTTTTTTAAACTGTATTTGAGTAGTCCATTGACTTTTTGGCCACTTCTATATGCTCCGCCAGGCATCGGTGGTAAAAGTATCGAGCACTCTATCCACATTTTTGGCGATTAGAATAAACTTGTGAAGCGACCTCCACTAACAGTGAATCGCGGAATACTAGCTCTTGAAGATCACTAAGTTAAACGTAAAACCCAATGTAAAAAGGACTTAGGAATTCTGTTTACTGAGGTACGAGTGAGTCATAACTAAAAGAAACACGTTTGCTTTCTGATTACTTAATAGTTTTCCTGTTTTGTTTGCGCTGCGCAGAAGTTCTCGATGACGTATTTGACCTTGACGTGGATAAAACCATCTGACAGCTTAGGTGCGTTACTCTATTGGTATATCAGAATGTTATATTGCAAATGAAGGTCACCGGTACAAACGTCGTCAAATTGGTAAGCGGTTGTCGGTTACTCTCAACAATTTGGAACCAAAAATAATGTTTTATTAATTTGAAAAGATTTGATGCCCACTCAAAATAAATTTAAAGAAATAAATAAAATTGAAGGGTATGTTTGTAATTTCAAATGAACAGATTTTCACTAAATGTAAATTAAAGTATATACGATACTTACATTAAATAAATTAAAAAGCTTTTTAAAAACAAGCTTTTACTGGAATGCCTCGAGACAAATCAAACGAGTCCAAAGTCAGTGATGTTGCGACGTTTCTTTACAGAGTTCCTATGGCCACCTTCCAGCACCAGCATCAGATCAGCTCCATGTCATTATAATATTGTATTGTCACGCTGTATCCATATGCTTGCAAAATTTCAACAAAATCGGTTGAAGATATCTGCTTCAAAATTGAGTTGCAAGATTCCACCCGAACATACAAGCATACATAAATAAATAGCTTAGCAGGGTAATAAAAAGCTTGTAAAAATCATTTTTTGCCTGTCTCTCTGGTATCTGTGGAACAGCTCGACCGATTTCGACGGGACTTTGACTGATAGGTAGGATAGGTATAAGGTACTGATGATGACATGAGTAGTAACTTAGGCTACTTTTAAACCGACTTCAAAAAAAGGAAGAGGTTCTCAATTCGACTGTTTTTGAAGTGACAACGTCTTATAATTCGATGGAGCCGGCTGCACACACGAAAAAATATGATTAATGCGGCGTTACTTCGCCATGCGTCGTTACCACGCCATGCTCTCGCTTCTAGGCTACAGGCGTTCCATTCAAGCCTTGAATAGAACGCCTGATAGCCTAGAAGCGAGAAATAGATGCGGCAATGCTCATCATTTCATCAATGTTTCGTTATGACGATGTCACGTTAAACTATCGTCCGTAAACAGACTTTACAGACAACCATTTTTTTAATGTTTGTTACGTCATAACGAACTAAATGAACCGATTTTGATAATTCTTTTTTTATTTGAAAGCTGGTGCTTCCCGTGTGGTCCCATTTCAATTTGGTCCAGATTGAAATGGGTCGGTTTTTTTTGTTAAAATTTGTAATTTAAACTATCTTCGCCCCGCGGCGTTTCCCGCCATTGACGTTGTACCACGGGTAATACCGCGGGGCTTCGCTAGTGCTTTAATATATTTATTTGATATTTCTACTAGCAGACAAACTTATATAACGTTGTACAGTATTATAACAGAACATAAGATTAACAACTTCACACATCCCACATACGGCCGTTTACTTCCCAACTAGGCAGGACTATGCTATTATAACCAGAATGTTGATACACATACTTTTTATTTTTACATTCGTATCTACATTGATACTATAACTAGACACAGAACAAAAATAATGATCGTGTTTGACACGCAAATATTTTAAGTTTTTTTAAATTATGATCCTGCCAAAATGACTATTCTGCCTGATGGAAAGTATAAGCAGAATCCAAGAGTGGTGGTCACCATACTCATTACTCGTACAGACAATCCAACAATGCAGTATAGTGGCCCACACTATGGCGACCTAGTGATGCAACTGCATCATTGGGCCTCCGGTCTCGCACTCACCAACGAAACACGACAGCACGCTATCATTTTACGTTGATTTTCTGTGCGAGTGTAGTACCGCCCCGGTCGAGCCGGCCCGTTCGTGCTGAAATCAGCGTGGCTTTACTGCCTTAACCTTTTTACATTGACCTTTATAAGGTAATGCAATGTAAAACTTATTACAGAAGAGCTGTATTTCAGTAGACGTATTATTATCAAGTCAGTGTAGATGAATAATACGGAGTGTCACTGCTCCTTTTCATCCCGTGGGCATCGTAAAGCCAAGACTCCACCGAATAAAAGTTGACAACTTTTGTGTTGTCAACACATGTTGGTGACAAAAGTTTCTGTAAAGCCGAGTCTCCACCGAACAAAAGTTCGCAACTTTTGTGTTGTCAAATTTCGGTGGAGACGCGCCTTAAGAGCCAACTTATGGATCAAACTATGCAGAACAAGGGCACTGCAAAGAGAAGGAGAACTTGATTTAACCAACCAGATTGGGCAGTGTAGTGTTGAAGGCCATAACCTACTTGCTGAGGATAGGCCTATGTGCAGTAGTGAATATTATATAGACTGATGGTGATGAAAATGATAGAGGGTCTAGCTGGCCTACCAAAACTATAAATCTCATGGAAATAATAAATAAATATTTCGGACATTTGACACACAATGCCATCTTGTCCCAAGCCAAGCAGAGCTTGTGTTATGGCACTAGACAACTGATATAAATATATATATACTTTTTTTGTAAATACACACATATTATACATAGAAAGCACCTAAACTCCGAAACAAATATTTGCAGATCATACAAACATTTGGTCCGACCCGGGAAATTAACCCGAGACCTCAACACAGCAGTCAAATACGCTACCACGGCGCCAACGAGGCAGTCATTGTATGTTGTACATATTTATCTATCATACTACTGCATATACATTTATAGGAGTATATAGGTACATATATATGTCGGCGGGAAAACATCTACTTAAGATTTTTGAGCGTCTCATTAAAACTTAACTATCAATTATAAAGTCAGAAACGAAATGTTATGTTTTAACAATTAATATCTTAATATTTAGTAACTATAATTATTTCTGTTGTCCTGTAAAAAGGGTTATTTGATTAAGTTATTTGATTATAACATTTCTAAACGGAATACTGTTACTCTGAATTTAAAATGTAAGCTTGTTACTATCTAACAATTATTATAATAAAATAGGAGATTAATAACGATTGTCTGTAAGTAAAATAATGTTTTAATAATCGATTTCAAGTAATAATTGTGAATGACGAGCCTAACAGGTTAGGCTCGCATCCGCATTTAAATTATAATAATGTGAGGTTAATCCCAGTAATTCTAATTATTTAATTCAGGATTTATCATGTCATTGGAATAGGGCGTAACGCATTTTATTGTTTTGTAAAGTTAGTGACTTCCGGCATTCGGCGCCATTAATATTTAATGTATGTCGGTTGGTTTCGTATGGAAAAAAGATAGAATTATAAGATCACTTTAGTACGAGGAGTGTACCAGGAAGCACGAACTGTAAAATGAGCTAAGTACCTAGGCATCTTAATTGTTGTAATTTACTATTAAACATTTGTAACTAATATTTTAAGATGTGATTTTTAAAAGAGTATTCTTCTCATAGGCTCTACGCATTTTGGAAACTGGAAATTATGGATCAACATATAACCTTGACAATACAGTATACCTGTGGAGTCTGTTCACAGAACACGTATACTCCTAGCGGAGAAGAAGTACAACTTCATACAAAAAAAATGCTTACACGATTACTCACTAGCGCTGCAGTTAAGTACACTGAAAACTATCGTGGTGCTTACCAAGCGCGGCAAATTTAAACGTTTTACACCAAATAATATATATTGGTATATGTCGCAGGTATATTGTGATATTATAATAAAAGGGTAGATTGTCAATCGACTTCATTTAACTAGTGGTTAAATTAGGTTATTTTTATTATTTCTTTTAAAACAAAAAATAACACTCACCTAACCTTACAATGTCATTAAAACAAGGTTGTTAAATTGTAAGAAACGAAGTCGATTAAGAATCTACCGTTTTATTCTAATATCACTAGTAAAATTGTAATGTTATAGCTTTGACAATATACTGCCACATTTTGTATGCATATTGACAAAATAAACAACTTGGATCCCTAATAAATAAAACAACATTTTAGACATGATTTTATATTTTTCTTTTTTAAATATTTATTTATATAAACGGCCCATGCATTGACGGGAGAGGAAATCTGTGGAAAGTAAATGAGGGTTCTTCTTTCGAGGTAATGCCGCATTTTGCGCATTTAATGGTATTTCATCCCACCATAGTCACAAATTACAAGCACTTAAAGCGTCAATATCGCACTCAAAATGAATCTTTATACCGAATTAAACATCAGTTCGCACACACATCCAAAAACACAAAAAGCGTCGATTTCGCACTGTCGTCTCTATCTCATAAAATATTACTGGCAGCTTATAGCACACACAGCACTAAACTTTAACAAACGCAAAAGAATAGGATATGCAGAAACTCCAGATTAATTAGACTTGAAAAATAAATTAGCTGAACTTTTATGAGCTGTCAAAACAGGCAAGTCGCCATCTTTAACAACATGAAACGTCATTTTACCAAAAAACATTCGATCTCTTTTTGTTGTATGGCGCTGTCTCAAGTTTTTAAAAATCCGCCGTTGGCATTGGCTTACTAGAGAGCTGACCACCCCTGAGTCCGTTTGTGTAGATCTATGATTTTAACTGTAGCTTCATTAATTAAATAAATGATTATTGATTTCACATTTACTGTTGTTTTGTTGTGTAAATAAACCCTACCTACCAACGTGTAATAATGAATTGATTGAGAGCGATTTCTATTGCTTAAAATCATGAGTACTACTATGGATACTAATGAAATAAGCAAGTGACGTCGGCGAGGCTGACGTCACAGCTTTTCTTTCTAAAAAAATCATTACTAGCCCTTTACCTATATTACTCTACGTTATATATGATAGGATAAAGAATACGGACTGTCATCACCCGCTGACTAAGGGAGCAATTTACTCAGGATAACAGCACAACAAAGAGAAGGTAGTATACATCAGTTAGCAAAGACACTGATTTCAGCACGAACAGGCCAGCTCGACCGGGGCGGTACTACCCTCTCAAAGAAGACCATTCTGAATATACATAATTCGTGGCTGTCTTTTTGTGGTGAGTGCAATAAAAAAGCGGCCAAATGCGAGTAGGACTCGCCCATGAAGGGTTCCGAAGCAGCAAGTAACATAATATAAAAGTTTTTGTAGTTCGTTGTAACTTTGATCGATGTTTTAATTATAGTCTAATTTTTTTTTGCGGTTTACGATTTAAGACGTATTAAAAAAAACTACTTACTAGATCTCGTTCAAACCAATTTTCGGTGGAAGTTTGCATGGTAATGTACATCATATATTTTTTTCAGTTTTATCATTCTCTTATTTTAGAAGTTACAGGGGGGGGGGGGACCAACATTTTACCACTTTGAAAGTGTCTCTCACGCAAACTATTCAGTTTAAAAAAATGATATTAGAAACTTCAATATCATTTTCGAAGACCTATCCATAGATACCATATACGTATGGGTTTGATGAACCAAAAAAATTTTGAGTTTAAGTTCCAAGTATGGGGACCCCCAAAATTTATTGTTTTTTTTTTCTATTTTTGTGTGGAAATCTTAATGCGATTCACAGAAACATCTACTTACCAAGTTTCAACATTATAGTCCTTATAGTTTCGGATAAAAGTGGCTGTGACATACGGATATAAGACATAAGTTAAGTTAAGATTTTGTTTGGGACTATTTTCTGTATAATTTTCTTTAATAATTTCCTTTTTCTCATAATTAGTTTGTTCTTGTTTAAATTTTCCTTTATTTTTATCTGTTTCTTGTATCAATTCTACTTCATTTTCATCTTTCTTTTTTTCTTAAATACAAATTGTTGATTGTTTTAGTTGCAACTTGAAAACATACACACTACTTGTATAATGTAAATGAATACATGATGGTACTTTGGTACTTATCTAACAATATGTTTCCCCATTTATTAAATACGCACTTGTTATTGTGAGCACCTTGTCGACTATGATTATTATTAATTTCTTTGATATTGGCCTGATGATTTACTGTGCGGCCTGAGTACGCAGCTCAACTATGGTTGAATAGGTCGATGGCTAATACATGCGTCTTACTTTATTTTACATTTGTGACATTTTATTGATTGTTTTATATTTGGACATATTACATCTTTTTAAATTTGACTGTGAGTGAAAGTGCTATTTGGATTTTATTTTCCATAAGTAGACCTCGCAATATAACAATACAATGTCACAATATAACAATGTAAAAATCTTACAGCAATCAGTAAGAACGGCGCATGATTGGTTAGCTCATGGCTGTGCAGCAATGACTCCAACCCTTTTGTTTTGTTTTCTTTTGGTCGACTTCGTTCTCATTCAAGTCTCTTAGTGAAAAAAAAAAAAATTGTAAACCGTATTATTATTTTTTAAAAGGAGCAACAATGGAGTTTCTTGCCAGATTCTTCTCCATGGAGGGGAGGGTGCACTTGGAACTGGCGACTAGAATCACTCGATTTTTTAATATTAAATATTGACTATTAATAAGTGCCTGTAAAATAAGTGCCTATATAAATAAAATCTTTTTAAGTTTTGAGTTTGAGTTTGGACGGACAGACAGACGGACAGACGGACAGACAGACATAACGAATCTATAAGGGTTCCGTTTTTTTTGACTTTGGCACGGAACCCTAAAAAGCGGCCAAGTGCGAGTCGGACTCGCGCATGAAGGGTTCTGTAGCAGCAAGTAACATAATATAGAAGTTCTTGTAGTTCGTTGTAACTTTGAGCGATAAATTGCTGTTTACGATTTATGACGTATTAAAAAAACTACTTACTAGATCTCGTTGAAATCAATTTTGTACAATGTACATAATATTTTTTTTAGTTTTATCATTCTCTTATTTTAAAAGTTACAGGGGGAACACACATTTTACCACTTTGGAAGTGTCTCTCGCGCAAACTATTCAGTTTAGAAAAAAAAAATGATTTTAAAAACCTCTATCATTTTGGAAGACCTATCCATAGATACCCCGCAGTCATGGGTTTGATGAAAAAAAACATTTTGAGTTTCAGTTCTAAATAAGGGAGCTCCCAAAATTTATTGCTTTTTTTTATTTTTCTGTGAAAATCTTAATGCGGTTCACAGAATACATCTACTTACCAAGTTTCAACAGTGTCCTTATACTTTCGGAAAAAAGTGGCTGTGACATAGGGACGGACAGATAGACGGACAGACAGACAGGCATGACGAATCTATAAGGGTACTGTTTTTTGCCTTTGGCACGGAACCCTAAAAAACAATATCCCATGTCGGGATATCAATGAAAATAAATAAAAATTCTCTGGTGTAAAAAAAAGATATAAGTTTTTGTTGTCTTGAAAAACAATAAATAAATAAATTTAAAATTTAAAAAACCCCTATGCAGCATCAGGTCGAAGTTATCAATTACATAACTGTGATTTAACGATTATACTGGCACGACAAACAATTAATCGAGTTATCATACGCCATAATTATTTTGTAATGTGCACGTTATGTGCTTTCATTTGAGACCCCACTCGATGATATTTTGCAGACATTCGGTTATACTTTCCCACTTTCACCCCCAAACTTTTAAACGACTCAACCGATTTTCATGAAACATGTCTAAGAACACTCGCACGTAACTCACCTTTCATACAAAAAAAACTAAATCGAAATTTCTTCATCTGTTCGCGAGCTACGGTGCCACAGACAGACAGACATACAGACACGTCAAACTTATAACACCCCTCTTTTTGCGTCGGGGGTTAAAATATGACTCTTAAGGCCTTTTACTTAGAATGAATGAAATGATCCTGATGATCAAAGTCCATATCTAACCTTAGGTCATAACGGTCATCTTAGTACGATATTTCTTTATTTAAACCGTGGGAGAGCCACGCTTCGGCATGAATGGGCTGGCTCGACCGGAGTGATATCACAACCTCACAGAAAACCGATGTGAAACAGCGCTCGCGCTGTGTTTCACCGAGTGAGTGAGGATACCGGAGAGCCATACCCCGACCCCTGCTCCCCATCCCCCTCCCCATCCCCACTTGTAACGCCACTAGTGTTGCGGGTGTCCATGGGCGGCGGCAATCGCTTACCATCAGGTGATACGTCTGCTGGGTTGACCGCTATTCCATAAAAAAATATACTACTGACGTTTGAAAGTGCACACCAGTGCCTTATGAAAAAAATAATTGACCTTTAATTTTTCACAAAGACAATCCAAGTTTGTTTTCTAAAAACTATAATTAATTTCAAATTACTTTTAATCATGACTTTTAATATTGTTTAGATGTTTGGATCAAAATCATAGAAATTTTCTCTTTGGCAGAATAACTGTCAGAGCGTATATCAGTACACTGTGGTCATTCGCAAGCAATAACTAAATTTTGCGTAATTGAGTGATAGCTTCTACTATTTTCTATAAATTATCATACATTTTCTACTCTTACTTATAAAAACGATATTTTTTGGAAGTATTCAACGTTGCCAAGATTCTTTATATGCGCTTGCGCGCATTCGAGCTCAAACGCTCGACGAGTCAACATCTCCTGAGGATGCCCCGTGGAGGGGCGAAACACGTGTCGAGTATAGGTTTGGTTGCATGGCATGCTAATTATTTCTCACTTGTTTTGTATGTGTACATATGCATGATACCCATATGTGCATGTGAGTATGCATGACGGTGGGATTTGTGCCCTGCTTTCAGACCTGGATATTTGTCTCGCGGAATTAAAGCTAAATATATTTCATAGCATTTAATAGTTTGTCTTGTATTGTCTAAAAACAAAAAAAATGTCTTGTTATTATTTATTAAATGTGAGAATGATAGAGGTCGAAATATTATAATATTAAAACTATATTATGACTATTTAAATAGAATTAATGTCGATATATTAACAAACATCACGCTTAAATTTAAATGACATATCAATTTCTTACATATTTTTATATTTGTTTATGTTTTGTAGGAATATTCTTATTATACACTTAATTGTACTCTTTATTTCTTTATTTCATTTCGCAACTATAATGTTATTAAGTAGCTCTTCCCTGCGACTCTGACCGTGTGTATCTCGGTTATCATTGTAAAAAGTAGTCTATGCCCTTCGTTAAGAATCAAAGTATCAATTTGCCATGCCAAAATTCAGTAAAATTGGTGTAACGGTTAAGCCGTCAAAGCCTGACAGACTTAAAACTTAAAACTGACTACACGGATTACATAGTAGTTACTTTGCCCTTTCCTGCTGCGCTAAGTGTGGTGGGTTCAATCAACCAGATGAGAAAACACTTCTTTTAATCCACTTTATTGTTGTTCTGAATCTAAGTTTTGTTGTACCCGTTTTATGTATGTCGTATAAAGTCCCTCGAGGGAGTATCCCTAGTGCAAGAGTTGTCTTTCTAAACAATCTGAAGCTAAAAGACTAACACTGCGATAAGATTTTGTAAGAAGTGAGTTTAAAGTTACCTGAATTAAGTAGATCATAAATATAAACGGGCAAATAATTGATTGCTGATTGATTTCATTCTTAGAAAATAAAACAAAGAGACGGAGATAGTTAGTGCTCTTTTTGGGAGGCCTTTATTTAGCAGTAGACGGCGATAGATTGATTTGAAACAATAAATAATTTTGGGATGAATTTTCGAAAGGTAGTAGTAGTAGAGCACGTTGATTTCAGCACGAACTGGCCGACTTAACTGCGGCAGTACTGCTCTCGCACAAAAGACTAACCTAAAATGACAGCATTCATGCTGGCGTATTTCGTTGGTTAGTGTGTAGTTACTTTAGTAGGCACCTAGGCACAAAGAAAAAAAAAGATATGGTTTTTTGGTTTGTTGTCTGTTTAATAAATAAATATATGAAGCCAACAAAATCGGTACAGTTGTCATCTGGCAAATTATGTCTCTCAGTGGATCTAAAACTTTTTATATGGTATTTTCAATACATAATTATACAACATAGTATTTATAATATAGCGAAAATTTGATTTTTAATGACCTGATTGCATTCAATCAATGCTTGATTTAATTCCAAGATGTACCAAGGCCACCTCTTAAGTCGAATATTTCACTCTCACACCTCTGCTATATCGCCTAGGTAAAATATTTAAACTACTGTCGAGGAACGGGTGTGATGTCCCTCCAGCACAAAGGGAGGAGGCGAGGTGATCATGCCTGGCGGGCCACTGCCCAGCGGTTGATGTTGGGATGTTGTATATATGTTAACTGGCACGAGAACTTTCACTGCGCGATTTAGGATTGGTAGTTTCTTAGTTTCCTTCGTTACTCCGTAGTTCGACGTATCTTCGGTAGATGGCGCTGTAGTATGTTTTTATTTGTATGTGGAAGTCGCCACACCACTATTATTATTATACATAAATTTACTACCACAGTATAAAATAACAGTGTCAGCAGAAATTTCTTGCATAACAAGAACATTAAACATGAACATTAAAAGGTAGTAGAGCCACGCTGATTTCAGCACGAAGGGCCGGCTCGACCGGGGCGATACTACTCTCGCACAGAAAATCAACGTAAAATGACAGCATTCGTGCTGTCGTGTTTCGTTGGTGAGTGCGAGACCGGAGGCCCAATTGGTCTAGTCAACAAGTTCCATACTTGTTGACTAGACTAAAAGATACAGAAGCATCACTAGGCCGCCATGGTGTGGGTCGCCATGCTGCATTGTCTGCATTCGCAATGAGTATGGTGACCACCACTCTTGGATTCTGCTTATGCTTTCATAAAAAAAATAAAAAAACAATGAGCTAAGATAATGTGCCTTTGCATTAGCACGTTTATTCTCAAAAGGATTCTATCTAGCGCCGCTAAAAGCTATGTAACGTAGAACGGAAAAAGAATGACACGAACAGTTGCCATCGTTTCCATGAGTTTCCATTCTAAAGAAATAAATATAAATAAATAAATATCCTACCTCTCTCTTTTATAAAAAAGAAAAGATTGTAATATTCAGGCAGACAGTTACTCATTAAGCAGGTAATCTTAATGCAGGATAGTATACTGGAATAAAATTATTTTCTGTCCCGTGAGAAAAGGCGATAGAATTCCGTGGATACAAGTATAGTCCGACTTAAAACCGTGTACTCAAAACGATACCTCTGCTACTTATGTCGTTTTCAGGGCTGAAGCTGGTTATTGGATAAAAAAACTTAAAAGAAATGAACGATGCAATTTTAATAGTGTCACGATTGAGAAAAGACCTGACCGAATTTACTGTGTGAATGGAATAGTAAGGAACTGTATCATATTTACACATAATTGAGGCTGAAACAGTACCCTCGTTGAGAATTACGAGTTCTGCTTTCCGTGATAGAGTTATTCCACCCTAAAACATTACACTCGAGTCACCAAAATGACCGTTTCAAAAACGTTTGAAACCCTTCCTTCAAATCTCCTTAACACTCTAATGCGTCGATTGTCACTTGAAAACTTTTTCCTGCACCCATCTGTAAAAAGCACCTAAAGCTGCATATCCTAGTGTCGTCCTATCTTAGTGTCACCTAGCAAAAGTTAAACGTAACGGGTAGTCGATTTCTGTCAATTTTGTCGCTTACACAAGTGCCTGTAGCCTACTGTAACACATTTCGTATGGGCTGTTATGACTCGAACTCTTCCTGAGCTACGACGTCTGGCGAAGCTGCTTATCTCCTGATACCAGTTCCAGTTCCAAACATTTTGTCCAACCGTCCGCCACGAAAACTCTCCATTAAATGCACAGAACTCTGACTGTGACCCTCCTGGATCAATGTTACGCCTCTAGTCGCTGTAGGTACATCCGTATGTGTTCTAATACATGGCATAATGTAACTTAAGCAACGTTATAAAATGTCGGCTACAACACTATTTTCAAGTGCCTTCAAAATAAGTGATTAATAAAAATTTGCAAGTGGGGCACTTAGTGGCCCAATTCAGTGTTATCATATTCTGTCACTACATCTAAAATTTTGGTACGGATTCATTTCCATTCGTATTTTGCTCTGACATGTATGCATGCATAAACGATCTTATAATATTAAAATAAATAATAGTTTTTGAGGGTAACAAATGCGTGCACTAACCATAAATGCCGGTTTTGTCTGTTACTGCGTTCGTAACATGTTGCAGTTATACAATACTCCGGTGAATCTTCTTAATATCTACGCAGTATAATTTGTAATTACTGCATTAAAATTAAGCATGACTTATTTGTTTTTACTTACAAAACATCTTTAAGTGGTTAAGTGAACTTACTGCACATAAACTATGTGCAAGATTAAATTGATTATTATAGAAACATACTAAAAATCACGCAATTGGCACATACTGCATAGTTGTTAAGTTGAAAATACAGTAAGCATGGGTATTCACGGAACATTAAGTTAGTAAGTACTCTTACTGCGATTATACTACGAGTATGTACACTTTAATGAGGTATTAGCTTTACCTGCATGTTTCTTTGTAATCCACTTTTTAGGAAGCGTTTCTTTTCTTTTTTAATTTCTATTAATACTAAGCATGGCAACACAATGAACTGAAATAAAATATTCTTTATTTTAGTCGATGTCCAGTTTTCCAGGCCCAATTATCCTAAATTAAACTTTAGATCGCTCCGTCTACAACGCTTCAGGACAATTTCGGCTGCATTTGAGATTATGTTATCATCTTCGGTTCGGGTCACCACAGTTTAGTTTTGTTAATTCACAACAGAGAGTGACTTCAATCTTCCATTTCAGTGGAGGGTTTCATTTTAGGGTCATAAAAGAGTTTTTTTTTTGGCCCTGCCCAAATGACTCTACTCCGCCTTATGGAAAGCATGAGCAGAATCCAAGAGTGGTGATCACCATACTCAATGCGAGCGCAGACAATGCAACAATGCAGCATGGTGTCCCACACCATGGTGGGCTAGTGATGCTTCTGCATCATTGGGCCTCCGGTCTCGCACTCACCAACGAAACACGACAGCACGCTGTCATTATACGTTGATTTTCTGAGCGAGGGTAGTACCGCCCCGGTCGAGCCGGCCCATTCGTGCTGAAATCAGCGTGGCTCTACTACCTTGAAGCGTGACTCTACTACCTTGAGCGTGGCTCTACTACCTCGAATTGATGATTTAGAGAAAAGTTAAAAAAACAGTACAAGCGATACGTATTTTAATAAATATTGATTTTAAAAAATCCTACGTACCATATAAGCTAACAAAAGAACTGGCTTCATTACCTACTATAATTTATTGCAATTTGGTTTTTTCTATGTTTGAGATTACATAATTATATTACTATTTAATATACCTTCATTGCATATAATATATGTGCACTAGAGATGCACAATATATCTACATAGGTACCTCAATAGCATAAAGATATGTCTATGAAACTAATATATTTGATAATGTTCTGGTATTTGTTCAATAAATTTGATCGGTGCAGTACCGTAAGTTTTTGTTATTTAAATTCGAATTGAAAAATATTAACTACTACTTTCTAAAGTAGTACCGAGAGATGGGCAGCCGCGATCTCCTTCTCTGAGGACGTTATGGTCTGATCCCAATCGAAGTGGCTGCGGAAGGGAACGCGGTAGAGATCGCTAGCTCCCTAATCGCTGCCAGTTTGCCGCAGTCACATTTTGGTGCGATGTGAGACCTGTTAACGACCTGAGATACCTTACAATCCGGTGCGGAAACTACAGTCACCCTGGAATGTATCACATTCACAAAGTATGACAGGGAGGACCCCAGAAGCTGGCGAAACGTTCTAGGAGCTACTCCTGGCTGCTGAGGTAGGCCGTCGTTGAGTTAAGTGGGTGGACCGGTCTCCACAACCAAGGGTATGTTGCGAAAAGTATTCCCCGCATAAAAAAGGTCCACTAGGTACGACCTACCTAATCTTAGTGTCAGAATTCTTAGTAAATAAAATTTCAAATGTGTATATTTAGAGATATTAATTTATTTATTTATCTCTTGTTCTAGATATCGTACATGATAACCGAGCGACCAGTTGTCACTTACTTGAGTGAGAAGTTTGCAAAATATTACATAATTAATAGTCGCCGTATAAGTCGCAAGGACCCTCGATATTATCTTAATATTTATGTTGAAACGTTGATACCACTAGATAATAAAATTAGGGTAATCACCTTAACAATTTATAGTATAATAATTGTCAGTTTTTCTGGTGGCAAATTAAGAATACGAAGTGTCACTACCTCTATTCATCTCGTGGGTGTCGTAAGAGCTGAATAAGGCAGCAAATTCTGCAGGACATCAGCGCTGTAAAGAAAAAAAATCGGTTGTCTGTAAAGTCGGTTTACTGACGATAGTTGAACGTGACAACGTCATAAAAAAATAATGATGGAATGAGAGAGACAGATGTCGAACGCTGCCGCACACGGAGATCGATTGTGCCTCTTTGTCGCTCGTTCCGCGCTCTCGCTTGCACTTCAAACTTTAAATGGAACGCCTCAGAGCGAGGTAATGCCGCATGACGTCAAGTTTTTTCGTGCGTGCGGCCGGCTCCATCGAATTATAAGACGTTGTCACGTCAAAAAAACCTAACATAAACCATGTACAAACCTTAGGTACAAACACGTCTGGCCAGCGTGGTACAGTAGGCCAAACCTCTTTTTAACCCCCGACCAAAAAGAGGGGTGTTATAAGTATCACGTGTCTGTCTGTGGCACCGTAGCTCCCGAACGGATAAAGCGATTTCAATTTAGTTTTTTTCGTATGAAAGGTGAGTTACGTGCGAGTGTTCTTAGACATGTTTCATGAAAATCGGTTGAGCGATTTAAAAGTTGTGGGGGTGAAAGTGGGGAAGAGTAACCGAATGTCTGTAAAAATATCATCGAGTGGGGTCTCAAATGAAAGCGCAAAACGTGTTTTTTACTTTTTAAAGGGAACTCAGGTTATTATGTCAAGAGATTTTTTTAAATTTTGAGAATTTATAGTTATCTAAAAATTTATTAGATAATTCCTTGACTATGTAACCTGACTTGCCATTGGTAAGACCATGACCAAGACATTTTTAGCCTATGTCTAGTATTGGACCGTTAAAGGCTGTTGATGTGATAATAATTGTCTCAATAATAAATAATGTTGATTACCTTTTCTTGGTTAGCTGAACTGTAATGATCCCGAGAACTAGCAGTATATTGTTAAAACTGTTATCGTTTTTAATAGAAGAAATGTTTCTTACCACTTTCACTGATTCAGTTAAAACACAAGTAACTCTTTCTCGTGACTTCCTACCCATTAATACATTTTTATATTATAATTTTGAAAGCAACTCTGTCTTTCTGTTTGTTACGCTTTCACGACTTAGCCGCTTCACCGATTTTAAATGAAATTGGGCATGGAGATATTTTGCTACTTGAGGAATGATATAGGTTTATCCTGAGGATATAGGAGAGCTGTCGGCAAAAACAAGTATATATATATTTATTTGATCATCAATAATTCGGGTATCGCATTCGTATCAATGTGACTAATACAAGATATTCTTTTCTACAGATGGACTTCTATTTTTACCAATTTCTGACTAACAGATACCGCCCCAGCTTTGTTGAACTCCATTTCGCATTTTGTGATTTGATAGAAAATGATCCATTATTTGGCTCAGAGATTAAACGTAACTATGAAAATGTAACTTGCCCTTATCCACCAGTAAGCAATTCCAATTTAATACGATCACTCAATTCTTTTCAGGTAAGGAGCTAGCAAGTTGCTAGCTAGCAGTTATACCTCGTGGCAATTTTGGCGTTCGCTGCTTTCCCAATAATTTCTTTTAAAAAAAAAAATTCTTAATAAAACATTATATCCATAGTTTAAGTCAGGCTACTTGACTTAAGGTCCTATATCCCCTAGATGGGGCAGAGGGCGTCCACAGTGCATCGCCATCTGGTTCGGTCTTGAGCGTCTCGCTTGATTTCGCTCCAGGTCTTACCAATGGCAAGTCAGGTTACATAGTCAAGGAATTATCTAATAAATTTTTGTTTTATATATGGCCCTGCTAAAAGAACTCTACTCTGCCTGATGGAAAGCATAAGCAGAATCCAAAAGTGGTGGTCACCATACTCATTGCGAATGCAACATTGCAACATGGGTGCTGCAGTGGGTGGGTGTCCCACACCTTTTGCATCATTGGGCCTCCGACACTCACCAACGAAACACGACACGATGCTCGAACGCTGACATTTTACGGTGATCTTTTTTTTTTTTTTTTTTATGTTTGGCCTGCCAAAATGACTCTACTCTGCCTGATGGAAAGCATAAGCAGAATCCAAGAGTGGTGGCCTAGTGATGCTGCTGCATCTTTTAGTCTAGTCAACAAGTTTGGAACTTGTTGACTAGACTAATTGGGCCTCCGGTCTCGCGCTCACCAACGAAACACGACAGCACGCTGTCATTTTACGTTGATCTTCTGTGTGAGGGTAGTACCACCCCGGTAGGGCCGGCCTGACTCTACTACCTTGAAAGTAATAAAAAAAAAAACGTAGAAGAATACGTCTACAAATGTTATATTAACCGACTTGAAGAAGGACGAGGTTCTGTGTTCATCTGTATGTAGTTTTATTAAGGTACCAAAGAGGTCTATTCATATGAGTGTGTCAGGAAAATATATACCTAGTTATCACTTGAGCGTCTCAATAAAACATAACTATCAATTATAAAGTCAGAAACTAAATGTTATTTCTAACAATTAATATCTTAATATTTAATAACTACAACTATTTCTGTTGTCCTGTAAAAAGTGTGACTTGAGTAAGTTATTTGATTATAACATTCTAAACGGAATACTGTAACTTTTAATTTCAATTGTGAGACTGTAACTAACTAACAATTATAATAAAATAGGAGATTCAATAACTATTGTCTGTGACTAAAGTAATGTTTTAATAATTGATTTCAAATAATTGTGAGTAACAAGTCTAACCTGTTAACATCCGCTATTACATTTAAATTATAATAGCGTGAGGTTAATCACAGAAATTATAATTATTTAATTAAGGATTTATCATGTAATTAGAATAAGGCGTAACGCATTTAATTGTTTTTGGAAAGTGAATACGAAACCAACGACATCCGTTATACAGCGACTAATGTCATCATGACTTGATGTGTTGGTTTCGTATTGGCGAGAATAAATGAAGAGATCACTTTAGTACGAGCATTGTACCAGAGAGGACTTGCTGTAAATAAGTTAAGTATATAAGCTTCTTAATTGTGGTAATTAACTATTAAACATTTGTTACTAATAAGTTAAGATGTGTGTGACTTTTAAAAGAGAATAAACTATTAAACATTTGTGACTATGTAATAAGTTAAGATGTGACTTTTAAAAGAGTGGCTATGAGTTTCTTTGCCAGTATTCTTCTCATAGGGCCCTACGCATTTTGGAAACTGGAAGTTATAGATCGACCTTGACAATGTTGTGCCGATCTATGATTTTAACTATCGATTCAATTTAACGTTTATTAAATAGATGAAATCTAGTTTGAACCTGAGTTGTTGTTTTAATAAATCCTAGTGTACCAACTATGATGTTTTGCCCATAAATCATTAATTATATTAATTAGTTAAGGAGTGACGTCAGCGAAGCTGATGTCACCCTTTCTAAAAATCATCTCTGTTTCCAAATCTAACAAGTGCTTCTAAAGTGTGACAGCCCAAAGTAATAAGCTTGTTTTTTACCCGACTGCGAAGAAGGAGGGAGGGAAGGCTAAACGGCTTGTCGTATTATTATGTGAATGGTGTCAATACATTCGTCTTAGTCGTGAGAGTGACACCGGGTACATCAAAATAAAAAAAAACAAAACTAACTTTAACAGTGTTTACGAATATAGATATAACTTATATGTTTTATTTAAAAAAATGAATTTATAAAGATGACAGATATTGACGCAGTCGGGTTATTTTACTAGTAAATAATTTTACTTGTTGATCGCAGGTGTGAAGAAAATATTACCGCTATGAAGAACCTATTTTTGTACATTTTCATATATTTGTAATTTTCTATAATATTACTTTATTAATTTTTTCAGATGCAATACAACCTCACAAAAATGGCAATACCGTTTATACCCAAAAATTTCCCGTTTCCACGAGGACGCATCTATTTAAATATGACAAAGTTAGAAAAGGATAGTAAACCATTACTTCTGAGTGGTTACATTGACATGGAAATAAAAAATATCGTTTCTAAGAATATGTAAATTCTACCTTAGTACTATATAATATTAATAGGAGAATGCTTTCAGAGGTTTTTTGAAAAGAAATAAAAAAACATTTCACATATTTTTATTAATATTTCAACCTGTATAATAATTTTTAAATATTATAATTCACAAAACTGTCACTACACTACACGAAAAACATGAGTACAAAAATAACCTGACCGACATTTAATGAATGTAAATAATAATAATTTAATTTAATGAATGTAAATCCTCCATGCTTATTATTAGTAAGGTTTATCTTAAAATCACAATAGAGTATTATATCATAATTTATTACACACACTATACTACTTAGAAGAAGGAGTAAGTATCTTACATATTTAATTAAAAATATAATGTAAATAATGGATAAACGTTGATAAGGTTAAGTTTAACTAAACAAAAAAAAAATCGGACTACTGACACACAACGCCATCTAGTCCCAAACTATGCAAAGCTTGTACTGTGTGTACTAAAGTAGAAAAATGATAAGAAGTATATTTACCAGACCAGGCCCCTGTACCGGTAAATGTGTCTGGCAACAGCAGTAGCACCAGCAACATATACAGCAGGTCTTTCATCCAGGACTATTTATAAGATCTAGATCCTCATCCTTAGGGAACATCCAACAACTCGAATCCAACCCAGATTACCAGGTACAGCAACCACCTGAGTGGCAACAAATAAATAACGTAAAATACGTGAAAATTCTCCGCCTTCCCACGCAAATAGAGAATAAATTCACTGGTCTACTATTGGACCCAGAAGATGATTCTAGACCTAAAGTATGTGAAGTTAGTCGCCTAAATAAACCTCTTGTCTTGTACGGAATTGAGGATGTTAACGAGCTCACTATATTAATCGGATCAGTTATCTCAAACACAGAATTCAAATACAAGATTGTCAATAAGAATCTCTTACGCATAATGGTAAACTCTGTAGACAATTGCAAAAAAGTCATCGACCTCTTCAGTCAGAAAGGCCTGATAAGACAAACCTTTAACAGAAAAGAAACTAAACCCTACAGGATTGTTATAAAAAATCACAGAACGCCTCATGAGGCTATAGTGGAAGCAATCGAAAGTACGAGGAACGAAGTCCGTGGTGAAATTATAAATGCTGGATATGGTGCTGACAAAAAACCTTCGTATACGTTCTTTGTAAACTTGGAACCCAACATCAACAATAAAACCATCAAAAATCTTCAATATATCTTTCACTAACGAGTCAAAATCAAAGACCCTTGTAAAACGAGGTCCATAGTCCAGCGCCAACGATGTCAACAGTACGGACACTCCAAAAACAACTGTATGAGACCGTACCGTTGCATCAAATGTGGAGAAGGACATAAAACATCAGATTGTCTAAAAAAATACAGGAATACGCCCGCAAAATGTGCTCTCTGCGATAGCGATCACCCTGTCAACTACAAAGGCTGTCAGGTCTATAAAAAAATCCTAGCCAGAAAAATCAAACGAGGCAATCGTAATATACAATCAAAGACCCACACTACCCAGCCTGAAACATAGACCATAGAAACAAATGTTCCGTCTTCAAAGATCTTACCCAACAGACATTAAAACATATGCAGATATTACCAGAAGCCCTAGAAGCCTGCCAAACAAGTTAAGTTATAGCAATCACAGCCAACAAAATACCGCAAGTGATACTAATCACAGTCAACACTCTACATTAGAAGAGATACTAATCAGGCAGTCGGAGAAGATAGACAAACTACTAAAACAAATCACTACCTTGCTTGGTTCTGGAGGTTCTTGGTGCTTGTAGGCTCTGATTGCCTCCAAAAACTTGGACGTATTCTTGATTTCCGAGTCACATGCCACCAAAAGAAGCTCTATCCGCTTGAAGGGATTCAAAATTTACTGTACCCCCCACCCTGATGACAGAGCTCATGCTGAATCTGCACTGGTAATCAAATTAAATCTAAAACATTGCCTTCTCGAAGGCTACTCAATGAATTACCTGCAGGCTACCAGTTTGCGATTGGAAGATTGTGCAGGACATATCACCCTATCGGCGGTCTATTGCCCACCTACATATAATATCACGGAAAGTATGTTAATGATTATTTGAAAACTCTTGGGAACAGATTTTGGAAGAAACCAGAGTGAAACAGCGCAAGCAAGTTCTGAAAGGCCGTGGTATCACTGCGGTCGAGCCGGCCGATGCATGCCGAAGCGTGGTTCTCCCACGAACCGGGAGAGCCGTAACCATCAAATGATGAACACATCATGTGATGTGATCACAATGACGACTACATCATTATGATCATCACAATGTTGTGATGATGAATCTTGACATCAATCAGACAAAAGTATACTCAATAAAGCGATAAAAGACTTAAAATCGGCTCTGGAGGAACATAAAAATGACAGCCTCAGAAAAACCATAGCATTGATGTCACTATTTGCAACTGGAGAACATTCTTTGTAGAAGGCCACCAAACACTTTAATGCAGATATGAATAATGCATCCCATAAGATGCCAGTCAAATTGGGCTCGAACGGATGAAGAAAAATCTATCTAACTATCACGATTTATGA
This sequence comes from Diaphora mendica, assembly GCA_949125395.1. Taxonomy (NCBI): domain Eukaryota; kingdom Metazoa; phylum Arthropoda; class Insecta; order Lepidoptera; family Erebidae; genus Diaphora; species Diaphora mendica. The sequence goes on from OX421319.1 coordinate 25,781,321, forward strand.
GATATAGCATGGTGACAGACGGACAGATAGAAGGGCGGACAGCGGAGTCTTAGTAATAGGGTCCCGTTTTACCCTTTGGGTACGGAATTCTAAAAAGAGACAGAATATCGTCACTATACAATACATTACATGTTAACGTTATCCACGGGAAAGGACAGCTGGCTGGGTCGTTAAGAGAGTACAATGAAAGTTCTAAGTCTACGCGCATATTCGCTTACTTCCCTCAACTCCGAATGTCGACGTAAGTGACATGGCAAATAAAAAGGGCATTCTTCGCGAGAATAATCTTACATTAGACTATTAGAGGGATGACAAGATAAAACCGTGTAGTTGAAGTAAGTTTTGTTCTTATTTATTTGTGTTTTTTACGCTTTTACGGTATAGAAGGATAATTTTACAGACCATCCACCTTAAAGTAAATAACTACTAAGTCCCCCGCGATACGTGTGTGTGTGTTTTAAAGGCTATGTACATTTACGTTTACGTCACAATACATGTTACGTTCCTAAAAGCTTAATTAGGGTCCTCGCCCATGGCGATTTTTGCATTGATACAGTCGCGATGCGGTCGCTAGCTGTGTGACCTTGCCCACATACCCACGATTAAGTCACGATGCAAACTCGGTTCACCACTCACGCGCCACTCTCACTTCATTCTTCCCCCGATGTTGTCTGACACAGTCGTGCTTTTGCATTGATATAGTCGCGATGCTGTAGCGCGTTAGTAGCGCGTTGGCATCGCTTCTATAGCACGTTGCAAATGCGACTAAAGCGCGTTAGTAGCGATGCTTTACGAAACGCGCGACAGCTTCACTACAAAAAGTCGCCGTGTGCGATCACCCTTATACTTGATTTCACAATCAACATCTTGTACACTTTGGTTAAAAGTCTTCAATTCCACGAATGAAGCGCACACCTACATTGACTTCCGTAAGACAGACAAGAGACTTACTTTACGACACTGCTTCCGTATTCCAATACAACTTTACCTTAAAAGTAATGGTCTCTTTTATTTTTTGTGAAAATATTGGTAGGTACGAATGGAATGTCATATTCAGCATAAAATAAATCGCAACGAGAGGGAATGTGGTTTTGCGGTTCATACGTATGCTCGATTTTCTGTAAATGCCATTGTTGTAGTTTTTTTTTTAATTATACTTAATTTAATCTTATCATTAATAATATGGAATTTATAGTGTTTTTTAATGCAGTAAGTAGGATAGATGTTCAAGCAACTTTATTATTAATTACTAACTTTTATCCGCGGCTCCACCCGCGTGTATGTCATTATCGCAGTGATCAATATCCCACCAAAAACATAAATGTTAAAAAAGGAGAGCCAAGTTCAATAAAAAAATTATGCTTGGCTGTGGGCTTCGTCGCAAAAAGAATGGAGATCTAAATGAGTGCCAAATTCTATGCAAAATCCAAATATGTATTTATAGGAACAAAATAAAATTATGAACAAGTATTAAACTCTATTTCTTTGCTTTATTGGATACCTATAACAATTGCTGTTATTTAACAATGTAAGATCTTAAAGTAGGTTAGATTTGACTTAGTCAGTTTCCACTACATCAGTCATTTTATAAAGTTATTCAACATATATATATTTTAATTCTGATAAAAACTTGGTCGGAAACAGAAATTTGGTCGGAGAATCGACGAACATCGATTTTTTATAACTTTTTTTTTTATGGCAAATCGACGTTGGCGGTGTCAGCTAGTAATTCAATAATATGCAGTACCTGTATGACCACTGACTGCAGTAGCTTTCTGCGATATTTTATTTATAAATTTTCTCAAAATGAATCCTAGCTAGATCCATTTATCGCCCCGGAAACTAAATGTCATGAAAATTGTAGGAGTCATTTCCGAGATTCAGAAAATATATTTATATACAAAAATAGCTCGTTCAAAGTTATTCGATTACGATAGCTCAAAGTGAAACCTCCAAACGCGACATATGTACACATATCGCTTTTGCCGGGAAATAATATCGTCATCATCAACAACCCATAACGTCATAACATAACACAGGAGGCCCAATTAGTCTAGTCAACAAGTTCCATACTTGTTGACTAGACTAAAAGATGCACAAGCATCACTAGGCCGCCATAGTGTGGGTCGCCATACTGCATTGTTGTATTCGCAATGAGTATGGTGGCCACCACTCGTGGATTCTGCATATGCTTTCCATCAGGCAGAGTAGAGTCATTTTGGCGGGCAAATATAAAAAAAAAAAAAAAAAAAAAAAAAAAAAAAATAACCCACTGCTGGGCTCCTCTCAGAAGAAGGTTAAGGCCATACGTGCACACGCTGGCTGAGTGCGGGTTGGGGACTGGCAAGACAACGTTGTGGCTACGTAATCTTGCCGTTGGATGTGTTTAAGCCACCCAAAGGCCTCCAACTAAACAACATATCATAATCATCCAATAATATCATTGTCGATTTTAAATTTTACAGGTTAAATAAAATTCTGTATTTTTATGGTTATTATTAACACACTTAAATCTAAAAGGATGATTTATAATGAAATATAATGTGAATGAAAGCTAAATTATAATTATTTTTAATCAAATAAGTTGATTAAAAATAATTATAATTTAGCTTTCATTCACATTATTGTATACATGTTTTTACTTTAATTTACACATTCTCAATGTTTGTTGATCACCTTGATATTTAATTGAATTGTTGGCTACTACTGGCCAACAACTTGAAATTTTGGCTTCAACAGCTGATCAATTAATTAATATATAAAAACTAGCTTTTGCTCCCGGCTCCACCTGCGTGTCTGTCGGTTATCACGACAAAAAGTAGCTTATGTCTGCTTCTTCTATACCGAAATTCATCTCAGTAGGTGTAGCCGTGAATGCGTAACTGACAATCATTTTCGCATTTGTATTATTGGTATGGACTATGATGAATATATAATGACAGATGTGGGAAGATTCTAGAAGCTCTGTCAGTTGAAGTACAAAATGTAAACAATGGATAAATCTATCGTATCAACAAAGCCGTTTAATATACATAACACAAACACTCCAGTTTTCTTCTGATTAATTTCGTTGCGGGTTCCAAGACAGTTAAATTTTTCCTGGGACTTCCCGAGTGTCATAACTCGGTGTTTTCGTGGGTCACCGCTGTTGATCCTGGTGTACAGGAGTTACAGTGGTGGGCGTGTGGGCGGGATTAGTCCCATTAACACAAACACGAATTGTTACAAATAACCCCGTAATCATCATTAGCTTAAACACAGTTCACTTTTTATATAGATGTAGATAGTTTGTGATGCACTAATGTGAACCTTTTTCTCTGACTCTTGTGAACCCTACCCTGATGTTGAGTAGCCTGGAATCAGGTCTTAGATTATGATCGCTTACTATTTAATACACCAAGATGTGCCAGAATTCTCCTGAACTTCTTGCGGTAACCTGTGAGACTGTAAATGTAGGAGTCACGAGACACCAAATGGCTTTCATCATTATCAAAAGCCTTTAATCATCCACTTCTAAGCATACCTCTTCAAGGAATTTTTGCCTTTCTTCGATTCAATACCCACTAATCATTTCAAAGCAAGGATTTCTAGGGTCTTAAATAGTTTTAAGGTAGTAAGAGTAATATACTTTTTGACTTTGTGACAAGCACCCAATTTATTACCTTCTCTATTTCAGAGATAAATTAAAGCACTTATTATATAGTATATTATAATTATTATTATTTTTACGGGAATTAACGCGATCACTATTTCAAGGTACTACATACCTCTGTTTTACCTGACGTTTCGACCAGGTTGCACTGGCCGTGGTCACAGGCTGACTGGCTCAGCGGCGCACGCCCTCCGTCGTCGAATCCGTGAAGTCGAAGGTTCTTCATCCACCCGCACATTTTCGATATTATTGATATTTTTGTTTCGCCATGTACCGTCACATACCACACTAACAGGGTCCCTATTCTGTAAGCAAACCGATGTGTTCCTATTCTGGTGTTTATCCGACTGCGCAGAAAAGCGAGGTGGTATGTTTTTTAACACTGGATTCCACGCTGTAGATAATTTAAAACCATCTTCCCGATTGAAAGTTTTATGCTTTTTAATCTCAATCGCTTCACGTACAACTCTTGAATAAAAGTGACGTTCGGTGGAGAGGACTTGCGTGCGGTGAAATTCAATCCAGTGGTTGATGCCTGCATCGAGTGCATGTTCTGCAATCGCCGATTTGCTCGTCTGTCGGTTCTTCACAGCAGCGATATGTTCTTTGACCCTTTCAGCAATAGTCCGTTTCGTTTGGCCTATGTAGGAACTTCCGCAGCTGCAGTCTATTTTATAAACACCCGGAGTTTGTAGTGGCAATATATCCTTCGGTGTGCCGACGATGTTGTGAACCTTTATGCCTGGTGTGTATACTGTCGGAATGGAGTATTTCTTTAACACGGACCCGATCTTATCTGTAACTCCCTTGACATAAGGCATATAGGCTGGTTGCCTGTTCACTTCTGGATACTTGCGTCTTATTTTCGGTTGCTTCCGTCCTCCATTCACTTGATATCCGTTACCTTTGAGTACCTCCTGAACATGTTCTAGCTCCCGTTCTAAATGTTCAGGGTCACAGAGATCGTAAGCTCTGTTCTTGAGTGAAGTCATAACAGATTGCAAGTGCCGGGGGTGATGATGAGACGTGGCGTGTAGGTATCTATCCGTATGAGTAGGCTTACGGTACACACAGTGTGACAAGGACCCATCTGATCTCACGGTTACTTTAACATCCAAGAACGACAACGACCTATCCGTCTCCATTTCATATGTAAACCTTATTTTAGGGTGAATAGAGTTAAGATATTGTATATATTGATCTACTTCTTGTTTATTTCCTTTAACGATACTGAAGATGTCATCCACGTATCGCTTCCACAGCTTAACGGTATTCGGGCCGAGACTTAGAGCCTTCTCTTCAAAATGTTCCATCCAGATGTTGGCAAGTACTGGGGCTACAGGACTTCCCATCGCGACACCATCAATCTGGAGGTAATGTTGACCTTGGAAAAGAAAATAATTGCCATCTAAACAGTGTTCAAGTAGATCTATATAGTTGAACGGCAGTTCGTTGTCTCTCAGCAGGTCTTTTACGACGTTTAAGCACTCTTTTATTGGAACATTGGTGAAAAGCGACTCCACGTCAAAGCTCACCATGACGTAATCCGGTTCCAACGTGAGATCTTTTATGATTTGTATGAAGTGCCGTGAGTCTTTCACAAAAGACGGTGTTTTGCCTACAAGTGGTTGCAATACTGAAGCAACGTGCTTTGCAAGATCGTAAGTAGGAGAAGCAATTTGACTTACAATGGGCCGCAGCGGCACGTCAGGCTTGTGTATCTTAGGCAGACCATATAATTTCGGTGGCTGGTGTGACTTTGGTTTGTACAGTCTGTTGTACTCGTCTTCTGAAAATAGGTCCTCATTATCCCGGATTAGAGATCGTATTTTACGCGTTACTCTGGCTGTAGGGTTGTATGTTACCGGTTTGTATACCTTATTATCACTCAACAGTTCGAGTATTTTATTTTGGTAATCAGTTGTATTCATCACTACGGTGGCGTTTCCCTTGTCGGCCTTAAGCACTAAAATATCCTGGTTATCCCTAATGTTTTTTAATGCTTGACGCTCTTCCATAGTGATATTACTAGCCGGAAGCTTTGACCGACGTAATATTACCGCGACGTCCTGTCTAAGGATATCAGCATCACCGGGCGGTACTTTGTTTCGTGCAATCGATTCCTCAACGCTACTGATTACATTCTCAAACGGTATTCGTTTAGGCGTTGGAGCGAAGTTCATACCTTTAGCCAAGATGTTCATTGTAATGTTATCTAAACTCACGTTCGATAAGTTTACAACGGTGTCCTTCGATCGGTCGGGTACCACGGGTGACGCTTTGTTTTCTGTATACCGCCGATTATATTCCTTCGAGAACTTTCGATCAAAGCTTGCACTACATAACTCGAAGGTACGACTCGCTTGTAAAAACGTAACTCGGTCACACAAATCATAGTCCGATTGAGATAGATTAACACTACACTTTAATTGTAACGCATATAACTTCCTCTGTATACACTCCAAATCACTGTGTTTGTTTCGAATTAATTGTCTCAGGAGGCGTTCACTCGCGTTTTTTAGAATTTTACGTGAAAATGCGATATCACTACGCGGTTTTATTCGAACACACGAAGGTAATAAGTCCCAATCGCGACACTTCACAAGAAATATCAACGATGTTTCCATTCGCGCCCGTTTTTTACGTAAAAATTCTAGATGACACACTTGTTTTGCAATTTCCGACCCGTAGCGGTTTGCTATACTAACTTTTAAACTTTCGCGTTCCATGATATAATTATTATTATTTTTACGGGAATTAACGCGATCACTATTTCAAGGTACTACATACCTCTGTTTTGCCTGACGTTTCGACCAGGTTGCACTGGCCGTGGTCACAGGCTGACTGGCTCAGCGGCGCACGCCCTCCGTCGTCGAATCCGTGAAGTCGAAGGTTCTTCATCCACCCGCACATTTTCGATATTATTGACATTTTTGTTTCGCCATGTACCAGCCTATATGCCTTATGTCAAGGGAGTTACGGATAAGATCGGGTCCGTGTTAAAGAAATACTCCATTCCGACAGTATACACACCAGGCATAAAGGTTCACAACATCGTCGGCACACCGAAGGATATATTGCCACTACAAACTCCGGGTGTTTATAAAATAGACTGCAGCTGCGGAAGTTCCTACATAGGCCAAACGAAACGGACTATTGCTGAAAGGGTCAAAGAACATATCGCTGCTGTGAAGAACCGACAGACGAGCAAATCGGCGATTGCAGAACATGCACTCGATGCAGGCATCAACCACTGGATTTAATTTCACCGCACGCAAGTCCTCTCCACCGAACGTCACTTTTATTCAAGAGTTGTACGTGAAGCGATTGAGATTAAAAAGCATAAAACTTTCAATCGGGAAGATGGTTTTAAATTATCTACAGCGTGGAATCCAGTGTTAAAAAACATACCACCTCGCTTTTCTGCGCAGTCGGATAAACACCAGAATAGGAACACATCGGTTTGCTTACAGAATAGGGACCCTGTTAGTGTGGTATGTGACGGTACATGGCGAAACAAAAATATCAATAATATCGAAAATGTGCGGGTGGATGAAGAACCTTCGACTTCACGGATTCGACGACGGAGGGCGTGCGCCGCTGAGCCAGTCAGCCTGTGACCACGGCCAGTGCAACCTGGTCGAAACGTCAGGCAAAACAGAGGTATGTAGTACCTTGAAATAGTGATCGCGTTAATTCCCGTAAAAATAATAATAATTATATCATGGAACGCGAAAGTTTAAAAGTTAATATAGTATATTAGTCTCATAACCACAATTTTTTATAGAATAATTTTCTTTCAAAGAGTATTTTTCCATTTTAATATTATATTTTTTGAATTATATTATTGTATTAGTTTTCAACCTGAATTTGTATTAAGTTAATTCATTTTTTAAATTTTAATAAAAAAACACATTTGCCTAACAGTTCGCTATAGGATCATATTTAGATACTTTACTCTTTCTGATTTTCGTCAATGATTTTGGTACCACAATTTAGTCCAAGTATAAACTCTTTGTGGTAGATTAAAAAACTAATTAAAGTGTAAAGTCAGTTTGGGAACCACACAAATAACAAAAAATACCTATTAAGAGCAGTTTTCGCATATATCTCGCATGCTTACTTTCAGCAACACTATGTGCACCGAAATATAATTATTTGCTGGTTCCGTATCCTCAGTAGAAATAGAAATTTGGTTTGATTAGTAAATAATAAGCTCATTAAAATAATTCAATATTTTTTTTTGTTTATTTGTTAAAATATGTTCAGAATTTAGGTGTATAATATGTATGTAATGTATGTATGTAGAAAAGGAATTTAAACGAGTATACTTATAACAGTTGTCTTTAACCCACAGTATTAGCTCTGCTTTGGGTCTAGAAGACCGTTGTGTGTCAGATGTCCGAAATCCTACTAATATTATAAACGCGATCCATCCATCTATCCATACTTACAAACTTTCGCATTTATAATATTAGTATAGATTAACAATGTATGTGTGCATGTAATTCTAAATAGTTTGGTGTGTGTTATCTGTACATCTATACAAATAAATAAAATTGGAGGGTCTGTTTGTAATATTAAAATAACCGCTCTTTACTGTATGCATATTATGTATACACGGTACTTAAACCAAAATAGCATTTTTTTCAATTTTTGTCTGTCTGTCTGTTTGTTCCGGCTAATCTCTGGAATGGCAGGACCGATTTTGACGGGACTTTCACTGGCAGATAGCTGATGATATAAGGAGTATTTTAGGCTATTTATTTAGACTAGCTTCGACCCGCAGCGTTACCTGCGGTTATTGTTATACCGCGAGTAACCCCGCGGGGATCAGCTGGTAATATAATACAATAGTGTGATTTAAAGATAAGTCTGACTATTAATAATCATGCAGGATTCACATTCAGTAGATGTCAATCAGGTTATTTTTGTACTCATGTTTTTCGTGTAATGTAGTGTCAGTTTCGTGAATTATAATATTTAAAAAAATACAATTTATTTCTGCGCGAGGTCATAAGATTGAAATAATATTAACATTAAGTTAATTGTTTATTTTATTTTCACAGAACCTTTAAAAGCCTTATCCCCTCCATATTATAAAGTTATAACTAGTATTTATATATTCTTAGAATTGAAATTTTTTATTTCCATGTCAATATAACCACTCCCAATTACTATTTTTTTATCGTTTTCCAGTTTTGTAATATTTGCATAGATGCGTCCTCGTGAAAACGGGAAATTTTTGGGTATAAACGGTATTGACATTTTTGTGAGGTTGTATTGCATCTGAAAAAATTAATAAAGAAATATATAGAAAAGTACAAATATATGAAAACGTACAAAACGGGTTCTTCATAGTGGTAATATTTTCTTCACACCTGCGATCAAAAAACAAGCTTTTTTAATTGGTGTGTCACACTTCAGAAGCACCCATACTAATAGACCTATTTAGTACCTCCAAAAATAATACACACAGATGAATAAATAACCTCCTCCTTTTTCAAGTCGGTTGAATATAACATTTGTATATGTCTTATTCTACGACATACATTTTTAGATGAAAACTCCATGACCAAGTAACCTGACTAAACTTACTGTGAAGATACTGTGTTGCGTTTATTAATCATTGCAAAACAAACTCATTTGTTCTGAAAGTACTTGAGGATATTTTTTATTTAGAACAAATTATTGAGAATCGCTCTAAATAGCCACGAGGTCTAAAAACTAAGCCCACGCTGAACACTTCATTTGCTGTACCAAAAAGCAGAATTGGGTAAATATATAAAATAAAAATTGCTTACTGGTGGATAAGGACAAGTTAGATTTTCATAGTTACGTTTCATCTGTGAGCCAAATAATGGATCATTTTCTATCAAATCACAAAATGCGAAATGGAGCTCAACAAAGCTGGGGCGGTATCTGTTAGTCAGAAACTGGTAAAAATAGAAGTCTATCTGTTAAAGAGAATACATTGAATTAGTCACATTGATACAAATACGATACCCGAATTATTGCTGATCAAATAAATATATATATTATATACTACGTATTGTCCACAGCTCTGCCCGCATGTAGGTCGGTTATCGCGGTAAAGATAAACCTATGTCATTCCTCAAGTATCAAAATATATCCATGGGTAAATAGATTGTAGAATGATCACCTTCAAATTCAACGCACGTTAAAAATTGTTTGGTAATTACCCTCATTTTATTATCTATAGGTATCACCGTTTCAACATAAAGATTGACATAGTACCGAGGGTCCTTGCGACTTATACGGCGACTGTTTATAATAACATATTTTACAAACTTCTCATTAAAGTAAGTGACAACTGGTCGCTCGGTAATCATGTACGATATCTAGAACAAAAGATAAATAAATAAATTAATATCTCAAAATATATAAGATTTATTTTAGTAAGTGGCGAAAATCTGAAGTAACGGACGAACGGAATTCTGACACTGAGATTTGGTAAGAGGCGGAACGTAATACTTAGTGGTACCCTCGGTTGCAGAGACCGGTCCACCCACTTAACCCAACGACGGCCTACCGCAGCAGCTGGGAGCAGCTCCAAGAACGCTTCGACAGATTTTAGGGTTCTCCCTATAATACCTGATGAATGAGGTAAATCTCAAGATGACTGTAGTGTAGTGTGTGCACTGGAGTGTAACGTATCTCGGGTGGTTAACAGCGCTCACATCGCCCCAACATGTGACAGCGGGAAACTAGCAGCGATTAGAGAGCTAGTGATCTACCACGTCCCCTTCAGCAGCCTCCTTGAATAGATCAGATCATAATGGCCTCACAGAAAGAGATCGCGGCTGCCCATCTCTTGCTACTACTACAAATAATAGTTAATATTTTTCAATTCGAATATAAATAAAACAACTTACGGTACTGCACCGATCAAAGTTATCAAACAAATACCAGAACACTATCAAAAACAACAATTTCATAGGCATGTCTATGCTATTGAGGTATCTAAGTATGTGTAAAAAATGTTATTGTCCAGTGCATACATAATATGTATAATAAAGGTATATTAAATAGCAATAATAGTAATTAATCTCAAACATAGAAAAAACAAATTGCAGTATATTATAGTAATGAAGTCGGTTCTTTTGTTAGCTTAAATGGTATGTCGGAAATCATATCACTACATAGTATAAAACAAAGTCGCTTTCTCTGTCCCTATGTCCCTTTGTTTGCTTAAATCTTTAAAACTACGTAACGGATTTTGATGCGGGTTTCTTTAATAGATGGAGTGATTCAAGAGGAAGGTTTTTATGTATAATAAATGCATAATATAGTATGGGAACACTGTTAATTTTCGAGATTTCTAATGTGATGTAGCAAATAAACACATTTTTTTGCGCTTACATTGCAAATGCTGGTTGCACCCTACGAGATAGGTCAAAATAATGTACTACAGTATTGTACACCTTAAAAAGTACTACAAAAAAGTCCGCGACGGTATATGTCTATCTCTTAGGGATAACCCACAACAACCATTTTTTATTCCTTTCTTTTTACGAGAAATAATGGCTTATTTACGAAGTGATTTTAAGCAATACAGAATGAATCCTTATATAATTAAGTAAATTAAATACATTTTGCATTTAATATAGATCAAAATGGTCCTTTAGAGTATCTAATTTAAATGAACATATTCGAAGATATTACAGATTTAAAATGCACGAATCGTGTCGTCGGCGGGGGCATCTGAAATCCACCCGTGCGAAGCCGGGGCGGGTCGCTAGTTTTTTTATAAATATTCATCAAAATACGTGTCACTTGTTCACTTTTTTACCAGTTCTCTGAAATATTGTGACCATAAAAATGTCCTCTTAAAAGGGACGATTGAAGTCGTCCTCTTTTAAATGCGATCCAACAAAACTAAACTGTGGTGACCCGAAGCCACGCACAACAAAACTGTGTAATGAACTGCCTGCGGTATTCCCGGACCAATACGACCTTCAAACCTTTAAGAAAAGAGGTACTCCTCACTAGTGACTCCTCTGATGTTGCGGGTCTTCACGGGCTGCGATAATCGCTTACCATCAAGCGATACGTCTGCTCCTTTACCCCCCTAACCATAAAAAAAGTGAAAGTGATAACAGAATCCCAAATGCAGCCGAACTTGACTTTAAGCGTTATAGACGGAGCGGTAAAAAGTTTGATTGAGGTTAATTGGGCCTGGAAAACTGGACTTCTTTTGAAACTTAAGTACATTTTATTTCCCGTTTATCGTGCTACAATGTTAAGCATTAATAAGTTTAGTTTAAATAACTCAAAAACTAAATACAGAAAAAGCTAAAAAAAGAAGTGTCAACCTTACTATTATGAGAACTTTAGCTGTGCTTATGGACAAAAACACTGGTTTATCATTATAATATTTATTAGCAACGAGCGAACATACTTGCATCACAATCAACAGACAGGAAAAGGGAAGTGTTGCCAGAGTACGCAGACTATATTCTATACACACAGATTACAAATATCTTAACACTCCCTCTCAATTTTAAGTTTCTTTACAATACTAAAATAATCAACTAAAAACAAAACTTGAAATTGTAACCTTTTCCCTTTTTTTTTTAAACAAAATATATTTTTAGTAGAATTTAAGTTTACATACCAACACAAAAATGACATTTCCGTTTATGACATTGACATTAGAATAGTCTACTATCAACCAATATTTGTTTACAAAACTTTACTTATAAAATTTAACAATTTCTTACAGAAATAACTGTGTTTTACACTGCACAATGGTTTCGTCATAATGTCCGACGTGTTTTCACTTGTACTTACATATTTCACTGTAATAATGTCTTTAGCAATAATGTCTTTTACAAAATGAAACTTAATATCAATATGTTTTGAATGTTTGGTATTTTCACTGTTCATCATCATTTTTATAGCACTTTGATTGTCCACTTTTAGTTCAACACTGCACTGATCTTCAAAGTCCAGGCATAATCCTTGAATGAATAGTAGTTCACTGCAAAATATATCAAATGTTTTGTTCCAACATTTTGGTGATTCTTTTAGACCATATAAAGCTTTGTGTAGTCTCAAGACTGTTTCATCTGTTCTGTTCTTTGCATTTACTCCCTCTGGAACTTTAATGTATACTTCTGTTTCTAGATTTCCATTAAGAAATGTAGTTGGTATATCCATTTGACGTATTGTCCAGTTATTATTTACTGCTTGTGATAATCCCATTCTTATGGTAGTCATTTTTGCTACTGGTGCATACACATAGCCTTCTGATTCTTGTTGGAAACCTCGAGCCACCAATCTGGCCTTTCGTGTGCCATCGGCTTTAGTCTTAAAAATCCATTTCGTATCTATGGGCTTACATCCCTGTGGTAATTCTACTTCTGTCCATGTTTTTTGTTCTTCTAATGATTTAATCTCCTTTTCAATTGCCATTTTCCATTCAGAGCTTTGTATGGCTTGTTTGTATGATGTTGGTTCATTTTCACTAGACAAGAGACAATAAGCTTCATATAGCTCACAATCGTGAAAGCGTTGTGGCTGTCTCACTTCTCTTCCACTCTTTGTATGTTTTACTGTGTTTTCTTTCGGAATTTCATTTTCAATTATTTTCTCATCTTGTTCCTCTTTTTCATCTAGTGTATTTTCAAAACTTTCTTCATATTTCTCTTTTATATCTTGATTTTGCTGTACATATTTTGTATCACTCTCATTAAATCGAACATCTCTGGAGACTATTATTTTATTTGTTTCCGGGTTCCATAGTTTATAACCATTCATTGCATACCCAACCATTCTTCCTGAAATCGCTCTACTCGATAGCTTATCTTGTTTAGGCATTACATGTGCCCATGCTTTACATCCAAATATTTTTATCTTCTGAAGATTATTTTCCTTATTCATTATATTGGCAGGAACTTGATTTTTAATTGATGAGCATGGTGACCGGTTAATCAAAAATGTGGCGGTCTCTACTGCATGACCCCATAAATATCGTGGTAGATTGGAATCATCCAACATAGTTCTGGCTTTGTCATAGATAGTACGGTTCATACGTTCTGCTTTTCCATTTTGTTGTGGGCTGTAACTTTGAGTATATTCTATTTTTATTCCATTATTTGAACAGTAGTCTTTCAGAATCTTTGCTGTAAATTCACCTCCGTTGTCACATCTTATTCTTTTCACTTTTATATCATTTTGCCTTTCAACTTCCTTTATGTAAGATATTAACTTTGTTGTTGCTTCATATTTGTTTCTCAGTAAATATGTTTGTGTGAAGTGGCTGTAATCATCAATTATTGTTTGGAAATATCTATAACCTTCATTTGTAGGCACTCTCGCAGGACCAGAAATATCAGTGTGGATTAATTCACCAATTTGGCTTGATCTTGGTCTTTGAATTCTATTGAATGGTAATCGAGTTGACTTGTTTTTCATACATGTTCCACAAACATCTTTAGTATATGGCAGGCCTAGTATTGCCAAGTTCTTTCTACACATATGCCCAAATCTTTTGTGCCAGATATTAATGTCTTCACTCACCTCTTCTGATGATAAAGTGTCTTGCACTTTAGTATTAATTTTCACTTCAAATGTGTATAATTGTCCTTTCTTTATTCCATGGTATATGTAATTTTTATATTTGATGAGAAGTGTTCCATTCTGGAATATCACATTCATTCCTCTTTCTACTAGTTTACTTACAGACATCAAATTTGTGCTTAAACCAGGTAGAATTATAGCTTCTATTTGTATGTTTTTATTGTTGTACATGGCCTTTAGAATACCCTTTCTTCTGGCAGTTAATACCTGTCCATTTGCTATTTTTATATTCATCTGATGAGACAAATCTTCTATGTTTGTCATATATTCTTCCAAATTTTCTTGTACAAAATGCTGTGTAGCTCCCGAGTCTACTATGAATGAAACTACATCTAACTCATTTTTAGATGCTAATGCCTGTTCCGATGCAATGAACATGGGTGTATTCTCTTCTTTAGCCGTCATTCCACTAAACCTTGGTGATGCTCCTCTTCCTCTGTGCCCTCTGTAACCTCTACCTCTGCCTTGGCTGCTTGATCGGCATTCATAAAACTTGTGGCCTCTCTTTTTGCATCTGTAGCACACAACATTGGAGTTGGAACTGACAAATGTAGTTTGATGTTCAGGAGTGATCTCAATGGATGTTTTTCTAATCTCATGATCTAACAGTTTTTGTTTCACAAACTCTAATTTTAATTCTGTGTTTACAGTTTCTATTGCCGTGATAATACTGTTGTATTCTTCTCGCAGACCGGTGAGGAGGTAACATATCTTGTCTGTTTCTTCTATTTTCTCTCCAGATGCTTCCAATTCTCGTACGACATTGTCAAATTTTGCAAAATATTCCTCTAAACTTTGGTTATCATGTTTCAGATTTATTAGTTTTCTTCTCAATGTAATTTTTGAGATAACGCTTTTTCTTTGAAAGGTGCTTTTTAGAGTGTTCAGCATTTCTTTTGATGTTTTGCTTTCTTTTATTAGATTTAGATGACGATCTGTGATACATTGCACTATTAAACTTTTTGCTCTGGAGTCTAAATTTTTGCTCGTGGTATCCACTTTTTCTGCTTCCGTAATTTCTCTTAAACCTTTTTCCTCTAGGAGACATTGCAGTCTGAATAACCAGTTATCGATTTCTTCAGTTTTAAGTTGCGGAAAGTTTGCCATAGTTGTCGCCATTTTCTTTGGTAACCGCGTGGTGTCCCGCACCGTGCCAATTCTATTATAGCCGAAAATAAGAGTTTTGTAAAACTTCCCTATCAGCTACACTATCAGGCGTCAAAGGCCCATAACCTATGAGAACTTTAGCTGTGCTTATGGACAAAAACACTGGTTTATCATTATAATATTTATTAGCAACGAGCGAACATACTTGCATCACAATCAACAGACAGGAAAAGGGAAGTGTTGCCAGAGTACGCAGACTATATTCTATACACACAGATTACAAATATCTTAACAACTATGATTTGTTTAAATAAACATTATACAGGATACCATAGACATTAATTAATTATTGGGATCTCTGCATTGTCTATGTATATTTCGTCTATGCATATTTGAAGTAGGTATGATTCTATAATAAAATCTTCCCTTTTCTGTTCCTGTTGCCACAAGCATTGTTTTATGGGCCTCCGGTATCCTCACTCACTCCTTGAAACACGGCGCTGTTTACACTGTTTTACACCGGTTTTCTTTGAGACCGTGGTATCAGTCCGGTCGTGCCGGCCCATTTATGCCGAAGCGTGGCTCTCCCACGGTAAGACGAGGAGGATGAGGTAATAGAGTGTAGTTAGACAGTTGAAATTTTCAAAGATGATGTATTTCTGATGCCGCTAAAACAACAAATACTAATAAAAAGAGGGCTCCCATACAACAAACGTGATTTTCTTGCCGTTTTATAAATAATGGTACGGACCCCTTCGTCCAAGTCCGACTCGAACTTGGCCGGTTGTTTAAGTAAGTAAGTAGCTCAAAATAAAGTTTGACTTGCAAAAGTGTTTCAAAATGATTTCATTTCATTAAGTTAGCCTCACAGACTGTATTTAAGGACACCGACTCAGGATCGTGTGAAAAAAGTTTCACTCGATTTCCGCTCGGTTTTATGTCAATTCAAAGTATCTATTATGTTACTATAAAACGCAATTTCATACTTTAATCCCTATTACATAACGGTCTATAGGGCAATAATATTTGACATTATATCTTTCAGGAAAACAAATATAAATACATATCCAGTCAGTATCTATATATATTCATGACATGTTTTTGAAATTTTCTCTAGCCCTGCGGCTGCAATGTTGAGCAATGTAAAGCATCAGTTACCCACGGTATAACATCAACAGCAGGTAACGCCGCGGGTCGAAGCTAGTCCAAAAAAAGTATCTTATGTAACTTCATATATTTTCTGTCAGTAAAAAGTTTCGCCGTTTCCTACTTCGCCAAGTGTCGTGGGTTCAAATCTCACGTAGGACAACACTTTGTGTGATCCACAAATTGTTGTTCTGAGTCTGGGTGTTATTTGTGTCCGTTTCATGTATGTTTGTAAAGTCCCCCGCGACACAGGATTTATTCCTAGTGCGGGAGTTGTCTTTTAAAAAAAAAGAAAAAAAAGCCGTTCCAGATCCGAAACAAACAGACAGAAATTGTAAAAAATGATATTTTGGTAATGTACCGTGTTTATATACTATATATGGATGACCGAGCGTCGCTCGGTAGTTTTATAAATAAGTTGTTTAGTGGTGCCCTCTCTTGGTACTGTTTATTCTGCACCTAATTCCAGTATTGGTTAATGTAGTTGCGATAGATGGCGTTAGATGTACATTGATTATATTTGATTGTTGAAAACACGAATAAAACGATTTTATCTAAAAATGAATCCTAGCTAGATCGATTTATCATCCCCGAAGACCCCTGCATACAAAATTTCATGAAAATCGTTGGAGCCGTTTCCGAGATTCAGATTATATAGCTATATATAATAAATATATACAAGAATTGCTCGTTTAAAGGTATTAGATATGCATTTAGTAAAAAGCTTTTATTTAAATATTACAAACAGACACTTCAATTATTGTTTTTTGAATAGACTATCAAGTAATATTAAAAGATTTTGATGTCGATAGTGTATGTAGTGTAGAACAATCAATAAATTTAAACTTTATTATAACATTTCATTGTACGGGAAGTACTATGCTATGATTGAATATTAACTTTTATTTGTACACCAGGTAACTAAATAAATGACATAATGCTAGATCAGTATAATTGGCGGCCTTATCGCTCACATGCAATCTCTTTCCGGGTGACCGTGCATGAATATTGCCTGGAATCGGGTTTTTTTTTTTTGCGCGTTATATACTTTTTGGGTGAACATAAAGCGTGAAGCATGAAACTCGCGTCATCGTCACTGCACGTGTCCTATGAGCTATATGTATACGGTGTGTGTATATATATATACCTGTGCATTATTTTTACAACAGACATTGTAATTGTATATCAAACAATTAATTTAAATAAATATCCAAAAATAGCAACCGTTTGTTCATAGTTTGTAGTTTCTTAATAAATAAAAATGTAGACACAGACTAAGCAATATGACGTCACTGCAAAGAGAAGGAACAAACTTGAAACAAAACCTTTACCAATTCTTCTGGTCAGTAGTAGTGGTTTATAGTTACCTTTTATGACTCTAATATGGCTCAGTAATCAAAAAATCAAAAAATGGTTGTCTGTAAAGTCTGTTTACGGACGATAGTTTAACGTGACAACGTCATAACGAAACATTGATGAAATAATGTTATATTTCTGAAGTTACACCGGTATTTGCATCTGGTGATCATCATTTTATGATGATGAGCTGTTGATGTAAGGTATAACTCCTTAACAGTTAGGTGTGACGTAGTAAGTAAGCATTAGTATTAAGTATATAAAGCTGTATCTTTGAGGAGAGAGAGGATTATTAAACATAACGTGTAACCATCAACATCTCGTTTGATTTACACAAGTCCCGTCCTTACATGGCGACCCAGCCAGTTAAGGTTCGGTGTCGAATTCCGGACTGAGTAGATCGCGATTAGTGACACGATGTAGTGATACTGGGTGCGATACTGGTCATCCTGACTATTGGAGTTGGTTTTGGGAGTATATAAATTATATAAACGCTGCCATGTAGACTGGAAGCGAGCGGAGATAGCCAGGAGTGCTTTTAGGCGTTCTGGCCTAACGCCCAAGGCGTGACCCAAGGACAAAGAGTCCAATATCAAGAACGTTGGAGAAAGTTGGAGAATAAATCTTTAAATATCATATGTAGGTAGGTATGTATGTTACCTTTAGTCGTATTCTTTCAAATTATTTAGGTAAGCTGATGATGGAAGGTGGAAGGTACAACTCCTCAACGGTTAGGAGTTGGATGATAATTCTTTCAATTTCATACGTATCTAAAGACCTTTAGTCGTATACTTTCAAGTTATTTAGGTAAGCTGATGATAGAAGGTTAAACTCTTCAACAGTTAGGGATTAGAGGATGATTTTAATATTACACGTATAGACCTTAATTTGTATTCTTTCAGTAATTCATATGGATCATTTTATTGAGTAGACACCCACTAAGGAAGGAATTTTGGAATTTCACCCCTAAGGGGTGAAATAGGGGTTGAAAGTTTGTACGAAAGTCCGTCATTTTTTAAGTTAGAAACAGAAGTTAGAAACAGAAACATTTTTATTTCCACAGAACCTTTACAAGCCTTATCCCCTCCATATTATAAAGCTATAACTG
Organism: Diaphora mendica; assembly: GCA_949125395.1. Taxonomy (NCBI): domain Eukaryota; kingdom Metazoa; phylum Arthropoda; class Insecta; order Lepidoptera; family Erebidae; genus Diaphora; species Diaphora mendica. The sequence continues at coordinate 25,800,295 of OX421319.1, forward strand.
GTATTTATATATTCTTAGAATTGAAATTTTTTATTTCCATGTCAATATAACCACTCGCAACTACTATTTTTTTATCGTTTTCCAGTTTTGTGATATTTGCATAGATGCGTCCTCGTGAAAACGGGAAATTTTTGGGTATAAACGGTATTGACATTTTTGTGAGGTTGTATTGCATCTGAAAGAATTAATAAAGAAATATATAGAAAAGTACAAATATATGAAAACGTACAAAAACCGGTTCTTCATAGTGGTAATATTTTCTTCACACCTGCGATTAAAAAACTAGCTTATTTAATTGGGGTGTCACACTTCAGAAGCACCTTCACTAATGGAACTCTTTTGTATCTCCAAAATAAAATACACACAGATGAATATAGAACCTCCTCCTGTTTCAAGTCGGTTGAATATAACATTTGTAGATGTATTATTCTACGTATGTATACATTTTTCAATGAAAATTCCATGACCATATAACCTGACTAAACTTACTGTGGAGATACTAGTAGCGCTTATTAATAATTGCAAAATAAACTCATTTGTTCGGAAAGCACTTGAGGATATTTTTTATTTAGAACAAATTATTAAGAAACGCTCTAAATAGCCACGAGGTCTAAAAACTAAGCCCACGCTGAACACTTCATTTGCTGTATACTTGCTAGCTCCTTACCAAAAAGCAGAATTGGGTAAATATATTAAATAAAAATTGCTTACTGGTGGATAAGGACAAGTTAGATTTTCATAGTTACGTTTCATCTGTGAGCCAAATAATGGATCATTTTCTATCAAATCACAAAATGCGAAATGGAGTTCAACAAAGCTGGGGCGGTATCTGTTAGTCAGAAATTGGTAAAAATAGAAGTCCATCTGTAAAATAGAATAAATTGTATTAGTCACATAGGAATACGATTTACGAATGATTGATGATCAAATAAATATATATACTAGCTTTTACCTACAGCTCTGCCCGCGTGTAGGTCGGTAAACCTATGTCATTCCTCAAGTATCAAAATATTCCATGCCCCATTTCGTCGAAATCGATGCAGCGGTTAAAGCGTTATTAAGAGAAAGACAAAGTTACTTTAAAATTTATAATATTAGGATGTATTAATGGGTCACGAGAAAAAGTAAGTTGTGGTTAAGCATCGTGACACTACTTATATTCAAAGTTGTAAGACCAACCAAGGAAGGAAATTCTACAGTAGGTGGCCAATTTATTAGGGACAGTGCTCGTATTTATGTAATTTTTAATTTAATATGTGTTTGAATAAATAAAGTCCTTTTTAAAGGGTTATTTTATCTGATATTGCTAATGGTATCATTGTTATAGTTTTTTCAAGTGGCAAAACAGGATACGTGCGTCACTTGCAAGTGATTTTGTTTTCATGATTGTCTAGATATTATTTTTTTAATTAGTTTTTACCGACTTGTATGTCCAAAATAATCAAAAGATAAGTAATGCTTCGTTTAACAATACTTTTGCTTTGTTTTTCCTATGAATTTACATTTTATCAAGGGTCTCGCAAGATCATATCAAATTTTCTACTTTTAATGATGGGTAGATCTTCGGACAGATCTCCAAGAAAATGCAGAGATACAAATATTGTTAATGCATTTCACTCATTGCCAGAGAGATAAAGCAACTATTGCTGGGTTTTCGAAGTCTATCATCAATCGAATAAAAGAAAAATTGACAGTAAAAAGCCCCTTGAGGCAAATCGTGCTTGTAAATGTCACAGGAAAAGGATCACCACATCTCGTACTGATAGAAAAATCAGGAGCATCTGCCTTGAAAATCAGGCGGTTGGTTGAAGAGGATTTGATGGGACGACGGCTTTGCATAAAACTACGCGTAGCCAACAGTATGAAAAGAAACGACTCGAAAGGGCTAGACAACATCGAAATATGAATATTGCAGGCTGGAGTCGAGAAATTATAACTTTTTTTAATAATGCAATTGGTTAGTAACGATTTTTACCATCATTCTATTAATTTACAGATGTGCTTCTCTGACGAATCAACCTGTCAACTTTTGGTTGACAAAAGTTCTATTGTAAGGCGACGCCCTGGAGAGCGATTCCATGCTAATTGCCTTGTGAATAGGGTTAAACACCCGATTTATTATGGTGTGGTCTGCCATCTCAGCTAAAGGCATGGGGCGCCTATACATCGTAGATGGGACAAAGAAACAAGACCAATACAAGCGAGTGCTAGAAACCCAGTTACTGCCGCAGGTCAATGAATGATTCCCTGATGATAAGGTATGCGTTTTTATGCATAACTCGGCTCCGTGTCACTAAGCCAGTAGTATTACTGCATTTCTTACAGAGAAAAAAGTCATTGTTTTGCCTTGGATAGGGAATTCACCAGACACGAATCCCATGGAAAACATGTGGGAACTCACCAAACGCGCGGTTGCGAAAGAAGCGAACGGCATTTGATTGAAACTCTTATTAGAGAATGGCATCACCAAACCCCAGGAGTATGCAATAACGTGTATTGAGAGCATGCCCCGACTTATAGAACCTCTTATTGCATTAAAGGGTGGCGTCACTAAATTTTAAAATTTAATCAATAATTTTCACTAATATTTATATTAGTCATACAAAGAATATAAAAAAGTTTTGTACAATATTTTTGTACTTTTCGTGATCCCAATAGAATACAGATAGAAATAAAATGACAGCGTTCGTGCTGTCGTATTTCGTTGGTGAGTGCAAGACCGGAGGCCCAATAGACTGGTCAACAAGTTCCATACTTGTTGACTAGACTAAAAGATGCAGAAGCATCTTTAGGCCGCAGTGGTGTGGGTCGCCATGCTGCATTGTCTGCATTCGCAATGAGTATGGTGACCACCACTCTTGTATTCTGCTTATGATTTCCATCAGGCATAGTAGAGTCGGCGGGCCAAACATAAAAAAAAGCCTTTGACAAGTCAACTGCTAGACATAGGTCTCTCCTTAGAAGGGTGTTGGTACAGAGTTTGTATTGGGTTTTTCTTTTCTTTGCAGCGCAGTTGTCATAAATTTTTTAGATTGCTCCCTTATTCAGCTCTTACGACAGCCACAAAATTAATAGAGGAGGTGACACTTCGTATTCTTAATCTGCCACCAGAAGAACTGACAATTATTTTTATATTTTGACAATTCTTTTATTAATTTAGATTGGAGAATTATAACCTGAAAATTCAACGCACGTTAACATTTGTTTAGGTAGTTACCCTTATATTATTATCTAGAGGTATCAGCGTTTCAGCATAAATATTGACATAATACCGAGGGTCCTTGTGACTTATACGGCGACTATTCATTATAAAATATTTTGCAAACTTCTCACTAAAGTAAGTGACTACTGGTCGCTCGGTAATCATATACGATATCTATAACAAGAGATAAATAAATAAATTATATCTCAAAATATACACACATGTAAGATTTATTTTAGTAAGTGGAGAAAATCTGAAGTAACGGACCAACGGAATTCTGACACTGAGATTAGATAGGAGGCGGAAGGTCATACTAAGTGGACCATTTTTATGCGGGGAATATTTTTCACAACATACTCTGGGTTGTGGGGACCGGTCCACCTACCTAATCCAACGACGGCCTACCTCAGCAGCTGGGAGCAGCTCCAAGAACGCTTTATCAGCTTCTAGGGTTATCAGCCTCTCAAACCTCATGAACGAGGTACATCCCAGGATAACTGTAGTCACCGCACCGGAGTTTAACGTATCTCGGGTCTTTTACAGCGCTCACATCTCTCCAAAATGTGACCGTGGCAACCTAGCGGCGATAAGGGAGCTAGCGAGCTCTATCGCGTCTCCTTCCGCAGCCTCTTTCGAGCGGGGTCAGACCATAATGTTCTCACAGAAGGAGAACTCCGGTGCCCATCTGTCGCTACTACTACAGAAAATATTCGTTAATATTTTTTAATTCGGTAACTTCAAAACGATAAATTCAAAAAACTTACGGTACTACACCGATCAAAGTTGTTAAACAAATACCAGAACACTATAAAAAATAATAATCTAACAGACATATCTATGCTATTGAGGTATCTATGTGTAAATAATGTCATTAACTAGCGTATACATATTATAAATAATGCAGGTATATTAAATAGCAATACCTATTAATCTCAAGCATAGAAAAAATCTAATTGCAATTTATTATAGTAATGAAATCGGTTCTTTTGTTAGCTTATATGGTACGTAGGAAATCATTATGTTTTATAAATAATAGTAAAATACGAATCGCTTGATATAACTTTTAGAATTCTGTACCTAACAAGGAAAAAACGGAACCCTTGTAGGGTCACTTTGTTGTCCGTCTGTCTATATGTCTGTTCCTTTTTAAGACCTTTTTTCTCAGGTACGCGTGCAGGTATCAAGCTGAATTTCATATCAAATACTCAGGTCTACTGTCCCTTGGAAATGTGTAAAATCAAACTTTACAGATCCAGCCGTTTACACTGCAAATTTTCGATACTCGCAAGGGAATCAAAACCTACAAGGTACTTCCCGTAAACTCAGAATCTTGAAATTTGATAAGAAGTAACGTCTTATAGCACAGATAAAGGAAATATTGCGATAAGCATACTTTTTTTTATTACATCATATAATATACCTACAGGCTTACAAAGGTGGGTGTACGTACAGGGAACCCTCGACCGTCCGACTCGCAATTGGCCGATTTTTTAACTAATCTGTGAAATATTGTAAACCTAAAAAACCCTTCTATGATATAGACGCTTGAAGTCACTCTCGGTCTCTGTAAAATATATCCAATAAAAGTAAACTGTGGTGAACCGAACCAAAGATGATAACAGAATCGCAAATGCAGCCGAACTTGGCCTTAAACATTGTAGGCAGTAGGCAGAGCGGTTTAAAGTTAAATTGTAGATTATTTGGCCTGGAAAACTGTTTTTTTTCTTTTAAATAAAGTATTTTTTTATGAAAATAAATATTTCATTGTGTTGCAATATTTAGTATCACTCAGATCTTCTCTCAGGAGAAGGTTAAGGCCGAATACGGGTTGGGGACTGGCAAGACAACGTTGTGGGTATGTAATCTTACGTTTTCTCCAACTAAGAAGTGAATGGGATATGCTAATTGCTGAAATGGAAGGTATTGAAGTTCATGGATCGTTACTCCGTTGAGCGAATCGTATTTGAAGAACCGATCATAATTAGTGTATCTAAAGGGCTTTCCGTAGAGAAAACATCTCATTTATTCAGGGGTACATCAGGTATCATATTTAGGTCCTTTACTCTTTTCTGGTTTTCGTCAATGATTTCGGTACCACAATTAAGTCCAAGTATTAACTCTTTGCGGTAGAATAAAAAAAATTAAAGTAGCCCATAAATAAAAAAAAGAACTAATATAGGTCAGTTTTCGCATATATCTTGCATTCTTACTTTCGCTAACTCAATGTACACCGAAATAGATTTATTAATTGGTTCCGTATCCACAGTAGAACAAAAAATTGTTTTAAAAAAGAATAAACACATAAAAAAAAATGTTTTAGAGTTTGCTTTTATAATACATAACCCAAATGTATGTAATAAACGGATATATATGTATTCTTATATCAGTTGTCTAGTACACACAGTACAAGCTCTGCTTAGTCTGGGATTAGACATGAGAACAAGGAAATGAGGTCAGACAAGACAGAAATCCATACTTTATATTATAAATTCGAAAGTAACTCTGTCTGTCTGTCTTGCTTTCACGGCCAAACCGCTGCACCGATTACAATGAAATTTGGTATACAGATAGTCTAGAGCCTGAGAACGGACATAGGCTACTTTTAATGCAAAAAAAGGGCAATAAGGGGTTAAAAGGGGGGATGAAAGATTGTATATAAGAGTGGCGGTTCACTCGCCACACGCCTGCGCATTACCTACGCCGGGCGTCTTGGCAACGACCAAACGAGGCTGTCACATTCATTAAAAATATTTCACTTTTTCAACGAAGACTTAAATTAATACATACATTCATGAATCCGATTTGTATGTATATTCAAGATATTAATAAAAATAAATAAGCCATATTACTAAACAGTATTTCTAAACTTCAAAACTCTCTACAGAAGTATCGTCATTTTAATCGAAAATATTAAAATTTCTTTTTTAGGCTGTTGTTTAGATATAGATATAAATAAAAATGTGATTTAAATTTTGTAAAAATTTTACCATCAATGGGGTTAAATAGCAATAGGGGATGAAAGTTTGTATGGCAATATGCAAGGTTTGTGAAAATGCTTCATAAGTTTGCGACAGGAGACAAATCATTAGAGCTATTCAGATGTAACATTTACTGAGTTATCGCAATATGCCTAAGTGTGCTTACCCGAACGGGCAGACACATGAGGGCAGACGACTGTGCCGCATGCGGATGTTGAATTTTGCCACTACAAATTCGTTATTATTCACTGCGATTAGATTTGTTTACATGATTTTTTGTTTAATCAGTTAATGTTCTTCGTGAAAAAATCCGACAGAAAAGAATCCGGGGGGATTTATGCACAAAAAAAAGGAAAAGGGGTACGCCGCAAGATGAAATAAATGCCTGTATGAAACATATGTACTATGGGTACATGTTAAAAAGTTTTGTCTTATTACAATTATGCGAGTACAACTTCACAATTATTTATGGGCAGTGTCAATATGCAAATGCTCTTCTAAAAATCGGAGAAGATTGTATGCCAACTGACAGTAACGACTAGATTACACTAAGACGTGAGTTCTGGTATATGATGGCACAGATGATCTAAAAATAATGTGTATTCTGATCCGCCGACTAATGAGACAGTTATCAAATAAACGAACGTATCATGTCAGACGTGGAGGAAGATGTTATCGAATACCTCTCAGGAAATGCAAGGGACACTGAACCAGTCATATCATAACTTATGCATAGAGTTTTTCAACTCTTTAGAATTATCAGGAGCGCCTTACGTTGAGACTGCGCGAACCATAAGTTGAGACTGAAACTTAATGTTCCAGTCCTATTAATGAGAAATCTTGAGAGCCAAAGCAATGTAATGGTAGACGGCTACAAAATACACATCTGGGGTACAACATTGTAAAAGCTACAATCATGATGCATGGAATGGCAAAAGGAGAAAATGTTTTAATTACACGTATTCCAATAATTCAAACTTATTTGCAATTTCAATTTAAAAGAATGTAGTTTCCACTGAAAACAAAATTTGCAATAACAATTATCAAAGCCCAAAGACAGACGCTTAAAGTTGCAGTTCATTTAGAAAAAAACTTGTTTCTCCCATGGGCAGCATAATCACGTGTATCAAATCCGCTAAATCTCTATATTTTAAAAGATGGCAAATCAAAAAAAGTAGTTAATAAAATTGAAAAAATTGAGAATCTGCTCAGCCTGAGGGAAAACTCAAGCAGAATCCAACAGTGGAGGCAACCGTACTCGCTGCGAACCCAGGAGCGTATTTCTAAGACTGAGGCGGTGACTTCCAAGGCCAGCACGTGTTGTTCTATAGAGGAAGGGAGAAGGTGGGATCAGTTGGAAGAACTTTTCAGAACACTCTCCATGGTAAAGCGGTAGAGGATTGGCATAGAGGCGATGTCTCTCCGCAACTGCAGAGGCCCAAGGGACTCGGTGGTATCAGGACTGTTGATCATGCGGACTGCTCGCCGCTGCAACCGATCGAGAACATCAAGCAAATACTGCGTGGATCCATCACAAAGATGAGAACAGTACGGACGAGCGAACCTGGGTCTTATAAAGGAGACACAAATGCTCGGGCGCGAAGAACCGTCTCACCCTGTTCAGGCCGCCTTACTGGTGCCCACGATGTACTTCCGTGGGTTGAGGTCCAAATATCCATGCCCAAGACACCGAGCTTATCCCGTAGTGGCAGTTGAGTGCTTTGAAAAGTGGGGAGGGGAAGAAACGGAGACTTTTTTGTAGAGAAAGGGCACACCTATGTTTTCTTAACGTTGAACTCGACCAAATTCTCATCACCCTATTGTGAAATGCGGTTCAAAACCCGGTCGAGCTCAGCGACGAGCTCCTGTCGATTTTCCTCAACGTCTACCAGCTTGGCTACAGGGTATCCATAATATCGCCCAAGCACTGTGCTATCGTCTGCATAGCAATGTTTATTTCCAAGGGCTAATATGTCATTGACATGCAGAAGAAACATCTTGGGCGAGAGGACTGAACCCTGAAGTACGCTTGCGTTTACCCCCCGAAAAACAGAGGCCGCGCCGTCGCAAAGAACCCTAATGCGAAGGCGCTGATGAAGAAAAGCGTCAATCCAGTGACAGAGTCTAGGAGGCAGACCGAATGCTTAGAGCTTAGAGAGAAGCGAACGGTGCCAGACCCGGTTGAAAGCCTTGGCCATGTCAAATGTCGAAATAAGCTCATGTAAAATACTTTTTATTTTATTTACTTATAGAAATACATAAATGTGTTTTAACAGTAAAACGTGTGTGTCTTATTTTTAAAATAATATTATCCTTAATAATTAAAACTGCTAGTAAAGCACAGCTAGTAGTAAATATTCGACACAGGTCTACTAAAGAAGCATTGTCCATCTTTTTTGAGGAGTTAGAACCTAACATTAATAACAAAGAAATTTTAAATCTGAGATATCTAAGCCAGATGAAAGTGACATTTGAAGCTCCTTTTAATAAAAAGAAAGAAATAATTCAATGCAGAAGATGTCAGAGATTTGGACACACTAAAAACCAGTAGTTCAGACCATTCAGCTGTGTGAAATGTGGCAAGGAACATCCAACTTCTTCGTGCACCAATACACCAGACACAGACGTTACATATGCAAACTGACAAGAAAAACACCCTGCAAGTTATAAGGGTTGTGCAAAATATAAACTATATAAGGAAAGTTACCAAAAACCAAACCAACTAATTAAGCAAACCATCTAATTGGGAATACAAAAAGAAAAATAGCACCAGTTCAAACAGAAAAACAAATTATAAGGCATAATAATCGCTGTGAAAAAAGAATCTATACAAATAACCAACCACGAAGGCTCACCTGATACACAAAACCTTCCCAACAGACTAGAACTTATGTTCGCCAAATTTCAACACAGCATGATCAGCATGATGGACAAAATGACGTATCCTATGATCCAGCTAGTGGCAAGCCTAGTTACCAAATGAATAATATAATCAGAGTTGTCACTTGGAACGCCAATGGCTTGACGGAACGTCGTCAAGAACTCCAAACTTTCCTCCATATAGAAAAAAAGTACATTGCGCTAATATCTGAAACAATGTTCACTGCCAAATCTCACTTTTCTTTACAAAATTACATGATTTATACAACAAATCAGCCATCAGGAAACAGCCACGGGGGAACCGCAGTAATGATTAAAAATAATATCAAACATTACGAACTGGAAAAGTTTAAAACAGACAAAATACAAGCAACGTCAATGAAAGTAGTCAATAAAGAGAGATCAGAGACTATTTTTTCTGCAGTGTACAGCCCACCCAGACACACAGTATCTAAAAAGGACTACAATACGTACTTCTCTTCCCTTGGCAACAGATTTATATGTGGAGGGGATTGGAATGCAAAACACACATAATGGGGTTCAAGATTAATTACACACCGTGGAAGATATTTCCATGGTGTAGTACAGAATTTGAGACTCGAGTGCATGACCACACGTAAAACAACATACTGGCCAACGGATTGAAATTAAATTTTGGACCTGCTTGACTTCTATATAACCAAAAACGTCAAATTCCATACTATATGCCTACTGAATCATGCACGGACTTGTTCTCCGACCACACGCCAGTCATTTTAAACGTAAGCTCGACAGTTGTATTAGTGAAGCCCGCAGATAGACTTTACAACAAAAATACTAATTGAGAGATATATCAAGACGAAATTACGAAAGGGACTAATCTTAGGAAACCATTAAAAACGCCCGAAAATATAGAGGAAACTACTTTTTCTACAAAAATAAGAAAACGTTATATTCCTCGAATGTTTAATGAATACCCGAAATTGATTAAAGCCAAATTTTGGTACGTCGTAATCTAAGAAAAGTGTGGCACTAAACTAGATACCCTGCAGACAAAACAACATTCATCAGATCTTCGAACGAATTAAAGGACCTAATTAAAAGTTTTACAAACAATAACCTCCAAGCGTTTCACAGTAACTTGACTCCAAGCCTGGACACAAATTATTCACTATGGAAGGCAACACGAAAATTTAAACACCCTAATAGTCATATTCCGCCCATCAGAAGAATCAACGGTAAATGGGCCAAATCAGACATGGAGAAGACAACAATCTTGTCGATGGTGTCTTGTCAACTTTCACGATTCCTTCGTCGTTTAGATGCAGAGTCTCAATAAGTGACACAAAGTGCACGAGCACTCCCATCTCTCTCAACACTCTCCAAAGGTCCGACCAGATAACGCAGTCAAAGGTTTTGCTGTAGTCGATAAAGCACAGTATGAGATGAGTATTGAACTCGTATGATTTCTCAATTAGCTGGTGAATGTTGTTGTTCACGAGTTCCTTTACCTTCAAAGTCGTCAACGAAACCGGCTTGCTCCTGTGGTGCCAGTCCAAAAAATGTGACCCTGTTGTCAATATAAGTAACAATACTTTGTTAGCATGAGAAATTAAAGCCAGGGTTCTATTATGTCACATTTATATACGGTTTAGGTACTGATAAATTCCAGCAACTTGTTAATCTTTATGAGATCGCTAAAGCGAATTTCGATATCACACAGTCTGATATCACAGCTAAGGCTGTGATATCAGACTGTGTGATATCGAAATTCGCTTTTAATTTCTGTCTGCTAGTCCCTGTCGTCAACTGATGAGTGATGAATTGATACACGCCCCGCCGCAATTGTCCATCGCGTTCCGAAAATACAAGGAACTAAGTCGCGAATAGAAGATAAATAACATGATAGAATGATACAAGATGATGCCCGCAGCAATTTTGTTGCTGATTGCACCAGATTGACGTAGCACAGTCTGTTCTGGACCTAAACTACCAAAATTTTATTCAAATTACCTACATACTTAAATTTTTCCATTTAATTCAAATTCAATTTATGTATCTACTAGCTGTGCCCGCGACTTCGTCCGCGTGTAATAGTGACTTTGGGTAGCAGTTTTAATTATTGAGGATAATATTATTTTAAAAATAAGACACACACGTTTTACTGTTAAAAACACATTTAAGTATTTCTATAAGTAAATAAAATAAAAAGTATTTTACATAAGCTTATTTCGACATTCGACATGGCCAAGGCTTTCAACCGGGTCTGGCACCGTTCGCTTCTCTCTAAGCATTCGGTCTGCATCCTAGACTCTGTCACTGGATTGACGCTTTTCTTCATCAGCGCCTTCGCATTAAGGTTCTTTGCGACGGCGCCACCTCTGTTTTTCTGGAGGTAAACGCTAGCGTACCTCAGGGTTCAGTCCTCTCGCCCAAGATGTTTCTTCTGTATGTCAATGACATATTAGCCCTTGGCAATATACATTGCTATGCAGACGATAGCACAGTGCTAGGGCGATATTATGGATACCCTGCAGCCAAGCTGGTAGACGTTGAGGAAAATCGACAGGAGCTCGTTGCTGAGCTCGACCGGGTTTTGAACCGCATTTCACAATAGGGTGATGAGAATTTGGTCGAGTTCAACGTTAAGAAAACATAGGTGTGCCCTTTCTCTACCAAAAAGTCTCCATTTCTTCCCCTCCCCATTTTTCAGAGCACTCAACTGCCACTACGAGATAAGCTCGGTGTCCTGGGCATGGATATTTGGACCTCAACCCACGGAAGTACATCGAGGGCACCAGTAAGGCGGCCTGAACAGGGTGAGACGGTTCTTCGCGCCCGAGCATTTGTGTCTCCTTTATAAGACCCAGGTTCGCTCGTCCGTACTGTTCTCATCTTTGTGATGGATCCACGCAGTATTTGCTTAATGTTCTCGATCGGTTGCAGCGGCGAGCAGTCCGCATGATCAACAGTCCTGATACCACCGAGTCCCTTGGGCCTCTGCAGTTGCGGAGAGACATCGCCTCTATGGCAGTCCTCTACCGCTTTACCATGGAGAGTGTTCTGAAAAGTTCTTCCAACTGATCCCACCTTCTCCCTTCCTCTATAGAACAACACGTGCTGGCCTTGGAAGTCACCGCCTCAGTCTTAGAAATACGCTCCTGGGTTCGCAGCGAGTACGGTTGCCTCCACTGTTGGATTCTGCTTGAGTTTTCCCTCAGGCTGAGCAGATTCTCAATTTTTTCAATTTTATTAACTACGTTTTTTGATTTGCCATCTTTTAAAATATAGAGATTTAGCGGATTTGATACACGTGATTATGCTGCCCGTGGGAAAAACATGTTTTTCTCTAAATGAACTGCAACTTTAAGCGTCTGTCTTTGGGCTTTGATAATTGTTATTGCAAATTTTGTTTTCAGTGGCAACTACATTCTTTTAAATTGAAATTGCAAATAAGTTTGAATTATTGGAATACGTGTAATTAAAACATTTTCTCCTTTTGCCATTCCATGCATCATGATTGTAGCTTTTACAATGTTGTACCCCAGATGTGTATTTTGTAGCCGTCTACCATTACATTGCTTTGGCTCTCAAGATTTCTCATTAATAGGACTGGAACATTAAGTTTCAGTCTCAATTTATGGTAAGGCGCTCCTGATAATTCTAAAGAGTTGAGAAACTCTATGCATAAGCTGTGATATGACTGGTTCAGTGTCCCTTGCATTTCCTGAGAGGTATTCGATAACATCTTCCTCCACGTCTGACATGATCCGTTCGTTTATTTGATAACTGTCTCATTAGTCGGCGGATCAGAATAGATATTATTTTTAGATCATCTGTGCCATCATATACCAGAACTCACGTCTCAGTTTATAAGGTAGTAGAGCCACGCTGATTTCAGCACGAACGGGCCGGCTCGACCGGGGCGGTACTACCCTCGCACAGAAAATCAACGTAAAATGACAGCATTCGTGCTGTCGTGTTTCGTTGGTGAGTGCGAGACCGGAGGCCCAATTAGTCTAGTCAACAAGTTCCATACTTGTTGACTAGACTAAAAGATGCACAAGCATCACTAGGCCGCCATAGTGTTGGTCACCATGCTGCATTGTTGCATTCGCAATGAGTATGGTGGCTACCACTCGTGGATTCTGCTTATGCTTTCCATCAGGCAGAGTAGAGTCATTTTGGCGGGCCAAACATAAAAAAAAAAAAAATCTAGTCGTTACTGTCAGTTGGCATACAATCTTCTCCGATTTTTAGAAGAGCATTTGCATATTGACACTGCTCATAAATAATTGTGAAGTTGTACTCGCATAATTGTAATAAGACAAAACTTACATGTACCCATAGTACATATGTTTCATACAGGCATTTATTTCATCTTGCGGCGTTCCCCTTTTCCTTTTTTTTGTGCATAAATCCCCCCGGATTCTTTTCTGTCGGATTTTTTCACGAAGAACATTAACTGAATAAACAAAAAATCATGTAAACAAATCTAATCGCAGTGAATAATAACGAATTTATAGTGGCAAAATTCAACATCCGCATGCGGCACAGTCGTCTGCCCTCATGTGTCTGCCCGTTCGGGTAAGCACACTTAGGCATATTGTAATAACTCAGTAAATGTTACATCTGAATAGCTCTAATATTTTGTCTCCTGTCGCAAACATATGAAGCATTTTCACAAACCTTGCATATTGCCATACAAACTTTCATCCCCTATTGCTATTTAACCCCCTTGATGGTAAAATTTTTACAAAATTTTAATCACATTTTTATTTATATCTATATCTAAACAACAGCCTAAAAAAGAAATTTTAATATTTTCGATTAAAATGACGATACTTCTGTAGAGAGTTTTGAAGTTTAGAAAGACTGTTTAGTAATATGGCTTATTTATTTTTATTAATATCATGAACATACATACAAATCGGATGCATGAATGTATGTATTAATTTAAGTCTTCGTTGAAAAAGTGAAATAGTTTTAATGAATGTGACAGCCTCGTTTGATCGTTGCCAAGACGCCCGGCGTAGGTAATGCGCAGGCGTGTGGCGAGTGAACCGCCACTCTTCTATACAATCTTTCATCCCCCCTTTTAACCTCTTATTGCCCCTTTTTCGCATTAAAAGCCTATGCCCGTTCTCAGGCTCTAGACTATCTACCAAATTTCATTGTAATCGGTGCAGCGGTTTGGCCGTGAAAGCAAGACAGACAGACAGAGTTACTTTCGCATTTATAATATAAGTATGGATAATTGTTTGTGTGATTCCTTTTAACCACTGTTGATGTGGAAGGAGTATAAATTAATGGACTGTAGTATACTTGTATTAACGATGTTTACTGTATATAGTTTACAATTATAATATCAACTATGTATGCGAACGATGTATATGAGCACGCCAAACCGTCTGTCCTGCCGCGGGTCGATACCCCGCGCATGTCTTCCTCGTCCGCCGCGCCGCACCGCAGGCCCCGTGGTTGCCCGCGCGTCACTCGCGCGCATGTCCATGTGTGTGCGCTAACCGCGCGAACAATAATATTTCAAAAATAAATACATTTCTGCGCGAGGTTTTTCTTAAGGTTGAATTAATATTAACAATATGTGAAATGTTATTTTTTTTATTTTCAAAGAAAGCATTCTCTTATTAATATTATTATAAAATATAAAGCTAGAATTTACTTATTCTTAGAATTGAAATTTTTTATTTCCATGTCAATGTAACAACTCAGAAGTAATGGTTTACTATCTATTTCTAACTTTGTCATATTTAAATAGATGCGTCCTCGTGGAAACGGGAAATTTTTGGGTATAAATGGTATTGCCATTTTCGTGAGGTTGTATTGCATCTGAAAGAATCAATAGAGAAATATATAGAAAAGCACAAATAGTTGAAAATGTACAAAACTGGGTTCTTCATAGTGATAATATTTTCTTCACACCCGCGACCGTAAGTCAAGTAACCTGACTTAAACTGTGGAGATATGTTTTGATTAATTATTAATCATTGCAAAACAAAGAAAACACTTATTTGTTCTGAAAGTGCTTGAGGATATTTCTTTTATTAGTATAAATTATTGGGAAAGTCAGGAACGCTCCAAATTGCCACAAGATCTAACAGCTAGCTCCTCACCAAAAAACAGAATTGAGTGATTGTATTAAATTAGAATTGCTTACTGGTGGATAAGGACAAGTTAGATTTTCATAGTTACGTTTCATCTGTGAGCCAAATAATGGATCATTTTCTAGCATATCACAAAATCCGAAATGGAGCTCAACAAAGCTGGGGCGGTATCTGTTAGTCAGAAACTGGTAAAAATAGAAGTCCATCTGTAAAAGAGAATAATTGGATTAGTCACATTGATACGAATGCGATACCCGAATCATTGATGATCAAATAAATATACACACATCAAAAGTGTCTAGGGATCAAGCATTTTTATGCGGATTTCTTGAGATTGAGATGTGGCTTTGTAATAAATTTATGATTTTATAAATTTATATGGATCCTTTTTGGTGCATTTCATAATTTGAATCAGGAACTGTCAATCAAATTCGAGTAAAAGATGAAAATCAGCTGTCAATATTTTCCCTATAAAAACATACAACGCATTGAAGACATTATTAGTGCTACTGTTTCCCTACTACTGATTAAAACCAACGTTATTATGGAGCGGCTACGTCATTTAAGCAGGGAAGAAATGCTCAGAGCCGTGGGAATGATAGAAGCTGGTTCCCGGCAACGTACTGTGGCTTTAGTTCTGAATACAAGTCAGAGTGTTATCAGTCGACTTTGGACACGTTACCGAAGCACTGGTACCGTGGCTGAGCGCCATGGAGGACGGTATCGCTGCACCACACGGAGACAAGACCGATACATTCAAATCTTAACTCGAAGAGCTCCAACAATAACCGCCATGATGTTAGCCGTGAGGCTTCATCACTCTTCAGGGAACTTAATTAGCGACCAAACAGTCAGAAACCGCTTGCATGAAGTGAACCTTCATTTCCGAAGACCGCTACGGGTACCACCTATAGCAATGCACAATCGTAGGATTCGATATCAATGGGCTCTTGAACACAGAAATTGGGCAGAAGAACAATGGCGTTTCGTGTGCTTTTCTGATGAGTCTCGTTTTGGTATGAGACCGGATACAAGACGTATACGACACTGGAGAACCCCTGGACGCCAACAGCGAATAAAATCCTGCCAGGAAGTCCATCCTTATAGTGATGGAACCATCATGGTATGGGCGGGTATTTGGATCGGCGGAAGAACTGAGTTGATTTGGATCAGAGGCAACCTCAACGCTCAAATTTATGCTGAGACGATTGTATCAGACGTCATCGTTCCTCTACAAGTGCAAATCGGTCCCTTATTTCAGTTAATGCATGATAATGCACGACCGCACACCGCAAGAGTTGTAAGACAGACTCTCGCCGCAGCTAACATCAATGTCCTGCCCTGGCCTGCTCAGTCGCCAAACTTGAACCCGATTGAGCATGCATGGGATATGCTACAGAGAAGAGCTCTGCCGAATATGGAGGGTATCCAGTCGCAAGAAGACCTTTTTTTGTTGTTGCAACGAACATGGGCGGCCATTCCACAGCGTGATTTGGATGAACTCATTTTGAGTATGCCAAACCGATGTTCTTGTGTTGTTAGTGTTCGCGGTAGAAACACGGATTATTAATTGTTTAAGTTACCTAATAAAATTTTAAAGAAAATTGTTATTTCAGTCTTTTTTTCAAACTTTAATGTTAGTGGTTCAAATGTCAAAAATCCCTTTATTAGGAAAATGGCAAATTTCTTTATTAATGCAAAGGTGACTTGGTTCATCGTTACTGTGACAAACGAAAACACTTTATTTGATGAATCCTTAAAGAAAATTTTAATTAATATCAATCAGGAGAAAAGTTATTGCAAAAATATATGTTGATCCCTAGACACTTTTGATGTGTGTATATATATACAAGCTTTTGCCCGCGTGTAGGTCAATCATCGCGGTAAAGATAAATCTTGTCATTCCTTAAGTATCAAAATATTTCCATGATAAATTTAATTGAAAATCGGTGCAGCGGCTAAGCCGTGAACTCATGATATACAGAAAGACAGATTTGCTTTCAAATTTATAATATTAAAATGGATAAATGTGTAGTGTAATGGACTATTGAGACAATTACTATCATAACAGTCTGATCCTTGAAGGCAGTTCGCTCTTCGACGACCACTTCCGACAGAAACACTCCGAAACTGGTCGCCGCTGCCTCTGCCCTTAGGCGTATTTTGCCCAATTTAGGTGGAGCTAGCGTCGCGACAAGACAGCTGTACAAGGGGGTTGTCCGGTCGATGGCACTGTATGGTGCACCGGTATGCGACTGCCGATCAAGAGATCTCGGGTTCAAATCCCGGGCCGGGCCAAAAGTGTTATTGAGTTTTCCTGATAATATAAACACACCCGTGCCTCGAAGAGCACATTGTATAAAGCTGTCGGTCCTGCGCCTAATCTCTCTCCGATCGTGTCAGTGAACCGTCCCATCGGATTATGAGAGAGAGATTATCGTCATAATCATGGTGCACCGGTGTGGATGGATAGAATAGGCACGCCTCTGGCACTCTCAGGTATTGGCGGTCAGAGCCATACGCGGTTCGTTGAGACACGATGGCTCGCTGGTCGTCCCGACTGGAGACTGCATGCGCTGGCTTTGTCGCCGTAGGGGCTCTCCAGCCGGTCATCCTTGAGAGGGCAGGGCGGCAGCACGGAAACCTTTCCTTCCGACTTACGCAGGTCCTTTCCGGGCACGGTTGCTTCGGGAAGAACCTGCAGTCGATCGCTAGGATGGACTTGAGTCCCGCTTGCCACCACTGCGACTGCAGTGAGATCTTGGCCTAGCACACGCTGGCGGCTTACTTCGCCTGGGCGTCGCAGCGTCGTGCCTTCACTGCAGTCATAAGAAGAGATCGCTCGCTACCGGCCGTCATATGCTCAATGGTCGCAACCTTCTGCAAAGACGTCATTTCGCAGGAGGAGGCGGCGGAGAGTTCGCCGCTGGCAAATCGGGTGGCGGAGGCGCGCTTGCCAGCGCCTCATGCCGCCCTGAGTGTGGCCACTGATGGTTGGGACGAGTTTTCCCCTCTATCTACTTAAGTGGCCAGCCGCGAGGGGGCAACGTACGCGTGTGCCGTACGTCTCCTAATAAGAAAGTTTATCAAGAAACGGTGCCCGCGTCAGAGCGGGCAGGCGTTGGAAGGGGTACGGATGGTTTAATAACAGCAGTTCCTGGATCCCTCCCATCTCAAGCGTAGAGTGGCATGGCGTGTGGTTTTAGTTGGTCCGATTCCGACACACCACCCCGCAGCAAACCCCGGTGTAGTAAACACGGCACGTGGAGGTTTCCACACGTAAAAAATAGGGTTTGCACTAGGTTTTTCTTTTCTTTACAGCGCTGCTGTCCTACATAATTTTCTCCTTTATTGAGCTCTTACGACACCCACGAGATGAATAGAGGTGACACTTCTATTCATCTACGCATTTACGCGCTCGTATTGCTCTCGTCCTACACGCGTATTACGATACGCTTACGATACGACGCCGCGCCGTGTGCGAAGGGCCTTAATCTACCAACATACGAACTGACAATTATTGTATTGTATTGATTTTGACGATTATTATATTAATTTAGATTGTAGAACCTTCAAATTCAACGCACGTTAAAACATGTTTAGGTAATTACCCTTATTTTATTATTCTTACCCCCTTCGCACACGACATGGAATCGTAGTCGTGTCGTAAGCGTATCGTTATAACGCAATGCGTATGAGACCTGCAATATTCCACAAACGGATCGTGGAGTAGACGTATCGTTTTGTAAGATCTCAGTTGAAATCACGAATTCTATTCCAAACTGAAGACTGTAACGACGCCGCGGGTAACCAGCAAATAATAGTTCCAGATTATAAAGCAATTCTCCACGTTGATAGAACTTCATTATCAATCCAGCTTCGCGATTATATGGAAAATATTTTTTATAAACCCAGCAATTCTCTTTCGTGTGTATTTTTCAATAAAATAATATATTACATTGTTCACTCACTTGTCCAGATTATTTTTGACTTTATCCGTTACATCTTTCCTTGATTATATTATATCTACATATTTACTTAAAGAATAATTATATAGACTAGAAAGTTTCAGCGAGTTTCCAAAAATAATTACATTTTTAGTCACACTGAAAATAAAAGTCGTAAAAGTAAAAAAAAAACAGTTAAATTTGAAAGAAATTAATGAACAGTAAATTTATTAAGCTTGCTTTTTTATGCCAGTCTGTCGCTGTGCATGTACGCTACGTCTATCGTAATGACAATAAATATCTCCTACGATTTCTTGCAGCTCCGCTTCGTGTGCAAATTTGTTTGAACATGTACGCATTTACGCGCTCGTATTGCTCTCGTCCTACACGCGTATTACGATACGCTTACGATACGACGCCGCGCCGTGTGCGAAGGGCCTTAATCTACCAACATACGAACTGACAATTATTGTATTGTATTGATTTTGACGATTATTATATTAATTTAGATTGTAGAACCTTCAAATTCAACGCACGTTAAAACATGTTTAGGTAATTACCCTTATTTTATTATCTATAGGTATCAGCGTTTCAGCATAAATATTGAGATAATACCGAGGGTCCTTGCGACTTATACGGCGACTATTCATTATAAAATATTTTGCAAACTTCTCACTAAAGTAGGTGACAACTGGTCGCTCGGTAATCATGTAGGATATCTAGAACAAGAGATAAATAAATACATTAAAATCTCTAAATATACACACATATAAGTTTTGAGAATCTTAAGTAACGAACGAACTGAATTCTGACACTAAGATTAGGTAGGTGGTCATACTTAGTGGACCTTTTTTTATCGGAATACTTCTCGCAACATTCCCTCGGTTGTGGAGACCGGTCCACCCACTTAACCCAACGACGGCCTACCTCAGCAGCTGGGAGCAGCTCCAAGAACGTTTCGCCAGCTTCTGGGGTCCTCTCTGTTATACCTCATGAGGTACATCCCAAGATGACTGTAGTCACTGCATCGAAGTGTAACGTATCTCAGGTGGTTAACAGCGCTCACATCGTCCCAAAATGTGACCGCGGGAAACTAACAGCGATTAGGGAGCTAGCGATCTATACCACGTCCCCTTCCGCAGCCTCCTTCGATCGAGATCAGACCATAACGTCCTCACAGAAGGAGATCGCGGCTGCCCATCTCTTGCTACTACTACAGGAAATAATAGTTAATATTTTTCAATTCGAATATAAATAAAACAACTTACGGTACTGCACCGATCAAAGTTATTTAACAAATACCAGACCACTATCATCATTATTAATTTAATATACATGTCTATGCTATTGAGGTATCCATGTATAAATAATATTATTCTCTAGTACATTTGTATCATGCATCATGAAGGTATATCAAATGGTATCATTAATAAATAATTTCAAACATCGAAAAAATTAAATTGCAATATATTATAGTAATGAAGCCGGTTCTTTTGTAAGCTTAAATGGTATGTCGGAAATCATTATTTTTTATAAATATTCATTAAAATACGTGTCGCTTGTATTACTTTTTTAATAGTTCTCTGAAATATTGTGACCATAAACAGTCCCCTGATTTTTTTAAAAGACATCTCCCGCACTACGAATAAATTCTGTGTCGCGGGGGACTTTACAAACATACATGAAACGGACACAAAGAACACCCAAACTCAGAACAACAATTTATAGATCACACAAAGTATTGTCCCATGTGGAATTCGAACCCGAACCGTGCAGACGATTGAAGTCATTCTCTGTTAAGTGCGATCCAACTTAACTATTACTGCTCCCCTTCTAACTTAACTGTTTTGACCCGAACCGGAGATGATAACAGAATCCCAAATGCACCCGAACATGACCTTAACGTTGTAGACGGAGCGGTTCAAAGTTTATTTGAGGTTAATTGGGCCTAGAAAACTGGACTTTATTTGAAACTTAAGTACAAGACTGCCTCGTTGGTCTCGCGGTTGGGGTGTGCGACTGCTGATCATGAGGTCTCGGGTTCGATTCCTGGGTCAGACCAAATGTTTGTATGATCTACAAATATTTGTTTCGGAGTTTGGGTGTTTTCTATGTATAATATGTATGTATTTACAAAAAAAAGTATATAGTATATATATGTATTTGTATCAGTTGTCTAGTACCCATAACACAAGTTCTGCTTAGCTTGGGACTAGATGGCGTTGTGTGTTAGATGTCCGAAATTTATAATTTATAATTTTATTTCCCTTTCATCGTTCTGCAATGTTATGCATGAATAAGTTTAGTTTAAATAACTAAAAAATATGACATAGCCCACAGGATAAGCAAGCTGAAGTGGCAGTGGGCTGGTCATATTTGCCGTAGAACCGACAACCGTTGGGGTAAATGGGTTCTTGAGTGGAGGCCGCGTCTCGGCAAATGCAGCGTAGGACGTCCACGGGCCAGGTTGTGAGTGAGAGTGAGGATTTGCGCAAGACGGCTGGCAGAAGCTGGATGCGAGTAGCCGAGGATCGAACTAAGTGGCGTGCAATTGGAGAGGCCTATGTCCAGCTGTGGACTGCGATAGGCTGATGATGACCTAAAAAACTAAATACAGATAAAGCTAAAAAAAGAGTGTAAAAACCTTACTATGATTTAAATAAACATTATACAGGATACCATAGACATTATTTAATTATTCTGATCTCTGCATTGTCTATGTGTATTTCGTCTATGCATATTTAAAGATTTAAAAATTTAACATTTTGCGTGATGCTTGACAGTTCGGACCTTCTTTCAGCCATACAATTTTGCACACAAAAATCACGGACCAGACATACACACCTTTTTAATGTGCCTTTTCATCGCACGAATTATGGCAAAAGTGCTGTTATGACACGACTACTTCGTACCTACAATGACAAGTTCGAGGGTATTGACATATTTCACCTGTCCAAGAAATCCTTTCGCGATGGAATCGTAAGAGTACTCACCAGTGATTAATGATTTGTTGAATTTTCTTTGTATATTTTAATTCGTATTTTGGTAGTTGCTACTTTGTTTTATACTTTTTCTCTTGTTTTATTTGGTTTGTAGTTAACAAACCAAATGAATGTCGTAAATCGTATGTTTTTAATTACATAATGATGTCTGGTTCCTGTATACATGTCGTGAAACTCTCTAATAGGCTTTAGAATCATTATAACATGTAAATATGTCATGATTATTGTAAAAAAAGCTGTTGAGTTTCCTATTAATAAATAAATAAAGTAGGTGTGTATGATTCGATACTGAAATCTTCCCTTTTATGTTCCTGCTGTCACAAGCATCGTTTCATTTTAAACCTGTAAGTCAAATGCACTAATTTGTTTAAGAAAATACTAATTTCAAAAGTTGGCGTGTTCATTTATAAGGTTCCGTACCCAAAAGGTAAAAGGAAGGAGTCTTAGGAATAGGGGTCGAAGCTAGTCCAAAACAATATCCTAAGTTACTTCTTATATAGCTATCAGCCAGTGGAAATCTCGTCAAAATCGTTCCAGCCGTTCCAGAGCCGAAACAAACAGACAGACAAAAACTAAATAAAACGATATTTTGGTATATGTACTTTGTAGTGTATACATACTATTTTACATATTAAGTAAAAAGTGATTATTTTAATTTTACAAACAGAGCCTCCAATTTTATTTATTTGTATATAATCGTACCATCAAAGTAGGTATATTTAAAGATTTTGATGTCGATAGTGTATCATAACAATCAATGAATTTAAACTTCAATACAACGTTTCATTGTAGGTACGTCAGATTTTTGAAGTAAAATTTTTTTAGGCGCGTTGAATATTTTTTGGGTGTATATAAGCGTGAAGCGTGAAACTCGCGTTATCGTCACTGCACGTGTCCGATGAGCTATATATATACTATGCATTATTTTAAAGCAGACATTTTAATTGTGTATCAAACAATATAAAAAAAAATACCTGGACAGCGCAGTGGTAGCGTAAGCGACGCGAGTCTTACTTTGTCAAATTTTTAAGCTATTGCATAGCTTTTATCGCGGGCTTTGAGCGCGGCAACCGAATCTAGAAATCCCGTAACGAAAAAAACTTAACACCCGAAGCAAGAGACGAGCTGCTTCGAACGACGAATCAACGAATCTGTCTGTCTTCGTGAGAGACTGAGACAGACAGACAAAACCGTCTGGGTTTGAGAAAGTATATAGGTATATAGGTATCTATCTATCTATATATATTTATAATGCCACACTCACCGCATGTGCACCCCTTAAGTATACATGTCATGTTCAAAAAAAAAAAAACTGCATAAATAAAAACCGGTCAGCGCCATCTGTTCAGCGATTTCGCAACTACGAGGTACACTAACGCCCTCCATTATTTAAATACTTTTTGAACAGTAATAAATGAGAAACTGGCAAAATCAAAAAAAATAATTGCATAAGTTGATAAAAAATGCTATGCAATAGCTTTACCGCGGCAGTCCCGAGTGCCACACGTATTTTTATAGTCATCAGCCTATCGTGGTCCACTGCTGGACATTGCCCCTCCTAATGCACGTCACTTTCATCGATGTTTGACTTCAATTTGTCATTATATATGTCATAACTGCTCTGTTTTAACTAAAAACCTGTCAGTTCAACATAAGCCGTTCTTGTGAGGTTGTTAATAGTTTCTTAATAAATAAAATGTAGGCACAGACTAGGCAAGAGAAGAAAAACTTCCTATACCAATTCGTCTGGTTAGTAGTAGTGGTTTACAGTTACCTCTTATGACTCTAATATGGCTTAGTAATTATATTTTTAAATGAAATCCCGACTAAATATAAATATTAAAACAACCTTATAATTTAAATAATGTATACGGTACCCGGTTTATAAATTTAAGAGCATATAAAATACTTGGTCCGAATAAATGAGCGCCAACAGCTGTAAAAATTAAACGCCTCAATTTTTACTCTAATTAAACAGAGGTGCTCAACACTTCTGCACTTTACTCGTTCAAACAACCTAGTACTTAAAAAATAACCTTATATATTTAGAATAGGGGTGAAAATCTATTGCACCTTTTCAAAATAGGCCACGAGTCGAGATCTCTTGGTCGGTTCAAGGGGAGCTAACGCCGAGGGTTCGAAGAGTTCTTTATAAATGCAACGTATGGGGTTTTGTTGGAGACAGTGTTCAAGTAGCTTTAAGATCTCTTGAAGTGCCGATGAGCATCGCTATAAAGGCAATTTTTTTATCTAAATTATATACAAAACGGTTTTAATGCCATTGTTTACATATTTGAAGGACATACAATAATATTCAAGTATGATTTTTTTAGTATCTTTATGTAGTTTTGAATTAAAAATGTTATTAAAACGATATAACGATAAAATAATTGTTATAATAATAACTATTACTTGACAGAAATTGTCTGACGGTCGAATGGCAAACTTAAATAGGATTTCTCATTTCTTTCCATTAACAATAAGTAGGTCTTTAAATAACTATTACATTTAAATTATGTGTTGTTTTTTTAAATTTTAGTTTACTGTCTTGTATACATGTTACTTTTAGGTATTCTTAATTTTACATCAAAATGTGTACGCTGTTCTATTTATAGGTATAAATACAATTATATAGGATATCAGAAAGAAACACAAATTTATTCAGATCCACTTATTGTAATACCTCAAATTTATTTACTATACACACAAGTTCCTAAAACCAATTTGTTACTTGTTACGCAGAGTTTAATAAATCAACAGAAAATTCACATTTCTTTTGTTACCACACAAATAAGCTCTGAGAAACAAGAAAATTCAGCTCATCATTTCCTTTGTGTTCACATTTACATTTAAAAAGAACAGGTATTATTTACCACTGAACCGCAAAGCGTCATTTTCAATAAAATATATATAAAAAAATTGTAACAATGAATTTTTGAAATAATTTCACTCAAAAATATGACAAAACAGAAACTGAATTGAAACTTTTATGCGGTTTATTTCTTCCGCTTTTAAATAATTATAAATAATACATAATGACAACAGAAAGAGGTTTTACACTTCTGATCGGCTATTTGTTTAAAATAAGTTTCGGTTGTCGTTCGGTTCGTGATGTAGTTTGTTCGGAATGTAGTATAAAGTATTTTATACAAATAAATAAATAATAAAATACATTAGAAAAATAAATGAATTATAATAATTACAAATTTTAACAAAAAAAACCGACTTCAATCTGGACCAAATTTAAATGGGACCATTCGGGAAGTACCAGCTTTCAACTAAAAAAAGAATCATCAAAATCGGTTCACCCAGTCCAAAGTTATGAGGTAACAAATGAAATAATAAAAAAAAATACAGTCGAATTGAGAACCTCCTCCTTTTTGAAGTCGGTTGATAATTAAGTTTACATTGTCAGGCAAGTATTTGGGTATGTACCACCAGGGGTCTCTTACTGTGAAGCTACAATGTTCCAGAAAGAAACCGTTGAACGGGATTGGGATAGGGCTGATTTCAAGCTTAGAGGTTGTTGGCGGCGATACCAGCGTCGAGGGTACTGTAAGTTGCCAGAGAATGGAGACCTCTGCTCCTCTGGTGGCAGATTAATAGCTGCGGTCGGCGGTAGAATGGCAGGGAGCCTTTGTGTCCTGAAATAACAAGGTTCAGGTCCTCCTCAGAGCAGGACGCCTGAGGCCGGCCGTCTGGGTGGTATTTAGTGGAAACATACTCTTGTCTTCTGACTTTTTGAGGAGCCGGATATCTGAAGGGATTTTTCAATCCCTCAACAACAAAAAAATATTAATAATCACCAAATAGCACTAGCTCTTGTCACAGACTGATTGATCGACTTACACACGTATTTTCATGGGCACACTGAGTGCACTTGTGTTAGCGCACATACTTGTGCACTATTACCTTTTCCGTAGGTGGCTAGTCTCTGTTGTGATTCGCCGCCGCGCCGTGGCTAAAATCAGGTAGGAGACCATCATCATTACACCCTTAAGTACATGGGTATTTCTCAGGTAACTCATTATTCAGTTGACTTCGGTGGCTAATTTTTTTTTTCTAAATTTTAATGTATTAGTAAGAAATTCAAATACTATATTTGGAAAATATCTGTACTGGAGGCACTCTTATTGGATGAACGGTTACGAAGAAATTTTTTTTTTTTTAAATGGCGTCAACCGAAATCAACTTTATTTTCACCGAAATCAAAAATGTTAAATATGTTTTTAATTATTTACATGGTAGTTCTATATTTAAAAAAAATGTATTTTATTACAATTTCAGGTAAGCAAAACTAATACTGTTAAGGGACTTCTGATATATATTACAATAAAACAATTATTTGATTAATTACACGTTGTTTATTACGTTACATAAACTTACTACAATCAACTTTGGCATGAAGCTTAAAAAATTTAAGTGTATAGTTCCTACTTCTTCATTTCTTAAATCAAAAAGGTGGGGCCTTTACATTTCTCTGTAATTCATACAAGATGTATGAATAACATAAATATTCATGCGGTATTTAAGTCTACGTATAATAACTTTGCTATCTGGCTTTTTATTAGTCTCTAGAGCCGGTCTAGCAGTCCAATGTCTATAACGACCTCATGGATGAAAGGCAATAACGATGGGACCAATCATCTAAGGGGCGCTACCTTTACCAGTTCTTTCCATCTATTCGCGAACGGTTGTTGAGTCATTTTGTCTACCTCTTTATTAAATAGGGAACTGGACTTTTTTTATTTCCAACTCCTCGGGTTTTCTTCTGATTAGTTTCATTGCGGGTTCCAAGACAGTTTATTTTCCCTGGGACTTGCCGAGTGTCATAATTCGGTGTGTTCGTGGGTCACTGCTGTTAATCCTGGTGTACAGGATTTACAGCGGTGGGTGTGAGGGCGGGATTAGTCCCATTAGCCTTTAGAGTCAAAGGCAACTCCAGTCTGTGAGTTTGAAGCAAAACTGGCATCACTAGATGGACACAATGGTACTGACAATTCTCGATAAGTCCTAATACGTTGTGTTAAAGAACATGAAATGATTGACTGACTCTATAGTAATAAATCACTGAAGGAACTTGATTGAGTGGTAAGCCGAGTCCTTACTATCGGTGGCATTAATTGGCGTTGTTATAAAAGTTTCAGTTGCGATTGTGAAGTAATCAAAGGATCATCATTTGTATCGACTACTTCTGGTATGACTATTAAATCTTCTTCAAGGCATTTCAACTCTCTGAGCCTTTTTCCGATTATGTTTGTCCGAAGATATTGTACTCCTCTCTCTATGTATGCGTTGTAAACGACGAATTAATTCACTAACAGGCTTTCCTTCATTCTTCCTTTCATAATAACGCTTCCTGTCTTTTTCCTTGTGTATTGCGTAAAGTTCTGGATGGCTCTTGATTCGGGCTTTCCGACGTCTTAGCCAATCCTTTCTTAGCCAAGTAAACTTGCTTATAATCTGACATAATGACAATACTAGAACAAGATAAATATTTTATGATTTACGGTCTTAAAAGTTAGTAGAAGGTCGACACATTGCCACGGAAAACACCGAATTCAATACCACTGAAATCAAAATATTAAGGTATTTTGTAAATAACTTAAAAAATAATTTAAAATGCTAATATTTACATTTTCTACTAAAATCTATTACATGTAATTTACACTATTTTTATATTATAAATATGATAGTTACATGATATACATGAAAAAAAGGGTTCACCGAAATCAAATTTTTAGTATACCAAGCCAGCGAAAACAGCTACTTACCTCTATAAAAAGGTGACCTTAAGACGTACAGCCATGGTTTCTTCGTTGCTGTCGCGACACAACTGATGCTTCAGCTAACGCCAATAACTATCCTCACAGACAGTTTAGTTTAAGAAATATGAGAAGATTGGTGCGCGCCACTGATATCAACTCAAAACGTCGGACGTGTATACAATCTGTTGTATCTTCTCTATTGTGGCCTATCATTATTGAATAATAATATAAAATGAACAAATAACTATTTGGTCATTTGTGAACACATGCAAAATAGCGTAATTTGTTAGAGGAAAAAAATAAAAAAAATATTTCCGCTGCAACGTAGGGTTCGGACGCGCCACCGAGGTCAATATTTTAGTAAGTTTTAATTTTTTTTACTTACTTCTACTTAATTTATCTAAAAAAGGACATAGGGCCCCCCTATTATTTTTTAATTTTCTATTACATGTAAAAAAATTGAAATAGTAAGTATAATCATCATCAATTCAAAGAGATTTCGATCTGGACACGTTTTTTCAAGCGTTCGGAGAATGACCCACATGTATAAAAATTAGTGTCCGACCGAAACTGGTTTTACGACCGAAACCGAAACTGAAACCGAATTTCGGCAACGGTCTCAGTTTCGGCCGAAACCGAAACCGAAACTTGCTTATAAGGATCATGTTTTCAGAGAAAAATAAAGAAAATGTATTATAATCAGTCAGTTTTAATTTTATTTCTTTAAATCACATAATCAATCACACAATATAATTTATTGCACTGTTTGCACTTGGCTTTAGATGAATCAGACGAACTTTTCTCGAAAAATTGCCAAATGCTGTTTTTAACGACATTGTTCTTTCATAATAGATGATTCAATACTACAACAAAAGAAAAGTTCTCTATTAGGTTTAATCAGTAGGTACTCAATGTATTTTAAATTACTTATTTATATTCGTGAACTATTATGGATAAGGTTTTAAATTGAAAAACAGAAATAAAATAAGTATGTGTTAATTTTATACAGATAACCAGGTGGGTATCTACTCGTTTAATTATAAGTGTTAATTTGTAAAAAATTCTAATATTATATTGGTACCTACTTAATAATTATTAAATTGAACGCGAAATTCTAAATCCTTGATATTATCACCACAAATGCACTAGAGTAAATATCATGTACCTAACTAATGTTTGTTTACATATAGCATTAGCGAAAAAGTTAAATTAACCACAAAATGTTTAGATTTTTATTTCTTTATGGTAAACTTGATTCTATTATAATCTAGGTACTCTTTTGTTATATTAAATTACTTTTCGAGGTACTCTTCTATTATATCACATGATAAAACTTATCGAATTCAAAACATATCACACGAAAACGCACAACATACAAAATGCATTGCAAACAAACAGGTTACGACATGATTACGCACGTAGACGCGGCCAAATATCATCGTCGCTTGGATGTCATTTACCGCGCCGAACACACCCGAGCACAGCGCGAAAACTCTCGAATGCAGGTTCGGTTTCGGTCGTAGTTTCGGCAGCTTTGCTGCCGAAACCGAAACATAACCGAAACTCGTTTTTATGCCGATACTCGACCGAAACCGAAACCGAACATTCGGTCGGACACTAATAAAAATACATACTTATTGTGTTAAATACATAAATAAATATACCAAAATAATACATTACTCTTGTAATAAATCTGCTAGGATTATACGTAATGTGATCTCTGACTTTTGTCGTGAACGAAAAGTGTTTCTTATCAAACAAAGAAAGCGTTCCCGCTTACAATACGACACATATCAATCGCTCAAGAATTCAAGAAGAAATACTGACTCGTTTACTGACAAATACTCGACGATATGTCAGAAGTGTATTGATGATACTGAGCCTGTTTGACAGCCGTCTCCAAAAAATGCGTTGAAGAGCGTTATTATTGCTTTTTCCGGACATAAGTTGTGTGTAAACGATGTGTTTTGTTAAGAGCGTTAAGGTGCTCCCACACAGCAGTTATATAATGAGAATGTTGGATAACATTTGTTGGATAACATTTTTTTAACAAGTTGTAACAAAAGTTATAAAATGTAACAAATGTTATCGTGTTACACAATGTTTTAAAACATTGTGTAACATGATAACATTTTATAACACATTTGTTGCAAGCAAACTTGTTGTATAACATCGTATACCATTCTGTACAATCAGTTTGAGTCTGCTTTTCGAGGAAGCTGGTAGTGGCTCAATGGAGGAAGTGCTAATTGGTTTGGCTCTTATATTTTGTTTAAAAAAAAAGGAAAAGGCGCTCTTTCACGCCCGAAAAAACAAAGGTTATCCAACAAATGTTTGAGGTGCTCCCACACAGCAGTTATATAATGTTAGATAACATTTTTTAACAAGTTGTAACAAAAGTTATAAAATGTTACTGATGTTATACAACATCATGTAACATGTTGTAACAAATGTTATAAAATGTCATCGTGTTACACAATGTTTTTTAACGTTATATAACTGCTGTGTGGGAGCACCTTTACGATTAAAGTTATATATGCTGTAGTTCTATTAACATTTTGTTTTATCTGTAAATCCGGTCTTCGTAGCGCTAATATTTAGAACAAAGAAAATACGTGGGTTATTACTTTTGGACGGGCAAATCTGATGTCAAGATAAGTAATGGTGTAATGAGTAACATACATTTTCTCTGTATCTACTCGTAGATGCAATCTATGTATAAATAAATAAATATTTCGGCCATTTAACACACAACACTATCTAGTCCAAAGCTAAGCAGAGCTTATGTTATGGGTACTGGACAAGGCAACTGAAATAAATACATATCTAAATTTTTTTTTGTACATACATACATATTATATACCGACCTAGGAATCGAACCCGAGACCTCAAGCACAGTATCCTCATACGCAACCACGGCGCCACCGAGGCAGACATAATTATCTATTCATCATTATCATCATGTGACTTATTTTTATTTTCTTATCTATTATTTATAATTAATCACTTAGTTTTACAATTCTCTGTTATTTCTATTTCAATACAGATTTAAAATGACTAGACAATTCGTTCATCATCTGTCGAAAGACGTATATGCTGTTGACAGGCCTCCCCTAAGGCTCTCCACAACAACCTGCCCTGTGTTACTCGCATCCAACGGTTTGTCGCGACCTTCACCAGGTTGTCGGACCACCTTCTAGAGGGCTACTCACGCTCTGTCTTCCAGTACGTGGTCGCCACTCAAGCACTTTTTGGTCCCATCGAACGTCTTGTCTGCGAGCAATGTAGTGCAAGTTGCCCACTGCTACTTAAGTCTGGCAATTCTCCAGGCAATCTCAGTAACCTTGGTCTGCTTATCTCTTCTTTCCTGATTTGATTACACAGAGGAAGTTTTCTTTCTTTTCTTTTATTTAAAAAGACAACTCCCGCATTAAGAATATTCATCCTGTTACTTTACAAACATTTTTTTTATTTATTATTTATTATTACTTTACAAACATACATGAAGCGGTCACAAGGAACACCCATACTGAGAACAACAATTTAGTCCCATGTGAGATTTAAACCCCCACGCTTGACACAGTGGAGAGCGGCGTGGCGATCACTAGGCTAACCGTGTAGTAACAACCGTGTAATTTCTTATTTATTTTAGAAATGCATTTGTATATTTATCAACAGCCTGGTTCCCATAGCACAGGTTCTACCTGGATTAGCATCAGAAGGCAATGTGTGAGATGTGTGAGATTATTATTATTATTTTACATCACTTGTGGAATATGTCACTTTGCGTAAAGTACACCTCACAATCAATATGCCACCGCACCATTATGTGGAATATATCTACGTGTATTTACCGCAAACCTAATTTCGCTGACATGAGTCAATTTTGTTATATAGGTAATGTAATATTGTCCCCTTGATATAGTGATGACTGATTGTAATTTCTATGTCAGAGATTGTGGAATTTGAATCGCTTTGAATATTGTGTTGTATTTCAATTGACATACTGGTCAATACAACCATACAACTTAACATTACATCACATCCTTTAAGGTCTGCTTCATACTGGTTTGTGCCCGTTGCTTCACTTGTGTTAACAATTTTCAGGGCAACAAATGTAGCGTATGCATGTATGAGTTTAAATATAGAATAGAGTTCTGGAGGAACAGGTCGGGTCCCTCTAAAACAAAAGGATGATCTACCGACCAGCCCAGACCATCATCCGGCCCAACGGCAATGGGATGTTGTATAATGCTAATCGAAATAAAATGATATTTGAAATGAAATGATATTTATTTGTAAGTAAATCTTTTCAGATATTTTTACACGTCGGACTGTACAGCTAGAAGAAACCGGCATTTCCTACGACTCACTCTGGGAAGAAATGCCGAAACAAACCACAGAGATGTCCTTTTTGTTTAGTCCGAGAACATTGATTATAAAACAAACAAAAAAAATCTATGCGAGTACAGTATAGGATCTGGGTTGGCCTTTTGAAGAAAGGACCATAGTTTTGAGTCGGCCTGTCCATACAGACGGGATACGAGCTCCAGCCATCGTGTTACGACCCGAAGCGTGACACTACCGCCAGCAGGACATTTGGGTAGGCCGGGGAAACACTCAAAACCACCAGAAAGATACTAAATATGAACTTATATTACAAGCCTAGACTATACTCGGCGCGAGAACGTCTATATCGCGATACATAATGAGTAGTTACCCCAAAGTTCGTTACTCTGTATTTAGTATATGTTTGGTAGATGGCGCTGTAGTATATTTTTTGCCATATGTGGAAGTCGCCACAAAGTGACTAATTCTACGCTGTAATCTGTGTCCGTGTCAAATTTTGGCCAATTTCTTTCAGCCGTTCTGGCATAATTGAATCATAAACTTAAAGCAGAACTTTGAAGTTTATAAAATAGTTTAAAGAGTTTACTTATAAAGTAAAAAGTCTGTTGCCATCTGTTGGATTTCGAACGTCATTGTACTGGCAACATTTTGACTGTCGCTGGTTCGTGTTGACGTTTGACGTTTGAGGTTAATGTTCGAAGAGAATCGAAATGAACTCGTGTTGAAAATGGCCGGTGCCGTAATGGAATATGATTGTTAATGTTGTGTATTGAGCCTCCGCGTGATAGTGATGACACTTTGGGTTTGTTAGGCTAAAATACTTATAATAGTTGAGAAGCGTGTGTTGAAACGGGCCGACGTTTTATGTGTTATTGTGAAAATCAATTGATAGTAAGCTAATTGTATTGTCCATCAACCCGCGGTCTCTTTAGTAATAAACCGTATTGTGTTAGGTCGTGGATTCGCGAGTTTTTGTGGGCTGTTCCGCGTAAGCCGATACGAGAGTATTGTAGCTCGAATACCATAGGAAGTTGTACAGCATTTTAGGAGCTGTAAGTGTAAACGTACCAGGACAGACCAGGCGGTGGGGTACCCCATCAACGGCGCCGAAAACAGGACGACACACAACTCCTGTAAGTACTTTAATTATTTTAGATTGTGATAGAACACGGTGACACTGCCGTGGTTCATTGCTCCTTCCAGGGGACATTGTTATAGCGATTGAATACCTTATTCTATGGGCCGTAAGATATATCAAGTATCACAAAGTGATCGCTGCCCCTTAAGGGAGAAATGAACACCATCGATGATGATAATGATAATGATTATTCGGTTCATCATCATCAACAACCCATAATGTCCTACTGCACGGCTAGGCCGGCCCGTACGTGCTTAAATCAGCGTGGCTCTATTATTGTGATCTATGTATATAAGGGACTAGCTTTTGCACGCGGCTTCGCTCACGCAGACTTTCATCCCCTGATTTATCCCCTTAGGGGTGAAATTTCAAAATTGCTTTATTAGTGTTCACTTACGTTATATAAAGAACCTACATGCAAAATTACAGGATTCTAGGTTCAGCGGCTTGGGCTGTGCGTTGATCTCTGGGTATGTCAGTCACCTTCTTTTTTATATATATAGATTTGCCACCTACATAAACTTTTTGGAAACAAATGCACTTCAAAACCAATTATAAGAAATTCGTTGATCCAAAAATGTTTTTAAGGAAAACCCTCTTATAACGCAAAACCTTTCATGTACTTGAGAAAACTATTCCTATTTAGGCTTTGATCCCTTGTTAACAGTCAAACTGTTTCTCGAGACGAACAAATTATTTCAAGTTTTTACCCAACTAGGCAAAAGAAAAAGGAGGTATTACATCAAAGAGCTCCCTTCATCCTTTATTGTACACACTTTTGTTAAAGACCTCATTACGAAGACTCGTAAGAGTTTTATTTAAGTGATCTTAAGTAAGTCTTTATAATTGAGCTCACATGAGCGGAAAATAAATGCTTGTTAGACCGAAGATCATCGAGTCTACTATTACTTCTAAATTGATGTCAATGAACATTATGTACTGGACCATAGATCTTTTTAATGATAGACTTTTAACGTTAATTAACGTAACAGCTTTTTATGTTAATACTTAAAAAGGAGTAATTAATTATGATTTAATTTTAAAAATTAAATGATCAAAACTTTATACAAGTTTATTTTTAACCGACTTCCAAAAGGAGGAGGTTCTCAATTTCATCGTTTTTTTAAATGTATGATACAGTGATTACTCCGTCAATTGTTCAATTGTGGACCGATTTCGAAAATTCTTTTAGTATTCGAAAGGGTATGTTCCTCATGTGGTCCCATTGCCACCATATCAGGATCTGATGATAGGATCCCAAGGAAATCGAAGGAAACCCTCAAATTTGTTAGGCATGTACTATGTTTTTCATATATTTTCTAAAGCTATTGCAGTATTTACATTTGGTAGTCATCAGTTCATGATGATGGAAGATAAAACTTCTTAACGGTTAGGAGTTGGAAGATAAATCTTTAAATATCATGTGTATGTATACTATCTTTAGTCGTATTCTTTCTAGTTATTTAGGTGAAATGATGATGAGAGACTTGAGAAAGACTAAAAAGCGAAAAATAAAAAAAAACGACTTCAAAAAGTAAAAAGTATAAAATAACTTAATTTGTATGTGCTACCTATTCATAGGTTTGAAGTAGGTGCCAAGCCAAAATGTAATAGTTGGTAAAGCACTTGCCGCGCGTGACCTTGAGCGGGATAGCTGCTCTTCGCGTAGAACAAAACAACCGTCGTCGGTGACGTCGTTGACGTTCGTCTTGAAATATAGCGAGTGTGGTACCAACTATTACATTTGGCTTGGCACTGACTTCAAACCTATGAATAGGTAGCACATACAAATTAAGTTGTTTTATACCTTTTAGTTTTTGAAGACGTTTTTTTTAAACGAAGTTTTTTTTTAGACATACAGTAAAGTCTTGAGCTTAGTAAAAGTATCAATTTATTTATTTCACAATTCATTAAAATAAGGACAATAATGTATCTATAAGGTAATAATAATAATGTAAGATATTAATTTAGATGTTGACAATTATATATTTCTATTACGATGAAGTCTAGATACACACATATAGATGCATTGAGATCTTTCTATCATACGTATCCATTTACCACGATCCTATCATACAGAACGGACCTTTAACCACATTCTAAAATAAGCTCCTAAGAGATCTCTCTACAAATGTCCAGTCACGAAGGGCACGATGTGAAATGGGATATCGTTTGGATTGCACTGCTCAAACAATCCAAATTAACCGCAAATCCTCACGTGGACATATTATGCTCCTTGCTCCGGCTGACCTGGATCCAAATGTTATTTAGGAACTCTCAGATCGGCCACGGTAATTGTCAAAGTGGTCGCGTTATGGGCTTCTAAAATATAGTTACACCAACACTTAATAACTGCCATCGAAACAATAAAAAGAAGAATTCAATTCTGCTGATCTGATTATTATATGATGAGTTTTATTCGTCTCGTATCTCGTAAAGAAACGAGAAAATACGTCTACCATACAGGATCTATTCCTAGCGCTTGTTGTCTTTAAAAAAACGCAGAACAAACTGAAAATCTACTCAAAATTATTTATTTACATGTCGGAAAACGAGTATTTTCGGTGCACAAAACCAAGTAGGTACAAACAAATAATCTTCATTATTAAGTAGGTACCTTAAAATGGAACAACGAGCCGTAAGGTAGTTCCTAGACTTGTTGTCCGCGCGGTGGCCGATCGGTAAGTGAGCTTCGCCCGGCCCGTACGAACACTTATCTAGACTCCATCGAAGCAATAACGTTTCATCGCTTGCGTCTCGTAGTCAAATCAGCTCCCTTAAAACATAAAAGACACAATACATTTCATACCATATATAAAAGTTATAAGTGCAAAACAAACAACACTCAAAAGAGGACCTTAAAACCTTTGAGTACAGTTTCTTTAACATAATCTACAAATGGATTTTTGAGTGTTTAAAGAGATAATGGTATTGCTTTCGAGGAAAGACGAATATATTTTCAAGATCACTACGTTTTGAATATTATGTTTTTTTGTACAGTATGTTACTTACATTTTCTGTGTTACGAGGCTATTAAGCATATTTTATTATTTTTACGAAATCTTAAAAATAATAAATAAATAAAGTATTTAGGACATCTAACACACAACGCCATCTAGTCCAAAACTAAGCAGAGTAGTACCTTTGTAAGGTAGTAGAGCCACGCTGATTTCAGCACGAACGGGCCGGCTCGACCGGGGCGGTACTACCCTCGCACAGAAAATCAGCGTAAAATGTCAGCATTCGTGCTGTCGTGTTTCGTTGGTGAGTGCGAGACCGGAGGCCCAATTAGTCTAGTCAACAAGTTCCATACTTGATGACTAGACTAAAAGATGCACAAGCATCACTAGGCCGCCATAGTGTGGGTCACCATGCTGCATTGTTGCATTCGCAATGAGTATGGTGGCCACCACTCGTGGATTCTGCTTATGCTTTCCATCAGGCAGAGTAGAGTCATTTTGGCGGCCCAAACATAAAAAAAAAAAAAAAAAAAAAGCTTGTATTATGGATACTAGACAACTGATATAAATACATAGATATAGACTTTTTTGTAAAAACATAATTATACATATTAAAGATAGAAAACACCCAAACTCCGAAACAAATATTTGCAGATCATACAAACATTTGGTCTGACCCGGGAATCAAACCAGCAGTCACTAACGCTATCGCAGGTACAAAGCTTTAGTTTTACTTATTAAAAATTTTAACAAAAACAAATACCGACTTCAATGTTGGACTCCATTTCTCTTGGATGCCATCATCAGATCTTAGTGTCCTTATCATGGTACCACCGTTGGGATATTTCCTTTCCATTAAAAAAAGGGTCATCAAAATCGGTTCATAAACGACGAAGAATCCACGAACACACAAAAAGAAACATATATACGGTCGAATTGAGAACCTCCTCCTTTTTTGAAATCGGTTAGTAAATAGATAAAAGACTTTATTCTCAAGAACTTCTTATGGTGTTATAAGTGAACAGAGATTATAACCTTCGCCCTCGGGAATCAAGGACAGATCTCTGTTCATGATCCGGCTCGAAGGACCATGAATAGAGATTTTTCCTTGATTCCCGAGGGCGAAGGTTTTAAATAATAATCTTCAACTTTGTTAATCACACTGTATTATCCAAGGACTGGTGTTGCTCACCTAACATACAAAACATATGCCTATTTATAAGGCCGCATGTAACGAAACCATACCGCCAGTCACATTTTAGGTACAACGCCATCTATCGAAGTGAATGACAACAAATTACGGTATAGTTCCGTCACCAAATCTTATTGCAATTTGGACAGTAAGATTTCTAATACATTACGGCTTTACCCAAAAAGCTTCTACGATTTTCTTAATATTTTAATGAAACATTGTTTAGATTATAGCCGACAGAACATTCGCTAGCCTAGCCACCCAACAATGGAGATTGTGTGAATAATTTATACTAAGATCGTCGACTTCAAAAGGTAGATTTTCTTTTCTAGTCATTATTTACGTGGCCGGTGCCAAAATTGGATAAAAAAAGACCTGTCTAAAAAGTAAAGGGCTCAACGTAATCTAATTTCAGGGGGACATGAAAAGTTGAGTAAAATTACATTTTTCAAAGCCAGATAGAACCTCTACTAAATCTTCTTAACTCAAGGAGGGAATTTTAAGCCTAGAGTTGACATCCCAGTTTTTTTAGATTTCGTTAGTTATATTGTATGTAACGTATCGACCTCTAAACACTTATATTTTGTAACAATTGAGGATAGGTACTACTATACTAGTACTACAAAGCTGAAGATTTTGTTTGATTGAAAGCGGTTATCTCAGAAAACAATGGCCCGACTTGTTTTTTTACAGTTTTAGATAGTCTAGTTATGAGAGCATGTTAAGACCGACGTCTTCCTGTTGTCATGAACATCTATGGCAATCCTTATTGGAAAGTCAGTGCCCTCAAATATACTGACAACTACACCTTCGAATTGAGTTCACCCTCAGGGTTGCGGAGGTCCGATGCCAGTCGCTCGGTGTAAAAACTGATATTCGGATAAAACCGAACTAGTAGCCGACCCCAAATCTTGGGAATAATTAAGGCTTGGAAGGAGAAGATAGACCAGTTATCATAATTGTACGAATAAAAAGAGCGGAGTATCAACTGTTCAAAGAGAGGCTATTGATCCAGAGGTGGTGGTTTCAATTTCCACCCATGACAAATAATTGTGAATTCAGCACGGTCATTTGTTACGTCCCTGGGTGTAATTTATCTACAAAATGTATGTATTTACAGTATTATTTATGTTCATCAGCAGTCTTGTTACCATAGCACATGCTTTGACTAATTTAGGATCAGAGAAAACGTGTGTGCAGTGTATCCAGTTACTATCGTTGTTTATACCTAACGAGTTTATTTCTTCAATTTCAAAGGTAGAAGAGCCATGCTGACTGAAGCACGAACGGGCCGGCTCGACCGGGACGGTGCTACACCCGCACAGAAGATCAAAGTAAAATGACAGTGTTGTCGTGTTTCGTTGCTGAGTGCGAGACCGGAGGCCCAATGATGCAGAAGCATCACTAGGCCACCATAGTGTGGGTGACCGTGCTGCATTGTTGCAATGTCTGCATTCCCAATGAGTATGGTGACCACCACTCTTGGATTCTAATTATGTTTTCCATCAGACAGAGTAGAGTCATTTTGGCAGGCCCATACATAACAAAAGGACAATGTTGTTCCAACCACCTAAATTTTACCAATCAAACTTGCACTTTATTTTTAAAGATATAGAGTTCGTTTTAATTTTGTGTCTTCAGTTGTATTGTTACTTATTTCGATCCTTAACTTAGGTCAGCTTTTATTAATGGACACCGTAAATTGCTGCTTTTGTTTGAACAGATCTTATTTCAGTACTACTTGAAATTCTACTCGTAACATAAGGAAATAGGACGAACATACTACATAAAACCTAATCAAAAACGTGCTTAGAATAACGTTACGAATAAGCTTTACTCTTTTGTTATTCGGTTATAACATTGTCGTTTTAGTTATTAGTGCGTACCGTGATAAACTTTTTAAGTGAGGGAAGAAGGTCTGCCTGAAATAGGCTGCCTTGTTGGTCGGGCAAAAGAGTGTTATTGAGATTTTAAAAAATCTTAATAAAAGCTCAGAGTTTTGTATGTTGGGGTCTTTCGGATTGTTTTACACAAAAATAACGATTTGTTTATTTACAGTCGTTTAGTCATTCAAATTAGGGATTTTACTTAAAAAAACGCCATAACTTTGTTTACAATAAAATTTATTCACCATAGGATTTAGAATAGACCCAAATACATATCTGCCTTTCTTTATCGCACACCAAATGCATACATGACTGTACAACATTATTTATGACACTTGTACACATAAAAGTTCATTCCAGCTTTTTTGGTAGTTATAGCTACGCCGTGTGAATTCTAGTGGTGCTATTCCGTGAAATATGAACAATGTTTTCTTTACGGGTATTAGCACCGTAAGACGTAAAGAACAGGCATGGATTTAGGTGGTTAGAAAGTGTTAATAACGTATAAAATAAATAGTTATAAATCGCAAGTAAAACGTGTCAAAACTAGTTTCTACGTTTTTTAAGAAACTTTTTATAG
Source organism: Diaphora mendica (assembly GCA_949125395.1). NCBI lineage: Eukaryota > Metazoa > Arthropoda > Insecta > Lepidoptera > Erebidae > Diaphora > Diaphora mendica. The sequence goes on from OX421319.1 coordinate 25,840,282, forward strand.
AAATACATTTATTACATTAATTCGGTTATATGTAAGTCAAATACAGAGTTTGCAGAACGGTTATTTTGGTCACAAAACTGAACGTGAAATCTTTTTCTTTGGAAAATATTCCTCTTATATAGGTATATATTTGTAAACAACATCTGACGAGGATTCAACTATTCAACATTCAGGATAAAAATATGATTTGATTTTCAACTATTTTTAATGAAAAGGAGATATTCTAACGGTGGTACCATGATAAGGACACTAAGATCTGATGATGGCATCCAAGAGAAATCGAGTCGAACCTTAAAGTCGGTTGTTTTTGTTAAAATTGTACTTGTAAATAGAAGTTTATAAAAACGTTTTTACTAATAATACACAAGACTTTCTCACCTCAGCTAAAATGTTTACTTGTCAGTTTCTAAATAAAGTTTCTGTACCAAAAATCTAAACCTAATTATAGAATTTCTAACAAAAACCGACTTCAAGGTTCAACTCGATTTCTCTTAGATGCCATCATCTGCTCTTAATTTCCTTATCATGGCACTACCGTTGGGATATCTCCTTTCCATTAAAAGAAGAATCATCAAAATCGGTTCATAAACGACGAAGTTATTCGCAAACACACATATAAAAACGGTCGAATAAAAACCTCCTCCTTTTTTGAAGTCGGTTAAAAATATAGCTATAATTTCAGTCATAAGCCTTAACAAAGAAGTCACTAGAAGAGATAGTAAGGCTATATATTACAACATAAAAGCGTAAATCCGTCTCTGCAACAACGTGTGCTCTCCACCCATTAATTCGGGCATCTTAGCACGCTTTTGTATTGAAACAACCTGACCTTGTCTGCGCAGTATCTCATAGTAACGGGCTTAGCGTTAAGTAACCCTTAAGTGGCTTTTACACTACAAATATAAGAGAATCACTCCCTACTCCCTCACATTCCTCCCATTCTTATGTTTTGTGCTTAGATGACTATTGTTTTTTTCTCTTTTGTTCGGGTGTAGAATAGAAATAATTAACTAAGATATTGCTAACTTTGATGTAAATTCCTAAAAAAAATACGAGTAGTAGATGTTTCATGAATGTGCCGGCTCGACCGGAGTGATACCACGGCCTCACAGAAAACCGGTGTGAAACAGTGCATGCGCTGTGTTACACCGAGTGAGTGAGGATAACAGAGGCCCATACCCCAACCCCCCCATCCCTCTCCCAATCCCCCAAAGGCCGGCAACGCACTTATCACGCCTCTGGTGTTGCGGGTGTCCATGGGTGGTGGTGATCCCTTACTTTCACGCGATACGTCTGCTCGTTTGAGCATTATTCCATAAAAAAAATAACAAAACCGGAATAGTACAACAATCCTACAGAAAAGTCATGGCTTTTATTTATTTATTTATTTAATCTGTACCTCCGACAAGGTATACAACTTACATGATAGTTTTAGTACAAACAAAAGTTTTCATGTCTTTTGCTTCCTTAATTATGGGAGATCACAACATGAACATTACAAAAATTTAAAATATTACAATCCCTTGCTTGTACAACAACGTTACTACTTTTTTTTTACAATTAATTGTTTTAAGCAAAGCAAAAGAATATTCATACACAAACATTCATTTTTAAGCTATTGCATAGCTTTTATCGCGGGCTTTGGGGCCTTTGTGCAGAAATTCCATAACGTAACAAAAAAACCTGACACCCGAAGCTCGCACGGATCGAGACGAGCTGCTCCGAACGACGAATCAACGAATGTTTCTGTCACTGTCACGCACGAACATACTGCTTAAAAAATATATATAATTGCATAAGTTGATAAAAAATGCTATGCAATAGCTTTACCGCGGCAGTCCCCGAGTGCCACACGTATTTGTTTAGTTTTTTATTTATAGTTTAAGAGCAGGTAGGTACGTGAACAATTAAACATTGTTCAGTATACAAGCTTGAAGACTAAACGAGGTTATCGGAACCCAAGCATGGGTTGGGGGAGACTTGTGTTTTTTTGAGTAATTCACTTACCGTCAATTCGTTGGCGTCTATAAATTTGACATCTAAACATGATCTAAACTTAATAGCTTTTATAATTAAATTTTGGTAGTATCTAAGAATAAATTTCCTTTTGTTTTAATGTTTATTGCAAATTGCTCTAAAAATACGAAAGAGTATCAATTTAAAAAAAACAAAATCGCATCGCAAAACGACAAAAGCAAACACGAAGTAAATTGCTTATTTCTTGTACAAGAAACGAAGTTTAGGTAAAAAACGAAAGTATGAAAAATGCGTTTGTGGGAAACCGATACAATTTAAATGGAAATTATGGAGTATTTGTGTCTTTGAGGTGTTTTTACGAGTTGTCGTATCATTAAGTATCTATAGGATGAAAGGAAGAAGATAAAAAAGAATACATGACACACGATTAAAACCTTTCGCGACGCACGCGTACGCGATTTCGAGTGCTATTTATGTACGTAGGTATATTTATTAGATAATAGTGGGATGTGTTTTGGCTGCTGCGGTGGTCTAGCGATCACTTGTTTAAATTATAGAAATACTTAATAAGTAAGTTTGGAAACACCTCAACTTTGGAAGTTGGGGTCTTAACTTAGCTATGTTCCTATGTTAGCTGCCAAAATGACAAAATTACTCTGCCTTACGAACAGCAGGAGTAGAATCCAAAAGCGGTGGTCACCATCCTCATTGCGAATGTGGGCATTGATGAGATGCTTTTAACGGCCTGCTTAAAGGACCCGGGATCATAACAGAAGGGAAACACGCGCTGGTAGTAAGGTCAATGTTTTGACTGCTCGGCACAAGAAGGCAGATCCGAACCTTATGAGGATAAGGACTAAACAAACTCACGGCCATTCTTTTTAATTAGACAAATACAAACATACTGTACTGAGTGTAAGACGTGAGAAAGAATTACTTAGTACACATTTCTTTTCTATTGTATCCTCTAGTGTTATAATAAGTCCACAAGTCTAAATGTATAACACATTAGACCCTTAACCGCTATTCACAGATGTGCTCACGTAAAAACGAATAATGCTTCGTCAGAGTTTGTTTTGTGGCGACACTCAAAGGTATTAGGTGTTTTTTGCTGTACTATTATACTAACGAAAGTAAGGCCGTTTTTGTTGGTATTTCATTTAGGGAATGATAAATAGCATAAGATACCGGGTCTGTAGTTTGGACTCGCCTGTTAATCTAGCGGTCTAAGACAGTTCTGAGCTGAAATTTGCAAGTCTCACCCAGGATAAATATTTGTTGTGATGTGAACAATCATTTATTTAGTCCTATGTCTAGGTAATTTATCTGTTATTATAAGCTGTTTGGTTACCATAGTGCAATATCTTATTTTGATATTAGACCGCCTTATGTGTAATATGTAAAAAAAAATTGAGCTTATTTTGTCCCACTGCTAGTTAAAAACCTTCCCTGCAGCAAGCCTCTCTCTATCTAAGGCCAGTTCCGGCCAGTCTATGCAATAGTGCAAGATCGTCGCGCGATGTATAAAGTTATTATTATACATAAGATAATATATTATGTAATTTTTCTCACGTGTGTATTTTGCGGACACACAACTTATTTTGGACCTTACAGAGCCCCTTCTTCACCTAGTACGACACCTAATATTGTCGCGATATAATCAAGTACAAAATTAATTGGGCATCCGTGTTGGATTAATATTTTTAATTTACTACCAGTTTAATAACCCATATTATGTTTATTTATATTCTAAGAGTACTCAACGAGTTTTAGAACTAATGGTAACTCATTTCAAAGGTGAACTCTGGCATTTTTTTGTTCTTTTAGAATTTTGATCTGCCAAAAAATTACTTGTCAGGCAGAAGGTTCACTATATAGAGCTTTTATATCTTTAAAATCAAACATTGCAGATCTGCATCTGGATGTTTCAATAACCAAAATAATACATAACGCAACATAGAAAGAGTAACAAATGTTTTAGAAAAATCAGGAAGAAGCAGAGTTACAGAGAATAATAGAGATCAGTAGGAACCAGTTCCACTAAATCCTGACAAAATTTCAGATAATTTCACCATATAACTATATACATCAGATAAATGTTGCTGATATACAAAGGGCACGTGGTTATCTGACATATTTCTTTCTATATAAGACTTATGAAATTATCTGGCAGATAAGTTCAAAATAGTTTATCAGAGACATCATCAACAAGTGATGAAACTGTCACCAAAAGTAATAAGTACGACTGCTGTACTTCCTACGCCTACTTGATATTCACGCCCCTAAAACTACAATGCCGACACAAAACGGACATAATACAAACTCTGTTCAAAACCAGATCGTTTGTTCAGCAAAGTGTTATGTCCAAAACATTGTTTAAACGGTTCCGTGATACTTGAGAATATATTCATAGCAAAGTAGCTTATACCTGAAACACAAATCGAACAAGAGTTTGTTTATCTGCATGAAATATTAATCATAGGAAGTAATGTAACTGTTAATACAGTTAATGATATAAATAATAAACTTACTAATTACTAGTTTTTGCTCGCGGCTCCGCCCGCGTATATGTCGGTAAATAGTAGCCTATGTGTTATTCTGATGTATAAGCTATATTACTGTAAAGTTTCGTCCAAATCCGTTCAGTAGTTTTTGCGTGAAAAAGTAACAAACATCCATCCATCCATACTTACAAACTTTCGCGTTTATAATATTAGTAGGAAGTAGGATGTACACATCACACACAAGGCGGTCTAATTTCAAAATAGGATCTTGCGCAATGGTAACCAAACAGCTAATAATAATTATAACAAATTTTAATACAACAATTACTTTTTCGACTACTTAATATTACAAATTCATATTTTATTCAAACAGGCCTGTTCAGGCTCTTTCGAAATGTTTCATCGATGACTCTAGTTGCGTGGTTCCGAAATGTCATTCTTATGGAAAAGAACTCTTTTTAAAAAAGAAATTAGTTTTGCAGTTTATTGTCGTCTGCAAAAGACGATAGATTTAACAAAACTATAATTGCTTGCTAATTATAATAATTTATCTAAAAATCTTTTTAAAAACAAGTTTTTACTGGAATGCCTCTAGACGAATCAAACGAGTCCAAACTCGATGATGTTGCGACGTTTCTTCACAGAGTTCCTATGGCCACCTTTCAGCTGCAGCATCAGATCAGCTCCATATCATTACAATATTGTATTGTCACGTTGTATACATATGCTTGCAAAATTTCAGCAAAATCGGTTGAAGATATCTGCTTTAAAATTGAGTCGCAAGATTCCACCCGAACATACAAGCATACATACATACATACATTGCAAGTTAATAAAAAGCTTGTAAAAAGATGACACGGAACAAGATTTAAAAAGATGCAAAGAAAATTTCTCATCAAACTGATTTGGAAATTCTGTATTTTTGTTCACAGATAAGACTTGATATAATCCAATAACTTTGAACGAGCTATATATATACAATTATATATATAATAATATGTAATCTGAATCTCCGAAACGGCTCCAACAATTTTCATGAAGTTTAGTATGCAGGGGAGTTTCGAGGACGATAAATCGATCTAGCTAGGATTTATTTTTAGAAAATTTACCAAAAAATACCAAACAAAGCTCGATCATCCATGTACTATAAGAAAATGTAAGCGTCCCCGTAAACCAAACTTAATGCATTTCTTTCAAGTTGCAACTGAGAATAATCTATACTAATATATAAAGCTGAAGAGTTTGTTTATTTGAACGCGCTAATCTCAGGAAGTAATGGTCCGATTTAAAAAAAAAAAGTGTTAGATAGCCCATTTATCGAGGAAGGCTATAGGCTATATATCATCACGCTAAGACCAATAGGAGCGCCGCAACAATGAAGAATGTTACAAAGCGGGGGAAAATTATTACGCTACGGGCAATAGGAGACGTAAACAACGTTGCGTGGGTCAGCTAGTATTTAATAAAAATAAACATTAATTATAGACTAAAAAAAATCGTTCCAGGTCTAACGTTTGTGATAGAATAAGATGTAATTATAATTATACGTTTACAGTTAAATGAGTGCTTGTTCTAAGTTCTTTTCATTTGTTTCAGGTACGTTGGAGGTGGCATACGTTAGATGAATAATAATTACTACAGGACTTCACAAACATACATGAAACGGAAAATAGAAATCCCAGACTCAGAACAACGATTTGTATATCACATAAAGTGTTGTCCTATGTGGGATGTGGGATTTGAATCCACAACACTTGTAGCAGCAGCAAGCGGCGCGGCGCGGTGGCGCGGCGGCGGCGTGGCGACCACTTGCACCGCCAGACCATACGTATAGTCAATTGTGTTGTCTTTAGGTTTGCTTTTAAGGAACGCAATATTGTTCATTTCAGTTTTAAATGGTAGATATTAAATTTGTGTACCTACTTTAACAAAGATACATTGTCAGTAAGTATAAATATTTGACTGCTTTAGCATTCCTACATATTCTCCTTCTTTCTCATTTTTTAACCGACTTCAAAAAAGGAGGAGGTTATCAATTCAACTGTTTTTTTTTATGATTGTTGCCTCATAACTTTCGACTGAGTGAACCGATTTTGATGATTCTTTTTTTATTTGAAAGCTGGTGCTTCCCATGTGATCCCATTTGGATTTGGTCCAGTTCTTGAAGTTGTTTTTTTTTTTGTAAAAAATTGTGATTATTCAAGAAACTTGTCACCTCACACGACCAATCTGTGTAACTGTGTCTATTGTCTGCAATATTTTCCGATTGATATAACTTCCAAACTTTGAAGAAAACCTCCAACCTCAAAAACCGGCAACTCATTTCTAAGAGGAGTAACATTCAAGGTAGTACAACCACAACGATTTCAGTATGAACGGGCCGGCTCAACATAATATTCTCTCATAGAAGACCAACGTCATTTTATGACAGAATTTGTGATGCCATGTTTTGTAGATGTGTGCAAGACCAGAGGCCTAATGATGCAGAATATTTCATAAGCATCTCAATAGGCTACCATAGTGTGGGTCACCATGCTACATTGTTGCATTGTCTGCATTCGCAATGAGTTTGGAGACCACTATTGTTAGATTGTGCTAATGTTTTTTATCAGGCAGAGTAGAAACACGTTGGCAAGCTCACATATAAATAAATTTAATTAAAAAGCTTTTTAAAAACAAGCTTTTACTGGAATGCCTCGAGACGAATCAAACGAGTCCAAACTCGATGATGTTGCGACGTTTCTTGACAGAGTTCCTATGGCCACCTTTCAGCTCCAGCATCAGATCAGCCCCATGTCATTATTATATTGTATTTTCACGCTGTATACATATGCTTGCAAAATTTCAGCAAAATCGGTTGAAGATATCTATTTCAAAATTGAGTTGCAAGATTCTACCCGAACATACAAGCATACATAAATACATTGCAATTTAATAAAAAGCTCGTAAAAAAACATGGGCTGCTGTAATTCAAGGGAATTGCAGATGTCTTCTACTCGTTTCGTCCTCCTACACCATAAGAAATAGAAAGTGTATTTATTACTAAAGGAATATTTTGTTTCAAAAGCATCGTTTTTCTCTCCAGAAGATACTGCTTTTGAAATAGAATTTGGGTTGACAATGTATTGAAGTTTTTCACACACACTGAATAGCAATTCCGATTAAAATAGGTAACCGAAGCAAGTAAAATGAAATTTCTCCTTTGCTTAATCGTTAGGAAAAATCTTCGAAGCCGTAGGATTTTCTTTTATTGAATAAATGTACAAAATAAGTATGAATAATGATCTTTAAGTTATACAATGGCATAAAGTATAATATGAATCCCATTATGAATAGTTTATTTATGGGTAATTTTGAAATATATCACATTGATCCCCTAAAAGCTAGGCAGAGATTTCTAAACTAGCTAGTATAACAGATTTAGACTCAGACACAGAATATAATAATATGATTACATTTGTCACACATTATTAGTCTTAGGTAGGAATAAAGTCACAACCTTTGCTAGCAGTCAGGACCTAATTACTAGACTGTTTTCCACTCAAATCGTTATCCTTGTTTCCAATTATTAGAAACTAGTAGCCGACCCCGGCCATGCACGGTAGACATAGGTATTTAACCAAAAATGTAAAGTCACTCTCACAAATTTTAACATGAAAAAGTAGTCATTGTGACATACCTGTAATAGTTAGATATATGGTACCGCGGGCTTTTTTGTGGGTATTGATGTCTTCTATAAAACTATAGTACATCATTTTGATCTATTGTCGATACTTTCCGCAGCGCACGCGATACATGGATTTTTTGGGTTTTTTTTTCACCTTGGGCTACATTATCGAAGTTTTCATACGGACCCCTAACTTTTTTGCAAATGTAATATAGCCTATGATACTCGGGGATGATTTAGCTTTCTAATGGGGAAAGAATTTTTCAACTCGGTTAAGTACTTTTTGAGTTAAATCATTACAAAGAAACATACAAACAAGCAATAAATCAAATCTTTCCTCTTTATTACATTAGTTAAGATAAATAAATTAGTTCTTAGTCAGTCGTTACTACCACGCGACGATCTCTGACTTCCATGACACTACAAGTAGAATGTCTTTTAAGGTATTATTGTTCTGATATGACGTTGAGTTTTACTTTGATTGATGTTAAACATCATATTTATACTCTTGTAATTCTATAATCTTCTGGAACTCCATCGCATGAAAATAATTTGCTTCATTTTACGCCTTCTTAAATTTTCTGAAACTCCACCTCTTCTAACTTAACCATTTTACGTCTTTTTGAATTTTCTGATACTCCACCACTTATCAATAACTTGCACCATTTTACGTCTTTTCAAATTCAAATTCGTCAATCGCCTCTTTATGTTTTCTATAAATTATTTTCAAGAATGAAGTAACTAACATAACCAAAGTTCTCCTCAAAATTTTGCACTTCTCCAAAAAAACACTGACAATTATAACCCGACGAAATCTGATGGAACACAAATTACATATAGCCCCTTTTCATACAAGTTCTCCTATCGTGTTAACAAATAAAATCAACCCAATAGCGTTCACGCTAGCCTGACGATATTAGCTTACAACAATTCGGGGGTTCGACTAAAAGCCTAATTGTATCAAAACCCGACCTTTCCCAGAAACCTTTCTAGTGAAATCTGATTTGACGTACACATTAAATACCTACGTTAACATTGTATTCTTCTTATTTTTAGCAATAGGGTTCCGCAACTTATCAGGATCTCGTACTCATCGCTTCGGTTCGTTCTTTCTGTGCCGAGCGGTCAAAACCTGGAACTCACTTTTAGCGCACTTGTTTCCCTCCCACTATGATCCCGGGCTCTTTAAGCGGGGCGTAAAAAAGCATCTCACTAGGCGGCCATAGTGAAGGTCACCATGCTACAATGTCCTTGTTGGGACTGCTTGGAATCTGCTCATGCTTTCCATCAGGCAGAGCAGAGTCATTTTGGCCAAGCTATAATTAAAAAAAATTACACTAAGATTTGTATCGCTTTTCTCATTTATCCCGGTATAGCCTATTTGTTATTCTGATCTATAAGCGATATTACTGTAAAGTTTCGACAAAATTCGATAGTTTATGCCTGAAAGGGTAACAAATAACCCCTTCACAATTTTTTCGGGTTTATAATAATTAGTAGGATAATGTCTTTTTTTTTTTTTATGTATGGCCCGCCAAAATGACTCTACTCTGCCTGATGGAAAGCATAAGCAGAATCCAAGAGTGGTGGTCACCATACTCATTGCGAATGCAGACAATGCAGCATGGCGACCCACACCATGGCCGCCTAGTGATGCTGCTGCATCTTTTAGTCTAGTCAACAAGTATAGAACTTGTTGACTAGACTATTTGGGCCTCCTATGGTTTGGTTGTTGATGGTTTAAACTTTGTTTTATGGTTTAAAGTTTAAACTATGATGGTTTAAACAAGTAAAAAGTCCTATGAAATACTTTTAAGTATGGTTTTTGTACTTTGTACAAAAGTTGGCACCAGTATACATTTTGGAAAATTGCGGAATATTAGTATATAATATTGATGAATTAGACGTGCTACTTTTCATTTTTAGTCTCTTCTATGTACATATTTATCAACGTATATAACAGCATGCGTGCTGTCGTGTTTCGTTGGTGAGTGCAAGACCACCATGATGTGGGTCACCATGCTGCATTGTTCCATTGTCTGCATTCGCAATGAGTATGGTGACCATCAGTCTTGGATTCTGCTTATGCTTTCCATCAGGTTTTCTGTATGCTGAAGCGTGGTTCTTTCACATTAAAACTTTCCTGTGTAGTTAGTGCCCTTAGTGGGCTTTAATGACGATACCCATGGGATGAGTAGGGGTGGTGACACTCCTTATTCTTAATACGTCATTACATGGATAGTAGTGGTATCGATGTATATAAGGGAAGATTTTTTAAAAGACAGCTCCCGCATTAGGTATATACATCTTGTGTCGCGGGGGACTTTACAAACATACATGAAACGGACACAAAGTACACCTAGACTCAGAAAAACAATTTGTGAATCACACAAAGTATTGTCCCATGTAGGATTTGAACCCACAACACTTGGCGCAGTAGGAAGCGGCGTGGCGATCACTTAAACCACTAGGCCAACCGTGCATGCTTAAAGTATTTGCTACTAACACAACTCAACAAGAAATAAAGCATATTCACAAATCAATGAAACTTTCAAAAAAACTAGTCAACTGTAAAATCAGCGTTGTGGGTATTTGTCACTTGAACCTGTAGCGGGTTTTGCAAAACAAATCAATTTAAACTTAATCCCTGTGGAATTGAATTTAATTTACTTCAAACTCTATTTTCTGAGAATTGTATTTTGCATTGTAGGTTGCTGGCGGTGGAGAATATTGTTTAATGGAAACTTTAGCGCTGGAAGGAATACATTCTGTACAGAGTATACATGTTCAAGCAAGTACAATTTCTATGGAATATTAGAAATCTGGGGTGGATTTTTAAAAGGGCGAATGCACTGCTGTTTTGTTTATTTACTTACAGAAACTTATAACTTTATTTACAGAAAAAGAAGATACGTAGTTAGTTAAGGTCCAGAATATAAATAAATTATGCTATAATGAATATGTTTAAGGCACTTTCTTCATTTTAAAACGAAATGTTATTTTTGAAGTGGAAAACTGCATTAAAAAAATTATATCTGGAGCTCATCCTGACTGTTGAGGTAGGTTGCCACGGGGCTTAGTAGCTAGACCGGTTCTCCGGGAGTCCTACACATGCCCTTCGTCTCCCCAAGGGAGGGCATGGTGGGAAAAGCATATCCCCCAAAATGTCCTCATTTTCAGTTTCCAACCTCAACATGAAGATAGTACCACTCGTTAATAGAAACTAGTGAATGTAGTTGTGTATCTCTGCATTTTGCATTGCTGGGAGGAGTGTGTAGAGTTTGGGGAGGATATGTAGACAAAAAAATCTCTTGTATCTTGGTTAGCTTGAAGCACTCATAGCTAAGTTGCACTCGGTGGTTAGGAACAATCACCGAAGGTAAACAATGACGGCGTGGTCAGTAGGTACTGACCACATCCAGGTGGATGGGTGACCGCTGGTGGCATGATACCATGAGCGTCGCGGTGATTTGGAGGTCACGTTAAGCAGTCGGTCGGTTGTTATCACAGGACAATAGTCGTGAGCCTTAGTTGGAGGCCTTTGAGCGGCTTAAAAACATCCAACGGCAAGATTACGCAGCCACAACGTTGTCTTGCCAGTCCCCAACCCGCAACGTTGTTGAAATTATACGCATTAAGTTACAACGTAACCGTGAATACAGTACATATTCTTTAACGTACATGTATCGCAGACCATCTAATACTAAAACACATTTTGGAAACGTTTATTTTCAATTTTCAAAAATCAATTTCTGATAAAGAATAATTTTAAAAGAAATTCCCAAGATTTGAATACTCAGTGTTCAACTTTCTTCACTGATATACGTGGTGGGTCGGAAACTTTTCAGACAGTATTGCCAGTGATATTGTCACTTACCATTAGATGATCTTTTCTGCTTGTTTGCCTCTCTAAAGCATAAATACATATAGAAAGGAATCTCTTAGAATTCGACAAGGCACCAGTCCCTCTGTACATTTATATCCTTAATTTATTTACAAATTTCCTTTCTTCTTTTATATAATACATTACCTTAACATTTAATTTCATTGTAATACATTTTGCTTAACAAAAGTGGAAATACTTTTCATTTTCTTTCGTAGAATGGGTCAAAGGTTACTTTATTACGGTCAACGAGCTGTTATCAGAATGTGATGGCATTCCTTATCGAAACCTTCAACTTAGACAATCTTATAGGGTTCCAAGCTATTTGGGTATAATTGGCAAGCTTGCTATGATACTGAGCTTACTTTTTTTATTTGTGTAACGGGCGGGGCTCAGCTAGTGAAAAATATAATGTTACTAGCTGTTGCCCGCGGCTCCGCCCGCCTGTATGTCGGTTATCGCTACAAATAGCAGCCTATGTATTATTCTGATGTATAAGCTATAGTACTCTAAAGTTTCATCCAAATCCGTTCAGTAGTTTTTGCGTGAAAGAGTAACAAACATCCATCCATACAAACTTTCGCGTTTATAATATTAGTAGTGTGGCGACTTCCACATACAGCGCAACAGAAATATACTACAGCGCCATCTTCCGAAGTTACACTGAAGTACGGAGTAACGAAGGAAACTAAGAAACTATCAATCCTGAATCGCGCAGTGAAAGTTCGCGCGCCAATTAAGATACATACAACATCCCAACATCAACCGTTGGGCAGTTGGCCGGCCAGGCATGATCACCTCGCCTGGTAGGAGGATCCTCCCTTTGTGTTGGAGGGACATGACACCCGTCCCTCCACAGTGGTGACCCCGACGTGATTGAAAGCAGCCTTCGATGCAGCATCAGCACGCCACCATCCTGTTCACTCCCACAGCAAGTCTCACAGCCAGCCAGCAACTTCGGCCTCAACAGGGAAACACCACACGCAGGAAGCGACCGCTCCAGCCTGGTTACCCCTACGGCCTCATCAGCGTCTAGGCACAGCACACTGCAGCTACGGTTCATGTAAGCAGAGCATATCTCTCCCGTCTATGCAGCAGCCAGCCACTACGCAGCAACCGCCCCGACTCACTGGGGACCTTACCGCAGCACCGCGCACCGCACTCAATCCCGACTCACTGGGATCAGCGGACTTCAGCCCCGACTCACTGGGACTAGCGGCATTCAGTTCCGACTCACTGGAACTTGCGGCACTCAGTTCCGACTCACTGGAACTACTCACTCCTGGCACTGGCAAGCTCCACAACAGAGCACAGACAGCTGATTCAACATATATCAGCCTCCGGTCTTGGAGGGAAGTGATTTGGCGACTTCCACATACAGCGCAACAGAAATATACTACAGCGCCATCTACCAAAGTTACACTGAAGTACGGAGTAACGAAGGAAACTAAGAAACTATCAATCCTGAATCGCGCAGTGAAAGTTCGCGCGCTAATTAAGATACATACAACATCCCAACATCAACCGTTGGGCAGTTGGCCCGCCAGGCATGATCACCTCGCCTGGTCGGAGGATCCTCCCTTTGTGTTGGAGTGACATCACACCCTGTCCTCCACAGTAGGATTAACAACACCATTGTATGCTTTTCATAAAACTTTTTGACACAGTATTTGTTATTTTCATCACCAAAAGAACAACAAGCTTATTATTTTCCTGAGTAAATTCAGGTTCTTAAAATTATTATTTACGCGAGGCTATGAATCTTAAAAATTAAACGCCTATTCTATTTTTCATGACTATGGTAAAGAGATGGATTCCCATAAAATGCTCTTTATTTTAATATAAAATATAATGGTAAAGCGTATAGTAATATGCAAATAACTTGACCTGAGTTGAGTAATGTTCGGAGCGTTTTCATAAATATTTTTGCTAAAATTTAAGTTAATATTGCCAGCTTCTGCTGATGTTAAAATAAGCCATCTTAAAAAGAATAGCAAAAGCTAGGTAACCGCTTATGTTTGTGTGACAATTTAGGAACATATTTACTCTGTATCATCAAGATCAAAAACTTTTTATAAAAAAAAAAACCGACTTCCAAAAAACATCCAACGAAAACTCTCTGCCAAAAAAACACTTAAAAGCATAAAATAAACTGGTTCTTCATAAATTAACTATACCTAATTCTTAATTCATTTAAATAGTAGTATTATAATGTGTGCTAGGTATCTAGAATCTGTTTGAAGTCGGTGCCAAGTGACTATCGCTTAGACTTTTGTAATTGTTCGTTTGTATTCTTTTTGGCTTAGCACCGACTTCAAACTGATTTTAGGTACCTAGCACACATTATAATACTACTATTTAAATGAATTAAGAATTAGGTATAGGTAATTTATGAAGAACCAGTTTATTGTACGCTTTTAAGTGTTTTTTTGGCAGAGAGTTTCGTTGGATGTTTTTTGGAAGTCGGTTTTTTTTTATAAAAAGTTTTCATTTTTCAGTTTTTAGTGCAAACAATCGTAGGCAAGTAGTAAGTTGAACTATTTCATCAAATTTCATCCAGAATACAAATTAAGGTCTATTCGTACGTGTAATATTAAAATCATCCTCTAATTCCAAACTGATGAAGAGTTTAACCTTCTATCATCAGCTCACCTAAATAACTTCAAAGTATACGACTGAAGGTCTTTAGATACGTATGAAATTGAAAGAATTATCCTCCAACTCCTCACTGTTGAGAGCTTACCTAAATAATTTGAAAGAATACGACTAAAGGTAACATATGTACATATGATATTTAAAGATTTATCCCCCAACTCTTAACCGTTAACGAGTTGTGCCTTACATCATCAGCTCATCATCATAAAATGATGATTACCAGATGCTAATACCGGTGTAACTTCAGAAAATATACGAAAAAAACATAGTATGTGCCTATAAAAAATGAGGGTTTCCCTCGATTTCCCTGGGATCCCATCATCAGATCCTGATATGCTGGCTCTGGGACCACCTCGGAAGCATACCCTTTAGAATACAAAAAAAATTCAAAATCGGTCCACAACTGACGGAGTAATCGGTGAACATACATAAAAAAAAAATACATACAGTGGAACATAGAACCTCCTCCTTTTTGGAAGTCGGTTAAAAACGGCAAATGTAGAAAACTAGATTGCCTTAATTTCAAAGCACTATAAAATTATTCCATTACATATCTACTACAGGCCAGATTTCTTCTTCACCAGTCTAGACTGAAAAAAATCTATATGGAAACATTACATTATAAATATTATCGTTCGATATTAGTATTCATTCAGATGAGCACACATCACAATTACATTACATTTTTAGAGCTAATACGATGGGTTCTATACAACTGATGTAATATGATGACCAATTTTTACCCGACTACGGCAAAGCCAAAGGAGGGTTATGATTTTGACAGACTATGTATGTATCTTCATTTGTTCCCTCATAACTCCTTAATTACTTATTAGAACTGTACAAATGATCGTTAGAAGCGTCTTGATCATCCGCTGGTTATAGGCAATATGACGTGTCACTGAATCTAATGTGGCGCCCTCTAGCCGACATAAAGTACTGCATAAAAAAATAAATTTGAGATAAATATGCTATGCTATATAATACTTGTACATTTCAAATATATATAGATTACATATTAATAAGGGCACCAAAACATTTTAAATAAAAAAAAGTAAAAACTAAAACCCAACTACGACAAAAAAGGACGATGAAAAAATATAAAACAAGTTTGAAAAGCCGTAGTCACGCGTTACTTAGAAACGCACCATAACACTTTAACAGTGTGACTACGGCTTTTCAAGTAGGTAGTAGAGCCACGCTGATTTCAGCACGAATGGGCCGGCTCGACCGGGGCGGTACTACCCTCGCACAGAAAATCAACGTAAAATGACAGCGATCGTGCTGTCGTGTTTCGTTGGTGAGTGCGAGACCGGAGGCCCAAATAGTCTAGTCAACAAGTAACATACTTGTTGACTAGACTAAAAGATGCAGCAGCATCACTAGGCCGCCATGGTGTGGGTCGCCATACTGCATTGTCTGCATTCGCAGTGAGTATGGTGACCACCACTCTTGGATTCTGCTTATGCTTTCCATCAGGCAGAGTAGAGTCATTATGGCTGGCCATACATAAAAAAAAAAAAAAAAAAAATTTCGTGTATTTATTTAAACACCTCACGTCCAACTGTCCATCAAAATCCTTTTCTCAGTAACATGTACAAGTAGTAAATTAATATAATATTTTATACTAGCTGACTCACGCAATTGTTTATTTATTTATTTTTATTTATTTATTATTCTTCACTGATACGCCGATCCTATTGGTCTTAGCGTGATGATATATAACCTATATAGGGCGATCTAACACTGACTTAGTAAACAGATTTACATACAAGTTACAAAATTACAAACTATTTCTAAGACGATACAATGCCACAATATACACTTACTGGCTATTATATTACTACGATTTGGATGATTACAACAATGATTTTATATTATTTTTGTGGCATTCCCTTAATTTGCCTTATTTCTATTTTTACTGCCTTAATTATTTTTGTACAATATTCTAAAAAATCTATTTTAAAATTTAAGTTTGCAATTTTCACTTCATTGTCCATTTTTTGCTCAATTTCGTACCCCTGTCTGCTGTATGTTGGGCACTCCACAATCAGGTGGGAACAGTTTCGTCGGCATTCGGATCACAAATGCATGATGGGTTCTCCTTACACTTGAATCGCGTCAAGTATTCGGAGAACCCACCATGCCCCGTGAACAGCTGGGTAGTTGTGCCGGCGATCTCCAACTTGCGAACTACTCCATACGCAGTCAGCGCGCAGGGGAAAAAGAGCTTAGTAACGGAGGCGGTCTCGCCCTCTTTGTACCTTTTGTCCCACTCGCCAAGCGTGGCCTGTCGAAGACCACGCTTCACGAATGAGACAGGGCACAAACCGTTTGTTCGTTATTGTTAGGACAAGGTGTGTGTACAATAAAAATTAAAGAATTTTGCTTTGACGCGACTGTAAATATGGCGGTACGAAGTTCGCTGGGTCAGCTAGTATTATATAAATGCTAGCATTTGCCCGCGTTGTTTGGGTTTAAGTTTTTATGCGATCCTTTTGTAACAGAGCACGCAAACAAGCACACTGATCATTGATTTGCAAGTTTTTATTTTGATATTGTACAATAAACTTATATTTTTTTCTCAAACCTTTAAGCGTAACTTCGGATTCGTGTCCAAAACCGCTACCTACAACTGGATTACCCAATTACGTGAACATAGCTCCCAAAGGCCTTTCTTTGAAACGGACAGAATCCTCACGTTTGATTTTGACTTTCAAATACTGCTCGTAAAACCGCTTGATAGCCATTTGTGGGGTGAATGTAACTTAATTTTATTGGAGATGTTTCGGTGTATTTCTTTGAATATAGATGGATAGATAGATACCTACTCTTTGTAGCAAAATATTATGCAATGTAGAAATACCATATATCTACATTGCATTACGTTCTTCATTAACTAATGATGCACCAGAAATAGATAATGTAATTTATACATTAATAATACATAAAACAAAAACTTTGTACCCCCTTTCAGCTAAAAGAACGAAAAGATATATTGAATTACTAGTAGTTGCCCGCGGCTCCGCCCGCGTATATGTCAGTTATCGTGGCAAAAAGTAGCCTATGTGTTATTCTGATGTATTAGCTACATATATTACTGTAAAGTTTCATCCAAATCCGTTCAGTAGTTTTTGCGTAAAAGAGTAACAAACATCCATCCATCCATCGATCCATCCATCTATCCATACTTACTAACTTTCGCATAAGTAGTTAACAAATATTAGTAGAGATATAGATAGTCGGATTTCGACCACTGAGCGACGAGATTCTACATATATATCTATATCTATTATCGATACTGAAGCCAAAACTGTATTTTTTCTCATTTTGGTCTGTCTGTCTGTCCGTCTGTCTGTCTGTCTGTCTGTATCTTGGCATCACGCAGAAACTATTGAATGGATTCAAATGAAACTTGGCATGATTAGAGTTCATACTACGAGGTAGGACATAGGATACTTTTTATCCCGATATTCAGCACCGTTTCCTGGGGGGAGGGGATGAAAGTCAAATGTGTACATAGTTGTAATTCAATAACACATGGTCCGATTTCATTCATTCTTTTTTTGCTAGAAAGAAAAATAAAAGATAACGGGAAAAAGTCTTTTTTTGTCCGCGACTGTACGCTGCCTGTGGGAAGCTGAGACAGATATGTAAATATGGCGGTACGAAGTTCGCCGGGTCAGCTAGTACTTACAATAAAAATGTAACAGGTCCAATTCTGTACATTAAAGATATATTGAAATTTTTTTTTGGAAGTCTCTCTATAATCGATATTGAAGCCAAAACTGTTTTTTTTTTCAGTTTTGTCTGTCTGTCCATCTGTCTGTCTGTCTGTATCTTGGCCGCGCATTACGCCGAAACTACTGCATGGATTCAAATGAAACTTGGCATGATTTGAGTTCATACTACGAGGTAGGACATAGGATACTTTTATCCCGAAATTCAGCACGGTTTCCTGGAGAGAGGGAATGAAAGTCAAAATATGTACTTAGTTGTAATTCAATAACACATAGTCCGATTTCATTCATTATTTTCTTGCTAGAAAGAAAAAAATTAAAAGATAACGGGAAAAGTCTTTTTTTGTCCGCGACTGTACACTGCCTGTGGGCAGCTGAGACAGATATATAAATATGGCGATACGAAGTTCGCCGGGTCATTTAGTAAAAATTAATAATAAAAGAAGAAAATTATGTAGTAGTTTAGGCAAAAATAATTATGATAATGATAAAAGGGTAAATGAACAGATTGGTTGATGAAATATAATACGTTATTATTTTAATATACACTGCTGAACCGATTACTAGACTTTCAAACTTATCGCTGAATGTACAAAACATTGACTAGCATTCTCATTCAATTTAAAACAGAATTCGAAAAATGATGTAAATCTTGAGTCAAGTGAACCGTGGGAGAGCCACGCTTCGGCATGAATGGGCCGGCTCGACCGGAGTGATACCACGGCCTCACAGAAAACCGGTGTGAAATAGTGCTTGCGCTGTGTTTCACCGAGTGAGTGAGGATACCGGAGGCCCATACCCCAATCCCCTACCCCTACCTCCCCCCCCCCCCCATCCCCAAAAGGCCGGCAACGCACTTGTGACGCTTCTGGTGTTGCATGTGTCCATGGGCGGCGGTAATCGCTTACCATCAGGCGATACGTCTGCTCGTTTGCCCGCCTATTCCATAAAAAAAAAAAAAAAAAAAGTCACAAGGCATTACAATAAAAACCGTAGGTGAGGGTGACAATAAAGGATGATCAAAGCCAAAGCCCCTAAGAATTCAAAATTCTTTATTGTAGTTATAAACCTAATAAATTAGACACTAGAGAGTATTAAACAACGTTTACATTACTTGCTTAAAACTAAGGTGTCTCACTTAAAATATTTGTAAACACTGTATTTTAGGCTATTTTTAGCATAGTATCCGTACCTTCTGAACTAGTTGAGACCTTAGAGGTTGAGACTGTGACTGAGAAGAGTGTCAAGTGTCATAGATAAACGCTCTTAAACAAAGAGTTTCCATATCAGGTGTGTGAAGGTACCTAAAGCAGTAAAGCGCAATGTGGCACAAAAATATACTTTGACGTGTGCTTTACTTCCATATATACAGATAAGCGACAAATGTTCTTCGATTTATCTGCATTTATTTTCCACTCTGACTACTTTACACAGACAGTAAATTCTGGGAAGTTATCATTTCTGAAGTAACGTAACATAAAAGTTTATTTCTGCAGGTTATCAAATCTGAGATGTATACAAAGGTACTTTTTTAACTTTTTCAATCGTGTATAATAAAATTTTAACAAAATAAAAACCGACTTTAAGGTTCGACTCAATTTCTCTTGGATGCCATCATTAAATCTCAGTGTCCTTATCATGGAACCACCGTTGGGATATCTCCTTTCCATTAAAAAAAGGATCATTAAAATCGTTTCATAAACGACGAAGTTATCTGCGAACACACATAAAAAAACATGTGCGGTCGAATTGAGAACCTCCTCCTTTTTTGAAGTCGGTTAAAAATTTATAAAGTACTATCTTTTGCCCACGAGTTCGCCCGTGTGTATATATCATATATCGAAGTATTTCCATGACAAAATTCATTGAAATCAGAGCAGTGGTTTAGCCTACAAGTGTAACAGACAAACAGATAGAGTTGCATTTGAATTCTTAACAATAGTATGGATTTCAAAAAAATGGTCAGTTAATTTTAAAATCATTTGCAATCGATATGCAAAACATATCAGATTAGCTTTTTCTGCGGCTTTGCTAATATTGACATCGATTTAGATAGTTGACAGAGATAAATAGGCCCATAAACTATTCCAGATTTAACTGTATTTGTGGTAAAGTTCATTAAATTTCTGTCAGTCGTTCTGGTATGATTTAGCCACAAAACTTCTTACGGTTCTTGTTTACAATAATAGCCTTAAACGTCTTTCATCTTACTGTCTTTAATCTAACATTTAATGTAAGTCATCCCTACAATCAATCATAAGTACAACATAACATAACGAAAAAATAATAATCTCGTTATTTATACCATCTTTTTGATGAATTAAAATTATAATTCCATTGTCAGATCTGATTTCACACGTTTTCATCCGAGTGAAATCAAGAATGACTTTTTTCCACAGCCGTGAGCGTATCCAGTGATTCAGAAACGTGTGAACCAGTTACCTACGGTTCCCGGTTCATTGGACAATACTGTCCAAACTTCTAGCTAAGGAAATACTAAACCAGCCATGTAAGAATACGTTCATGTTATTCAGAATATTTGCGGAGTTCCCAAATCGATTAATCGGGCTAAGAGACGTTTTGTGGGGTACTATTAGATTTTAGGTGACCGCTGAGTACTGAGATCCCTTTGTGTGTAGGCAAATTTACGCCAGATGGAGGATTATGTTTGTCAGTAACTTTTCCGTTCGATCAAATACGTTTAGGCTTAGGCTTATCACTGCGATGAGACTAGAAAAATGCTCTAGCGACATCAGTCTTGGCTTTGAAGTATTTTATTTATCTCATCATTGTTCTCCTATAAAAGGTTAACTCTTCTTGACTTAGTTTTATTATTATTTATACATTAGCGTGAAATTTTCCTTTTTGATGTGAAACATCTATAGGCGAGGGCTACACCTGATCTATTGCATGGCAAGATTTTTGGCGTGGTAAGATTTGCCGTAGCGAAGCTCGCCGCGAAGCGTAGCCTCGTCACGACAATTCTAGGTGAGGGGAAAACCTGATTTTTGGCGTGACGGTTCTGCAATTCAATTCTTTTTTACATCTGCAATTGTTTCACATCTGCCAGGCGTCCCGTGACGGCTCACTTTTTTGGGTTTATTGTTTACTGCTTATATGTTCTGCATTTATCTAATATATAAAATTCTCGTGTTGCGGTGTTTGTTAGCAAACTCCTCCGAAACGGCTGGACTGATTTTTATAAAATTTTGTGGGCACATTGTGTAGGTCTGAGAATCGGTCAACATCTATTTTTCATACCCCTAAATGATAAGGGTAAACACATCCCTCAATATATTTTTTTTATTGCAAAACAACTTTTGCCGGGTCAGCTTGTATTTTATACTTTTCACTATCTAAGTACTTAGTAAGAGTCGAACTAACGCCCGTCTTAGTACAGTGTATCGCCTTAACCGCTCGACTTCCGATTGTTACGCTTCATTGCCTAAATCCAAAATATTAATGAATATTTGGATGATTTACACTAATCAGTCTTATTTCAAGAATCAACATTTTCTGATCTTAATATCTTGCAAGGTCTACCTTTTTAAATAAAAACAAAATGAAACTTAAAATACGAACAATCATAAATTTTTCTCCTTAACTTAAGCAGATTACAATAAAATCGAGTTGAACTAAATGGTTTCGATTCCAGTGTGGTAAATCCATTCACTTTTCAGTGTTCTGGATATGTAATCGTAATCGTACGGACGAAATACAATAAAACGTATATTGCTTCGGGAATTACGTGGCAGGCTCAAGAGACAGGTGGCAGCGGGAGTGACATTATAAAGTAATGAATGAAAAATTAAATGGAGTACAGTGTCAGTACAATGTTATAACTCAAATTGTACTATGGTAAAACTTATGGCGAAAATTTACCTAAGTCAAAAAAACAGAGTGTATTTACAGCCAATTTGGTCAAAAATTAGTTATATCAATCGTTAGAAAGAGAAAAATCTGGTGATTTCAACGATGTATATAACTCATTTCCGATCAAATTGGCTGTTAATACACTTTGCCTTTCGAACGTCGATATGTATTAACACCTACAGTGTTTTTCAGTTTTAATCTCACTTCCATATTGGCAAGAAGATGGGGTATTAATGAAATTACCAATTAAATGTGATAGCAGAATACCTTTTTTGTGTCAATTTCTTTTAGCAATTATAAATACCGATAATAAAGATTTTAATTGTATTATTACAAAACAAAACCTGAATACACACACACATCAAGTTTACCTTACTTGTTTTGCATCTAGTCACCTCAAACAGTACGAACAATACAGTCAAACAAAGATACAATATAATGTTGATGGACATAAATAATAGCTACAGTGGTGTGCACTGTTACCATCCCTACAAATAAATAAAATTAGAGTGTCTGTTTGTAATATTAAAATAACCGCTTTTTACTACATGCATATGAAATACACGATTAACACGATACATACCTATATCATTTTATTTTTTTTACAGTTTTTGTGTTTGTCCATCTGTCTGTTTGTTCGGCTAATCTCTGAAAAGGCTTGACCGATTTTGACGGGACTTTCACTGTCAGATAGCTGATGATACAAGGGGTAACTTGGGCTTTTTTCAGACCCGCTTCACCCCGCGGCGTTACCCTCGGTGTTTGTTGTATCACGGGTAAAACCGCGGGGCTCAGCGTGTAAATGCGAAGGTTACTAATATGTAGAATGGATATTAGCTTATCCCTACAAAAAATAACTGATTAAAATGAAGCCTCTTGCAAAAGGACTCATACCGTACGCAAATACCTTCCTCACAAATCCTTATTATTCTATGTTCTAAGATTAGGACCGACCGAAATCGTCTCAAACTCTATCCGCATATATCTTGAACGAATCCTTCGGGACTAGACGTTATACGTCCCGGCTCAGAACCTTTTTGTTCCCAACACAACTGTTCCCATTACTAATATGTATTACGGTTTGACTGTTCTCGAGTGTGCTCCGTTGATAGCGACTAAGTCGACGTTACTGTTGTTTTTAGACCTAAAATAGCAGATTTCAGACTCGGATACCTTTTTACTGTAACCAACATAATTCTATTTTCTATACAAATAAATAAAATTGGAGTGTCTGTTTGTATGTTTATACAGTACATACACCAACTTTTTTTTTATAATTTTGTCTGTCTGTCTGTTTGTTCCGGCTAATCTCTGAAACGGCTGGACCGATTTTGACGCGACTTTCACTAGCAAATAGCTTATGATGTAGGGAGTAACTTAGACTACTTTTTCCACTCGGCATTACCCGCGGAGCTCAGGTAGTGTAATATAAGTTGGATTTTGAAGGTGATTTTTTTAATGGTAGCTAGAAAGGATAAACTTTCAGACGGGTTATTTGGTAGTACTGTGGGGGACAGGTGTGTCATGTTCCTCTAACACAAAGGGAGAATCATCCGACCAGGCGAGGTGGTTATGCCTGGCGGGCCGCGGCCCAACGGTTGATGTTGGGATGTTGTATATAATATGCTAATCGGCGCGAGAACTTCTATTACACGATTCAGGATGAGTAGTCTTGTGTAGTAAGTTACTCAGAAGTTCAGTGTATCTTATCGATAGATGGCGCTGTATGTGGAAATCGCCACAATACTATTGTCGGCCATGGACCACTATAACTGAAGCGTCATAAGAGCATTGCCAACCTTTGAGAGACCAAAAGAGGCGGTCACTCCGATCCGGTCCCTTACTCACCCGACCTGAAATACCACTTTAGAACCTTGTTTAGCATTAATTTTCATTTCATTGTAGTTACATGATTTAACCTTGGGGGAAGCCTATATCCAGGAGTGGATGTCTTTTGGCCAAGATTGTGATATTAATGATGATGTTTGAAAAGAAAAGGAGATATCATTCCCTACAACTTGATGAATCGTTCATAATAATGAAGGATTCATCGACTTAAAAAACCACTCTCATTTAACCGAACAATTCGTTACTGACTTCATAAAAGCAGATCCAAGTGAACATTATTATTATGCACTGCTTTATTCATACCTTTGCAAAATTTTTAAATTTAAAAACATAAAAAAATCCTTTGAACTGTATATAAACAAAATTACCTAAATAAACAAGAAAAACTAAGGCGTTTGATTTTTTAATAAATACACACATCAAAAGTGTCTAGGGATCAACATATGTGTCTAGGGATCAACATATATTTTTGCAATAACTTTTCTCCTGATTGATATTAATTAAAATTTTCTTTAAGGATTCATCAAATAAAGTGTTTTCGTTTGTCACAGTAACGATAAACCAAGTCACCTTTGCATTAATAAAGAAATTTGCCATTTTCCTAATAAAGGGATTTTTGACATTTGAACCACTAACATTAAAGTTCGAAAAAAAGACTGAAATAACAGTTTTCTTTAAAATTTTATTAGGTAACTTAAACAATTAATAATCCGTGTTTCTACCGCGAACACTAACAACACAAGAACATCGGTTTGGCATACTCAAAATGAGTTCATCCAAACACGCTGTGGAATGGCCGCCCATGTTCGTTGCAACAACAAAAAAAGGTCTTCTTGCGACTGGATACCCTCCATATTCGGCAGAGCTCTTCTCTGTAGCATATCCCATGCATGCTCAATCGGGTTCAAGTCTGGCGACTGAGCAGGCCAGGGCCAAAGCCACATCTCAATCTCAAGAAATCCGCATAAAAATGCTTGATCCCTAGACACTTTTGATGTGTGTATGTATTTTGAACCTGGCAAACAAAATTAACAAAGCATAGTTCGTTAAAATGTCGGGGCAAATTCAATTAATTGTGTACAGGGTACCTTTTGATGTAAATAAAGACCATTGGACTGAGACTGTGTTTACTGTTGTGTTTTATGTTCTACTAGCTTTTGCGCGTGGCTCCGCCCGCGTGTTTGTAGGTTATCGCAGTAAAGAATAGCCTATGACCTTCCTTAAGAATCAAAGTATCTCCATGCCAAATTTCATTGAAATCGGTGCAGCGGTTTGGCCGTAGACAGACAGACAGAATTACTTTCTCATTCATAATATTGGCATGGATTTGTCTATTTCTTCTATAGAAGAATACTATAATAAAATTCAAAATTTTAAAAACCCCCTACTCAAGCACTTATATAATCGAGTAATCATACGCCAATAATATTTTTGCAAATATTCGGTTATTCTTCCCCACTTCACCCCCATAACTTTTAAACGATTCAACCGATTTTCATGAAACATGTCTTAGAACACTCGCACGTAACTCACCTTTCATACAGAAAAAACGAAATTGAAATCGCTTCATCCGTTCGCGAGCTACGGTGCCACAGACAGACAGACAAACAGACAGACACGTCAAACTTATAACACCCCTCTTTTTGCGTCGGGGGGTAAAAATTACAATAGAGGAAAGACGGTGTAATTTAAATAGCTTTTTGTTTAAGAAGTTGAGTTTGGTAAAGAATAACGGTTGGCCTAGTGGTTTAAGCCGACGGCACGCCGCTGCCTACTGAGCCAAGTGTTGTGGGTTCAAATGTCAACACTTTGTGTGATTCATAAATTGTTGTTCTGAGTCTGGGTGTTCCTTGTGTCCGTTGATGTATGTTTGTAAAGTACCCCACGGCATAGGATGTATATTCCTAATGCGGGAGCTGTCTTAAAAAACAAAAACAAGTACTTGAGGCTGACTACTGACAGACTTGCAGTATGAAAAAATTTAAGAAAAAAAACCGACTTCAATTTGGACCAAATTTAAATGGGATCATTTGGAAAGCACCCGCTTTCAAATAAAAAAAGAATCATCAAAATCGGTTCACCCAGTCGAAAGTTATGAGGTAACAAACATAAAAAAAAATACAGTCGAATTCAGAACCTCCTCCTTTTTTTTAAGTCGGTTAAATAAGGAAGTTCATAATTATTTATATTCGGGTGGATTGCTGTTTAATTTATGTATCCTTATTTATCATTTTATTGAAGCCAATATTTATTAGTGTAAAACTAGAAAATGTTTAAAAACTTTTGATAAAATTTAAATAGTTTTCATTTAAATTAGTTCTGTAGGCGCTACAGTGTGGGACATACAAATATACATAGACTACTAAAAATAATACCCTTTGGTTTCGCCATAGTTAGGAAATAAATACCATTATGGCTTTATCCCTGATAGAGTAGACAAGAGCGTATTGAAAGGGCCAGATTTTGCCATAAATCGTAATTTTTGGGACACAACAGGTTAAAAAAAAAACAATGTTTGCCTCGTTGGTCTAGTGGTTAGTGTAAACGATGATAAATATTCTCTTCACATATTATATACAGTTTTTCTGAATAAAAGATCCAATACGTACTCGTCGAAAAGGAGATAAACTCAAAGATAGATTAACAAATAATTTGGCTGACTGTGGCTAACTAAATATGTATTACAGGCTTAACACCAATCTGTCTTCAGCTCTCTGGAGATATGACGGAGTGTTACGAGTACTATTTTCGGCTTGGAACTTTTTCCATATGTATGGCCTATTTCGTTTGCCCTGAATAACATGATCTATATTTGAATTGGCTAAGAATAAAAGGGTTTGACTACACGGTTAGTGATCAATCCTCTTGCCAAGGCAGCGATCACCTTTTGATGATGTTTATACTACCCACGGGCCCATAGATGGATATACAATCACTACTAATACCACTGGCAAGAAGAATGACCCACGGCTGTGTCACCGTGTTCTTAATCTAAACTATACTTACTGGAGTTGTGTGGCGTCCTGTTTTCGGCGCCGTTGATGGGGTACCCCACCGCCTGGTCTGTCCTGGTACGTTTACACATACAGCTCCTAAAATGCTGTACAACTTCCTATGATATTCGAGCTACAATACACTCGTTTCCGCTTACTCGGAACACGCCTACAAAAACTCGCGAATCCACGACCTAACACAATACGGTTTATCACTAAAGAGACCGCGGGTCGATGGACAATGCAATTAGCTTACTATCAAATGATTTTCACAATAACAAACAAATCGTCGGCCGGTTTCAACACACGCGTTCGATCACAATCTTTTTACATACATATTAACTGTTCACAAGCCTAGCCTGGCCGATCAAACCGTTCTCAACTATTATAAGTATTTTAGCCTAAAAAACCCACAGTGTCATCAATATCACGCGGAGGCTATCGAATACACAAAATTAACAATCAAATTCACTGCCCGCCATTACTCGACAGTACACCGCACCAGCTCTTTTTTATTCCAACCTCAAACGTCAAACACGAACCAGCGACAATCAAAATGTTGCCAGTACAATGACGTTCGAAATCCAACAGTTAGCCTAGTGGTTTAAGCGGTCATCACGCCGCTTTTCACTGCGCCAAGTGTCGTGGGTTCAAATCCCACATGGGATAGTTCTATACGTGGGATCTATACTTTCATCCTTAAACACCTGCATCTCAAATCTCACACAAACAAAAAAGAATTAGCAATAAGGTTGGACCACCAGTGTAGCGCTTATAATGTCTCTTTATTCTTGAAGATTGACTTTTAGCCTCTTAAATTGTTTCTTGCTCATAGCCAGGCGGAAAATATTCGCGACTACGACCGAGATTTCCTCTATATCAAAGTACTAGCTTTTACACGCGGCTTCGCTCAGGCAGACTTTCATCCCCTGATTTACCCCCTTAGGGGTGGAATTTCGAAAATTCCTTTCTTAGTGCTCACTTACGTTATATGAAGAACCTACATGCAAAATTTCAGGATTCTAGCTACAGCGGTTTGGGCCACAGCCAGAGATCAACGCACACGTTGATCTCTGGGTATGTCAGTCAGTCAGTCCCCTTCCTCTTTTATATATATAGATACTCATATAGAATAGTTAAAATCTAATTTGGATAATTAGATATTTGGATAAATAAATTGTTAACGAAATTTAACGTTGCTTACATAATATAAATGGTTGTTGAATAAGTAATCCAGAAGAGTAATGTTTGTACGGTAATTGTGTGATATTTTAGATTGGTTTCTCCTGGGATGGCGGGAGAACAGTTCAGTAATGAAGGTTTTAAAGAGGAAATATTTGGAGGGCTCTAGATGTTAAGTATCCTATACATAATTATGTATGTAGCGTTAAATTATGATAAAAACAAAATTGCTCGTTGCTTGTTCTATTTTTGTAAGCGTTTTTAAGATTTTAAGTGTAAACACTGGATTTATCAATTATTTTATCTATATCTATACTAATATTATAAACGCGAAAGTTTGTAAGTATGGATGGATGGATAGATGGATGGATGTTTGTTACTCTTTCACGCAAAAACTTAACAAATTTGGATGAAACTTTACAGTAATATCGCTTATACATCAGAATAACACATAGGCTACTATTTACCGCGATAACCGACATACACGCGGGCGGAGCACCCACTACGAGTATTTATCTATATTTTTGTAGCTTTAATCGTGCCTTTTTATTGCTTTTTGTGGTGAACTATGTGCGGAACACATTATGTTTATTCATGTATATTATGTTTATTATGATATTTGGGCCTAGACTACGGATGAACCAAGTAACTGTTGCTTCTAATTTTTCTACATGCAGAAAAATGTATCTAGCCTATTTTTGGTTCGTTTACTATGCGCGTCACATCAGTTGATCAGTATCAGTATTAAGCTCTGTAGTTTTGTTGCTTTGTGAAATGTATTTAAGGATTACTTTTCGACTTATTAATTTCTGTACAATATGAACTAAATCAACACAAGTTATTCTCTTAAATCAACACTTATTTCTCAATACCTTTTGAATTTATTATATTTCCATCGTTTTGTATCGTTATCTTTAATTCTGAGGGTCGTGACCCCTATTTGAGGGCATGAGGGTAACATGGCTCGTAGTGCCAAGAGTAGAGCAAACTTGGTTGCAGTGCCGCGGTCTACAGCCTCTTGGTATTTTTCCCTCGATCTTACCCGTCATCATCAGCCTTTCAAGGTATTCTTTCATCTGTCTGTCCATCTTTTCAATAATCTACATATATCTATTACTAATATTATAAAGCTGAAGAGTTTGTTTGTTTGAACGCGCTTATCTCAGAAACCGCTGGTCCAATTTGAAAAATTATTTCAGTGTTGGATATTACATTTATCGAGGAAGGCTATAGGCTATACATCATCACGCTACGACCAATAGGAGCGGATCACCAATGAAAAATGTTTTAAAAACGGGGGAAAAATTTTACGCTACGGGTAATAGGAGACGTAAACGACGTAACGTGGGTTAGCTAGTAATTATATAAATAGAGATATGCGAGAACATATTGATTCAACATTGCCAAAACATTTCTACTTACACATTTATATCCAGATAACCAGAAATAACGGAACAAAGTTATATTTGACATCGAAGGCTGAGCCCTCCCAATAATTGCTGAAATGGCTCAATCGGATTGGCGCCGCAATATCAAACACCAATCAGCATCGGCAAATGTTCCGTTAGCTGACGATCCACTGATGCAATCGGTTAATACTTCATTTACGTAATGAACGCTTGTGACATAACTTATTAGACAAAGATTGATTTAAAAAAAAACGAACATGAATTCTAAAAATCTGTTTTAAGGATGGATGGACTAGATTTCTGATAAACATACTGAAATATTTCTTAATAGATACAGAAATAAATATATTATTATTATATTTACATTTTAATTATGACCCTTTTTAGAGGGGTAGTATACGCGACATGCGGGCCTAAACCAAGCATGATACGTTAAAGAGAGTGGGTAGATGATTATAGGTCAAGCTGTGAATGAAGATTATTATGAATGCTTAAAATAACACTCAGACTTTTAAATTACATTCAGACATAGAACAAATGGTCCTGCTCTTCAAATTATTATATGTCCTGTATGGAAATGGAACTAACGTTTTCATGTTTAGCAGTTAGCGTCACTGGCCACTAACCAAAACGAAAATTTCTAATTTCAACACTTATTTTGTACTAGTTGTTGCCCGTGGCTCCGCCCGCGTATAAGTCGGTTATCGCGGCAAATAGTAGCCTATGTGTTATTCTGATGTATAAGCTATACTACTGTAAAGTTTCATCCAAATCCCTTCAGTAGCTTTTGCGTGAAAGAGTTATAAACATCATCCTCATATATCCATCCATCCATACTTACAAACTTTCGCGTTTATAATATTAGTATAGATGCTGTAACATTGTGTGAGAAAGTTCTAGCTCTTACCTAAATTCAGTCACGGTTCGCTGATGCTGTGTTCTTGTTTGACCTTTGTTTGTTTACTTTTTACTGTTTTATTTTATTTTATGGACTCCATCGTTTAAGTAGAATCAACATAGAAATTTTGCCAATACCAAGCGGATATTTTTTTTTCGATGGAAATAGCTGATGAAGGAAATTTGTGGGTCTTGTTTTTTCTAATCCATAGTAAAAGGTTTTTTTTTATTGAATAAGGGGCAAACGAGCAGACGTATCACCTGATGGTAAACGATTACCGCCGCCCATGGACACCTGCAACACCAGAGGCGTCACAAGTGCGTTGCCGGCCTTTTAAGAAGGAGTACGCTGTTTTCTTGAAGGTTTGAATATCATTAGTTACATCCTAACACTCCAAATATATACGAATTTACAATATTATTTATTCCACTATGACTTAGATCTATCTTAGCATATTATGCTGTATGGAGTTATAAGAATTCTTATATCATTTCGAATAACAATTGTTATGATACAAAATAAAATATCAGTATCAAACCGTCTGGCCAGCGAGGTATAGGAAGGCAAAACTAGGCACACGGTATCGAATAGAAAGTATCGATACTGTACTCATGAGTAGTATCGAATAAAAAGTATCGTACTCATAAAGTTATCGAAAGAAAAGTATCGATACCTCAAAGTATCGAGTACTTTTCTTACCGAGGCCTAAAGGCGACCTTTTTTTTATTTTAGTTGACGTGCTAGTTTTAGAGATTACTTAATCGATACGATACCTGTCCAAAAGTACTCATTGAGTAAAAGTATCGAATGCTAAGTATCTAGTACAAAAGTATCGAAAGAAAAGTACTCGATACCACAAAGTATCGATACTTTTTTCGTGTCCCTAGCCAAAACCTCCTTGTTAACGAGAGGCCTGTATCTAACAATGGACTATTGAAGACTTTTAAATGTGTCTAGCTGAACCCCGCGGTGTCACCCGCGGTTATGCGTCTAAAAATAGTAGCCCAGGTTACTCCTTATATCATTGAACCCATCAATGAAAGTCCCGTCAAAATCGGTCCAGCCGTTCCAGAGACCGACAGACAGACAAATAAAAGTTGTAAAAAATGTTATTTTGGTATATGTACCGTGTATACATACATACGCATTTAGTAAAAACGGTTTAATATTACGAACAGACACACCAATTTTATTTATTTGTATACCTAGATGTAAAAAAAGACATTTTTATAGCTCATATTTTAGAAACACTGTTTTTTTTTTATCGCTAACTCGTGAAATATATAACTATTAACAATATTTACCCTACAAAAGATGATAACTTAAAAAAAGCCTTTAGGTAGTAATTAGTTTACTAATTTGTAACTTACTATTACACCGGTTATGTAATTACTTAAAACGCTGAAGTTCGAATAGAAAAATAACATTTTTCATCTCACACTTGTGACGTCATCGTACAAATACTATCTGGCAACCAGCGCTGCATATTCATGAGACGCCACTCGCCTAAATCAATATCCTGTAATCTAAGTAGGTATGTCTAATTGTACGTGATTTGAATTATTTTCTTTTCAAATTGCTTTCTGCCGCCTCGTTGGTCTAGTGGTTAGCGTAAGGGACTGCAGATCAAGAGGTCTCGGGTTCGAAATCCGTCCGTGCCTCGGAGAACACGTTAAGCCGTCCGTCCCGGTTGTCATGAACATCTATGGCAATCGTTATTGATAAGTCAGTGCCCTCAAATTTAATGATAACTAGTTAAACCTTCGAATTCAGGTCACCCTCAGGGTTTCGGAGGTCCGATGGCGGTCGCTCCGTGCAAAAACTGATATTCAGGTAAAACAGGTTGAAGTAGTAGCCGACCCAAATTAATCTTGGGAATAATAAATGCTTGGAAGATGAGTACCGTTCTGTCTGTCTTCTGTGTACCATCTATAAAAGCATTCGATGAAACCCTTATAGAGGATGAAACTGTACAGCCACAGCTTCACGAATCCAATTCTCACTCTCCACCATAAGGAATTATATAAATCGTGATTTATCTTACAGGTACAACGCCATCTATTGATTTTTTGTGAAAAAATATTTCTTCATTCACATACGTGTTTGTGTAGATTTGTATGCTACCAGGTTTTGTATATTTTTTATAAATGGATTCAGCGGTTTAGCCGTTTAGCCGATACAAAACATAAGTGTCTGAGCCTTAAGTTTTTTAAAAGTTAAAGTAATATCAATAAAGACAAAAATTGTTTTATGCTGTCGCTCACATCATTATACACACATCAAAAGTGTCTAGGGATCAACATATGTGTCTAGGGATCAACATATATTTTTGCAATAACTTTTCTCCTGATTGATATTAATTAAAATTTTCTTTAAGGATTCATCAAATAAAGTGTTTTCGTTTGTCACAGTAACGATAAACCAAGTCACCTTTGCATTAATAAAGAAATTTGCCATTTTCCTAATAAAGGGATTTTTGACATTTGAACCACTAACATTAAAGTTCGAAAAAAAGACTGAAATAACAGTTTTCTTTAAAATGTTATTAGGTAACTTAAACAATTAATAATCCGTGTTTCTACCGCGAACACTAACAACACAAGAATCGGTTTGGCATACTCAAAATGAGTTCATCCAAATCACGCTGTGGAATGGCCGCCCATGTTCGTTGC
This sequence comes from Diaphora mendica, assembly GCA_949125395.1. Lineage (NCBI taxonomy): Eukaryota > Metazoa > Arthropoda > Insecta > Lepidoptera > Erebidae > Diaphora > Diaphora mendica. Next base: position 25,873,583 of record OX421319.1, read on the forward strand.
AACAACAAAAAAAGGTCTTCTTGCGACTGGATACCCTCCATATTCGGCAGAGCTCTTCTCTGTAGCATATCCCATGCATGCTCAATCGGGTTCAAGTCTGGCGACTGAGCAGGCCAGGGCCAAAGCCACATCTCAATCTCAAGAAATCCGCATAAAAATGCTTGATCCCTAGACACTTTTGATGTGTGTATTTAGCATATCACTACAGGTGAGGACTTGTAATTGGCTCACTGTTGTCTACTTGATTGCAAATGTTATTATGTTAGCTGTAAGTCCTCCATATCATAAATAAATAAATAAATAACAGACAACAGACAGTGTTCCATTCGAATGTATAATATTCGTATGGATAGGTTACCCAGAATTAGCATTGCCGCGATACGTCACAATAATTTCGCTGATTTAAATTGTAAATTACAGTTATTAAACCTACACAGCCTTTCATATTTAAATACACATTTGCGGCACCTTTTTAGAAAGGAAAACTTTGATGCAAATATTTTTTAGGATTTGGTCTGAAAATGAATAAATTACTTTCCTTTTTTTATTTAAAGATACAGATGGGATTTCATTAAGACACAGTTTAGTTTTGTTGCTGTAAAAGGATTTAATGTCCTTCTGATCTTGAGGTCTTTGCAGACCTAATGGATGAATGAATGAATATTCCAGTCAAAGTCACCCAATTCGAAGGTATAGTTACGCCTTTGTGTTTTATATTTTTAGGTTTACTGGCTTCAATCTTCTGCAACATTGATTGAAATTGCAAGATTTTCATAAAAGCACATTAATGTGGACATATTTTTGACAATACGTCAAGACAGCCAGATGTTACAAGCTTTTTATTAACTTGCAATGTATGTATGTATGCTTGTATGTTCGGATAGAATCTTGCAATTCAATTTTGAAGCAGATATCTTCAACCGATTTTGCTGAAATTTTGCAAGCATATGTATGCAGCGTGATAATACAATATTATGATGACATGGAGCTGGAAGGTGGCAATAGCAACTCTGTAAAGAAACGTCGCAACATCATCGAGCTTGGACTCGTTTGATTAGTCTCGAGACATTCCAGTAAAAGCTTGTTTTTAAAAAGCTTTTTAATTTAATTTTTCTATACATATTAAAAAACTAAGTGAATTTGTGTGTAAAACTCAATGAGTTCTAGAAACCAAACAAGCTCAAATGTTGTTTTTTTTATCTACTTTTATAGTGTCAGTTTTGTTCCTCATTTCTCATCAATGTCTGTGATATTGATTTCAGAAGTAAAATTCTTATTCATCACACCTACTTCTCATCTTTCATTATTCTTCTCTATTTTTTCGATATCATCTTTAAAGTGACGATAGACAGCAAGGTTAATTTGAAAAAAACTAAACAAAGAAACCAAAACTTTGTTATAGTAGGGGAGCCCTAGAAGGAATGTCGGGATTTACTCAAGCGCGGCAGATTAATATACAGGGGGATACCTTGTACCTGGTTAAGTACCTCCACCAAATATGAGCCCCGTATATATGGCCGTAAAAAAATTGATCATCAGACATTCTCCAGCGCGTGAGATTAAGGCAGGGTGAGTTAATTACATGCTAAAAAGTGTATATTCCACTAATCTGACCATTTGATAGTGACGTAAGGAAAGGGGAGAGGCATAAAGTTGTAAAAAAAAAGTCATCTCGATATTCTCGAGCGTGGCTATTTTTTTTTATTTTGTGGGAAATCATTCAGGGATACCTAACGAAAAATATATAATCTGACGATAGCCACAAGCCGAAGTAACAAAATTTCGTCGATAAAGTTTAATTTATATTGATGACGTGATGCCTATATTCACACTGATAAGTCAGGTACTAATTCATGTGTTAGAGGTGAGGTGAGAGGTGAGTATTTCAATAAGACGATTTTTTTTTGCACATTCATATAACGGCTGTGAGTTTGCGTCACATCCAAATCGTCAGATTATTGAATGGGAGCTTTATTTTAGGTTCACTTAACATCCCCTTTGAAAATATGACGCGCTCGATAAAAAATTTTTTTGTCATTTTCAAACCTTACGTACGACCACCCCCACCATGCAAACGATCAGATTAACATACTAAAAATACGTAGGACATGGATGCTATCAATATCTGACGCGCTCGAGTATGTCCATGCAACAGTTTTTTTTTACATTTTTGAACATCCATAGCTGCTCACCCCGCCGATGAAAAGGTATACAGTAATAACATTTTTTCTTTTTATCATCTAAGCTTTGCAACCCAATGGTCTCTATGACGCTCGAGTAAATCCCCATTTAGCATCGCGGGCTCCCCTACTATTAAGAAAACGCCTATGTCCAGTAGTTGACCTTTAAAGACTGTTAATGAAAATAAGATACCTAAAAGCCTTCCTCTGTGGAGGGACCTACGGAGTAACGAAGGAAAGGAATGAAACTACCAATCTTAAATCGCGCAATAGAAGATTAGCATATATACATCTCAACATTAACAGTGGGGCCGCGATCCGCCAGTCTGGTCGGAGGATCCTCCCTTTGTGTTGGAGGGACATGACACATCTGTCTCCCACACCTCTATTAAACTAAACCATAGTCAGCAAACTCTCCGTTTACCTTCTGATAAGAAAATCTCTCACTTGGTAATGATTATAAAATCATTTAAGAAACAGAATACGGACAATATAATGAAGGAAATTCGTTGTTGGGTCAGAACAGTACACAAAACCGCATGAAAAGCGTCTGAACTTGTTCTGCGAAGTTGAAAGTACAGTATTATGCCTCAATGTTGTTTATCTGCTACATTATACCATAGTCTCGTATTTCATTGCATCGTTATTGGTATGGAGTAACTTCATACAATTCAATTGTTCACTGTGGCTCCGCTAGCATGTACATCGATTAGGTAACTATATGACCAAGCATTGTTTGGTAACCGTCTCGTTGGCGCAGTGGTAGCTTACGTGACTGCTGTGCAAGAGGTCTCGGTTTCGATTCCCGGGTCGGACCAAATGTTTGTATGATCTGCAAATATTTGATTCGGAGTTTGGGTATTTTCTATGTATAATATGTATGTATTTACAATATATATATATATATGTATTAATATCAGTTGTCTACTTCCCATAACACAAGCTCTGCTTAGCTTGGAACTAGATGGCGTTCTGTGTTAAATGTCCGAAATATTTATATTTATTTATTAATTTTTTGATAAATTTTCTAAAAATGATTCCTACCTAGATCAATCTATCGCCCCCGAAACCCCCTGCATACTAAATTTCATGAAAATCGTTAGAGCCGTGTCCGAGATTCAGATTATATATATACAAGAATTTCTCGTTTAAACTTATTAGATATTTTGTTTTGACCACGTGACTTAGCGTTGAGATGACGTCATTCCTAAGGTCTCGCATTCCGAGAGCGACACGGTGTGACGTCCATCCACGTATCCAGTTACCACTTTATAGCGAAACTAGCTGACCCACGCAACGTCGTTTACGTCTCCTATTGCCCGTAGCGTAAAAATATTCTCGCGTTTTTGTAATATTCTTCATTGGTGCTCCGCTCATATTAGTCTTAGCGTGATGATATATAGCCTATAGCCTTCCTTGACAAATGTACTAAACACCGAAAGAATTTTTCAAATCGGACCAGCGGTTCCTGAGAGGAGCGCTTTCAAACAAACAAACTCTTCAGCTTTATACGAGTATATTAGTACTAGTATAGAAGTATAGATAACACGAAATGAACCAACCAGAACCAGCGTTAACGATAATGACGTCAATTCGGTTTCTCTTGCCGTTACTGTGTCTCGGAATGCCATACCTGGCGAAGGATATTGTTATACCGTGATTAGTCCCATATATTTCTTAAGCCGGGTCTCCACCGAAGAAAAGTTGGCAATTTTTTGCTGTCAACACGTGCTGGTGACAATAGTTTCTTTAAAACCGAGTCTACAGCGAACAAAACTTGCCAATTTTTGTGTTGTCAACCTTTTTTTGTGTTGTCAAATTTCGGTGGAGACGCGCCTTTATATTTCTAGTAACGTTTACGTTAGAAGAATGACAACTTGCCTAGGGAGCTGGTAGTCATGGGCGGAGGTACTTACTTAACGTCAGGTGATATACCAGCTTTGTTCTATTTTATAGAAAAAAAAAACTATGAGTAAGATTAACCCAATTTCAAGTTAGGTGTGGTTGTCATAACTTTCTTCACTTCAATAAACTTTTTAATAAATTTAGTTCAATGTTTAAGTTTTCTTAAAGTTTTGAAGTAGATATAAGTGGGTATTTTTGTACAATAATATATAGAATCTTACATTACGTGTAATTTTCTTTTTTTAAAACGTTTTTATTATCTGCATTTTTCTTATTCATCTGTTTTTTAACTATATCCATTATTTTATATAGCTTTAAGATGTTGTCTCGATTGTCGACATTTGCATTTTGGGTTATTCACAAATAGTCGTACTGAGTCTGGATGTACCTTATGTCCGTTTCATGTATATTTGCAAAATTCCCCGCGAGATTTGTTCTTAGTGCCAAAGTTGTCTTATAAAAAGAAAATATATATAAACCTCCTTAATTTATAAACAAGGATACAAGTAACACATTTAACACGTCACTAAATAAAAAAAACTACCAAGCGTGACGTCACAACTCGACAATACAGCCAATCTATGAGCTTACCCAAAAATCTCATTTTCTAAAGGTAATAACGTCCCATTCACCTTCATTAGTCCTACGCATCCCTAATTTTGCTCCTGAACTTCGTTTGTGACGTCACTGAAGGGAAAGCACCCCCAGTTTTATATATAATGCATGTTTACAAGTCTTTGAGCGTCTTTGAGACATTCTAAAGATGGGTTTTATTAGAGATTATTGAGTGGATCTAAAGTAGGTTTAAATATAATTTACCTTTGAGAAATGAAACTATCTTGTAAGCTTATTTTTGTGTTCATTTAGAAAAGAAAATTATATTAAAAAGCCGACGTGTTGCGTTAGGTATTGTCATAATTTTAATCCTGAGAACTTCTATTAACATTACTTAATTTAAAAAAATTGCTTTTCAAAGTGACCTTTTTAGAGTACTGTGCCTCAATAATATTGAATTCAAAATTTAAAAAAACCCCTACTCGAGCACTTAATCGAGTAATCATACGCCAATGATATTTTTGCAGACATTCTGTTATTCTTCCCCACTTTCACCCCCGTAACTTTTAAACGACTCAACCGATTTTCATGAAACATGTCTTAGAACACTCGCACGTAGCTCACCTTTCATACAAAAAAAACTAAATTGAAATCGCTTCATTCATTCGCAAGCTACGGTACCACAGAGAGACAGACAGACAGACAGATGGACACGTCAAACTTATAACACCCCTCTTTTTACGTTGGGGGTTAAAAAATAAACTTTTTTGGCACAAATTTGTCTATATTGCGTTTAGCCTAGATACTATTTCCCAAAAACATATAATCTATTCTATATATAGAAGAGTAAGGTGACTAACTGACATACCCAGAGATCAACGCACAGCCCAAACCGCTGAAGCTAGAATCCTGAAATTTCGCATGTAGGTTCTTTATATAACGTAAGTGAGCACTAAGAAAGGAATTTTCGAAATTCCACCCCTAAGGGGTCAAATCAGGGGATGAAAGTCTGCGTGAGCGAAGCCGCATGTAAAAGCTAGTTTAAAATAAACACGCCACTTTCTAATGCGCTGAGTGTGTGAGTTTGATCCTCATATGGACAGGGATACTCCCTCAGCTCCATGATGTACAACTTGTTGTTCAAGTCTGGGAATTAATTCTGTCCATTTCATGAAGTTTCCCACGACAGAGGATACATACCTAATTCGGGAGTTGTCGTTCAGAGAAATATATCTATCCTATTACACTAACCTAAAGGACAAACCATGTCTAAAACATTAGTTTACTTGTTTACTCGTGTTATACACACTGTCATTTATATTCGCCAGTTTCAAGTTAAGGGCTCACCCTTAGGGCAAGTTATTAATATTCTCGTCGGCACTGAATCGTCTTTTGTTTTGACACTTTATAATCGCAAGTAGCGAAGACAAATTTATATTAAGGGCTAGCCGTGCTTGGGTACAGTTAATTTAAAGGTTAAGTTCATGAGCGGACCCTTTAAGGAAATATATACGTATATATTTGTGCTTATAATATTCAACTGTGGTAGAACCATGTTTCGTCACTTTTCACTGAATGAAGTTACCACAAAATGTCCTTCTAATGTTATGATTTAAACCACGTCTTCTTGTTTCTTTAATAATATGTTCGTATGGTTCCTTGAAATAATAAATATGCTACAATATTTTCAAAGCTACGAAATGCTACGCAGCTATTCGACTGCTACGAAAAATTATTTCTCTTTTAACTAGCTTTCACACGCAGTTTTTCATACTTAAAGTTATTGTGTTTAATGACAAACGACGAAGAGTACTTTTTATTTGATGAAACATACATACAAGAAAAATTCAAACAAAATAAACAAACTCACAAACAGGTACACCGATATGTGATTTGAACGGCCGTGTTGGTCTAATGATTAGAAACCCAACTGCTTTTTTTTTTCATTTTATTGATAGAAGGCAAACAAGCAGACGTATCACCTGATGGTAAGCGATTATCGCCGTCCATGGACACCCGCAACACCAGAGGCGTCACAAGTGCATTGCCGGCCTTTTAAGAAGGAGTACGCTCTTTTCTTGAAGGTTTGAAGGTCGTATTGGTCCAGGAATACCGCAGGCGACAGTTCATTCCACAGTTTTGTTGTGCGAGGCAGAAAGTTTCTGGAGAAGCGCACAGTTGTGGACTGCCAGCCATCTAGATGATGGGGATGAAACTTCTGTCGCTTAGGACGATGGCGGAAGGAGGGGGCAGGGATCAGTCAGATCAATTCCTCGGAGCACACACAGACACACATATTATTCTATGTGATGATGACTTAGGAATACAAAATTTCACCACCCCTATGCATTTCGTGGGTGTCGAAAGATACGACTAAGGGAGCAAACGCCGCATAACAGAACTAAAAAGAGAATGAAAACTTAAAACCTTAAAATTTTTGAGTTACCGTTGGTGAGTGCGAGACCGGAGGCCCAATGATGCAGAAGCATCACTAGCGCGCCATGATGTGGGTTACCATGCTGCATTGTCTGCATTCGCAATGAGTATGGTGACCACCACTCTTGGATTCTGCTTATGCTTTCCTTCAGGTAGAGTAGAGTCATTTTGGCTGGGCCAAAAATATAAAAGTTGTCATGAAATAATAAACTCCTATATGCAGCCATAATTACTGATCTAGTGGGATACTATTATATTGTATTAGTTTTCGCTCGCGGCTCCGCCCGCGTGTATGTCGGTTATCGCAGCAAATAGTAGCCTATATGTTATTGGTTATGTATAAGCTATATTACTGAAAAATTTCATTCAAATCCGTTCTGTAGTTTTTGCGTTAAAGAGTAACAAACATCCATCCATCCATACTTACAAACTTTCGCGTTTATAATATTAGTAGCATACAACCCACTAGTCCAACAGATTCGTTAACAGATGTAAGTCATGTTCTCGTAACCAAAAATAAAATTACATCCCCCACCCCTCCAATTTACACCCCACTAGATGTTAGTATTCCACATCACGTAGTAGATGTTCATTATATTGGTAATTCGACATGTTAAGACTGAATACGTACAAAAATATACTATCATTAGGTACTTCTACAGTAATATTACAAGTAAAATTATTTATTAGTAATAACTATAAATTAAAAATTTAAAAAACCCCCTACTCAAGCACTTAATCGAGTAATCGAGAATGCTATTTTTGCAGACATTCGGTTATTCTTCCCCACTTTCACCCCCATAGCTTTTAAACGACTCAACCGATTTTCATGAAACATACCTGTTGGTACAACTCAATAAAATACCTTCCATGTCTTCCATTGGGTTGGCAACACTTTGTTAGAAAGTTAATAAAAAAGACTGTCACGGCGTTATTGCTTGTACGCAAATCACATTGTGGAAAGTGCTAATAAAACTGCTGTTAATAAATAGATCCAGTTTATTTATAATTCCTTCAATATCTAAGAACACTCGCACGTAGCTCACCTTTCATACAAAAAAATTAAATTGAAATCGCTTCATCCGTTCGCGAGCTACACACATACAGACACGTCAAACTTATAACACACCTTTTTTGGCGTCGGGGGTTAAAAATCCCGACTGTGTCAATATTTGCCGTCTTTATTATTATTCTTTTTAAATAAAACATTAGTTAAATATATATTCGTAATCACCGTTAAAAATTCTTCATATTGATACCACGCTTGATGTATTTTGAAAAAAATATATTTTGAGATTACTTTTTGACACCAAAAATCTTTTTGTTTTTTTTTAAATTTTGATCTACCCAGTGTCACTCTCACGACATAGACGAATCTATTGACCGTTTAGGCTCTAGGGCGTGCCAAAGAAATATACACACATGCACTCGAAAAACATAACCCCCATATTTTTAGGGTTCCGTACCGAAAGGGTAAAACGGGACCCTATTACTAAGACTTCGCCGTCCGTCTGTCACCAGGCTGTATCTCATAGTTAGACAGACGTGATAGTTAGACAGTTGAAATTTTCAGAGATGTCTGCTGCATCGATTTCAATGAAATTTGGCATTAAGATACTTTGATTCTAGAGGAAGGACATAGTCTACTTTTTATTTCGATAACTGACATACACACGGGTGGAGCCACGGGCAAAACCTAGTTCGAAAATATATTTTATGGCACAAGATATGTTTTTTCGAATCAAGAAAGTAATTTCAATAAATAAATATTTTTTCGGATATCTAATAACACACTACGCCATCTAGTCCCAAGCTAAGCAGAGCTTGTGTTATGGGTACTAGACAACTGATACAAATACATTATATACTTTTTTTTTGTAAATACATAAACATTATACATAGAAAACACCCAAACTCCGAAACAAATATTTGTAGATCATACAAACATTTGCTCCGACTCGGGAATCGAACCCAAGACCTCATGATCAGCAGTCGCACACGCCAACCGCGAGACCAACGAGGCAGTCAGAACACAATTGCCATATAAATTTTACCATCAATAGCTTTTCATAATCCACTACTGGATATTTTTTTTCCACACAACGCCATCCAGTCCCAAGCTAAGCGGAGGTATGGGTACTAGACAACTGATATAAATACAATATATACTTTTTTATTAAAAAAAACACCCAAACTCCGAAACAACCATTTGCAGATCATACAAAGATTTGGTCCGACCCGGGAATCGAACCGGAGACCTCAAGTACAACAGTCGCTTACGCTACCACTTGCGCCACCGAAGACCGAGGCCTCTCCTTAAAAAGAAAGATACTTTGGTATAGGGTTTGTTTAAAGTTTTCTTTTTATTTTCAACTAGCTGACCCAGCGAACTTCGTACCGCCATATTTACATATCTGTCTCAGCTTCCCATAGGCAGTGTGTACTCGCAGACAAAAAAAAACACTTTTCCTGTTATCTTTTTTTTTTTTCTTTCTAGCATGAATGAAATCGGACTATGTGTTATTGAATTACAACCAAGTACATATTTTGACTTTCATCCCCTCTCTCCAGGAAACCGTGCTGAATTTCGGGATAAAAAGTATCCTATATCCTACCTCGTAGTATGAACTCAAATCATGCCAAGTCTCATTAGTATACAAGACAAAAATGAAAAAAAAAAATACAGTTTTGGCTTCAGTATCGATGATAGAGAGCCCTCCAAAAAAAATTTTCTAAATATCTTTAATGTACAGATTGGACCTGTTACATTTTTATTATAAGAATAGATTTGCGTAATTTGCTCCCATAGTCAGCTCTTATGCCATCCACGAAATGATGAATGTGTGGTAACAAACGCTATTTTTATTTGTCACCATAAGTTAGTAAGTAATACTTCTAATCACAAGTTTACTACACCCATTACACTATCAGACAAAAAACAGTATCTCTAAAATAATATTAATACTGTTTATATAATATTAATATAATATTAATACTATACTGTTTGTGTGATACTGATACTGGTGCGGGTGACAGTTGCCTGTACGACAATGACATCTATCTGTACGACGTTGACATCAATTTACTACAGTTACTAATGACAGCTGTAATATTAAGTCATAATTTGTAAATCGCGGCAACTTTCAAGAGTGAAACGAAATGTTACTGAAACTGTCACCCGCACCATGCTACAGCGCAAAGAGTATAGTAAATACTGAATTTACAATTATGTAGCGTCATCTATTCTGTATCATAACCGACGTTTTTATATTTTATATCATCTACACTATCCAAATAGGAAATCTCGTTGAAATATATTTCTTACATCTTATGTGTATTTCACAAATGCCACCATGTAATTTCCTACTCCTCTTTATTATTTACGTAAAACGAAACGTTTCGAAACGGAATGATTAAATCAGACAGGTAAATATTTCACAAGATGAATTTGGTTACCTTTGCCTCAAGGTGTCGATAAACTTTTAGAACGCGGGAAATTGAGAAGAAGTGTTTTATATTTAGTACTTTTATAATCCTTCTTTTATTTTTATTATTGAATCGTTTGTTTTTTCATTCATATTATTTTAAATAGACTTATCTGTACTAGACGTTTTTTTCTTTCACTGAATTCTAATTATAAGAAATGTGAATCAATCTACAAAATCAATAGAGATTTAAAAAAGATACTTTTAAATATGGAACGTCCTAAACCATACAAATTTCGAATTGGAAAGCTCGCTTCACCGTGCAAACATCTTCTTATGGTTTTACAAGCCAAGCCCGAATAAAATTAAAAACAACAATGGAGACCGAGGACGCACTTGATATACATGAATACGCTTTAATGAAAAACCGTAAAACCGCCACAGTTGTTATTGTTTTGTTTTATTCGTGTTGTTTGATATCCATCATATGCTCCACATTGTCTGGCATTTGAAATACGTAACATCTGAAATCAGTGAGTACATTATTAAAGAAGCAAATTTCTTTAATTTTAGGGTGAATGATGAAAATAATAAAATTAATGAATATTCCCAATTTTAATTCGTGTAGCTAAAATTATTTAGAATCATTATTTAATCATGATAAACTATTTCACTTTACTGTAAAGAACAAAATACGTCATTTTATGGGTGAACAAAATACTGATTTCGTTTATTATTTCTCAAATGAAAACGCAACGAAAATGTCACTATTCACACTCTGGTACCTGGATGCCCGGTATTTTTTTTTTGATATTTTTTCTGAAAATGTGTCCTAGCTAGATCCATTTATCGCCTCCAAAAGCCCCTGCATACTACATTTCAGGAGAATCGTTGGAGCCGTCTCCACATTCCGATTATATTTAAATATACAAGAATTACTCGTTTAAAGGTATTAAAAATACCTATTTATATTACTAGTAGATAAATAGCAGCAAAATTGCGAAATTACGCTAACGTATTATAACAAAGCCCGTTCCATTTTTAAATAAAAAAGTGAAAAAAGAAAAAAGCTTATTTTATTATATAATTGTGGATTTCAACAATTATTATTATCATTTGTAACCAAACTCCTCTTTTTTGATAAAAGTAAGAAAAAGCATTTTAAATTCTGCCCTAAAATCGGGGTGACGGCGAAGGTTAATGGCTTCTCATTCATTCAGTGAAAAGCAAGAACAGAATGCCCTCACCTGAAGTATAATCAACGTTAGCTTATGTAAAGTTTTCTACACTAATCTACTAGTAACCCTCCTAATCCTTAACCGTATCACGTGATTATATATTCAAAACGCGGAAAGAGGTAGAAGAGACCCCTTCCTCTCAAGTGGGGGTATTCATTCAAATCTCTCCAAAGCTCTTCTTATCCATATGGATGGAGTCCCTCCAAGATATCATTGGTGGATTGTTAAATTCCCATGACTGTGATTATTTATGGTTCACAAATATAAAATAGGATAAATCATTATCTCTATGGTTGAATTGAAACTCTTAAAATACTATGTCTAAAGGCGCGTCTCCACCAAAATTGTTGACAATTTCAGTGTTTCCAAATGTTTGCAACTCTTCAGAAAATCGCCAACTTTTGTTTCCATTGTGTCTACACAGAGTCGCCAACAATTTGAAAAACATTCGAACTAAGCGTCACCACAGAGCCAATAAATATTTGCAACAAGCATATTCTTCCGCCAAAAACGGAAACACTGTTTTCAACTTTTGTTGACAATTTTTGTTGCCAACACAAGGAAATTACAGAAACTTTTGTCACCAACACGTGTTGACAACACAAAAATTGACAACTTTTGTTTGGTGGAGACCCGGCTTTACACATGTCAATGTGATTTTTTAAATATAAATATTCTATTAAAGAATTTAAAAAATTCGCATACATTTTTCTTTTCACAATATCAACTAATTTAATTAATTAACATCTAAGCACATAATTAGCATCAAATAAAGTAAGAAGTTCGTAAGAAAACTTTTCTCTCCTAATTGGATACAATTTACTTGTCCGACTCAAAGAAAATAATTAGTAATTATAAGAAACAAGCTTCCACTACGTGAAACGGAACGGACCAGCATCAAACACAAGATAAACTAATTGGTGACAATCAACATATTGATTGCGTCATTCGTTATCTGCATCATCAGAGCGTGAACATTGATATTGGAAACTGGTAATCCGTTTTAGACCTAGCCTATGGCACAACAAGCGTATACATTACACATATTTTGATGTGTCACTATTTGATTTGACCAATCAGCGAGCGGTTCTAGAGTTGAGTGTCAGATGGTGGGTGAAAAGTCAAATTTATAAATAAATAAATATTACGGACATCTTAGACACAACGCCATCTCGTCCCAAGCTAAGCAAAGCTTGTGTTTTGGGTACTAGACAACTGATATGAATACATATATACTTTTTTTTTGTAAATACATACATATTATACATAGAACCCAAACTCCGAAACAAATATTTGCAGATCATACAAACATTTGATCTGACCCGGGAATCGAACCAGAGACCTCAAGCATGGCAGTCGCATGCACTACCACTGCGCCACAGAGGCAGTCTTTAGATTGTGACTATTGTAAAGTCAACTCATTTTTTTAAACTAAAAGCCGCCTAAAAGCAAAACCTAACCTAAAAGCAAAATAAAATGTCTTAAATCAAAATAAAAGAAAAAAAGTCAGTGAAACAAGAACGAAATACTTAATTGAATTCATAACTTTTTAAATTTAATTTTAAATTCGACCCCCATGCGAATTCTAATAGAGATAAATAAGTCCTGCTTCGCTTCAAGTAGGTGACTTATGCTTTCTTATGTAATTTATTTATAAGTTTGATAGGTGAGGTTAAATGCTATGAAATATATTTAGCTTTAATTCCGCGAGACAAATATCCAGGTCTGAAAGCAGGACACAAATCCCACCGTCATGCATACTCACATGCACATATGGGTATCATGCATATGCACACATACAAAACAAGTGAGAAATAATTAGCATGCCATGCAACCAAACCTATACTCGACACGTGTTTCGCCCCTCCACGGGGCATCCTCAGGAGATGTTGACTCGTCGAGCGTTTGAGCAGGTAACGCCTGAGCAGCAAGAGGAGCAAAGTAACGCCTGATTCCATAACTTAGGTGAGGTTAAATAAAAATTAACAAGGATTAATTTTCTAAGTTGACTAAAAAGTCTCTGAATATCTAATATACATTTATTTAACGAAACGATCTACAAAGGTTTTAGTGAAAATTTGCTACTTGATTTCCTATTCCTAATAATATCAAGCACATCAAAGCCAATTTAACTTGTTTTAATTATGATTGACATTGAGTAGATCTTTTGAGCTCCTATCAAGTATTTTTAATAAAAATTTATGAAAAAATTCTAACTACAATATTCAGAAAACCTTTTATCAGCAAATTGAAAAGAAATTCAGAAAACTATCCCTTACGCTTAACCTTAACTGAAAGACCGTTGCTCCCACTTCAAAATCGCTTATGTCTATTCAAATATCAGTGACAAAAAACATCTTTTGTGAACAACTGACACAGAAAAGCTTAAATCAAGTGAAGAGGAGTCTCTTAACTTTCAATGAAAAATATTCTTTCAACAAATAAATCTAACTTGCACCTAAAATCGTTTAGGAGAAAGTTGAATTTTGTATACTTCAGAGACTTTGGAGGCCTTACAAATAATTATTACTTTTGTCAGCGACCTGAAAATAGAACCCAGTTAATTGTGATTGAGTTGACAATAGCACAGAGTTGATTCGGAAGGCAAGATGGATTTTTTCAAAAGAAGAAAAGAATAGAATGAATGCAAGAAAGTACAAAACAGACGTTTCTATATAAAAGCGCTTTATTACCATATTTTTTTGGTTATTTTCTAACAATTTGGAAGTGATTTTTATTATACTTTTTATCAGACTATGACGAAGCTAAAAGGAAGTTTATGTTCCACCGTAGCATCTAAACTACTAATCTGATTTTAACGAATTAAGCGTCAATAGATTCGTAATAATGGAGTTTTATCAAAAGTTTTACGTAGTCGGGTAGGGTAAGGGTAAACCATCAGGTAGATGCTTGAAATGTATAGATAATGGTACGGAACCCTTCCTGCGCAAGTCCGACTTGCATTTGGCCGATTTTTTAATGTTTTTTTCGTAATATACTAAGATGTCGTAGTATACTTAAGTTTCCTTCATTGGTCTAGCGGTTGACGTATGCGACTGCAAATCGAGAGGTCTCTGGTTCGAATATGGGGTCGGGCCAAAAGTGCTATTGAGTTTTTTCTGATTATAGAAATAACAGCTCGGAGTTTGGAAGTTGGGATCTGAACCCCCGTGTCTCGGAGAGTACATAAAGCTGTTGGTCCTACGCCTGATCTCTCCCCGGTCGTGTCGGTTAACCGTCCATCGGATTATGATAGAGAGGGAACACAGAGTGCACCTGTGCCCTATAATATCTTCTGCGTAGTTGGCTGGTCTCAGTTGAGACTGGCCGTCGTGGCCATTAAAATCGACCCTAACCCTACAAATTTTTGTGATGATGCCATCGCTTCCTGTAAAAAGCCAAAATTCAACCGTATGGTAATAGACTTAAAGTTGACCCTAACCTAGTTTTAAAAAGGGTCGGTAAACGAGTAGATAGATAAATGATAAGATTGACTGCACAGATAGCGTATGGTTTAAGAGGTCACCAAAATTGCTTTTTTCTACTCTGAGTGTTATGGGTTCAAACCACACATGAGACAACACACACTAAAGGTAGTAAACCACCTAAAGGTAGTAGAGCCACGCTGATTTCAGCACGACCGGGGCGGTACTACCCTCGTACAGAAAATGAACGTAAAATGACAGCGTTCGTGCTGTCGTGTTTCGTTGGTGAGTGCGAGACCGGAGGCCCAAATAGTCTAGTCAACAAGTTCCATACTTGTTGACTAGACTAAAAGATGCGGAAGTATCACTAGGCCGCCATGGTGTGGGTCACCATGCTGCATTGTCTGCATTCGCAGTGAGTATGGTGGCCACCACTCTTGGATTCTGATTAATATTAAACTCAGAACAGTGGTCTCTGTGTCGGTTTCATGTATATTTGTAAAGATCGTAGATCACGGAGTCATAATCCACAATAAAAGACTCAAATATATTTATTACTTAACTCCTTAACCGGTTGTTTATAATCAACTCGTCAACATTCATCCCTTTTCATTAATGGTTTCCTTAAAATTTAATTTTCGAGCAAATAGAAATCTAAATAAAAACTTGTTTGAAACAAAGTACACTCAGCGGCACAATTATGGAGATACTGCTCTCAAGTGTCGGTTTGATATATTTTAAGGCAGTTTATTTTTATCTAAGATATACTTTTTACACTGTTTTAATAAATTAGTTTTGTTCTTTCAAGACAAAGAAAAAGAACGAACAGTTTCAAAGATGCGTAACCCTCCTTTTATGTTGATTTTTAGTCACTTTTGTTGAATCTATAGTAAATTCGAATTTATAGATAAAGTATCTCAAATTTCCTGAAAAATTCATTCAAAAAAACTTTAACTGCAGTCCAATATAGTCTTATATAACAGTTCGTATAGATGGATTCTCTAAGGGATCGTATTAGGAACGAGGATTAGCAAGCTGAAGTGGCAGTGGGCTGGCCATATTTGCCGTAGAACCGACAACCGTTGCGGTAAACGGGTTCTTGAGTGGAGGCCGCGTCTCGGCAAACGTAGCGTAGGACGTCAGCAGGCCAGGTGGAATGATGATTTGCGCAAGACGGCTGGCAGGAGCTGGATGCGAGTGGCCGAGGATCGAACTACGTGGCGTGCAATTGGAGAGGCCATATCCAGCAGTGGACTGCGATAGGCTGATGATGAAAGATGGACGTCCCGTCATATTATCAGATTGAGGGAACCGAGAAAAAAGCTGTATTTATTTACACATTTGTGCACTGTAGTTTTTCCTGCGTAGTTGGCTGGTCTCCGTCGAAACTAGCTGCCGTGGCCCAAATCGGCTAAGAGTACATCAAACAACAGTATAAATATCCTATGTAAAACGTTATAACCAATTATCGTTACAGATGTATACCTGAATCAATCGATACCATCATTAATTTTCATATCATTCGAATCATTCGTTCGTTCGTTAGCTTCGGTCAAATTTATAACGTACAAATAATATTTGTCGTTCGTTTATAAATAAGTTCATCATGAAATTACTTTTCTGTGGTTTCTTTTTTAATACGATGTTTGAAAATAGATCTCAGTCAGTTTATATTTTATAAGTAACGAAAATAGATTTTAATTTTATTTCCCTTTCGAAACAATAATATTGAACGTTATTTAAATGAAGCCTTACAGCATGGATATTAAAATCTAAATTATTTTTGGTTCTTTAAATCAGTCACAGTTCAGAAAGTCAGTGGGCGTATAATTTAAATTTTATTATTCCGCTGAATTAATTTGAACTTTAATGTGTTTATGAATTATTATTTTAATATTTTTATCAGAATTTATAACTATGTCAATATTAAAAGACTAATCACAGTAACCGTTCAAAAGAATCGAATGCACAGTATTCATTAAAAAATAAAACTTCGTTTAAAAAAACCGACTTCAAAAACTAAAAAGTATAAAATAACTTAATTTGTATGTGCTACCTATTCATAGGTGTGAAGTCAGTGCCAAGCCAATGGAATAGTAGGTACCACACTCGCTATATTTCGAGACGAACGTCAACGACGCTTCGGTTGTTTTGTTCAACGCGAAGAGCAGCTATCCCGCTCCAGGTCACGCGCGGCGAGTGCGGTACCTACTATTACATTTTGGCTTGGCACCGACTTCACACCTATGAATAGGTAGCACATACAAATTAAGTTATTTTATACTTTTTAGTTTTTGAAGTCGGTTTTTTTAAACGAAGTTTTATTTTTATTTTTAGCTTTTTAGTCTTTCTCAAGTCTCTCATCATCATTTCATTTAAAATTTAATGATGTGTACAGAATATGAATGCATGCAGACAATTGCTCGTAACTTCATTGCAGGCGCTCACGTAAATTTGAGGGTTTCCTTCGATTTCCTTAGGATCCCATCATCAGATCCTGATATGGTGGTCATGGGACCACATGGGGAGCATACCCTTTTGAATACAAAAGGAATTTTCAAAATCGGTCCACAATTGACGGAGTAATCGATGTACATAAAAAAAAAAAAAAAAAAAGTACCGATGAAATTGAGAGCCTCCTCCTTTTGGAAGTCGGTTAAAAATCATTTTATCGTCTCAAAACACTGTTCGAGTCTAAAAGTATAATCGAGTACATTTAATGAAACTGCACTTTAAAAACTTTCGAGGACGAGCGCTTATAATACTTATTTCATTTTATACACTTGTTAAAGTAAGCTACTGAAATTGGATTTTTCTATCTGGGGAATGAACCGAAATGTAATGTGAAACAGGAATGGTTTTATCTTCATTACTACTATTAAAATACGTTCACGGCCATCTCATAAGCATCTGTATTTTGTAGACACAAGGAAAACTATATAAAGGGAAAATTCTAATCGACGACTGTTAACCTACAAATATACATGACATATACCTAGCTTATTAAGTCTTCTCATAGAACTGCTATCTGTGAAGGCAGGTCAACTACATTTTAAAAAACTACATTTTGAAAAATTATTAAAAAATAAAACCCGACAGCGTCTATATCTGCCATCTTTATTAAATTCAGTTTTTTTTATTTTGTTTTTTTTTTTATTTCTATGTACCCAGTGTCACTCTCACGACTAAGACGAATCTATTGACACCACTCACATAAAAATACGACAAGCCGTTTAAGCTATAGGGCGTGCCAAAAAAATATACATACATACATTCACTCGAAAAACATAACCCTCCTTCTTTCGCAGTCGACTGCGAAAACTGCGGTGAAACCAAGGGAAGTATTTTGTATTTCCATTGAAGCGCCTAAAATACTGAACTGATTTTTATATACGAGGTGTCAATTAATTCATAATAATGGCCCGGGTGTCTTATCCTACTAATATTATAAACGCGAAAGTTTGTAAGTATGGATGAATGGATGGATGTTTGTTACACTTTCACGCAAAAACTACTTAACGGTTTTGGATGAAACTTTACAGTAATATAGCTTATACATCAGAATAATACATAGGCTACTATTTGCCTCGATAACCAACATATACGCGGGCGGAGCAGCGGGCAACCACTAGTGCTATATAAATTATACCAAAAGTTTTTAGTCTTTAGTCTTTTATTACGTGTTAATTTATGTATTAAAATTTCCTGTTTTATTTTTCAGGATAGTCGGCACTGACGCCGGCCTGGCATGACGCGCCAACTACGTCCCGCCTTGCCCCTATACCTTAACACATCCCTCTACGATCCAATCTTAAAAGTACTCAACACTTTCCTCTCCCTTTCCTTTCTAATCTTACCTATCGTAAATACACAAATGGTGACCCCAAACAGTATCTACGTTGGCAAAAACAAGAATATCTTGCCAGAAATTAATAATAATTATACTAAAATAGATGAATATGTAGTAACATCTAACATTAATGAAGGTAGCGAGCTTATAAATACTGTAAGAAGTAAAAACTACCAAATATTAATCGATAGATTTAGGAGAAAAGACCTCAAAGTAACAGAAAGTACAGATTTCTCTAAAAACACCTTGGATATTGAAGATGATTATGACATCAATTTTGAATTAGAAGACGAAGGTATTTCTAATAAATTAGATAACAACTCCATGGAGAAACTAAGATTTGATGAAGCAACTAGGACTAAAATATTCAATGATTTTTCAAAAACTGTAAAAGGTGTAAGCAAAAACCAAACTAAATTCGAAACGTACGAAGATGTGACGATTTCTAATAGAAAAGAAATAGTTGATCAGAACACAAATATCACAGATGATTTATTAGAGTTACCTACAGAAAGTCCTGCATCCTTTCAAATTCCTGCAAACATGGGAGTACAACAAACGCCACGGACAAAATTTCTTGATGGTAAGTACGTAGATTAATAAGAGTTAATTTTTGAAGCTGTTGTTGCAGATTTTATTCGTAAATTAGAATGGATATTTGTCTGTCATATGTTGAAAGTGATGTAAGTGGTACATGCTTAATAGAATATACCCTTGAATGTGCTACGACTATTTTGTAATAATTAATAAAATTAATAAACTTTGGCAACTCACACTTAAACAAAAAACCAAAAAGCAAAGCTACCAGCTTTTATCATTGACAATGAAAAGGCGAAACTTCTATCTGCGTCTAGGAGTCCAATGAAGAATGAAGGGGGCATATCACCAACATCAAAGCATTGGAATTTGTGATGAAGGTCGTGAATGAGTCTATAAATTCCTATTTTTGTGTCTATTTTCCAATTGTCAACGAGTATGGTGACTTCTAATCTTTGATTCTGCTTATGCTTTCGATCAGGCAGAGTAGAGTCAATTTGGCAAGCTCATATAATTATATAAAAAAAAGTTGTACAAAGAGAGTCCAAAGCTTTAAGTTGATTATAATCAGAGCAATTTTAAAGGTTACAGCAGACTAATTTGTAAGCAATGCTGCTTCGAATTCGAACTAAGCGATTATCTAATCACAAAAGAGTGGCACTGATGTATAATTACATTGAGACGAAGCCTTTATTGCACGGAAGGGTTGGCTTGATAAAATTAAATTTCGACTTAAACCCGAGACAAGGAACTGTAATTAACTTATCACGCTATAAGTGTTTATTAAAACGTTTCTATCGTGGTCTTATCGCTAAATTTACTTGTATAATAAAATCGTGAAAACTCGGTTTTAAACCGTACATTTTCTATTAGAAGTATTAAGAACTGGATTATGAGGTAAATATTATATCATTAGAAAAAAATTAAGTTCGACAAACATTTATGTATTTTACCTTTTATTTATATTAGCGATTGTCGGTACGTGATGGAACTTTTTACAATACATTTTTGATAATAAACTTCCTCATACTTAATTCTACTATTTATCTCTTTTATAAATAAAACCTTTATTTCTTGTACAAATAAACAAATGTATACTCACAAATATATATAAATAGGACCTTGCTGCAATAAAACTATTAATGTTACCACTTTTGTTGTATTTTTAACAAAATAAAAAAAAATTGCCTCCTAAAAATTCCAAGAATCAAAATGTTTTTCGTGAGACTAAATTGTCAGAATAAAACACAATGCTTACATAATGTGGGCTAAAAATAAAACAGACTTTATTTAATCCGATTCCGAATGCTGCCTGTTCATCAAAGCTTCTCTTGAAATAAAAATTGTATTTTTTCAATACTTTCAAAATAAAACAAAACGTTTGCTGAGCCATAACAGTTGTATGTTAATTTTTAGCAGTAAAAAAGTTTAAGAGATTTTTTTCTTTCGTAAATTTACTAAAAATGAATCCTAACTATACTCTTTGCGCTGTAGCATGGCGTGGCACGGTTCAGTAACATTTCGTTTCACTCTTGAAAGTTGCCGCTATATAGAAATTATGACTTAGTATTTCAGCTGTACCACATTCGCAATATATTAAATCATTAATAACTGTAGTAAATTAAATTAAACCATAAACTATAGTAAATTAAAGTAAATTAAATTAAACCACCACGCACCATGCTACAGCACAAAGAGTATAGTTCGATTTATCGCTCCTGAAACCCCCTGAATGCTAAATTTTCTTCAAAATCGATGGAGCCGTTTCAGAAATTTAGATTATATATATACAAGAATTGCTTGTATAAAGGTAATAGATATTAGAATTTATAGTTAGCTTACGGCTCTATTGCGTCTTTTCCAGCGCATTTCTTGAACCATTTGTAATTTAGAGATGATCAGTCTTATTTTCAATTCTTTCTACTTACGCCCCAGTTCTGTGCCCAAATACGAGAGAATGCCTTGCTAACACATGGTGATATACTTGTTTTTATTCAGAGCAGTATGAAACTCAATTCCTTGCTGTCTAGATCCTTTCATTACACTCCTGGTTTTCAATTTAGTCCTCGATGTGTTTATTTTATGGCAATCGACTTGCAATAGGTGGGAATAAAATATGCAGTTGCCAGATTTTTCAGAATCAATCAATCAATGACCTTTATCAGTCCACCAATGGTCATACCTTAACTGCCTCGGTGGCGCAGTGGTAGCGTATGTGACTGCTGAGCTTGAGGTCTCGGGTTCGATTCCCGGGTCGTACCAAATGTTTTTATGATCTGCAATATCTGAAATTTTCATTTCGGAGTTTGGGTGTTTTCTATGTATAATATATATGTATTTACAAAAAAAAATGTATATATTTATTTATATCAGTTGTCTAGTACCCATAACACGAGCTCTGCTTGGCTTGGGAATAGATGGCGTTGTGTGTTAGATGCCCGAAATATTTATTTATGATAGGGCTCTATTTGGTAAGGAAGTATTTTAGGTAGAATATTCGCATTTAATGTTGCACTATCCATCACTTCTAGCTTATAAATGAGACTATATAGCAATGTGTACGCAAAAATTCTTGATAATACAATGAACAGCATCATAAAAATATGAACGTACAGACATTGATTGTTGTTTATTAAATTTGAAAAATGACAATTCATTTCGTGAAACACTTTACAGCTCCACTCAAACAATTCAATAGTAACTCTGTTATATTTTATGATTACTTTTATAAGCCGACTGTCGACCTTTGCGAAATAAATTCAATGGGAACAGACTTTTATACTGATACTTTTAATTTGTTTTTCATAGATATTGATGTCAATTAATGAATTAAAGTGAGATTGACTTGGCCCTGTTTCACAGCTTACAGATAAGTGCCGGAGAGCTTATTTGACCGATGGTTTGAGATTTTTTTTTAAAAAGATACGTCAAATTGACATAAATATAATTCTGTACTGTAACTTGTAGTATTGTTGCACAACTCTATAAATATATGCGTTTACGTACTCTAATTTAAAAAGGGCGTAAAAGAGGAAGACTTGCTTCAGGAATTAGGTGGAAAAATTAGGGAATAGAAAAAGCAGGTATAAGGGACAGGTAAGTGTATAAAAAGGTAACTCCAAACAGTCACCCTATAATCTAAAAATCTATTTCATCATAGTAATATTTTTTTTAATACTTTTATTTAAAATTAGAAAAAAATACCATCCCTAATAATAGTTTTGTCTAATTATGTACCGTTTATTAATTCCCTAAGTTGTGAAAAATAACACTAAATTAAGCGGCTAAGCTTTGGCTAGTTATTAATAAAAGAGGTTAATTTATAATTATTTTAATACCTTAGGGATATTCTTTTAGTATGGCTTCACCAATCTAAACACGATTAGTTTAAAATTTAACCTAAGTAAAAAAATAAATTCATGCTTAGACTTTTTAGCGATAATTATGTAATTGTCGAAAAGAATAAGAATATCGCACTTCAAATTTTTCGTGGTGGGTAAATTTAACTTTATAACGATAATTTACAAACGATAATTAGGATATAATGAACTCAAACTTATTCGCGACAATAATTTTGAGTTATAATTATGTGACCTTGACCTACCTGAGATATTGCTGTATTCCTAAATTCACCCATATAAGCAACTTCGCCGACAAGCCGACCCGTGCCCACTTCGTTGGGCGATGACCGCCCGCGGCGCTCGCCTTTCTTTGACTTGATTACAAATACTATTATTTTTAACAGAATTTTTTGTTTAATCATAATAAAATATGGCCTATGTCACTCCTGAATAGTGTCGCTTTCTGTCAGTGAAAGAGTTTTCAGGATCGGATCAGATTACCCCCTACAAACACACAAACAAAGTTAGAAACTTTACCCCTTTATAATATTTGTATAGATTGCTCTTTCCTAATATTCTTTCCTAAGTTATCAATTTTTTCTGGCAAAATATCATCCCAAATTTTCGTTTAAATTTATGATATTTTAAGGGGTGTCATAAGAGGCAACTAGAAGACCACACTTCACAGGACAACAGCACTCACGAGAGGAAGAAAGCCTGAAACAATCCTTATACGTGAATAATGTTGTAAATGTGTGCAATATTGGAACGAAGTTCCTTATGGCGCGTTGCGAAAGGGGGCTAGACGGATTAAGACCATAAGGTGTAACGACAATTTTTATTGTAACGACACTTTTAACATTGAGTTGACGTCATAGTGCTGGATAGTATATATATATATATATATGTATAATGTATATATATATATAAACTTCGTTCCATCCGGGTGTCCCTTGACACCTCTCAAGTTTTTTTCTCTCCTCTTTTCTTTTATAAAAATTTAAATAATATGGTTGATTTCGGCTACGGCGGCCAGTTTTAACGGAGACTAACCAACTACGCAGGAGTTGTTACAGTGCTCAGCTTTGTGCTCAAACACAGGTGTGCACTCTCTGTTCCCTCACTCTCACAATCCTATGTGACAGCTATCCACGAGCGATATCAGGCGCAGTACCGGGCTAAGGAAAAGGCTAGGGAAAAGGCTAGAACTAACTCGAGGAATCCAGAGCCGCCGATGCGTTCCTGGAGCTCCTCCCGGCTGCCGAGGTAGGCCGCCGCGGGGTTTAGTGGGTAGACCGGTCTTCCAGGAGTCCCACACACGCCCTTCGACTCTCCACGATATGGTGCGAAAAGCATTCCCCACGTAAAAAAAAAACAACAAGTGTATTTCTGAAACTCGACACGCAATCCAAGACAGAAATACCTAGAATACTACACGGACTATTCATGAGTTAAAGAATTTAATCTTGCAATGTGAATGCGAACCATGCTTTCCACTCAAAAATGTCGGGGTTGACATGAGTCACATTCTATTTTTGAAATGTAAACGTACTTAATTAAATTTATACTCTCGATTGTCGGCACTTGATGGAACTTGTTATAATACATTTTTGAATTAAAATCACTTGTACTTATTCCACTATTTTATTTTTGTTTACACCTGACCGGTTTCGCTTTATGGCATAAGGTAACCTTTGATGATGCCATAAGGCGAAACCGGTCAGGTGTAAACAAAAATAAAATAGTGGAATAAGTACAAGTGATTTTAATTCAAAAATGTACTTAATTAAACGCTAGGTGCAACATATATAAAACGTTGAAAAACATGTTTCTGATTTCTTTGCAAAGCGCGGACGTCAACAGTAAGTAATTGATACGTAGCAAGCTACGCTTTACACATTATAGTTTCAAACCCGTTGCTTACTTTTTATACATATGAGTTTTCTAAAGTGACTTATAAAAAAATTCTAGGAAGTCAAAATGAAAGGAAAAGTAGATAAGAAGGAAAGTCAGATCTATATTTTTTTTATAAATACATGAACCTTTCAAATTGACTACTCTGCCTGATGGAAAGCACGAAGAAAATCTAAGAATAGTGATCACCATACCCGATGTGAATGCAGAGAATGCAACAAAGCAGCATGGTGACCCACACTATGGCCGCCTGTTGTGATACTTCTTCATCATTGAGACTATTTTTTGAACTGGCTCCGCCTGCGTGTATGTCATCGTCGGTTATTGCGGTACAGAGTAGAATCAAAGTATTTCCATGTTAAATGTCATTTAAAGCGTAACGGACAGACAGAGTTACTATCGAATTTAATACCTATATTAGTATGCATTAATAACGTCCCACTGCTAGGCCGAGTGCGAGTTGGGGACTGGCAAGACAACGTTGTGGCTACGTAATCTTGCCGTTGGATGTTTTTAAGCCGCCCAAAGGCCTCCAACTAAGCATAACGACTGTTATCTTATGAAAACAACCGGTACCGACTGCTTAACGTGACCTCCGAATCACGGAGACGTTCATGGTAACATGCCACTAGCGGTCACCCATCCAGGTACTGACCGCGCCCTCGTTGCTTACCCTCGGTGATTCTTTCTAATCACCGAGTGCAACTGGGCTATGAAAGCTCTGGAATATTGAGCGTGTTTTGAGTCTAAAAATACTTGGATAACTGTTGTAGGTATTCTAATTCTATCAGTTTCATAATAAAAGCTTAGAAAGATGACCGCTAACTTCATATTTTATGTTATATTAAAATATTTTTCCTTTAGAAAATATTTTAATATACTACGCCGTACTTGTAAAAGAGTATTATTAAAGCATTATAGCGGAAAGTTGGTACGAGTTTTATGTTTAGCGTTTTTATAGCTTCCGTTATTTATTTATTTAATTAAGTTCTATGAGAAGGGTTTGGTTCATTTGGTGTTTCTTTCTATTTTTAACAGACTTCAAAAAAGGAGGTTCTCAATTCGACCGTATATATGTTTTTTTCTTTTCTTTAATGTGTGTTCGCGGATAACTTCGTTGTTTATGAACCGATTTTGACGATTCTTTTTTTAATGGAAAGGAGATATCGCAACAGTGGTACCATGATAAGGACACTAAGATCTGATGATGGCATCCAAGAGAAATCGAGTCGAACCTTGAAGTCGGTTATTGTTTTTGTCCTAATTTACTTGTTTATCAAGTAAATTAGGACAAATACTACTACTACAGACTACTAAACAGATACTAAACAATGGTGTCTCATCGGCGCGAAACTAAACATAAGAAACATTCCGTCTTATTACTATTCAAGATGCGAATACTTAGAGCGATAGTTGGGACTTAATCACGCCAAAACAACTGAACGGATTTGGATAAAGTTTAGCATAAATATTTTTTTTTTCTAGAATCATTGAGATATACATCAATGTCTAGAATAGTACATGACATACATAAATTACGTTTTATCTCAAATGTGATCCAGGAAACTAACATTCTCACCAGATAAGTTTTGATCCAATTTAAAGTCGTCACCGAGCCTTTACGTCACGCTTCGGCATGTATGGGCCGGCTCGACCGAAGTGATACCACGGCCTCACAGAAAATCGGTGTGAAACAGCGCTTGCGCTGTGTTTCACCGAGTGAGTGAGCATACCGGAGACCCATACCCCAACGGAACCCGTCCTATGCGAATCCGACTCGCACTTGGCCGATTTTATATAAATAAATCTCCAAATTATAAAAGTAGTGTTCACATTTACCTTATCAAGAAAAAGCAACAAATCCATTCTGCCATTTCAAATGCACACCGTAGTTTTGTCGAAAGTTTTAATGAGTTCGCAACTTTTCAGCGTTATTCCATTGTTACTGTAACTTTAAGTTTATGGTAAAACAAATAATTGTTTTAGTTATGCACGGCTGGATTTGACTGGCACATATTTAATTAAGTGCAGGTGGGTCCTGCGATAAATGGATTACGTAACGAGTGTTTGTTACGTCAAATATGTTTTACAATTCTTTCTACACGACTGCGGCTAAGCCAGCCAGCCAAAAGGAAGAGTAATAGTTTTGGGAGTCTATGTATACGTGGCAAGCCTTTTAAGTTTTGTCGTTTGAAGAAAAAAACACAACTAGAACCTTATAGTACTTTTTATTGTTTTTCAAAGTATTCACCACGTAGCTTAATACACTTTTCCATTCGATTAAACCAGTTTTTATAACATTTATTCCACTCTAAAGTGGGGGTCTTCAAAATAGCTGACTTGAAAGCGTCGAATGCTTCTTCACTGGACTGGAACCATTGACCACGAAGACTTTTGTAAATTTTAGGAAATGTAAAGAAATTTAGGGCTTAGGTCAGGACTGTATGAGGCGGCGGCGTGCCTGGCCACCAGGGGAGTTTCTCTAGTGGTCGGGCGCATCGAGGCGCTGGGCTTACGGGTGGCCCTGGACAAAACGGAGGCCCTATTGTTCCATGGGCCCCTTCGTGTTCCACCCGCCGGCGCCTCCATAGAGGTCAACTCGGTCCTCGTACCGGTTCGGGCCCAATTGAGGTATCTGGGCCTGATACTCGACGGTAGGTGGCTCTTCGACGAGCACTTCCGACTGCTTGGTCCGAAGCTGGTCGACGCTGCCTCCGCCCTTGGGCGACTTTTGCCCAACTTGGGTGGAGCCAGCGTCGCAACGCGGCTCCTATACACGGGAGTTGTCCGGTCGATGGCGCTGTATGGTGCACCGGTGTGGGTGGCGGCTCTAACTGCCCTAAATAAGGCCCGTCTCTGGCGGCCTCAGAGGGTATTGGCGGTCAGAGCCATACGCGGATACCGCACGGTGTCGACCGAGGCGGCATGCGCCTTGGCCGAAACACGCCCGTGGGATTTGGAGGCGGAAGTGCTCGCCGAAGTTTATCGACGGGTGGCTGGATATCGGGCGGAAAGTGGCTTTCGCCCTCCGCCCGAAGAGGTACGCGAATAGCGTGAAGCCGCTCGTCGAGCCACTATGGACAGATGGTCGTTCCGGCTGGAGACTCCACGCGCTGGCTTTGCCGCCGTGGAGGCTCTCCAGCCGGTCATCCTCGGGTGGGCAGGGCGGCAGCACGGGACCCTTTCCTTCCGACTGACGCAGGTCCTTTCCGGGCACGGTTGCTTCGGGAAGTACCTACACTCGGTCGCTAGGAGGGAATTGAGTCCCGCCTGCCACCATTGCGACTGCAGTGAGGACTCAGCCCAGCATACGCTGGCGATTTGCCCCGCTTGGGCGTCGCAGCGCCGGGCCCTCAGTCAGTCATCGGAGGAGATTTCTCGCTACCGGCCGTCATACGCTCCATGGCCGGTAGCGACAGCAGTTTTACCGCGGTCGCAACCTTCTGCGAAGATGTAATCTCGATAGGTCTCGATAGGTCCAAGATTCGTCACCACCGATGATGTCGTAGACGTGATTTGACTCGCCTCGGTTGAACCTTTGCAGAGTTTTGCTGTGACTAAACAATTAACACAAAACTTAACATTAATCCTAACACTTTCAACTGTTTTAAGATTCAACATTTAAACACATTCGAATATAGAACAGTTCCAAATTAAAAATTGCCGGGAAATATGGAACCTTGAACCTATGAACCTTGAAGTCGGTTTTTGTTTTTGTTAAAATTTTACTTGTTTTAAACAAAAATACAATAAATTTGCAAGTGGCGTATAAATAAAATAAATAATAATTTTAAATTTTTATATCTTAAATAACATATTTTTCACAAGATTATAATATTTTACATCTATGCAAATTTTATATAATTGAGTAATAATTCTTCACTAAATATATTTATGTATTAGCTGACCCGGCGAACTTCGTACCGCCTTATTTACATATTCTGTCTCAGCTTCCCACAGACAGTGTACAGTCGCGGACAAAAAAAAACACTTTTCCCGTTATCTTTTATTTTTTTTTCTTTTTAGCAAAAAAATAATGAAAAAAGAATGGACTCTGCGTTATTGAATTATAACTTAGTACATATTTTGACTTTCATCCCCTCTCTCCAAGAAACCGTGCTGCATTTCGGGATAAAAAGTATCCCATGTCCTACCTCGTAGTATGAAATCATGCCGAGTTTCATTTGAATCCATTCAGTAGTTTCAGCGTGATGCGCGGCCAAGATACAGACAGACAGACAGCCAGACAGACGGACAGACTGACAAAAATGAAAAAAATTACAGTTTTGGCTTCAATATCGATTGTAGAGAACCCTCCTAAAAAGAATTCAATTTTTTTTTAATGTACAAAATTGGACCTGTTACATTTTTATTATAAGTATATATATATAGATAGCACTAAAAGTACATACCGGTACTTAAATCAAAAAATATTGTTGAAATGTATGACTGTCTCTCTCTCTATGAACTTCCTCTATGAACGCAATTTCACAACCCTCTTAAAGAGTTTGTCACTGGTTTTGACAACAAAAGAGACGCGATCTCTTAGCAACTGCAGAACCAAAACTAAACTTTAATTAGAAAACCATAGAGAATGAATAGTGTTCGTAGCTCGAAACACATTTCTCAAGTCTGACCGGCCAAGGGCGAGTCGGACTCGCGCACCGAGAGTTCCGACCAAACATGTACATCCTACTTAATACTATAAACGCGAAAGTTTGTAAGTAGGTATGGATGGATGGATGTTTGTTACACTTTCACGCAAAAACTACTGAATGATGGACTGAATGATTGGATGAAACTTTACAGTAATATACCTTCTATATCAGAATAACACATAGGCTACTATTTGCCGCAATAACCGACATAAACGCGGGCGGAGCCGCGAGCAAAAACTAGTATATTATATTATTATGATGTACAAAACTTTTATTTTAAAAGACATTATCCCGTATTAAGAAAATATTAGCAGGGGACTTTATAAACATACATGAAACGGACATAAAGAACACCCAGACTCAGAACAACAATTTGTAGATCACACAAAGTGTTATCCCATGTGGAGTTTGAACCTACAATACTTTAACGCATTAGAAAGCGGCGCCGGCGTGACGACTACACCATCATTATATAAATATTTTTAAATAGAAATTTTCTGTGCATGTGTATGCGACTAAACTCCTCCTAAACAGCTGAACCGATTTTAATGAATTGTTTTGTGTCTATTCTAATAAAAAAAAACATTAAAAAATCTATTTCTGTAGCTAATTGATTCGACCCGCGGCGTTACCTGCGGGTGAAGTTATACCGCGGGACTCATCTGGTCTAATATATTTATCTGTCTATCTCTTTCTTTACTGTGTTGTGATGTGGTGATGAATTAAGAATAAACAGTGTCATCACCCTTATTCATCCCATGGGTGTCGTAATAGGCGAGTAAGACGCTAACTACGCAAGTAAATATTACTGCAAAGGGAAAGAAATCTTGAAACAAACCCTTTTTTTTACCCGACTGCGAAAGGAGGGTTATGTTTTTCGAGTGTATGTATGTATGTTATGTATGTATGTATATTTCTTTGGCACGCCCTAGAGCCTAAACGGCTTGTCGAATTTTTATGTGAGTGGTGTCAATAGATTCGTCTAAGTCGTGAGAGTGACATTGGATACATCAAAATTTAAAAATAATAAGCATTTTTGGTTCGAAAAGTGAAAAAAAAAAGTTTTCAAAATACATCGAGTGTAGTATCAAAATAAATATTTTTTTACGGCGAATTCGAATATATATAAAACTTATATGTTTTTATTGTTAGATATTGACGCAGTCGGGTTTTTTATTCTTAATAATTTGTACTTGTTTTAATTTACGTTTGGAAGCCGCCTCGGGCCGACATCCCACCGGGGTTTGCGGCGCGACGGTGTATCGGAATCGAACCGACTAAAACCACACGGTTTGCCACTCTGCGCCTGAGATGGGAGGGATCCGGGAACTGCTGTTATTAACACGCAACCCGTCTGGCCAACGTAGTTATAGTAGGCTGAAACCTACAAACCTACATTCTAAGGAGAAGCAAATATTCAGCACTCCTATTGATGATAATGATATGTATCTCTAAACAATGGGAAATTCATGTTTCGCGTGTCGGCAAGGCTTTATAGAAAACTAATGCTAAGGAATTCCTTCAATGAAGGTAACGCGGAAACCCAGTCTCCCTTAATTCTGTTAGAGATATTTAAAGGCCAGTAAAACACTTTTAACTTTCAGTTGCAGATATTCAAAAGCGACGATAGTTACTTTGAGTAGTCCAATTTGTTCTTTTGCCCCTATATGCTTTCATAACATGCTGGTAATAAAAACGTCTAAAAAAGTCCCACTACACTACTAGTCCGGTCGATTTAGACATTCGAAATTCCCACCAAGCTGAAAATCGATAAGATTGTTTAAAATATCATTAAAAACAAAATTTGAAAATTCCCCATCTTTCCCCTTTAAGGAAAAAAAAATATTCAAGGTCAAAGGTCAAAAAATAGTTTTTCGCGATTTTCAGCAAAACGCTAAGTTTTATCATAAAAGTACCTTACACAAAATTGTTTATCATAAAATTATCTAAAAAAATATCAAAACTTTTTTTTTCTACGGGCCTCAGTTTCTGAGATATAACGATTCAAAAAGTTTTTTTTTTGTTTTACAAAGACAACTCCCGCACTAGGAATAAATCCTGTGTCGCGGGGGACTTTACAAACATACATGAAACGGACACAAAGAACACCCAGACTCAGAACAACAATTTGTGAATCACACAAAGCGTTGTCCTATGTGAGATTTG
Source organism: Diaphora mendica (assembly GCA_949125395.1). Lineage (NCBI taxonomy): Eukaryota > Metazoa > Arthropoda > Insecta > Lepidoptera > Erebidae > Diaphora > Diaphora mendica. The sequence continues at coordinate 25,905,213 of OX421319.1, forward strand.
AACCCACGACACTTGGCGAAGTAGGAAACGGCGTGGTGACCGTTAAACCACTAAGCCAAACGTGCAGTCGAAACAACTTTTATAACTTTTTGAATGGTTATATCTCAGAAACGGTGGCTCGTAAGAAAAAAAATATTTATACATTTTTTAGAGAATTTTATGATCTACAATTTTGTCCAAACTACTTTTAGGATGAAACTAATCGTTTTGCAGAAAATTGATTTTTTTGACCTTTGACCTTGAATATTTTTTTATCCTTACAGGGATAAGATGGGGAACTTTCAAATTTTGTTTTTAATGATATTTTAAACAATCTTACCGATTTTCAGCTTGGTGGGAATTTAGGTAACTTTACTCTTATTTTTTGGTCTAATTTGACCGGACTATACAGTCCGTTTCAAAGCATTAAATTAACAAGTAAAATTTTAACAAAATAAACCCGAATTCAAGGTTCGACTCGATTTCTCTTGGATGCCATTATCAGATCTTAGTGGCCTTATCATGGTACCACCGTTGGGATATCTCCTTTCCATTAAAAAAAGGATCATCAAAATCGGTTCATAAACGACGAAGTTATCCGCGAACATACATAAAAAAATAATATGTATACGGTCGAATTGAGAAACCTCCTCGGTCGGTCCTAAGTCCTAAGTCGGTTAAAGAAGGACGTATTATAAACACAGATACGCACTGCTTTATGCTCTACGGCTCTACGTTTTCGTATATTTTTTACTATTCACACGAGTGTGCCTAACAAACGTGTGTTAATCTAGGTCATGAAATAAAACTGTGAAATGCGAATACACTTCTACACACATCAAAAGTGTCTAGGGATCAAGCATTTTTTTGCGGATTTCTTGAGATTGAGATGTGGCTTTGGCCCTGGCCTGCTCAGTCGCCAGACTTGAACCCGATTGACCATGCATGGGATATGCTACAGAGAAGAGCTCTGCCGAATATGGAGGGTATCCAGTCGCAAGAAGACCTTTTTTTGTTGTTGCAACGAACATGGGCGGTCATTCCACAGCGTGATTTGGATGAACTCATGTTGAGTATGCCAAACCGATTCTTGTGTTGTTAGTGTTCGCGGTAGAAACACGGATTATTAATTGTTTAAGTTACCTAATAAAATTTTAAAGAAAACTGTTATTTCAGTCTTTTTTTCGAACTTTAATGTTAGTGGTTCAAATGTCAAAAATCCCTTTATTAGGAAAATGGCAATTTCTTTTATTAATGCAAAGGTGACTTGGTTTATCGTTACTGTGACAAACGAAAACACTTTATTTGATGAATCCTTAAAGAAAATTTTAATTAATATCAATCAGGAGAAAAGTTATTGCAAAAATATATGTTGATTCCTAGACACATATGTTGATCCCTAGACACTTTTGATGTGTGTATTTAAACCCGATATAAAACGCATATACCTAAACTCAATGCCTTATTGTTTTTGGCCCGGGAATACGAACCAACGTATGAGATTTCTCCCATTGTATATTATTACGAATAAATTAGAGAGAAAATTAGTTACGAGAAAATTGTAATGGTAAAAGGTTACGTTGCCGGGAATTAGAGTAATAATTTCAGATGATAATAACATTCCTTATCGCAGTGCGTATTAATAAATAAAATTGAAGTGCGTTTGTAATTTCAAATTAACAGCTTTTCACTAAATGCAAATGTACCTAAGTCTTGTATATACGTTATGTTCGCGCCACTGCGCAACCATTCAGAAAGCTGACAATGGGACACGGCACTTTCATCGGCCAATGCGGGCGCTTCTCCGGATCTCCATAATGTTGGCGCCACCGCGCCACCAATCAGTGAGGAGAGAAATGACGCGATACTTTGCCGGCCAACGGGGACGCTTCTACGGTACTTGTAATGGTCACACGCAGCACGTATAAAATCTCTATAATTTGTTACAATACAGTTTATTGTTAAGAAACTATCTTTCCTTTGTTCCTATCGCGAGCACGTTACTTACATTTGCATTTAAGTAGGTACATTTGCATCAATACATCTTTTTTTTTTCGATTTTTGTTATTCAGTCTATCGATTTGTTCGGGCCAATCTCCAGGACGGATAGACCGATTTTGGCAGGAGTTTTACTGACAGATAGCTGATGATATAAGGAGCTACTTGGGTCCCTTTTCGACTACCTTCGCCCTGCGGCTTTGCAAAACGCATTAGAGGTATCCTCTCCTTCTTATATATATGGTAAACCAAAAGACGGGAGCACATCAGTTTTACAAGCAGGTTATTTATACGCTCGATGGAACTGCACTTGGCACTTGATGGAACTTGTTAAAATACATTCTAGAATTAAACTTTGCAATATGTCAACTAAATCGACTATTACTTAGCTACGAGACCGAGGGTGGTATTATATCTTCAAATCTGAGTAATACGCAACATCTTAATACGAAGTTGACATCTCTCTGCCTCTCTTGACTGCCTCATTGGTCTTGCGGTTGGCGTGTGCGACTGGTGATCATGAGGTCTTGGGTTCGATTCCCGGGTCGGACCAAATGTTTGTATGATCTACAAATATTTGTTTCGGAGTTTGGGTGTTTTCTATGTATAATAAGTATGTATTTACAAAAAAAAATGTATATATGTATTTGTATCAGTTGTCTAGTACCCATAACACAAGCTCTGCTTAGCTTGGGACTAGATGGCGTTGTGTGTTAGATGTCCGAAAATATTTATTATTTATATTATTTATTTATCTTGAAATGATCAACCCTACAGACCTCGCTACGGAGGTTGCAAGAGCATTATACATTACTTATTTCGACCATTTTATACAAATCTGTATCTTTATGATAATTTTAAGGCAATAAAACCTTGAAAAGAGAGGTTCTCTAGACACATTTTGTTATGTTTACAGAGGTTGGAAGGACTGTATTTTACTGCCTTTGTAGCGTACTAATTTGAATTTTAAATTATATACTTTATGTATCTGGGGGCACGGTCGTGCCCCCGCCAAGACGAGCCAAGCGTAGCGCAAGGACACTACCTACCTTTTCTCGAAGCGTTTCGTCGTTTTTTTTAACCCCCATAACTTTGGTTCCCGATACACCAGATCGTTCAAATTTTCAGGATATGATGTTATCAATAAACTAATGAAAGGTACAAAGTTTCAATTGCATAGCTCTGATAGTTTAGATTTTATTGATACCAAAAAAACACCGATTTCGTCACTGACACACTGATGATCATCAAAACTGTTAGGGTACTTCCTGAAGTGCTAGAAAGCTGAAATTTGGTGTGTAAACTAAGTTTAGTATACAAACAACAACAAAATTCATAAACATATTACTTTTGCCCCCCAACCCCCAAATTTGGGGGGTGAAAGTTTGTATGAGACTTTCACAAATGTTTATGCTAGAGGTTTTATTTTTAGTATACGGACTTATTCGAAAGAAGAAAGAAGATGTACAAGAAATACAGCCCAAAAAAAAAAAGGAACCTTACAAAAAGAAATGAAAACCCACCAAAAACATTTTCATGTAAAATGTTGCCAAGACGACTGCATATGGCTTACCCTGTGAAAAAGATATCAGATCTCATGTAGAGCCAAGGTTCTGTATCTACACGCCCTAACTCTACCAACCCTAACTTCATAAACTCTACATATCAGTAAAAATGTATGGCTTGGCTGTTTCATTACTTCTGAAACTAAATATTCGTATAACACATTACTTCAGAAACTAGATATTTGCAAACACAAAAGGCTTTCGTTACCCCTTCGATACGGTATGGTAGCGAAACGGCGAAGCCACACATTTTTACTGAGATGTAGAGTTTATGAAGTTAGGGTTGGTAGAGTTAGGGCGTGTAGATACAGAACCTTGGCTCTACATGAGATCTGATATCTTTTTCACAGGGTAAGCCATATGCAGTCGTCTTGGCAACATTTTACATGAAAATGTTTTTGGTGGGATGTATTTTAGGGTTGACGTAGACTTCTACAAAAGATTTAGCTTGGATAGTTGAGTTGGAAAGTAAAGTACGGATTAAAAAGTATTTATTTTACAAATAAATAAAATTAAGTTGTCCGTTTGTACCATTAAAAGAACTTCACACAAATAGCATCTAATGATATCAATGGCTTTCTAGCTATAATAATAGCTCCACGCGTGCTCTGGTAACCGCTGTCTGGTATTGCTGACAAACATAATAATGTATTTCTACGTACATACACGTTATAGATACATGACACCCACACAGAAGGAAATTACCGTACTCGTCTTACGATTATTTGTCATAGGTGGGAATGGAACCCATGACAATTCAATAGTAGTAGAGCTACTCAACCAACAAGCCCATCGTATATCTTTTACACACACCTAGATGTTAGTGGACTAGTAACGGTTGTTAATGATATAACATGCATATACATACTGTACATGCAGGTACAAGTTGATAAAATCTGGAATTTCTGTCCTGGATTGGTCGACAGAGATCGGGTTTTTTATCACAAACAAAATATAGTGTTCTCCTTGGATAATTTTATTAAGTTTGCAGGCACTTTTGTAGGTTATTAAAGACTAAATATTTATTCAGTACATATTTAGTCTTTAATAACCTACAAAAGTGTCTGCAAAATGACAGCACGATTGGCCTCGTGGTCAAGCGGCCGCCACGCTGTTTTCTACTGCGCTAAGTGTTATAGGTTCAAACCCCACAAGGGACAAAACTTTGTGTGATTCACAAATTGTTGTTCTGAGTCTGGGTGTTCTTCGTGTCCGTTTCATGAATGTTTGTAAAGTCCCCCGCAATACATGATACAGTCCTAAAGCTGAAGTCGTCTCTTAAAACAAGTTGTATATTTAAGAAGCGAGGCAAGTGAGAGAAGGTAGGTAGGTTTTTTTATATCGAATAGTGGGCAAACGAGCAGACGTATCACCTGATTGTAAGCGATTACCGTCGCCTATAGACATCCTCAACACCAGTGGCGTCACAAGTGCGTTGCCGGCCTTTGGGGGATGGGGGTGGAAGGAGGGGTTGAAGATGGCGGGAGGGATTGGGGTATAGGCCTCCGCCATCCTCATTCACTTGGTGAAACACAGCGCAAGCGCTATTTCACACCGGTTTTCTGTGAGTTCGTGGTATCACTCGGGTCGAGCCGGGTTCATTCCGGTCGAGCTGGTATAATTCAAGGTATAATTTGATGGAAACTATGGGTAAACAAAGAAGTATCGTCTAGTAAAGTTAACCACAGTTCCGTTACGATGTACACTTCTAACATGCATACAAGACGCCACAGTTTGAGAGTTTAATAACTTTGTCCTAGATTTATGACTACTAATAGATACGATATTTAGGGTACGAGTATGCAGCTTACTATAACAACACCGGCTACAGATAAAATTCGGATAGCATATCTGACAGAACGTTTGACACAATTTATGTGGAAAAAGCTCAAAATGTAGCAGATAAGCTATCCGACATATATCTCTAACCAGTGAAACAGGATATATTTATGTATTTACGTTTTACCAACAAAACACTATCATGCTCACAATTTAATATCCAATTGTTATGCAACCTTTTTTCTTCAATAACCACAGTAGTTTTCTATTCTTTACTGTGACGATAAAATGCTCCATTTTCTTCAGACAAAGTCGTAACAGACGGAAACCTATCAGGAACGTGTGATTGAATACCATTGTGCCCGCGTAAAACACTTTATATGTATAACAAACACGCTCCATATACTCTGATAAAGTAAATGAATGTGTTATCGTATAGTTTTCTAAAAGAACCACTTATGTATGCTAATACATATATTTGTTCGTATGTGTATATTATTTTATATAGTTTTTTCTTTTGAATTTTATTAATAAATATCTCTGGCATCATAAGTGCGATTTCCGAATGTTGTCGTAAAGTAGCCAGATCTACTAAAAGTTGATACAGCGCCATCTAGTAAATATAAGGTAAACTGCGTAGTAACATAAGTGATCCTGCCTCGCGCAAAGAAAACTCTACCTTTTTTAAGATCGAATCTGATCTTTCGTTTGAATCAGAGACTATTGGCAGAGATGGATAGGCCTGTTGCTCTAGAGTTTAATGATCCTTGCTGTTAAACCAAAGGTTGTGAATTCAATTCTCAGTAAGGATAAATGCCGAGACGTGGGAGAGCCATGCTTCGGCATGAATGGGCCGGCTTGACCAGAGTGATAACACGGCCTCACAGAACACCGGTGTGAAACAGCGGTTACGTTGTGTTTCACCAAGTGAGTGAGGATAACGGAGGCCCATACCCTAACCCCTCCCCCCATCCCCCTCAAAGGTGAGGGTATCCATGGGCGGCGGTAATCGTTTATCATCAGGCGATACGATTGCTCGTAAGCCACCTATTCCCCAAAAAAAAAATTGTGTAATGAGCATGATCATGTTGTTCTGTGTGTGTACAAAAATATTTGGACTCAGCGGTAGCGGACAAATACAGTTCACTAGCACTGACTAGCACTTCTAACTCTTGAACCAAAAATGTCCCTGGACAGAGGTAGTTACAATATATTTTCATATATAAACCTGCCGAAGTGACTCTATTCTGCCTGATGGAAAGCATAAGCAGAATCCAAGAGTGGTGATAACCTTACTCATTGCGAATGCAACAATGCAGCATGGTGACCCAAACTATAGCGGCCTATTAAGATGATTCTGCACCATTGGACCGATCTCTCGCTCACAAACGAAACACGAAAGCCTCGTTTGCTCATTTACTCTCTACACCACAAAAAAGTAGTGTTGTTAGGATTTTATAACACACTATTAAATAAACTCTACTACAGATTCTAATAATCAGCTCAGAGTACGTTCATTATAAGGGTATCAGAACATGATCAGATCGATGGAACTAATTAAAAGTTGTAATCAGGTCTCCGGTCTAACATTGTGTATTGAAACAATAAATTTTCTTTGCTGCGAGCTTCACCTTTGTTTGAAATTTAAATTGAACCCCTTCAAATATTTTACTTCAATCTAAGTTTACGTTTTCAATCAACGGACGTTGTTAAAGAAAAACGTGAATTTTCCCATGGAAGCTTTAATTGTAGCATTTTCTTTGCAACAAGATTATATACAGTTAGATTTTTTACGCGCATAACTTCCGATCGGCTGCACCAAATTAAATAATTCTTTATTTTATGTGTTCGTTATTGTTAGGACAAGGTTTGTGTACAAGAAAAAATAAAAGAAAACGGGAAAAGTCATTTTGTTAGTCCGCGACGGGATGCTGACAGATAAGTAAATATGGCGGTACGAAGTTCGCCGGGTCAGCTAGTTTTTAACCGACTTCCAAAAAGGAGGAGGTTCTATGTTCCACAGTATGTATTTTTTTTTTTTTTTTATGTATGTTCACCGATTACTCCGTCAATTGTGGACCGATTTTGAAAATTTTTCTTGTATTCGAAAGGGTATGGTCCCGAGATGGTCCCATTGCCAGCATATCAGGATCTGATGATGGGATCCCAGGGAAATCGAGAGGAACCCTCATTTTTTATAGGCACATACTATGTTTTTCATATATTTTCTGAAGTTACACCAATATTTGCGTCTGATAGTCATCATTTTTTGATGAGCTGATGATGTAAGGCACAACTCCTTAACGGTTAGGAGTTGAAGGATAAATCTTTAAATATCATATGTATATATGTTACCTTTAGTCGTATTCTTTCAAATTATTTAGGTAAGCTGATGATGGAAGGTACAACTCCTCAACGGTTAGGAGTTGGAGGATAATTCTTTCAATTTCAAACGTATCTAAAGACCTTCAGTCGTATACTTTCAAGTTATTTAGGTGAGCTGATGATAGAAGGTTAAACTCTTCAACGGTAAGGGATTAGAGGATGATTTTAATATTACACGTACGTATAGACCTTAATTTGTATTCTTGATGATTAAATTTGATGAAATAGTTCTACTTACTACTTACCTACGATTGTTGCACTAAAAACTGAAAAATAAAAACTTTTTATACAAAAAAAAAAACCGACTTCCAAAAAACATTCAACGAAAACTCTCTGCCAACAAAACACTTAAAAGCGTAAAATAAACTGGTTCTTCATAAATTGCCTATACCTAATTCTTTATTCATTTAAATAGTAGTATTATAATGTGTGCTGTGTGCTGTTTGAAGCACAGAACATAAATCTTTTTGTTTTGTGGTTTGAAGTCGGTGCTAAGCCAAAAAGAATACAAACGAACAATTATATAATAATAATAATAACCATGATGATGACTACCAGACGCAAATACCGGTGTAACTTCAGAAAATATACGAAAAACATAGTATGTGCCTATAAAAAATGAGGGTTTCCCTCGATTTCCCTGGGATCCCATCATCAGATCCTGATATGCTGGCAATGGGACCACCACAGAAGCATACCCTGTCGAATACAAAAAAAAAATTCAAAATCGGTCCACAACTGACGGAGTAATCGGGTAACTTAAATAAAAAAAAAATAAAAAAAATACATACAGTGGAACATAGAACCTCCTCCTTTTTGGAAGTCGGTTAAAAATATTTCAGTGTTAAATAGCCCATTTATCGAGGAAGGCTATAGATTATATATCATCTCGCTAAGACCAATTTGAGCGGCTCATCAATGAAGAATGTTACAAAAACGTGGGAAAAATATTACACTACGGGCAATAGGAGACGTAAACGACGTTGCGTGGGTCAGCTAGTATTTAAATAATAGTAGTTACTTAGTTCTAAATACGTGCATAACGAAACTAATATTATAACTTCGAAAGTTACTCCTTGTGTCTGTATGCTACGTTTTCACGTCTAAAACGCTGCACCGATTTCAATGAAATTAGGCATGCAGAAAAAAATGAGATATAGAAAAATAATATTACTTGTACAGATGGAGTGTAAATAAAATTATTATGTTTAAATTGTGTTGCAACCGTGATTAACACTAGTGCAAGTTTACGGAAGCGTTTGTTAAGTTATAATGTAACCACACAAAAAGCGCTTGCGCTGTATTTCACCGAGCGAATGAGGATGCCGGAGGCCCATCCCCCTCCCCATCCTCCAAAGGCCGGCAACGCATTCGTGATGCCTCTGATGTTGCGGGTGTCCATGGGTGGTGGTAATCGCTTACCATCAGGTGATACGCCTGCTCGTTTGCCCACTATTTTATAAAAAAATGGTTGCCTGTAAAGTCTGTTTACGGATGGTAGTTTAACGTGACAACGTCATAACGTAACATTGATGAAATGATGAAAGATAGATCTCTCGCTTCCATTTAAGGCTTGAAGTGCATGCGATGCGATGCGCAAGCGCCGCATCTATCTCGGCATGAGTCATGTTTTTTTCGTGTGTGCAGCCGGCTCCATAGAATTATAAGACGTTGTCACGACAAAAACAAAGAAAGAATAGTAACTAATATGTTCATATTAGTATTAAAAATATTTGACTGCATAAAAGTTAAAATGTAACAAGTAGTTAAGATAATTTTTTACCAGCATAATTCATACTACGAGTAATATTATAAATTCGGAAGTAACTCTGTCTGCAGGAGTTTTGCAATATGAGGAAAATCAGTGTCTTAACTTCATGGATAATTTCTGGCAACGCAATTCAGGCAGACAGCATATATTATCTTGAAAATGATTTGGTAGACAACTAATAACTTTAAAACCAATAACCTAATCTTATATATAAAATTCTCGTGTCACAATGTTAGTTACCATACTCCTCTGAAACGGCTGGACCGATTTTTATAAAATTTGGTGTGCATATCGGGTAGGTCTGAGAATCGACCAACATCTATTTTTTATACCTCATTTTTTTTCTTTTTATGGCAAAACAACGTTTGCCGGGTCAGCTAGTTTATTATAAATTTTGTTTCAAAGCGTTACATCGGTTTCTGAGATAAGCGAAATACATTTTTTTTAATACAAATAAGAGTTTTCGAAAGACTTTTCAAAAACCAAAACCGTGTCAAAAATGATTATTATAAACGCATTGATTACATTTACGTTGATCAAAACCATGTAATATTTTCCTTTAGAAAAAATTACTCCGTACTATTCCGTACCGTACGCGTATTCAAAATATGGTGCGCTTATCCCAGACCGCGCAATAATTTACCAAATCCAATATCCCTCGTTCGATACGAAAACAATTAGTATTGTTGTTAAAATTTAATTCTGCTGTAATTTTGTGTTACTATCCCCACATGACTAATCCCCATCGCACACAGAAGTTGTAGTTGCGGTTAGTTAATAGTTACAAACTTTATTGAGTTCAGGTGGGGGATAGATATTCGTACTAAGCTATTGTTAGTACTGGATTTAGTTTAGTTTAACAGGAAAATTATGTGAACCTCAAATATTTCTGTATAAATTCATCCTACTGTCCTAATCACACTAATATTATAAAGGTGAAATTAAGTTTGTTTGTTACGCTTTCACGCAAAAACTACTTAACCGATCATCATGAAACATTCTACACATATTCTTGGAGCTATTATAAGTAACTTTACTGCACGTTTGGCCTAGTGGTTTAACGGTCACCACGCCGTTTCCTACTACGCCAAGTGTCGTGGGTTCAAATCCCACGTAGGACAACACTTTGTGTGATCCACAAATTGTTGTTCTGAGTCTGGGTGTTCTTTGTGTCCGTTACATGTATGTTTGTAAAGTCCCCCACGACACAGGATTTATTCCTAGTGCGGGCGTTGTCTTTTTCAATTAATAATAATAATAATAACTTATGATACTTTTTATTAAATGTGAGCTAAGCCGCGGGCGAAAGCTAGTAACATTATGAATGTGAAAGCTTGTGAGGATGTTTGTACTCTTTCACGCAAAAATTACTGAACAGATTTGGATGAAATTTTACAGTAATATAGCTTACTAGCTGACCCACGCAACGACGTTTGCGTCTCCTATTGCCCGTAGCGTAATAGTTTTCCCCCGTTTTTGAAACATTCTTCATTGGTACTCCGCTCCTATTGGTCATAGCGTGATGATATAGATAAACTCGATAAACTTCCTCGATAAACGGGCTATCTAACACTGAAAGAACTCTTTCAAATTGGACCAGTAGTTCCTGAGATTAGCGCGTTCAAACAAACAAAAACGCTTCAGCTTTATATATTAGTATAGATGACCCACGCAACGTCGTTTGCGTCTCCTATTGCCCGTAGCGTAATAGTTTCCCCCCGTTTTTGAAACATTCTTCATTGGTACTCCGCTCCTATTGGTCTTAGCGTGATGATATGGATAAACTCGATAATCTTCCTCTATAAACGGGCTAGAAAGAACTCGTTCAAATTGGACCAGTAGTTCCTGAGATTAGCGCGTTCAAACAAATATAAACTCTTCAGCTTTATATATTAGTATAGATGACCCACGCAACGTCGTTTGCGTCTCCTATTGCCCGTAGCGTAATAATTTCCCCCCGTTTTTGAAACATACTTCATTGGTACTCCGCTCCTATTGGTCATAGCGTGATGATATAGATAAACTCGATAAACTTCCTCGATAAACGGGCTATCTAACACTGAAAGAACTTTTTCAAATTGGACCAGTAGTTCCTGAGATTAGCGCGTTCAAACAAACAAAAACTCTTCAGCTTTATATATTAGTATAGATGTATTTATTATGCTCTTCTAAGATCTAATACTCATAATCAACAACACATTTATTTGGATAAAGACTAATATTAGGTATTATGTTGATAAAAACTCTTTGGCAAATAACTCAATAATAGGTGCCAACTCTTAGCGTCTTATACTCGTGATAACTTCTAAACGAAATGTCCGAATGGGATGAAAAATAAAGTATTTTACTTCTACATAAATACCCTTGATAACATAATGCTTTATTTAGATAAGGATTAATATTACGATACACATTTAAAGTAGTTTCTTTCTTCAGACGATTTAATAATTTTTTTGAACACAAAAGCGGTTATTGTGACTAAACCATGATAGTTAGATATATGCTCTTGCGGACTTTTTTGTAGATCTTAATGGGTCCTACAAACCCGTAATACATTATTTTGTTCTATTGTCAATACTTTTTGCAGCGCACGCAAAAATAGGTTTTCGATTTTACACCTTGGGTTACAAAATAGCAATTTTCTTAAGGATCTCTATTTTTTATGAAAATAAAATATAGCCTATAGCCTTCCTCGATAGATGGACTATCTAACACTGAAAGAATTTTTCGAATCGGACCAGTAGATCCTGAGTTTAGCGCGTTCAAACAAACAAACAAACAAACAAACAAACTCTGCAGCTTTATAATATTAGTATAGATATATCAAAATAAAACAGCCTATTATTTGCTGTGATAACCGACATACGCGCCAAGAAAGCCGCAGGCAACAGCTACTGATGTGAAACTTTATATGTTACTTGATTAGTTTAGGGGGTAGAGATGAATAAATAGATTCTTTTACAGACAAATGAAAAGGATTATACACTATACTCTTTGCGCTGTAGCATGGTGCGGCATTCATTTGTAGACTAGAACATTCTGGTTGGTTTAATTTAATTTACAGTTATTAATGATTTAATATATTGGGATAGGTGCAGCTGAAATACTAAGTCATACTTTGTAAATCACCGCAACTTTCAAAAGTGAAACGAAATGTTAATGAAACTGTCACGCACCATGCTACAGCGCAAAGAGTATAGTAAATACTATGAACAAATTTAACATTTTATATTATTCGCAAAGGGGTTTTATTTCAAAGTAATGCTTGATGGCCACATTCTAATAAATTCTAGCCAGGCTTGTGAATATGATCAGGATAACCGAGTAAGTACGAATACTGAAAAACGAGTACAATCAAGGTATTTTTTTGTAGAAATGTGTTTTTAATTCGAAGACAAAAATAAAAATTTTTTTCGGACATCTAACACACAACGCCATCTAGTCCCAAGCTAAGCAGAGCTTGTGTTATGGGTTACTAGACAACTGATACAAATATATATATACTTTTTTTTTGCAAATACATACATATTTTACATAGAAAACACCCAAACTCCGAAACAAATATTTGTAGATCATACAAACATTTGGTCCGACCCGGGAATCGAACCCGAGACCTCATGATCAGCAGCAGCAGCACGCCAACCGCGAGACCAGCGAGGCACCTATAGAAGAATGGGTTCTTTTATATCCTCATCAACAGCCTTTAACAGTCCACTGCTGGACATAAACCTCTTCTTTGGAAGGAAATTTTGTTCTACAATGACGAGACCAACGAGGCAGTCAAAATTAAATATAGCTTCATACGCCATTCCCCGATCTGAGTAGAGAGGACACACAAAAGGCGACAGGAGTTCAGTTGAAAGTTTCTTAATTGAAAGAAATGTAAAGAAATGCTAGTTTTAGAAATTGAAGTGCAATCTATACTAATATAAAAATTCAAAAATAACTCTGTCTGTCTGTCTGTCACGCTTTCAAGGCTAAACTGCTACACCGATTTTAATTAAGTTTGACACGGAGATGCTTTGATTCTTCAGGAAGGACATAGGCTACTTTTTACCGCGATAACCGAGATTAAAACGGGTGGAGCCGCAGTCAAAAGCTAGTACATTATAGATACAAAAAGGCACATAGCTATTATAAGCACTAAAATCACAGTAGTCACAACTATTACAGAGATCTAGCTATATTTTAAAGATTATAGGTATCACGAAGAAATTATTTAGTAAGCAAACTCATCCAATTCGTACATTTTGAAAATATAATTGTGCCCTTATCTTGAAAAGTTTTGAGCTGTTGATTTTATCAGACACTAAAGATGAATTTCTAGGAGAACCGTCGATAAAAATATTATTATTATATATTATTAATATTCTTTACCTTTCTTAGCCCTAACTTCAAGTTTATCTTATCTTGTAGCTTGAAGGCGTTCTACAAACTTTGGTGCTTCCAGTAAAGTTTATTAATAAAAAATGAAATAAACATTGTGGTATCTAGTATTTTGTTGAATTATAGGAATCCAACCTTTTTCCAGCACTACTTAAAGTATAATTTCAATCGTCATAAACCGACCAAGTGCGATTCAAACTTGCGCACTTGTGACTATTAGATTTTGATTACGTTGAGAGTGTCAAAATATAACTTTTTTTTTTTTTTTTTATGTTTGGCCCGCCAAAATGACTCTACTCTGCCTGATGGAAAGCATAAGCAGAATCCAAGAGTAGTGGTCACCATACTCACTGCGAATGCAGACAATGCAGCATGGCGACCCACACCATGGCGGCCTAGTGATGCTTCTGCATCTTTTAGTCTAGTCAACAAGCATGGAACTTGTTGACTAGACTAATTGGGCCTCCGGTCTCGCACTCACCAACGAAACACGACAGCACGCTGTCATTTTACGTTGATTTTCTGTCCGAGGGTAGTACCGCCCCGGTCGAACCGGCCCGTTCGTGCTGAAATCAGCGTGGCTCTACTAACTGTAACTTAGCATAAAGGGCGTATCTTTTAATCGCGTCTACTCAGAAGTTTGTTTTTTTTTTCACTACTGCATGTCACCACAGACTTATTTGATATAAACCTCATACGGCGGAAGTACCAAAATTTAATAGGGATTTTCTTTATTTTTGAACCGTTTGGGGTGGAGGCATATAGGTACTTATACTTACTTACTTTGACTGCCTCGTTGGTCTCGCGGTTGGCGTGTGCGACTGCTGATCATGAGGTCTTGGGTTCGATTCCCGGGTCGGACCAAATGTTTGTATGATATACAAATATTTGTTTCGGAGTTTGGGTGTTTTCTATGTATAATATGTATGTATTTACAAAAAAAAGTATTTATGTATTTGTATCAGTTGTCTAGTACCCATAATACAAGCTCTGCTTAGCTTGGGACTAGATGGCGTTGTGTGTTAGATGTCCGAAATATTTATTTATTTATTTTATTTATTATAGGCAATAGGTTCATGGGGTCCGAGTGCTTGCGCTATGTTTAAACAACTAGCTAAGCAACTGATTGACGCTTCTCGCGACCAGAAAGCCGGCCTTTTTCTAGCACAGAGAATCAGCATTGCCATTCAGCGTGGTAATGCTGCCAGTCTTTTGGGAACGCTACCAGTAGGCGAAGATGTGGAGTTTTTTTATGCTTGTATGTAAATATTGTTATTGTTTTTTCAACCGACTTCAAAAAGGAGGAGGTTCTCAATTCAACTGTTTTTTTTTTAATGTTTGTTACTTCATAACTTTGGACTGGGTGAACCGATTTTGATGATTCTTTTTTTATTTGAAAGCTGGTGCTTTCCGAATGGTCCCATTTAAATTTGGTCCAAATTGAAGTCGGTTTTTTTTTTTGTTAAAACTTGTAATTTATTATGGTTATGTACATACGTTTCTATATTCGTTGATATTAATTTCAACTTGATACTTTAACGCGTTTTTGAGAAAAAAGATCTTGAAGAATAGACAAGCAGAAGGACAACAAAGTGATTTTTGGTACGGCGTACGAAACCCTAAAAACTATTAGAACCATATTGTTTCTGTCTATTCCCCCCTTTTAAATCAGGGGGAGGGAAATTTGTGCTCCATACCTCACTTATTCGATGAAAAACATTCAAATAATTGCTTTTGGAAAGTTTGGTAAAAATAACTCAATATACGTAAGATCACTTTTAAAAAGACGGTCAATAGAATTTCTGTTCCAACCTTTAACGAGATTTCGTGAGTAGGGTGACACTGAGAAAGCAAACGTGTAAAATTATTTATTTATTTATTTTAGTAAATGAAATACATAAATCAATAAATAAATAAGTAAAATGACAGCGATCGTGCTGTCGTTTTTCGTTGGTGAGTGCGAGACCGGAGGCCCAATGATGCAGAAGCATCACTAGCCCGCCATGGTGTGGGTCACCATACTGCATTGTCTGCATTCGCAGTATGTGACCACCACTCTTGGATTCTGCTTATGCTTTCCATCAGGCAGAGTAGAGGCATTGTGGCAGGGCCAAACATTAAAAAAAAATCCTTGGCGGGAACTGAACCCACGACTCCTACGTTGGCAGTCAATACTATCCATTAGATTATTAAATTGATATAGATAAATATAGACATCTGAACAGGACATGCTCTACTGATCACAGTCCTAATGGAAAGACTACCCTTCATGCATAAGCATTACATAAAATCAACCTAGTATCTGGTTGTGAAAGGTTCCGGTATCCCTCAATCATCAAATTACCATAAATAAATTAAATACATTCCAAAGTCAGACTGGAGATTTTTATATTATTCTTTGTTTATTTATTTATTCCCCTTTACTCCCTTTACTCCCCTTTATTCCAAATCCAAAGAAGCGCAGAGTGGACAAAGTTTGCAGAATAGAATTCTGTAAAACACAACTTGCCAAACGACATTTTCACTTTTTTGCCCCCTCGTTGTATAACAGAATGAATAAAATTTTAAAAATCTATCCCACTACTATGCTAGAGTGTAAATCACGAGTTATTGCGTGGCTTCTTGGTTTAACCTACGAAAGCACTGAAGACTTGATCGCATCTATTATATAATACAACACACGCTTTCACACACACAAGTACTCTCACACAACGTACACGCACCCACACACACACGCACCCATACACACACGCACTCACATTTACACGCACCCACACACACCCGCACTCACACAAACACACGCACTCATACCCACATTCACAAATACACACACTCAGAAATACACACCCGCACCTTAAAATCCTCAAACACAAGCTTATTTTTATTTAGAGTAAGTAAAGGTCTTAAATTTAAACTTAATTAGATTGTAATTTTGTTATTTTATTAGTAACGTAATGGAACGTATGAACCACATCCAAAGGTGGGCGTTAGTGACTGCGCCACAGTGTTTCACTAATGCAGTCATTATCAAACACATTTATGTTTCTGTAATTTTGTTATCAGTTCCAAATAAAGATTTTATTATTATTATTTAATTAGATTTGTTTGTGTAGTGAAGATCGAAGAATACAGAGTATCACCACTCCTATTAATCCAGTGAGTGTCGTCAGAGCCGAGTAAAGATGAAAACTTTGTAAGACAACAGGACTGTAAAAACCGTGGGAGAGCCACGCTTCGGCATGAATGGGCCGGCTCGACCGGAGTGATACCACGGCCTCACAGAAAACCGGTGAGAAATAGTGCTTGCACTATGTTTTACCGAGTGAGTGAGGATACCGGAGGCCCATACCCTAATCCCCCTACTCCTACCTCCCACCCATCCCCAAAAGGCTGGCAATGCACTTGTGACGCTTCTAGTGTTGCAGGTGTCCGTGGGAAGCGGTAATCGCTTACCATAAGGCGATACGTCTGCTCGTTTGCCTGCCTATTACATAAAAAAAAGAACCAGCAATAAGCCAAAACTTTTGATGTAAAACATCTATAGGCGAGGTGTAAACCAGATTTTTAGCGTGGCGAGAATTGGCGTGACTAGAAATGGCGTGGCGACGCTCGCCGCTTCGCCTTACTGTAAATAAATAAATATTATAAATATATATTCGTCAAATAAATTTCAAAATTTTGAATTTTTGGATTTAATAAAAATGAATATTAATGTAATATGATGATGATTATAATGTGACATAACCTACATAACTCTAACTTACAGGCTACGATCCTTTCGTACCCATGCTTGAATATTTAGTTTGCGATTCCACGAGCCGTAATATCGTCACGCACATCCAATTAAATTTACCAAGACTAACGATTATTACAGAACAAATTAAGGCACTTTTGGAAATTTTACGTTCAACCATTAAATAATATGATACCCATTGAGAACAAATGACTATAACCGATAATGAAAGAATATTTATTCCTATTTATTGTGTGCTGCAGTTCCATTGAGATGAACCATTTAAAGAAATAGTGACTCTTGTGTCAACAAAATAAAGCAGAATTCAGATAAATCACTTACAGATATGTTCATCTACAAATTACCTCTCTATCTGTAACATATCTTCTGCTTTGATGACGTTTGGGTTATTTTTATTTATTTTTTGTCTTTTGGAATCCTTTTTTACAATTGATGTATTATATATGTCATGCTGAGCCAGAGAGTCATTAGACTCGAAGCAGACGCTACCAAACAAGCACTGGTGGCGAAGGGCTGCCCCCAAGGTGGCGTCCTCTCACCAATCCTATGGAACCTAGTGGTTAACGACCTTATCACCACTCTGAACAACAATCACCATTATACCATCGTATACGCGGATGACATAGTGATATTAACAAGCGGCATGCACGCAGGTATAGTATGCGATGTCACGCGCTCGGCACTGGCAATAGTGGAACGCTGGTGCGTGGATAACGAACTGTCAGTCAACCCAAGGAAGACTGAAATGGTAATGTTCACCAACAAACGGAACCTGGGAAACCACCGACTTCCCAAGCTGTTTAATACACAGCTCCAACTTTCGTCTGAGGTAAAGTATCTAGGGGTAATATTCGACCACAGACTAAACTGGAGCGCCCACCTCAACAACAAAATTGAAAAAGCAACAGTCGTATTCTGGCAGTGCCGCAGAATGGTAGGTAAAACTTGGGGACTAAGCCCAAAAACCACTCTGTGGCTCTACGAGGCAGTTATCCGACCAATGGTAAGTTACGGCGCGATAGTCTGGTGGCCACGGACCAAGCTATCCACAGCCGAAGCTAAACTACAACGACTCCAGAGATTGGCCTGTCTGGCGGCCACGGGCTGTATGAGGACTACACCGACTGCGGCTCTGGAAGCCATTATAGGTCTTCCACCACTCCACCTTTTTATAAGGCAGGAGGCTCTAGCTGCAGCAATGCGGCTAAAGAAACAAAATCTCTGGAGACCGCCTAGGGTACCACACACCGAAACCCTCTATGAGGCCATAGGTAAGGAACCGCTCATGGAAGCGGTAACTGACACAATACCCAGGCAATTCGTCTTCGACAAAAAGTACAAGATACAACTGCACGAGGATCCCCAAGAAGGAGTTAAGAATCTTCACCGACGGATCCAAAACAAGGTCAGGCACTGGCTCAGGAGCATTCTCTGAGGACCTGAACATACACATCTCGACACCATTAGGAGCCCACAACACAGTCTTCCAGGCAGAGTGCATGGGTATAATAATGGCAGCACATGCGATCATCTCCAGAAAGGTAACGGAATACCCCATCCGCATACTTTCCGACAGCCGATCAGTCTTACAAGCTCTACAAAGTCACACGACTACCTCAGGGCTGATCTACGAATGCCACAGAGCCCTGACAGAGGTAAGTACTACAAATAGTATAACTCTCCAGTGGATCAAAGGACATAGCAACTCACGCGG
This sequence comes from Diaphora mendica, assembly GCA_949125395.1. Taxonomy (NCBI): domain Eukaryota; kingdom Metazoa; phylum Arthropoda; class Insecta; order Lepidoptera; family Erebidae; genus Diaphora; species Diaphora mendica. The sequence goes on from OX421319.1 coordinate 25,924,544, forward strand.
AAACGACGCAGCTGATGCGCTGGCAAGGAGCGGATCGGAGACAAGGGCAGTCGGCCCAGAACCAATATTGCCCTTGCCAGCTGCTTGGCTACGACGGACACTGCAACAGAACACCAAGGTAGAACACCAGTTATATTGGTCCAACCTTTGTACCTGCAGGCAGACCAAGGAGGCCCTCCCGACGATCAACCCCGGATTGTCACGGAAGCTGAAACAACTTAAGAGGCCGCCGCTTCGACTTCTGATCGGAGCAATGACTGGTCATGCACTATTAAACAAACATCTTTTTACTCTAGGTGTAACGGACAGCCCTCTGTGCAGAGCATGCATGGAGGAGGAGGAAACAGCCGCCCATGTCATCTTGGCATGTCCTGGGGTGGCAGAATACCGGGCAAAACACCTTGGTTCGCCGAGGTCACTTCAGGAGGTCGTCGGCAACGCCAGGGGTCTGCTAGGCTTCCTGGAGGAACTGGGATGGCACCACTAGTGCTGACCCACTACGCAAAATAGGCGCATCAAAGTCGTCGAGTTGCGGAAATCCAGCCCGCGAGTTCAAGTTCAAGTATATATGTCAAGCGACCGCATACGTTGCTACATTCGTTTGATCTCTGAAGCGATTATAAAAGTAAACCTGTATATGCATGCATGTAATACGACTGGCGCATGATGTTCACTCAGCAAGTCTAATCAGGAGATGCCACCATTTAGTTATAGCTTCATACTCACAGTGTGTAATAGGATTGATATCCTATAGTTTTTCAGTGAATAAGTTGAATAAACCTCCGATAAACCGAATTAAGTACAACCATTTTTTATATTTAGTAGCTACCAAAATGACTATACTCTGCCTGATGTAAGGCATGAGTAGAATCCAAGAATGGTGGAAGGATCCTTATTATGACCGTGGACAATACAACATGGTAACTATACTATGGCGGCCTAGTAAGATGCATTTTCAATCCCTGCATAAAGGGGATCATAATGGAAGAGAAACATCGGTATCATCACACGGTAGTGATTTCCAAGTCCCAAATACAGAAACATCACCTATTTTTTAAATATAAACCCTTTTTCTACATAAAGCAGAGCGTGTACACAAATTAATGGAAAAGTCTCATTAAAACCTTAATAATGGTAGCCTAGCCAAACTCCAAAGTTCAAGAGTCACTTGAAGGTACTTTACAGGATATTGGACATCTTGTAGTGGGTGTCTAGCAGATGCGTCACGCTGAGACGCACCTTGATTGAATTTACGTCCCTATAAACTACAATAGAACTATGAATCTAGGGTGAGTACGTACACACGGCCAACGTAATACCTTCTTAATACCTGGCAGTAGTTCTAAGTGCCTGGGAATTTAATTGTTAGTAGAGACGCTAAAAGTAATTAGTAAAGTTTTGAAGCAATAATAATAGCAAAAGTATGAGCAGTGATAGTATCACTATTTTACCTTTAAATAGCATTAAAAATATAGTGAAAATGTATATGCTGATAAATTAATTTTACTATAAAATATTTTTTTTATTATGTGTGTGCATTACAATTGTACGAGATTACTATCCACCAGTCAACCCTGAGTTGGTTCAGTAAGGGACAATGCATGTGCATTTGTATGATAGAAATATAAGAGACGGAAAGAAACTTTAAGGTAAATATATAATTGAAAAAAATACAAAAATATATCAGGTGACGGAAGTCATAACGATATTTCTGTTAGCTGCTCCTTTAAAAAATTGTTGATTTTGTAGAGTTTAAATAAAATATTGAAATATTATAAAAAAACAGCCGCTTGCGTTTACGTACACGTTGAGTTGGTTATTTGCACATAACTTTTAAATAAAACATCCCTCCATGTAATATTAAGTAGTTGTTTTCAATAATTCTTATACTTAAATAACATTTAAATTCCTTCCGCCATAATTAATTTAACTACACTAACATAGGACTTTCATACAAACTACCGTCCCCCGTTTTAACCGCAAAAGGGGGTTTATTTCTAAAGATACACTAATTGTACACCTCCACACCGTCTATAGAACATACATTTAAAATTTCAAGCCTCTTACTTCAAAAACATAGGACTTTTATACAAACTTCCAACCCCCGTTTTACCCCCTTAGGGGTGGAGTTTCGTAAAATCCGTTCTTAGCGGATGTCTACAACCTATAAGGAACCTACCTGCTAAATTTCAAGTTTGTAGGTGTTATAGTTTCTGAGATTTCGTGATTAATAAGTGAGTGGTATTTCACTTTTATATATACACTAGCTTTTGCACGCAGCTTCGCTCACGCAGACTTTCATCCCCTGATTTACCTCCTTAGGGGTGGAGTTTCGTAAAATCCGTTCTTAGCGGATGTCTACACCCCATAACGAACCTACCTGCTAAATTTCAAGTTTGTAGGTGTTATAGTTTCTGAGATTTCGTGATTAATAAATGAGTGGTATTTAGCTTTTATATATATAGATAAAGTAATGTAAACGTCTATTTTTAAAACAGTTACTTATGGAGTTTCTTGTTGGTTCTTCTCCATAGGAATGACATTTGGAAACTGCTTATTTAGAGCCATTCATGTAACGTTTTGAAAGTGCCTGAAAAGACCTAAAGAGAAATAAAAACTTTTTGATTTAGAATAATGAAATGAGTTATTTATTTATAGTTCATACACATATATATAAACGTATAACTCATGTACTCATAAGAATAACACACATATGCGAACCTGAACAGGTATTTCATTTCCCATGTGTACTTGTACGAAGGTTTGAAAATTTTGAGACCATTCATCATCTGCAATAATTGAATTTCTAAAATTGTTTTGTTTTTAAAATTTAGACGAATAAGTGGTGTGGGAACATGGGAACATTATTAATTATGTTGCTTTAAGCAAATGTGTAAAAATATATAACATTTAAATAAATTAAAAGTTACAATGTACTTAAAATTATTGAAATAAACGATACCTTCAAAACTTGTGAACCATACGAAAGTATGACAATTATTTAACCAACTACACCAGAGTTAAGGGAGGAGGGTTATGTTGGTGATGAATATGTTATATAGGTATGTATATTTATTTAGCATGCTCTGTAACCTTGACAAGGCGTTCTTATTCGTTCTAATTGTGACAGTGACACTGTGTATATGAAAACTATAATAATTTTCTTTTATTCAGGTTTTTTCTTTTTTAACCGATTTCAAAAAAGGAGGAGGTTCTCAATTCGACTTAATTATTTTGATATTTGTTACCTCAGAACTTTCGACCGGGGTAACCGATTTTGATGATTCTTTTTTTTTATCTGAAAGCTGATGCTTCCCGTGTGGTCCCATTTCAATTTGGTCTAGTTCTTGATGTTGTTTTTTCTTGTAAAGTTTTTGTAATACCTTTTTGCAGCACATTGTTTGATGTATACTTTAGTGTACCTAATAATGAAACCAGTGCAAATAGGGTTATGCTTTTTATACCACTCACAAGCATACCTTTACGTAATGTATATCCAGCCATTTTAGGTCTTAAAGCAGCTTCTAGAGACGATGTCAAGGCATTAATGCAAAGAAATATTTGTTTTATTATATTATTTGTTGCAAAAATGGTCCAGAAACATTATTTTCTGCATTAGGACCTTTTGTAAAACACAGGATGTGAAATGTGGCTGCTTTTTATGACTACTACTCGTAGCACTAATCCAGCCCACACGCCCACCACACTGTAACTCCTGTAAACCAGGATAGACAGCAGTGACCAACACACCGATTTATGACACTCGGGTAGTCTTAGGAAAAATTAAATTCTCTTGGATCCCGCAACGAAATTAATCAGAAGAAAACTGGAGGAGTTGGAAATATAATGAGTCCACTTCCCTCCTTGACACTTGAAGTCAAAATAAACGGTTTCTTTTGACGAAGTTTTTTTTTTATTTTTCGATTTTTAGTCTTTCTCAAGTCCCTCATCATCATTTCACCTAAATAACTTGAAAGAATACGACTAAAGGTAACATACAACATACTGTATAGTATAATAAATAAATATTTCGGACATGATGTTTACAGAATATGAAAGCATGCAGACAATTGCCTTAACTTTATTGCAGGCACTCACGTAAATTTGAGGGTTTCCTTCAATTTCCTTGGGATCCCATCATCAGATCCTGATATGGTGGCCATGGGACCACATGGGGAGCATACCCTTTCGAATACAAAAATAATTTTCAAAATCGGTCCACAATTGACGGAGTAATCAATGTACATACATAAAAAAAAAACGATGAAATTGAGAACCTCCTCCTTTTCCTCCTTTTGGAATTCGGTTAATAAGCAGACACTTTTTTCAAACCGGGAAGCACCTCGGATAAAATATTATGGGTCCCCATAGTATACCACCCCAAATGTCATTTGTAAGCTATTCAGCATTATGTTACGTTCACTGTACCAAAGACTACATTCCCAGAGGACATGATGAGCTGATCGTTCTCAGTTAGAATAAGGTGTTGAGCCGTTCCAGAGATTAACCGGAACAAACAGGCAGACAGCCCTACTGACAGACAGACAAAAATGGTAAAAAAATCATTTTTGGTATATGTACCGTGTATACATACATATGCGTTTAGTAAAAATCGGTTATTTTAATGTTATAAACAGACACTCCAATTTTATTTATTTGTATAGATGTATTCACAAAAAAAGTTATATAATATTCAGTACTGAGCATAGGCCTCTCGATAGCTAGGACGCTAGGTCTACAACACCACAATGGTCAAACGGTTTGGTTTGCATCAAGTTTTCTTTTTCTATGCAGTGTCCTTATTCTGTATAGTTTAATCCCTTAGTCGGTTTTCTTATTCTTAATTCTTGACCCTCCGTATTCTTCATCTATTACAATACGGATATGATGAACTTGACCTTCAACTGGCGGGCTGGGTTTCCGCAACTCGCCGACTTCAAACAACACTAACAAAGATCATTATAACTCAAAAAATTATAAATAAATATTTCGGACATCTAACACACAACGCCATCTAGTCCTAAGCTAAGCAGAGCTTGTGTTATGGGTACTAGACTACTGATATAAATACATATATATACTTTTATTTTTGTTATATATACATATTATACACAGAAAACACCCGAACTCCGAAACAAATATTTATAGATCACACAAACATTTGCTCCGACCCAGGATTTGAACCCGAGACCTCAAGCACAGCAGTCACATTCACTACCACTACGCCACCGAGGCAGTTTGGTAATATATCCTGAATCCTATATAAACTGAATATCTAAAATAAGTGCCCACCTTAATTAGGTATTATTAAAATATCAGTTTGTTCGACTTTGTTGCTAAAGTGTTTATTTAAAGTTTTCCTTCTTTTTGCACTACTTTGACTGCACGTTTGGCGGTCACCACGCCGTTTCCTACTCCGCCAAGTGTCGTGGGTTACATGTTTGTTGTATTTTGATTAAGTTTATTTACAAATAACCACTGGAATTTCCACAGATTCGTTTCTATGAGGAAACGGAACCACTGCCGTCACTTTTAATTTATACTCTCTTTTTATAATTTTGGAATGCTGTATACTATATAAATCAGATAAAGTCGGTACTGTACATGATATTTTATCAACACTTTTAGTTTCTGGTCCTGCTCGTTCAGTGCCACTTCCTTTAACACTAGTTCGCCTCAAGTGTTTACGCTTATCGTCGGAAGTATATGTAAGTTCTGAGAACAACTTCAATCTAATGCTTGTGACTGGTATTGAAGTATTATTTACTACTGAACATTCTAACTTTATAGGTTCTCCTGCAACTAATAACGTCTTCATTATTTTCGCTTTCAAATCAATTACACCCGATGATGTCAATGATGTTTTTGTCAAACCAAATATAACGGGCTCCGGTAAACATGGTTCAACATCGCCATAAACATGTATTTCTGTTTCAAATTTTTTCTTGTCACCCAGGAAAACAGCCCTTGAAAATCTAGCAGTTACCTTGTACGATATTTTACCAGTTTTATCCTTGAACGAAGACGGCAAGCCAGATGGTAATTCGAATTCAAACGGACAGTTATAATCTCCTGCAGGTATATGGTTGATACTCCTTTGCAAAATATTTCTCACTAAAAACACATATTTTTCTTTAGCATGACGTGCAGTTAAATCTGAATCTGAATCCAACCATGAGCACTTGCCTTTTCCTTTCAGCTCAATAGTAGCAGAGGTAAACTCCGTCAGGTACTTTAACCTATATTTTACGACTCCAGTAACTTTTTGACCACTTCTGTATGCTCCTCCAGGCATCGGTTGTAGAAGTAGGCTGCACTCAATCCACATTTTTATCGATTAGAATAAACTTGCGAAACGACGTTCACTAACAGTGAATCGCATCATACTGTTTAAGATCATTCAACTTTCAACGTTACGTAGAAAGGGAGATCGGAATTCTGTATATAGTGGATAGAAAAAAAACACGTTTGCTTGAAGATTACTTTAAAGTTTTCCTGTTATGACTGTGTAGTAGTTTTCGAGGACCTATTAACCTTGATATGGACTAAACGGGTTTTATTTTGATAGTATAGAATGGTTCACCGTTCCCGCATACATATAATACTAGCTTTTACACGCAGCTTTTTGTTCACGCAGACTTTCATCCCCTGATTTACCCCCTTAGGGGTAGAATTTCAAAAAATCCTTTCTATGTGCTCATTTACGTTATATAAAGAACCTACATACAAAATTTCAGGATTCTAGCTTCAGCGGTTTGGGCTGTGCGTTGATCTCTGGGTATGTCAGTCAGTCAGTCAGTCCTACCTTACTCTTTTATATATATATATTTTTTTTTTTTATGGAATAGGCGGGCAAACGAGCAGACGTATCGCCTGATGGTAAGCGATTACCGCCGCCCATGGACACATGCAACACTAGAAGCATCACAAGTGCGTTGCCGGCCTTTTGGGGACACAGCGCAAGCACTATTTACACCGGTTTTCTGTGAGGCTGTGGTATCACTCCGGTCGAGCCGGCCCATTCATGCCGAAGCGTGGCTCTCCCACGGTTAACGGTATATATATAGATATGTATGCGGGAACGGTATATTATATTAGTATATTGTGTTTGATTCTCTGTCTTTAGCCTATTACCGTCCACTGTGGAAAGAAGAGCGCCAACCATCCCGGTCTTAGAGTCGTGATTTTCAATCAGGACAAATATTGTTATGGCAATTTGTTTTTCTACGTCTGGGTATTTACATAACACAATTGACATCAATAGGATTACCTCCTACCCCGTAAGTGAAACTAAATTATAGTCGATGAAATATGGGCGTTTATGGATTAACCAATCGAACACTTCACTAAAACCCTCCACCATGAACGAGACAGCAACACTCAGTACACAAGAAATTACCCACAAGATAAAGTTGTCTGTCCGCCGAATAAATAACACAGTCCTAGGGGATAAGGGTACTAAGAAGTATTGGGGTTCTTTCGATAATTACCCTCTTCTACAAGATGTAAGTAGGTCAAGATGTTAGACAGCGTAACTAAATGTACATTGGTCAGATATAGTGTCAGAACATTGTTTAGTTTCAGTGACGAGGCTGTATTTATTAGAGACTAGCTGACCCGTGCCCACTTCGTTGGGCGAAAAACATTTTCTCTCTGACTTACTTTGCAAATCCAGCTACCACAAAAAAATCTTCCACTTTTCGGGTTATTATATATCCTATTTTAATTACAAATAACGTGGCCTTCTATTGGTAATAGAATTTTCAAAATCGGTTCAGTAGATCCAGAGATTAGAGATTACCCCCTACAACGTCACAAACTCACAAACGCACAAACTTTACCTCTTTATATAATAATGATAAGTGTAGATTCACTTGCGGCCATTGTTAAGAACCTAACTTGTAACTAGAGATAGGTTATTGAAAACAGTCGTTATACACATAACATGAACACATTATTATCCTCCTTTGAAACAAAAGCAGTATAATAATGAAAACTCGACAAAGTAACTGTCCTAATGATCTACTGGTCACTGCCTCGGTGGCGCAGTGGTAGCGTATGCGACTGCTGTGCTTGAGGTCTCGGGTTCATTTCCCGGGTCGGACCAAATGTTTGTACGATTTGCAAATATTTGTTTCGAAGTTTGGGTGTTTTCTATGTATAATATGTGTGTATTATCAAAAAAAATTAGTATATATGTATTTATATCAGTTGCCTAGTACTCATAATGCAAGCTCTGCTTAGTATTGGACTAGATGGTGTTGTGTGTTAGATGTCCGAAATATTTAATATTATTATTAGTGATGCTATTAGCAGAGGTCATGGGTTCGATTCTCACCCAAGATAAATATTTTTTATTGTGGCTTGGTGTAATCAATCTTTAATACAGACATTTATGTGCCCAGTCAAAGAAAAAATATCCAGTCTGTACCAAACTACTGTACTTAATGTAACATGGCAGCCCAAACCAGTGATAAACAGAAATACATATCTCTAAATACATACATGTGGGATTGGTGATCGAAATGAAACGTTTCGAAACTTGTAACTTCTTCTTTATTGCAAAAATAATAATTATAAACAGTAACACATCCTACTCTTACTTTTACAGCTCGCCATCTTCCCTTTTACTCCCTCCATTCACCCTAGTGTTGCATTCACACCAATAAGCAAACACCACTTTGGGTGCGTTCATAAATTAGACAAATTATAACAAAAAATATTCCTACAGCTCGGCCATTCTGCCTTCAGTCTGTCCTCAGACTGATCAGGTATTAGGTAAATTAAATCTTACAGTTTATGACTAATGTTAATTTTTTAAACACATAACATTACAAATGAATTAAAACTATCTTGTATTTATACTTACTTGAAGCTAAACAATAAACTGTAGTTACTCTATATTCAACCTTTCACATTCAAATAGGTAGGACTTATTAATTTGTTACATAAAAAATATAATAACAGCTTTAGAATTATTACATTAGTTAACATTACAAAGTTACAAACTGATAGTTACTTCTATTATTATACTGATACAACTTTACTTAATGTTATTGATAGAGAAAACAAAATTGTTCATCACATTGGTTGATACACAATCACATACAACATCTTTTGAGTCTGTTCATCTTACAACATTATAAAATAAATGACTAAAGTAGTTTACACACCAATACAACTTTTGCACTTAACACAATTTATTCAGAGAATAGAATGGTAAGTCGGCTGTCTTCAAGTGCTAGGTAAGTACTAATATTATTTTCTTACTGAAATACTAGAATACAGTTTAACCAAGTGAATCATTCAATTAATGCCACCTTTTCATATAATCTACACCTGTAGTTGTTGCCTTAGGACCTTCTTTACTGTTATCTACTTTCTCTACTTCATATCTATCCTTGCCTAATTCTTTAATAACCCTATATGGACCAAAAAATTTTTCTTTTAATTTTAAACTAGTACCAAATTGTGTTCGCTGTATGGCAACTAAGTCTCCTAATTTGTAGACCTGTCCTTCCTTCCTTCGTTTATTAAATTGCCTTATATTTTCTTCTTGTATTCTCAAGATTTGAGACTTTGCTACCTTTCTTAATTCTTCTCTTTTTTCAATAAATCCTTTTCTATTCTCTTCTTCTAATAATTCTACTATTTTTAAATTATTTTTCTGTTTTAACTCGACTCCAGTCAACAATTCGAAAGGTGAGGTATTTATGGACCTTTGGTAAGTACTGTTAATCACACGTTGCAGCTCGCTGACATGTTTGTACCACTGGGTAGGTTCTTCTATGCACATCTTGGCTAGGACTGAGATTATGATCTGATTCATACGTTCCACTTGTCCATTCCCCCGCGGAATGCCAGTTGTTACTTTTATGTGCTTAATACCTTCTTCACTGCAGTAGTCTTCAAACTCTTTTCCAGTGAACGCTGTTCCCCTATCCGTTATTATTCTATTGGGGTTTCCATAATCCTTCTGGTGTAATTTAATTTTATCTACAGTTTCTTTAGAAGTCAATGTTTTTACTGGATATATCCAAACAAACTTAGTGTATGCATCTATGATAGTTAGAATATAATTGTACATCTTTTTGGTAGCATCTAACGGTCCTAAATGATCGCAGTGTAAGGTGTCCAAGGGAAGTTCTCCTTTATCAATTGGGTTCAGCAGTCCTTCTTTCTTTCCTGCTTTACGGCTTGCTAGTATACATGGTATGCATGTTGATATCACTTTTTCAATTTTAGAATCTAAGTTACTAATATGATAGTCTTTTTCAATGAGGTCTTTCACCTTTTTCTTTCCAAAGTGACCCTTTCTATGAGCCCTTTGTATTATCTCAATATCCATAACTTCTGGCAATACCAATTTTCTATCAATTCCCTTGTATATAATCTCATTTTCTAAGAAGTAGTCTTCATACTCCTTCTGTTTTAGAATTTCTTTTATTGTCTTAAGTACTTCATCTTCTTCTTGAGCTTTCTGAACGCGATAATGTAACTCTGTGTTGATCACATATATGTTTCGACTTAACGAGTCCACATGCTGCATACATTCACCTTTTCTATGAATAATGCCATAGTCAAAGTCTTGCAAGAACATTATCCATCGAGCTACTTTCGCTGATACCTCCTTCTTAGATAATGTCTTCTGAAAGGCTTCACAATCAGTCACTATCTTAAATGGAATTCCTGTAAGATATTTTCGGAATTTCTTAACGCCTTCCACTACAGCAAGAGCTTCCAACTCATAACTACTGCACTTTTGTTGTGCATCACTTGTCTTTCTGCTCATGTAGTGAACTGGGTGCATGCTGCCATCTGAGGAATCCTTCTGCATCAAGACTGCGGCATAACCATACTTAGAGGCATCAGTATGGAGTTCAGTTTCCAACTGTGGATCAAAGATCTTTAAAACAGGATCACAACATAAAAGTTGTTTAAGTTTCTCAAATGCACTTCTCTGGGCTTCACCAAAATAAAATTCTTTAGTCTTCAGTAAGTTACTTAAAGGTCTAGCTATAATAGCATAGTCACGAATAAATTTTCTAAAGTATGAAGTTAATCCAACAAAACTATGAACCTCTTTGAGACTTCTTGGCTCTGGGAACTTAAATACCGCTTCAGTCTTATCTTTTGAAGGCATCACTGTACCATTTGAAACTATGTGGCCCAAATATTCCACTGACCCTTGTAGCAGCTGTGATTTCTTCCAATTTATTTCAAGACCATAATCTGCTGCTACTTTCAATACATCCTTAAGTCTTCTTAATGCATCTTTTTCATCTTCAGCCAGAATGATGATATCGTCAATAAATATTAGAATAACCCCACTTCTCAATAAATCAGCAAAAATGATGTTAATAAAGCGTGTAAAATACTTTGGACAAATAGAAAGACCGAAAGGTGCTCTTAAAAACTCATATTGACCTTCGGGGTTACTTGTAACAAACGCTGTATACTTCACAGATTCTTCTTCTATTGGTAAATGGAAAAAACCATTTTTGAGGTCAAGGGTGCTAAACACCTTCGCTTGAGATAACCTGTCTATGTGATCCTCAATCACGGGCAATGGGTACTCATCTTTCACCATTTTTTGATTAAGCTTTCCGTAGTCGACACAAACACGCATACTGCCATCTTTCTTCTTCACTAAGACTAAGGGGCTGGCATATTCGGAGTAACTGGGTCGTATGATGTTCCCAGCCAACCACTCATTTATTTGATGTCTTACTTCAACTTCTTCTTTTAACGCAAACCTACGAGGACGATGCACAACTGGAATATCATCCTTTAAAATAATTTTCAATTTGATAGGAGCCTCTTTAGTTTTTAAAGGTTTATAATTTGAAATAATATTTTGAACCTGAGGTGACACATCATTATACTCGACACAAGAAACTAAACTTAAATAAGAACTATCATAACTATGTGGCTTTATTTGAATGACACCTTTATCAATCACAGTTACTGTATTCTCTATAAATGTTTGACCTAAAATAACATTGTAAAGGATTACACCTTTTGGCACGATATAAAAAGATTCGTTGTAGCAATGACCATCAATAACAATATTGTAAACACACTTACCAACTGAAATCACCCGACTTGACCCTAAGCCTGTCAAAGCTAATTTGACTGGTTCATAATTTACATCTTTCAACTTGTAAAATAAATCACTCGACATTAAATTAATATCACTTCCCGTATCTACTAAACATTTTACCGAAAAGTCTCCGAGTTTAACCATTTTAATTGATTTATTCACTACACCATTTCTTTTATTTACATTTAATATTTCGAGGTTAGAAATTTCACAATAACATTGACACTGTTTGACCGACATAACGTTTGACACTTCACGTCGTTCTGTAGCATCATTCGCTTCTTCCGTCTCGCTTGCGCCTACGAACATCGACGCTTGTCGCGACCGGACATTCCTGCCCTCTCGTTCGCTCACAGCGGCACCGCTACTGCCAACATTACGGCCTCTACGCGCTCCGCCGGACGCATCTTTCGTTAGGTTGTCAATACTGGCACTACACTCAGTGGCCATATGTCCGAAGTTGTTGCATTTAAAACACTTAATGCCTTTTGAACATGATGTTGCTATATGGCCCTTTTCACCACACTTATAACAGCGATGATAAGACTTATCACTTGAATGATCCACTTTACTATCACTCACTTTAGCCGGTTTTCCTGACTCTCGCGACTTATTTGAACTACTCGGGTTATTTCTTGGTTTCATTTTCTGCTTCATATACTCGTATTGATTAAGCCTTTCTTTCAGCACGGGATAGGTCGTAACACCGTATAAACACATCTTATTTTGTTCATAGTCCGTAATTCCGTCAACTATGTACTGTATTGCCACATAATCAGCAATTTTAGCCCTCTTTCCTAGTTCTTTCATTATAAGCATGTACTGATAGCAGGTTTCACTACTACGTTTTTTTCTTGCAGCCATGATTTCGTGCATTTGCTTGCTGTTGACAGCCTCCGGGAATTCCTTCTGTAGGGCAGCTTTTAAATCCTCATACGATCGGAACGGTTTCTCAGTTTTCACCCATAGTTCGGCAGTACCTGTCAATGTACGTCGAGCTATAATTAATTTTTGTTGCGCGGTCCAACCGAAGATTTCGGCATTATCTTCGATGTCCTGTGCCCACTGCACCGAAGAGTAGGTCATATCCTCGCTTGAGAATTTCGATACAGACTCCGCCATGTTGGGATACAATAGCGAATGCGGCTTGAAATCGCTATCTTTTTCCGTCATCGTCTTTGATAATAACTTTATAAAATCTTCTTAATAAACTCCTTTCGCAGTTCGTCTGTGACTCCAGATAATCGTCTTTTTTCCTTGAAAATACACCTTAACGACAAGCAGCCCACGCGCGATGTTCGCCACGTGCCGGCGCCGGTCGGGACTTCTTTTACTCTTAAAATACTTCTTGGCAACGTTTATTCGATCAATCCCGGACGAGATTGTGGGATTGGTGATCGAAATGAAACGTTTCGAAACTTGTAACTTCTTCTTTATTGCAAAAATAATAATTATAAACAGTAACACATCCTACTCTTACTTTTACAGCTCGCCATCTTCCCTTTTACTCCCTCCATTCACCCTAGTGTTGCATTCACACCAATAAGCAAACACCACTTTGGGTGCGTTCATAAATTAGACAAATTATAACAAAAAATATTCCTACATACATATCTTATATATAAAATTCTCGTGTCACAATGTTAGTTACCCTACTCCTCTGAAACGGCTGGACCGATTTTTATGAAATTTGGTGTGCATATCGGGTAGGTCTGAGAATCAACCAACATCTATTTTTATACCCAATTTTTTTTATGGCAAAACAACATTTGCTGGATCAGCTAAGTACGGAAACGGAGGAGTACGAAATTTGGCACAGTTAAAATGTATATAAGTATGGAGAAGGCATGCAGAAGGCTAAAAAAAGCGGCCAAGTGTGAGTCGGACTCGCTGACTCGTTAGGAAGGGTTCCGTACCGTTTTCTAGCGTCTACTTGTTGCCATTATTAATAACCTTAAACCGCTTAAACGTTTATTTTATTCTGCTTTTAGTATTATTTTGTTGTTATAGAACAGAAATATACCATTTGTGAAAATTTCAACTGTCCAGCACGGTTTATGAGATACATACTGGTGACAGACGAACAGATAGACGGGCGGACAGTGGGGTCTTAGTTATAGGGTACCTTTTTAACCTTTGGGTACGGAACCATAATAATAAAAAAATAAATGAATTGTGGTCGGATTTCGACCACTGGTATGCATAATATAAATGATCGTCTAAATCAGACCTTCTGGGTCACTAACTGCCAGACGTATATACCGTACTTTGAATATAAGTAAAGTATATTTTATATTCAACTCGACAGCGTCATACAAATGAACTCTTAGAAAAGGGCTACCTGTCTACTTAGTGTATGCATTAGAAATATCACGTGCTTAGAAATATTTCACTTTATATACTTCTCGTTACTCAAAGTTTTATCTTCTGATGGACCTGATTCAATAAACAGTCGTCAGTCAATGTTATTGTGTTTGGTCCGCTTGGCCGAGCTCGTGACAAAGTACCGCACTCCATTGACAACATCTCGAATGCTCTAGTGACGTATAAATCGGTTTAACCACATCGTCGTTTCGGTTTTGTATCGAATTTTAATCGAATTATCTTTCCGCAAGTTACTGCTTTAGATTTTCAGTCTACGTTCTATTAACTAGTTTATTTCAATGGAAAGGAAAATGAATACTGCCACCTACTTGACACCTTCAATAGTTCAATGGGCACAAGTCTTTTGTGTCCTATCCCTCTCCATCATCAGGGGGAAAGGAGTTTTTGGCTTTAGTGACCTCCTTCATACGGTAGTAAGTGAAAAAAGAATGCTGGCTTATTGAAATCACCGATTACCGAAAAGCTAGAAAAAAGATGTAAATCATCAACAAGTACAAATTATTAAAAATAAAAAACCCGACTGCGTCAATATTTCACAAAAAAACAACATATTAAAAAAGGAATAAGTCCTTTTACAAAAACCGTCGCCATAGTAATAATAAATATTCAAACAAAATACGTGAAAGTAATACGAACTTAAGAACTATGTACGTAGTTTCTTTGAGAGATATACATTTCATATAAAACTTTAATAAAATTACTAGCTTTTGCACGCAGCTTCGCTTACGCAGACTTTCATCCCCTGATTTACCCCCTTAGGGGTGGAGTTTAGTAAAATCCGTTATTAGCGGATGTCTACACCCTATAAGGAACTTACCTGCCAAATTTCAAGTTTGTAGGTGTTATAGTTTCCAAGATTTCGTGATTAATAAGTGAGTGGTATTTCGCTTTTATATATATGTATATATATTATTATATAGATGTGGCTTGTCTCGCAAGGTTCTTGAGAAAAATTATATTTTTAAACCCCTCAGGAACTGTGCTCATTCTCGGGTATAAAGTAGCCTGTGACATTCTCCGGCCTATAAAGTATTTCTTAGTAAAACTAACGTACATTAGGTATGGTACCTGGATGACGGGCTTTGCTCGGTATTTTTTTCAGTAAATTTTCTAAAAATTATTAAAAATAAAAAACCCGACTGTGTCAATATTTAACACAAATACATATAAGTTTTATATATATTCGTAATCATCGTAAAAAAATCTTTATTTTGATACCATACTCGATGTATTTTGAAAACATTTTTTTTATAATACTTTTGGCGCCAAAAATCCTTTTTTTTAATTTTTAAGTACCCAGTATCACTCTCACGACTAAGACGAATCTATTGACACCACTCACATAAAAATACGCCAAGCCATTTAGGCTCTAGGGCGTGCCAAAGAAATATACATACACTCGAAAAACATAACCCTCCTTTCGCAGTCGGGTAAAAAGTAATTCATTTACTTGTAACAGTTTGCTTATTTGAAACCCACAACCGCAAAGTAAACAAACAACCGCTTGACTATTAACTTAAGGTCTAACCTCAACTCATAGTTATTACATTCCAACATGTTCAAACTTTAACCGTTACGCGGTGAACAAAAGTTTTTATCTCGATTGAAGGACATGTGAGGCTTATTTCTGAAATTTATACAGCAACAGGAACAAGTTTTCAATTGTTCAACTTAAGAAAATGACACTTCTTTGGTTTGTTTCGGCGTTTCTTCCTACATTGAATCTTGGAAAATGTCGGCGCCTTCTAGTTGTAAAGTCCGTCTTATAAAGATATCTGTAGGCACAGATTTACAAACATAAATTAATTTACCATTTGGAACTAAAGAAATCCTACTTAATATTAATATGAGTAGGTACACTTAATATTATAAATGCAAAAGTTTATAAGGATGTGTGTGTTTGTTACTCGTCCACGCAAGAAATACTGAACGGATTAAAATGAAACTTTACAGTAATATAGCTTATACATCAGAATAACACATAGGCTTGTATTTGCCGCGATAACCGACATACACGCAGACAGACAGTTTTATTAATTTAATTATTCTGATGTATCAGCTATATTACTGTAAAGTTTCTTCCAAATCCGTTCAGTAGTTTTTGCGTGAAAGAGTAACAAACATCCATCCATCCATACTTACAAACTTTCGCGTTTATAGTATTAGTAGAATAAGTTCCTTATAATACCAATTAAAAAACGTAATTTTTACACGAGCTCGGCGACGGCACAAGGAAGGAAAATAATTTTGGCGGACTATGTATATTTATATGTTGCACTGTAGTGTCTAACCTACTGAACTGATTATAATGAATGAGCTGTCAATTGATTTATAATAATGATCTGGATGCCATACGCTATATAAATGTTATCAAGAGTTCTGTGACTGTGAATAGTCTGCTGGGAAATATCTCTCCAAAGCCAAATGAGTAAAGGATTTGTGTCAAGTTTTCCCCCTTTTTAACCGACTTCAATACGTCGGAATCCTTTAGCATTTAAATAGGGGTGACACTCCATATAATAGGTCTTACCTATGAAATTGCCGTTTTGTATGCAATAAGTGAAAGTATTTATTTTTTCAAACTTTTTATTTCTGTTTTTCGAAGTAATCACCTATGCAATTGACGCATCTTTGCCAACGCATTGGCAGTTTATTGATGCCCTTCTTGTAAAAATCAGCTGGACGGGAGGCAACAAACTCTTCAAAGGCATTTTGTACTGCCTCTCGGGAATTGGATTTTTACCCACTAAAAAGTTGTCCAAATTTAGGAAAAAGTAAGTAAGTAAGTTCTTGTAGTTCGTTGTAACTTTCATCGATGTTTTAATAATAGTGTTTTTTTGCGGTTTACGATTTATAACATATTAAAAAAAACTACTTACTAGATCTCGTTCAAACCAATTTTCGGTTAAAGTTTGCATGGTAAAGTTAAAGTTAAAGTTGTTAAAGTTTTTTAAGTCAAAGTTTAAATGTACATCATATTTTTTTTTTAGTTTTATCATTCTCTTATTTTAGAAGTAACAGGGGGGGGGACACACATTTTACCACTTTGGAAGTGTCTCTCGCGCAAACTATTCACGCTGTTGACAGCCTCCGGGAATTCCTTCTGTAGGGCAGCTTTTAAATCCTCATACGATCGGAACGGTTTCTCAGTTTTCACCCATAGTTCGGCAGTACCTGTCAATGTACGTCGAGCTATAATTAATTTTTGTTGCGCGGTCCAACCGAAGATTTCGGCATTATCTTCGATGTCCTGTGCCCACTGCACCGAAGAGTAGGTCATATCCTCGCTTGAGAATTTCGATACAGACTCCGCCATGTTGGGATACAATAGCGAATGCGGCTTGAAATCGCTATCTTTTTCCGTCATCGTCTTTGATAATAACTTTATAAAATCTTCTTAATAAACTCCTTTCGCAGTTCGTCTGTGACTCCAGATAATCGTCTTTTTTCCTTGAAAATACACCTTAACGACAAGCAGCCCACGCGCGATGTTCGCCACGTGCCGGCGCCGGTCGGGACTTCTTTTACTCTTAAAATACTTCTTGGCAACGTTTATTCGATCAATCCCGGACGAGATTGTGGGATTGGTGATCGAAATGAAACGTTTCGAAACTTGTAACTTCTTCTTTATTGCAAAAATAATAATTATAAACAGTAACACATCCTACTCTTACTTTTACAGCTCGCCATCTTCCCTTTTACTCCCTCCATTCACCCTAGTGTTGCATTCACACCAATAAGCAAACACCACTTTGGGTGCGTTCATAAATTAGACAAATTATAACAAAAAATATTCCTACATACATATCTTATATATAAAATTCTCGTGTCACAATGTTAGTTACCCTACTCCTCTGAAACGGCTGGACCGATTTTTATGAAATTTGGTGTGCATATCGGGTAGGTCTGAGAATCAACCAACATCTATTTTTATACCCAATTTTTTTTATGGCAAAACAACATTTGCTGGATCAGCTAAGTACGGAAACGGAGGAGTACGAAATTTGGCACAGTTAAAATGTATATAAGTATGGAGAAGGCATGCAGAAGGCTAAAAAAAGCGGCCAAGTGTGAGTCGGACTCGCTGACTCGTTAGGAAGGGTTCCGTACCGTTTTCTAGCGTCTACTTGTTGCCATTATTAATAACCTTAAACCGCTTAAACGTTTATTTTATTCTGCTTTTAGTATTATTTTGTTGTTATAGAACAGAAATATACCATTTGTGAAAATTTCAACTGTCCAGCACGGTTTATGAGATACATACTGGTGACAGACGAACAGATAGACGGGCGGACAGTGGGGTCTTAGTTATAGGGTACCTTTTTAACCTTTGGGTACGGAACCATAATAATAAAAAAATAAATGAATTGTGGTCGGATTTCGACCACTGGTATGCATAATATAAATGATCGTCTAAATCAGACCTTCTGGGTCACTAACTGCCAGACGTATATACCGTACTTTGAATATAAGTAAAGTATATTTTATATTCAACTCGACAGCGTCATACAAATGAACTCTTAGAAAAGGGCTACCTGTCTACTTAGTGTATGCATTAGAAATATCACGTGCTTAGAAATATTTCACTTTATATACTTCTCGTTACTCAAAGTTTTATCTTCTGATGGACCTGATTCAATAAACAGTCGTCAGTCAATGTTATTGTGTTTGGTCCGCTTGGCCGAGCTCGTGACAAAGTACCGCACTCCATTGACAACATCTCGAATGCTCTAGTGACGTATAAATCGGTTTAACCACATCGTCGTTTCGGTTTTGTATCGAATTTTAATCGAATTATCTTTCCGCAAGTTACTGCTTTAGATTTTCAGTCTACGTTCTATTAACTAGTTTATTTCAATGGAAAGGAAAATGAATACTGCCACCTACTTGACACCTTCAATAGTTCAATGGGCACAAGTCTTTTGTGTCCTATCCCTCTCCATCATCAGGGGGAAAGGAGTTTTTGGCTTTAGTGACCTCCTTCATACGGTAGTAAGTGAAAAAAGAATGCTGGCTTATTGAAATCACCGATTACCGAAAAGCTAGAAAAAAGATGTAAATCATCAACAAGTACAAATTATTAAAAATAAAAAACCCGACTGCGTCAATATTTCACAAAAAAACAACATATTAAAAAAGGAATAAGTCCTTTTACAAAAACCGTCGCCATAGTAATAATAAATATTCAAACAAAATACGTGAAAGTAATACGAACTTAAGAACTATGTACGTAGTTTCTTTGAGAGATATACATTTCATATAAAACTTTAATAAAATTACTAGCTTTTGCACGCAGCTTCGCTTACGCAGACTTTCATCCCCTGATTTACCCCCTTAGGGGTGGAGTTTAGTAAAATCCGTTATTAGCGGATGTCTACACCCTATAAGGAACTTACCTGCCAAATTTCAAGTTTGTAGGTGTTATAGTTTCCAAGATTTCGTGATTAATAAGTGAGTGGTATTTCGCTTTTATATATATGTATATATATTATTATATAGATGTGGCTTGTCTCGCAAGGTTCTTGAGAAAAATTATATTTTTAAACCCCTCAGGAACTGTGCTCATTCTCGGGTATAAAGTAGCCTGTGACATTCTCCGGCCTATAAAGTATTTCTTAGTAAAACTAACGTACATTAGGTATGGTACCTGGATGACGGGCTTTGCTCGGTATTTTTTTCAGTAAATTTTCTAAAAATTATTAAAAATAAAAAACCCGACTGTGTCAATATTTAACACAAATACATATAAGTTTTATATATATTCGTAATCATCGTAAAAAAATCTTTATTTTGATACCATACTCGATGTATTTTGAAAACATTTTTTTTATAATACTTTTGGCGCCAAAAATCCTTTTTTTTAATTTTTAAGTACCCAGTATCACTCTCACGACTAAGACGAATCTATTGACACCACTCACATAAAAATACGCCAAGCCATTTAGGCTCTAGGGCGTGCCAAAGAAATATACATACACTCGAAAAACATAACCCTCCTTTCGCAGTCGGGTAAAAAGTAATTCATTTACTTGTAACAGTTTGCTTATTTGAAACCCACAACCGCAAAGTAAACAAACAACCGCTTGACTATTAACTTAAGGTCTAACCTCAACTCATAGTTATTACATTCCAACATGTTCAAACTTTAACCGTTACGCGGTGAACAAAAGTTTTTATCTCGATTGAAGGACATGTGAGGCTTATTTCTGAAATTTATACAGCAACAGGAACAAGTTTTCAATTGTTCAACTTAAGAAAATGACACTTCTTTGGTTTGTTTCGGCGTTTCTTCCTACATTGAATCTTGGAAAATGTCGGCGCCTTCTAGTTGTAAAGTCCGTCTTATAAAGATATCTGTAGGCACAGATTTACAAACATAAATTAATTTACCATTTGGAACTAAAGAAATCCTACTTAATATTAATATGAGTAGGTACACTTAATATTATAAATGCAAAAGTTTATAAGGATGTGTGTGTTTGTTACTCGTCCACGCAAGAAATACTGAACGGATTAAAATGAAACTTTACAGTAATATAGCTTATACATCAGAATAACACATAGGCTTGTATTTGCCGCGATAACCGACATACACGCAGACAGACAGTTTTATTAATTTAATTATTCTGATGTATCAGCTATATTACTGTAAAGTTTCTTCCAAATCCGTTCAGTAGTTTTTGCGTGAAAGAGTAACAAACATCCATCCATCCATACTTACAAACTTTCGCGTTTATAGTATTAGTAGAATAAGTTCCTTATAATACCAATTAAAAAACGTAATTTTTACACGAGCTCGGCGACGGCACAAGGAAGGAAAATAATTTTGGCGGACTATGTATATTTATATGTTGCACTGTAGTGTCTAACCTACTGAACTGATTATAATGAATGAGCTGTCAATTGATTTATAATAATGATCTGGATGCCATACGCTATATAAATGTTATCAAGAGTTCTGTGACTGTGAATAGTCTGCTGGGAAATATCTCTCCAAAGCCAAATGAGTAAAGGATTTGTGTCAAGTTTTCCCCCTTTTTAACCGACTTCAATACGTCGGAATCCTTTAGCATTTAAATAGGGGTGACACTCCATATAATAGGTCTTACCTATGAAATTGCCGTTTTGTATGCAATAAGTGAAAGTATTTATTTTTTCAAACTTTTTATTTCTGTTTTTCGAAGTAATCACCTATGCAATTGACGCATCTTTGCCAACGCATTGGCAGTTTATTGATGCCCTTCTTGTAAAAATCAGCTGGACGGGAGGCAACAAACTCTTCAAAGGCATTTTGTACTGCCTCTCGGGAATTGGATTTTTACCCACTAAAAAGTTGTCCAAATTTAGGAAAAAGTAAGTAAGTAAGTTCTTGTAGTTCGTTGTAACTTTCATCGATGTTTTAATAATAGTGTTTTTTTGCGGTTTACGATTTATAACATATTAAAAAAAACTACTTACTAGATCTCGTTCAAACCAATTTTCGGTTAAAGTTTGCATGGTAAAGTTAAAGTTAAAGTTGTTAAAGTTTTTTAAGTCAAAGTTTAAATGTACATCATATTTTTTTTTTAGTTTTATCATTCTCTTATTTTAGAAGTAACAGGGGGGGGGACACACATTTTACCACTTTGGAAGTGTCTCTCGCGCAAACTATTCACTTCAGAAAAAAATGATTTTAGTAACCTCAATATCATTTTTGAAGACCTAACCATAGATACCCCACACGTATGGGTTTATTGGTTTTTTTTTTGAGTTTCAATTCTAAGTATGAGGACCCCCAAAAATTATTTTTCTTTTTTTCTTTTTATTTGAAAATCTTAATGCGATTCACATAATACATCTACTTACCAAGTTTTAACAGTATAGTTCGTATGGTTTCGGAAAAAAAGTGGCTGTGACATTCTGCATCTGTCCGTCCGACAGGCAGACAGACAGACGGACGGACAGACAGACATGACGAATCATTGTTCAGACACGACAAAGATTGGCACGGAACTGTTGAAAATGATGAATGAAATTGAACGAAAATGCGTGGCACTCGGGGACTGCCGCGGTAAAGCTAGTGCATATCATTTTTATCAACTTATGCAATTATAATTATTTATTTATTTTTTATTTGTGGAGTATTTTTATTGGAAATATTGACATGAAGTAAGTGAAAAAATCATAACATACAAATATATCACATGATGTCTCCAATATGTAAGTATTTCATGATAATTTAAATAGTTAACGACACGGCAAATTTCATAACGATGACAATGATGTGCATATTATGTGTTATAATTACATTTTAATACGAAAAAAAACTTATTTTTCGCTGACTACTACCAAAATATTTGGGGGTGTTAGGATTTATTTTCGTTACGGAATTTCTTGATTCGGTCGCCGTGCTCAAAGCTCGCGATAAAAGCTATGCAATAACTTAAAAACCCGTGACTGTTAGTTGCATAAAAAGCTAAATCTAGAAAAATACTCCAATAATTCCCCAAAGTTAAACTGAGCTCAGGTGAAGTAATAATGGATGTACCAACTATTTAGAGAAAGTATCTTGAGAGCTTTTAAATGTCCCCTAACTTAACTTCGTCCTAAGAGCTGAGGATTTAGAGCACTGTTTTTTGTACCACTTTGGTGAGCTATGTTTTAAACCTTTTAAAGCAAAGATACTAATCCAACTTGAGTGTTTTTTACTCTTTCTCTATATACCTCCGAAGCTGTTTACAACGGCATACTTGGCAACCATATTTTTCTCACAAAAAATCAGCAAATAATCAGTAATTGCGGGCAAATATGTACGGGTTTAAATACCCTCTGTTTATTTGTGAAAGTGCAACTTTTGTGTTAATAACTTTCTTCCTTATTCCTATGGGTTGTAATATGATGTTATATAGCCAACGTTACTCAATACATGAGCCATCTGAAACTAAAAGAATTTATCAACTCTTTAGTTCCTATTATAGGAGCGCTCAATAAACAAAGTCTCCAGCTTCATAGTATTAGGTTATCCTGACGAAGTAGAAGAGTTAAGTAGCAGTAATTTTCAATGATAATGAAACTGTCTTCTTTATTGTTGAAAACTAAATAAAATCTAGTTACATTACTTTTTCTAAAACAACATGAGCCTAAATTCTGAACATAATTTTAACCCAAACTCTAGAGCTTTGCTAACAGGACTGATTTCGCTTTGATACCTCTGAAATAAGTTATCAAGATGCGATAGCACAAAAATAAAAAGCTATCGACAGATATCGAACCGTGTGAATGATATATGTTATGTCATTATATCGTTAGATTTATGGGAACGGTCTCTGAGCTTGATGTGCGTCAGATTGGCAGTAAAAACTAATATGATGTATGAAGGGTCGGTTAACTGAGGCGTCCGACTGATGAAGATAGAAGCCGTCAAGATATATTACGATTGTATACGTTGATGGACGGGGTGTTTTAGTTTAGTGTTTTAGACCTGAACTTGAGAATATGGGTACTATTAGTTCTACTCTCAAATAGAACAAAAAGAAGTGTAGTACACGTAATCATTTTCTTTATATATGGGGCTGTCAAAGTGGCTGACAGGTACTATGCCTGATGGAAAGCACAATGAGAATCCAAGAGTGGTCACTTGGTGATGGGACTCTTAGAACAGTAACTTCCTGGTGACTTTTGAGTTGTTCCTTGCTTCTCCTGATAAAATTTTCACAAATGTCTAGCCATTTTTCGACTGTCGTAATAATGTCGCATTCTTTTCTTTTATTAGAAGCAAATAATTCACTCAGCCCAATATATCCATTAACAATAGTAAATAATGGGTCGTGAGTGTCACATTAGCTACCCAATATATTAAGGTATCTAGAATGTTCTGCTTATTTTTTATTTATTTCTTGCGTTAAAGTTGCCCGTTGAAAAAACTATTTATGCTCCGCACAAAGGAATATAAATCTTGATAACTAGTAAGATAGGGGAATAATTTGTGGTCTGGTTTATTTATTTGATACCTTTGCATGAACAGCAAAGTGAGAGAGCCACACTTCGGCCTGAATTGGCCGTCTCGTCCGGAGTGATACCACGGCCTCACAGAAGACCAATGTGAAATAGTGCTTGCACTGTGTTTCACCGAGTGAGTGAGGATACCGGAGGCCCATTACCCAATCCCCCTACCCCTACCTCCCCCCATCTCCAAAAGACCGGCAACGCACTTGTGACGCTTCTGGTGTTGCAGGTGTCCATGGGCGGCGGTAATCGCTTACCATCAGGCGATACGTCTGTTTGCCCGCATATTCCAAAAAAATAAAATGTAAAAAGTTTTTGGAGATTTGTACAAAGTTTAACTCAAGAAGTTCGAGATTTGTATAATATTTTCCTTCCCTTTGTAATGATATTACCTTGCATTATAATTTGTTCCCTTGACCTCTTCGCACACGACTCGTAAGCGTAGTGGTATCCTATCGTTATCGTTGAGCGTGTTCACGGTGGTTTTGGGTATGGCGCTCGCAACAAGGAGAGTGAGAACATCCTCAGAAGGTGTGCGACTGCGGATCTGGCCATCGTGAACACGTATTTCAAAAAGAAACCTGAACACCTCATCACCTATAGTGGTCAAGCGGTGGGCACGCTACTCAGATTGATTTCCTGCTCATTAGGAGACACACCATCAGCAAAGTGGCCAACTGCAAGGTCATAACTTAACATAACTAACTAACAACTTTTAAAAAGTGGCAAGCGTCCAGATCTCCCGAAGACCACGATGTATATAGAGCTGCTAAGCGCGCCACGAAGAGAGCTGTAGCCAGAGCTAGACGTGACCACTTACAGCCGTTATATGATAATTGTTGAATGTGCGGAGTCACGCGAAAGGATCGTGTGAGAAACTCCCGCATTCGCGGCTGCCTCCGTGTCCGTAACATCGCAGACAAACTGCAGGAGAGTCGCCTGCACTGGTTCAGCCACGTTTTGCGGCAACCGCCTTCCTACGTGGGAAACAAATGTCTGGCCATGCCGCCTCCGCCGGGTCCCGGTAGAAGGGGTAGACCCAAGAAGTGCTGGCTTGACGTCGTAAAGGGAGACATGCATGCTAATGGTCTCACAACCAAGGATGCCGAAGACCGGGCAAAGTGGAGAAGAAAAAGTAGGAAAGCGGATCCCGGGCTCCAAAGTGCTAGCTCTGGGAGCAACCGGGAACAACGCTAAGACGATGATCCTATCGTTATCGTTAGGACGTAACGCGTACGAGACCTACAGTGTTCTACAAACGAATCGTGGATTAGACGTATAATTTTATAAAATCTCAGTCACGAATTCAACCAAACTGAAGACCGTAACCAAGTCGCGGGTAACCAACAAATAAGAGTTCCAGAATAAAATGAAAATCTTCACGTTGTCAGAACTTTATCACCAAACTAGCTTCACGATTATTTGTCAAATTACTTTTTCAAACTCAGTAATTTTCTTCCGTGACAGTCGCAGCATTGTGTGTATTTTTTTTCAATAAAATTGTATATTACCTTACTTACCTATCCAGTTTATTTTTGACAATATTCCTGCTAATTTCTTAGTGTTTCTGTAGCAAATTATACTCATAAAAGGTATCATCACACTCATTAACATCACAACACATTCTTAGTTGGATTTCTGACGACTCGACTGGAGGGATACACCACCGGTTTCTCAGAAAACTGCTGTAAAACATTTTTTTCCTTGCTTTTTATTAAGCGCAGTTCTTAGTGTCCATGGGCAGTGGTGGTCTTACCATCAGGCGTTTCGTCTACTCATTTACTCCTATATTATAAAAAGCTAGCACTAAAAACCTATAATTTTCGTCATGACTTAGATACATTGAGTATAAAATTAGTTTACGATCTGTTCTATCATCGGCATTGATTCCGATGATTGGGTTAAAATGTATAAATACATAAACATGATACACGTGGCTTTATAACGAGTACAACCGAGTGGTAATACTTGCTAATCCATGCAACGCAATTTGTGGGTAACGTGCTACATGGAAACATACGGGAAGAAAATGTATCTCAGAACGCTTTGATTCAATATGAAATAGATTCGCTATCTCTAACAATTATTTTTCTATGTTTTCAGTGAGAACAACACAACTAGTGTTTGAGCGAGGCTACGACTGTATTTGAGCAGCAACAGTAAAACAGATTTTCTGAAAAGCTAGTATACGTTACAACAATGTATTTTCACAGATGTTCTATACCTTTACACCAAATAAGATAGCATCAAAGTGTGTTAGGCTCTTAAGCTAACTTTTAATCTGAACCTGAGCTGTATTCATGTTTACAACCTTAATCATAGATTTATAAATAACTAGCTGTTGCCCGCGGCTCCGCCCGCGTGTATTTCGGCCATCTGTCAGAACCCAGAACGGCGCAGAACCCAGCTGAGGGATAGTCAAATAATAACCGTCTTCCCCTGTCACAAACATTATAGGATACTGTAGTGGATCATACGACCGATGGCGATGTAGCTCAGAAACTCTTTTGAGCTGTGCGTCTCTATCGTTTAAGACCATATCCCTGGGAAATTTGTCTTCATCTACCAAGAGAACGGCTACCTCGTTTACAGTAGGAGCATTATATCTGCCTCTGTGTGCTGTCTGTGGAGTGCGATCTGAATGAATAATTAACTTTAAATTGTCTGAGGAGTTTAGTTCTAAGTTTGCTTAAAACTTCGTATATACAAGTTATGATTATTTAGAGCGGTCTATAATTCGCGAATTAAATCTATTTTTAAGGTTGGTGCGATGCTTGATCGCAACGATAACTGGCATCCGAAATAAAATATATTTGCAAGAACTGTGGGTTTTCGCCTGATGCTGGTAAAAGGCTACCAATGAGATGATACACACCTGTCCTTCAATTTTAAAAGTTGGCATAAAATTACCTTCCCTGATTTCTTTTGCGCCAAAAGAAGTCATTTGAAAAAGACTATTGTATTTACGTATATTTGTAAAAAATTGACCAGATGATGGATGGTTATTAGTTAAAAGAATTTTTATTGGTTGTGGCGGCTCCTGAAGGTTAGGAAGACAAACTTTACCTGAAGCACAGCACATACCATTAGGTTCGTCCGCCCATTTCTTGGCAGAGTAGTTAGAGCAGATCTTATTCATGACTCCGATTTGGACGGACGCTTTTTGTGCATCACAGAACAAAAAATGTGTTGTGCATAATCAACCTGCGGATCATATCTGAAAGCCGGTTTGTTGCTGTTAGCTGAAATTCGATTGCGAACTCCATTTGTAGACAACTGCTGTCTCTCTGCCTGAGCTCTAAGTCGCTGCGAACGCTCAACACTTGACTCTCGTTCGCGTAAGTCAGAAGTTTTCAGATTTTGTTATGCAAGGCGTTGCGAACGTTCGACACTCGACTCTCGTGCGCGTACCTGAGAGTTTCTGTGATTTTATTCAGCAAGGCGTTGTGAACGTTCAGGTGAAGATTCTCCCATACGACGTATTCTTGCTGCCTGTGCTTGAGAACTATGTTTAGAAAGTTGAGACCTGGCTCTCTTAGGCATTTTCAAATTTTTAAGGAAATGTTAATAGCGTGTAATATTCTAGCTCTGAAAAGAACTGTTGTTTAGCCCTGAAAAGAACTGTTGTTTAGCCCTGAAAAGAACTGTTGTTTAGCTCTGAGAAGAACTGTTGTTTAGCTCTGAGAAGAACTTTTGCGTAGGTGTATTTTTAAGAACGAAATCTAAAAAAAAACGCACGAAAATTATTAGACTTCGTGCACGACCGCTGCGTAGGGAGCCGACCTCGCGTCTGAGCCGCGCGGGTACCTTACTCATAGATCTAAACTCCCAAATCGTATATTTTAATTTCTCTATAACTTCAAAACCAAACGTCCAATTTTAATCATTCACAGACCAAATATTATCTACATAAACTGGACTTAGTGATGAAATAATTTATTTTGATAAGGATTAATAGCATGAGTAAAATAAATGCGATTAAATGTAGTCCAAAAAAAATTCAAAATTTTTAGATAAAAAAATGGTTGTTGTGCCTCACTTGACATAGATAGGTATAGTGTTTTGCGGATTTTTATGTAGATATTTATAAGATCTACAATTAATTGGAACATTTTATGGTTCTATCTTTTATAGTTTAGGCAGCGTACGCAAAATAAGTAACTTTTCTGCTTTTCTGGTTGATTTTTTACACCTTGTGTCCGAATAACCCAAATATCTTACGGAACCCTATTGTTTTCCAAAATTAAACTTAGCCTATGTTACTCGTGGATAATGTAGCTTTCGAATGGTGAAAGAATTTTTAAAAACGGGACAGTAGTTTTTAAGCCTATTCATTATAACCAAACAAAGTTTTCCTTTTTATAATATTAGTGTAGATAGCCTTCCTCGATAAATGGTCTATCTAACACTGAAATATTTTTTCAAATTGGACCAGTAGGTCCTGAGATTAGCGCGTTCAAACAAACAAACAAACTCTTCAGCTTTATAATTAGTATAGATGTATTTCTTATACTCTTCTAAGATCTAATACTCATAATCAACAACGCATTTATTTGGATAAAGATTAATATTAGGTATTATGTTGATAACAACTCTTTGGCAAATAACTTATTATTAGGTACCAACTCTTAGCGTCTTATACTCGTGATAACTACTAAACGAAATGTCCGATTGGGATGAAGCAAAAAGTATTTTACTTCTACATAAATACCCTTTATAACATAATGCTCAATTTGGATAAGGATTAATATTACGAAACACATTTAACGTAGTTTCTTTCTTCAGACGATTTAATTATATTTTTTGAACACAAAAGCGGTTATTATGACTAAACCATGATAGTTAGATATATGCTCTCGCTGACTTTTTTGTAGATCTTAATTGGACCTACAAACCCGTAATACATTATTTTTTTCTATTGTCAATAGTTATTGCAGCGCACGCATAAATAGGTTTTCGATTTCACACCTTGGGTTACAAAATAGCAATTTTCTTACGGATCCCTATTTTTTTTGAAAATCAAATATATTCTTCCTCGATAAATGGACTATCCAACACTGAAAGATTTTTTTAAATTGGACCAGTAGTTCCTGAGATTAGCGCGTTCAAACAAACAAACAAACAAACTCCGCAGCTTTATAATATTATGTTATAGATTATAGATTTGGATAAGGATTAATATTACGAAACACATTTAACGTAGTTTCTTTCTTCAGACGATTTAATTATATTTTTTGAACACAAAAGCGGTTATTATGACTAAACCATGATAGTTAGATATATGCTCTCGCTGACTTTTTTGTAGATCTTAATTGGACCTACAAACCCGTAATACATTATTTTTTTCTATTGTCAATAGTTATTGCAGCGCACGCAAAAATTGGTTTTCGATTTCACACCTTGGGTTACAAAATAGCAATTTTCTTACGGATCCCTATTTTTTTTGAAAATCAAATATATTCTTCCTCGATAAATGGACTATCCAACACTGAAAGATTTTTTTAAATTGGACCAGTAGTTCCTGAGATTAGCGCGTTCAAACAAACAAACTCCGCAGCTTTATAATATTATAGATTATAGATTAGTGTGACGGTCTTGTTTATTGGTTGTCAAGACGCCCGGCGTAGGTAACGCGCAGGCGTGTGGAAACTTTAAATGTCATTTTTATTTATATCTAATCAACAGCTTAAAAAATAAATTTCAAACTTCTAGCTTATATTGACGATACTTCTCTAGAGATTTTGAATTTTACAAATTAATTTGGCTTATTTATTTCTATTAATACAATGAACATACAAATCAGATTGACGAATATCTTTTTAATGAGTGTGACAGCCTTGTTTATTGGTTGTCAAGACGCCCGGCGTACGTAACGCGCATGCGTGTGTGAACCTCCAGACTTCTATACAAACTTTCATCCCCTTTTAAATCCCTTAAAACCATTTTTTCACATTAAAAAGTAGCCTATGTCCTTTCTCAGGCTCTACACTATCTGTGTACCAAATTTCATTGAAATCGGTGCAGCGGTTTGGCCGTGAAAGCACGACAGACAGACAGACAGACAGACAGACAGAGTTACTTTCGCATTTATAATATAAGTAAGGATTATATACCTTACTCGTTGTTTCCCGCGGCTCCGCCCGCGTTTATGTCGGTTATCGCGGCAAATAGTAGCATATGTGTTATTCTGATATATAAGCTATATTACTGTAAGGTTTCATCCAAATCCGTTCAGTAGTTTTTGCTTGAAAGAGTAACAAACATCCATCCATTCATCCATCCATACTTACAAACTTTCGCGTTTATAATATTAGTGGGATAGGATTGTCAAAAGAAATACTAAACATAAAAAATAAATCACCATCAATCTTTCTAACATGCGGCAATTCGACAGGCAATTGTTTTCCTCTTTCCAATCTTATTTCTTCTCAATTGTATACAAGTAGATGACTAATTTACAGCGGTTGTCCCGTACAAAAAATGTATTCATATATTTTCCATTGTAGTTACATATCCCTTTAATAGATTATCTTGGCACGAAAATTTGATAACGGTAAGTCGTAAAACTGAGGCTGTGTTAAATTTCTATCTGAGAGATAGGAATTTAACACGGCCTTTTACATAAAACAGTATTAATTAACTTCAAATACACATCCATATTAATATTTAAATTCGAACCCTATCTGTCTGTTTGTTATGCTTTCACAGTTAAACCGCTGCACCGATTTCAATGAAACTAGTGATGGCCGAGTGGTCGAAATACGGCCATATTTCTATTGTTTATTTTTTTAGCTTTCTGCGCTTCTTCAAACTTTATCTGTGCCAAATTCTTTGTTTTTGTCTTTTTTAGAAGACAACTCCCGCATTAGGAATAAACATCCTGTGTCGCGGGGGACTTTACAGACATACATGAAACGGACACATTTAACACCCAAACTCAGAACAACAATTTGTGGATCACACAAAGTGTTGTCCCGTGTAGGATTTGAACCCACAACACTTGGCGAATTGGCAAACGGCGTGGCGACCGCCTAAACCACTAGGCCAACCGTGCAGTCGCTCCGTGCTCCGTTAACAGATTTTCGTAAAAAGGGTACAAAGATTTTGCTTTACGATTCCAGGTATATATTTTGCATGTAGATACTTTGATTTCTGAGGAAGGTTATAAGCTACTCGTTACCGCTATAACTAGCCTCAGGCAAAAGCTAGTCAGCTTATCAATTAGAGGCGTAATTGGGAATGAATACGTTTATACAAAATAAGCTTTCGCCCGTTTTCCTAAGTGAATTCATTATGATCCCGAGTCCTTTAAGCGGGGCGTGAAAAAGCATCTCACCGGGCCGCCATAGTCTGGTTCACCATGCTGCATTGTCCTTATTCGCATTAAGGATGGTGACCACCACTCTTGGATTCTGCTCATGCTTTCCATTAGGCAGGGCAGAGTTATTTTGACAGCTAATACATAAAGAAAAGTAAAGTATATGGCTTGTAACGGACTATTAAGGCTGGTGCTGATAAAAAAAAGTACCACCAATATTATAGGTTCAGCCTATCACCGCCCACTATTGAATGAAGCGCCAATCACTCGGCCTTTAAAGAAATAATCCAAACTAATAAAAGCTAAAGAGTTTGTTTGGAACATGCTAATCTCAAAAATTACTAGTTCGAATAAAAAAAAATTTTATACACTGTTTCACCGGTTACAGATAACTTTCGAATAGCGTGACAGATAATTTGATGTATCTTCCATATAATTTGGTAACCATCTGTCAGAAAAGCTATCCGGAACTCATCAGCAACCGGTGAAACAGAGCTTTAGTACTGGAAAGTCTATTTATTGAGGAAGTCTAAACGCTATACAACATCATGCTACGATCAATATGAGCATCAATTAAATATATTGCAATTACACGCTAAAATTAAAAAAAAACCCTACGCAAGCACTTAATCAAGTAATCAAACGTCAAAAATGCCTTACATCATTTTGGAAAAGAACTGATACTCTTACACTGCTGGACCGATATTAACCAAACAGCTAAGAACCACCGCAAGGAAACTGGCGCGAACCATCGAAATCGGTCTATCCGTTTGAGAGCTACGATGCCACAGACAGACACAGCGAAAGTCAGACAGACATCGACGTCAAACTTATAACATCCCTCTTTTTGCTTCGGGGGTTAAAAATCGGAAAAATAATTTATTTTACGAAATGTAATGGTTTGTAATAGGAGAAGCCTATGTGCTGCTGTGGACTGCGATAGGCCAATGATGATGATTGTAGATGTAGACAGGGTTGCAGCTAGTAGATTATGAAGTCAACCATTGAAAGCCTTAGTGCAATTACAAAAATACCTATTAAAATACGAAAAGATTTGTTTCAAAGTAGTATAAAGGATTTTTTTTTTTTTTTTTTTATGTATGGCCCGCCAAAATGACTCTACTCTGCCTGATGGAAAGCATAAGCAGAATCCAAGAGTATTGGTCGCCATACTCACTGCGAATGCAGACAATGCAGTATGGCGACCCACACCATGGCGGCCTAGTGATGCTGCTGCATCTTTTAGTCTAGTCAACAAGTATGGAACTTTTTTGACTAGACTATTTGGGCCTCCGGTCTCGCACTCACCAACGAAACACGACAGCACGAACGTGGTCATTTTACGTTGATTTTCTGTGCGAGGGTAGTACCGCCCCGGTCGAGCCGGCCCAACCGTGCTGAAATCAGCGTGGCTCTACTACTATCTTAACATATACTTCAAATTTCAAATTCAATTAACACAAAATAAATTAAGTGTAATATGTGAACTTTTACTTGGTTCTGAGAGAACTGTTAACGTATAGAAAAGAGTAACTACGTATTAATGCCTTCATTTAACTATTGGGTTTTATTAAGCTGGAGTTAAGTATCTTTATATGCATATTGACTACCTCGTTGGTATAGCGGTTGGTGTATACAACTGCTGAGAATCCCGGGTCGGGCCAAATTAAAGTGTTATTAAGTTTTTCTGATTTTAGAAAACCAGCTTGGAGTTTGGAAGTTGGGGTCTTAGCCCACGTGCCTCGGAGAGCACGTAAAGACGTCAGTCCTGCGCCTGATATCTCCCCGGTCGTGTCGGATAACCAGATAATCAGATTATGAGAGTGAGGGAACAGGGTGTCCACCTGTGTTTTTGCATTATAGTATCTCCTGCGTAGTTGGCTGGCCGAAAACAGCTAGGAGAACATCATGTATATTGGAATATGTAATTCAAGCTCTTTTTTTGTGTAGGGGGACAAAGGAACAGGCGAAATGTATCACCTTTCTAACTTTTATCATTTCCAAGATATTTGGGGTCGGCTACTAGTTCGACCGCTTTTACCTGAATATTAGTTTATCCTCGGAGCGGCAGGTATCGGGCCTCCGCAGAGCAGCAGACCCTGAGGGTGAACTAAATTCAAAGATTGAGTTGAATTAGTTAGTTGTCAGTTATTTGACAGCACTGCCTTCTCAATAACGATTGTCATAGATGCTGATGCAAGTATGAGCGACCGCTTAAAGTTATTGCCGAGGCACAGGCGGGAACACCGCAAAACTGCCATCGTTTCCACTCCGGGCTACAATTTCGTCTAAGAAAAACCCAATAACACTCTTTGGTCTAACCCGAGAATCGGACCCGAGAACTCTTGATCGGCCATCACATACTCCAACCGCTACATCAACTAAGCAATCAATTGACAAATCTACGGATCTAATGAAATAACTACTACCACCATCGGTCTGTAGCCACTACGTTAGCTAGTGGTGACAGGGATCCAGTCTTTTTTATTATTTATGTTTGGCCCTGCCAAATTACTTTACTCTGCCTGATGGAAAGCATTAACAGAATCCAAGAGTGGGGGCCACCATACTCATTGCGAATGCAGATAATGCAGCATGGCGGCGTGATGCTTCTGCATCATTGGGCCTACGGTCTCGCACTCACCAACGAAATACGACAGCACCAACTCTGTCATTTTACGCTGATTTTCTGTGCGAGGGTAGTACCGGCCTGGTTGAGCCGGCCCGTTCGTGTTGACATCAGCGTGGCTCTACTACCTTGGTCTAATTCCTTGTCAGATATACATTTTAACCCACGGACATCTTCAACTTTAGAGTTTCAAGTGCGTCATCGCCAATTGAACACCCCTTCCTATAAATAGGGGTCACATTACATCAAAAGCCTTCAATAGTACACTACTGGACGTAGAAAGGAGGTTTTAGCATACCACGCTGGCCAGACGGGCTGGTATAGGGTTGGTTTCAAGTTTTACTTGTCTTTGCAGTGATATTATCTCGCGTAGTTTGATTCTTTGGTCGTCTCTTAGTATGATAAATAAGAGTGGTGATACTACATATTATAAATTCGCCACAACGCGAATAATAAATGTAACTCACTTACACTTAAAAAGAAACAAAACAATTGCGTAGCATCGGTTTTCCATTAGGCCATAGCATCACTACTAAACATGTACTTTAAATACTAAGACTCTGTTACACCAGTTACAGATGAGTTTCGGTAACCTTTTCTGGTAGATAATTTGACGTATCTTCCATTTAAATTGTGTCAAGCCATCTGTCAGATCAACTATCCGAAAATATCAGTAACCGGTGAAGTAGGGCCTTGTTTAGTTATAAATTTAAGAATAATTTTCTATTAGGTACATGTTTAGTTAAAAGTATTGTAATAATTTTCTATTTAAACAATGTTAAAACTAAGATGTTAAGATAAGATATCCACAATCAAGTGTCACCAAGATGCCAGTTGTAATCAGTTATTTCGATACGCTTTTCAAATCAATATACGTTCAGATTTGGTAGTAGTAACACGTCTGTTTTATTTTTTACATTCACCTGAACCAGTATTAATATATTTCTACAAGCCTAAATATAAAAAAAATCCGGCCAAGTGCGAGTCGGACTCGCACACAGAGGGTTTAGTACAAACCTGTAGGTATATAAGTAAAATTGATGATTTTCTAAATTTTTCCTCTATCTGTGCTATAAGACGTTGCTTCGTACCAAATTTCAAGATTCTGTGTTCACGGGAAGCACCCTGCAGGCATTGATTCCCTTGCGAGTATCGAAAATTATATCAGCTGTATCTTTTGATTGCGGTGACTGAAAAGTTAGATTTTTTCACAGCTCCAAGGAATAGAAGACCTGAGTATTTGATTTGAATTTCAACATGTTACCTCTACGCGATCCTGTGAAAAATGGTATTGACAGACAGGCAGACAGACAAACAACAAAGTGATTCTATAAGGGTTCCGTTTTTTCCTTTTGAGGTACGGAACCCTGACAATCAAGAGACATTGTCACTTCACAGTCGCTTTCCATTATTTTCTATGAGCTTGTGTACAGTTCAACGCACAAGTAAATACATGGTTCGTTTGCCACAATATAACGTTGCGTTATATTTGTGTGTTCAGCGATTTGTATTGAAGTGTGCGAGAGTGTAAATATATCGATTGACATTTAGATGTGACTTTGAAAAACGTCTTTGTATATAAAAGACTTTGAGCGCGGTGACGGTAACAATACCGAGTGTCACCTCGCCTATTTATCCTGTTGGTGTTGTAACAGGCGACTAAGGGAACAAATTAAGCAGGACAGGATTACCGTGGGAGAGCCACGCTTCGGCATGAATGGGCCGGCTCGACCAGAGTGATACCACGGCCTCACAGAAAACCGGTGTGAAATAGCGCTTGCGCTGTGTTTTACCGAGTGAGTGAGGATACCGGAGGTCCATACCCCAACCCCTCTCCCCGTCCTCCTCCCAATCCCCAAATGCCGGCAACGCACTTGTGACGCCTCTAGTGTTGCGGGTGTCAATGGGTGGCGGTAGTCACTTAACATGAAAAAAAGGACAACATCACTGCAGAGAGAAGAATACCTTGATACAAGCACTCTATGCCAACCCGTCTGGCCAGCGTGGTATTGTAGAACAAAACTTCCTTTCTAAGGAGAGGTTTATGTCCAGCAGTGGACTGTTATAGGCTGTTAATGAGGATATAAAAGAACCCATTCTTCTATAGGTGCCTCGCTGGTCTCGCGGTTGGCGTGTGCGACTACTGATCATGAGGTCTCGGGTACGATTCCCGGGTCGGACCAAATGTTTGTATGATATACAAATATTTGTTTCGAAGTTTGGGTGTTTTCTATGTATAATATGTATGTATTTACAAAAAAAAAAGTATATTAGTATTTGTATCAGTTGTCTAGTACCCATAACACAAGCTCTGCTTAGCTTGGGACTAGATGGCGTTGTGTGTTAGATGTCCGAAATATTTATTTATTTATTGTGAAAACTACACAGAAGGTAGCTGTAAGTTAAAGCAGTACTCTTCCGATCCTCTTTCTCAAATTAGTTTGGGGTCTTTCAATCTACTACGACAGGAATGAACTTCGATCTCTTACCCTCCACAATCCAAGTACTAGAAGACATCGAAAAAGAAATATTTTTTAGGGCTCTTACTGTCCGTAACAATTGCTACAAGTATTCGTATGGTAATCGTGATAGATGACTTAACGTCTTTTAACGAGAGAAGTATTGTAAATAATTGTTAACGCAAAGTAACGCACCTACCATAAATCTTATATATTTAGAAACCTAATAGTCAAAAATTAGAACAGTATTACAGTAATGTTTCTTTGATTTAAACCAGGGACAAATACCTTGACTACACAGAAAAAAGGTGTTCTTTGGTGGCTTTTGACCGAGTGCCATTATGATTCGATATAAAAAATTAAAACAATAAATTAATAATTAATTAACTAATTATTATTAATAATTATTAATTATAATTAATAAAATAATTATAATAATTATCATCATAATAGAAAAATAATTATAATTATCATTATAATTCGATTTTCCTAATTCTAGAAGGGAGGGAAGAGTAAGAATAGCAGCACACTTGTAAAGCTTGCCTTGTATACATGACCGCGGGTGGTCACTTAACATCAAGAGACCTGTATGCTCGTTTGCCTCCTTTACCATTAAAAGACATGAACGCCGGCAGACCGAAGGATCCCCAGTAGGAGGTCACAGTATCTTTTCCCGATACAAAACAGTCTATTTTTTTTAAAATCTTCACACATTTTGAGATTCTCATACAAAAACAATCTCCTGCTACTATGAACACATATAATAATTAAAACAAAATATTCAGAATTTCAAGCACACATTAACTCATTTTCTTCCATAACAATTACACTGTTAGGCTCATTTGGGGTTATACTTTAACAGAGAGGAACGCCTGCATATAACTACTGAGTGTTGTTCTATATCAAATATGATTACTAAAATAAATCCTCTATAATACACATCAAAGAAAAAACCACGTACAAACGTATTATAGAGATTTTTGTAATGTACAATGCATAATATAATGGGTTTCCTTATCACAAAAGGGACTATCTTCCAGCAAACCTTTGAATGGAGAGTACGGCTTTGATGTAAAGAGATCAAATAATTTTTACAGCTATTCATGCAGTTTGTGAATGAATTGTATAAAACATAATATATCTATCTATGTATATATTTTATTTTTTTCTCTTTGTTTTAATACAGTTCTCGCACTCGCAGGAATAAATTCTGTGTCGCGGGGGACCTTACATATACATGAAACGGACACAAAGAACACCCAAACTCAGAAGAGCAATTTGTGAATCACACAAAGTGTTGTCCCATGTGAGATTTGAACCCACGACACTTGGCGAAGTAGGCAGCGGTGTGGTGACCGCTTAAACCACTAGACCAACCGTGCAGTATATTATTTTTATAACAAGTATGGCAAAGCCAAAAGGAAGGATAATCGTTTTGGCAGTCTATGTACGTTGTATGTTTTAAAGTAGCGCCTAAATCACTGAACTGATTTGAATAAATGAAGTGTCAATAGGTTCGTAATAATGACCCGGCTATAAAAAGTTTAACGCAGTTGGGTTATAGTTTATACAACGTTTTTTGTTACCTTTTAAGTTTTGGCGAGATTTAAGACAACTACTATACAGCATTGTGTTTTTCCTTCCCAATCTAAACCAACAATAAATGTATACTCCTAAAACGTTTCTAAACAAATATTCCTACACTAGCTGACCCGCACAATTTCGTCTAATTCTCTCAAAATTAATAAATTTTCCCCGTTTTCGTAATACACTTCATTCAACTTTTACTGGTCGTAACATGATGTTATCCCTTTCCGCAACACATGAGCTACTTAACACTTAAAGAATTTATCAATTCAAACGAGTAACTCCCGAGATTATCGCGTACAACCAAACTAACTCTTCAATCTTATAATGTTCTATAGAAAACATAGATAAATGAAATAACTATATAAAATATCTGACCAGTAAGCTGTCTATTCACACGCGTATCTCTACAATTAATGATAGATGACAGCATCCCAAGCCATGTGGAATAAATCTCTTGCACATGCGTTGAACCGTTCAACTCTCTAGCCACTAGAAGCTTATATTTGTTATAGTCACTATTTTAAGCTACTAAATTTATATTAACTAAATATTTTAGTTCCTTAAAGATATTTTGTGTGCAAAGTTTCATGAGTTGTAAATAGTTATGTAGGTAAGGCTTGGAATCGTTTAAAGTACAAATAATTCTAAACTCATATTCATCATTATCATCATTAACGGCTGTTAAGGATGATGATGACATTAGGAAGGAGGTTTAGGCCAGTAGGCCGTATTCACCCGTCTGAGCAGCTTGGTATAGTAATGCAGACTCAGACGGGTTGGTATTGGTTTTGTTTAATTTTTTTCTTCTCTTTGAAGTGATGTAATCCTGCATAGATTATTCCCTTAGTCGCCTCATACTACACCCTTGGGAGGAATGGGGGTGTTGACACTCTGTATGCCTTTTCCGTCATACATACACGATTCTCATACTTGATTGTAAAATATCATGTAAAAATTTAAGACTGGAATCATGACTATTCTGTCAATTGGAACTTGATCGTGGCAGATTTATGCTCCGGGACATATTAGCT
This sequence comes from Diaphora mendica, assembly GCA_949125395.1. Taxonomy (NCBI): domain Eukaryota; kingdom Metazoa; phylum Arthropoda; class Insecta; order Lepidoptera; family Erebidae; genus Diaphora; species Diaphora mendica. The sequence continues at coordinate 25,964,043 of OX421319.1, forward strand.
GAAATGTTAGATCCTCTCAGAAAACTGAAGTTATATAACGCGTACGTTACCAACGGAAAGAGATTACCAAAGGCCTATCCTCTGCATTACTCCGAAGGAGGGTGAGGCGGCAATCATATAGGTCATCAATATCCTTGTGACTCTTTTGTGGTATGTGTCCAGGGCAAGCGGGTATCACTTGCTTGCTTCTTTGCCTCCAAGAATTATATAGGTACTTGTGAATACTTGTCTGGTTGTGCCACTATTGCTCTGAATTAGGAAAGGATCTAAAAAACATGTTTATTTTTAACCGACTTCAAAAAAGGAAGAGGTTCTCAATTCGACCGTATATATGTTTTTTTATGTATGTTCGCGCATAACTTCGTTGTTTCTGAACCGATTTTGATGATTCTTTTTTTAATGGAAAGGAGATATCCCAACGGGGGTATCATGATAAGGACACTAAGATCTGATGATGGTATGCAAGAGAAATCGAGTCAAACCTTGAAGTCGGTTTTTGTTTTTGTTAAAATTTTACATGTTTATGTTTGAGCCCTTCAAAGTGACTCTACTCTGCCTGATAGAAAGCATAAGTAGAATCAAATAGTGGTCACCATACTCATTGTGAATGCAGAGAATGCAACAATTAAGCATCAACAAATAATCAAAACTATCGCTTCATCGCCATTTGATTCCGATAGAATTTTATGAAACACTATGGCGGCCTATTAAGATACTTCTGCATCATTGCTTTTAATTTAAACTAATCTATCTAAAAGCTTTTAATCATATTAGACATTTTCAATCTATTATGAATTAAAAACATTTATGTTATTTTATTTTTTAAAGTTTTAAACATGAATACATCGCTACAAATGATTTTCACTTTATCGTGCTAAAAGCGGGCCCAATGAAAAACCCCAATACATGGAGTTTGAATTAAAAATTTAAAAACAAGTTCGTTGAAACGAAGCAATTTGTTCATCGGTTCATTATTGGCCTTTCATACCAAACTATTATATCGAGGCATTCTATGAATTAATAAGTAGGTACCTAATAATATTATTATATATAATTAATTACATTACATTACCACTTAATTACATTTGACGAAATTATAATTATGCACATGGGTACAAATTATACATGACTTTATCAATATTGTGACCTAATTATCATACTAGTATCTATACTAATATTATAAAGCTGCAGAGTTTGTTTGTTTGTTTGTTTGTTTGTTTGAACGCGCTAATCTCAGGAACTACTGGTCCGATTTGAAAAATTCTTTCAGTGTTGGATAGTCCATTTATCGAGGAAGGCTATAGGCTATATTTTATTTTCAAAAAATTAGGGATCCGTAAGAAAATTGCTAATTTCTAACCCAAGGTGTGAAATCGAAAACCTATTTTTGCGTGCGCTGCAAAGACTATTGACAATAGAACAAAATAATGTATTACGGGTTTGTAGGGCCCATTAAGATCTACAAAAAAGTCCGCGAGAGCATATATCTAACTATCATGGTTTAGTCACAATAACCGCTTTTGTGTTCGAAAAAATTATTAAATCGTCTGAAGAAAGAAACTACGTTAAATGTGTATCGTAATATTAATCCTTATCCAAATTAAGATTTATGTTATCAAGGGTATTTATGTAGAAGTAAAATACTTTTTGTTTCATCCCAATCCGACATTTCGTTTAGAAGTTATCACGAGTATAAGACGCTAAGAGTTGGTACCTAATAATGAGTTATTTGTCAAAGAGTTTTTATCAACATAATGTGTAATATTAATCTTTATCTAAATAATTGTGTTGTTAATTATGAGTATTAGATCTTAGAAGAGTATAATAAATACATCTATACTAATATATAAAGCTGAAGAGTTTGTTTATTTGTTTGAACGCGCTAATCTCAGGAACTACTGGTCCAATTTGAAAACTTATTTCAGTGTTAGATAGCCCATTTATCGAGGAAGGCTTAGCCATAAAGGCTTCCATAAAATAATAAGATAATAATTAAATTTAAATAATAGTAGTAATAAAATAAATAAAATTTTAAGATCAAGGTAAATAGCAATAGGGGATGAAAGTTTGTATGGAAATATGCAAGGTTTGTGAAGGAAAGGCAAGGCAAGGCCTATGTCCAGCAGTGGACTGCGATAGGCTGATGATGATGATGCAGGGTTTGCGAAAATGCTTCATGAGTTTGGGACAGGAGACAAAATATTAGAGCTATTCAGATGTAACATTTACTGAGTTATCACAATATGCTTAAGTGTGCTTACCCGAACGGGCAGACATGTGAGGGCAGACGACTGTGCCGCATGCGGATGTTGAATTTTGCTACTACAAATTCGTTATTATTCACTAGGATTCGATTTGTTTACATGATTTTTTGTTTATTCAAATAATTTTCTTCGTGAAAAAATCCGAAGGAAAAGTATCCGGCGGGATTTAAACACAAAAAAAAGCAAAAGGGGTACGCCGCAAGATGAAATAAATGCCTGTATGAAACATATGTATTATGGGTACCTGTTAAAAAGTTTTGTCTTACTACAATTATGCGAGTACAACTTCACAATGATTTATGAGCAGTGTCAATATGCAAATGCTCTTCTAAAAATAGGAGATGATTGTATGCCAAATGACAGTAACGACATGATTACACTGAGACGTGAGTTCTGGTATATGATAGCACACATGATCTAAAAATAATATCTATTCTGATCCGCCGACTAATGAGACAGTTATCAAATAAACGAACGGATCATGTCAGACGTGGAGGAAGATGTTAACGAATACCTCTCAGGAAACAATGCAAGGGAAACTGAACCAGTCATATCATAACTTATGCATAAAGTTTTTTAAAACTTTAAAATCATCAGGAGCGCATTCCCATAAGTTAAGACTGAAAGTTAATGTTCCAGTCCTGTTAATAAGAAATATTGAGCGACAAAGATATGTAATGGTACACGGCTACAAAATACACATCTGGGGTACAACATTGTAAACGAAAATGTTTCAATTCCCCGTATTCCAATAATTCAAACTTATTTGCAATTTTAATTTAAAAGAATGCAGTTTCCGCTGAAAACAACATTTGCAGTACCAATTATCAAAGCCCAAAGACAGACGGTTAAAGTTGCAGTTCATTTAAAAAAAACATGTTTTTCAAATGGGCAGCACAATCGCGTGTATCAAATCAGCTAAATCACTATATTTTGACAAAGGATGGCAAATCAAAAACGTAGTATTTTAAAATTGAAAAAATTGAGAATTTGCTCAGACTGAGGGACAACTCAAGCAGAATCCAACAGTGGAGGCAACCATCCTCGCTGTGAAAGCAGACAATGCAGAACCAAACCGTTTGGTTCGAGAGCGTATTTCTAAGACTGAGGCGGTGACTTCCAAGACCAGCACGTGTTGTTCTGTAGAGGAAGGGAGAAGGTGGGATCAGTTGGAAGAACGCTTCAGAACTATGGCAGTCCTCTACCGCTTTACCATGGAGAGCCATGGTAAAGCGGTAGAGGACTGCCATAGAGGCGATATCTCTCCGCAACTGCAGAGGCTCAAAGGAATCGGTAGTATTGGGACTGTTGATAATGCGGACTGATTGCCGCTGTAAAAGATCGAGAAAATGCCTAGATCCATCACAAAGATGAGAACACTACGGACGAGCGTACCTGGGTCTTAAAAAGGAGTCACAAATGCTCGGGCGCGAAAAACCGTCACCCTGTTCAGGCTGCCTTAGTGGTGCCCTCGATGTACTCCCGTGGGTTGAGGTCTCGGCAAATATCCATGCCCAGGACACCGAGCTTATCCCGTAGTGGCAGTTGAGTGCTCTGAAAAGTGGGGAGGGGAAGAAACGGAGACTTTTTGGTAGAGAACGGGCACACCTGTGTTTTCTTAACGTTGAACTGGACCAGATTCTCATCACCCCATTGTTAAATGCGGTTCAAAACCCGGTCAAGCTCAGCGACAAGCTCCTATCCATTTTCCTCAACGTCTACTATCTTGGCTGCAGGGTATCCATAATATCGCCCATGCACTGTGCTATCGTCTGCATAGCAATGTATATTGCCAAGGGCTAATATGTCATTGACATGCAGAAGAAACATCTTGGGCGACAGGACCGAATTCTGAGGTACGCTAGCGTTTACCTCCAGAAAAACAGAGGCCGCGCCGTCCGTCGCAAAAAACCCGAATGCGAAGGCGCTGATGAAGAAAAGAGTCAATCTAGAGACGACTCTAGGAGGCAGACCGAATGCTTAGAGGTCGGAGAGAAGCGAACGGTGCAAGAACAGGTTGAAAGCTTTGGCCATGTCGAAGGTCGAAATAAGCTCATACACAATACTTTTTATTTTATGTACTTATATAAATACTTAAATATGTTTTTAACAGTGAAAAGTGTGTCTTATTTTTAAAATAATATTAGCCTTAATAATTAAAACTGCTACCCAAAGTCACTGTTCCACGCGGACGAAGTCGCGGGCGCAGCTAGTTATAAATAAGTAACTCTGTCTGTCGGTATATCTGTCTGTCTGTCTGTTATGACTTCACGGCTAAACCACTGAATGGATTTAGTAAGATTGGACTTTGGAGAAGAACACAGGCTACTTTTACGATAACCGACATGTACGTTGACGAACCCGCGGGAAAAAGCTAGTATATCATAATACGATGCATTTTAAAAGTGGTCACTAAGTACTTATGTTATTTTCTTTATTTTATTATTATTTAAACACGATCGACATGAATTTAATCAGAAGTTTCGCGTCATCGCCATTTAGTCCCGATAGAATTTTATGAAACACTAGCTGTCCCACGCAACCTCGTTCGCGTCTCCTATTGCCCGTAGCGTGATAATTTTCCCGTTTTTGAAACATTTTTCATTGGTGCTCCGCTCCTATTGGTCGTAGCGTGATGATATATAGCCTTCCTCGATAAATGGGCTATCTAACACTAGAAGAATTTTTCAAATTGGTCCAGTAGTTTCTGAGATTAGCGCCTCAAACAAACAAACCAACAAACTCTTTAGCTTTATATAATAGTATAGATATATAATAGTATAGATTAGCTGAACCGGGGTACACCCGTGAACGTTGTTGTACTTTTACAACATTCCTACTCAAGTCGTACACTAAACTCATTCTACTAGACTCCTATCTGACACACTCTCAAATTCCATCAATAAATGGTGTAAGTCTTCCACAACTCCTCATTTCTCACAATAAAGGAAGCGGTTTTCTTCATCACATAACGACAATTGCATAGAATGTGTCCGGATCTGAGTCTATGGACAATAACAATTAGTTATTTACAGTCGATTGCTTATTTGACCTACTGTTCATGCACCAGGGCACACTGTATGGTCTTAGACCATAGCTCCTTCTCTTTATTTACCTGACCTGACAAATTAATAAATAGGTAGTATTAACTTATAAGTATCTATCAGATCAGACGGAAAACAGATGCCGTATTTCATTACGCGATACAAAAAGCCATATGTTACGTAAGTCCTACGCCGCCAGCTTACACAAGAATAAATTATGCAACGTCTGAAGCCCGTGTCAGCTCAGAAAGTTCGTAAATCATTTAATATTTCTAATATGTGCGAACAGGATATTAATAGCGGTTAACTGCATTATTTTCTAAAGTACAAGTTATATTTTTTTATTTAGAAATTGGACCAATCTAAGTTGTGAAGAGTAACAAGTACAAATTATTAAAAATAAAAAACCCGACTGCGTCAATATTTAACAATAAAAACATATAAGTTATATAATATTCGAAATCACCGTAAAAAAATCTTTATTTTGATACCACACTCGATATATTTTGAAAACATAATTTGTTTTTATATTACTTTTTGGCGCCAAAAATCCTTTTTTTTAATTTTGATGTACCCAGTGTCACTCTCACGACTAAGACGAATCTATTGACACCACTCATATAAAAATACGACAAGCCGTTTAGGCTCTAGGGCGTGCCAAAGAAATATACATGCATACACACACTCGAAAATCATAACACTCCTTTCTCAGTCGGGTAAAAAGAAAAATGAAAGTTTTAAAAAGAATTAATAACCACGTGTGTTTAAATAATTATGTCTATCACCCAATCATGTGTCTTAAGTGAAAGTCGAACTAAAACGCAGCGACTATCTAATACCTTTAATCGAAACTCCTTTATATATATAGGAGGTCTCAATAATTTTAAATTAAGTGTCATTTTTTCTTTGAACATGGAGCAACTCTGAAATTTTGCAGGTGTAACATAATTATGTTTATACCGATTATTAAAAATAGAGCGCTTAGCGAAAAGACAACGCGTTATAATTGTGAAAATTATAATCTAATATATCTTTATTTTTATTTTTTTATTTTTATGTTTGGCCCGCCAAAATGACTCTACTCTGCCTGATGGAAAGCATAAGCAGAATCCAAGAGTAGTGGTCACCATGCTCACTGCGAATGCAGACAATGCAGCATGGCGACCCACACCATAGCGGCCTAGTGATGCTACTGCATCTTTTAGTCTAGTCAACAAGTATGGAACTTGTTGACTAGACTAATTGGGCCTCCGGTCTCGCACTCACCAACGAAACACGACAGCACGCTGTCATTTTACGTTAATTTTCTGTGCGAGGGTAGTACCGCCCCGGTCGAGCCGGCCCGTTCGGGCTGAAATTAGCGTGGCTCTACTACCTTGCATCCCTATATAATCTCTATAAAAAAAGTTTCAATTAAAATTAAAAAGTGCATTCTTACTGAGACAAACTTTATATAATCTGAATCGCAGACACGGCTCCAACGATTTCCATGAAATCTATACTATATCTATACTTATATTATAAAGCTGAAGAGTTTGTTTGTTTGAACGCGTTTATCTCCGGAACCGCTGGTCCAATTTGAAAAATTCAGTGTTGTATAGTATATTTATCGAGGAAGGCTATATATCATCACGCTAAGACAAATAGGAGCGGAGCACTAATGAAGAATGTTACATAAACGGGGTATTTTTTTACGCTACGGGCAATGGGAGACGTAAACTACGTTGCGTGGGTCAGCTAGTTTAGTATATAGGGGGTTTCGGGGACGATAAATCGGTCTAGTTAGGATTCGTTTTTAGAAAATTTACTAAAAAAAATACCGAGCAAAGCCCGTCATCCAGGTACTATACCTAATGTACGTTAGTTTTACTAAGAAATACTTTATAGGCCGGAGAATGTCACAGGCTACTTTATACCCGAGAATGAGCACAGTTCCTGAGGGGCGTAAAAATGTAATTTTTCTCTAGAACCTAGCGAGACAAGCCACTTCTATATAATAATTGTATAAAAGTTTTATATGAAATATATTATCTCTCAAAGAAACTACTTACATAGTTCTTAACTTCGTATTACTTTCACGTATTTTGTTTGAATATTTATTATTACTATGGCGACGGTTTTTGTAAAAGGAATAAGGTCTTGTATGATAGAACTTTTTTGCTGTAAATCCTTATTTTTGTTTTAGCAGTGTATCAGATGTCAAGGATGTATTTTTTAGGTTTGTCCCCAATTTTAACGTCATGAGTCATGACAGATAAACAACATGGCGTCTCCAATTTTATAAATTTACGCGCGAAAATTTAAAATAGGAATGCATTTTAACTCCAACTTTATAATACTTTCCTATTTTAAATTGATATTGGTAAATTTTATTTCAAATTTTACTGTTTCTTTTCATTTGGAAAGGCATTTTTTGAAATAAGGTAAAATAACCATTTTATAGTGGGAAAACAGGCAAACATGAGGTATATCTCGGTCTCGATTGGAGTTATAAGTCATCGCCTAACGAAAAACTAGTGTTTAGCAACTGTTTCGTTGCTTTGGGTGAGTGCCTGATTCTACATAAGAGGAAGCAAACACAAGGCGGCAAATCAGGCACATCACTTTTAAGTTGCATGTTTCCATGGGCGGCGGTAGGTAATTATTACGAGATGACCCGTCTTCTTTTCTGCCAAAAACTTAAACTTAATCATTACGTAACTGCCTTGGTGGCGCAGTGGTAGCATATGTGACTGCTGGTTTGAGGTCTCGGGTCGGACCAAATGTTTGTATGATCTGCATATATTTGTTTCGGAGTTTGGGTGTTTTCTATATCCATTTACAATGTGGACAATCTAAAACAAAAGAACATGTGTATTTATATCAGTTGTCTAGTACCCATAATACGAGCTCTGCTCAGTATGGGATTAGATTACGTTGTGTACCTATTAAATTTCCGAAAAAGAACTATTAAATTCTAAAACTAACATCGAACTAAAAGAAAACGATACTAATGAAATAAAAGCCAATTTAAAAATACTTTTTCATTCGATAGTGACCCTATTTCTCTCTGTGATGTTCTACGTAGTAGTAATTGGGGCAGGATATGCCATTAAATGCATTTAGAACAAAAGGTCATGGGTTAAAGGGCAGAGGTCACGGAGGTTTACTAACCAGATGACCTCGGAGTATTGCTAAGAGTACGTTATATAGATGATGTTTTATGCTATGAAGGGATTTTGAACTATCTTGGGAAATTGGATTTATTTATATTGGGACCACTTCATTTCGAAGTTTTAGGTCAAAAATGCACATCAACCATAAGAAACAATATAGGATCTCTAAAAGCACTTGTAACTCAGATATTTAAAAAGTTTTACATCAAAATCTGTTTTCAAATTAAACGAAAGCAAATCCAACCAAAAATATTTGCTAAGTCTTTAAGCAAATTAACTCAGACTGAAATTTTGGTGCGAAGATTATGAATCTTTTAACAAAATTAACTTTTAAGTAATCCCCGGGTCTGAGTGGATGAAACGCACTTTATTAGATTTGGGTGAATACCGAAGGATTTACGAGTGGACAGTAAAATTGCAATCTCACAATTTATTGTCATAAATTAGAGCGTCACTCAGTATTCGTTTATGGCTCTCAATGGCTTGAAATTGGAAAATGCTAATTTTGTCTTAGTGTTAATTGGAATAGCCAGCTTGGAGAATTTATTGGGAGATAAATTAGAAAGTGTTAATTCCAAGAAATAATACACTTTAGAACTCTGAATCACCTATAGATCATCTTCAAAGGTCTACTGGTCATCACTATTTTATTCTCATTCATTAATGTTCTGTACAGATAATATTTATAATGATAATAATTTGATACACATCGCCATCCAGTTTCAAAGGTATAAATCTAGCTTATCTCCAGCAGTGAACTGCTAAAGGCTGTTGATGCGATGATGATGATGTGGAAAAATACAAACAAATTTTATTTCAAACAGCTTTCGTGTACCCACTCTCACAATTGAGACAAATTTAACGACACCTCAAGCACCAAAATCCGTTGAGCCGTTTAGATTACAGATCGTGCCAAAGTTATATATATACATATACACAATTATACACCTACCTATAGGTACCATCAGTCGTAGTCTGGTAAAAAGATAATTTCAATATTTTTTCGTCATATTTCTTTAATAGTTCTCTTAGATGGTGTTCTGTCACCAGAGTTATTATATTCCTCATTAAAACTGTGGCGAAAGTAATTTATATCTGGGTTACAAAGTGTTACCTCAATAGTTTCTTTAAGTATAAGTTAAATTTATAGTGGAGTATCGTTTAATAAAAACTTTTTATTTCGACAATATGCCAGTAAAAAACTGTTGATTTCTCTTAGACCCTTCTGATTTTTGAAAATAATACTGCAGTTTATCACTATAAATAAATAATAAATAAATATTTTCGGACATCTAACACACAACGCCATCTAGTCCCAAGCTAAGCAGAGCTTGTGTTGGGTACTAGACAACTGATACAAATACATATATACTTTTTTTTCTGTAAATGCATACATATTATACACAGAAAACACCCAAACTCCGAAACAAATATTTGTAGATCATACAAACATTTGGTCCGACCCGGGAAATGAACCCGAGACCTCATGATCACCAGTCGCACACGCCAACCGCGAGACCAACGAGGTAGTCATTTGTACTATAAAGTACAAACTTCATGTTTCCTTTGTGTTAGCGTCACGTTAAATAATCATGATTTGTTAATTGATGCGATTATAAGAAATACTTATGATTTGTTTTTGTTAACCATCATTTAGTAATTTTAATGAACTGTATCGATATTGATTAATATCAGTATCGATATTAATAAATATCGATACATCTGTTTTTGATAGGGTAGCAACATTATAAACTTTGACTGTGAGATCGCGCCTCCATAGCAGGGCATTATATTGTAATTCTCGGCGTCGTCAAGTAGTCAGTACAATTTATAACAATAAATCTTTGTATATTGAAGTAATCCTGAAGTTTTTCTGAGTTGGAGACATTGATCCTTCATTTGTAATTTAGGGCTAAGCAAGTACTCCTTTCTCTCTCTCTACTACTCTCACTCAACAAAAATATTTATTAGCAACGCATGGTACAGATACAGGCAATCACACTAAAATCAAACAAACGAACAAAACTTACTAAATATGAGCCAAATACCTGGGTATCTATTTCTTATCCAAATACGCAATGGAACAAAGTTTTTAAGAACACAACAAATAACAATATTTTCGATATAGAACCAATGAAGTTAACATTGCTCAAAGAATTAGCAAGATAAAGTAGCAAAGAGCCGCCTACATTGCTCGCCAAATCCAAAACCGTTAAGATAGAAGAGTTCTGGAGTTGAAACCGTATTTAGAAAAACGTCTCGGGGTCAGATCAAGCCACAATCTACCCAAACTGGCAAGAAAAACTGAATTACGAGAGCCAAAAATCAAAGTTAACTGACTGCCTCGTTGGTCTCACAGTTGGCGTGTGCGACTGCTGATCATGAGGTCTCGGGTTCGATTCCCGGGTCGGACCAAATGTTTGTATGATCTACAAATATTTGTTTCGGAGTTTGGGTGTTTTCTATGTATAATATGTATGTATTTACAAAAAAAAAGTATATATGTATTTGTATCAGTTGTCTAGTAACCCATAACACAAGCTCTGCTTAGCTTGGGACTAGACGGCGTTGTGTATTAGATGTCCGAAATATTTATTTATTATTTATTTATTCACAAGGACAGTTTCTATAATCTGCAGTGAACAACAAAAAGATGACAATATAAGAAACAGTACTGATATTCTACCATCGTAATAATACTTTTTTTTTTAAATTTAGAGTAAATCGGTTACAAAAGAATTCTATTTAGGCAGTAACAAGAACTCAATCTTCCCGAAATAGCTCTCGGCAGGACGTCAAAAACTTTTAACCTATTATCCGGGATTAAGAAGTTTTCCAGAAGTTTCATAACACGACATTTCTTGGGAACGAAATATAAAGGCGAATATAATGACTTCTCACTTGATTTGGTGAGTAAAAATGGCGTCAAGTGTTTTCGCGGGAAAACTCAAGTTTGATAATTAAACTTTTTTTACATCAAATTGTGGATTAAGGTTCTGAACTGGTGTATTTTATGTAAATGTTTTGATTTGCAATTACAATTAGACCACTTGGATGATGGAATTTTTGGGTAATCTTATAATTTCAAATTAGTATAATTTATGGAGGTTTGGTTGACGCTGATTTTTTTGAGATGGTAATAAGTTGTACTTACATGGAGTACCTTTTTGAGTATTACGGGAAAAGCTGAATGACAGCTGAGAGAGGGGATATCTCTTTCATCAGCTAAGGGATATATCTGAGCATCGTGCGTTCTATGGGAAATCAAAATTTGAATACTAATATTATGATTGCATTAATAAACACTGTGCCCCTCTTTATACTCAACAATGGGACATTTACTCATAAGATTTCAACTTTAAATATGGACAAGCTCCCTCACTCTCACAATACTCAATAGGGTTAAACCCTGTGCCACGGAGAGAACGTCAAGCCGTTGGTGCTGCAACTGATCTCTAGCCGGGAGTCTTGGATAGCCGTCCCATTGGATTGTGAGAGTGAGGGAATAGAGAGTTAGCACACACACTATGATATCTCCTGCGTAATTGTCTGGCCACCGTTGCCGAAACCGGCTAAGAGACACGAAGCGGCTAATAGTCCAAGATCCCAGTCGGCCCAGACTTACGTCATTGTTCGGCTCATAGATCTCAGTCTATATGAACATCAACATGACTAACATTACATAGAATAATGGTTAATGCATATAATCTTTTTAACTTAGGTTAACGATACTGAACATTCCGTATAGTATTATCTGCTTTAATTCTATGGCTTACAATATACCGATACATCTTCATCGTCGTAAAAAGGTCAAACATGATGACATTTTAATGTTCATCTTCATAGCAATACGTCTTATGAATACATGACCGCTCATGAATTGTGTATGGCACAATATATCAAACGTTTTTGCAAGCGTTCTTAAATTCAACCAAAGCGACCACTAAGAACAACCTCTGTTTGTATCTAATCTAATACCATTAAATGAGTAATTCTTGTAAATAGATAGTCTGAATCTTGTAAACGACTCCAACGATTTTGATGAAATGCAGGAGGTTCTGGGGCGATAAATCATTTCAGCTAGGATTCATTTTTTAGACAAATTACCAAAAAAAATATACCAAGCAAAGCTTGGTCATCCAGGTACTACTTAGTATAAGAATACAATTAAATTCAAAGGTTTTTTACTTTTAAAACTAATACAAAAACGATCCTGCCTTTTAACTAAGTTCGAAATATTTGCGTCGATTCCTTTCTACAATCGCTAACGCCTTTATTTTTTTGTATTATTTATTTTTTGAGGTGACAACGTCTAATAAATTGATAAACGCCGGCTACATGCACGAAAAGGGATCACTCATTGTCCCGTTACACTCATTGTCCCGTTGCGCCCATTGTACATCGTTGTATGAGAAGAGATCTGAGTTATGCGAACTCGTACATTTTGGCAATTCATTTTTATTCATATTGATAAAGATGTAGTCCTGTTTTACTAATGCGGGTCTTGACACATGATTAAATTTGCACTACAGTATGTAATCAACACTGTTACATAACCTCTAATCTATTTACTTCTTGCCTCTTCGGTATCGACAGGAAATGGTTGAACATTCACAATCAATGATCTCCGATAACCGCAGTATCTTTAGCATCCGGGCGTCTTGTATATCTATCTGGTAATTTGATAATAATGACCCTCGTCTGAGATTGCTGGATGTGACACGACTGTCTCTTTGAAATGATAATATACATCGTGTAATATTATTAAGCTATTGCATAGCTTTTATAGCGGGCTTTGAGGCCTTTGAGCGCGGCGACCGAATCAAGAAATTCCGTAACGTAACGAAAATAAAACCTGACACCCGAAGCTTGCATGGATCGAGACGAGCTGATCCGAACGACGAATCAACGAAGTGATCAACGCCATCTAGTGGCGATGTTGGTACTAATTTATAGTATAGTATTTTTCATTTACAATATTATACATACTACGTAGATAAAAAATAAATAAATAAATATAATTGTATAAGTTGATAAAAAAAAAAAATTGATAAATAGCTTTACCGCGGCAGTCCCCGAGTACCACACGTCTTTTTTATCTATCTGTGGCGCTCTCACGGCTAAACCAATGAACCGATTTTACTGAAAGTTAACATGGAGAGGCGTTTATTTTTATTAGCTGAACCCCGCGGTGTTACCTGTGGCCATTGTCGTACCGCGTGTAACGCTGCGGGGCGAAGCTAGTCTAAAAAAAGTAGCCGAAGTTACCCCTTATATCATCAGCTACCTATCAGTGAAAGTACCGTCAAAATCGGTCCAGCCGTTCCAGAGATTAGCCAGAATAAACAGACAGACAGACAAAAATTGTAAAAAATCTTATTTTGGTATATGTACCGTGTATACATATATATGTGTGGCGACTTACACATACAGCGCAACAGAAATGTACTACAGCGCCATCTACCGAAGTTACACTGAACTACGGAGTAACGAAGGAAACTAAGAAACTACCAATCCTGAATCGCGCAGTGAAAGTACGCGCGCCAATTAACATACATATAACATCCCACCATCTACCGTTGGGCAGTTGGCCCGCCAGGCATGATCACCTCGCCTGGTCGGAAGATCCTCCCTTTGTGTTGGAGGGACATCTCACCCGTTCCCTCCTCAGTGGTGACCCCGACGTGATTGGAAGCAAGCAAGCTTCGGTGCTGCGGTGAGGTCCCCAGTGAGTCGGGGCGGTTGCTGCGTAGTGGCTGGCTGCTGCGTAGACGGGAGAGATATGCTCTGCTTACTTGGACCGTAGATGCAGTGTGCTGTGCCTAGACGCTGATGATGCCGTAGGAGTAACCAGGCTGGAGCGGTCGCTTCCTGCGTGTGGTGTATCCCTGTTGAGGCCGAGGTTGCTGGCTGGCTGTGAGACCTGCTGTGGGAAGAGTGGGAGTGAACATGATGGTGGCGTGCTGATGCTGCATCGAAGGCTGCTTCCAAACACGTCGGGGTCACCACTGAGGAGGGAACGGGTGAGATGTCCCTCCAACACAAAGGGAGGATCCGTAGTTCAGTGTAACTTCGGTAGATGGCGTTGTAGTATATTTCTGTTGCGCTGTATGTGGAAGTCGCCACATATGCATTTAGTAAAAAGCGGTTATTTTAATATAACAAACATACACTCCAATTTTATTTATTTGTATAGAATAGATAATTTGTATAGATTTGCTTCGGCATGAATGGGCCGACTCGAACGGAGTGATACCACGGGCTCACAACCGTGATACCGGCAACGCACTTGTGACGCTTATGGTGTTGCAGGTGTCTTTGGGCGGCGGTAATCGCTTACCATCAGGCGATACGTCTGCTAGTTTGCCCGCCTATTGCATAAAAAAAAAGATATATATATAAATTAAAAACATAGGCTACTTTTTACCACAATAACTGATAGGTACTGGTGGTTTTGTTGCGACACAGGAATTATTTCCAATGCGGATTTTTTTAACCGACTTCAAAAAAGGAGGAGGTTCGCAATTCGACTGTTTTTTTTAATGTTTGTTACCTCATAACTTTCGACTGGGTGAACCGATTTTGACGATTCTTTTTTATTTGAAAGCTAGTGCTTACCATGTGGTCCCATTTCATTTTGGTCTAGTTCTGACATGTCATCCATGAGAAAACCACATAAGTCTTCAATTTGCATTAAGTACGTGCGCGACAAATTGACGAATAACTCAATATCACGCTAACCGGTTTCGATGATTCTTTTTTATTTGAAAGCTGGTGCTTCCCGTGTGGTCCCATTTAAATTTTGTCCAGATTGAAGGCGGTTTTTTTTTGTTAAAATTTGTGATTATTTTGTTCAATAAAGAATAATTCAAATCTAGGACTGCGGTAACCTTACAATGTATTAAAAAGCAACGAAACAGTAGGTACTAGGCTATCACTCCAGAGCATGACTCTCTCTCTTACATATTTTCTTAATTTTATAAATGAGTCTGCTAAAGACGGAAAAAAAGAGTATGGTGACTCTAAGAATAGAAGTCACCATACTCATTGTGAACTCGAACAATGCAGCATGGTGACCCACACTATGTCAGTCTGTCGATGTGCTTCTACATCATCACACTCACCAACGAAACACGACAGTACAAATGCTGCTAGTTTAGGTTGGTCTTCGTAACTAACATCCATCCTCGTAACATCTCTAAATATGAATATTTTACTTTGTATAATCAGTAACCTTTGATGATGCCATAAGGCGAAACCGGTCAGGTGGATACAAAAATAAAATAGTGGAATAAGTACAAGTGATTTTAATTCAAAAATGTAAGACAAATATTGTTCTGTTGGAAAGATTTTCTTCCTAACATTCACAAGGCTCGTCTGACATCTGCTCCCTGTCTTTTTATATAAACATAAAGCCATATTCCTGGCAAAGAAAAAGGGAGGTTATAAATCCCTACAAGAACACAATTATGTAGGGATAAGGGCAACATGTGATGAATAGTGTATTAACACGTAAGCTCAAGATTAATGCGAGGACCTGCAAGAAATATTGGAGCTACCTTTGATATTGGGCCTTAGCGTGTATTTAAATTTAAACCATTACATTTTAATTTTTACGTAGCGTTTATCAGTAACAAGTAGTGTTGTCGAAACACAGAAGAATAATTTTATTGCTTTTCTTGACAGATAGCCATTATGCCATAGAATACGTGTTTGAACCTATATTCAAATGCATAGAATACCTGTTTAGTTTTCTCTTTACCCTTAATTCATTATCTTATATGTACATAATGATATAGGTATATCTTGGTGTAAGCTTAATACTAGTGTAAAATTAGTTCTTTGAGAAAAAGTAAATACGTAAACTTATTTAAAAAATATCCTTTATTCTTTGATGTCTACGCTAATGAAGAAGATAAAAACTGAGAACAGTTAATAGTACAGTACGATAATGCGTTCAGGAGGCTGTTGAGGATACCCCGTTACTGCAGCGTATTATTTACGTATGCACAAGAGCGCGCAAATGGCTTTTACGCCATACGGCGTAAAATAATATCCACCTTGTTGCACAGAATGCGAACCGGCTCAACAGCATCCTGATAGTCCTATTTCGAGGAATTGGGTGGATCAAATAATAAAATAATAAATTATTATTATAAGTACAAAAATTCTTTCGTTTGTTCTCAGATCTTCCAAAAAACAAATCCAATCGAATCGTCTCAATCCTGGGACTCTTCGAACTTTCCGTGGGGGATTCACCGAGAGCTGACGGCATATCGGAGCTGGCAGCTGCCAGGCTAGCGGTAGACAATGTCAACAAGAGAGGTCTTCTGCCTGGATATAAACTACACCTCATCACTAACGATACTAAGGTAAGAAATTAATTCTCATCATCAATCTAGACACGTACGATTTTAGAGGTATAGATTCTGCAGCGAAATATGATTAACTGATGATGATGATTCTAGAAAACCCCACCAATATATCCCTACCTGTGGGGATTATCATGTTTTTAAAGAAATCCTCGCTGGTTTAGTAAACCCAGTCTAGTGGGTATTTTCAGAAAAAATAAGACATGATCCCCACCAGATGTCTTAATGAGAACTGTTGCCAATAATATTTGTCTTCTAGTCATGTCATAGGACGAAACCTTTCAGGATTTCAATTACTTAATTAAAATAGTGGAATAAGTGCAAGTGAAGTTAATTCTAGAATATAATTAATCCCAGTATTAGTCTGCTAGTTAATTCATTTATATTATTTCATCATCATCATCAACAGTCTGGAACAGTCGACTGTTGATCATAGATATCTCGTTAGAAAAGAGGTTTTGACTATACCACGCTAGCCAGAGGGCGGTACAGCATTTGTTTGAATTTTTTCGTTTATATTACTTACCATGTCTACCTTATTATTAACCGACTTCAAAAAAGGAGCGGGTTCTCAATTCGACCGTATATAAGTTTTTTTTTTTCATGTGTGTTCGCGGATAACTCGTTGTTTATGAACTGATTTTGATGATTCTTTTTTTAATAGAAAGGAGATATCCCAACGGTGGTACCATGATAAGGACACCAAGAGAAATCGAGTCGAACCTTGAAGTCGGTTTTTGCTTTTGTAAAAATTTTACTTGTTTTAATAATTTAGTCTCTTTTCACAGTGTGATCCAGGTGTGGGTGTGGACCGTTTCTTTCACGCCCTCTACACAGAGCGAGACTCCAGGATGGTGATGCTTCTGGGAACAGCATGCTCAGAAGTCACTGAGAGCATCGCCAAGATTGTGCCATATTGGAACATAGTGCAGGTACTCCCCATATTTTGAAACGGCTTAACGTATTTCATCAAATATAGCTAAGAACACTTTCGACTAATTCACCTTCCAAAAAAAATCATAATCGGTCTATGGTTTCGGTAGCTACGATGCCACAGACAGCAGAGAGAGAGGGAGAGATGTTAAACTTATAACACCCCGTCGTTTTGCCATCGAGGGTTAAAAGCAACGTTGGAAAAGGCACACAATAATATTCTTCCTCCTTTTCTTTGTGATTTCAGTGTAAATTAAATGAGATAATGAGTACGTGGTTAAACAACTAAAATCACTCCGCCCAGTTCCAACACCACTCTCCGAATTTCGCTCCGTAATTAGTTTACTTTTAAAGCTTTGGAAAGTGTGTTTTTTCTTTGGCCAAATAGTTTTATGAAGCTTCTTCTTTAGTTACATTGTCTAATTGTGAAAAAGTGTGCTGACATTCACTACAGTTATGTGATGTGAGACCAATCTAAACATAGCTGACACTTACTTGCTTCACTGAAAGAAAGTTCTCGAGTCTGGTTGCAAAGAATGTTCAGAAAAATTGCAGAAGATTTTTGAAGTAATAATGATTTACTGATAGATATTGATCATAAATTCCAAATAAGGTTTTATAAGAAATTAACAAAGAGAAGAAATCCAAATTCAGATTTCTCCCAAATGTTTGCAGAACCATAAATAAAATATTAACAAAAACAAAAACCGACTTCAAGGTTCGACTCGATTTCTCATGGATGCTATCATCAGATCTAAATATCCTTATCATGGTACCAACGTTGGGATATCTCCTTTCCATTAAAAAAAGAATCATCAAAATCGGTTCATAAACGACAAAGTTATCGGTGAACACACATAAAAAAAAAAACATATATGCGGTCGAATTGAGTACTCCTCCTTTTTTGAAGTCGGTTAAACAATATAATGTTACAAATAACATTCATCATTCACATTCGCCAACCAACTTCAATGAAAGCCATTAGTCACGTTCGAATGCAACCACTTTAAACCGGTTAATACTAGCTCACGCCACTCCAATCCGGCTCTATCCGGAGCTTAGTGCTACGGGCAGTTACGTCAACTCCAACAAATGAACTAGCCTCGATAGACAACTCGATTTTGTCTGTATAGCAAGCAGATGAGACCTGTCAAAGTTACAAGCGAAAACCAACTGTAACTTTTGAATAATAGAGTATGGCTTAGATTGAGTTTTGAAATGGGTAGTTTGTCAAACCAATATTTGAAATCAGAACAGGTGTGTTTATATAGGGTTCCAGAAATAATATTTTAAAATTATTGCACTGCACCTGAATTCGATAATCAAATTTTATTTAGTGGCCAGCGCTTTTGTTATTACACATACGAGTCTATATTAAAAGAAAATGTTTTTTTTTTGTTTCTAGCTCCTTGGCAGCTACTCTTGTAAATTAGAAAAAGGAACTTTTACCATAAAATAAATATTTTATAGCTATATAAATAAATATTAAATTGACGGGAATTTAGTTTATATGAATGTAATATAATATATATTTCTTCACCCATAATAATAATAATGTCGCGACTGCCATCATTAATCAAAACAATTAATTTCGCACAGATGAATGTTCAGTCTGACATGATGACAATAGTTACTTATTATCACATTCATTAATAACGGATCTCGGTTACTCCATTCCCTTTTGTTTGCTATGTATGAGCCTCTGCCTGATGCAAAGCATGAGACGAATTCAAGAGTAGAGGACGACAGACACCATAAAACGTAAAGCGTGTAGTAGGCAGTATCTTTAACCACTAAACTAATAGACCACAAAGTCTACAATACATTATACTTACTAATATTTCCGTCACAGGTTTCCTTCGGCTCCACTTCACCAGCGCTGAGCGACAGGTCGGAGTTCCCGCTGTTCTGCCGCACCGTGGCTCCTGACTCCTCCCACAACCCAGCCAGGATAGCTTTCATCAGGTAATTACAACATTTATTCCTGTACCTAATTTATTTTATGAACGTCGAATTATAATAACATTTTAAATGTTTTATTCGTTGGTTCCAAGCACTGATTTCTGTATCAGTATTTCTCTTTAATATTGAAATGAAAGACTAATAATTTGAAGTTTAGCAGACTAACGAGTACAGCAGGTACCATAAACGCAGTTGAAAATATGAGTAACTGCTATGGTACAATATAAAAGTGTAAATCTGTCTGTTCTTCTCTGTTAATTTCGTCAAAACAAATCGTAGAAGTCAAAATTCTTTGTTGCATTCCTCAAAAAAAAAAAATTGGACCCAAAGGAAAAAAAATATACTGCCAAAGGGGAAGTAATTTTTTCAAATCAGTTTATAAATTAAAAAGTTCTGATGTAAAAAATATAAAAAACCGAATTGGGAACCTCCTATCTTTGAAGTTATTTTAATAGGGTGTTATAAAACACTGTACACTCATTAAAAGTTTCATAAATTGTACTTAGGTACTTAATTCTACTTATAAAACTTCGAAGTACAAGAGCAACATAATTTCCAAGTTCTACAAAATATTAGTCGTTGAAGAATTCTAAATAAACCAACGGACTTACCAGCCTCTACGAGTTAGCTACGAGCTGGCTACGAGATTTAGGGTGTCTACGTATGTAGTAACTACAGGGTAGTTTTGATTTTAATACTTTGTAAAATGGCAGAGTATAGGGAATACAATATAATGATAGTACCTCTTGCACTATATTCCGACAAATAAATCTATCTGTATCCATTATGTTATACATGCGAACGTGTTCTTTTTTTACTGGTTTTACTCTTAATTACACTTTCTGTAGACGTAAATGATGTAAAAACATCTATATAGGCCGCCATAGTGTGGGTCACCATGCTACATAGTTGCATTATCGGTATGACCACTACTCTTGGATTCTGTTCATGGTTTCCATCAGTCAGAGTAGTCACTTTGTCAAGCACATATAAAAAAATTCTGTCTCGATCATCGTGAATTAATCTATACATCTATACAAATAAATAAAATTGCAGTGTATGATTGTAATATTAAAATACCCACTTTTTACTAAATGCAAATGTATGTATACACGGTACATATACCAAAATAACTTTGTTGTCTGTTTGTTCCGGCTAATCTCTGGAACGGCTCTACCGATTTTGACGGGACTTTTACTGATATGTAGCTGATGACATAAGGAGTAACTTAGGCTTACTTTTTTTAGACTAGCTTAGCCCCGCGGCGTAACCCTCGGTACGTCGATGACCGCGGGTAACACCGCGGGATTCAGCTAGTAGTAGTATATAATCAGAGAAGGATGTAGTGCACATTTTCTCTGAAAAAGTACTCCCTATACCAATCATATATTGAACTAATCATTACTTTTTCTTTCCTAATTATTTCCTATCGCATGGTGTTCCTAATCTTAGTATGAATTTAAAAACACTTTGGATTTTAACTTAACACATTTTCTTTCCTAAGCTTGATTTTTTACTTATTCCCCATGAATATTAAATTTTAAAGGAAATCTTAGGTAAAAGCAGGTCTAATTGGTTTCATAATTTTTTTAAAAGTATTCACAATAATGAAACCAATTCGGTTTGCTCTTTAAATGGGAAAGGCCGGTAAAACACCTCGTTAACTTTTTTACTGAGTTTTACCGCCTATTACTAGTCTCATTAAAGAAAAAATATTAAAATACATTTAAAAAAAATTGTTGTCTGGAAAGTCTGTTTACGGACGATAGTTTAAAGTGACATCGTTATAACGAAACATTGATGAAATGATGAGAGATATATGCGGCGTTACCTCGCTCTGAGACGTTCCATTTAAGGCTTGAAGTGCAACTCACTTGACGTCAGGTAACGCCGCATGAGTCATGTTTTTTCGTGCGTGCAGCCGGCTCCATCGAATTATAAGACGTTGTCACGTTAAAAGCGGTCGTCGTAATTACTTCACATTAAGGAAGTGACTAGAATGAGTAACGATATTTAAATATTGAGAAATTTTAATTTTACAACTTGAAATATCGAGATTCCTAATATATGGGACAACTTCTTGTATCCTATTTGGAGATTGTAACTAAGGCTTTTGTGTCTCAGGATAAGTTCCTACCAGGAGACATTGTTTTATGTTTAGAGAGTGAGTTTCATCATAGTTTTCATATCAACGCTCAAGAGACTAACCATATAAATCGACAAAAGTACGTAAAATATGTATAAATGATAACAAAAAAAAATCTGACGTATTGAATGGTACATAAAACTCAATTTAGAAGGTATCATCTATGATTAATCAAAAAAAAATCTTTATCTTCATATTCATAGATATACATACTAAAGAAAATTTTTGATCGACAGGCAATTCGGCTGGGACACAGTGACAGCGTTCTCTCAAAACGAGGAAATATACTCCCTGGCCGTGAACGAGCTGGTGACTCAACTCGAAGCGGCTAATATCACCTGCGCTGCCTCCATCACCTTCGCGGAGACCGACTTCAAGGAACAGCTGCAGCAGTTGAAAGTAAGTCACTTAAAATATTATTCTTACTATCATCTTCTAGGTGACTGACTATTTTACTCTACTATGGTGATTTAGCAATAAACATAATGCATCCATACTAATATTAAATTTTTTTAATAATACACTTTCACAGCTCCATCGATTTCAATGAATTTTGGCATGGAGATAATTTGATTCTTGCGGAAGTACATAGGTTAATCTTAACCGCGCTAAACAACATACGCGCGGGCGGAGCTTCGAGCAATAGTTAGTATTTATATATTTACATATATACATACACTCACGAATGCTTTCCTAAAGAGGTTGACAGTGTATTGAACATGCACATTAAGTAAATAGGTATAAAGAATAGCGACCAGAATACATCAATATCAATGAAATATATGTGTAGGTGCAGGTTTTTTTATCATTTACTCCCACACATAACTGCGAATTCGCATCGCATTGCAAATATCTGCGAGCTCGCACAAATGCACCGCAAAGAACTTCACGTCGCATCGTAGTTATGTGTGGGAGCCCATAAGTGTAAAAGTCTACAAAACCCCAATGCTAGGTACACTTCGCATGATATAAACTTTATTGTGTACACCAGTTTATATAGTTGATATAAAAGAGTATATATATTAAATTACCATGTACAAAAGGCAGCCTTATCGCTAAAAATCAATTTCTTACAGGCAACTTTTTAACCGAGTTCAAAAAAAGGAGGAGGTTCTCAATTCGACTGTATATATTTTATTTATTTATGTTTGTTACCTCATAACTTTCGACTGGGTAAACCGATTTTGATAATTGTTTTTTTATTTGAAAGCTGGTGCTTCCCGATTTGTCTCATTTTAATTTGGTACAGATTGAAGTCGTTTTTTGTGTAAATTTGTGATTATTTATGGATGGACAAATCGATGGTAGAAAAATGTAATCATGAGTAATTTAGGTTTGAACACAAAAACAGTAAAATAATTAATTTGATTCCTATAGAAATAAATAACATACAAAAATAAATAAAATACTTACACATACATACACACAGGCAGCCCTCTCCTAAGAAACAAGACGTGAGTGAGCCACGCTTCGGCATGAGTGATACCAGTGATACCAGTGTCGGAGTGATATTTTATTTTATTTTATTTTGCAGTTGTAGGAAAACTTACAGCTGTATTGTTACATTATACAAACTTAATACGAAAAAAGAAGGCCAATTACAAGTTTGAAATGAAATGATATTTATTTGTAAGTAAATCTTTTCAGACATTTTTACACGTCGGACTTTACAGCTAGAAGAGACCGGCATTTCCTACGACTCACTCTGGGAAGAAATGCCGAAACAAACCACAGAGATGTCCTTTTTTTTTAGTCCGAGAACATTGATTACAAAACAAAATATAATCTGCGCGAGTACAGTATAGGATCTGGGTTGGCCTTTTGAAGAAAGGACCATGACTTTGAGTCGGCCTGTCCATACAGACGGCATACGAGCCCCAGCCATCGTGTTACGACCCGAAGCGCGACACTACCGTCAGCAGGACATTTGGGTAGGCCGGGGAAACACTCAAAGCCACCAGAAAGATACTAAATATGAACTTATATTACAAGCCTAGACTATACTCACATTTACATACACAAAAGGAATTCACTTGGTATATGGTATATAGTTTTCACAGATAATAGAACAAATAGGTGAAAAAAAATACACATTCACACGACAACACAGATACAAGCAAGATAGACATCATCGATATATAAATATCATCACTCCCGGCCGCAAGAAGCGAAGAAGGAGTCAGTCAGGGTTTTCCTGAGCTGGTTGTTCCCATGCATAAATAAGTCCATATCAACACTCCGACATGCCGCATTGAACATACGACTCGCACGAACAATAAATGAGTTTTGTCTGTAGGTCGTATTTGCCTTAGGTGTGTGTAGCAGATTTGGTTTACGTAGGAAAGTAGATGGCACACTCAAGCCTATTTTACTCACTAGTTCACCAACGTTTATCAACCCTTTTGCGATTGTTGATAGTAGGGACAGATCCGCAACTTTTCTTCTTTCCTCAAGTGGAAGAAGATGGAATTTTTTACACCTACTGTGATAGTCTGGTAAATAGCAATGTGATCGAAACTGAATATATCTCAGAAATCTTCTCTGTATGGCTTCTATACGATTTTTGTAAATGTTATAGCACGGATTCCATACTTGAGAGGCGTACTCAAGATGACTGCGAACGAAAGAACAGTACAGAATTTTTATGGTTTTAATGTGCCTAAAGTCCTACCACGGCCTCACAGAAAACCGGTGCGCAATAGCGCTTGCGCTGTGTTTCACCGAGTGAGTGAGGATACAGGAGGCCCATATCCCCACATCCCTTTTCCCATCCCCCAAAGATCGGCAACGCACCTGAGACGCCTCTGGTGTTGCGGGTGTCCATGGGCGGCGGTAACCGCTTACCATCAGGTGATACGTCTGGTCGTTTGCCCCATATACCATTAAAAAAAAACATAGTTTTGGTCAACTGTACCACACTGGCCGGATGGGTCGATAAAGGATTTGTTTCAAGTTTTCCTGCTCTTTGCAATAGCGTAGTGTTGCCCTGTGTAATTAGCTCCCATAGACGCGTCTTACGACACTCAATTAATAGGAGCGGTGATATCCATATTCTTAATCCGTTCAGAATATTTCGTGTATAAATCGATGTAGTCCTCTAACTAGTATCGTTAATGACTTTAATCGAAACACCAAATGTTCATGAATGCAGGGCAGCTGTCAATTGAACCCTGTCCAATCGAATCGAATCGATTAAACGTGGACATCAATCAAATAAACTAATTAATGCTCTCTGTTGATGACAGCAGACAATATCAACTCAATCTAGCCGTAAGAGTTCTCGAACATATTAACACAGCATAATATTGTATTGACATATTGCTTTATACTCGATATGAACTTTTAGACCTTAACCGACTACGGCAAAGCCAAAAGGAAGGGTAATGATTTTGGCAGTCTATGTATCTTTGTACATTTCACCGTGGTACCTAAGTTACTGTACCGATTTTAATTAAAGTGTTGTCAATAGATTTGTAATAGTGGCCCGGATGACATCATGATACCAATAAATAAAATTGGAGTGTCTGTTTGTAACAATTTAAATAACCGCTTTTTACTAAATGCTTATATATGTATACACGGTACATATAACAAAACAACATTTTAAAAATTTTTGTCTGTCTGTCTGTTTGTTTCGGCTAATTTCTGGAACAACTGGACCAATTTTGACGGGACTTTCACTGATAGGTAGCTGATGATATAAGGAGTAACTTAGGCATTTTTTACACTACATTTTTTAAACTAGCTTTGCTTTTAAACTAGTGTTACCCGCGGTACGGCAATAACCGCGGGTAACATCGCGGAGTTCAGCTAGTAGGCTATATAAATGTTATTAAAACATTTTACGTAGATGGGTTATATATTTTTAAACTTCTTGTTTGATGAAATATATTCTTGGTATACATTCTATAATCTTATATATTATATTTTTGGTAACTTTCTGTAACCAAATATGACTAAAAGCCACGTTATGTAAGTTTGATGATTTGTTACTTCAAACACCGACTATCATTTGGAAAACAATACGAATGATGGTACATAAGATATATTAAATCAAAAACAAAATGTATTTCAGGCACTTTTAAATGTTACATTACTGAATCGAAGAAGAACCGGCAAGAAACTCCATAAGTAACTCTTTTAAAAAAGCAGATAGGTGATCTCTAGTACATATACTTTTGAGAGCTAAATGTAGTTTAGAGCCAGATATAAAATATATTCAAATGTCCTCTCTAACCTAGACAGGAGCCTAATTACACGTGATTTATGGAGACGTCACACGCATCTCTGATTTTATTAACTAACAAAGTTTAAACGTCACTGTGACGCTTAGAATGCGTCCCCGTTGAGCAAACTATATGTGGCGTACTATGTGTTTACTAAATATTAAAAGTAACAATGGTAGAGTAAATAGGATAATTTAGTTTAGAGATTAGGTGAAGAGATCGTTTAATATTGACTAATGGTCGTTTGATAGGTTGCTGAAAATGATCTAAGTTTACCTTAAAAAAAGTGTTTGATCTTTTTTGACCAGTAGTAAAAAAATGATCTTAGATATCAATGAAAGTATTGAATCAATCATATTAAAAAAAAATACAGACCATCTCCAGTTTTAACTAGAGATAGGTTATTGTAAACCGTTAAAATCCCATTGAAATACAAAAATATTACACGCAAATTCATCATCACTCGAACGCATCGAAGCCACGACCTTTATCTTAGATACCTTATCACTAGACTCTAGTATCCTGATTGATAACTTAAATGTCATGGGTTCAATGCATTCATTAATGCGTAACTTTGTGTCAGCTTTGTGGCCTGCTTGTCTACTAAATCAACAGGCCACCAAGCTGACACAAAATTGCAATCACAGAACTACGCAAACTTTACAACAGTTTGCCGCAAACAAACCGCCTACTTTGAATAAATTATCCAACTCAATTATACCGGTAACTATATAATATAGTTTGATTAATTCATGACACTAAACTTTAAGTCACTTTCCTTTGAGATGTTTATAACTTAGGCTCTCAAGTTGGTAAAGCTGGGACTTATATTTACCATAATTGTAATGATATTACTTCTTAAAGTTTGAAGTTGGTACCTGAACGAATTAAAGTATATCTACACTAATATTATAATGCTAAAGAATTCGTTTATTCTGACGCTGGAAATCTGGACACTTTCAACACTATACTTTCTACTATTTCATTACTAAATTGATACAATAGGAAAAAATGGATCGAGTTATGCGTAAAACAGGGTAAAGACCTTTGTGCCGACATTCTTGCTATGTCGACTTTATTTAAATGAATAAATGAATTTATTCCCTTTATTCCGACTTTTCATGAAATGTTAAAATTAGTGATTTTATAGCTGACCCGTGCCCACTTCGTTGGGCGGTAAACATTTTTGTCTCCGACTTTGCAAATCCGGCTATCATATAATCATAATGAAAATGTTTTTTCCACTTTTCGGGTTATTATATATCCTATGACACTCACAAATAACGTAGCCTTCTATTGATAAAAGAATTTTCAAAATCGGTTCAGTAGATCCAGAGATTACCCCCTACTACGTCACAAACTCACAAACTTTACCTCTTTATATAGTAGTAAGTATATAGATAGTGGTATAGATATAGATTTAACAATTTTGTTTTACCGTTTAGACTTTCTGACTGACTGAGAAAACAGCCCTGTCGCTTGGCTGTAGTTGCTGTTTTTTGTATAACTCGAAGTAGCGACGTGACTGCTTTCAATCTAGGGCGAAAAACAATTGTTTGTTTTTTTTGTTTAGTTAAACACGCTTTTGTTAGGAACTACTAGTTCGAATTGAATTTACTTTTTTATTGTTTGACAGCCCGTTTGCGGAAAAAGACGTCAGAAGACCAAGACCAATAGAATCCGAGCATCAATGAAAAATGTTACGAAACGGACGATATACGAACAGATATTTTTTTGAGTCCCGCATACATATGAACCGTATTTACTTTCATTTAGTAAAAACCTTGTATTGCCAGTGGTCCACCTGAGTAGTCCACCTGGGTGGGAAATCTTTCTTTCCCGTGGTACACTCGAACGTGTAAAAACCTGTTAATTAGAAATTACAAACATACAATTTCCTTTATTCATATATATTTAGTCGAACTAAGAGGCAGGTTCCAACTCGTAGTCCTGATAGAGAAAAATTCTGTCTTTCAATACACGCCAGACTTTAGTTCAAATGAATAATAAAAACACGAAACTAATTTCAGAACGAACCAATATACGTCACACAAAGACACTCACACAATATTCAATCAATGTGTCTTTGTAGGAGGTAATTAGTCAAACTTAGTTCATTACACGCTCTGCACAGAAGTTATCGTGAACCAATCTATCAGGCTGTACCTTCACCACTCTCTAATAGTTTACATTATGTGTAAGATTGAGAAACTTGTTCGAATCGTCAAAGAGTATGTTTTCATTACAGAGCGCCGACTTCTCTGTTATTAAATTAAAGATTAGACGCTGACAACTTAATCTAAAACATATATGCATACGAATACTTGTACTAAATAATTTTATGTGTTACCTTTTTATTTACTCCATCCTAGGTTTACTTATTTAACAGTGAAGTATTTGTGTGCTTTTTCCAGTGGTATTATAAAAAGTTCTTTTAAAAAACAAGTGACACACATTTGTGTACTAATCTGATATGTTTACGTTTCGTAAGTAAGCTTACTACATCCATACTTACATCGATTGGGAAATTTCCAAAATTCGAACATCTTTTTTCAAACCTGCTAGTAATTTGGTTACATCACACCAGAGCCTTCATCTTTCAATTAAAACTATTAGTAACGACTACTAAGCCTTGACTTCAAAATCCTAGTGATTTCGTTTGCTAACTTTCATATCTTCATGAGATTTAACATCAGTGTGGCGTTCTCACCTCGACAACTTATTTATTTACAATTGATGCATGACGGACTTAATGCTTAAGGAATTCCCTACCAGCCAATCATTGAATTATTCAGAAAAACATGTATTAGATCCCTTTGAAAAGTGATTTTTCCTCTTAGATTTTGGTCATACCACCAAACGCAAAATCTAATGTTTTTGAGCTTATCAACAAAAACTGTTGTATGCATAAACACCGCAAATGTCTTTATAAAATGTATCGACATACACGTCTGTTAAATTAACTAATCTTGGAAATTGTACGGGACCAACTAAATCGTGATTGAGGTAGGCTTGCAGCTGATAGCTAATCTCCACGGGGGACATTGTCCCTGTTAATAGAAACGTATCTAAAAGCCTATTAGGAGATTACGTGTCTGTTTCAAACGCGACCACATTACGCCCGTGGAATATCTGACGTAATTGAAATAGTCTAAAACTTTAAATATAGTGACCGATTTATTTTTAATCATTTTGAAACGGCTTTTTTATTTTCTTGGTCATATTGGTCAAGAAAATTCGACCTGTCTTTGAATAGGTTTTTGGTAGTAGTTTCTACAAAATTTTAACTACGTAGATACAATTTGGTTGGTTCTTCTAGTCAAGGTTACCCGTACACATAATGAACCCTTGTTTTTAAGTGTAAATGCAAAAACTAGAACCACATGTCACTTAATAAATGAAAATGAAAAGAAAATGTCTATGCAAACAACCACATAAGCAACTGATTAACGCTATGTAGCACAGAGAGTTAGCATTGCCATTCAACGTGGCAACACTGCCAGTCTTCTGGGCACGCTACTAGTAGACGAAGATGGGAATGAATTTTTTGACTCTTATTTTTATAATTTAAATTTTGGATTCAATTAATTGTTTTGTGTATTTCTACTGTAATAATTTATTGGTATTATTGGTGGCAAATTACTGTTTTAATTAAGTTTTATAGAGTACATCGAACACAGTGTAACAGTTTTGTGATGAATTACGAATCAAGAACATCAGACATACTAAGAACAAATCGAAACAGTAATCTAGTCGGCTTTATTAAATACACCCTTTTTTATAATCTAAAGCAATATAATAAAAGATCCATCAATCTTCTCGAGTATCAAGATTGCTTTTCCAAAACAATTTAGTTTTTTCATGCAAAACAGAGTAGTCATATATCAAAAGTGCTTTGAACTGAATTGAATAGTTTTTCAAAGTCATACCTTTTAAAGTATGATATTTATTGTATATGTAGTTTCGTATTTTCAGATTGCACTTTTTAGAATCTAGACGTCTAATACATCTACAATTTTTTATATTACAATTTAACTTATAAGCGACTAGCCGTTGCCAGCGGCTCCGCCCGCGTATATGTTGGTTATCACAGTAGAAAGTAGCTTGTTTTCTTCCTCAAGTATCACCATGCCAAAAGTATCCCCATGCCAATTTTCATTGAAATCGATGCAGCCGTTTAGCAATTGAAACGTAACTGGCAGACAGTGTTGCTTTCAAAATTAATGATTAATTATTATTTATAATATTAGTATGGATATTTCTACTTACCTCTTAATATTTTAAATGTGAAAGTAACTCTTTCTTTGTGGTACGCTATCAAGACTAAACTGCTGAACCGATTTTAATGAAATTTGGTATGGTTACTTTTGATTCTTGAAATCACGTTTTTATTATAATTCTTGTAGAAGGTTACTTTTTACTGCCCTATCTAATATGTACGCTGGCGGAACCATGCAGAAGTTAGTCTGGAACAAATAACTACCATTAATTACAGACAAGACAAAAACATATACAATTTATATGTGACTATGAAATTACTCTATTCCGCCTGATGGAAAACATGACTTTAATCCACGAGTAATGATTACTACACTCATTGCGAATGGAGACAATGCAACAATGCAGCATGGCGGCCATAATGTGTGCCGCTGTCTCTATTGAGATGCTTCTGCATCATTGGGTCTCTGGTCTCGCACGTACGAAACAATCAAACACGACAGCACAAATACTGTCATTTTAGGTTGGTCTTGTATGACATATACCTTGAAATAATTAAATGAAATTTAATTGTTATTATCAGTGTTCATTCGTCAAACATAAAACAACAAATATTTCTTATTTACTTATTTATAAAATACTAACAATAAATATTTACAAACAGACTCAAAACCTCCTGCATCAAATACAACGCGCTATTAAAAAAGTAACATTGTTTTGAAACCGCAACAGAATGTTTTAACTCCGCCCAACCATTGTTCATAATAGCCGAAACAATATACCACTTACAAATTACTTCGGAATGCTTTCAGGAATTAATAAATCAACATTAATTAATCTAATGTAGCTAAGTTAAAACATAAAGTTGTTTGAATGTTAGATCGTACTAAGTAATTTGATGTAACTTAATTATGAGAAATATTTACCCTAAGCTATAAAAGGAAAAGTTTTGTTTGTACAAATTTTAACAAAAAAGAACGACTTTAATCTGGACCAAATTTAAATGGGACCATTTGGGAAGCACCAGCTTTCAAATAAAAAAAGAATCATCAATATCGGTTTCCCCAGTCGAAAGTTATGGGGTAACAAACACAAAAAATAAACAGTCGAATTGAGAACATCCTCTTTTCTTGAAGTCGGTTAAAATTAAAACAGATTATTTGATTTCTAAGTTAATGGAATCAGAAACAATGAAAACCTAGGTATCTTTTTATCGCGTCTGACCTTTGGCAGTCTTAAAACATACAAACCTGAGGATCAAAACCTCCATAACCACAATAATAGTCATTTGAGGCTATTAATGTAATGCGTGACGATGAATGAGTTGGGGAAGTAAAGCTTGTTACTGAAAACTCTGAGCCTTTGTGAATAAAAAGTGGTTTATGTATTTTTACTATGATATTGATATTATATTACTATTATATTATTATGATATTGTGCTCCAGCGTGTCCACATGCCTAGAAAACTGATGCAGACCATCAAAAAGCGCAAAATTGAATATCTCGGCCATGTGCTTAGGCACGAACGATACATGCTGCTTCAATTAATAATGATGGGCAAGGTGGAGGATGTAAGAGACGCGCTGGACGAAGAAAAAAATCGTGGCTACGAAATATCCGGGAGTGGACCGGTACCACCTCCGTTGAACAACTGTTTCGCCTGACCAACGACAAGGAGGAGTACAGGAGGCTGACGGCCAACCTTCGAGATTGGAGAGGCACTTGGAGCAGAAGAAGAATCGAATACCACTAAACTATTCTGTCACATGTAGTTCCATTGTTTTAAACTTTTCAAAAGTATAAAAGACTAGTATTTGCGAGTAGCTTATGTGCTGTTGTAATGTATGATAGCTCATATACTTATTATTATAAAATTTCATCTAAATCTATTCATAACTTTTTGTGTGAAAGAGTAACAAACATCTCTACATCCTAACAAACTTTCGCATTTGTAATATTATAGTAGGAAGTAATTTACCATACCATAATTTAGCCACTCAGAGGTAGAATATTTTCTTTGAACATAATAAACGTACAGTTTTTTTATTTTTCAGCGGGACTTATTCCCTATGAAACTATTTAAAAGGTTACGATAAATGATAATGAAAACATCATTTTGTAATAAAGCGATGTATTATTATTATTTAGATGCTCGTGAATAAAACAATTATTGCACTCTATAGAAAGGGTAAATGAAATGATACCTTTCAATCGTAATATTTAATGAATTTATATATATAATTCACAGGAGCTGGACACCCGCATCATCATCGGCAGTTTCTCCCAAGAGATGATCCCAAAGATATTTTGTGAGGTCAGTTCAGCTTAGAAAAATATTTTTAAAAAAATCTGGAATATCTGCTTAAAGATATAAATAGTCGGTACTTCTATGTAAGGCTTTAAAGAAAATCAGTAATATTTCTGAGAATAATTAAATACAATCTATACATGTAATTGATAAAAACGAGGATTTTGGCGATTTTTTAAATTTTTTCAAATATTTGTGACATTTTACACAATGATGGGCAAATTAGGATCAGCATTATTATAACCAAAGTCCTGACAAACATACTTCTCTTAAATATCGCTGAGGTAGCTAAGTTACTATTATATTCGCTTTAATCACTGCGATGTTTATCGCACTGCAGCTCAAACTGAACTATCTTACCGGCGAACACGTGCATGTACGTATACTAGACGCTATTAACGTCAATTATCTAGAAAATTCTCGAAATAACTGGTACAAAACTGAACAGGTAATTGTACCTACTTATTGTGCAGGCGTTTAGATTGGGGATGTTTGGGGCAGAGTATGCTTGGCTGGTCTCTGGAATGCCTCCACGGATCAGGACTGCGGCTCCGTGTGCACGGGCACAGCTGGCTCGTGCTTTAGAAGGACTCGTCACCGTCACTGCGCACAGAGGGATCGTTGGCGATACACCATCTTATTCGGGTTTGGTAAGTTTTTGTTCGTTTTTAAGATATCTTAAAGCTATTTTTAGTCTTATGTAAGAATATATAAATTATATTTTGATGAGTATGAATAAAGTATGTGCTGCAGGGAGTTTACATTTATATGTGTAAACGCCAAACACAGCTAGATGAATGAAAGGACTTTAAGTAACAAGTCACAATATAATTAAATGCAAAAAAGAAAAATGAACCTAGTAAACACAAAACTAAACATGAAAATTATTAATTATATCTAAGACCCGATGAACTTTTGATAAAATCAATGCAGCCTATCTCACCGGGGCCATTATTGCGAATTTATTAACACCTCGGCTATTAAATCAGTTCAGTAGTTCAGACGCTACCGTAAAAGAATAGGTAAATAAAGGTTTCATACTTTAATTTAATCGGTATTATAAACTGTAATTGTGTAACTTATAAAGCTGTCTAATAACTTATAGACAAACGAAATGTTCCACCGAGAAATGGAAGCAGCAGGGGTGCCTGTGTCTCCTTATGCCCCCCAAACTTATGATGCAGTGTGGGCCATAGCCTTGGCTCTTAGCAAATCGGAACAGCTGTGGAGAACATTGGGCCCGGGGAAGAACAATGGAACGAACATCACTAGACTTGGGCTCAGCCACTTTGATTATGATAGACAGGACATGGCCAAGGAGTTTTTGGATCAGATAGCTAACCTCAGTTTTGTTGGAGTGTCGGTGAGTAACTAAACCAAGTAATACCTAAGCACGCTTATTTTGTTTTTAATATTTTTTTTAGTCGAATTTGTTTTTTTTTGTATTACTTTTTATATGACTGTGTATTTCAGGATATTATTTTTGTGATAAATAATAAATAAATATTTCGGACATCTAACACACAACGCCATCTAGTCCCAAGCTAAGCAGAGCTTGTGTTATGGGTACTAGACAACTGATACAAATACATATACTTATACTTTTTTTTTGTAAATACATACATATTATACATAAAAAACACCCAAACTCCGAAACAAATATTTGTAGATCATACAAACATTTAGTTCGACCCGGGAATCGAACCCGAGACCTCATGATCAGCAGTCGCAGACGCCAACCGCGAGACCAACGAGGCAGTCAGGCTAAAGGTTTGAATTTACACCTTGAGGTTCTGTGTAAGTCTAAATCAAATAGGTACTACTGACAAAACGCACTTGATAAGTCCCAGAACACGAGTTAGTACTTGTTTTTATAAATGGCAGCGTACATCTCACACACTGTTGTTGGTACTGCCCATACTAGGAAAAGCCAGTACATAAAGTATAAAGCTACGGTAACCAGTTTGCTGATAAATTTAGTTCTTACACATGTTATAGATAAACCACCAATATTATAGAACAACCAGACACAGAATAAATAATAGTGCTCGTCATCCATACATTTATTTGTCCTGTTTTTGCAAAATTGGATTTATAGTTATTGTCAATGTATTGTGTTTGTGTAGATAATATTACTCTCATATCATAGAACGGCTTTTAGCATTTAGCAACTTAATTATCTAATTAACATAGCAGATAGCAACACTTCTGATAATTTCATTTCCAGCTCCCATTATATACAGTTTTAATCCAAGAGCTAGAAAGCCTAATTACTAACCGAAAAACACTAGTTCTAGTCAACCTGGGTAACAGAGACTTTGCTACTTAGTACGGTGTAATTCGATTTGCCTACCTTCTTAATTAAGTAGTTTAATGACATACTAAGAGTAACAAAACTATTATTTTCAGGGCCCGGTGTCGTTTAATGGAGCTGACAGAATTGGGACATCGGCATTTTATCAAATTCAAGGTATGATTGACGTGGGAGAGCCACGCTTCGGCATGAATGGGCCGGCTCGACAGGGGTGATACCACGGCCTCACAGAAAACCGGTGCGAAATAGTGCTTGCGCTGTGTTTCACCGAGTGAGTGAGGATACCGGAGGCCCGCACCCCAACCGCTCCCCCAATCTCTCACCTCCCCCCCCATCCCCCAAAGGCCGGCAACGCACTTGTGATGCCTGTGGTGTTGCAAGTGTCCATGGGCGGCGGTAATCGCTTACCATCAGGTGATACGTATATCGTTGGCCCGCCTATTACACAAAAAATAGATCTTGACACAATTAAACCCTATTCTCTATTTCTGTAATAAAAAAATTAATGCCAAGGTAATGTTATTGAATGCATTTCTCGACATACAACCCGAGTAATAGTATTCTGAAATACACAATGCAGTTTAGTTTAAAAATGATTGATCGTGGAAGAGCCATCTTCCGCACAAATGGGCCAGCTGAAGTTACCGTGGATTTTTAAAGGCTGTTGGTGATGATGATGATTATGATGGTAGTGAATTATCATCATGTGACACGTCTACTTGTTTCTTTATGCATGACCTTGCCAAGTGACTCTACTTTGTCTGATGGAAAACATGAGCAGAATCCAAGAGTGGTACTCATTACGAATGCAGACAATGTAACAATGCATCATGGTGACCCACATTATGCCAGCCTATTGAAATGCTTAAGCATCATTGGGTCTCCGGTCTCGCACTCACCAACGAAACACGACAGCACGAATGCTATCATTTTAGGTTGATCTTCTGTACGAGGGTATTACCACCCTGGTTGAGCCGTCCCCGTTTTTCCTTATCTCAGTTGCGACGAACAATATAATCTATTGCACCTAGGGTAGTATCTAAAAACGTTTAGCTTCCTCGCATCTGACAAAAGACCCTATCTTCTAAGTTTTCAACTCAATACGGAGAGGAATAACAATTATCTGTACTAGAAAAATTATTTAATTTAAATAGAAAATGTGATCTACCTTCTGAGTATTTTATCTAACATTGATCATGCCTTTTTACATTCTAGGCGGCAGACCAAAAACGGTAGCTCTATACACCCATGGACGAGAAATGACCTGCACCGAATGCAGTAAACCGCAATGGGCTGGTGGGATACCAGCTGCAAGAAGACTGCTTGTTTTAAGAGTGGACTCAGTCTGGGCGCCCGCTAGATTAGCTGTAGCGGCACTGGCGGCTTTAGGAGTTGCCTTGGCTTTGGCATTCCTGGTTTTCAATTTACATTACAGCAAGCGAAGGTTTGTTTTTTCTGCGACTTTATTGAAGCTTCTTAAACGAGCGAGTACACATATCAAAAGTGTCTAGGGATCAACATATGTGTCTAGGGATCAACATATATTTTTGCAATAACTTTTCTCCTGATTGATATTAATAAAAATTTTCTTTAAGGATTCATCAAATATAGTGTTTTCGTTTGTCACAGTAACGATAAACCAAGTCACCTTTGCATTAATAAAGAAATTTGCCATTTTCCTAATAAAGGGATTTTTGACATTTGAACCACTAACATTAAAGTTCGAAAAAAAGACTGAAATAACAGTTTTCTTTAAAATTTTATTACGTAACTTAAACAATTAATAATCCGTGTTTCTACCGCGAACACTAACAACACAAGAATCGGTTTGGCATACTCAAAATGAGTTCATCCAAATCACGCTGTGGAATGGCCGCCCATGTTCGTTGCAACAACAAAAAAAGGTCTTCTTGCGACTGGATACCCTCCATATTCGGCAGAGCTCTTCTCTGTAGCATATCCCATGCATGCTCAATCGGGTTCAAGTCTGGCGACTGAGCAGGCCAGGGCCAAAGCCACATCTCAATCTCAAGAAATCCGCATAAAAATGCTTGATCCCTAGACACTTTTGATGTGTGTATTTTCACGTTGGCGTTTCAGCTTTAAAATTCTGGAAAAAGTTTTTGTCAATTTGACTCTTGAGTCCATTATGATACATATGATAATGTAAGCACATTGACTTCTCACCGTTCGGCGGCGATAGGCCTGGCCCCTTCAAGAAAAACCTCCGCGATGACTGACTGGAGGCGCCGCAATCGCTGAAGAGGAAAATTTGACCAATAAACAGATTGTTTATCATCTAAAAAAATCTGTTACCTAGCAATTATAATTATTTTCAAGTAATTTAATAGCCATTTTGTCATTTTCCAGGTCCATAAAGCTGTCATCTCCTCGTTTAAATAACATGACGCTGATTGGCTGTGCTTTAGTTTACACTGCAGTGGCACTTCTGGGCGTGGACAACGCGACGTTGCCTTCCTATGTACCCTTCTCAGCTATGTGTACTGTAAGTGAACTAAGTGTGAAAGAAAATAAATCAATCCAATCTTCTCATAAACAAATATCTTGTATTTGTCGTCAACCGGTTGTAGACCGAGATTTTCTTCCAACTGATTATAAAAGTAGTGTCAGAAAGCGTACGGAGCTCCGTACTAGGAACAAGCTCGACGGTGCATTAATTAATTTAAAGAATGAATCCATTTAAAAAGGTCACATTATGCCGTTACGTCCGTTGTATGACCTAATTGTAATACTTAAATTCTACACAATTTACAAGACCAGCCTACGATGTTTATTTCAAAAAACTTGCTAAATTGTAAACTTACTACACGCATTTCGTAAGCAGACACAAATAGATTTTTTTATTCGAAAAGTCGTAAGAGCCAACTAAAGAGAAGGAAAACTTGATTCAAACCCTATACCTCCTCCTAAAAGTCCATCATGTTATTATAGGTCAATACCACCTTCTTTACATACAGTGCACTATTAAAGACACTATTGATGATGATGATTCGATAAGCATTAACCATAAAATTAGCTCGTGTGTTGTTGATAGAAGAAATTTGAATGATTGATGAATATTATACATTACTTGCAGGGAAGAGTCTACATTCTTTCAGCAGGTTTCTCTCTGGCATTTGGATCCATGTTTGCAAAAACATATAGAGTACACAGGATATTTGTAAGGTAATTTTAGCCCTTATTCAACAACATTAAAGATAAATATAACAATAAACAAGTAAAATTGTAACAAAATAAAAACCGACTTCAAGGTTCGACTCGATTTATCTTAATCTATCTCGATGATCTTAGTGTCCTTATCATGGTGCCACCGTTGGGATATCTCCTTTCCATTAAAAAAAGAATCATCAAAATCGCTTCATAAAGAACGAAGTTATCCGCGAACATACATAAAAAACAAAATAATAAATATATCCGGTCGAATTGAGAAACCTCCTCCTTTTTTTGAAGTCGGTTAACAAAAAAAGAACTTCAAAAACTTAATTAAAAAAAAAGGGACCACAAGGTAAGCACCAGCTTTCAAAAAGAATCATCAAAATCGGTTCACCCAGGCGATAGTTCTGAGGTAACAAACATAAAAAAAATACAGTCGAATGAGAACCTCTTTTTTTGAAGTCGGTTAATGAGTTTTATGTTAAGCCGTCGGTCCCGGTTGTCATGAACATCTATGACAATCGTTATTGGGAAGTCAGTGCCCTCAAATATGTTAACCTCAGTATGTAAGCCTCAGGGTTGCAGAGGTCATATCCAGGATTCTAGAAAGTCAAATACTATCAAGTTTCTGGAAAGTCGAGTACTATTCCATCTTCAGCTAAAACCTATTTCTCCTCACAGTAACCGCAGCGGAGTGTGTAAAACCAAGCTTCTTCAAGACACACCACTTATCTCGCTGGTCTGTGCATTGCTAGTGATCGATGGCATGATAGTGACGCTATGGGCTATGCTTGATCCCATGGAAAGGCATCTCAAGAACTTGACCACGGAAATAAGCGCAACAGACAGAGGTGTCATTTATCAACCTCAGGTTCGTGATACATGATGTGTTTATATGTGTCATATCTTCGTCGTAATAAAACATAAGTTAACAGTAGTTTTGTGTTGGATACGAATTTTCAGAGTCTAGATTCACGTATTTGGGCAACAATTTCCATTTGATTTTTCTAATTAATCTCTATATTCATAATCCAAACTTCAGTTCACGTTCAGGACCAAATGAAATGACGTGTTTTAAAAGACTCTGTTCTCTAAAAGACTGAGGATTTTATCCTGCAACAACATAGTTACTCCCATAGTAAGAATTTTTTGCTATAATGAAGAAGAGTTTTGTTATATAAAGAGGTGTCAAAACCTCATTTTATGACAAAACTTGTAACTTGTAAACTTGAAATTTCCCTTTCAGATAGAAGTCTGCAAATCACAAAACACTACAGGTTGGCTCTGTGCTCTTTACGCCTACAAAGGCCTACTACTCATCGTTGGGGTCTATATGGCCTGGGAGACAAGGAACGTCAAGATATCTGCTCTAAACGACTCTAAATACATCGGCATCAGCGTGTACTCCGTGGTCATCACAAGTGCCAGCGTTGTTGTAATAGGAACTATTATTTCTGAACGAGCAACTTTGGCATACATATCTATAACTAGTTTGATATTGATTACGACAACATCTACGTTATGTCTGCTGTTCCTACCTAAAATTATAGCTATAAAAACAAAATGTGAGTATATTTCTTTATTATTTGTATTAAATAGAGGACAATTAATCATTGAGAGAAGTCTCACCTAAGACTTAAATGACCTCTCGTTACTTCATGGTCTATGAAGATTCTGAACTTAGTTATTCGCCAATAGACTTTGGCAACTGTATTAAGTAACATTGCTCGTCACTAAGTAAGAATACGAAAGGCTCAACTTTGCCTTCTAAGTCTAAATGGGTATGCTCTTATGTCTCTTAAGATACATGTGTCTGTAGGTGAAAATAGTCCATCAGGTGACTCGTGCGCTGGTTGGCCCTATACAATAAAAATAGGACGTTATTGACTCTTAATATCACATTTCAGCTGAAGACGACCCTGTGATACAGAGCTTAGGATTGAGACTAGAATGTAAGACCAGAAGATTCGTTACGGATGAAACGCAAGAACTGCACTTTAGGATAGAAATTCAAAACAAGGTATATCGAAGAGAGGTGGCAGCACTTGACAAGGAGATAGGGAGGCTGGAGAAATTGTTAGCTGAGCCCTTGGATTCTGGAAGTGGGTCTAGTGCGTCTATTGTATTGCATAGGAGGGTAAGTAGTTTCTTCCATTTAGTATAAAATATATTCAGTTATTTTAATGAACTTTACCCTTTGTTCAAGTAACAGAATTCAATTGAGTTAGACAATTTCAAATGTTCTTAGTAGTCACGATCAGCGGAATTTAATTGAAATATTAGCTGACCAAAAAACGTTGATTTAAAGGGCATATGGTGCCTCTGTTTCTAAGTGATAGTCAGTAAATAGCTAGTAAATAGATAGGCAGCAAAAGTACAAATCTAAAGGCAACTTAACATAAAAATACAATTTGGTTGAGTTTTAATAAATAAATTTTATTTGTATTCAATCATTTGCTACATTTTCAGACTGAACTCAACACCGTAGACGAAGAAGGAATAACTCGCGCTGATGTCGACCGACGTACACCAAGCATAAGCGGAGGTCTCCCAATGCTA
Organism: Diaphora mendica; assembly: GCA_949125395.1. Taxonomy (NCBI): domain Eukaryota; kingdom Metazoa; phylum Arthropoda; class Insecta; order Lepidoptera; family Erebidae; genus Diaphora; species Diaphora mendica. Next base: position 26,004,718 of record OX421319.1, read on the forward strand.
CTCCTCTCAGTTCTTCCTCCAGTCATTCCTCGAGCAAGTTGGCCGTCCGCTGAAGCCTATCGAGGGAGAAACTCGGTCAGTTTTAGCTCCCAACCAAAACTCAACTATCGAAAATCCCAACCAGCGATTGATTTATACAATCTCTGTTTGAACAAAAGAGAAGAACACACAGGTTTCCTAAGCAGACTAAAAAGCTTCTTTGGCAGTAGACCTTCAAGTAGAAAAGCATCCACAATGTCTATAGCAGACCCAACTGGGCAAAGTATTGCAGCAGCATTAAAAATGCACGTTGGCATGATAGCTGGCCTCGTCCCTGGAAACAGGAAGCACTCTATGGTCCTATCATGTAATACTCTTCATGTACCACATCCAGAGTTGAAGTTAAGAAGAGAATCTTACGCGAAAAGTGGGCCAATAATTCGGGTGACGGATGATGAACCCTCGTGTTCCTACGACCCACAGCCTTTGGGTCCTCAGAAATATATTGCCGAACCGGAGACGAAGGTTAACTTCGTTTTACCGGCTACTCATATAAGGCCAATGTCTCATCAAAACTCCAGCGAGAGAATTAAAGGCTCTCCAAGATTTCCTCACAGAATATCGCCATCTGCTGGAAATAGTCTCACTACACTGGATACAAAGAGGAAAGCGAGTACCGACTGTGTATTTAGTGTGACTGCGAGGGTTTTTGAAGAACAACGAAGGTATAGTCATCAAAATGTGAATCAAGATAGTAAAGGCAAGTCTATATTGGAAAGCAGATGGAAGTCTACAGAAGATGCGAGACCTGGCCCTTCAACGTCGAGGGATTAGGTTAACTGTGTAAATGTAGGAACTAAATAAAAAAAATAGTTGTGGACAATAACAATGGTCAGAAGTGACGGATTTACCTTAATTACCATATCCGGGAGTAGGTACTGCTATGTGACAACATATTGTGTACATATTGAAGCCCTACTTTAAAAAGATAATAGTTGCGCAGAATCCAGGTTGAAATTACTTAGATTAATACACATTCACACAAAAGCTCGCTCGTAAAATAGAGAAATTGTTAATACGTTTTTAATGTAAACTTGCCAAGAAAAAGTATTTAATTGAATTTTTTTACAAATTTAATAGTAAATCTGAACTATATTATATACATATTCTTGTGAGGCAATTAACTAATAAATGAAAACACAAGTTTTTTATAAAGAATTAAAGAAATTTCCTTTTTTTTCAATCTACCCGCAGTCTTTGCGGACCCCAATATTTATTTTCATGTACATTAGGTGATCTTAGACCAAGTTAAATAATTAATTATACTTTAAGTCAAAGTATAATTTATATAAAAAAAGTAAATAAAATTTTATAAGTATTAAACTAAAGCAATAAGACATTGATAGGTCCGGATGTAAGCGAGTAATTAAAATATATTTTTTTTTTTTTTTCTTCTTTTTGAAAAGACAACTCCCGCACTAGGAATACATCCTGTGTCGCGGGGGACTTTACAAACATACATGAAACGGACACAAAGAACACCCAGACTCAGAACAACAATTTGTGGATCACACAAAGCGTTGTCCTACGTGAGATTTGAACCCACGACACTTGGCGAAGTAGGAAACGGCGTGGTGACCGTTAAACCACTAGGCCAAACGTGCAGTCCCAATATTTATTTTCATGTACATTAGGTGATCTTAGACCAAGTTAAATAATTAATTATACTTTAAGTCAAAGTATAATTTATATAAAAAAAGTAAATAAAATTTTATAAGTATTAAACTAAAGCAATAAGACATTGATAGGTCCGGATGTAAGCGAGTAATTAAAATATTTCTTGTAAATATGGATAAACAAATATAAGGACAACGTCGTTTTATATAGGTAAATAATTTTAAAATAAATGGTAATAAAATATCATAGTAGATATAAACATACTATACATAGTGTAGTTATTAGAACAAACGGCACTTATGACTATCTCTAATGCTTGGGCAGACAGCGAACGTGGCGAGTCAGAATTTTCTAAATTACACATTAGGTATAACTCGTTCACGCCACGTACCCGTTCAAATCGGCCTGTGTCTCGGCCTAAAGGCAGAGTGTGTGACTCTGCCTTTAGGCCGAGAAATGGTAAAGATATATTATTTTTATTCTTTTAAATATTATTATTTGATCCTTCTTTATTTTTCAGTATTTAAAATGAGATTGTAGACATTTCTTTTTCGAAAAGTTTTTATAGTTTTGAAAAAAAAAATGGGGAAACCTTAAAACCGGGGTCACCGTACTACACCGTACCGTCTGCACCTGAAATGAGGACTTTTAGTTAGACGATATAAACAAAGCATATCGTTACAAATTGCATATTACCGTTAAATCCTTGCAAAAGAGATCCTTTAGAAATGAAATACCTTGAAGAAAAATAGATGCATGACTTGTGTATAAAGTACCTTACCTACCTACCTACCTATTGAAGACGATTTCTATGTTGAATAAACAAGATGGTGAACAGTGATACCCTATTGTTACCGCCATTTAATGCTTATTGGATCTCAGTTGCTAAAATAGTTTAATGGTTTTATCCGTTTTATAAAAAAGTATCTGAAATATCTCTCTAAGATTCCTAGTAGGTAATATCACGAAACTGACTCTGAACGATAAAGATGTAATTAGACTTTTGTACATAACAATTACTACAACTACTTTTTTAAAAACCCATAAGATATAAGTGTATCTAACTATGTAGTTGATTGTACATATTGTAACATGACCATAAACAATTATTGTTTATGACACCAAAACGGAAAATATACACCAAAGAGTAGATATTATTCTTAAAGCGAAACGCTTGCAGTATTATAACAATAAGTCTGTTTAATTATATTGTAACCTCTTTAGACGATCTTCAATAGATATTGAATAATTATTATTAGTTAACCTTTATTTATTACTTGTATTCTCAAAAACCGTTACTTTATTCCTGAATTATTAAAGTAACTTATAAGAGACGCTTGTGGCATTTATTGTGTTGTAATGACTATATAAGACAAAACTGCGACAGTTTTTTATAGTTTTGAGCATTTCAGGCTGATAACAAAAATATTCTTTTTACTGTAACCTGTTTCCTTTGGCTTACCTACAAAATGTGGGTGTTATTCTTTAAAAAGATACGGAAGTATGTAAGGCCTCCTACGCACCACGCCGTGTCGGGTTGCTGTGCCGCCGCCGCCGGCATAAAAATAACTGTCATGGTGCTCTGCGGCCTGTGCCGGCGGCATACCCACGCGGCCTAACCCGCCGGTGAGTTAGACCAGACGGGACACGGATCATGCATTGTGTAATATAAACAGCTTCATACAAAATGTAAGGTAACGTTTCAAATCCATGCCCCGTCCGGGCCACGTACACGGGACGCAACGGATACGGCCCGGTCTTACATAGTTCTTCCGTAAGGCTTGCTCTTTTTGACATAACAACGTCTAATAATATATTGTTTAAAACTTTCATGGTCATTATTATTAAAATAGAAATCTACGGGATTGCGACCATGTACCTTTTTGTTTGTGAGTATCCGATATTTCGGCGCTGTTGCAAGCGCCATGATCACGGAGTAACTGAATGGCGCTTGCAACAGCGCCGAAATATTCGATACTCACAAACAAAAAGGTACATATGGTAGCAATCCCGTAGATTTCTATTTTAACGTCTAATAAATTTAAAATGCCGGCTTCATGCACGAAATAGAATGACTCGTTGTCCTGTTATGCTCATTGTACATCATTGTATGATAGAGATAGATGCGGCGCTTGCGCAACTTGCGCTTGCACCGCATCTATCTCTCATCATTTCATCAATGTTTTGTAATGAGTTAATGACGTTGTCACATTAAACTATCGTCCGTAAACAGACTTTACAGACAATCTTTTTTTTTATCTTCAATCTATATTTTAAAGACCTATATTGTAATTATATCTCCATACATAGATTGTAACATCCATTTGTACCTAAATATTCAAATTTTATATGTGTGACAAAACTGTGTTACTAATTATAGTGTATTATGTAGTATACTCGTAAGTAGAAGACATCTCTGATGATACATAGTGGCGATAAGTCTGTTGTTAAAATCACTAATTTCACAAAAAATTGTTGTTGGATTATATACTTTATTGCCATTGATTTACAGTCCATTTTTCGATATCTCAAATCTTAGCTTAATTGAGTTTAGTGATGTCAACAAAAGAATTAGCACCAGTAGTGGTAATTGAAATTTATAAAAAAGTACCTATATTAAACATTTATAAATATGGGTAAATTAACTAAAATTATCAAAGTTTGACAAAATAATGCTCAGATGCTCGTAATATGCCGGTTAATTTTCTGTAACTACCATCTAGCCATCGCACACACCGATTTTTTTTAAACTTTATGGCCTAAACTAATCCTAAAAGGATCGAATATGGAATTACCCCAATATCTAATAATATACAAATAAATACAATTGAAGTGTCTGTTTCTAATTTCAAATTAACAGCTTTTCACTAAATGCATTTGAAAGTATTACAGTCCTAAGGTACATGAAAAAAAAAATTTTTTTTTAAATTTTGTCTCTCTGTCAGTCTGTTCCGGCTAATCTCTGTAACAACTGGACAGATTTTTAAGGGACTTTCATTAGTGTTCAGATAGCTGATTCTATAAAGAGTAACTTAAAATACTCTTTTTAGACTAGCTTCGCCTCCAATACCCGCGGTTGCTTTTGTAAAAGTACAACATCAACCGCAAGTAACTCCGCGGGGCTCAACTAGTACTTCATATTAGTGTATCAGTGTTAATACCAACATCAGTCTAATGAAAGCAATATCATAATCAATGTCGAAAAATTTTATAGGAAATGTAAAGAACTTTATTTTTAGATATAAATGTATTGTCCTACCCTTGTATTAAGTGGTCCCAGAGTGTTCAATCGTTTTAAGAGGGATCTTTTATGTGTAGAATATTGTCTTGAGATCGTGTGGAAATATATATTATGTAATATGCAATAAACTTCTCAGTATAAACCTGTTTTTAATTGTACTACACCCTTAGAGCATATATACCAGGAGGGGCAGCCAAACGGGCGAAAAGCGTGATCGGGGTGCAGAGACTGATTTTGGGGAGTGTCTGTCTCTCTCACGCACGCACTTGTTATTTTATGTAGTATGGCATGGTTATGTAAAATAGCTTTATGCACGGCGCGTCACCTGTGCCTAATTGAAAACCAGCGTCAGATGTTTTGCCTGACAAAATGCCGAATTCGGTCCATTTTTGGCTTTGCAAAACTGTTTTTTTTTGTTTCTATTACTTTTGTTGCCAAATAAATATATTTCTTTCTTTCTAACACAGATCTTACATATTTTTTATCTATATATAAATACGTAAAACAGATATCTACAAGATATCTATAAGTTTTTACGAAAATTATGCGAATAAAGGAGTATGGAATTTGGCACAGTTAAAGTTTATATGGAGGAGTGCAGAAACCTAAAAAAAAAACAAAAAAAAAAACAAATTACAACACACAAATTATTAGTTTTAATTATTCTACTATCAAAAAATCTCGAAGGGCCATCGGTCCTATTTGTCTTGAACACCGATAAGACATGACAATCGTTATTGAGAAGTCAGTGCCCTCAAATATACTGACCACTTTTTTTTTGTTTAACGTGTGGAAATCCCCTCGGACCGTCACCCTGCCTTGCGGACTTGCGGCGGGGCGGTGTGTCGGACTCGAACCGACTAAAACCACACGGTGAGCCACTCTGCGCCTGAGGAGGGAACATACACTGACCACTATTTCAACCTTCGAATTCAGTTCACCTTCAGGGTTGCGGAGGTCCGATGCCAGTCGCTCCGTGAAAAAACTGATATTCAGGTAAAACCGGTTGAACTAGTAGCCGACCCCAAATCATCTTGAGAATATTAAAGGCTAGGAAGGTGATGATGATTCTACTATCACAAATCAAATTTAAAGTGTAGTAGGTACAGCATAAGATTATCATGAACTAAGAAATTTAAGATTTTTAAATACAAGATAATTGCTTACTATCCGGAACCTGGATAGAAGACTTAACTGGACCATGGTCGGATATTATTTCATCTCCAATTAACATAATTTGCATATTAAGCTGATATAGCTGAGCGTGAGCCATATCTACTAAAAGTTCATTCAAGTAACACGTTTTAACTTTTCCAATAAAAAAATTCACACATGTAGGCACAGAATAATAAAACAGCATTAATTATTTACATATACATATATTTTCCTTAGCATTATATACACCAATACGAACTCAGTACTCAGCGCTTTAACTTTAAAGTCTTATACGCGGCAGATTCGACTTGTGAAGAAAGTTCTAGACTAGTAGATATCGATATTGGTGTTAGTTCTGCCATTGCGTCGCTAAACAAAATAATTCTAAAATTATCTTCTATCCTCTTAATTTAGTGATGTCATTTCCGAATGATGTCATTTTTAGTGTGACACATCTAAGTTTACTCAATTTTCGATATCTAGAACGTCGTTTGACGGGACAAAACTCACTTTTAGTTATTTGTAGTTCAGATTAGAGTTTATGAACAACAGAATTAGGTTCATTATTGCAAATTTGTTTAAAACAGGATTTCTTCTCATACGAAGAAATAAGGCAACTATCTTGACCTTTGTATTTTTTTAATAATGTACCATAAGAAATTTCTAGATGAACGTAACTTTATGTATTAAACGCTGTGCAACCGGAATTGCACTTTATTGTGATGGCACAAAGGTCGCTTTTATCCAAAGGTTTTTTTTATCTATCCATAGAAATGAGGTTTTAGCCTACTATTTTTAACCGTCTTCAAAAAAGGAGGAAGTTATCAATTCAACTGTAATTTTTTTTATGTTTATAACCCCATAACTTTTGACTGGGTGAACCGATTTTGATGATTCTTTTTTATTTGAAAGCTAGTGCTTCCCGTGTGGTCCCATTTCAATTTGGTTCAGTTCTTGAAGTCGGTTTCATTTTTTTGGTTTATAAAACGTTAAATTACCAAAGTTTTGGCAACATTTATTCGTCTTCTAGGCCGTTTCTGACATTTTCACAATCCTCTCTTGAATTATCCGTCTAATATTAGCATTCACACTGGGCAACTCCATATTCTTCCTGATGGACGTCTCAATTTTCTGCACAATCTGTATCTCACGAGGCCAGGAGACGAAGTTTGTGATGCTGCAGTCGGATGGAGAGCCTATACGCCCGGTACGGCCACTCCGATGGATGTAGTCAGCAGTGTATAGGGGAAAATCGTAGTTTATAATGTGTTGTGTCTGAAAATAAATAGAAGGCGTGATTTCAAGCCCATACAACGGTTGCCCCGTGTGGGGTTCGAACCCACAGCACTCAGGCATTACGAAATGGCGACGCGATCTTTTAAACCATTTTTTTCACATGTGGAACCTCCCACGGGCTGTCACCCCACCGGGGTTTGCGGCGGAGTGGTGTGTCGGAATCGGACCGACTAAAACCACACGGTGTGCCTGAGATAGGAGGGATCCGGGCACTGCTGTTATTAACACACCCTGACCCCTCCCAACGTTTGCCCGCGACGTACGGCACACGCGTAGGTCGCAACCTCGCGGGTGGCCTCTGAAGCGAATGGAGGAGAAAACCCGTCCCGACCATCCGCGGCCACACTTAGGGCGGCATGAGGCGCTGGTAGGCGCTTCGGCTGATAGGCGGCAGTAGGGGGATTGGGTCCGAGTGGAGGTCGTCTTCCCGGGCCTTCTCCTTCCTTCTGCGAAATTACGACTCTCAGAACGAAGCAACTCACAGAAGGTTGCCGCTCTGGAGCGTATGACGGTAGCGAGAGATCTCCTCCGATGACTGCAGTGAGGGCCCGACGCTGCGACGCCCATGCGGGGCAAACCGCCAGTGTGTGCTGGGCCGAGTCCTCACTGCAGTCGCAGTGGTAACAGAGGATGGAGGCGATGGAGCGAGGATGACCGGCGGGAGAGCCTCTACTGTCTTGTCGCGACACTGGCTCCACCCAAATTGGGCAAAAGTCGCCAATCTTTTAAACCACTACGCCAACCATGCAATTATATAAATTACATTAAAATCATGGGAAACTCACCCTTATAGTATCCAATCCTCTCGACGCGATGTCAGTACACGACAGCACATTAACTTTACCATTCTTATAGAGTTCAAATTTGCCTAGCTTCAGTGCCACGGCCATCTTGCCATTAATATTAATGCATTCGATATTATTCTCGTTGAGGAACATCGATACGAAGTCACAAGTTGCGGTTTGATTGGAGAATATCATCACAGGACGATTCTGCTTCACATCTGACTTCACTAGTTTTAATAACTCGCCTGGCTTCTGAGCCTTTCCAAGTCGGAGAAACCTGGGGAAATTACTTGTCAATTATATGTTGCTGAGAAAACTATGAATTTTCAAAAAAAAATTTTTATGGAATAGGTGGCAAACGAACAGCCGCATCACCTGAGTTAGCGATTACCGCCGCCCATGGACACCCGCAACACCAGAGGCGTCACAAGTGCGTTGTCAGCCTTTGAGGGATGAGGAGGAAAATGGAGAAGGGGATGGGGGAGGGGCTGGGATATGGGCCTTCGGTATCCTCATTCACTCAGTGAAACACAGCGCAAGCGCTATTTCACACCGGTTTTCTGTGAGTCCGTGGTATTATTCCGGTCGAGCCGGCCCATTCATTTCATTCATAGGAGAGCCAGGCATGAGCCGAAGTATGGCTCTCCCACGGTTTCGAAAATCTCCCAAATGCAACAAATTTGAATACACATGAAATTAAAACCTACCAGGAACCTTAATGTTATCTTTTTATTTTTCTTTAGAGGAAAACAAAGAGGGGGCTATCTACAAACCGTAGGTAGCCCGAGGGACGTCAGGTTTCCAGGGTTTTCCTTTCTAGATTACACCTGGTCCCCGGTTTCTAGTACCCGAGACGGCGTGCGGTTTTAGTCGGTTCGAGTCCGACATGCCACCAGGAGGTGGTATACGACACGAATACGATACGAAAGTAAATAAGGGTAAGAAAAATGGATTGGGTGAGTGAATCTGGGTACTGTGTAGGCCTATAAGGAACCAAGAGTCTCAGATGGAAAACAGGACGGAGACTACAGTAGGTCAAAGACTAGGGTCAGGTACTATTATGTCCATACTGTGATTGGAACACCTAGAACTACCCGGGTTTATATCGGTTTTCCCGACAGAAATGTCCTTCTCCAAGGTTCATCTATCTCTTTACCGAAATTTACCGAAAGCTTAACAGGTGACGCACTTGTGACGCCTCTGGTGTTGCGGGTGTCCATGGGCAGCGGTAATCGCTTACCATCAGGCAATAGGTCTGCTCGTTTGCCACCTATGCCATAAAAAAGTTAGATTGGCTTTCGAATTAATAGTATTATGTATGAATGAATTATTACTATTATAAATCCACCTTTTGATCTGCTCAAATACAAGTTAATAGCTAATCAAAATCAAGAAAGCAAACTTCTAACTTACTGCAAACCATTTTGATGTATTTTTAATGTTTGAGGTTATTTGAGTAGAGGTGCTCCTTAAGCCAGGTCTCCACCGAAGAAAAGTTGGCAATTTTTGTGTTGTCAACACATGTTGGTGACAAAAGTTTCTGTAAAACCGAGTCTCCACCGAACAAAAATTGGCAATTTTTGTGTTGTCAACCTTTTTTTGTGTTGTCAAATTTCGGTGGAGACGCGCCTTTATATAAAGTATTTAACTATTAACTTACTTGTGAGGCACATGTGGCAGTATCCTGTGTATGTTGGAAGTGGTGACAGTCTTCAGCGACTGTGGGTCTACGAAGGAGCTAACAGAATCTGGTAACTCGTGTGGCATTGTTGCACTTACTAGAGTGAGCTGACAGCCCTTCGGAGGACTCTGTATTTGAACCATGTGTTGGATCTGTAATTGTTTTACAGTAAATTAATATTATTGTATCAACAAGCCTCTACTAGTCATAAGAGTCTCTTTAGGAAGGAACTTATTTTAGCAGTCCGGTATAGTAGACTATACCGGACTGCTAAAATAGGTTAATATAGAGTTTAGTGACTCCACTGTCATATCATCGTTGACAGCTGCAGTCCACTGCTAGACATCGGTCGCACCCAAGCCATACCACAGAGCCCGGTCTGTTGCGTTTTGCATTGACTAGATTCACCCAGCAGCGCTCCACATAGTAATTTTAAACATGCAACAACAACCGCAAATGACACCGCAGGGCACAGGGTTTTTAGTAAAAGCATAACATTTAAATAACATTTTCAAAAACATCACACAATACCATTGGGTTAACAACTACAGACAATTGGTTTGGCCTAGTGGTTTGGCGGTCACCACGCCGTTTCCTACTTCGCCCAAGAGTCGTGGGTTCAAATCCCACATAGGACAACACTTTGTGTGATCCACAAATTGTTGTTCTGAGTCTAGGTGTTCTTTGTGTCCGTTCCATGTATGTTTGTAAAGTCCCCACAGACACAGGATTAATTCCTAGTGCGGGAGTTGTCTTTTAAAAAAAGAAAAAACAATCAATATGTTCACAAGTTTGAAAATAAAACAAATGTAAAATCACTTACAGCAAATTTCTTCAATAAATGTGACAATTTGTCTACAAAGCTATCGTCCAGTAATGTATCAGCTTCATCCAAAACAACATGGTGTACATTATTAATCTTGAAAATGCCAGTTGTGACGAGTTTACTGTAAGCTCCTAGTGTCGTGACGAGTAAGTCACAATATTCTATCGGAGGGTTTAACATTTTCCGTTTTGTGCGCCCACCAACTAGGGTTGTGACATTCAAGTTAAGGTGCTGTGCTATGTTCTGTGCCACTTCACCTACTTGCGTAGCTAAAATTTAACATAATTATTATACTTATAACCATTTTCTAACTTTTGGAAATAACATAATTAACATACAATTACATAACCATACTTCAAATCAAATTGAAACTGTATCTATTTGAGATCTATCATTTTCAGAAGCAATTTTATTCTTGTGAAATATTATTATTTTTATTTTTTCTTTTCAATGTGTTTCTCTACAAATTTTTACTGTAGTGGTGTGCAATGAAGTTCTCTATAAATAAATAAAATAATGTTTGGAACCCATATTAGATATATTGATTTTAGTCCAGATTATTTAATGGGTGCAGACTATCACCGTCAATATGTTCCATATTGGAATTTAGTATTTGTTTTACCAGTGCCCAGCATAATTTATTAATTTTTACTTTCATAAACCAAACCAAAAATTCTTAATTTGTACCTAAGTAGTCTGAGTAGTAATCAGGTGAAATGTAACATAAAAAGCTTTTCTTAACATACCAATATGATTAAAAAAAACTCCATGTCAAAATTTTGAATTCTAAGCAATAATTCTATGAACATTAGTTGAATACAATTATTAACTTACCTAATTCTCTGCTAGGTGTTATAACTACAGCCATTGGGCTGTTAAATTCTTCAGGAACTGTTGGCTTCCACTCCAGTATATGTTGAAATATTGGCAATAAATATCCAAGAGTCTTGCCACAACCTGTCTCAGCAGTTATAACAGAATTATACCCGTTTAGGATGGCGGGAATTGATTTCGTCTGAATCAAAGTCGGCAAAGAAAACCCTTGTTCGGACATAACCTCAATCAAGGCAGGACTAAGACCTATTTCTTCGAAACTCTTTTTATAAACTGGTTCCTCTTCCTTTTGATTTGCATTACCATAGATTATGAAATAGTCGTTTTTAGATTTACGATGTAACCATCCCTTCGAGGCCAGAGGAATGCCTTCAAACTTCGGATATGTCTGACCTTCGTAATGGTTAAATTCGGGCCGTTTACATGTGATTATGGGCAGTTTTTTCTTCGTCTGCTGCACGCTGTAGTAGCGACAATAGGACAGGTTCAATAACTGTCGTAATTTCGTCATTTTTATGTACTATGTGTATGGTAAATACTTAAACTGACCAAGACAAAAAATAATTAGGTTATGTTGTTTTGATTTATTTTGACAATTATGACATTTATACCGACATTGACATATTCTCAATTTAGATAAAACGTTCACTAATCAGTTGTTGTGTCATTAGTCAGTTATGAATTTATGATCCTTGTTAAAAATGAAACTTTAATTTAAATAATATGATTTTGTCTCAAAAAAACCACTAAAGGTAAGGTAATAATTAAGTTAACTAACCGATCTACTTGATCTAGGATTTAGCTGTAAGTTAATGTTAAAAATCTGTTGAATAGCATTTATTGATAGAGTGTGTGGAGAGGACAAATATGGGTCTAATTAAACTACTATTATTATTTATTTATTATTACTATATACTAACTTTAATTTAAATGGAGCCGACCGTGTAGAAATGTTTCACAAAATTCTATGAAAAAAAGTGATGAAGCGAAAACTCTATTCAAATTCATGTCATTTGTTGAATACGATGGAACTGAGACTGAGACACGAAAAATAGAATAAAAAACTGATTATTTTTATCATAGCCTGAGACTGAGACTAGAACGAAAACTTCCTAATATGTTGAGACGGAATTCAGATGTTATATATATACTTATTTACTTTTGATATAAATATATAAAGCCTGCCAAAGTGACTCTACTCTCCCTGATGGAAATTATGTGCAGAATCCAAGAGTAGTAATCACCATTCTCATTGCAAATGCAGACCTAATAGTGGCCTATTAAGATGCATCTGGCTTCTGCATTATTGTGCCTCTGGTCTCGCAGTCGCCAAAGAAATACGACAACAGGAATGCTGTCATTTAATGTTGGGCTTCTATGAGAAGGTTCGTACTGAAATCAGCGTGGCACTACTACCTTGAAGAGATGTGTCTGTTATGTCTGTAACTACAACGCAGCCAAGCTTAGTTTGCACCTCGCGTACAAACAAACAAACTTAAAACTTCTGTCTGTCTTCTGTTGCAAACTAGTGCGACGTGTATCGGTGACAAAGATGCTAACTAACCGTAACCGGTGAGCGGGAAAGTGGGCGGGGCCCCGCATTACAGCGAGGTGCAAACTTAGTTCGGCTCATCGGCTGCGTAGTAAGTCCATTTCTTGACGTGGGCCTGTTGTATCCTTAGCCCATAACATTTGAATACTCAGATTTACAAAAAGTGATAACGCTTATTACTATCAGGATTATTTCTGAGCATGACACAAGTACTTAAGTATAATACCCTCCCACATCATTAAACAAAGTGTCAAAAGCCAAACATTGATTATCTAACTATCGTACACGTGTGTCAAGTTTGCTATTATAAATAATCGATAGTACTACTATGTAAGGATATCTCTCGATGTCATTACACAGATAAACAATAAGGTCAACAAGTAGCGATCTAGGTATATTTTGCTTGTCAGTCGAGCACCCTATACCGAACCGTTTGTCCAGCGTGGTATATTAGCCCAAAGCCTCATTTCTAAGGAGACGCCCATGTCCAGCAGTGGACTGGTAAAGGCTGTTGATGTGATGAATACCCAGGTGGTTCCAGCTGATCCAGATGTTTCTTTTTCGATTAAGTCACATTCAAATAGCAAAAACACCAGCCATAAATGACTTGTACTTGTAGGTACTAGATGACAATTCTTAACGTCTGTTTCTCTCTATGGCAGTTCTCTATCGCCTATAACATGGAGTGTTCTGAAGAGCTCTTCAAAGTGGTCCTCCTTTCTCTCTTCCTCTACAGGACAACAATCCTTGGAAGTTACCGCTTCAGAGTGGTAGACATACGCTCTTGTACTCATTACTTCGGTTCTTCCTTTCTGTGCCGAGCGCTCAAAACCTGGAACTCATTACCAGCGCACGTGTTTCCCTCCCACTATGATCCCGGGTCCTTTAAGCGGGCGTGAAAAAGTATCTCACTAGGCCGCCATAGTGTGGGTCACCATGCTGCATTGGCCTTATTCGCATTAAGGATGACGACCATCACTCTTGGATTCTGCTCATGCTTTCCATCGGGCAGAGCAGAGTCATTTTATCAGCTAAAATATTTAAAAAACCATGCTTTGGCGGTAATTTTGCCAAAGAACATGCAGTTTAGTAACTTGACAGAAGGATATCATGATGGCAAATAAATATCTAGGTGATTTACTGAACAGCATAAGGCTGAAGGCAGCTTTACAAATCGTACTTTCCCTATGAGAATCGTCCACTAACAGAGGCATTGGTATACAAACTACTTATTTGAAATATTTCAAAAGTTATAACTTGAAAAGTACTTACGTAGATTAATAAAAGAAGTAGGGCCTCGCTAAGATAATGAGCTTCAATTTTGTTCTCGCGCCCGTAATTTTTAGCGAAAACTCCTAAGATATTATTTTAAATTATATGGTGCAAAAGGATATAATAATGTGCATGAAATGCTCAACGCATTTAAAATGATAAGGATTAATACTGTATCCGGCTAATTGAATTTTCAATTACCGCATTATTACGTGAACAGTTTCTTAAAACATAATAGGTATACCCAATAAGTAAGTTATCCTTCAAAGAGAATATAATGTCGTCGCTGACTTTTTGTAAATGTATACAAGAAGAATATCCCACCATGTGGTATATCTCAAAGGGCAGCGTTTTCGTTGAAAACTCCCAGGCAGCTTAATTTTATCCGACACCTCCAACAAATATCGCTTTCCGAGAACTCCAGCATATTGTTATATTTTGCCACTGTACACAAAAACGTAACAAATTATACACCTAACCTACCTCAAGAATCACTCTACCTATTAGTAAAAATCGCATGAAAATCCGTGCAGTACTTTTTGAGTTTATTCCGAACAAACAGTGGCGGAGGTCTTTATAATATGTACATAGATACCTATAGTAGTAGGTACCTATTACCTTCACGACATTGTATTCGTGAGGATTTGAACGCAGTCGTTCTACAACGCTCAGTCGAATGAAGGCGGTCGTCAAATAAGTATTTATTACAAAATGCCTTTAAAAGAAATATTAACATATTTCCCGCGTTTAAGAGTAAATGTATTAATTGTGGGTGCGATCATTACCATATTTCTCGGGACCCAATACCTGTAAGTTTAAAAAGTTTCTTTTGACATTTTTTAATTATTTAAAAATAGAACATAGCGCCTTTTTCTGATTGTAAGTTTTAATAAAATCGCGCCCATTTGAGATATTTTACAGTAACAAATATAGGTAAAAATATACAAGAAAAAAAACCGTGTGGTGTCGTGGGACACCAGGTAGGAACGAAGTTCCATAATATAAAAATATTAGAATAATAGAAATACCGACTGACTCGGTCGCGTAGTGTGGTAGCGTAGCGGTCTCGGGTTCGATTACCGGGTCGGACCAAATGTTTGTATGATCTGCAAATATTTCTTTCGGAGTTTGGGTGTTTTCTATGTATAATATGTATGTTTAAAAAAAAAGTATATATGTAATTATATCAGTTGTCTAGTACCCATAATACAAGCTCTGCTTAGTTTGGGACTAGATGGCCTTGTGTGTTCGATGTCCGAAATATTTATTATTATTATTTATTATTAATTTCAAGTTCTATTCGAGGTATAAAGAGAATAATTATTCGGTTATACATTTTTATTATGATTTTTATCGATAAAGATAAAATAAAACAAGGTAGGTACTTTACAAAATTATTATCTTAACACCTTTATTTTATTTACAAAGATTTATAAATATATAGATATAACAAACTGCAATAATAATAACAGTCATCACGTAGACTATTAGTACATTAGACACTGTATAGCCATCATGCATATACTATACATAAAAATCTTACGCTTTTTTTAACGTCACGGACGTTTTTTGACGGTTCGGGTACCCCTTCGCAACGCCCCAGGAACTTTGTTCCAAAATAATAATAACCATTATCTCTGTTTTGTTCAACAACTTCCTTTATTTTTATTTTGTAAATAAAATTATTGAATCAATATTTTTTATTTTTTTAATCGACTGGGTAAGTAGGTTCTCAAGTCAACGACATGCGCATAGGAAGGATTAATTTCCTTATACTGTGATAATAGTGTGTGGTTACTACTTACGTGTTTTCCTTTGCCTTATTCTGAATCGCTTACAAAAACATTATATTGAATTGGTTGTACATAATTAAGTTAAGACTCATTTTAATTTAAATAACATATTCCACATCTTACAACGGAAAATTAAAAGCCACTACACATTTAGTTGCATAAAAGTTCGACTACATTTTTAGAAGTTTTATGTGCATAGGTAAGTTAAAACTAAATTGCATTACTTTTTTACTGCACAATTATAATAACTTCACTCTGTTTGTCTGCTTCCAAACTAGGCAGAGGGAAGAGCCTGTGCCAGCGTTGCCAGACGTCCCGATTTTCGCGGGACGTCCCGCTTTTTGAATCAAAATTGTAATGTCCCGCGCGGGATAGGTTTTGTCCCACTTTTTGGGGATAACTGGCCGGACGCCCAAAGTGAAGTTAGTTAGTCGTAATGCTTTATCGTCAACTAGCTGAGCCCTGTGGTGTTACCCGCGGTACAACAACAACCGCGGTTAACGCCACGTGACAAAGTAAAAAAAAAACTATGTAAAAGTAGCTATACCTATACGGCTATACCTACATCAAAAAAGCTATTAAATTGTACAGTCTAGCCTATAATTTTAAATTGATACTTGTTTAAGCTAAGGCCTTATGGACTGGCATACCCTAATAGGGTAAAAGTCCCTTAAAAATAAATAAAGAGAAAAAAAAGTCTCCTGGTTCTAAGCTACCTCCCAATCAATTTCCAGCCAAATCGGTTCAGCCGTTCTTGAGTTATAAATATATAGATAAAATTGGCAGGCATTAAAAAAACTAATTCCACCATTTCATTACAAATAGGAAATGGCACTAGTTCTTTCACGAACTTCGTTCCAAAAACGAAATACGTAAACCAGAATAATCAGAATACGTAAACTTTTGGTGTATATAGCCTATATCACCCGGGCCATTATTACGAATCTATTGACACCTCATTCATTAAAATCGGTTCAGTACTTTAGGCGCTACGGTGGACATATTAACATACATAAACTGTCAAAACTAGTACCCTTCCTTTTGACTTCGCCGTAATCAGGTAACAAGAAGCCACAGTTTGACCTTTACCTTTTAAGCTGTTGCATAGCTTTTATCGCGGCCTTTGAGCGCGGCGACCGAATCAAGAAATTCCGTAACGTAACGAAAATAAAACCTGACACCCGAAGCACGCACGGATCGAGACAAGCTGCTCCAAAAACCGCAGAGCAGCTGTTTGTGAGAAAGTATATAGGTGTATAGGCATCTATCATATCTTTATAATGCCACACTCACCGCATGTGCGCCCCGCAAGTATACATGTTCAAAGAAAAAAAATACTCTGAATAAAACAACCCGTTCAATGACGAAGACATTTATTAGGAATAGCTTAAACCTTTTATAGTATGCTGTGTAACGAAACCGCTACTTAAAAAAAGTGATCAACGCCTACTAGTGACGATGTTGGTGCTAATTTAATAGTTTAGTATTTTTCATTCACAATATTATACATACTGCATAAATAAAAAATAAATAAATAATTGTAATTGCATAAGTTGATAAAAGATTATATGCAATAGCTTTACGGCGGCAGTCCCCGAGTGCCACACGTCTCTTTTTATGTATTGGCCTTCAAAATTGACTCTTCCCTGCCCTGCTTGATGGAAAGCGTAAGCAGAATCCAAGAGTGGTGCACCATACTCATTGCGAATGCAGATAATGCAACAATACAGCATGGTGACCCACACTATGGAGGCCTAGTGATGCCTCTGCATCATTGGGCCTCCGGTCTCACACTCATGACTCACCAACGAAACACGACAGCACGAACGCTGTCATTTTACGTTGATCTTCTTTTTTCACCTAACGGAACTTTATGTAACAAGAAATAATCTACATGTTTAAAGAAAAATATTTCAAATGGAGTTAGTACTTGTGTTTAGTAACTATCCGTGTGGCGCGGGTTAGGAATACCTACGTAGTGTAATTGTGTTGTATACGTCATAATGCTGTAAACAAATGTTTTGTTCAACACTTGTGTAAGTACTGTTCCTTGCGTGTTGTAGGCGGTTTTTTATTTCAATTATCAGAAATCACAGGAGACCAACCTAAAATGACAGCATTCGTGTCGGGTTTTGTTGGTGAACCAGAGAACCGGGTCACATGTTATACCTATGACTAGCTGAATCCCGCGGTGTTACCCGCGGTACGATAATAACCGCAGGCAACGCCGCGGGGCGAAGTTAGTCTAAAAAAACTACCCTAAGTTACTCCTGATATCATCAGCTACCTAGTTGAAAGTCCCGTCAAATCGGTTCAGTGGTTCCAGAGATTAGCCGGAACAGACAGACGTAATATTATTATGTATTTAATATTTTATATACATAATAATATTACGATTAAAGTGACAAAGTAATTTTATCATCTTGAAACCCTCCGAGACTAAGACCTTGAATTAGGTACCTACTTAATTTATTCATAAGAGGCCGTAATAATTTATTTACGTCAAAAGTAATGTTAAGTCTAAATCAGGTTCGCGGCAATAACAAAACAATTCAATTTTTTTTTTGGCACTCTTTAACCGACTTCTATTATAAAAAAAAACCGACTTCCAAAAAACATCCAACGAAAACTCTCTGCCAAAAAACACATAAAAGCTTAAAATAAACTGGTTCTTCATAAATTGCCTATACCTAATTCTTTATTCGTTCTTACGTATAAATTAATTCTTCATAATTCTTACGTAAACGCGTTGGATTGTTATTGTAAAAAGAAAAAAAAATTGCTTCGTGCTTTTATTTACGACTAGATAAGACTAGTAATCAATATTGCTGAGAGTTTAATTATAAGCGTAAAAAAAAGAGTCGAGTAAAACATGTACAAGAATAAATAAAGCAGGTTGGAACCTGTCCGTGTGTCGCTGCCACTCAGCTCGTACGCTCTCGTTCATCGAGTCGCGCATTCGGCTGACAGTGGAGCGAAAACAAAGGACGGGCTGACGGGCTACACTGTACCGTAAATTCAGATTAAATTGAGCTATTTGGTATAAAACAAATATGGTGGTTTGACAGTCAGTAGATGTATAACGTCGAAGTATGAATGAAGTTATTTTCTTTCGAACGAATAAGTGAATGATGTTAATCGTATTACGATTTCGCTTATGATTGAATCTTAAGCGAAGACGACTCCTTAAATCTAATTTACAATTTTAACAAATAAACAAGGGCGTCGCCAAGGGGGGGCAGGTAGGGGCAGCTGCCCCCCCTAGAGATTTGATTTGATGCATATTTGAATTTAAAGAAACATATTGAGCATGGAAAAATAATGCCAGCTATCAATCAATCGATATTCGAAATTAGATCATCCTAACATATCTACGCTCAGAAATTGTTAATACCACAAGACCATATTTTTTATTACTAACCGTAGGACAAAAATATTAAATTTAAAAATAGGTTAAAGTGTTCTCTGTCCAAATAAACCAATGTCCTACACGAAAACAGGTATACGTACTCGTATAACGCTAGTCCGACAAGAATTATTGTCACAATCGTTTTTCTATTGGTATTCTCAACTTTTGAGCATAGGGCCTGGATAATGTACTACGCAATTTGTAGGACAACGTGCAGGCGCGGTTTCATCCTGAAATTTTTGGGGGGGTCACAGGTCACTAATAATCAATTTAAGTCGAGTAAATTAGACTTTATTGCACAATATGCAATTTTATTGCACATTACATATTGGGATCATAATATTTGAGACGACTGGGACAATCTCTGGATGAACACTTAGAGGAGCTAGCTCCGTGGCGGGAGGAGGAGAGACACGAAGGGCGTGTGTGGGACTCCCAACAAAGCAGTCTACCCACTAAACCCCGCGGCGGCCTAACTCGGCAGTCAAGAGGTGCTCCAGAAACGCATCAGCGGCTTCTGGAGTACCCCCTGCCGTACCTCACGCGTGAGGTAAACCCCGGGGTAACCAGAATCACCCCCGTGGCAGGTCGCTGTTGAGCCTCTCACAGCTCTTCGCAGTTAGACGACATCCCCTAGCCGCACCGAGGTGTCACCGGTCTCGGGTCGTTTGCAGTAACCACATCTCCCCTGGATGTGGCCACAACGACTCTAAACCGACGATTGGAGAGCTAGCGGCTTCTACCGCGCCCCCTTCGTGACCCGTTTTGAGCGGGATTGATCCTTTCCCGATCCCGCTCTGCGGACTCCTTCTGGAGCATAACGTCTCCACAGACTCCACTCGGCCTCCCATACCTAACTAATCGCCAGCATTGCCGCGATCAATGCTGGTGACAAGTTTCGTCCGATCTGTCCGCAGTGGTGGCATTGTGCCGTAACTTCACGTCCGATTCTGTTCAGATATTCACCGAAACAACCGTGCCCGGTGATTTAATCGGTAGGTGACACAGTCAGTTCTCTCTATCCAAGCTTCGAAGCTCGTCAAAACGGCTCCGACAACGCGTTGGCTGGTACAATCCTGGGTGTCGAGCCGTGCCCGCCAAGCCCGTTGGGCTTACGTATGTGCGTTCTGAGGAAGCATTCCGGGCTCATGAGCATCACCGAGCTCATGTCGGTCGGAATGGCCGACAGAACGAATTTCGTCGTAGACCATTGTGTCCATGTCGATCAGAATGTCGAAGGGTGGAGATCGCGCCAGGATCGTCGCCGCCTCGTACGATATCGTACGGTAGAAGCTACCGCTGCAGACTCGCGAGTTCAGCCTTACATCGGGAGGAACTCGACGGTGCCTCATAGACGACCATGCATCGCATGACGCCCATATTGAGGCAGCGAACTTCTTCCCGCGGTCCCCCGAGATTGAGAAGCAGACGATGTAGCGCCCCTGCTACTCCTCGTACTCGGGGGACTAGTCGCCCGAAATGCTCTTCGAAGCTCTATCGACTGTCCAGGATGAGGCCTAGGTACTTCATGTACTGGCTAACCTTCAGTGTTATTCAAGCGGAGGCATGAGCTGGGTGGTTCCTGGCACTTACGTAAGCCATGGAGGAGTCACCCTCAGGCCCAGCTCACGAGTCTTATCAACGACACAAGCCAACCCTTGCTCGGCGAGCAGAAGCACCTCCCCGAAGCGCGACCCTCTAGCCAGTATAGCGGTATCGTCTACATAGCAGGCGACACTGAGGCCAAAGGGCAGACTAGTGCGAAGGCCCGTATCGTATGCGTGGTTCCATAACAATGGGCCCAATACAGAGCCCTGGGGAACCCCACAACACACCTCCCTTTTGCCACTCCGTTCCGATCGACAAACTTCACTGCCCTGTCTTGCAGATATGCCTCTATGACGTAACGCGTGATATTTAAGGGCCGCCCTAATCGCGCGCCAGGGAAGGATGCCGAAAGCGTCAACGATATCAAGGCTAACTGTCAATACCCCCCCCCCCCCTATCCGAATCCTTAGCCGGCACAAACAAACAGACAGAAAAAATATTAGGTATATGTATCGTGTATACTTATCTTTATAAGAAACATTATGCTCCATTAAATAATATACAACATATCATACAAATAAATACCTTATAAAAAAAAACCGACTTCCAAAAAACATCCAACGAAAACTCTCTGCCAAAAAAACACTTAAAAGCGTAAAATAAACTGGTTCTTCATAAATTGCCTATACCTGATTCTTTATTCATTTAAATAGTAGTATTATAATGTGTGCTAGGTACCTAGAATCTGTTTGAAGTATAGAACCTCCTCCTTTTTGGAAGTTGGTTAAAAAACAAACTAAGTAATGGTACAAACCGCATTTAAATCCCTTGCTTACTTTAAAAGATCTAAGCTGACAGATACCGCGAGCGACTTAATTTTATACTGTGTAAAAATGTTAAAATATATTATTGAAATGTGTTGTCCATGAAATGAATTAAAAATAAAACACTTGGAACCCATATTCTTAACCCTCTCCTGAGAGGAGACCCGAGCCCAGCAGTGGGTCGTTATGGCTGGGTTGTTGATAATACACGTATTGTGTGTTTTATACATTTTTAAAAGTACTCAAATATTTGAATATTTGAGTCTGATAGTCGTCATCTCATGTTCATGAGCCGATGATGGAAGATACAACTCCTTAACCGTTAGGAGGTTGAGTATAATACGGTATATGACATCTTAGTCAAATTATTTACTTTTTATCATCTGTCAAAACAATAAGTTTGTATGAAAAGTTTACTAAATACAAACTTGTGACGTCACAGTTTTAGACTACTCAATTGAGCAATATATTTCAATGTGTATTTGATTAAAATTTGTAATAGTACTGAAAAGTTGTAATAATTATATTTTCTGAGATGTTTGTAATATTCGTTTTGATAAAGGAGACGTCGGTATTTATTTACGATACTGTCATCTACCCTATTTTTTTAACCGACTTCCAAGAGGAGGAGGTTCGCAATTTCATCGGTTTTTTGTTTTTTTTATATATTTATGTACATTGATTACTCCGTCAATTGTGGACCGATTTTAAAAATTCTTTTTGTATTCGAAAGGGTATGCTCCCCATGTGGTCCCATGGCCACCATATCAGGATCTGATGATGGGATCCCAAGGAAATCGAAGGAAACCCTCAAATTTACGTGAGCGCCTGCAATGAAGTTAAGGCAATTGTCTGCATGCTTTCATACTCTGTAGGCATCATTTAATCTCATAACATATAGTCCATTTGAGATTTTATTACAAAAAAAATTATCTGAAAACCATTCTATACAGTATGTATGTTACCTTTAGTCGTATTCTTTTAAGTTATTTAGGTGAAATGATGATGAGAGACTTGAGAAAGACTAAAAAGTGAAAAATAAAATAAAACTTCGTTTAAAAAACCGAGTTCAAAAACCAAAAAGTATAAAATAACTTAATTTGTATGTGCTACCTATTCATAGGTTTGAAGTCGGTGCCAAGCCAAAATGTAATAGTAGGTACCGCACTCGCCGCGCGTGACCTTGAGCGGGATAGCTGCTCTTCGCGTAGAACAAAACAACCGAAGCGTCGGTGACGTCGTTGACGTTCGTCTCGAAATATAGCGAGTGTGGTACCTACTATTACATTTGGCTTGGCACCGAATTCAATCCTTTGAATAGGTAGCACATACAAATTAAGTTATTTATACTTTTTAGTTTTTGAAGTCGGTTTTTTAAACGAAGTTTTTTTTGGTAGTCTATGCTCAGTTTTCATACGTTCTCCAAACACTACTGTTATTAACTAATTCATCATCATCATGGGGTGCCATCTTCAAAATGAAGTTTGGAGGTCAGCTGACGGTATCCCTTGCGATCACGAGTGGCCTTTTTCAATTGGTGATATTTTTCTAGTCCAGTCCAGACCCTGATGTCATCTATCCACTTCCTTCTTGGTCGACCTGGTGTCTTCCTGCCAGGGTTGTTCGCACTGTTATTCGCATCAGCAGAATTAACTAGCATCACTTGAAGGCGGTCGTTTCCTTAGCCCTGAATATACAGCGTGCATACGCTGGAGAACTGCTCGAAATCGGCGTCTAAACTCTAAGTCCTGGTGGACCAAATCGAACGAGACCCGTCCCCGTCAGCTTATCATTGCTGTTATTCTGCCGGGTGAGAACTGAGAAAGACTGAGTCACAATGGTCTTTATTTGAAGGTATAATGGTCCAGAAAGAGACCACTAAATGAGATCGGGAGATAGCCGATCCTGGACGGACACATCGGTGACTAGAATTTGGTTTAGATAGATAGAAAACTCTTTATTTGTACACCATTATTTGTAACCGAGTTACAAGATAATACATAGTACAATGTCAGATTTATAATGTACTAGTACTAGCTGAACCCTGCGGTGTTATCCGCGTTTGTTGTTGTAACCGCGGGTAACGCCGCGGGGCAAAGCTAGTCTAAAAAAAGTAGCCTAAGTTACACCTTATATCACCAGCTATCTGCCAGTGAAAGTCCCGTCGAAATCGGTCCAGTCGTTCCAGAGATTAGCCGGAACAAACAGACAGAGAGACGTATAGACAGACAGACAAAAATTTTAAAAAAAAATGTTTTGTATATGTTCCGTGTATACATAAATTATGCATTAAGTAAAAAGCGGTAATTTTAATGTTACAAACAGACACTCCAATTTTATTTATTTGTATAGACAAAGTCAGACCTTATTGCGAAAAGCAATCTCTTCCAGGCAACCTTGGTTGAAATAGGGATAAGGGGAGTTTATCCACTTCTAGTTTGGTCTCATCCAAATCTCGAATCGAATCTCGAATAAAAATACTACCTCGAACATATAATATTGCATTTCGAGATCAAGAATAATTGTCATCATGGTCTTGTGTAAGCGCATTGAAGTCCAATTTAGTTTTCCCAGCCCACCGTGAAGCTAGTCTAAAAAAAAGTAGCCTAAGTTACACCTTATATCATCAGTTATCCGCCAATGAAAGTCCCGACAGAATCCGTCCAGCCATTCTAGAGATGAGCCGGAACAAATTGACAGTCAAATATTTTTTTAATGTTTTTTGTTTTATGTGCCGTAGGTACTTTTATATGCATTTAGTGTAAAGCCGTCAATTTTAAATTAAAAACAGGCACTTCGATTTTATTTATTTTTAGAGATAACGTTTTTTTACAACTTGGGCAATAAGTATACTTATATCCTGCCTTATATTTACACTAGCTGAACCCCACGGCATGACAAAGACCGCGGGTAACGCCGAGTGGCGAAGCTAGTTTATAAAAAGTAGCCTAAGTTACTCCTTATATCATCAGCTATCTATCAGTGAAATTCCCATCAAATCGGTCCGACAAACAGACAGACAAAAATTGTTAAAAATGATATTTTGGTATATGTACCGTGTATACATAGATATATTATGCATTAGTAAAAAGCGGTTATTTCAATATTACAGACACTCCAATTTATTTATTTGTATGTATAGATGTATAGATGAAACAGGCACAGAGATCACCCAGCCTCAGGCCATCAATCCGTCAATCACACAAAGTATCGTCACTTGTTGAAATCGAAATCACAACACTACACAGTACAAAACGGCGAGGTGATCGCTTGAACCACTTCGCCATCCGTGCAGTTCAGTTAAATTATTTAAGGAAGTGCGTAATTTCAGAGTGATAAGTTTAACAACTTGGTAACCGGTCATTATAGCATTATAGATAAACACCGATAACCGGCTGCAATAAAACGCGTTTACTATTATTAACTAACTGAACCCCGCGTTGTTACGTCAAAAATTATCATCAAATAAAATTTCAAATAAATTAAAGTTAGACACCAAATAGTTGGTTCGAATAGATTTGAATGGAAAATCAACGACAAATGGTAGCGTTCGTACTGTCGTGTTTCGTTGGTGAGTGCGAGACCGGCGGCCCAATGATGCAGAAGCATCACTAGCCCGCTGTAGTGTGGGTCACCATGCTGCATTACTGCATTGTGCGCGTTCGCAATGAGCAGGTATGTATGGTGACCACCACTCTTGGATTCTGCTTATGCTTTCCGTGAGACAGAGTAGTCATTTGGCAGAGCCATAAATAAATAAAAAAGAATAAAGAAGTTTAATCCCTGTCATGCAAATCTTTAAAAGATTTTGGATTCACCGTGCCATTTTTCAATTTGAATGCAACAATCATTACAGCGTATTTACGAGAAACAAACTAAAACCATTTGAGACTTTTACAAGTCATTCAACATGAATGTCGTTGAACAAAACAATGTTTTTGACATAATAATATAGTCATAAATCAATTGTAGTGAAGGAAAAACGGAGGCAAAACGGGTAAAACATTTATACAAATAAATAGTAATTAAAGTGTCTGTTTGTAATTTCAAATTATCAGCAAATAAACAAATAAAAACAGCTGAACCGATTTGGACAGGACTTTTACTGGCAGATAACTGATGTAAAGGACCATAAATAGGAATTCAGGATTTTAAATAAAAGGCAGACGTGTGAACTGTTTGCTGTCCGGTAATGGACATATCCTGGAGAATGCCCTCCGTATTGTGCCTGTCGAGGTCTTGACGTCGGCGACACGAACGATTCCATCAGATCCCGGGTGAACAGCCGTAACCCGTCCTAATCTCCACTGCAGAGGCGGAAGATTGTCCTCCTTTATGACGACTAAAGTATCGACCTTCAATCCATCCTTACAAGAGCGCCACTTGACACGTTGCTGCAACTCAGCAATGAACTCCTTGCTCCATCTTGTCCAGAAATGTTGGCGGAGCTGTTCGATGCGCCGATACCGACTGTGAGGGTTAGTGGAATGCTCTTCAAAATTTGGCCGCGGCAAGGACGTGAGTGGACGACCGACGAGAAAATGAACTGGTGTCAGCGGAGTGCAATCGTCAGGGTCTGAAGATAGTGGCGTTAATGGGCGTGAATTCAAAATTGCCTCGATTTGTACTAATGTGGTGTTAAGTTGTTCGAAGGTTAAATGACAATTTCCCTACACTCTCTGCAAATGATACTTGACAGATTTAACACCCGCTTCCCAAAGACCGCCGAAATGAGGGGTATAAGCTAAGATAATTATAAGTACCTACTTATAATTATCTTAATAATTTAACATGTACAATTAAGTTGAAATAACGTAATATACTATACCTATAACAAATAAGTATAATATGCAACTTAACTGCTACTTATTAAGATTAAAAGGCACTATTCACATTTACAATTTACTGTACGGTAGATACCTATGCGATGAAACTACACTAATAGATACAATAAAATTGGTAATAATACACTAACCTGATAATATTTTCGACACAGTTCGCCTATATTACCTGAATTGAGTGTTGGGTTACGATATTATACCTGATGCATAAGTTAACACCACAAAGTACTCGTTTCTTAAACCCACTTCCGGCGGTAGTTAACGCCCGTGAATATTTTCTTATTTTATGTAATCTTCGGCTGATATTCCTTATATAATTGACTAGCTTTTACACGCGGCTTCGCTCACGCACACTTTCATCCCCTGATTTACCCCCTTAGGGGTGGAATCTCAAAAATTCTTTTCTTAGTGCTCACTTACGTTATATAAAGAACCTACATGCTGTAACCCCTGAACTTGTCAGGTGGAAACTCACCGGTTTCGACTCAGGATAAATATGAGACCTCAGGGCGCCGTAAGAATTTTGATAAATTTAAAGTGAGGGTGCAGAGGGTCCACGGGAGGCTTCAGTGAAACAACTTACGACACATACAAACTTTTATTTTTGTTCAAGAAATTTTATAAATGTTAAATAAAATTATAAAGAAACATACAAGGTAGTTTGAAAATAAAATTAAAATTATACAGTCTTTTTCTCTTAACAATAAGCCTGTAGACTGGACAGCACAGGATAGCCACCCTCTGGTCACCTTGCTGACTCGAGGTAGTCAGCCGTAGACTCTCTCCAGCTCAAGGTAGCTTGAGGAGACGTCCACCAGTGATCCACTTGTAGGTGCTAAGTAAAAGTATTAATTAATTTAAATTTAAAGTTATGTGAACTTCCCTCAAGGTAGGGCAGAAATCTTGAGGAGTGAGCTGTGAGCTGCCAATAGTCAATCCTCCTCAGCAATAAATCACGAACCACAAGACGGGTACAATGTAGGTAGACTTTCAGCTGTAATCTATCGACCCTATAAACAAAATTAAATAGCCTGAGGACATATTCTACATACATAAAGATTATAAGGAAAAACCTTTTTGAGGTTAACTTACCACAGACAGTGGGACTTGAACACTCACAAACACTACCAACAAAGATATAAGTATTCACAGTAATCAAAGCTTCCTCAGAGTTCATGAGAGAAGATTTAAGAAATGAAAAAATATCCGCCACACACCCATCTTTATAGACTTAAAATCGAATCTTCTAGATGAAACCCCTTCCCCATTTCTGGATGTGCGAACAAGACGTACAACTTCCATTCTCCTTGCCTATTTGCGATCAATTTAAGATGTAATGAGAATCGTATGATACACATATGATAATGTCTCACTGTTTCTAAGTGTCCGAATGTCATTAAAAAATATCCTTCAAAACATACGCCACCTAGTGCCACCTAGGTGTACCACACAGCCCGGCATTTCGATCGCGCTCCACACCCAATTGTAGTTCGAACTACAGTGAACGAGAGGGCGCTGAAAACAAAAATTGTTAAACAATGAAAGTAAAAAAACGATGCTACAATGCGAAATTTCAGGATTCTAGCTTCAGCGGTTTGGGCTGTGCGTTGATCTCTGGGTATGTCAGTCAGTCAGTCAGTCACCTTCCCCTTTTATATATATAGATTTTCTTCCACAATATAGCTGATTGACGATTATCCGGTACGATAGGACCATGTAAAGGACCATAAATAGTAATTCAGGATTTTAAATAAAAGGCAGGCGTGTGAACAATTGCCCCTACGCAGGTGTTACCTGTAACTTTGAATTTTGAACCTGTCTATGTTTGAGTATGTAAGTAATGTACGGTGTGGTGACGGATTAATTATACACAGTGTCACCACCCTTGTTCATACCATGGGTGTCGTAAGAGGTGAATAAAGAAGCAAACCACTCAGGATCAACAACCCTGCAAAGAGAAGGAAAAGTTGAAACCAACTCTATACCGAACCGACTGGCCAGCGTGGTATAGACTCTACTCTGCCTGATGGAAAGCATAAGCAAAATCCAAGAGTGGTGGTCACCATACTCATTGCGAATGCAGACAATGCAGCATGGCGACCCACACCATGGCGGCCTAGTGATGCTTCTGCATCTTTTAGTCTAGTCAACAAGAATGGAACTTGTTGACTAGACTATTTGGGCCTCCAGTCTCGCACTCACCAACGAAACACGACAGCACGAACGCTGTCATTTTACGTTGATTTTCTGTGCGAGGGTAGTACCGCCCCGGTCGAGCCGGCCCAACCGTGCCGAAATCAGCGCGGCTCTACTAACTTATTTATTCTACTACCTTTTCCGATTAAGTCACATCCAAATGGCAAAAACATCACCCGTAATAATACTTTTAAACTACCTCGGTGGCACAGTGGTAGCGTACCTATACGATTGCTGTGTTTTACGTCTAGGGTTCGATATCCTTGTCGGACCAATTTTTTATGAACTATTAATATTTTTATCGAAGTTTGTGTGTTTTTGTATTTTCCGCGATGTTACCTGCGGTTGTTGTTGTACCCCTACCCTACAACACCAACAGCACCGGAGTTAGTCTAAAAAAGTAACCTAAGTTACTCATTATATCATCAGTTATCTGCCAGTAAAAGTCCTGTCCAAATCGGTTCAGCTGTTTTTATTTGTTTATTTGCTGATAATTTGAAATTACAAACAGACACTTTAATTACTATTTATTTGTATAATATATGTTTTACCTGTTTTGCCTCCGTTTTTCCTTCACTACAATTGATTTATGACTATATTATTATGTCATTAACATTGTTTTGGTCATGATTCAAACGACATTCATCTTGAATGACTTGTAGAAGTCTCAAATAGACTTTATAGTTTGTTTCTCGTAACTCTGTAATGATTGTTGCATTCAAATTGAAAAATGGCACGGCAATCCAAAATCTTTTAAAGATTTGCATGACAGGGATTAAACTTCTTTTTTTTTTTTTTTTGGCTCTGCCAAATTGACTCTACTTTGCCTCACGGAAAGCATAAGCAGAATCCAACTCCTAATCGTTAAGGAGTTGTGCCTTACATCATCAGCTCATCATCATAAAATGATAACTACCAGACGCAAATACCGGTGTAACTTCAGAAAATATACGAAAAACGTAGTACGTGCCTATAAAAATTGAGGGTTTCTCTCGATTTCCCTGGGATCCCATCATCAGATCCTGATATGGTGGCAATGGGACCACCTCGGAAGCATACCCTTTCGAATACAAAAAAAAAGGTAGGTTCCTTACGGGGTGTAGATATCCGCTAATAACGGATTTTAATAAACTCCACCCCTAAAGGGGTAAAATGGGGGTTGGACGTTTTTATTTCTATTTAAATTTATTTATTTATTTATTGACACAAAACTATATTCATACATGAAATGTGAATTCTCTGGCCCCTGAACTAGTGTAAACTGTATTTCAGGGACCAGTGTCTTCGCCTCAAACTACATAGGTTATTGTATGTCAATTACAAAAAGACAATCAATATAAATAAGAAGAAAGAAAATAAAATACAAAATAGATAGAAGTAGCACACTCAGAAACCACACACCTGGCCCGTGTATATATTTGTGTGCGCGAGTGCGTGTGTGTGTGCATGTGTATTGTGTCTGTATGTGTGTGCTTGTGTAGACTAATTACCACTGAGTTAGTTATTCCTTTTTCAACATCATGTTCTCAATAACATCGTAGCTGTAGTCACTCAGCCATTTTACTAAAAGTAATTTAAATTTGAAGCTATTGTACTTCTTACAGTCTTTGTGTACTTTTATTACCTATCCTATTATAGAAATTTGGTGCTATTACATTATAGTGACGTTGGGAATGGGTACTCTTTACGCGTGGAACTGGGCAACGATCAACCCGTTTAGGTGTTAGGGGTAAAGTAGGTATTGTCCTTTTATGGTATCTCAACAAAATTTCCTGTATAAATAGTTTTCTCACAGTTAGGACGTTTGCCGTTACGTATACGTTATGTGTCGAGTGCCTGTAGGGCAAGTGCAGTGACACCTTTAGCAAAGCACGTTGGGCTCTTTCAACTGGAATGAGATGGCTTTTACACGCACTACCCCAAACACATATGCAGTACCTGATAAGGCACTCACACAAGGCCCGGTATGTTTGGATCAGTAGTTTACTACTTGCCACGTCTCTTAGATTCTTAAAAAAGTAGATAAACATTCTAACTCTAGCGGGCAGCTTAAGAGTGTGAGCGTGCCAGTCAAGTCCACTATCCATGATTACTCCCAAGTACCTAATAGTGCTCACACGAGCAAGCGAGGAACAAGTGCAACCGAAGCGGTTGCTAGTGCGATTACAAGGAAACATGTGGATTTTCAAATCGAGATTTTGAGGTGGGTTAGTAATATGGGATTTGCTAAAACATATGTATTTCGTTTTGGAGGCATTAAGTGTGAGTAAACTATTTTCCAGCTACTCAGTGACTTTACTAAGACCAGATTCAGCTACCTGAAAGACTCTGTTCCAGCCTGTATCATGGAAAAGAACTACAGTGTCACCCGCAAACATGAAGAGGTCCATTTTGGGCAGGGTAATGTTGTTAAGACTATTGATATAGATCAAAAATAGAGTTGGCCCGACTGTACTACCTTGTGGTACCCCAAATGTGTAGGTGCCACTGTCACTCTCGTACATATCCACTCTCACACTTTGAACACGATTAGTAAGGTAATCCTTAAACCAATCCAGTACAATGCCTCTAATGCCAACATTCTCCAGTCTGGTTAGAAGAATTTTAATGGAGACTGTATCTAAGGCTTTCTGGAGGTTAAGAAAGACACCAACATGCCTGTCACCCCTTCTATGTATGTCGTTATAGCTGTGGTCAACTGAAGAACAGCATCTTCAGTGGATTTTTCCTTCCTAAATCCAAACTGGTTATCATGCAAAAGTTTGTTATTTTCTAGATAACAAATTACCCGTTTGTTTACAAGTTTTTCTAAAATTTTTGATAGACTTGAAAGGAGTGAGATAGGCCTGTAGTTAGTTGGGTTACATTTATCCCCGTTCTTAAATATTGGACATACTATCGATCTTTTGAAGATGTTAGGGAAGGTGCCAGTATTAAGACTTATATTACATAAATGGGCTATTGGGTAGGATAGAGAAGAAACATTTTGTTTCAGGATGTCGGTGGTAATTTTGTCCCAACCAGGAGCACTGTGAGATCTGAAACCAAGCACTATTTTACCAACTTCCTGTGGGTCGGTAGGCCAAGGCCATGGAATTAACAGAAGGATTCTTTGTTTTTGATAATGAGGCTAATTCATATTCATTTTATTTAACAAGTCTCCTGCGAGAGTACCCCCAATTGATGTAAAGTAGTTATTAACAGTGTTCAAGGAGTCTATTGGTGTATTGCAGATATTTAAAAGTTCGTGAGGTATAGATTTTGAATTACTAATGTTGCACATCTCCTTTATGATGTTCCATGTCTCTTTTATGTTCTTTTTATTTTTTGCTAGTTTTTCTAGATAGTACTGTTTTTTTAGTTGCTTAATTAATTTGTTACAGGTGTATCTATAGTCTAAGTACTTCTGCTTAAGGGCAAGGTCAATTGGTGATTTTTTAACCTTAGCATGCATTTTGTCGCGGTTCCTTATTCATTTAACGATTCCTGTAGTTATCCACGTTTTCAGCGGTTTGTACCGACTAGCCATCAAATATGTCTTAGTATTATGATCTATAATTGTCAGGAGTTTTGTAGTTAGTACATTTGCCGCTATATTGACATCACCAGTCTGGTAGATATTATGCCAGGATTCATTGGTCAGTGTGTCAAAAATATTCCTATAATTTTAACACGGCTTTGTGTTTTTCTATTGAGCAGCTCGTTACGGATATATAGCAGTATTGGGCAGTGATCCGTAAGCTGTTGCTCAAATACTACCGTTTGCCAATGGCTATTTGATTTCACCATAAAGTGGTCAAGGCACGTTTTAAGCCTGGTAGGTTTCGTTTGTATGAAAGTCCTATGTTTCGTCTATAGACGGTGTGGAGGTGTACTAATAATGTATCTTTAGAAATCAACCCCCTTTTGGGGTTAAAACGGGGGATGGTAGTTTGGACGCAAACGAGGTTGCTTGGGTCAGCTAGTTTATAATACACAGTGAGGTATGTACTGTATGTAGTATGATGTATGTAGTAGGTACCTATTACCTATACAACATTGTATTCATGAGGATTTGAACGCAGTCGCTCTAAAACGTTCAGTTCAGTCGAGTGAAGGCAGTCGTCAAATAAGTATTTGTTACAAAATGCTTTTAAAAGAAATATCAACATATTACCGGCGTTTAAGAGTAAATGTGTTAAGTGTTGGTGCGATCATTACCATATTTCTCGGGACCCAATTCAAGTAAGTATAAAAAAGTTTATATTGTCTGTTGTTCATTTTATAATAGTTTAAAAATAGAACACAGTGTTTTTTTTTCTGATTTGACGTTTTAAAAAGGTAGGTGCTTATTAATTTGACCATAAAAAGTAAGTACAAGGCCAAAAAGAAAAGTAATAACCATTATCACTAGAGTATTAAACCACTTCCTTTATTTTAATTTTTTTGATAAAAAAAAAACTTTGTTTAAAAAAACCGACTACAAAAACTAAAAAGTATCAAATAAGTTAATTTGTATGTGCTACCTATTCATAGGTTTGAAGTCAGTGCCAAGCCAAATGTAATAGTAGGTACCACACTCGCTATATTTCGAGACGAACGTCAACGACGTCACCGACGCTTTGGTTGTTTTGTTCTACGCGAAGAGCAGCTATCCCGCTCAAAGTCACGCGCGGCGAGTGCGGTACCTACTATTACATTTTAGCTTGGCACCGACTTCAAACCTATGAATAGGTAGCACATACAAATTAAGTTATTTGATACTTTTTAGTTTTTGAAGTCAGTTTTTTTAAACGAAGTTTTTTTTCCGCTTTTTAGTCTTTCTCAAGTCTCTCATCATCATTTCACCTAAATAACTTGAAAGAATACGACTAAAGTAAACATACATACTGTATAGAATCGAAAGGAATTCCGGTAGTTTTTTGTAATAAAATCTCAAAATCTATCTTCTATGTTACTATAATTCAAGTGATTTGAGGTAAACTATCTGAAGTAAACTCTGATATCATTAGGACCCGTTTTATATATTGTGAAATTAAATGATGTCTACAGAATATGTAGGCATGCCGACAATTGCTCGTAACTTCATTGCAAGCACTCGCGTAAATTTGAGGGTTACCTTCGATTTCCTTGGGATCCCATCATCAGATCCTGATATGGTGGCCATGGGACCACATGGGGAGCATACCCTTTCGAATACAAAAATAATTTTCAAAATCGGTGCACAAATTGATAGAGTACCTAATCAGTGTACATACATTTAAAAAAACCAATGAAATTGAGAACCTCCTCCTTTTGGAAGTCGGTTAAAATGTAATGAATCAATGTTTTTTTAATCAGCTGGAAAAAGAGGTCTATTTCAATAACAAAGTGTCCCTTTCATTTGCGCATGTAAGGTCTGCCGCGACACTTCTTAAAATATAGCTAGATCACTGTAACAAATGTCACCATACGGAGATTATATATTGTGTGTATATAATATGTATATTACGATAGATGAACTAAGGATCTAGTTGTACGATAAACAAGAAAAAAAACTATAACCAGACGTATACGTAAAACCTTTTGGTGAAATTTATGTGGCCTATATCAATCGAGTCATTATTACTTTGATTATAGAATATAGAGGATCTGAAATAGTGTGAAGAACGTGAAGCCGAAATTTTCCTTAAAATGGCGTCGACCCCGCCTCCCATAGTGATGCGACTCATTTGTTTACTTGTATCCTAATATATCGATAAACCATTAAAGGACTAATTTAAAATGAATATTCATATTAAATATAACAACTAGTGTTGCGTGAAAGAGTAACAAACATCTATCCCTCCATAATTACAAACTTTCGCGTTTCGCGTAAGATGTAAGAAAGAAGAGAAAGAATAATAATAAAGGAAATAATAATCAAATAAAAAAAGATGTCATTTTACTAATGATTTTTATTAGTTCCGAAACAATATTAATTTAGTCCAGATATTTATTTAGTTATTAATCCAAAATGTTTGTATCTTTTAACTAAATAATTAACTAAATAAAAATAATTGGCTTCATCAACATAAATTTGTGAGTGCCTTCATGATCAGAATTTCCATTTGAAAAAAAATTCGAAATGCTCCATTATAACTTTATATATAAAGAAGACTGGTTGAGTCTTGTAATCAAAATTTTGTTTCTCATTTTTTTCTTCAAATTTTCATTTCTTTCTAAATGCTGTGAGAGCAAACTTAGGTTTTATGTTTTCGATGCCAATGTTTTCTTTCCACAACTTATAAAGACTTTCATTTTTTTGTAAATCTAAAATCAAAAGACATATCACTCTAAACTGTTAATGAGAAAATACGAAACTAAAAAAATGAAATCATTGTAGAAAAGTCACTCGCACGTGGTATATTTCACGTTATTTTGCTGTTAGCAATTCATGTATTATTGTGAACAATAATATTGTAAATAACTTTTAATATTTAACATAGTTTTGCTTTTATCGATAAAATAAATGACAACACTTCGCGATAATGTAAACAAGTTATTAAAACCGCATTTCTTGCTGATACACACTAACTAAGATATCTATGTATTAATAAATATTTTAAAAAGCATAAACGATGATTAAACACAAGTAGAAATAATAATTAACACGCAAAATATACCAAAATTTGGAACTTACATAAAAAAGATAATCCACGGTCTTTTTCCAAGAATTTGATTTACGACCTGTAATACAACACTGCACCATGATTCCTGCTGCATAATAGTTTTTTCTAATACAGCGAGAAGTAACCAAATAAGCACAAATCACTACGAAAAAAAAAGAATACGTCTGAAACACGAGGACTTTGACAACACAAATACTTCCACAAATGTTCCCTTAAAATGGCTGCCTGTCAAAAAATTGGCCTCAAGGCGGGGTTTGATGACTTCATAAAATAATGTCAAAAAAAGAAAGAACTCCATGACATATATCTTATCTCTATCACTTAAGTGAAGACAGCTGGGTTAGTAAGAGACAGACATACTTTTGTAAGCATCATACGTTCCAGGCTGGTTTTATACATAACTAAAAAATGTATAGACAATTAGAGCGTATCTACTATTTATAATCTAAGCATTATTACGAATCTATTGACACCTCATTAATTAAAATCGGTTTAGATGTTTAGGCGCTACGGTGGAACATACAAACATACATAGACATTTTGGCTTCGCCGTACTCGGATAACAAGAACTACAAGCAGTCACAGTTTGACCTTTAACTTTTTTTTGTGTTGGCCTGCCAAATTGACTCTACCCTGCCTGATGGAAAGCGTAAGAAGAATCCAAGAGTGGTGCACTATACTCATTGCGAATGCATAAAATGCAGCATGGTGAGCCACACTATGGCGGCCTAGTGATGCCTCTGCATCATTAGGCCTCCGGTCTCGCACTCACCAACGAAACACGGTGGTGATCTTGGTGTACAGGAGTTACAGTGGTGGGTGTTAAAGTTTCAGTTGCGATTGTGAAGTTATCAAAGGATCATCATTTTTATCGACTACTTCTGGTATGACTATTAAATCTTCTTCAAGGCATTTCAATTCTCTGAGCCTTTTTTCCGATTATGTTTGTCGGAAGATATTCTACTCCTCTCTCTATGTATGCGTTGTTAACGACGAATTAATTCACTAACAGGCTTTCCTTCATTCTTCCTTAAATAATAACGATTCCTGTCTTTTTCCTTGTGTATTGCGTAAGGTTCTGGATTACTCTCGATTCGGGCTTTCCGTCGTCTTAGCCAATCTTTTCTTAGCCAAGTGACCTTGCTTAGAATCTGACATAATGACAATACTAGAACAAGATAAATATTTTATGATTTGCGGTCTTAAAAAGTTAGTAGAAGGTGGACACATTTAGTAGAAGGTGGACACATTGCCACGGGAAACACCGAATTCAATACCACTGACATCAAAATATTAAGGTATTTTGTAAATAACGTAAAAAATAATTTAAAATGCTAATATTTACATTTTCTACTAAAATCTATTACATGTAACTATTGTAACATCACATGTAACTGTTGTGTACTATTTTTATATTTTGAATATGATAGTTTAAAGTTTACATAAAAATAATCACAAATTATAACAAAAAAAATACCGACTTCAATCTGGACCAAATTTAAATGGGACATACATACATAATGCAAATTGAAGACTTATATGGTTTTCTCATGGATGAAATGTCAGAACTGGACCAAATTTAAATGGGACCATTCGGGAAGCACCAGCTTTCAAATAAAAAAAGAATCATCGAAATCGGTTCTCCCAGTCCAAAGTTATGAGGTCACAAACATAAAAAAAAAAACCGTCGATTTTAGAACCTCCTCCTTCTCAACCGACTTCAAAAAGGAGGAGGTTCTCAATTCGACTGTATTTTTTTTTTATATATATTTGTTACCTCATAACTTTGGACTGGGTGAACCGATTTTGATGATTATTTTTTTATTTGAAAGCTGGTGCTTCCCGAATGGTCCCATTTATTCCCAATGGTCCCAATTTGGTCCAGATTGAAGTCGGTTTTTTTTGTTAAAATTGGTAATCATTTGAAGTCGGTTGAAAAGGGTTCACCGAAATCAAATTTTTAGTATACCAAGCCAGCGAAAACAGTTACTTACCTCTATAAAAAGGTGACCATAAGACGTACAGCCATGGTTTCTTCGTTGCTGTCGCGACAGGACTGATGCTTCAGCTAACGCCAATAACTATCCTCACAGACAGTTTAGTTTAAGAAATATGAGCAGATCGGTGCGCGCCACTGATATCAACTCAAAACGTCGGACGTGTATACAATCTGTTGTATCTTCTCTATTGTGGCATATCATTATTTAATAATAATATAAAATTAACAAATAACTATTTAGTCATTTGTGAACACATGCAAAATAGCGCAATTTGTTAGAGGAAAAAAAAAAACCGCTGCAACGTAGGGTTCGGACGCGCCACCGAGGTCAATATTTTAGTAAGTTTTATTCATTTTTACTTACTTCTACTTAATTTATCTAAAAAAGGACATAGGCCCCTCCTATTACTTTCAAATTTTCTATTACATGTAAACAAAATTGAAATAGTAAGTAATCAATTCAACGAGATTTCGATCTGGACACGTTTTTTCAAGCGTTCGGAGAATGACCCATATACCTGGACTAGTCAAGAAAACAAATTCGATGCTGTACATCATATCATACGCAAGGCCTTTAAATGCCTTATGGCTGAGACTTTCTTGAAACTGTACAAGACCTATGTTAGACCGCTGCTTGAATATGCGTATGTCATCTGGGACCCGTATCTCAAAAAAGACATTTTGTTGCTGGAGGCAGTGCAGAGAAGGGCAACTATTTTATTTTTATTTTATTTTATTTATTTATAAAGATGGTTCACACGATTCGTAATAGCGCCTACGAACAACGGCTAAAATATCTAGGGTCAACCACACTAGAAGAACGCCGACAGAGGGGCAGTCTCATTGAGACTTATAAAATACTCAAGGAGTACTATGACGTACCCAGCTTACCGGAAATCTACATCTTAGATGATAATATCCACTTGTGAGGGCATCCCCTGATACAATGGCGAAATTCTTATAAGAAAAACCCTAAGACGCATTTCCTGCCTAACCGAGTTGTGAGAGCCTGGAACAGACTCCCAGAAGACGTAGTTATGGCACCCTCACTGAACTGTTTCAAGAACAGACTTGACAAACTCGATATCTCCAAGCTATTTCAAACACACGCATCAGCTTTCTAGCTGCTGGTGTGTCATACCAAATAATAATAATAATAATCTATCATTCGTTCATTATTGCCTGTTCCTATCTGCATCCAGACACGCGAAGAAGTGATTTCAACTTATAGGTATTAGAACCGATCTATCTGTCTGTTTTTTTAATATATATATGAAATGATAATATAAATAACATGTGTAAATTGTAGCTTTGCTGAAACACAAATTCCCAGTGAGAGAGCCGAAATCGTACGCGATCAGTAGCACGACTGAGAAAGTATTATGTTGTCTGCCTGGATGTCGGAACCGGCCTTTTTAAATATGTGTATGTAATGATAATATAATGACATATATAATTTTCAGCTTTGCTAAAAAATAAATTTTCGCAGTTTTCAAATGCTATATCTATAGTAGGAACCGGAATAAGTGTCTACCAATTAATCTTTACATATAAAAAACATATATTTTAAGATATCAAAACGGCAGTTATGCTAAAATCACGTTTTCAGAGTCAATTTTGATGATTTTTGACTTCTGGTCACGCCGAAAGGAACCGTTGATAGGAATAGTGAATCCCCAATTTACCTATGGTCGGTCAAATAGTATACCTAGTATTAATATGGACTTTGCTACTATACCGTTAGTCTGCCAAACGGTGGCTCTCAGCCTATAACTTGACTGCACGGATGGCGCGCGCCACTTTCTACTGCGCTAAGGTGTTGAGCAGTGGCGGATTTACCCTAAGGCAAAGTAGGCATGTGCCTAGGGGCGCGAGGTTGCTTAGGGGCGCCAAATTTTTAATAGTAAAAATATATGCCTCACATATTAAAGAAAAATTACCAATACTTCTAGTTCGACTAGTGCTGTTTCCATATAAAAATGTACTAGCTACAACTGCAGCTGTAGCTGAGACCAGATTTGTTCATTGAAAGGCATATGGTGCACCCGAGTTGGCGGCGGCGACGACCGCAAACAATAAGGCGTGGACAGAGCGGCAGTATAGGACAAATTGCAGGAGGAACATTGCGCCTGTAACAATTTGCGTGCTTTCCATCACTTTATGCCACTCTGAGCGTGGTCACAGGACGGGTTTCATTGTCCACCCGCTACAAAGGTGTGAAAGGTCTACCGCGAGAAAGTGACATTCGTGTGCCGGACGTCACTTCAATTAGAGTTTTTTAAAACGGGTGGTGCCCATGCTTTTGAAAAGAAGGCGCTAGGAGAAATCTGGCTGGAGCTGTTATCTACACAAGTAGTTCCGCAAGGGTCGGTGTTAAGAATCCTACACACTATGCGGGTTGCCTAACCGTCGGGTAGGTATGTCGTCAACAAGCCGGGCGGCAAAACTGGCATCTAATTGAACTGTTTGCCGTGCAAAGTAGCCACCGACCAAAAAAATTTGTGCCGACGGCCATTATTATGCTAAAACCTTTTTATTAGTAATCCGTTATAGGCCTTTAGGGCCGTTCCTGTAGATCATCAACTAAGACGCCGTCTCGAGCTACCTGGAAGATATGCTCATGACGGCGTGGAGAAAGGTACTGTGAGACAACTCTGAGGGCCACGGCCATGATTTCAAATGTTCTAGGGCGGATCCAGTGTCAAGGTCGTGGGATGGCTT
Organism: Diaphora mendica; assembly: GCA_949125395.1. Lineage (NCBI taxonomy): Eukaryota > Metazoa > Arthropoda > Insecta > Lepidoptera > Erebidae > Diaphora > Diaphora mendica. Next base: position 26,044,976 of record OX421319.1, read on the forward strand.
TACAGAAATATGTTACGTTGCTCTTACATCGACCTTGAAGGGAGCCACCTGCAGCTTGTATTTTTTTATATATAAACTGTCGTCCTCTTGCATGACAAGAGCTCTTGTTTTTCGTTTGTATATTTTTGAAGTGAAAACTTCTTTATCGGAGTTGTGCACTTTTCTAGGATGGGTAAAAAAATGTTAAAATCGCGTCAGAAACTCGCGTCAGAAACTCGCGTCAGGACACCTGACCTGATTGAATATGTAAGACGGAGGCGTGGCGTAGGAGAGGAAGTAATATCCCCTCTCTTTCTACCGCGCGGCGAATGCCATCGATACCGGTGGGCCTTGATCCAGTACAAGGCTACATCTTTACCACGGGTCAAGGCCTCGCCGAGGTTTCAGCGCGCCTTGGCCGCGAGAGGATCCACGGTCCCGGGGCTCGTCACCGTCTCCAGCGCTGCCCTCGAGTCACTGTAGCCGCTGTAGCTCCCCGCACTGCAGTTGAGAATTTCGTTTGAAGCACTGCATATGGCTAAGAGCTCGGCCTGGTACTCTGTGCAGTACGCTGGCAAGCTCAGTTTCCGGCTCAGCAGTTCCGCCCGACTGTCCCATATAGAGAGCGCGGAGCCGACCTTGCCCTGAAGCTTGCTTCCGTCGGTGAAAATACGGAGCGACTGCACGTTGAGCTGGTCTACCAGGCTTTAGTCCTCCAGACTCTGGAACCTCAAGTCCATACGTAGAGCCGAATGCGGTAGTTCCGCAAATCGCACGCTCTATCTCTCGGTCTCCCAGTACTAGCCGGGTCGACCCTTTGCGAGCTTCGCGCTGAAGCTAGAATTAGCTCGTAATGCTGCGACTTGAGAACTCGAGGACCCGAAATTTCAACCTCACTGGGTCCTGGTTGAGGAGCAAAAGGAAATATTTAGGTGACCTAGCGCCAAGCAGACGGCGGTAAGATCCGTTATGGAAGATTTGATCGGGAGGAAACACAGAACTCTCTCATACCGGCTGATGCAGGTGTTCATCGAAAAAGGATGCTTCGGAGTTAGCTGTGTCTGATCTGCACGAAGCCAACGGCTGGGCGCCAACTATACTGGCACCAAAACAGAACAGTCTGGACGTTTTAATAAAGCTGCTATCTTCTATATCCGACAATGTTTACGCAATACGTGGTTTTAGTCGGCTCGATTCCGATACACCGCAAACCCCCAATGGCTCAAGAGGGTTTCACACGTAAAAAAAAATAGTGAAGATACGCCAATTGCCAAGATAGAGACATTATATGGATGCTAGAATCATGAGACGGGGGGGGGGGGGAAGGGCGCCGAAGGGATGGTTGCCTATGGCGCTTTTGTAACTAAATCCGCCCCTGGTGTTGAGGGTTCAAATCCCACACGGAATAACACTTTGTGTGATCAAGAAATTGTTGTTCTAATTCTGGGTGTTATTTGTGTCCGTTTCATGTATGTTTGTAAAGTCGTGCGCGACCACTCCGCGACACAGGATATATTGCTAATGTGGGTGTGACTTTCGGAACAATGACCGTAAACACAGATGAAATAAAAAATGACTAAATTAACATTATTTGTTTTCTGTTTACAGTTTTATTCTACAATCGGTATCTATAGCTGAAGTGAATCTACTGGTTCCTTTAATACGAGTAGTTGAAGTGGCGATCGTCGCTCTGTCGTCAATAAAACTCGGAGTTTCCGAATATCCAACACAAGCTCAGGTTGAAGGTAAATATTAGATTAATAAAGAAGTTGTTTAATAATGTTCTCATTTATTTTGTAGTAAAATTTAATGCTTTATATTTATTTTGAGTAACTGTGACCCAAACTAAATCGTCGATCAGCGGCCAATTTGTTAGACACCTGGCTTTATGCACTGTGCAATTGCGGTTCGAGGAACTCCTGTTGATTTTTGTTTCGTTGGTACTTTTTTCGCAAGATATAATAATGCCGCCTAAAGTTAGACACCAGGCCAACCTACCAGGCCAGTTTTCGTTGGTGAAACCTTGACAAAGAAGTCGCAGTAGTTTTTTTACTTAGCTTGTGCATTTAAAAAGGAACATGGTTTTGACTTTTGTTGGATATTCCGAGGAGTAGTGTATTTACGTGCACATGTTAACTGCCCTCAAATTAAAATTGAGTGCGAAGGTGACCTAGAGAGGTTGCGTTGTGATAAATGACTATTTATCATAAGTGATGATTTATTAGTGATCTCAAACACCTTTAATACTCTTTTTATGTATTTTATTTCCTTCACTTGTATATAGCACTTGTATTGTAAAGTAAGTCATAGTTTATATTTCACACTTTACACATTTACACAATCATATTACGCGAGAAGGGCTATTCTTAATTAATTCATTCTTCGAGAAGAAGCCCCAGAGAAAGGCGGCGGAGCCCTGACAACGTGACTTAAAATGAGATAGACTTTATCATGACGGATAAGAGGCATGTATTCAGAGATGTCTCAGTGATCAACAGGTTCAACATCGGCAGTGATCACCGACTTGTATGAGGCACTCTGAACATAAATTTCAAACTGGAACGTACCCGTCGGGTTGAGTTTACGCCCCGGCCTACTCTGCTCCAAACTGTTGCTAGCTCTGAAAGATTCCAAATGGAACTTCAAAACCGATTCGATGTGCTGGAAACCGAATGCGAGGTCATGAGGTATGTGTGTAGAAGGTTCTGTCGGAATAAGCATTCGGGTATAAAGTCTAAACTTTCGGATGAGACTCTGGAAGTCATGAGAGAGAGACATGGAAAGATACAGACTACGGCGGACGACAAGCGAGCACTCACGAAAAACATTCGAAGTTGGTTTGACTGTCTGATAGTTGTATGCCTGCGGGGGCTTATCAACACAGTTTAATTGTGAATTGAAACTTCGGTGTGAAATCGTTCGGCGGCCACCTCATTTGATAAGCTGTAATATAATAAACGAGTGTTTGTGGTCGTTCGGAAACAATGGAATTATCGTTGATCGCTCGTATGATCGAGGTGTTTGTAGCCGGTTGTTGAGTTGGATTAAGGAGTCCACCCGGCTCTTCGTACGGATAATAACAGAGTGCTTGACTCGTAAACAGAACCTGGTGTACAAGGTACAAGGATCTGCGCAGTGGACTTCTTATAGGGGCACCCCTTATCGCTTCGGATGTCGACCATACACCAGGTCAGTGATAAGAAAATTGTATTTAAAGGGTGTTTGTGCCCTAAGTTGAAATCCTTTCACCAGGTGATCGGTCTTCGATTGTCTAGCCTAAATCTGATGGGCCTAGAAACAAGGGTTCCTTACTTCAAAGAACAAAGTGCCTGGTGATTGGACTAAACACTATCGATTTTAAGAACTTGTCAGTTTCAAATACTTTTGATACTAAAGGCGAAGTTTCGATACTACAACTGACTGATTCGGCAGCAAGGACATTGGAAAATGGCCTGAAATGATTAATTGAAACATGCGGTTGTTATTGATACAGAGAGGCAATAAAGTGATAAAAACACGTGAACACATATTTCTTTGAAGACTCAATAGTACCTATCATGCACGATTCAGTCAGACAAAACAAAAGTAGTATTGAGACGGCTGACTAAAGCTTGTCACACATTGCCAAACTGCATACAACCTTTACGATCTTGGATGACATGTTTTCCTTCGAAAGCTGCATTGTTTTGCTGCTGTTTGTCGTTTATTTGGAAACGTCAATTTGTCAAATGCATCGAAATTAAACTCTTCCGAGAATTTAATACTTGGTGGAAATTTAATCTTTATATATAATAAGCCAATGTGGCGTGATCAGTGCCACTTTAGCTTGCTAATCCGGTGGTCTATGTTGATAACTTTATTTATCTGCCAGATCACCTTATTCTTGATGCGACCCCTACGAGAAACACCGAGCATAGCCCTTTCAATGGCACGCTGATCGACTGTGAGCTTGTGGATCAGCCATATCCGGTAGTACATGTTCACTGAACATGACCTTGGTTTTGTTCAAGTTCATCCGTACCTCAAGAGAGTCAGCTAAGTCATTCAGCATCTTTTGTTGGTACCAGACTGGACTGTAGCGTATATGCCCTTATGATGATGTCGTCTGCAAATCGCAAATGATGATGTTAATGTTACTTCCTTTCCAGCTCAGAGCCTTAGACATATCCTGCATTGCATTTATGAATAATTTTGGGAAAATAACGTCCCGTTGTCTCACTCCTCGATACAACGGTATGGGCCTTGTTTGCTGGTTCTGTACTTGGACACGTTGAAATATCTCATTACTTGGCTGTATCGTTAATCTACCTGGCAACTCCAGAACAGATCAGATCTCGGTATGCTCTACAGTCCCTCCCTGGAGTTGCTAGGTAGTTTTATATTTTTAAAAAGACAGCTCACGCACTACGAATAAATCTTGTGTCGCGGGGGACTTTATAAACACACATGTAACGGAAACAAAGAACACCCAGACTCAGAACAACAATTTATGGATCACACAAAGTGTTGTCTCATGTAGGATTTGAACACTTGGCCGTCTTAGAAACAATCCCTTTCCTGACACGGCGGAGCGGACTCCTGTGACGTCACTATTCGGTGAAAAGCTAAAAACGAATTGCCTAACCCCGGTATGTAACACCGTATGTACACTCCATTCGAGTTGATCCATTCATGACTAAATATAGCTCTCACGATCGTATACGATTCATAAACTAAAAATAGATATAATTAATTCTTGTACCGAAATAATTTGACTCAAAGATTCCTCAAATTTCTTATCTTTATCTGCGTATGCTGTGAGCTAATGTCAGAGGACATTCAAGACATGTAAATTAGATGTCGTAAAGTTACATTGTATTATTCAATGTAACTAAAAATATATAAATCTATTATAATAAGAATACACAAAGTGATCGAGTATAGATACGATATATCCAAGTTACCTATAGAGTTAACGATCCTTATTCCAATAATATACCTACCTTAAGTGGGTAGCAGTAAATACCATATTTCATAATCCAGTTCATGTATATTTAGACACTGTGTCGACTTCCACATACGGCAACAAAAAGATGCTAGAGCGCCATCTACTATAAACACACCAAACTACGGAGTAACTGTCTCGCAACGAATCTACTAATCCTGTATCGCAATATAGAAATTCTCGCGCCGATTAGCATATATATTGTGGACCGACACCGACGACACGCATATAGCGCGCGGCAGGCCAGCAACGAGATGCTGCTATAACGATCACCTCTCAGAAGCACAACATAGGTATCGCGTACAGCACTCACGACAGCTCCGCTCCACGCGCTGGGGACCGACACGCATATAGCGTGCGGCAGGCAAGCGGCTTGCGGTCAGTAACGAGATGCTGCTTATCGTACCTTCATCACTATTCATTGCACCGGCTGGTCCTGAGACCACCATGCCGCTATCCATCACGCGGTTCACCAGCGCCGCCGTACTTAAATCAACCTCTCAATTCTCTCATCATTCTTTTCATCACTACCACTATCCTCCGCCGACATGGACTCATCCTTTACTAAAGCTTGATCACAAAACTTCCGCCATTTCCGTTAGTCTCGCGCCCCTCAGAAACCTTACGCAACCTTTCATGGGGATATTTGCATCTTCCCTTTAAGCCGTCAACATATTGAAACTCATAGTAATTATTTTGCAAGACTCCGAGGGACTCTAAATTTTTCATCTAACTTTTAATGCCTTTATTTGAGGTCTACCTTTATTGAGACGTAACGTGTCCGACTTTGCTAAATGCTCTGTGTTCGTAGAGACCTCGCTACAAATTACATTTAAGTCAGCTCTATGCTGAGAAGTCTCATCAACGCAAGCTATCCTAGAGATGCCTAAAGGCTGCAATTTAATACCGAATATAAGTTCAGTCGCTGAGAAACCCGTGACTGTTCATTTTGTAATATTTTATGCAAGATGAATTGCACTAAGCTCGTCCCGCCATACGGTGTCTGAATTATTTTCAGTAATGACAAGTAGATTTTTAAGCGTTTGCATAACTCTCTCGATATGTACGTTTGCTCTAGGTACTAGCTCCGACCGCAAAAAGATGGAGCTCTATATTATTTTCAGAACAAAACTTTTGAAAATGATTCCTTACATAGAAACCACCCTGGTCTGCAATGACACGTTTTGGCGTACTAAACAAATTAATAGCCTCTTTTAACGTTTCTACAGCGCTGTTAGCATCCAAGGTCGCCGTCAATTGTAATAAAACGTATTTAGTAAAAGCATCAATGATAAGAAATACGTACTTTTTTATAAAACTTTTACCGCTCAGTTTCCCGCTCAAGTCAACGTGTACTGTGTGCAACAGAACTGCGACCTTTGGTATAGAATGCAATTGAATAGGTTAAACACCTGAAGTTATTTTACAGGTTTTGCACAACAAACACGCTTCCAAGGATTTTCATACCGCCTTTGCCATTATATTAGGGAACCAGTACAAGTCAAACAGTTTGTCAAGAGTCTTATCATAGCGGAGATGTTTTACTTCCGAATTAACATGGCTTATGAGAGATTACACATACGCTAAGGGTACGATACAAAGTCCTCCTATTACGCTACACTTTTCGATACAAAACACCCTTTCTAATATCATATTACTACGATTGAGCTATTTCATGCGATAAGTTTTCTACTCTCCATTTGCCCATAATATCACTATGCTGTTGCTGCTCTACAGCTAACCATTCTTGTTGCTTGTTGCAACTCTAGGATTTAAACCTCTTTCCTGGAAACGGAATCAGTGTTGTAATTATTAGATTCAGAGTAGTATAGTGGATTTCTTGACAGGAAATCTACATGCGACATGTGGCGTCCTTATCTGTACTCGATGTTAAAACCGTTGCTTTGTAAAATAGCCCACCACCAATGTACGTGGGGAGTGAGATCTTTTTTTTTTGCTAGATGATTTCAATGCATTACAATCGGTCCGACCTGTGAAATGGCGGATATATAGATAGTGTCTAAAGTGCTTTACAGCGCGTACCACAGTCAGAATCAAATAGAAAACAACAACTCGTAACCTCAAAGTTCACGTCTTTTTTAAGGAAGCATAACATAACAATGAAAAAAACACTAATTTGTAATTTCGAGGCAACGATCTGTCAACGGATTGTTCCAGTGCTTTCTACGGCATGTGCGTCAGGAGAAGTCTGTAGTTCCCGATCGCCGGCCGCAGCATCCGCTGACATTTCGTGAGCACGTGACCACGCTACCAGCAGCGCCAACGGTGCGAGCGAGAGGCACGTACTGTGTGCCTCGTAGTCAAATCTGCTCTCTATTAATCTCGCCGACAAATATAATTAACTAGCTGACCCACGCAACCTCGTTTGCGTCTCCTATTGCCCGTAGCGTGATAATTTTCCCCCGTTTTTGATACATTTTTCATTGGTGCTCCGCTCCAAAAAAAAAACAAGAACTCATCAAGAACTCCTATTAGTTGTAGCGTGATTATATATAGCCTATAGCCTTCCTCGATAAATGTACTATCCAACACTGACAGAATTTTTCAAATCGGACCAGCGGTTCCTGAGAGTAGCGCATTCAAACAAACAAACAAACTCTTCAGTATAGATTTAGAGTGACGGATTAAGAATACGCAGTATCAGTGTCCTCCTCATCCCATGGGTGTCGTTAGAACCGACTAAGAGAGCAAACTACAATCCAGAGGTAGTAAGTTTGATTCCTACTGAGTTCTCTCCTGTGTTAAGCCGCAAAAGCGTAATAGGTATTTACCTACACTTTGTCGTTTTGTAACAACAATTAGGTACGTATTGCACACAACGTAGTACTATGTACCTACTCATACATTGCTACAACAGTAATATGCTAATATTTTTATGCTTTTAAATATGGTTTAACATAATTTTCAGATGATGTAACTGATATAGTTACCTCATTGATGTCAACTTTGTTATTCTTGTGAAGGAACGGGTGATATGTCCCTCCAACACAAAGGGAGGATCCTCCGACCAGGCGAGGTGATCATGCCTGGCGAGCCAACTGCCCAACGGTTGATGTTGGGATGTTGTATGTATCTTATTGGCGCGCGAACTTTCACTGCGCGATTCAGGATTGGTAGTTTCTTAGTTTCCTTCGTTACTCCGTAGTTCAGTGTAACTTCGGTAGATGGCGCTGTAGTATATTTCTGTTGCGATGTATGTGGAAGTCGCCACATCACTCCCCTCCAAGATCGGAGGTTGATATATTGATGAGTCAGCTGTTTGTGCTCTGTTGCGGAGCTTGCCAGTGCCAGGAGTGAGTAGTTCCAGTGAGTCGGAACTGAGAGCCGCAAGTTCCAGTGAGTCGGAACTGAATGCCGCTAGTCTTAGTGAGTCGGGGCTGAAGTCCGCTGATCCCAGTGAGTCGGGATGGCTTGCGGTGCGCGGTGCTGCGGTGAGGTCCCCAGTGAGTCGGGGCGGTTGCTGCGTAGTGGCTGGCTGCTGCATAGACGGGAGAGATATGCTCTGCTTACATGAACCGTAGCTGCAGTGTGCTGTGCCTAGACGCTGATGAGGCTATAGGGATAACCAGGCTGGAGCCGTCGCTTCCTGCGTGTGGTGTATCCCTGTTGAGGCCGAGGTTGCTGGCTGGCTGTGAGACTTGCTGTGGGAGTTAACATGATGGTGGCGTGCTGATACTGCTTCGAAGGCTGCTTCCAATCACGTCGGGGTCACCACTGTGGAGGAACGGGTGATATGTCCCTCCAACACAAAGAGAGGATCCTCCGACCAGGCGAGGTGATCATGCCTGGCGGGCCAACTGCCCAACGGTTGATGTTGGGATGTTGTATGTATCTTAATTGGCGCGCGAACTTTCACTGCGCGATTCAGGATTGGTAGTTTCTTAGTTTCCTTCGTTACTCCGTAGTTCAGTGTAACTTCGGTAGATGGCGCTGTAGTATATTTCTGTTGCGATGTATGTGGAAGTCGCCACATCACTCCCCTCCAAGATCGGAGGTTGATATATTGATGAGTCAGCTGTTTGTGCTCTGTTGCGGAGCTTGCCAGTGCCAGGAGTGAGTAGTTCCAGTGAGTCGGAACTGAGAGCCGCAAGTTCCAGTGAGTCGGAACTGAATGCCGCTAGTCTTAGTGAGTCGGGGCTGAAGTCCGCTGATCCCAGTGAGTCGGGATGGCTTGCGGTGCGCGGTGCTGCGGTGAGGTCCCCAGTGAGTCGGGGCGGTTGCTGCGTAGTGGCTGGCTGCTGCATAGACGGGAGAGATATGCTCTGCTTACATGAACCGTAGCTGCAGTGTGCTGTGCCTAGACGCTGATGAGGCTATAGGGATAACCAGGCTGGAGCCGTCGCTTCCTGCGTGTGGTGTATCCCTGTTGAGGCCGAGGTTGCTGGCTGGCTGTGAGACTTGCTGTGGGAGTTAACATGATGGTGGCGTGCTGATTCTGCTTCGAAGGCTGCTTCCAATCACGTCGGGGTCACCACTGTGGAGGAACGGGTGATATGTCCCTCCAACACAAAGAGAGGATCCTCTGACCAGGCGAGGTGATCATGCCTGGCGGGCCAACTGCCCAACGGTTGATGTTGGGATGTTGTATGTATCTTAATTGGCGCGCGAACTTTCACAGCGCGATTCAGGATTGGTAGTTTCTTAGTTTCCTTCGTTACTCCGTAGTTCAGTGTAACTTCGGTAGATGGCGCTGTAGTATATTTCTGTTGCGATGTATGTGGAAGTCGCCATAATTCTCGTAATGGAAAAAAGTCCCAAGTTCTATCTTAGATCTTTTTTGACGGAGTGGAACATCCCTTCTAACCGCTGCTCCTTGGGGATTCCGAAGTCAGGCATGTTTGGTGTTGATATTTCCTCTAAAAACCACCACCCCAACCCCTGCCGCTCTACTCTGAGAGGGCCCGGACTTAGTGATTTCAGATCCCAAAATCTCTTAGGCCTAATATATTTCTGCTAAAGAATAGGGATACAATCCAGATTGAATTCGCGTTTTCCGCGTATTAACACATTGTCTTTTTTCTAGATGGCCAGAACTTTGACTTTATCATAGTCGGAGCAGGATCAGCGGGCTGTGTGTTGGCCAACAGACTCACAGAGATTGCGACCTGGAAAGTTTTACTCGTAGAGGCTGGAGATGATCCCCCCGGCGCTTCAAACGTAAGTCACATTATCACTATCAACTGCCTTTAATAGTCCTCACCTGGATTTGATAATATAGATACACACATCAAAAGTGTCTAGGGATCAACATATGTGTCTAGGGATCAACATATATTTTTGCAATAACTTTTCTCCTGATTGATATTAATTAAAATTTTCTTTAAGGATTCATCAAATAAAGTGTTTTCGTTTGTCACAGTAACGATAAACCAAGTCACCTTTGCATTAATAAAGAAATTTGCCATTTTCCTAATAAAAGGATTTTTGACATTTGAACCACTAACACTAAAGTTCGAAAAAAAGACTGAAATAACAGTTTTCTTTAAAATTTTATTAGGTAACTTAAACAATTAATAATCCGTGTTTCTACCGCGAACACTAACACAAGAACATCGGTTTGGCATACTCAAAATGAGTTCATCCAAATCACGCTTTGGAATGGCCGCCCATGTTCGTTGCAACAACAAAAAAAGGTCTTCTTGCGACTGGATACCCTCCATATTCGGCAGAGCTCTTCTCTGTAGCATATCCCATGCATGCTCAATCGGGTTCAAGTCTGGCGACTGAGCAGGCCAGGGCCAAAGCCACATCTCAATCTCAAGAAATCCGCATAAAAATGCTAGATCCCTAGACACTTTTGATGTGTGTATATACAGTCACATCTATGTTTTTTTTTGGGCCTGCCAAAATGACTACTCTGCCTGATGGAAAGCATAAGTAGAATCCAAGAGTGGTAGTCACCTTACTCATTGCGAATGCAAAAATGCAGCATGGTGATGGTGACCCACACTATGGTGGCCTAGTAATGCTTCTGGATCATTGGGCCTCCGGTCTCGCACTCACCAACGAAACACGACAGCACGATATTCCCGTCGAGGAAGGCAAAACATCCGTCCATTTTGCTGGTTTTAGTCCCAGACATTTAATAAGGCTGACCAATAGATCACTTAAGGGATCAGATGGAAAAATTGGGAGTATAAAAGAAAACTCGTATTAGCTATTGCTGGAAAGTGGAAAAGCTTTTTCTTTATATTTGCGTCTGGTAGTTGTCATTTATGAAATATATATTACATAAATGACTTAATATGGAACATACAACTTCTCAACGTTTCTCACTACGCAGCTACGGTTCAACTATGCTCAGTTTCATAAGTGGTTCAAACGACTACATCACTACTACATCAGCGAGAGCAACACTTTAAGGTGGACGTTTCCTTAGGCTTTGGTCTCTTATAAGCGCCGTCAGTCGCGTACAGCGTCACGCCGTATGCCGCGTCACAATGCTTACTATAGAAATGTACTGTTGTGGTCTCTTTAACACGCCGTACGCGGCATTGCAACGCTTTGCGCCGCGTCTCTAGTTATTTCGAACCATTGCAGCGTAAACGTCGTGTAGGCGTCAATACAAAATGTCGAAATTTAATAAAGAAAAGACGAATTATTGATTGAATCAGTCCTATGTTTTAGTGCATCATACAATAAAAATAAGGTGCCTCCAAAAGTATCGTTTTTTTTTCATTTTATTATATATCACATGAGTACAAGCGAGCACTGTTTGTCGAGTACTGTTGTGAACGAGACGTCGTCGTTCGCATGAGATATATTGACCGCTGACGCTTTGTCTGGCGTTCAGACGTCGATCGGAACGTTTATGCTGAAGTCGGACGCCGCATATAGCATTTAATAGGAGACCGAGGCCTTAGGTTACTTCTCGCGACTTAATATGAAATAGTTCAACTTACTACTTACCTACAATTATTAGCATTAAAAATAAAAAAAGTCGTGTGGTGTCGGTGGACACCAGATAAGAACGAAGTTCCTTATCATAAAATATAATAATATATGCAACTTATGGTGCTATACTATTTTTTTAATATCTTACGCTTTTTTGTTTTAGCGTTACGGACGCTTTTTGCCGGCTAGGTTACCTCTCCGCAACTCCCCATAAGGAACTTCGGTCCAAAAAATAAATCATTTTAAAAAAAGCGAGTCAAAAAAAACATCAAACGAAAACTAGCGTATATAGAAACACTACAAAGCGTAAAACATGTTTGAAGTCAGTGCCTGCAGTGCCAATTCAAAAATAACAAGCAAAGTCAATGATATTGTATAAAATATCATTGAGAAAAGTAGTACATAATATAAATGCATGTTTTCATAAAAGTAACCAATGTGGCGGGGACAGACGTAGGTACGTCAACTTACCTATTGGTCATTGGGCTTGGAGTTTTTTGGAGTCGGTATATGGTTTTTATAAAATAATCCTGGACGGCTGTCGATCCGAAATCATAAAATCCACCGGTATAAGCAATATTTGTCTGCAACACTTGCCTTCCTTTTATATATGTCTCACCTTTAAACCCTTAAGAGTGCAATGAAATTGCGTTGGACTCAATTATAAGTAACTTAATGGTTGAGTTTATAAGTAAATAATGCTTGTAATACATAAAAACCACTACGCAAATTAAATTTAATCAAAAATCCATTTTTCATTTCAGTCACCAGGGATATCAGTTTTGGTGGCGCCAGAATTACCTAACTGGAACTACTTCACTGTCAACGATCGCTATTCAAGTCAAGGTCTTAAGGCCAAGCGCATAGAACAGCTCACTGGTCGGATGCTGGGAGGATCCAGCGGTATTAACTTCATGTTCTACCTCAGAGGGAACAAGGCCGACTATGAAACCTGGGTCCAAAAAGGCAATCCAGGTTGGGAGTGGAATAACGTCACGGCATATTTCAAAAAAAGCGAACGTCTCAACGACAGAACCATTATGGAAAGCGAATCCGGTCCATTACACAACACAAACGGTTACTTAGGGGTTACGAGGCCGGATTGGTCTAGTAAAACAAGCGAATATTTAGACGCTTTCAAGCAAAACGGCCATGAAATTCTGACAGAAAATAATGGATATCAGCAGTTAGGTTACGCTCCAGCGAGTTTTACAATAGACAACAAAATTCGTCAGAACACGGCTAACGCTTTTCTCAATCCTGTTAAGAATCGGAAAAATTTGTATGTCCTTAAAAATACTAAAGCCAGAAAGATCTTCTTTGACACAGACAAGAGAGCAGTAGGAGTACAGTTAAAATTAAATGATGGAAAATTAATAAAAGTTAAAGCTAGAAAAGAAGTTGTACTGTCTGCTGGAACTATTAATAGTCCACAACTACTCATGATTTCTGGTGTAGGACCCAAGGAACATTTAAGAAAAATGGGTATAGAGGTAATATTGAATTTGCCAAACGTAGGACAAAATCTACAAGACCATCCACTGGTACCAATAGTTATCACCAGGGACAAAAAGTTATCGTCGGTTATCGAAAACATTGAGCCTCTAAAATATTTAGACAGCTTCCCAATGCCAAGCATCGTAGGTTTTGCGGCTCTGAATAAGTCGCAAGGTTATCCAGACTATCAAGTAACTGCCGTGCCAGTGCCCGTCGCCCCTTTATTACCAACCTTTCTCTGTACCACTGTATTTACGATAAATGATGCGTCTTGTTTTGTTCTTTCTAAAGACACAAAACTAAGGGGAGCCCTAGTAGCTTTAGTTGCAGACGTGCAGCCAAAATCAAGAGGACATATCATGTTAAAGACTTCAGATCCAGAGGAAAATCCTCTGATATATTCAAGGTATTTTAACAATACTGAGGATTTGGATAACTTTGCTAGATACGTTGAGGATTATGTTAGCGTAATGAATACACCATATCTTCGGAACTTGAAACCAGAGATAATAGATCTTAAAGTGCCTCAGTGCAAAGATCTCAAATTTCCCAGTCACGAGTACTGGAAATGTTACCTTTTAAACTTGTCGAGCAGTCACTACCATCCGGTTGGAACTTGTGCGATGGGAGTGGAAGGAGTTGGGGTGGTGGACGAGAGACTTCGAGTTCGAGGGGTGAGGGGATTACGAGTGGTAGATGCTAGTGTGATGCCGACTATTACTAGAGGAAACACAAATGCTCCTACTATAATGATTGCTGAGAAAGCTTCTGATATGATCAAACACGACTTTGGAATATACGAATAATTTAGGTTTTTATCGCTGCTGCAAAAAAGGCTGAAAGGCAGAGAAGTAATAGACCTATTACATGTTATAGCTGAAAGAGCCCTACAAAGCCAAAGTGATATCTTTAAAAGGCCCTGAAATGGCTTGCAACGTTAAGCAACTTACCCATGGCCCTTAAATTACAAACGCTTGGTGTGAATGACATCCACAAGCGTTTTGTTTATTGCATTTTGTTTGTTTATTTTTTGTTTTGCAATTTTTTTATTGTTAATACAATAAATCTGATTGTTGGATTACTACATGCCCAAAGACTAAATAAATTTTAGAATAAAGTCACGGTATTTTTTTTAAAGTATACACAATGAACTAACAGTAAAAGTTTATAAGTATGGAGAAGTGGTCTAGTGGTTGCCTAGTGATCGAAATTCGATCATAATTTATTTAATTATTTTTTTTACTTTTTTTAGCTTTCTGTTCCTCCATATAAACTTTACTGTGCGAAATTTCATACACCTCGGTTCTCCAAATTTTCATAAAAGGAGGTATAAAATGTATGTTTTATATTTTCTAAATCTATAAATCGCTTCATAAAATGTTATACCTTCGAATTTTTTTTTAAGATGTTTAAAAATTAAAACTAATTAGTAATCCACCCACTGCCATCAAGTATATTTTAATGCCTTACAACAATTATACCAGCGTCTAGCTAACATTTAACATAAAAATATTAACATCGTTTTATACAAGATATTTACAAAAGTTATACAAATAAATCGAGTAGAAAAAATCTTGGAAACTTACAAGCTAAATTATTTAAACATAAATATTATTTGATATACAGGGCGTTGCAGAAAAGTGTGTTGAAATTTTCCAACTGTTATTATTATTATTTTATATGAGCCTGCCAAAGTGACTCCACTCTGTCTGATGAAAAGCATGAGCCTAATTCAAGAGTAGTAGTTACCACACTTACTGCGAATACAGACAATGTAATAATGCAACATGGCTACCCACATCATGGCGGCCCACTGAGATGCACCGCACTTACCACCGAAACTCGACAGCGAATGCTGTCGCTTTAGGTTAGAGCCGGCCCATTCTAGCTGAAATCAGGGTTCTACTACTACCTTGAATTATCATAATAATAAATATTTGTTTGATTGAAATCATTATTGTTTAGTATACTCAACAATAGCTGTTAGTAATGACAATGATAATACACGTCTAGGTATATCTATAAATTATGAAAAGCTGAGAAATAACTTTTTAGGCTTTCTTATCTATCTTTGAATATACTGCCACTGGTAATCTAGACTACTCAACGTAAACATTTGATTTACAACTTAATTTTGAAATTTATCTGTTTCAATATTAAATTTCTACTTTAAAAGAAACGATTTTGTGTGATAGTGCTTTTTAAGTAGATTAAGATCTTTACTTCACAAAGACTTTTGAGACCACACTTTTCTGGAACACCATGTATATCAAAATTTACCAAGCGATTTACTTTCCGTTATCAGAATTCATAATCGACCTTAAAGAAAACATTGACAGTCAATACTTATTCGGTCATTCTACAAAATATTAAATTAAATTACATATAAATCAATGTAGTCCATTCAAGAAAATAGTGACGTGTCAAAGAAGCCCCGCTTCCAGACCCATCAGCTCCCTTAACCAAGATGCATCTACTCTCTTGTTTTATTGGCTAATATTTTGTCTTAACCACGTCACTTAGCGTTGAGATGACATGATTCCCATACATTTGTTAGTTTTCTAATAACGCTTACTCTTGTAGAGTGCCAACTTGGCTAGGGGGGTTGTTCTCCTCATCACTATTTCGTCACTCTTTTCTAACGCGAATGGCCTTTACACAGATATTACATTAACAAACGATGTACTTACTACAATTTCAATTTTTTTTTAAAGTATAAAGAAATGGGTCAATTATATCGAGCTTTTAAACAACTTCGCAACTTAAAACAGATGTTTTATCTCGCTTGAAAAAAAACTTAAGGAGTCATACGTAACTCATAACTGATTGATCTCATAAGAAAATGGATTTGAATTTATTAACTAAAACGCTATTCCTATTAATGTCAAAAATAACATATTTTTAAAGTTGTTTTTATGCACACATTTCATAAAAAAATGACTTTATGGTGTAAAATATTCAGTATTACATACATTTAAACCATCTCTGAAACGAAATCATTTTCAAATTAAATTTCTCATTTTCAAAACAAAATATCTGTGTTAAAAATTACAAATATTTCTAAATTATTAGCCCCTCATATTATTGACGGACTCTAGGGTACAGCCCTAATACTCCCATTATAATCGAGAGGGCAGTAAGTCTGAAGGGGCGGTTCTACTTACTGCTCTTTATCTAACAAGAGCATTGCACTGCGAATTTATGTACAGGTATGAAACCTAGACAGGAAGAAGCTCGTTTCACGTACATTCCAATTGTGAAATACAAAAAAAAATTGCCGCCTTACTTACTGCCCTCTCGATTACCACTGCAGAATATTTAACCATAGTTTTTTGTAACACCCTATATAAGCCAATCGTTAAAAATTCGCTTAGATAGTTTTTATGTTAATTCGTCAATACCACTTTAGTAGTTCACAACTTTAAAATTGCCTAACAACTATTCTGAATACCTTGGATCGGCGGAATTAACATTTAGTACTTAACATAAAAGTTAATGACAGCTTTTATGATGTTTAAACACATATATGATTACACGACATAATGATACTTAGGGACTTATCATACTAGCGGTTTGGGAGCGGCTGCTAGCAGCGCGAACACGCTGCGGTGGTAGCGGGGTTTTCGAAGGACGAGTCCGCTTAGTAGTATTCAAAAATGATAGCAAAGGTGAATATAGGTATTCTTTACAAGTAGATGCACCGGAGCCACTCCAGATTTTTTTATGCCTATCTTTGATGTACGTTAATGTTGTTGCGCGTCCGCAACGAATTCGCTGAGCATGCGCGGCGTGTTCGTTGCGCGCCCGCTCCACTGTGAGGACGCTCGCAATCCGCTAGTATGATAAGGCCCTTAAACTAAAGCAATAAAGGAAAGCATGTCGACATATTCTGTAAAGAATTAAATAAACGTGTGCATTAACAAGACTATAACCCGACTATTTAAAAACTTTTGATATAATTTATTACCTGGGCCATTATTACGAATCTATTGACATTTAATATATCAAAATCGATTCAATAGTAGAGGAGCGCTACGGAACATACAAACATAGATACATAGACTGCCAAAACTATTACCTTTAGCCGTAGTCGGGTAAAAAGTCATGTTATTCTTTGGTTTTAACTAGCGATTACGACTTTTTTGTGAGGTTTGGAGGGTAAACGAAAGGGTCACGTAATGGTAAGTGATAACCACGCCCATAAACATATACCAGTCGAAAGATAGTGTCCCTTTGGTTTGTGTAACATCACTTTTTTTACATGTGGAAACCCCCTCGCACCGTGATCCCACCGGGGTTTGCAGTGGGGTTGTGTGTCGGAATCAGACCAACTAAACCCACACGGTGTGCCACTCTGTGTCTGAGATAGGAGGGATCCGGGAACAACTGTTATTACAACATCCAGACTCTGGTATCATCACTAGACTTATTGTGAGAACGAAAGAATTGAATTGTTTTCTGTAAGGCCTTTGTTTCTCGACTGGAGTGAACTCCAATCGGTTCTCTCAAAATAAGATACGTTAATACAAAACCCTTGGTTTTTTTTAAGTGAAATCTTCTTTAGGCGTGTTGAGCACTGTTTGGGTAAACAAAAATCGTGCAACGTTCTATTTATCGCGCATTTTATTTAAAGAGCGAAGAGACTATCGTCAGCAGTCCTCATAACTGCTTTGTGATTTTTTTTTTACTCAGCAATCAAACCTTGTACGAGTATCTCAGTTCTCAAGACTACGTCAAAAAATCAGAACGGTCTAAAGTTAAAATGGGTTTCGGAACTTTAAATAACTAGAACCACACTAAACCTACTGCAATGGGTTCAGAGATGTCCAGATATGTGTCTAGCCGTCTACAGGGTTTGTCCGAAGGTGGTGCCCGCGACTTTGAGGTTAGCTTATTTCAGGCACAGCTTGGCAGTCCATGTGATTTTAATTGGTCATATACCGCTACATTCCCGTCGCAAACCCCTGTGGGATGACAGCTCGAGAGGGGTTTTTCAAAATCGGTCCATCCGTTTCGGAGCTATAATGCCACAGACAGACACCCCTCTTATTACGTCGGGGGTTAAAAAGGGGTTCACAGATAAACTAGAAAGAAACCTATTATACATGCTTTCCTGTACGCTTATGGTGTCTAAACTAAATCAGTTAAATACAGTTGTAAGTTATTTAAAGACGTCTGAAATCCAAAATGGAGGGGCGATAGGAAAAAAAACATTGATCAAAGACAATGCAGATCAAAGTGTAATGATTAATCAGTCTTCGAAACAGTGAAGTCTCTTTTAATATTACTGTTAACATACATAGGTAGCAAAGTATTATACTATTTAAATAATGGGTGGGTAGACTGATGAGAATAAAAACTATAGTCCTAAGAACATTGATCTCTGTGACAATTGTCACTTGTGTCATTTTAGAACTTAGGAGGTACTTTTATATTGTTACCCGACTGCGAAAGAGGGAGACAATATTTCTTTGGCACGTCCTAGATCCTAAACACCTTGTTGTATTTTATGTGAGTGATTCGTCTTAGTCGTAAGAGTGACACTGGGTACATCAAAATAAAAAAAAAACAAAAAGAAACTTTTCTTTTCAGTTCTTTTTATCTTTTCAGTTATTTAATGAATTTAATAAAGATGGCAGATATTGACGCAGTCGGTTTTTTTTTTAATTATTATTCGTTACATGTACATTACGACATTTTATATTTACAATATATAAGCGGCGCCCCGCGGTTATTGTTGTACCTTTACTTTACTAAATGCATAGGAAAGTATATTCAGTACTTATGTTCAAAACAATTTAAGAAAATTTTCTGTCGGTCTGTCTGTTGTACTTGTGGCGACTTCCAAATACAGCGCAACAGACACATACTACAGCACCATCTACCGAAGATACGTTGAACTACGGAGTAACGAAAGAAACAAAGAAACTACCAATCCTGCATCGCGCAATAGAAGTTCTCGCGCTGATTAGCATATAATAACATCCCAACATCAACCGTTGGGCAGTGGCCCGCCAGTCATGATCACCTCGCCTAGTCAGAGGATCCTCCTTTTGTGTTGGAGGGACATGATACCCGTTCCTCCACATACTTTGACAACAACAACTGCGGGTAACACCGTTTACATTATCTTTTCTAAAATAAAAGTAGCCAAGTTACTCCTTACATCATCAGTTATTTGCCAGTGAAATTCTCATCCAAATCTGTCAAGATTAGAGCGCGTAAAGAATGAAAATATAGGTGATGCGTAAAGAATGAATGAACGGAATTTGGAAAAAAATAACATAATCAAAGGATAACAGTCGTGAAGCTCAGAGCTAGCCTTTGGGCGGCTTAAAAACATCCAACGGCAAGATGACGTAGCCACACGTTGTGTTGCCAGTGCCCAACCCGCACTTGGCCAGCGTGGGGACGTATGGCCTTAACCCTCTCCTGAGAGGAGACCCGAGCCCAGCAAGTGGGACGTTATGGGTTGTTAAAGGAAAAGTCTGCATAAAATGATGGGTTAAAGATCAATTTCCTCATCAGCCTACCCACAATCTAATACAAACATACACATATTATTTATCACAATAAAATTAACATCAAATGACTCAAACGACAAAAGACATAAAATTTTAACATTGATGAATTTTTTATTTTTATTTTTTTAACATCAAAATTTAACAATGAGGATATTGGAGGAACTCTTCTTTTCTCTCCTTTCAAAGTAGATCTTTCCGTTTCCTAGGTCAGTACAGTAAAGTTTTAAACTAGTACAGTCACGGTCAAAAGTGTTATACTACAAAACACTTATTTTGTTCCCTGTCTGCATCTTTTAGTAATCGTACTAACAACACGACATCTTTTAGTGTAGTGATGTGCTGAATTTCAGTATCCGCAAATATCCGTTACGTTTTGGCGGGTATTGTGTATGAAAATCTAAAATATCGCAAAAATTAAATATTTAAGGTTACAATTTGACTGTTTCTACATCAATCTAGTTCCAAATCTTTATAATCGCGTCAGTTAAATTCCGCGATCGTATTCGAGGATTAAGACTTTAAACAATTCAACAAATCACTAGTTATGGGATATACGGTCGTCATCTATGCAATACTAACATGGCGACGATTAAAACATTTGTCGACAAATATATAAATACACATTAAATGAACTGAAAGACTGAAAGAAAAAATTTCAAAAATTATGACCCGACTACGTAAAAACTTAAGATAAAATTCATATAGCCTTTTAAGCCAGGCTATAATTACGAATCTATTAACAGTTCATTCATTAAATCGACTCAGTAGTTTAGACGCTACGGTGGAATATACAAACACTAAGGAAGTTTAATATTTTTGACAGTTTAACATAGACTGTCAAAAATATTTTTATTTTTGACATAGTCGGGTAAAAAGCTTGCCAGCAAAAAAAGTGTATATTTAACTAATACGAGACGAGAACTATAAGCTAAAAATGTATTATAATAATGAAAATTCAAATAGAATACATTGCAAATGCATTACATTTATATTTGTCTAAAACAGCTAATGTAACTGTTGTCTTTTAACCGAAAAGCCATTACCCATGTGATAGTTAATTTTCACTTTGAAGTGAAACTTCTAATGCGACTTCCAACAAGGTTGCGTTAAGCGTTTAACGCTACCATGGAGGAGGTATGAAAGCACTGTTGCACGTTACGAAGTTTTCAAACATTTAACGCTACCATGGAGGGGGTATGAAAGCACTGTTGCACGTTACGAAGTTTTCAAACATTTAACGCTACCATGGAGGGGGTATGAAAGCACTGTTGCACATTACGAAGTTTTCAAACGTTTAACGCTACCATGGAGGGGGTATGAAAGCACTGTTGCACATTACGAAGTTTTCAAACATTTAACGCTAACATGGAGGGGGTATGAAAGCACTGTTGCACATTACGAAGTTTTCAAACGTTTAACGCTACCATGGAGGGGGTATGAAAGCACTGTTGCACATTACGAAGTTTCACTTCTTCCGCGCGGCAATAAATCTCTTCAATTTCACAGTTGCGAGAAGCTTTGTAAACTTTTTTTACTTTTACGAAAACAAATTTTTGGGGTAAACGTTTTTTTTATTAAAAGACTGTAGTGCTGTTACATGTTATAATTTTAGAATGTAGTAACATCCATCAATGAAAAGATACAAGTCCTAATTTTTATACCCGTAAAGTCTATTTTAAGAAAAATGATAACAAGATACAATGAATGCTATAATCTAAATGCTGATAGCAACTGGGACCTTATTCGCTATGAACAAAGATCAGTATTGTAACTTTTTTTTTTTAACTACGAGACATGCCCTTCTCAGAGTCTACGTGTTAACCTAGGCACCGCTGGCAACCCTCAAGTTAAATCACTGACCGGATACAAAAAAAAAGCGGTTTGGTTTATAGCGATTAAGTCCAGTAAATTCATATTTTTTACATATATGTACGCACATTATTCGAAAATTACCTGAAAAACATATTATTTAACCTATTTTTATATACAAATTAAATAATAGTTGAAAATTATATTAACACGACAAACAAACACTTGTGACCACGACAGTACATAGATATGATTTATTTATTAGCAATAGCATTCTTACAAATTTCAATCAGCTCAGTTAGTTGTGAAAATTTCGTGTACGCTTCTTGTAGCATATTCCTGTAAGAGAAGGTATTTATAAAGAGATATGTTAATACTATAGAATTTACATATTATATGCATATAATGTATTTATCAGTACATATTATAAAAACAAAGTCCTCTACCGCGGTTGTCTGTCTGTCTGCGAAAAACTCAAAAGCCACGGCACTTATTTTGATGCGGTTTTAACCGCATAGATAGAGTGATTCTTGAGGAAGGTTTTCGTATCTAATTTGTTATTTTTTTTTAGTATATTTGTTAAATATGTATCAAAATAATATATGTACTTATGGCAACATCTATTATGACATATGTCAATCTATGTATAAGTTTATACGGGTGGTAATTAATAAATTTGTAGTCTGTGGCGAGCACTTGTAGTTTCAATAGGTTATGGGCCTAGTTCCGCATATTTTATTAAAAAGTGATAGTGAAACAGTGAGAAATGGCTGGCAGTTACATTATTAATGTTCCAAAACTCAGGGGTCGTGAAAATTACGACGAGTGGGCATTCGCGGCAGAAAACTTTTTGATTTTGGAAGGCGTCGACATCAGCAAGCAAGAAGCCGGCGATGGCGGCAATCCAGGTAGTGTTATTGACGGTCAAAAGGCGAAAGCTAAATTGGTGATGACAATAGATTCATCATTATACGTGCATATAAAGAGTGAAAAAACAGTTTTGGGTGTTTGGAAAAAACTCAAGACGCTATTTGACGACTCAGGTTTCACACGAAGGATTAGCTTGTTACGACATTTAATTTCTATACGCCTTGAAAGCAGTGAGTCAATGACCGCATACGTTACGCAGCTCATAGATACGGCGCAAAAATTAAGAGGTACAGGCTTTGATATTAATGAAGAATGGATCGGATCATTATTGTTGGCAGGTCTACCCGACAAATTTTCGCCGATGATAATGGCGATCGAGCATTCTGGGTTGTCTATATCCGCTGACGTCATAAAAACGAAACTATTGGACATGAGTGATAATGTTGGCAGCAGTGAATCGGATAGCGCATTTTTATCATCTAGAGGTTGGCAGCGTCGTAAAGTTAATAAAGTTGGCAAAACTGTAGAAACGTCATCTCGACCTGTCAAAGTGATTAAATGTTATAAATGTAAACAGACCGGTCACTATAAAAACCAATGTCCTCAACTGAACGAGAAACAAGTAAAGTTAAATGCTTTTAGTGCAGTATTTCTTAATGGCTATTTTGAAAAAAGTGAATGGTACATCGACTCCGGTGCAAGTAACCATATGATGATTAACCAAGAAAACATGAAAAGTGCGTCACATAACCTCACTACAAAGGAGATCATAGTTGCAAACAAAACAACTATGCCAGTATTGTGCTCAGGAGATACACAGATTACGACTGTTGTGAACAACAAGGAATATGATGTTGTTGTTAAAGATGTGTTATGTATTCCCAATCTCACCACTAACTTATTGTCTGTCAGTCAGCTGATAAAGAACGGTAACAAAGTCAGTTTTCAGCGTGAATGTTGTTATATCAGGAATTGGCAGAATGAACTGATTGGCATAGCACAGTTAGTGAATGGCGTCTACAAGTTAAACACCAGGTCAGCATGTTTGTTCGCAGCTTCAGCAACAACGACCTCAAATGTAATTTGGCACAGGAGACTTGGCCATATTAATAGCAAAGACATGAATGACATGAGAAATGGTGCTGTTGAAGGTTTAAAGTTTGATAAAAAGGCTGAGATCAGCAAGTTCAATTGTACAGTGTGCTGTGAAGCCAAACAAACCAGATTACCATTCCCACATAGCAATAATAGAAGTGAGCGTGTCCTTGAGAAGATACATGCAGATGTGTGTGGACCGATGGAGACTAAGTCAATTGGGTCATCCAGGTACTTTTTGCTTTTTGTGGATGATTACAGCAGGATGTCATTTGTCTATTTTTTGCAGAAAAAAAGTGAAGTTTACTCTTGTTTTAAAGATTTCAAGATTATGGTTGAAAAACAGATGAATTGTAGTATAAAAGTTTTAAGAACAGATAATGGCACAGAATTTTGTTCAAATGAAATGAAAAATTATTTGAAACAATGTGGCATAATTCATCAGCGCACCAATCCCTATACCCCAGAACAAAACGGGATGTGCGAACGATTTAACCGCACTATTGTGGAACGGGCCAGATGCTTACTTTATGATGCAAAGTTTGAGAAGAAGTTTTGGGCAGAAGCAGTTCACACAGCTGTGTACTTAAAAAACAGAACTGTAGCTTCAGGATTGAACCAAAAAACTCCCTATGAACTTTGGACTGGCTGTAAGCCAAATGTCAGTCATATAAGAGTGTTTGGAAGCACAGTTATGGCTCACATCCCCAAGGAAAAAAGGCTTAAGTGGGATAAGAAAGCGGAAAAGCATTACTTAGTCGGGTATGCTGAAAATGTGAAGGGGTACCGGCTGTATAATCCAAAAACCAATAAAGTTATAACAAGCAGGGATGTCACCATCATAGAGCAGAATAATTTAGAAAAAATGCAAGCTGTAATAAATGAAAACAACAAGTCATCATCTGACAGTGTTGATCAGCATAAATATTCTGATGGCTCGGATTCTGATATATCGATTGGCACAGTGAAGTGTAATAATAATGACAGTACTTACATAGAAGAATCAAACCCACACAGTAGTTCAGATGAATTTTATGACAGTGTACCAGCAAGGGAGTTAAAAAATTTACAAATTGAGAAACCAGATAAGGCTGTTAGAGACAGAAAAAAGCCTAATAGGTATGGCTACAGCAATGTGTGTTTTGAAACAGACATAAATCTATGTACAGACCAGTTGATAACATATGAAGAAGCCATAAATGGACCAGAATCAAAGGAGTGGTGTAAAGCTATGCAGGAGGAATTAAAATCATTTGAAGAAAATGAAGCTTGGGACGTGGTGGATAGGCCAAAGCAATATACAGTGGTGAAGAGTAAGTGGGTTTTTAAAAAAGAAGGTTGACTGTGAAAATAATGTGAGATATCGTGCTCGGCTAGTTGCTAAGGGTTTTACTCAAAGAGCAGGAATAGATTATACAGAAACATTCTCACCAGTGGTCCGTCATTCGACAATACGATTATTGTTTGCATTGAGTGTTAAATATAACCTAGATATTACTCACCTTGATGTTACCACAGCATTTTTGAATGGTCACTTAAATGAAAATGTATTTATGAACTTACCTGACAATTTTGAATGTCATGATAGGGAAAACAAGGTATTAAAATTAAAGCGTGCTATCTACGGATTGAAGCAGTCGGCTAGGGCATGGTATAAACGAGTAGATGATTGTTTACAGGCCTTAGGATATAATAAGTCAATATACGAACCTTGTTTATTCATAAAACATACTAATACTGCCAGAACATATATAGCTTTGTTCGTAGATGATTTTTTTGTTTTTTCTGATTGTAAAAAAGAAACAGAATGTCTTAAAATTGAATTGAAATCTAAATTTAAGTTAAAAGACTTGGGAGATATTAGACAGTGCTTAGGTATGAGAGTCAGAAGAGAAAATAATGTAATTTTTGTAGACCAGGAACAATTTGTGGATAATTTGTTAAATAAATTTAATATGAAAGATTGTAACCCGGTCAGTACACCAATGGAAGTAAATTTAAAGCTTAAAAAGGGTGATAATTGTTCTATCCAGTATCCCTACCAGCAGTTAATAGGAAGTTTGCTTTATTTATCAATGTTGACTCGTCCTGATATATTTTATGCAGTTTGTTACCTTAGCCAATTCAATAATAATTATAATGAAACTCATTGGAAACATGTAAAACATATTTTAAAGTACTTGAAAAAAACAAAACATTTTGGTTTAAAATATGTTAAAGATGATTTAGACTTAATTGGTTATGCAGATGCTGATTGGGCATCAGATTGTGTCGACCGTAAGTCTTATACAGGATTTATGTTTAAAATGTCTGGTAGTTTAATTTCATTTGAATGTAAGAAGCAATTAACAATAGCTTTGTCTAGCACAGAAGCTGAATATATGGCTATATGTGAGGCAAGTAAGGAAGCAATTTACTTAAAAAACTTGTTATTAGAATTAAAATGTAGAAGTGAGTCACCTGTATTATTATATAATGACAACCAGAGTGCACAATTGTTAGCTAAACATTCAGTGTTCCATAAAAGAAGCAAGCATATTGATGTAAGATTTCATTTTGTCAGAACAGCAGTTGAAAATAATTTTATTAAATTAGAGTATTTAAATACAAATCATATGCCTGCAGATATATTTACAAAAAGTTTAAGTTGCCAAAAACATAAAAATTTTGTTGAACAGTTAGGTGTCACTCCTATCTGAATTTGTTTATTGTACTGTGTTACTAAGGTTTAGTTTTTTCCTTTTCAATATATGTGTGTCAATTATTTTGATATGGGAGTATGTTAAATATGTATCAAAATAATATATGTACTTATGGCAACATCTATTATGACATATGTCAATCTATGTATAAGTTTATACGGGTGGTAATTAATAAATTTGTAGTCTGTGGCGAGCACTTGTAGTTTCAATAATATTGGCTAAAATATTACGATATTTGTTGAAAACGTCGGAAAAAACTAAACGGCAAACCTTCTCGGGGTAGCATAGGCTATATTTCCGTAAAGAGCCCGTGCGAGGCAGGGGCGAGTTACTAGTTTAAAAATATAGTAAGCTAGGTGTACTGAACCTAGGTTAAAGTATTAACATCATTCATCTCACAGGCACTTGTCTGATCCCAAATTTGGCAAAGTCTGTACTATTGTAACTGGACTGGTGATAAACATACTTATATATTTCTAAATACATACATTGTATGCATATATGTAGATAGATATTATGTATGGAATGTTATAGCATTAATCATGTTTATTACTAGAAGTGGTATAGTCCATTTGTTTAGATAGCGTCGGTGCCCCCGCACGCAATAGTTAATATGCATAAAATTTAAATTTGTATCAAACATTTTTTCTAGATTCTTTATTGTCTTTACAATATACTTAAAAGGTATTTTTTTATTTAGTGATTATTTAAACTCAGAAAATATTAAATAAAAGTGAAAATTAAGGAAAGGAAATTTAAACTTACAAAACGCGTCTCTATTGGTCAAAACAAAATGTGACGTCGATGGTCACGCCATCGGATTTATCGGCGTCGAAATTCATACCTTCTGTGTTAGTAGTAATTGTGAGAAAAATTGTAATAAATCTAGGACAATGACAGAAACTGGTTTTGTTAAAGCACAATCGGATAATCTGCCGAAAATAGATTCATTTATGATGGCAGCATATTTTGCATCAAATTTCGATTTAACGACCGCAGAGATCAAAGTAGAGAAACCTGCGAAGTAATTATTAAGGTAAAAGGATATATTTTAGTCCATAACATAAATTTCTATTCATAAATGTTTAAACAATACTTACAACAAATCATAACCTATACATAATTATTTGTCATCAAAATTGTTCCTGTTTTTGCACTCCAATACCATAGAATACTTGTTAGATAGAATAGTTGTATGAAAACTGTAAATAAGTATTAAGTATCTGAACCGTTGAATAGTAAACAAACACGAGACACGGCCAATGACGTCATCAAAACCGCGCGCAAAATGTCGGCGTTTGAACAGCTCAAATTTAGTCAGTGTTTTAAATTTCACTTTGCAAAATAGTTTGACTATTTTCAAGCCTATTTATATTTGTTTTCTATGTTATAGAGACGTAACTGACCAAATTAAGAAATTTAAAAAAAACATGCATATTCCCTGCTGTGGATATTGTTGTGAAATACGAATATATTAATTCATTCAACGGCGTAAACTAACAACTCATACTTGCTTGTGGATGTACGCGGCAGGCGGGCCCTTTGATTTTGTGGCGGCTTGCCGCACGTGCGACGGCGGCGCGATCAAGGTGACCGTATCTAAGCGAATGGACTATAACTAGTAATGTTCTTTCTTCGTAACAATATTATAAATGCGAAAGTTTGTTAGATGTGTAATACATAAAAATATTATTATCATGACAAAAGCAGGCGGCTTACTCACCTGCACTTAGTACAAAATATCTTTAAGTTATTGCTATTGACGACGGCTGCGTCCATACATATGAGTTGCAGACTGTCTTTGAATACACTCTCCAACTGAGACACTTGGCCCTCTATACTAAACTCCACTGCATCTGTGTTTAGCACACTGTAACAGTAAAAAAAAAATCTTCAGGACATTTCATTTAGAGTTTTTTGCGAAGTGAAAAACATTTTTAATAAATAATAATTGATATTTCGGACATCTAACACACAACGCCATCTAGTCCCAAGCTAAGCAGAGTTTGTGTTATGGATACAATAGACAATTGATATAAATATATATTTTTTTTTATAAATATTAATATACATAGAAAACACCCAAACTCCGAAACAATTCATACAAAATTTGGTCCGACCCGGGAATCGAATCGAAGACCTCGAGAACAGCAGTCGCATATAATTATTATTATTTTTACGGGAATTAACGCGATCACTATTTCAAGGTACTACATACCTCTGTTTTGCCTGACGTTTCGACCAGGTTGCACTGGCCGTGGTCACAGGCTGACTGGCTCAGCGGCGCACGCCCTCCGTCGTCGAATCCGTGAAGTCGAAGGTCCATGTACCGTCACATACCACACACAGTGTGGTATGTGACGGTACATGGCGAAACAAAAATATCAATAATATCGAAAATGTGCGGGTGGATGAAGAACCTTCGACTTCACGGATTCGACGACGGAGGGCGTGCGCCGCTGAGCCAGTCAGCCTGTGACCACGGCCAGTGCAACCTGGTCGAAACGTCAGGCAAAACAGAGGTATGTAGTACCTTGAAATAGTGATCGCGTTAATTCCCGTAAAAATAATAATAATTATATCATGGAACGCGAAAGTTTAAAAGTTAGCAGTCGCATACGCTACCACTGCGCCAACGAGGCAGTTGAGTAGATGATTTAAAAGAGTTCAGATTAACAAAATCTACATTAGTAGAAGCGAAATAGCTTGGAAAAGATTTACTTTACATCATCCCCCACGGGATTGTCCAGGGAAGTGACCTATAGGATATCTTTCACGACAACTACCAACGTACCCCAACCCCTCCCGCTATATGGGATGGCCCCCAAAGGCCGGCAACGCACTTGTGACGCCTCTGGTGTTGCCGGTGTCCATGAGCGATGGTAATCACGTGGGAGAGCCACGCTTCGGCATGAATGGGCCGGCTCGACCGGAGTGATACCACAGCCTCACAGAAAACCGGTGTGAAATAGTGCTTGAGCTGTGTTTCACCGAGTGAGTGAGGATACCGGAGGCCCATACCCTAATCCCCCTACCTCCCCCCCCATTCCCAAAAGGCTGGCAACGCACTTGTGACGCCTCTGGTGTTGTCGGTGTCCATGAGCGGTGGTAATCGCTTAACATCAGACAATACGTCTGCTCGTTTGCCCCCTATTCCATAAAACAAAAAAAAACTTCAGTTCCTTTAGTAAACTCTGACTGTACTTCCCATGTGTCGTTCGTTTCACTACTATCATCTTCCTAGCTTTTCTTATGCTCAAGATCATTTTGGGGTCGACTACTATACTTTGTCCATTCGTTTATTTTCTTTTTGACAGCTCACGCCTATAAATTACCACATTTTTTTTCGGAATTATGTACTACAGTAATGTCGTACTTTACTGACGGTGACGGTAATTTAGTGAAGTGGTCTGTGCATAACAAACAACCACAGACTATAAAACAGTACTTGAAATACGATAAATCTGTCATATGATAAAAATAATTTGACTTCATGTAAGTATTTTTTCTGTAAATTTAATAAAAAAAAGGAAATAAAAATAGTATCCAAGATTGAATTTTTGCAAGGAATAAAGTCGAAATCTTGGAATTTAGGATCAAACCAAGAGTAAAGAACAATAACTTTGTTCATTCATCTAATTTACTGATTTATTATTTATATTTTTGTTTATTTCTTACATAATATAAAAAAAACTAATAAAGGAATAATTAATATTTCAACAAAAAATATTTAATTAAATCGATTGAAAGTTCTTCATAAATAAAATCACTATTCGTTTCAAATCGAATCGGTAATGGGTGAGGGCGTCACTAATTTCAAAATTTCTTAAACTGTCAAAAAGAAAATAAAGAAATGGACAGAGTATAGTTCAACCAGTTTTACCTTAATATTAGTTTTTAGACGGAACGACGGAGGGACCTTCATGACCCTGAAAGCAACTAGAATTTGAAGATTGTACTAGTTTGCCGAGAGACTGACTTCCCAATAACGATTGGCATAGATGTTCATGACAACCGGGACCGACGCCGGCTTCCAAATAATCTTGGGGATAATAAAGGCTCGGATGAAGAAGAAAGAAAATCACAGAAGACATCAAAGGTTTAAAAATCTGGATATAGGGTTGGCAGTGATTTAAGGAGTCGTCACGCTGTTTTCTTCGACGACAAGTGTTGTGGGTTCAAATCCCACATGGGACAACACTTTGCGTGATCCACAAATTGTTGTTCTGAGTCTGGGTGTTCTTTGTGTTCGTTTCATGTATGTATGTAAAGTCCCCTGCGACACAGGATGTATATTCCCAATGCGGGAGTTGTCTTTTAAAAAAGATTCACTGGTTAAATTTGAATTACAAGTTTTCTAGTTACCCTTTTAAAGCAAGTGCGAAGGCGCTGATCTGATTGCTGAAGAGCATCAGCTTAGTTGTGAGCACTTCGAGGGGTTCCTGGCCGGGGATCTTGTCCTCGATGTTGTGTTGCACACCCAGACAGTTCGATAACTTGGCACTGGAATAAAATACATGTTTATATTAAATGTTGAAATATAAAATATTAAAAAATAACAAAAAACCTTCAAACTCCTCCTTAAAAGGCCGGCAACGCACTTGTGAAGCCTCTGGTGTTGCAGGTGTGCGCATACCATCAGGCGGTACTGTGGGGGTTTAGTGTAGCTTCATAGGATCAGGCACCTGAATTTCGGGAAATAATAATACGAACACGCGCTTAGTACGGTTTTTACTTTATGATAGCTATTTTACAATATTGTAATACAATTTTATTTCACTGCCAGGAGGTCTTGACTCGGCGACCCCTGACACCAATCTTCCATTTCTTCTATCTTCATTTTGAAAATCAACATTTTAAATTATACAATTCAAAATAAAGAATATTCCTTTCGAACAGGACTTTCCACCTGCCAGTATTGTGACGTGCAGGTCGTATATCTGCACTATGAAGGCTTAAGTCGCCACAATACGTCTGCTCGTTTGTCCCCTATTCGATAAAAAAATCGACTTCAAGACCTGGATCAAATTGAAATGGGACCACACGGGAAGCACTAGCTTTCAAATAAAAAAGAATAATCAAAATCGGTTCACCCAGTCGTAAGTTCTGAGGTAACAAACATAAAAAAGCTATTGTACAATAAAACTCACCAATAACTAGACATGACAGTCCAAACTCCTTCAAATGCGTCAATGACCACCATCTCTCCACTCACTTCCTGTTCCTCGCTAGTCCTTTTCTGCAGCAGCCGGTCCACAGTCAACTTAGCCAGCTCCATGTACTCGGGTATTATCTGACACTTCCTAGCTATGTCTAGACATAGCTCTTTGAAGGTTGACACTTCAGATTCAGACAGGGTATTTGCACCTTAAAGAAAATAATTGGTTTTGTTATTATTTTTAACTGCACTCTTTGCGCTATAGCATGGTACGGGTGACAGTTGCCTGTACGACGTTTTTTACGACGACGTATTTAATTGACTACAGTTATTAATGAGTTAATATAAGGCGAATGTGGTAAAGCTGAAATACTAAGTCATAATTTGTAAATCGCGGCAACTTCTAAGAGTGAAACGAAATGTTACTGAAACTGTCACGCACCATGCTACAGCGCAAAGAGTATAGTTGAGTATCATGATGTGTTTGACAACAACCGCGGGTAACGCTGCAGGAAGTTAGTCTAAAAAACTAGCTTAAATTACTCCTCATCAGCTATTTGGCAGTGAAAGTCCCTTCAAAATCAATCCAGTCGTTCCAGACATTAGCCGGAACAAACAGGCCGATACACAAAAAATTAAACAAATGATTTTTTAATGTAAGTACAGTGTGTACTTTCCTACATATTGAGCGTAAAGCTGTTAATTTGAAATTACAAACAGACATTTTAATTTTATTTATTTGTATAGATATGTGTTTAAAAATATATAGTACTAGCTGTTGCCCGCGGCTCCGCCCGCGTGAATGTCGGTTTTCGCGGCAAATAGTAACCTGTATAAGCTATATTACTGTAAAGTTTCATCCAAATCCGTTTAGAAGTTTTAGCGTGAAAGAGTAACAAACACACACACTCACACACATTTTGTGTTTTGTTTCTGGTAAATTATCATAACTATTAAGTTATATGTTTGTTTATATTAAAAATTATAACTCCTAATTCAAGTATTTTAAACTTAAAATTGATCTTTTACATTTTTATTATACGATAAAAAAGTAATTATATAACGTACCTATTGTAAAGTATCTTTTAGAAACTGTGTAAGAACTACCAGATGTGGATGTTGTGTTAGTTACATTGAGATGATAATTTTAGGAACTGGTCACACACACTTTTTTGGAAATATAAATACAATGTAGATTATTTATATATTATTTATTAACTTTATGCACTAAGAATGTACATCGGCGGACTTAATGCCCAGAGCATTCTCTTCCAGTCGACCTTCGGGTGGTGGAGAAATCTTATAAGGCAGGTGTGTGAAATCTTATATACATAAGAAGTCCGTTCAAATTTACAATAATCACATCATATTCAACGTTATACATACAAACATACATATATAAGTAGATATACATATACAGATTACGTATACATAAATACAACATTTATACACTAAATAATGGAAAAAAAAACTTCGTTTAAAAAAACCGACTTAAAAACTAAAAAGTATCAAATAACTTGTATATGCTACCTATTCATAGGTTTGAAGTCGGTGCCAAGCCAAATGTAATAGTAGGTACCACACTCGCTATATTTCGAGACGAACGTCAACGACGTCACCGACGCTTCGGTTGTTTTGTTCTACGCGAAGAGCAGCTATCCCGCTCAAGGTCACGCCATATCAGGAGATATGGTGGTCATGGGACCACATGAGGAGCATACCCTTTCGAATACAAAAATAATTTTCAAAATCGGTTCACAAATTGACGGAGGAGTAATCCGTGTACATTCATACATTAAGAAAAAAAATCGATTAAATTGAGAACCTCCTCCTTTTGGAAGTCGTTTAAAAAGGACGGTAAGCTATAGAATAGAAAATTCTGCCAGTTCATAGAGAAAGAGCTCATGTACTTTATTTTTGAATGTATATCGGTTAGTGGACATCCTGCTTTCGAGCGGGAGCGGATTCCAGAGTATTACTGCTCGAACAAAGAAGGAACAGTTCACGAAGTCGGAGTAATGAGACGGACATGAGAGAAGCAGATTATTAACTGAGCTAGGATTTCTATCGTGATTAGAGCACAGGTATCGGAAATACGGAGCAAGGTAGGTAGGTAAGGATGGCGAGTTGAGAAATGAAAATAGGAAGGTAAGTGCTCGATGATTGCACTGTAGGCGAATAGGTAACCATTTTAACTGGGAACGCAAAGCAGACACATGGTCATACTTTCGAATATTGAAAATAAATCGAATGCAGTTATTAAGAAGACGGTCAAGCTTGTTAAGGAGGTCTGCATTCAGGTCGAAGTAACACACATCACCATAGTACATTCAGTGTTCCGCAAACTTTTTGGGTTCAAGGTACATCTAGGAAGATTAAAAATTTTGGAGGTACACCCTAATTAGGGTTCCGTGCCAAAGGCAAAAAACGGAACCCTTATAGATTCGTCATGTCTGTCTGTCTGTCTGTCTGTCCGTCCGTATGTCACAGCCACTTTTTTCCGATACTATAAGACCTATAATGTTGAAACTTGGTAAGTAGATGTATTCTGTGAACCGCATTAAGATTTTCACAGAAAAATAAGAAAAAACAATAAATTTTGGGGGTCCCCATACATAGAACTGAAACTCAAAAATTTTTTTCATCAAACCCATGCGTGTGGGGTATCTATGGATAGGTCTTCAGAAATGATATTGAGGTTTCTAAAATATTTTTTTTTTAAACTGAATAGATTGCGCGAGATTTTACTACTTCCAAAGTAGTAAAATGTGTCCCCCCCCCCCCCCCCCTGTAACTTCTACAATAAGAGCATGATAAATCTAAAAAAAATATATGATATACATTACCATGCAAACTTCCACCGAAAATTGGTTTGAACGAAATCTAGTAAGTACTTTTTTTTTAATACGTCATAAATCGTAAACTGCAATTTACCTTTCATTCAATCAACACAAATATAAAAAATATATATATATGTTACTTGCTGCTGCGGAACCCTTCATGGGCGAGTCCGACTCGCACTTGGCCGCTTTTTTAAAAATATTTTTAAGTAATAAAAAACAATGTTTCTTATTAGTCACAAAACTATATTTTTATTTTACACTTTAATTGAGCATAGGCGGTCTCATCTCTCGTCGATCGTCTTGAGGCGTTCCCTTTTTTGTTTTTTACTGTGGTAAGAGTTAAAAATCCTAATCCACATAACTTTAAAAATTTCTTATCTAGTTTTATGGTTAGGCAGATTTAGACAAAATAAAAAGATCTCAGAAATTACAGAATAAAAAATAAAAAGTCCTCAGAAATCAGAACAGACTTGTCTATAAGTAAATTCTGAAAGCTGCAGCACTTTGAATAGGAAGGGAAGAATAGAAATAGGGCGAAAATTTTCAGGAAAGGAAGAATAAGAATAGGGCGAAAATGTTCAGGAAGGAAAGAATAGAAATAAAGCGAAAATATTCAGGAAAGGGTAGAATAGAATTAGGGCGAAAATGTTCAGGAAGGGAATAATAGGAATACGGTGAAAATGTTCAGGAAGAGAAGAATAGAAATGGAGCGAAAATATTCAGGAAGGGTAGAATAAAAATAAGCTTCGTACCGCCATATTTACATATCTGTCTCAGCTGGTCTCAGCTTCCTACAGGCAGTGTACAGTCGCGGACAAAGAAAAAGACTTTTCCCGTTATTAAAAAAAAAAATTAAAAAATAATCTATGTCCTACCTCGTAGTATGAACTCAAATCGTGCCAAGTTTCATTTTAATCCATTCAGTAGTTTCAGCGTGATGCGCGGCCAAGATACAGACAGACGTCGCGGACAAAAAAAAAAGACTTTGCCCGCTATCTTTTAATTTTTCTTATACACAAACCTTGTCCTAACAATAAGGTCCTACACATAAAAAAAGAATCATTTAATTTGGTGCAGCCGATCGGAAGTTCTGCGCGTACATACATTTCGGCGATACATTTTTATATAAATAGATATGTTAATACTGAATTTTAAAAATATTATCTAATATCTTTACCATTTTTATTTGCATTCTAAACAGTGACAACCTTAGATTATTAATAGTGACAACTAACAAAATATGTCAATACAATGACAATTTCTGAATGAACCAACAATAACAACCATCAAAATAATAATATTAAAATACGCGATAATAATATATAAATAATATGTGGTGTCTATTTAAAACCCTTAATTTCATTCGTGTCATAATGTATGATGCCTATTTAAAACCCTTAATTTAATAAGTGCTTCAATTTGACAGTCAAAAGTTTGACAGGAAAGTTGGTAGAACAGTTTTTAAGGGCAAAAGGAAATTGTTGTTTTTATTATCTTCCCCGCAATTTTTCCATATTTTCTCACCGTTTAAACCCTCCCTGAACCACGGCAAACATTTCAAAACCTAAATCAGCTAAATCGGCCTGGCGGTTCTCGAGTTTTAGCGAGACAAACGAACAGCAATTAATTTTAAGGGTTCCGTGCGAAAGGCAAAAAACGGAACCCTTATAGATTCGTCATGTCTGTCTGTCTGTCCGTCCGTATGTCACAGCCACTTTTTTCCGAAACTATAAAACCTATAATGTTGAAACTTGGTAAGTAGATGTATTCTGTGAACCGCATTAAGATTTTCACACAAAAATAGAAAAAAACAATAAATTATGGGGGTCCCCATACTTAGAACTGAAACTCAAAAATTTTTTTTTCATCAAACCCATACGTGTGGGTGTGGGTAGGTCGTCGAAAATGATATTGAGGTTTCTAACATCATACTTTTCTAAACTGATTAGTTTGCGCGAGAGACACTTCCAAAGTGGTAAAATGTGTGCCCCCCCCCCCCCCTGTAACTTCTAAAATAAGAGAATGATAAATCTAAAAAAAATATATGATGTACATTACCATGCAAACTTCCAACGAAAATTGGTTTGAACGAAATCTAGTAATTAGTTTTTTTTTAATACGTCATAAATCGTAAACTGCAATTTACCTTTCATTCAATCAACACAAATATAAAAATATAATAAAAATTGTATTATGCTACTTGCTGCTGCGGAACCCTTCATGGGACAGTCCGACTCGCACTTGGCCGCTTTTTATAGGATATAAGAGAAGAAGAAGATATACAAATTGTTTTGTCAACTTTGCAAGTTTTTTCTAGTAATCTATTACTGTAAAACCAGCAAATTAAATACAGTCTACTGAAAAGTCGTCTTCCTTCATACATTTGGACCTTGCTCCTTTACAATGACCATTTAACGTTATTATGGTATTTTAGTTTTTGGTTCAGAATCGATTAGAGCGTCCTCCCAAAAAAAAATCTAAATTTCTCTAATGAATACATACCGCCACATACCGAATTAATGTTTTTTTTTTATTATACCTACTTAAAAAAATAATCATATATAGATTACTCGTATATAGGATAGGTACATCCTACTGTGAAGTTAGTGTTACTTAATTCCAATAGATGTCGCTGTTAAGTTTAGAAACTATTTTCAAAATTCATTGCTTCAGTAACGATTAGAGAGCCCTCCCGATAAAACATCTAAATTTCTTTAATGTACAGAATTGATCTGTTACATCACATTTTTATTATACGTTCAAAAGAAAATCATATTACGTACCTATTGTAAAGTTAGTTACTTGATTCCAAGAGATGTCGCTGTTTTAAGCAAAGAAACCGACAAACTCAACGTCTACAGATTTATTATACGTGATATATGTATAAATAGATCACGGAACAATATTTAAAGTACTTGCTGTCTAGCAAAAAAAGAATGAATGAAATCACGTGTTATTGAATTACAACCAAGTACATATTTTGACTTTCATCCCTTCTCTCCAGGAAACCGTGCTGAATTTATGGATAGAGAGATTTCGATTAATCAAATACTTAATGCTACACCGAATTATACGTAATACGTTTTACGATTATTCCACGATATATTAATCAAAGTGTTATTAATTACGCATGGCTGGCAACAGATGTCACTACATGTCGTTTTACGTAATGATAAATTCTTTATAATTTTTTTTCCAATAGATAGAGAGATTGTGATAAATTAAATACTTTATGCTACAATCTTCAGAGTATCTCCTTTCTAACAAAAAAAGAATTATTGCAATCGGACTACTCGTTAATGAATTACAATTAATTACACATTTTGACTTTCATCTCCCCTCCCAAGGAAACCGTCCGGAATTTCGGAATAAAAAGTATCCTATGTCCTACCTCGGAGTATGAACTCAAATCATGCCAAGTTTCATTTGAATCCATTCAGTAGTTTCGGCGTGATGCGCGGCCAAGATACAGACAGACAGACAGACAGACAAAAATGAAAAAAAAAATAGTTTTCGTTTCAGTATCGATAACAGAGTGCCCTCCAAAAAAATTTTCAAAATATCTTCAATGTACAGAATTTGACCTGTTACATTTTTATTATAAGTATAGATGTATATCAGCCTGTTTATCAGAATGCCGTGTGTAAAACATGTAACGTCATTAGTATTGTTACGTGTTACACACAATCAATCCATATTCGATTGTATGTTTATTGATTTAAGGTTCATTATTCTGTGCATTAAAAAGCAACGAGAACTTTCCGATATGTAGACAACTCGATAGTTGTTCACGAATAATCTTTCTTCGTAACAGTATTATTAATCTCTCAACAATATTACTGTTATCATGAAGATAATTCTTATTATATAGACTTACTTTTACTCTCAACACACGCCAGATTGTTCTTCAAATCTTTGAACAAATGTTCTATCCTTGGGAACACTTCGTTGAACACCGCTATCCAATGTTTGAGCAAACATTGGAGCACATCGTCCAATGTCCAGGGAGGTGCTTTGAATAAGATGTGCTGCCATAGGTTGTTATATTTCGCTCGCATTTCATTCTGTAAATGAACAAAGCTTTAGAGGATATTCGTAGGAGAGTAATTCTTATATAAAAAGACAACTCCCGCATTAGGCATATACACACATCAAAAGTGTCTAGGGATCAAGCATTTTTATGCGGATTTCTTGAGATTGAGATGTGGCTTTGGCCCTGGCCTGCTCAGTCGCCAGACTTGAACCCGATTGAGCATGCATGGGATATGCTACAGAGAAGAGCTCTGCCGAATATGGAGGGTATCCAGTCGCAAGAAGACCTTTTTTTGTTGTTGCAACGAACATGGGCGGCCATTCCACAGCGTGATTTGGATGAACTCATTTTGAGTATGCTAAACCGATTCTTGTGTTGTTAGTGTTCGCGGTAGAAACACGGATTATTAATTGTTTAAGTTACCTAATAAAATTTTAAAGAAAACTGTTATTTCAGTCTTTTTTTCGAACTTTAATGTTAGTGGTTCAAATGTCAAAAATCCCTTTATTAGGTAAATGGCAAATTTCTTTATTAATGCAAAGGTGACTTGGTTTATCGTTACTGTGACAAACGAAAACACTTTATTTGATGAATCCTTAAAGAAAATTTTAATTAATATCAATCAGGAGAAAAGTTATTGCAAAAATATATGTTGATCCCTAGACACATATGTTGATCCCTAGACACTTTTGATGTGTGTACATCCTGTGTCGCGGGGGACTTTACAAACATACATGATTTATGTATGTTTGTAAAGTATTCGGCCCATGCATGCTTCGGTATGCATGGGCCGGCTCGACCGGAGTGATACCACGCCCTCACAGAAAACCGGTGTGAAACAGCGCTTGCGCTGTGTTTCACCGAGTGAGTGAGGATACCGAAGGCCCATACCACAACCCCTCCTCAGCCCCCAAAGGCCAGCAACGCACTTGTGACGTCTCTGGTGTTGCGTGTATCCATGGGCGGCGGTAATCGCTTACCATCAGGCGATACGTCTGCTCGTTTGCCCTATATTCTACAAAAAAAAAACATAAAATGGACACAAAGAACACCCAGACTCAGAACAACAACTTTTAGATTACACAAAGTGTTGTCCCTTGTGGGATTTCTACCCACAACACTTGACGCAGTGGAAAGCGTGGCGACCGCTTAAACCACTAGGTCAACCGTGCAGTCAAAAAATCTCCCCCAAATCTAACAATCTTTACTTAATTCATAGCTTAAATGACGGGAGTTGCAGGTGTGAATGGATGGCATATTGATTTACCATTCAGCCCACTGCTTCCCACTGCTCTGAGGGTTATAGGTTTGATAGCCACATGGGACAAACAAATATACAAATGTTTGTTCTGAGAGACAGGGTGCTGCTTGTATCCGTTCCAAGAATGTTCGTAAAGTCCCCCACTACACAGGATATATTCTTAGTGCAGAACTTTTTTTTCTTTACTTTACTTTCTTTGTTAGAAATTTAACGTCATTGTAATGGCAACATTTTCGATTGTCATTTTTCTTGTTTGACGTTTTGACGTTGAAAGTAGTAAGTAGTACTATAGAGACGCTTGCCGGCCGAACACGTTTTCGCATTTGATTGTCGGTTTAAGCGAATTGAATTGATATTAAGCTAATTTTCCAAAGACTCGGTTTTCGTCGGTCACCGTTATGATTGGTCTGGTTTGGACTCGCGAGTTTTTGTAGGCGCGTTCAAAAGGGCGTGATCCGTGATAGCTAATACGAGTTTATTGTAATTCGAATACCTTGAAAGATATACAGCACTTTGGAGCATGTTTGTGTAAACGTACCAAGACAAAGCAGTGGGGTACCCCTTCAACGGCGCCGAGAACAAGGAAGCCACACAACTCCAGTAAGTGCTTGATGATTTAGTTTAGATTAAGAACACGGTGAATCGCCGTAAAGGTTCATTGCTCTCGCTAGTGAATTAGGTTAGCGATTTAATGCCTGTACAAATGGGCCCTACTAGCATTATAAACTTCCCAAGGTGAACGTTGCATTGGCGAGAGAATTGAACAACTACCGCAGTAGGAATAAATCCTTTGTCGCGGGGGACTTCACAAACATACATGAAACGGACACAAAGAACACCCAGACTCAGAACAACAATTTGTGGATCACACAAAGTGTTGTCCTACGTGAGATTTGATCCCACGACACATGGCGAAGTAGGAAACGGCGTGGTGCCCGATAAACCACTAGGCCAAACGTGCAGTCTTGAAGAAGTAGTCTTGGTCTCTCATTAATCACTTCAGTAAAACATATTTTAACTGACTTCAAAAAATGAGAAGGTTCTCAATTCGACTGTGTTTATTTTATGTTTTTTTATCTCAGAACTTTCCGACTGGGTAAACCGATTTTGATGATTCTTTTTTTATTTGAAAGCTAGTGCTTCCCGTGTAGGGAATGCAATCTCGCGAGATTGGGGCTCAGGCGAGATCTCGCGAGTTTATGAATAACAATACCAACAATACCAACAATACCAACAATACCACCAATACCAATTGGCAGTTTTGTGAGTTTATACTTGCAAATAATCACAATATTTGAAAAAAAAATAGGGAAAAAAATAATGAGAATTATAGGTATTATGAAATAAACAGTTATTTTTACGAATTCTTTCAATAAACTTTTAAGTAGTAAACTTTGACGTATCTAATCAAATATAAAAAGAAATAAAGAGCCTTTTTCTTGTAATACTAAATAAAAGTCTTTTGATAATAAAACAGTTTTTTTATAACAAAAAAACAAGAAGTCAAAAACTAAAATAAAACTTATTAACTAAGTTGAGTTGACTATTAAACTGAGATATTATTATGAATTAAAGAAAACTATACCTATTCAAAGATCTATTAGAAATTAGAGATTAATTAACAAAATATTCCAATCAAATCAAAGGCGTGTTAGGTTCACAGCACACGCCATTATTACGAATTATTTTGAAAGTAGCTCAATCTGTCCAAAGAATCGTCTGCTAAACGGCTGCTTATATTGCTGTTCAGATAACCAGTCGCTGAGAAGGCCCTTTCGAATCCATGCTAGTTGGAACCACAGATTTCAGGCAGTCATCCGCGAACTGTAAAAGTTCGCCTTTTGACCCCCCGGACTCGTAGAAGACCTACTATAAATTAATTTCCTTTTTGATTAATAACTCCAACAAATTTCTAGTTAGTTTTCTGTTTCTAGGTTCTTTGAACACAGTCAATGCTTCCTGGTTTATTAGTGACCACATGGATATAGAACCATTAGTAAAAATAGGGGGCCCCCTGTAGGAAATGCAATCTCGTTAAACTCGCGAGATCTCGCCCATTTTTCGGCCGAGATCTCGCCCATTTTTCGGCCGAGATCTCGCCCATTTTTCGGCCGAGATCTCGCCCATTTTTCGGCCGAGATCAATCTCGCTAAAAAAGGCCGAGATCAATCTCGCTAAAAAAGGCCGAGATCAATCTCGCTAAAAAAGGCCGAGATCAATCTCGCTAAAAAAGGCCGAGATCAATCTCGCTAAAAAAGGCCGAGATCAATCTCGCTAAAAAAGGCCGAGATCAATCTCGCTAAAAAAGGCCGTGATCTCGCGAGAACGAGATTGCATTCCCTATTCCCGTGTGCTCCCATTTCAATTAGTCCTAGTTCTTCTAGTCGTTTAAAATGTTTGTTTCTTTAAAGTTAATAGTTAAGTTAAGCTACAATCAATCTCACCTCTAAAATATTGGCCAACAGCTGGTATATAGTATCCTGGTAATGTTTGAGGTTGTCATACAAGTTAGGGTCCGTCTCCTGAGGTTTGTTTTCAAGTAAGCCTTTTATTTCAGTCAGACCTATACTCTTTATGTTATTTATTAGCGCTTTGCTGCATAGGTTCTTGTCATTCGATAGAAGAATCTGGAATAAAACAAGAATTAGTCGCAATTCTAATCATCATCTTAAAATTCTCGTAATGTACCGTAGATTGGTATGTTTTCAATCAATTATTTTGCCTAAATAATTAGGTGTAACATCTAATTATTTAGGCAAAATTTGCTTATTTTAAAAACTATTAAAAAAACAGAAATTTTATTATAACATTGCATCCTTAATTTGGTATGTGTCGTATGAATTGAAACGTAAAAATCTATTCATAAGAGCATATCGCTTATGAACAGCAGAATTAGCTTGGGGGGTTAAACCTGACTCCAGTGCCTCACATAAAGTCACCAGACCCCAAAACCCCTACTGCTGATTATAGGGGAAGGGATATTATAGTGCACAAGTGTGTAAGCAAACACAGGTGCACTCTCTGTTCCCTCTCTCCCATTATCCGATGGCACGACCGGGGAGAGATCAGGCGCAGAACCGACAGCTTTACGTGCTCTCCGAGGTATGTGGGTTCAGACCCCATCTTCCAAACTCCGAGCTGTCATTAAGTATTTCTATAATCAGAAAAACTCAATAACACTTTTGGCCCAACGCGCGATTCGAACCCGAGACCTCTTGATCGGCAGTCGCATATGTCAACCACAAGACCAATAAGGCAATTCTTTCGAAGGAGATCTTTTTTTAAACAAGGTTTATTACTGACAGCGATCCGACTAAAACCACACAGTGTGCCACTCAACGCCTGAAATAGGAGGTATCCAGGAACTGCTGTTATTATGACATCTCGAAAGTTATTGAAGATCAAAGTAGGTTTACAGGTTTACTAACCACAGATTTCCCTCTCTCAGCCTGCTGCAGACAGCAATTCAGGATCTCGTCATCAGGTGATTCGCAGGGATAAATATGCGAGTTTGCATCTCTGAGCGGCTGTCCTGAAAAAAACATCTTCTTTGTAATATAATATATACATGACACAAACTTAAACACACTCATTATGAAGTTTCTATCGTTTGATATAGTGGGGGGAGGCGTGCATTTATGGTCAGGAGAGTCCATAGTCCAATACCTTATTGACACAATGTAAATCATACGTAAAGTAAAATTTAATGCTAAGTAACAGTTATGGACCTGTCGGGCACATATGATGTGACTGACAGGTCCATAAAGAGGAGAAAGAGCGAGAGGTGGGAATTATTGTAATTATATTTCAATTTTAGGTGTACGGTAGTCACCCCCCTACATAGGTCCGCATTTCAACCAATCAGATTCCAAACTTTCGTACAAAACGATAATTTCTTGCAATCTGATTGGTTAAGGGGCGGGGCTTGATCGATGCGTCACTATTTTCTTAACCCGAATGGATTACAGTACAGTTTTTAACAGTCCACAGCCGAACAAAGGCCTTTCTGTAGTAGAAAGGCTAAGACCTACTATAGACCGCTGGCCAGATGGTGTGTTATAATGTTTGTTTCAAGTTTCACTTCTCTTTGCAGTGAAGTTGTCCCGCTTGGTTTGCTCCCTTAAGCCGGGTCTCCACCGAACAAAAGTTGTCAATTTATGTGTTGTCAACACGTGTTGGTGACAAAAGTTTCTGTAATTTCCTTGTCTTGGCAACAAAAATTGTCAACAAATGTTGGCAACCGTGTTTCTGATTTTGGCGGTAAACATAAAAAAATACGCTTGTTGCAAATATTTATTGACTTTGTGGTGACGCTTAGTTGGAATGTTTATCAAATTCAACCACAACGGAAACAAAAGTTGGCGATTTTCTGAAGAGTTGCAAACAGTTGGAAACACTGAAATTGCCAACAATTTTGGTGGAGAAAGGTTTTCTGTAAGGCCGTGGTATCACTCCGGTCGAGCCGGCGCATTTATGCCGAAGCGTTGCTCTCCCACGGTGAGTTTTGTTAAACTGTGTGTTTTTAATCCGTTACCGAATGGAGACAGTAGTATGTTTATCAATCAATATTTACCTCTAATCCTGCTGTTTTCTGGTATCGATTTATATAGATAGTCCATGGCGAGTCTGGCGCGTTTCCAAATAGCTCCATTGCAATTATTGTTGTCCTTCAATCGGTCCAACTCGTTGACTACTCTCCAGGGCACCAGCAATGTCGGCTGTTCTGTGTAACCTGAGGATTGAAAGCTTCAATAACTTGCTTTTAATACTAAGTTTTGTCTACTGAAACTTAAGGCCCGTATTCACTTTGATTAGTGC
Source organism: Diaphora mendica (assembly GCA_949125395.1). Taxonomy (NCBI): domain Eukaryota; kingdom Metazoa; phylum Arthropoda; class Insecta; order Lepidoptera; family Erebidae; genus Diaphora; species Diaphora mendica. The sequence continues at coordinate 26,089,464 of OX421319.1, forward strand.
GAGTGCAGGTGTGAAGTGAGGTGATCAATGATTGGTAGAAAATACGCGTGGATGGCGAACTTCCGCACGTACTTTCCACCAATCACCGATCACCCGCACTATGCACCTGCACTCGCACTATACAAAGTGAATAAGGGCCTATAAATACAGGGATTAATGTGTGGAGTCAGGGTATGATCACAGATAGTGTAAAGTGGACGCAAGATCAAGCAATTCAAATATAATGTCACGAACTATCATGAACCTTCTAAATGGTGTTCATAAACCAACAATCATTTATACTATAATTAGATAGCTGAAGAGTTTGTTTGATTCGCAGACACACTCATCTCAAACTACTGGTCCATAATGCAATTTTTTTTTTAAAGACAACTCCCGCACTAGGAATAAATCCAGTGACGCGGGGGACTTTACAAACTTACATGAAACGGACACAAAGAACACTCAGACTCAGAACAACAATTTGTGGATCACACAAAGTATTGTCCTACGTGGAATTTGAACCCACGACACTTGGCTAAGTAGGAAACGGCGTGGTGACCGCCAAACCACTAGGCCAAACGTGCAGTAATTTTTCTAACACACAGTCTGATCTCTCCACTCTGTCCGAGAATGTACGTTGTTCTAAGACCAAATCTTTTAGCGGTAGTTAGCTATCGGGGTAGGTATAATATTATCACGCTGCGACCAAAAGGTGCGAAGTAACAATGAAAAATATTGCAAAAACGTACGAAAATTGGAATGAGAAGCAGAATATAGAGAAGAATAAAAAGTAAAAATAAAAGAGTTTACCTTTAATATTAGAACTAAGCACATTCTTGATAACATCCAACTCGTGTATAAATATATTTGTGTCTACAACTAAAACCAAGTTACTGTTTACATTATCCTTTGTACAATTCACTAGAGGAGGTGCTTGTTTTAGTGGTAGCTGGAAAAGAGAAAAATACCATTAAATACAAGAATAGAGGACAATTTTATAACACACATTCTGATGTCTTACTCTGACCGATCAATGATGATGTTCTAAGACCAATTTTATATCAAAAAAATCATAGAAGTGGCAATGGCAAACCGTGGGAGAGCCACTCTTCGGCATGAATGGGTCGGCTCGACCGGAGTGATACCACGGCCTCACAGAAAACCGGTGTGAAATAGTGCTTGCGCTGTGTTTCACCGAGTCAGTGAGGATACCGGAGACCCATACTCCAATCCCCTAACCCTACCACCCTACCTCCCTCCCATCCCCAAAAGGCCGGCAACGCACTTGTGACGCTTAATCGCTTACCATCAGGCGATACGTCTGCTCCAGCCTATTCAAAAAAAAAAAATGCTGGCAAAGGCACCATTCTAAAATACATACATTTTAAGGTGTACTTTGCATCAACACATGATGATGATTTCAACAAATTGGAACTCTTGCTTTAATATTTTAAAGTGCAATTCAACATGCACACATATATTCCAGCGATATATTGATTGCAACATTGAGGACCTGGCCTACAGGTAAAGTTATAAATTGGTAATGACTATTATGGATTTGTTTCACTGACATAGATGCATCAACTGCCTTTACTAGACTACTGTCGGACATAGGCCTCTGATCGGAAAGAGAAAGAGGTTTGGCCTACAGTACCAAGCTGGCAATGGTTTGGTAGATGAGTATTAGGTCTAAGTTTTACTCCACTTTTCCTATTGTCCTGTTTAGTTTCTTCTTTTAGTAGAGTGTTACGACCCCTACAGAATGAATACAGGTTTAATTTTTAATCTTTCTGTTTTATTGATATTTATTAAATTCATGTTAAAGAAACATTTAAAAAAGACAAACCTCCTTACAATCCACATCCATAGCTTCAGTGGTACACCTTTCTTCATTATTTATAACCAAAGAGCTTTCAGTTTCTATGATTTCCATACTCTCATTATTCAAACTTGTCCGTAGGGCTGCTAACCTTTCATTAGCAGACGAAAAAGTTGTCACGGCGTTGTCTTTAGAAACAACTTTCGTTAACCTCGATTTAATTGCGGAAACTAGCTTGCTGGCTTCAGAAAACTGAGGTGGTGTGGCCGGATGCTTCATATAAGGATATTCAGATGTCTGGTTACAAATACCCTGCTCGATATCCGCAAATGTGTCTTTTTGTTTTGCTTTATCACAGTATTCTTCAGGTAACTGGGCTTTCATTGATGATATAATTTTATTCGCCGCAAAGAATTGAGACGGTGATGGAATGGATTGCAAGCTGTCGCTGCTCGGAGACTGTGTTGTTGTCGTGCATTTAGCTTCGTTAACATTCGGACTTTTGTTTTCAGTCTTTGTGGTTTTCGTTTCGATTGGTTGTATTTTTGGGCTAATCTTTTGTTTAGGTTTAACGGGTGACTTTTCATTGCTGTAGCTAGTATCATCTTGGGATTCTGCGGATAGTCGGGTTCTGAGTTGTGCAAGTCTTTGATTTGCAGCATTTTTAACGTTTGTCTTTAGGTTTTCTGGAGCAGTCTTCTTAGTACTGGTGGGTGTGGTTTTAACACTGACTTTAGTACTACTAGGTGGAGGTTTTAAATGTTTATGTGCTGATTTTGAACTGCTTGATGCAGTTACTATTGATTCTTTCTTATATCTATTTTTCTGAGGTGTTGTGTGTGTTTGTGGAGTCTCTGAAATAGTAAAAAATTGGATTTTAAACAAATCGCAATAAAATGTATTGCAAAATGTAAAACTCTTCAGAAGGTACATATTATTATTTTACAAAGGGTATGACAATTAACTAATCTAATAAATAGTTCATCAATCAATTAAAAATAAGTTAAAGAATTATAGTTGAGTTAATAATACTGCTACTGTCTTAAGATTTATAGAATACTAGCTGACCCACGCGATCTCGTTTGCGTCTTCTTTTGCCCGTAGCGTGATAATTTTCCCCCGTTTTTGAAACATTTTTCATTGGTGCTCCCCTCCTATTGGTCTAAGCGAGCTGATATATATCTTATAGCCTTCCTCGACAAATGGGCTATACAACAGTGAAAGAATTTCTCAAATCAGACCAGCGGTTCCTGAGATTAGCGTGTTGAAACAAACGAACTCTTCAGCTTTATAAAATTAGTATAGATTAGCTGACCCACGCAACCTCGTCTGCCCTAGCGTCTCTTATTGCCCATAGCATGATGTTATAAAGCGTGAACAAAATATGTTTACCATAAAAAGGTTATAGTGAGCTAACCTTAAAAGATAGACATATAATGTCTGGGACTTTTTTTTAAGAATGTTTATAGGGGGGGAACAATTCTTTCATACATTGTTTTTGTGAAACTTTAACGCATTTATGCAGCCCATGCCATGGAAGCTCTCAAAAGAAATTATTTTTCCAATGTTTTAGCAACAGTTTTTATTAATACTCTGCTCCTTTTAGTTGCAGCGTGATCATATGTAGCTTCTAGTACTTCTAGAGATTAGCATGTTCAACCAAACAAACTCTTCAGCTTTATAATATTAGTATAGATGTATATGTCACCGTAAGATTCAAAACCGTTAGATTGTAATCTATCTCGCGAGATTGCAAACAGTCGAAAGATTGTGAAATAGTACCGACGGATCTCGCGCGCACGCGACATATGCTGTTCAAACATATGTCCCACGCCGCCATATTTGTTTGTTAATTCATCTTTGTTGCCAAATGTTAAGTATTTTTGTGATTGTACAATTGATGTCATGTTGAAAATACCTCACAGATTTAAAATTAGTTAAAATTGTAGTGATAGTAAAATTCATTTGTGATAAATCAAAGAATTTCGAATCTAACCTAACTCTATGGCCATTGCGTTCATAACCACTACTATCACTACCTAACTCTATGGCCATTGAACGCAATGGCCATAGAGTTAGGTTAGGACCTTTAAGCGTTTGCCTACTGTAAAACCGACCAATCAGGGACGGTTGACAATATGACGCCTGTAGGCAGTATATCACAGTTGGAAATCTATCGATAGTTTGCGATCTCGCTAGGTAGATTATAATCTAACGGTTTTTACAATCTTACGGTGACACATATATTACAGTAACACATATAATACCTATGTATTATAGTGTGGATGCTTATTACCTATGTACGTTCATAGGTAATAAGCATCCACACTTCCATACTAATATTATATATTAGTTGTTGCCCGCGGCTCCGCCCGCATTTATGTCGGTTATCGCAAAAAATAGTAGCCTATGTGTTATTCTGATGTATAAGCTATATTACTGTAAAGTTTCATCCAAATCCGTCAAGTAGTTTTAGAGTGAAAGAGTAACAACCATCCATCCATACTTACTAACTTTCGCGTTTATAATATTAGTAGGATTGTAAGTAACGCTGTATCTCTGTGTTACGCTTTCACTGCTAAACTGTTGCACAGATTTCAATTAAATTTGGCATGATAATACTTTGATTCTAGAGGAAGGAAATAGGCTAATTTTTACTGTGAGGATAATCGGCATACACGCTGGCGTAAACTAGTCAAGCTAAAGCTAGTATTCCGTATATTTAAGAAACTATATGGATGTTTACCTAAATATTAATCTACACTTATTTATTATATAAAGAGGTAAAGTTTGTGCGTTTGTGAGTTTATGACGTTGTAGGGGGTAATCTCTGGATCGACTGTACCGATTTTTAAAATTATTTTACCAATAGAAAGCTATGTTATTTGTGAGTGACATGGGATATAAAATAACCCGATAAGTGGAAAAACATTTTCATGGTAGCCGGATTTGCAAAGTGAGTCAGAGAAAAAAATGTTTACCGCCCAACGAAGTGGGCACGGGTCAACTAGTTAATTATGTGTAGACTTAACACAAAGAAGCTCACCTTTTCTCTGCTTTTTATTCTTGTTTATACTCTGTTCTTCTGCACCCTCGCTTTTCCTCTTTAAGTTCTTCTTTTGCAACTCCTCTTTTTTACATTTGTCTCTGTGTACTTTCTCTTTTTTATTCTTATGATTTCTATCAGACTTCTCATTAGCCTTGGAAGGTAAAATTGAAATATTACGTCAAAAACGTAAAAAATATTATTAAATTCATAACGTAATATTACATAGTTCTAGTTTATGAGATAGTAGAAACCAGTTTAGATTTAAAAAATTAAGTACATTACAGAAAATTACGAAATTCACCTGCGGTTGAGTCCACGAAGATTTTCCTGTCCTCTTATTGAAATAATACTTTCTACCGGGATTTGATTTTGATGAACAAACTACCCAACCATCGGACAATTTTATCTGCCCTTTTTTATCAGAGTTCATGACGATTTTTAAGGAATATAATAAATAAATATCATTGATACATCACAAAATGAAAAATACATTTATTTGACAAATCAATTTGTGTCTAGTCTTTGGTTTTAACTTGAAATGACAAGACCAGAATATGCTACAATTTATAGCTTTATCTGAGTGGTATAAGGTATACTTTCATATATTTTTAAAACATCCCTCCCGGTACCATAATGAAGTTACTTTGTAGAGCTTGATTTTTAAATCAAGTCGCAACGAAGCCCATGATGTTGAAGTAATAAAATTTTTATTCAAATGTGTAAATAAAATTTATCATAGAATCATAACCCTTTTTTTTTTCAACATAAAAAGTAAGTATTCAGAAATCTTCTATGAGTTCATTTCTACCGACACGAAGTTATTCCTTAATATGATTTTTTATTAGGCACGCTTAGATACCAGCCTACGTGGTTCTTATGACACGTTTATAAGGCGCAGCTATGGCAGACTTATTTAACTGAAAAAAATGATGTGTTTATACATAAATACAAACAACATTTGCTATTAAACATTGGGTTAAACTAAATCTCAAATTTTCTTTTAGATATTAATGCATACTTAATTTTAATAATCATGTCACTTTTTATGTTTAACTAAACAGTGGCGGATTTACACATTTGCCGCCTATAGGCTATTAAATTTTTGCCGCCCCTACAGTGGGCTGGGCTATGGAAACGCCTTCGAGTCGTTATCCCACCGGAGTTTATGGCTAAGAGCAAACGGGGTGGGGGAGGAGGGGATTTCAATTGTGGATTAGCCGCCCTTATCGGCCTAATCGCACATATCGACAAAACTCAGCTTCCTGCAGAAAATGGATAAGAGCCTTTACCGACAACAACAACCGGTGGAACTCATCCCCGTGGATGGACTCCATGGCTGGAATCGTTGCAAAGAACATATCGATGTTCCACCCGTCAAAATTTAGCTGTTCAATTTTTCGTGCGAAATACACTTAGATACTGCCCACCGGACGATCAGTGATGAGTTTATGTCGAACTGGGATCGATTAAAACTACACACTGTTTTGGGTAGCAGTAGCCGAGGAACTAAGTGTTATCTACAAAGGAAATTGTTGATTTTTGTGTCCTGTTCATCTTCTGATATATTGGATACAGACTATGTCAGTGCATCTAGTGATAGTGAGGGTGATCCTATTAACTTAAATAAGCAATTGTTTGATATTTTTGGTTCTTTTCGTAAATTCCTCAATGTGGTGCATATTAATGCCCAAAGTGTACACGCTCACTATCCTGATATGGTGTCATCCTTCGATCCTAATTACATTTATGCAGTCCTTATCTCTGAGACCTTCCTTAAACCTACTCTCCCTTCTTCACAATATAAACTTTCAGGCTACCGCTTAATACGAAATGACAGAACAGGCAAGGGCTATGGTGGGGTTGCCATTTATTTACGGTCCGACATATCCTTTAAAGTAGTTGACCAGTCCCCTAGTAGTTACTCCGGATTTGCCGAACACCTTTTTTTGGAACTCGATTTCCACCATACTAAACTTCTTATCGGTGTCTATTATAGCCCATCTTGTCATATCGACTACTTTTCCTCCTTCGAAACTAAGCTAGAAAATCTATCGCCTTTGTATACTGATTCCATTATTCTTGGGGATTTCAACACATGTCTTCTCAAGACAGACGTTCGTAGTAAAAAATTCCGATCACTTATCTCTTCACTCAACATGCATATTCTCCCTTTGAATGCAACACATCATGCTCCTCATTCTTCTCCATCTCTCCTTGATCTGATTGTTGTTTCCGACTCACATAAAGTCGCTGCTCATGGACAGCTCTCTGCTCCTTTCTCATACCATTACCTCATTTTCCTTTCATATAAAACAATCTGTCCTAAACCTAAACCCAAATACATTGTTTTGCGCAGTTTCAGGAAAATTGATGAAGTGAGTTTGAGGGAGGATGTTAAGAATATAGACTGGTCACCTATTTACAATTGTGACAATGTGGATACTAAAGTTGAAAGATTCAACAAAACTATTGTAAATCTATATGACAAACATGCTCCGCAAAAGAGGGTTAGGGTGAAAAATCCTCCTGCACCTTGGCTTTCCGAATCAATCAAACAATTAATGTCCAAGCGAGATACAGCCATGAGAAAATATAAAAAAAACCCTTCCGACGAAAACTGGTCAAACTATAAGGTGCTCAGGAACCGCTGCAGTCGTCTGTGTCGGGATGCTAAACGACGCCACATTTACGATTCAATAAAAAATTTCAACTCACCACAGGTATGGCGATTTCTAAGATCTCTTGGTATTGGTAAAGCAGCCAACGATACCCCTACTGTTATTGACCTTAATGTATTGAATAAACATTTTTCCACTCCTCCTGCTTCCGTAGATATTTCAGAAAAATCATCCACTCTTAACTATTTATCTAGTCTTCCTTTGCCGCAATGTACCTCATTTTCTTTTAATTCGGTTACAGGGCTTGACGTAAAGAGACATATTCAATCCATCTCCTCTAAAGCTATGGGTGATGATTGTATTGAACCTAAAATGTTATGGCCTATTGTAAATGATCTCTTACCACCTCTCACCCATATTATAAACTTCTCCCTTAAAGAAAACCTGTTCCCGTCGGCCTGAAAGAGAGCCCAGGTTATCCCTCTTCCTAAAACTGCAAACCCATCCCTAGCATCTCATTTTCGTCTAATATCCATTCTCCCGTTTCTTTCTAAAGTGCTTGAGGGAATTGTCAGGAATCAACTTAACAGTTATCTTTCCTCTAATGACCTGCTGAGTCCATATCAATCTGGTTTTCGCTCTGGACATAGCACTACCACCGCATTAGTTAAAATTACAGATGACATTCGATTAGCTGTAGAAAATAAACAACTAACAGTTTTGATATTACTGGACTTCAGCAGTGCCTTTAACTCTGTTGATTTTGACATACTCTTAGGCATCCTTTCGTCTCTGAATGTTTCTGATCCTGTAATTGCTTGGTTTAGTTCTTATCTTCGTGGACGCTCGCAAGTGGTTCGCTCGGAAGAGACATCTTCCAATTGGAGTGACCTAACTGCGGGTGTGCCCCAAGGTGGCGTATTATCTCCTCTACTCTTCTCCATTTTCATAAATGCTGTCACGAATGTTATTACTTCTCGTTATCATCTTTACGCAGACGATTTGCAGTTGTACCGCCATTTCAAGGTTGAGGAACTTAATGAGGCTGTCACTGCCATCAATAATGATCTACTCAACATCTGTTCATGGGCAAAATCGTTTGGGTTGCTTGTCAACCCTGCAAAATCTCAAGCTATCATTATTGGTGGCAGGTATATGTATGGTAGGCTTGACCACACTTCGCTTCCTCCAGTCATGTATAATCAAACTGTTATACCATATTCGCCTCAAGTTAAAAATCTTGGTGTTTTCATGGACTGCAACTTATCATGGACCATACATGTAACAGAAGTTAGTAAAAGACTTTTTGGATCATATCACTCCCTCAAACGACTTCAAAATTTTCTACCTTTTCACACTAAAGTACTTCTCTCTCAAACCCTTCTCCTTCCCCTTCTTGACTATGCTGATGTCTCTTTTCTCGACGCTACCGAAGAACTCTGGGACAAGCTTGAACGAATGCAGAATTTATGTATCCGATTTGTATTTGGCTTGCGAAAGTTCGATCATGTCACAGAATTTCGAAGAAAACTAAATTGGCTACCTATCCGGCGGCGTCGAGATGTCCACATTCTTTCCTTACTCTTTTCAACGCTATACAACCCCAATTTTCCATCATACCTTCGTGAGCGTTTCGAGCACTTCGTTCCCAGGAGTAACCTCTGTCGCTCTTCCTCTTCCCTTCTCCTGCGAACTCCTTCCCATAGGACAAGTCGCTATGACAACTCCTTCAGTGTTGCGGCTGTGAGGCTGTGGAATGCCTTGCCGCTGGAAATACGTACCAGTCCTTCTCTGGATGTCTTCAGGAGGAAAACCAAAGATTATTATCGCTCACTTGAATGATCAGGCCCTGAATATGTTATGTATCTATCTGTATATCTATATATTATATTTCTGCTGTCAAAATAATATTTTTGTAGTCCAAATGAAGTGTTATTTCTTCTGTCTATTTAATAGTACACATGACTTCGCCCTAACATTCTTCACTATCCTCTATTCACTCTAAGGTTAGCTGGAAGATAACTCATGTTTGAGTTAAGCTCGCCCTTGTACATGTTATTTCCTTGTAGCTTAATGTTTTTTTTTCCATTTGTGTACAATAAAGAATAAATAAATAAATAAATAAAATGAAATTCCTGGTACCCGGTACGACGGACCTGGAACTATCTTTAAAGATGTACATGGCGACCACGGTCTCCCCTTCCTGACACTAAATAGCTATTTGACCTGCTTCTGCTTATTTGATAACTGGCGTAACCCGCATGCCTGCGCTTATCGCTTGTCTGAGCCGTAGTCCTGTCCCGATACCGTGCCACACGGACTGAGACAGTCCTAAATCTCCCCCACTGAGGTGGATTTCATTTCGTAAAGCTCTCCTTTCATTCACCAGAGTGAGGGAAGAGGAGATATTGTGTTGAGGTAGAGAATCTAATGGGCAGCCTGATGTTACATCTCTGCTGCACCCAAGCCCTGCATTCTGCCAGCACGAGCCTGCATACATGATCTGGCATCTGACATTTCGGATCTCCGAGGCCTCTTTTCCCGGACAGCCAATACTCCAAAACGAGTTTTAGCGGCGGTGCCACCGCACGTGGCCATCACATGCTTTCTATATAACTGTCGTGCAGTATGAGAGATTTGGGGGTCGTCGCACACGCTAGCGTTTCGAGTACTATGTTAAACATAAACGACATAGTGATATTTGTAACTAAGCTATGTAGATAAATAAAGATTAAATCGTGCATATGTTTTATAAAGTACATAATGGGTACCTTATAAATGTTTGCATTTATTTCTGTATATTGATCTATATAGATATCATTATTATAACGGCATAAAAATACGGATATAAGGCATCAACTTATGAACATGTAGCTTTCGTTTCGATATTTGATTTTTTTCCTCCCTTTGAAATGCTGCCTGAGTGTTTACCACGCCTAGCCGTATAGTAGGCAACAGCAACGCCAAGGAACAACAACCAACCAAACCAACTCATTCAATAACCTGCAACTCAGCTGCAGCACAGAAACGCTTCACTACCACTGACGTAGCAGACTATATAGAAGAGCGTGGCACCTTCCCTTACCGTGGTAAATAGTGTATAACTGAGGCCTTCCAGGACTTCCTATCTATACCCTATTCATCTGGACTTGAGCCAAAGTGTAAACAAAGAAAACAATGTTTCTCAAACAAGTTGATCGACAGTAAAGATGGCGGGTATGACCCGACCGATGACAAAACGTCACATTTTGATGTAAAATGTTCGCAGTATCTGTGGTCTACATTTAGTCGTATTAAAATGCGTTCCAAGTTTGAGAATAACTTCTTTTTTAGGTTCTTTTACATGTAAACAATTTAATACATAATTAATTAAAATTAATAAAATCATTTATGGCATTTATGATATTTGATTTCAAATAAGTCTGAACAGATTACATAAGTTTTATAGACTTCGGTTTAAAAAATAATTTCTTATGTTGTCTGTGTATTACTTACGTAGTTATTTTTATAAAATAATTTCACTACATCAATCGTGACATCTAAAGAACCCTTTTTATGGTTTGTTTACCTTTTGGCTCATGGCTCGTTGAATAGGCGTAATCTGTTACGCCGATGAAATTTTAGTTACAGGCCGAGGGGCAAACTTTAAAAGAGCTGGCCACCACGGATATCTTTCTACTGGTTATGTGTGTAGTGTAAAAAAAGTGTAGAAACTTTTAGTTCATGGGTCCCACCGTGATCTATTCCCTGACGCCTTAACCGTGTTCATACGGTCCTCATACCAGATCGAGCCCCGGGAACGGCTACATCGAGAAGTACTCAGTTACTTGGAGTGTTGGTTCCGTCTGACCCTGTGTGCTGTTGGAGGTGGCGGAGTAGGCCGGAGAGGAAGATTTAAATTCACGACCCAATTTGCCGCCTGCGAACCGGTCGGCGGAGGCTAGCTGCTACTCGCTCTAGTCAATTAAGTTGTCATCATATTAAACTGCTGTTGAAATATTTTAAAAAGCCACATCCACAAGGATACATTTCACCAAGGTATTCGGTACAATTATTTTCGTTAAATTTCGAGACTTCTTTCCTCCGTTTATATATTTTTTTTTTACTGAAAGGCAAAAAAATATTGGTCCAATATTGCCGCCCCCTAAAATTCGCCACCCTAGGCTCCAGCCTACTCAACCTAGTGGTAAATCCATCACTGTAACTAAATAATTATCACTCATTCTGTACAACGCGCGGTGTCGAGCAGTATAGCCAAAGCCCTTATATCTCTTTTTTTTTCATGGTATAGGGGGTAAACGAGCAGATTTATCACCTGATGGTAAGTGATTACCGCCACCCATGGACACCCGCAACACCAGAGACGCCACAAGTTCGTTACCGGCCTTTTAAAAAGGAGTACGCTCTTTCTTTGAAAGTTCAAAGAATATATTGGTCCGGGAATATATCAGGTGATAGTTCATTAACATCATGTTATCTCATTTTTTATTGAGGTTGGTAGGACGGCATATCTAAAAGTTAGTAAGTTGGTTTTATTTTTATTAAAAAGTAGCTGACCCGCGCGAACTTCGTACCGCCATATTTACATATCTGTCTCAGCTTCCCGCAGTGTACAGTCGCGGACAAAAAAAATAGACTGCCTGTTATCTTTTATTTCTTTCTTTCTAGCAAAAAAATAATGAAAGAAAAGGACTATGTGTTTTTGAATTACAACTCAGTACATATTTTGACTTTCATCCCCTCTCTCCAAGAGACTGTGCTGAATTTCGGTATAAAAAGTATGCCATGTCCTACCTCGTAGTATGAACTCAAATCATGCCAAGTTTTATTGAATCCATTCAGTAGTTTCGGCGTGATGCGTGGCCTTGATACAGACAGACAGAGAGACAGACAGACAGACAGACAGAGAGACAGACAGACAGACAGACAGATAAACAGACAGACAGACAAAAATGAAAAAAAAATACAGTTTTGGATTTAGTATCGATTATAGAGAGCCCTCCAAAAATTTTTTTCTAAATATCTTTAATGTAGAGAATTGGACCTGTTACATTTTTATTATAAGTATAGATGTGGCAAAAAAAATGCTAAATAAAGCACAATAATAAGCGTTGATACGAATTTAATATGCAACTGTTATAGAATAGAGTGTGGAGGAACGGGTATCGTGTCCCTTCAACTCAAAGGGAGAATCCTCCAACCAGGCGAGGTGATTATATCTGGCGGGCCACGGCCCACGGCCCAACGGTTTATATTGGGATGTTGCACATATGCTAATTGCCGTGAGAACTTCTATTGCGCGATTCAGGATTGGTAGTTTCTTCGTTTCCATCATTACTCCGTAATTTGATGACGCCGTAATGTGTTACTGTTTGCGTTGTATGTGCGATAGATGATGCGATAGATATGTAAATATTAGATAAAAATATTAGATACACAGCAATAATGAAACCAAGTGAACTGCAATTGACCATTAGTGAAAAACGTCTCTCTCAATTTTTGCATGTATCTTTTTTTTTCTTATCTTTATTGTGTAATAGTAACTTAGAAAATCAATTTAAATAACTGTTGCCGAATGTTATAAACAAAAGGCGTTTCATATTATTTATGTTTTTATATGGTTTATCCAATAACGAATATTCCTAATAAGTATACATCAGGTCTATGTTATACAGTGACGGCTCATCGAGCTATTCAAATCTGTCTTTCTTAATTATAATAATATTACTATGGATATCATCAAGAGAAATTGCTTTAAATGTCGATGACTGGACACTCAGAAGCTGTGGACTCATATTATTTATATTATAATACTAAATCAAAACTTAATGTTTATTAAATTTAAAGATAAGATTAATTGTGCAAGTGTATTTAATAAATAAATAAAGATTGATGAAGTTGGCAATACCAATTGAAAATTAAAAAAATTTAACTACATATTTCACAATCCCTATCATGGAGTATAGAGGTAAGGAGTACAATCTTTGATGGGCTCATAAGGGGAAAATTGTACGTCAAACATGACTAAATAATAGTTCGAGAACCGACCACGTAGGCGCTGGAGTGAGAAGAGAGTGTGATATCGTTTTAATTCTTTTATTTAAATTGTGGTTTAAAAATTAAAAACTAACTCTAACTTTTATTAGCTTGAATGGTAACTATATAGTCGTATCTTTTATTTTAGATTTAACCTACTTTCGGTAGTTGTATCTAAATGATCTTTGTAGTAATTTTTATTTATTTATTTTATTTATTGACACAAAACTCAAACCACGCTCCAATATGTTCAATCCTTTCGCCAATGTAGCGTTCAACGTGAGAAATTTGCAATGTCTATAGGGCCCATGGTACAGGCATTCAATCGCTAACTATTTCACTGGCGATAGAATTAAACCAGGGCATTTCATCCTGTTCTTATTCTAAGCTAATGTAATATCAAGCACTTACTGGAGATGTGTAAATTCCTTGATATCGGCGTCCCAAGGGATCCCTTGATAGTCTCCTCTCTGCGTCGTCACACATTCATACTCCTAAGTGGCTCTACAGGCTCCCAAGTATCGCAATTATAATACACCCGTTTTATCTATCGCGGATCGCGCCTATTTGACGGGACTACTAAACTCGCGTGTCCAAACCAGACCAATCATAACGGTAACCAATGAAACACCGAGTTGGATGGACAATCAGCTAAATTTTTTATTGAACGGCACTCAAAAACGACAATGGTCGACCGTTTTTCAAAGAGTCTCACTAACTTGTCACTTCAAAACGTCAAACAAGAAAAATGGCAATCAAAAATGTTGCCACTATAATGACGTTTAATTTCTAACAATATTCATACATTATATGTGAATTCTCTATCCCCTGAACTAGTGTAAACTGTATTACAGGGACCAGCGTACTTTGCGTAGTAAGTGTCCAACAAACTTAATCAAATAATTAAATTGTGGTTTAAATATTAAAAACTTTGCGTAGTATCCTGTCCGACAAACATAAACAAATAATAGTTCATTCGATTATCTTTTTTAATTCTTTAAATTTAAATAATAATAAATAAATAAATATTTTGGACATCTAACACAACGCCATTTAGTCCCAAGCTAAGCCGAGCTCGTGTTATGGGTACTAGACAACTGATACAAATATATATATACTTTTTTTTAAATAAATACATACATATTAAACATAGAAAACAACCAAACTCCGAAACAAATATTTGTAGATCATACAAACATTTGGTCCGACTTGGGAATCGAACCCGAGACCTCATGATCAGCAGTCGCACGCGCCAACCGCGAGACTAACGAGGCAGTTTACACTCTTTGCACAGTGGCGTCACCTAATTAGTGCATTTTGGCGGACACTTTTTTAACTTCTTGTACTCCCTAACTCTACACTCCCTATTACAATGAGTAAAGAAGTATAAGGAGATGCCCTATTCTACTATACGAACAATTCATTATACAAATATATATAAGATCGACACATAATATATATACAAAAAAGCATTTTGTCTCTTTTTAACTTATCTTTACCTTGGTGTGAGAAGAGAGATAAACATAGTTTAGTGAGCACTAATATTGGCAACACCTTTGAGTGACGTCATGCACTTGTCAATTCGTGACCGGCGACGCCATTTTACGCACCAAGTTCTGAGGTAGATCTGCTGTCAAGCGGTTGTTGTTGGAAATTTTGTTATTGTTTTCGTGCCAATTACGGCTTTAAATTGGTTTTTATTGTATCCAAGGCTTTGCCCTAGACATGAAAATCATGCCTTCGTGCTCCATTAAACAATTTGGTGCAAGAAAAAACAAGAATCATTGTACATTGATTCTTTACAGGTTTGTACAAAAATGCATTGAAATTGTTCAATATTTAACGATTTTGTTTATTGTATTGTATTAAACATATTCTTTTTATAATTTCCGAAGACGTTTGTTAGTTTTTTGAGGTTCTCAATGGTATTATTTGCTTTGTTTGATTTCACTTTGATTTGTTTACGTACGATTAAGGATAGTGATGGTAGAGTTAAAGTGTCGATACTTTATCGTGTGTGATCGATACGATATTATATAAAAAATATGATAGCATGGTGTTTTCTTCATCAGATTTCCTGTAAATGAAATTTTAAGAAAGAAATGGATCGAAATCATTGGTTTGGAAAATATAAACCCTCAACATAAAATGTGGTATGTCTGCTCAATGCACTTCCATGAAACATCCTACAACAAAACTCTCGAGCTCGACGTGACGCGATTACGTGACTGCGCAGTGCCCTAACCTGAATGTGTGAATATATGAATAAATATTACAACTATTTAAAACGTGTTTTATTTACTCAATTTGTTATTTCGCTCAATGTCAACATAATATAAGTATTTTTTATGTTGATATCGGTATCCCAGAACCGTCGGAGCTACGAAAAAATAGGTAAACAACGGTATACATTCTCGTTGGTTTGAATGCGGAGGTATTCTGTTCTTTCTTTAGTCTTGTTGCTGATAGAACGGATAGGGATGTTTTCATAGCCGATAACAAATGGTTTTAAAATAATAATTTGAGAAACCTCACCTACGATCATCTATTCCCAGACTATAGAAAGGCCAGGATTTTAGGGATTCCAAGAGGAATCTACGGCCTCATTTTGGGAGGAGGTGATGTACGCCTAAAAGGTGGGAAAAGGGAGAGGACTAGCACTCTCCTATCCCACAATGAACTCACCAAACGCTGTAGCACTCCTAATGGCCTACGGTTTCTTGGGTAGAAGCCCAGGAATCGTTTAAGTAATATTTCGCTCATATCATATCTAGCCGGGTGTCCCGTGATGGCCAGCTTTCATTTTTAGATTTTAGTCTTAAGAGGCAGCCATTTTATGCGCCAACTTCTTGTGTAGGTAGGCACGATAATTTTGTAGGTATGCGTAGTCCATGTACTGTAGGTCAATGCCCTATTACCTATCACAGATTGTCTCAGATACCTCAGCAGACAGACACAGACCACAGAGTACAATGTATACAGCAGACAGACAGCTGCAAACATAAAACCTTTGAGTATATGTGTTCTGTGCATATAACGTAACGTAGGTAACAGCTGATTGTTAACCTCGAAAGGCTCGAAATTTATTTTTATGCTATAAATTAAACAATCAAAAGTCTAAAATGGAGAAAGTTGTAAAATTTGGTAAAACCATTCGAAATAATTGGAAAAAGTCTGTAGTAGGTGTTATAGCCTTGTATTACGGTGCGGCGACAGTCAAAGAAAAATATGAGTAAGTACATTAAATAATTATTTTAGTTCTAAACCTATAATAGCGCTACGCAACGGAGTTACTAATATCAATGTAAAACCATACTTTTTTCCTAAAAATGGTAAAGGTTTTAGTGATTCTTTAAAGTAGTTTTGCTTTTATTTTAAATATTTTAATATAGATAAGTAATAATAATATAACCTCCAGCCTTGTTTTTCTTTCCATCCCATAGTTACCTGTAACTCCTGTAAAAGATTGCTTTCGAGCGATTAGGCCGCCACTTGTACCTCTTAGTTTTATGGTATCATAATTAATCTGGTATACAATAAAGCTATATATTATTTTTATTATCTTTTCTTATTAGAATAAATATCTAAGGGATCCCTTCAAATTAAGGTTCTAAGGGATAAAATTGTACTGTCAAGTAATATAATGTTACTATTTTGTGGCACTTGCCTAGATATTGCATCAGCCTACAGTTAGCAATAGTATAATAAATTGCCACATCATACATATAGCCATCTTATCCCTAGCTAGCTGACCTATGTGCACCTGTGCAAATTTTATCTAAACGAAAGTATCAAACCGATTTTCACATTTTTCTAAAATGTGTGTTTTGCTGGTGTGTCTGAGATAGGACGCTTAGATCAATAGAAGCCAAGCATTATTGAAAACTAAGGGTAACTAGTTCTATAATAAGAGTAGAAGACGTTTTAATATGTTTAGATGGTCCATAAATACAAAGACATTTTCAAATCAATAATTCATCGAACTTAAAACCCATAGGAAAGGGTTCCTATGGGTTTTAAGTGTCAATTACAACACACAAGTGAGGTTCCATTATGTGAATGCTCCAGCCACTGGTATCTTCCTCACTCAGAAATGAGCCAAAAAATAATTGCTTAATTCTAGATTTTGTAAGTCCAAGGTATCACTCTTGAGTGCACTCTTGAAAGTGGTACATTGGTTTAATACAAATAACCTTCTCCTTAATGAGAAGAAAACTAAATTCATTAAATTCTCTACACCAAACGTTAGGCATGTTACAACCAATGTTCGATTGAATGGACTAGAGTTAGATCCTGTAGAATCAACTGTATTTTTAGGTATTATTATTGACGCTAAGTTACAATGGGGTCCCCAAATAGAAAAACTATCCGGTAGGCTAAGCTCAGCGGCTTTTGCTGTAAAAAAGATTCGACATTTAACTGATGTTGATACAGCTAGAATAGTTTACTTCAGTTACTTTCATAGCATAATGAGTTACGGTATCTTACTCTGGGGTAACTGTGCAGATATTAATGCCATATTTGTTTTACAAAAACGCGCCGTACGAGCCATTTATAAATTAGGCCCTCGAGTTTCTCTTCGTTCCAAATTTAAAGAGATAAATATTCTGACTGTATCTTCACAATATATATACGAAAATTTAGTTTATGTTCAAAAAAATATATCAAAGTTTACTAAAATCAGTGATGTTCATTCGGTAAATACCAGAAACAAACATAATCTTAGTGTTCACGTCACTCGTCTCCACAGAGTAGGCAACTCGTTCATGGGTCAATGTATACGCTTTTACAATAAACTCCCTATTGATATTAGGAATTTGCCATTAAAGAAATTTAAGAATACCATAAAATCTAAGTTATCCGCAAAGGGGTATTACACCATAGCAGAATATCTTGATGATAAAACCGCCTGGGATTGAGCTGCCCATTCTGCACATGCTGTTTATTTTTAATGTTTAAATTTATTTTGATGTGACGATAATTTATAGTTTGAAACAAATTCATTTTAAATTATTGCTATTGTTGTCATTTTTTTTAAAATTATTATCTTTACTGATTATTGTAATTGTGACTCAAATTGTAATTATCGCATTTATTTTATTGAAATAATGTCTTTTGCATATTGTCTGGACTTTAAAAGAGACGGTGATCCCTGAGTTTGTTTCGTCCTTTCTTCTCAGGGCTAGTCCAGTTAGGAAAGGCCGAACTCATCTGCTCAAAAAAAGTTTAACTTGCAAAAGTGTTCATGTAACCTAATTGCAGAATAAATGATTTCATTTCATTTCATTTCATTTCATTTCATTTCACTCGAGGTGAGTTGACGTATAAAGCTCAACCACGGCAGTAAAAACCATTGTAATGTGTATTGAATGGAGTTAGTAAATAACTAGTATCTTTTACTTGTATGAGATATGAGTAGATTTATTTTAATAACTTTTTAATTAATTTCACTATGAGAGTTGCTATTCGTCAGCTGCTGTGGAGCTATCATCTGTGAAATGTGAATAAGACCGCTAGGTTCATACCTATTATGAGTTATGCCCTTAAACCGCTAAGATACAATGTCGCGCCACAGCAGCGCAGCGTTGTAAAGATAGTGTTTTGACTTGACTTTGTTTCACTTTTTGATTGAAAAAAAAGACATGCATATTCCCTATTAGCTTTATCAGTAAAATGACTTTTTAATTGCAGTACTTGACTTTTTAATTGCAGTACCAATTAGTACTGCAATTAAAAAGTCATTTTACTGATAAAGCTAATAGGGAATATGCATGTCTTTTTTTTATTTCTTAATCTGATCATATAAGTCTCCATAACATAGAAAAAAATATAAATAGGTTTCAAAATAGTAAAAGTAATTTTCATAGTGAAATTTAAAACACCGTTTAAGACTCGCGCGCTATTGACATAACATATGACGTCATTGTCATTTCGTGTTTGTTTACTATTGAGTGTTTTAGTTATTTTATACCTATTTACAGTTTTGATTGCTATAAAAATCATGGAAGAAGTTATTTTTTCTCACAAACACTAATAACACAGTAGGAATTTCAACGCCGATAATTTCGATAATGTAACAATCGACGTCAGATTTCGTTTCGACCAATAGGACGCGTTTTATAGGTTTGAATTTCCCTCCCTTAATTTTCACTTTTTATTTAATGTTTTCTGGGTTTAAATAATCACTAAATAAAAAAAATCCATTTATGTATATTGTAAAGACAATAAAGAATCTAGAAAAAAATGTTTGAGACAAATAAATTTTTTATGCATATTCCAGCATATTCCCTATTCGGTCTGTCTTTCTGACCTAAACTCAAACTAAAATGTTTAAAAATAGGTACATCTGACAGGTTTCCTTTGCTTCTAAAAAGATTTATATGCAGCTGTATTTATGACTCCTTGTACATTATTTTTTGGCACCTGTGATACAATGCTTGCATTAGTACAGGTGTCATCGACACATATAAACTTGATTACACTACCTAAGATGTGAAATTATAAATTGTTAAATGTTTGTAAACAATTTTCAGCTCAATAAAATTATTATTATTATTATTTTTCAGAATTAATTTATTGATGCGTGCAGCTTGTAGAGAAGCAGCCAAATATGGTGATTCAGTGATACCAATGGATCGGAACCCCACTCTTATTACGGTGATACTTAACCCTGTCGCGAACAAAAGGAAAGCAAAGCAAGACTTTGAGAAGTATTGTGAGCCCCTCTTACATTTAGCCGGGTTACAAGTTGATGTTATTCAGACAGCTACGGAAGGCAATGCTAAAGAGATTGTGGAGACGTTGAAGGGTACGGAGGCTATAATTGTAGCTGGTGGTGATGGAACATTATCGGAAACTGTTACCGGTAAGTTTTTAATGAAATAAAGTGAGAAATTGTGATTAAAATACATGCTGACATTACCCTATAGCAAAATAATTGTTGAAAAGTAACATTAGTATTAACACTTTGGCCACCAACACGTCTTAAAGAGACCACCGCGTTTCACTTTTTAATCACACTATCACACTAATATATAAAGGCGAAAGTTTGTGTGTATGTTTGTTACTTCTTCACGCAAAAACTACTAAACGGATTTGGATGAAACTTTACAGTAATATAGCTTATATAGACTACTATTTGTCGCGATAACCGACATATACGCGGGCGGAGCCGCGGGCAACAACTAGTTAAGAATAAAACTTTGCTAATACTGATTTTTGGAATCAGGAGCATTTATACAGCATATCAGTCAACGGGTTCTAGGTAGTTACATTTAAATTATTGTCGTCGAAATTCCTACTGTGTTAGTAGTGTTTGTGAGAAAAAATAACTTCTTCCATGATTTTTATAGCAATCAAAACTGTAAATAGGTATAAAATAACTGAAACACTCATTATTAAACAAATACGAAATGACAATGACGTCATTCGTTATATTAATAGCGCGCGAAAAATGGCGGCGTTTGAATAGCTCAAAAATGTTTTAAATTTACTTTGAAAATTAGTTTGACTATTTTCAAGCCTACTTATATTTTTTTCTATGTTATGGAGACAGCGACAAACCATTACGCCATGCAGTCAAGTTAGTTTATAGACACGTAGTAAAATTATACGTTTTAATTATTCGTTTAGACAGTGTCGGTGCACCCGCACGCAATTGTGATTATTGTTGTGAAATACGAATATATTAATTCATACAACGGCGTAAACTGAAAAATCATACTTGCTTGTGGGTGTACGCCGCAAGCGGTTCCTTTGATTTTGTGGCGGCTTGCCGCACCTGCGACTGCGGCTCGATCAATGAGACCTTATCTAAGCGAATGGACTATACATATTGTTTTAATGTTTAATAAATAAAGATAATAGGAATTAATTTTGCTTGAGAGTCAACTATTATTTGAACTAGTTTCTTATTTCGTGGAATAGGGAATAAACAAACTGATGAGTCACTTGATGGTAAGTGCCTATCGCCACCTATGGACCTCAACTTATGAATACTTAAGAATGCACTCAGGAGGCCTAATGATGCAGAAGCATCTCAATAGGCCGCCATAGTGTGGGTCACCATGCTGCATTATTGTATTCGCAATGAGTATGGTGACCACTTCTTTTAAATTCTGCTCATGCTTTCCATCAGGCAGAGTAGAGTCGCTTTGGCAAGCTCGTATAAAAAAAAACATTATTAGCTAATCACTGAAATAATTTTCATTCGCACTGAGAATATTTTTTAATCTAGTAGCCTCATGATGTACCCTAATTTATAATTTTCAGGATTATTACGAAGGAATGATGAAGCAAACAGATTCCCACTAGGAGTCCTGCCTCTCGGACGTACAAACTCAATCGGAAACAGATTATTCCCTAACAGCGGTAACGGTGGTAACGTGGAGAAAGTGAAACAACTTATTGAAGCTTCCATGGCAATTATTAACGGTAACACAGTATGGAAAGATGCTATCAAAATAGAACCAATGGCCGAAGATACAGAAGCACCCGCCAAACCAATCTACGCAATGTCTTCCGTTGAGTGGGGAGCTTTCAAAGATGTCTTCGCAAAGAAAGATAAATACTGGATATATGGGTCCTTAAGAGACTACGCGTCATTCATTTTTAACGGCTACAAGAAATCTCTATGTTGGAATTGCAGCGGAACTATCAAATATACCCCTCCTTGTCCTGGATGCAGCAACTGCCTAAGGAAAAGACCAGAACTAAAAAGGAAATGGTTCTTTTTGATGCCAAGCGTCTCTTCTCAGACTAAAACTTCAGATCCAACTCAGTTGGTCAATTTGAACTGTTCAAAAACAGAAGAGTTATGCTTTAAGACCTGCGATTTCAGAATATTATCTCCCAACACTAATAATACTGACGAAGTACCTGCTTTAAGCATAGCCATTGGTAAAAACGGGTATTCATACAAAGACTTTGTTGCTGAAGGCTGGAATCGTGTGAAAAATACCAGTGTTTCACAGCCAATTTTAGCTCGGACCATAGAGCTTCTGCCAAATGGCATAGAGAAAGATGCGACTATTGAAATAGACAAGGAGGAGTTTGAAGTGAAGCCCGTAAAAATAACGTTGTTGCCTAAAGTTGTTAAATTATTCTGTAAACCTGCAGTAAATACTGGATAATACTTAAATAGTTTTATTTTGACTACCATTATGTGCATTTTTAGGGTTTCGTACCCAAAGGGTAAAACGGAACCCTATTACTAAGACTTCGCTGTCCGTCTGTCACCAGGCTGTATCTCATGAACCGTGATAGTTAAAACAGTTGAAATTTTCAGAGATAATATATTTTTGGTGCCGCTATAACAACAAATACTAAAAACAGAATAAAATAAATATTTAAGGGGCTCCCATATAACAAACGTGTTGTTTTTGCTCGTTTTTGCTTGATATTGATAACGGCAACAGGTGGACGCTTGAAATGTTTAGATAATGGTACAGTACAGGGATGTTGCGAATATTCTTATCCGCATCCGCAAATGCGGAACTTCCGCATAGATTTTGACCTCTGCATCCGCATCTGCAAGAATCAATGCGGATTTTCATGCGGATGCGAATGTGATACAAGTTGTGACAAGAAAGAAATTGAGCGGGGTCCAACGAATAGCACGTGCTGTTTGCACGTTTCAGTGACCAATGGGAGCGAAAAATTGGGTGACAAGATTGGACGCTTCTTGTAAATAAATCATTATGTGTTTGTTTGCGCTGTGGATTACCTATCGTATAGATCATCTTCGAAATCTTTATAGTGGTCTTAGCTCAGCTTATTAAATTAAAATTCATAGATAAATGTCGTTATGTTACAACGGTAATACGTTTTATTGTAGATAAAGTTTATCATTCTAAAACAATATTCTTTATTATTCCATCCACATACTTAGTTCCTCGCTTTAAGAACAATTTTTTTACACTGGATACTAGGACCAGGGACATCAAGTTTCGTCCGAATCCCATGCTTAGGAATTATCGCCTTACCGCAATAAAAAAAAGTGTTCTTAAATGGTGGCGTGTTCATCGAGAGGTATTTAAGATATTATCACCGATAGTAAAAAGTTTTTTATGTACACTACAGTGTTGCTATCGAATAATTATTTAGTAGCGCGAGTTTAATTTACGAACCTTTGCGTAACTGCCTTGAATCAGAAATAATATTACTCTTTATTAAGTATAAGGCTCCTATTTTTAACTTACGAATACGAAAGTTAGTGATTAAAGTTAAAAAAATTGAAGCATTGTATACTCCGCGGCTGCGCGGTTGGCCTAGTGACTAGGCCAACCGTGCAGCATTATTGTTTTAGTTCTACATTAATTTATAATATTTATGTAAAATTTTAAACATCTGCATCCGCATCCGCGGATTGAGACTTCGAAAATCCGCATCCGCATTCACATCCACGGATGTGAAAAAATCGACATCAGCGACATCCCTGGTACAGAACCCTTCGTGTGCGAGTCCGACTCGCACTTGGCCGATTTTTTAAGGCTAAGGACGTCTATCGACGTCAAATGAAGACGTGTTTACTACGCCCTATTTTCGACGTGTTCTGCCGTCGTTCACGTAGTAAACACGCTTTCATTTTATTGTAATAGATGTCCTTTCGTCGACCGCGTTTCGAAGAGGTTCTGTCCGTGTTACAGACTCGTTTATGAGAAAACGTAGACTCTTAATCAACGCGAGTTAATATCATTATATTTTCTGTGCGAATGTGTGTGTGAAATAAAAAAAAAGACGTGTGGCACTCGGGGACTGCCGCGGTAAAGCTATTGCATAGTATTTTTTATCAACTTATGCAATTATATATTTTTTTAAGCAGTATGTTCGTGCAGTGACAGTGACACACATTCGTTCGTTGATTCGTCGTTCGGAGCAGCTCGTCTCGATCCGTGCGAGCTTCGGGTGTCAGGTTTTTTTGTTACGTTACGGAATTTCTGCACAAAGGCCCCAAAGCCCGCGATAAAAGCTATGCAATAGCTTAAAAATCTGTATTATTACAAATTTTATTTAGTCTTTAGTCATGTACCTACCTACACATTAAACAATCAGATTAAGTTAAATTGCAGAATAAAAATCACTTGTACCTAATCGTTCTTATAATTTTGTAACTACAAAACTGGATAGCAGAGAAAAGTGTGGGGGCGTCTTCCTCGACCTAGCCAAAGCTTTTGACACTGTTTCGAGGCCTATCCTCATAAAGAAACTCGAGTGCACTAGTATAAGAGGACTGAAGCATTGGACTGGTTCGGCTCTTATCTCACGGAACGCAAACAAAAGATCTGCATTGGTGGATTTGAGAGCTCTCTCGCTCAGGTTGGTTATGGGGTACCCGCACCTACACTGTTCCTCATATACATTAACGATCTCTGCTAGCTTCAGCTAAAAAACGCTCAAATCTTTGCCTATGCAGATGAGACCGCTATCATCTCGGCAATTCTTGGGAGAACACATTCAACGCAGCGGAATCTGGTATGAAAAGAGTGGCTGTCTGGCTACAGCATAATTTGCTCAGTCTAAATGTGGACAAAACAAAAACAATTAACTATAGTGTATCTGGGAGAACTTCAGCCCCTCTATGGCACAGACCTAAATACATACTTGCGATTACGCGAAAGGAAATATTTGTGACTGCACAGAGTTCGACAGAGTCAACAGCATTAAATACCTGGGCATTTGCATTGATCAACATTTGACATGGCAGATACAAATTAGAACGCTGAGCACAAGAGTTAAAACTTGTTTACATTTTTAAGTGACTGCGGTTAATAACAGACCTTGCGACAATTAAAATAATCTACCAGGCCTTATGCCAGTCAATCTTGGGTTACTGCATCGTGTCATGGGGTGCCGCATGTAAAACTACGTTAAAAAAGTACTTACAGTACGCAAATTGTACATTTTGGCAGTTGTTCTCAGGTTTCACAAAACAACACTTTCCACTGTAATTATAAGCGACTGATCACAGAGAAAATGCAAACGGCAAAAGCAAATCTGTAAACTACGGTTTGGCAACAAAGCTTTCGCTTTTATGGGCTCTCATCTATATACAAAAGTCAACAAGGACTTGAACGTTATTCAAACGACTAGATACGTATTTAAAAAAAGCTACAAACTTAGTACTGATAGATTTGGATTATTCTAAAACTGAACAATTTATAGCTGTTTCTTGAACAAATTAACACATCCATACACATACCTGAACGCGCACAAACACACACACCACACACACACACACGACAAAGACACCAGCAGTGAGCACGCACGTACACTTCCAACTACATGCACTCATACATTCAGACTTTAACATTGTGATGAAAGAGACTGGACCTCAAAACACAGGGTGGGGTTCCAGTGCTTATTAAATCAATACTGTGTAAAAAAAAATTGAAACTCATTTTTTTTATTATTATTAATATTTGCAGTGGAATGAGTACAAGTGGGTTTTATTCTAGAATGTAATTTAACAAGTTCCACCAAGTACCGACAATCAAAAGAAAAAAATCGAAATAAATTATTCGTATATTCCATAATCGTGCTTAATCATGTCAGAAGCTTTCTCAGCAATCATTATAGTAGGAGCATTTGTGTTTCCTCTAGTAATAGTCGGCATCACACTAGCATCTACCACTCGTAATCCCCTCACCCCTCGAACTCGAAGCCTCTCGTCCACCACTCCAACTCCTTCCACTCCCATCGTACAAGTTCCAACTGGATGATAGTTGCTGCTCGACAAGTTCAAAAGGTAACATTTCCAGTACTCGTGACTGGGAATGTTCCAGCGCCGCCGTAAGCGACGATCACAATAATGTATTTTATAATCTGTGGTTGTTGGACGTTAAATAGAAGTGTCACTTATTCGATTAATGTCATATAATTTTTCTACTATACGCTACACATTTAAACTGTAACGATCAAAAGCAATAAAAAACGTTTGTAATTACGATTATTGTGGATTTATTTGGCACCTGTATGTTATCTAAAGACATAACATGGTGGCCCATGAGGGGAACGATTAAATAAAGAAATAATATAACCGAGAAATATACCAAGAAGTCACTTTCGACGGTCAAGTCGTATTGGACCAGCGGAGCCTTCCAGTGAGCGAACTAAAGCCACAGAGTTCCAAGGAGCGTTGAAAACCAGGATTAAAGGTTACGAGCAGTGGTACAGCTAAAGTATCACATCGGTCAGCAGAGTTCTACCAAAGATAAGTGTCCTTCCTACATCATATTTTTTAACCAAAAGTCCAAAATACCTATCCTAATCCATTATAACTATTCATAATACTAATCCACTTGTGCTAGTGCTACTAGTAAAAGAGTTTCTGTGCTATTTTGTGCAAAATCCGCATGAAAAATTCGTAATTGCATCATCTTTTTTATATTTATCTACCCACACTTAGAGAAAGTAACTATTAGAAAATTGTGAAAATTTGAATATTTAGCTTCAAAATAAGTAATTCATACAATAATAAGTAACTTTAGTGATCCCATTATAATAATTGAATGCTATATTGATGCATTGTCCTATAATTACGTAAAACACCACGATATTTTGAATAAAATTACTGTCTCATTATCAGTTTATTTCTCACTACCGCTTACTTGTCTAATATATTATTATCAATATCAAATACTTAGCGTACTTTGCCGACTATTCCAGGACATATCGACGCTCGCACTCATTATTTGAAGCGTAAGATTTGGGTGCGATAGCGAGCGGCAGGCAGGCGGTAGAAAGTGTGCTGCTGCGCTTGCTGCCCCCGTTTCCTGTCCGTCAGGTGTCACCGATAGGAGGAGCGTGAGCCATTCCATTTAGTTAATTTAACTTATTTGTCATTTTTTATTCGTAAAAGGGCTTGGTATTTTTTTATCATGCCTATCGAAGATAAACAACGATTTAAAGAATTATTAACAAAAAGAGTGTCCGCTAAGGGACAGATTACTAAATTCAGAAATTATTTGAATAGTATCTCTGAACTCAATGTATTAACTAATATCCAATTAACCGAGTTAAATCTAAAGCTTGTCAAGTTTGAGGCTTTATCATTGAAGGTCGATGACTTGCAGGGTGAAATAGAGGTTCTAAATTCTGAAAATATTTCGACTGAAATTGAAGAGCGTGAAAATATTGAGCGTGATATTATATGTAACATAGCCACTGCAAAGAATTTAGCCGAGATATTTACCAGAAAAAATGAGGGTGAGCAAAGACGACATTCTGCTCATGACGTTTCTTGTTGTATTGATCATTGTCAACAACGGGAAGTACCTTTAAAGCTCCCACAGATCGAAATAGCTAAGTTTGACGGTGCATATTTCCGCTGGTTGGAGTTTAGAGACACATTTGAAAATTTAGTTCACAATAATGATCGTATCTCGCCAATTAACAAATTTCACTATCTTATATCGTATTTACAAGGAGACGCGGCCAGAATAATTTCGAATCTCGAAGTGTCTACCACAAATTATGCTGAAGCTTGGAAGCTGCTATGCAGCCGTTATAATAACAAAAGAATTTTGATTAATCACCACTTAAATTCACTGTTCAACATCAAGCAGCTTCCACGCGAGTCAGAAAAATCACTAAGATTTCTGGTAGACCATGTAAACAAAAATCTACGTGCATTAGCAAGTCTCGGACAACCAACAGATAAGTGGGATGTGCTTATAATATTTATGCTTACCTCTAGACTAGATTCCAACACTTTGTTAAAATGGGAGGAGTACCGAAATAATATTGAAGGAGATGTGCCCACCTTAGACCAGTTCTATAAATTTATGATAGATAGGGCTGATGTTCTCGAATCTTTAAACCGGAACCGTGCCGATTACAACATGTCAAGAGCGCCTATACGGCCTGGACATAATAATAATCTTAAACAAGATCCATCACATAATAATAATCCTAAACAGGGTAATATGTTTACAAAATCATTTGCGAGTGTGAGTAATAAAAATATAAGTTTTGGAAAGGGCAGTAAATTCACGTGCATAATTTGCGATGAAAGTCACAGGATATATGACTGTCCTACTTTCAAGGCCAAGGGGGTAAATGAAAGAATGATGGATGTAGCAAAATATAAGCTATGCGTGAACTGTCTACGGCAGGGTCATTCTGCGCGAGAATGTCGCGTGGGGCCATGTCGCGAATGCAAGCGAAGACACAATAGTTTACTTCACAGTCCATCTTCTTCTACTACTAAACTCGTTTCTATTGACGACCAAGATGAGACTATAGCAAACTGTTCAAATCAAAATTCCAATCAAAATATAGGTCAGGTTCTGTTGTCCACTGCCATGGTCGAAGTATCGAATCCAGTTAACCAGCAAAAGGTTAAGGTTCGTGCTCTGCTGGATAGCGGAAGCCAATCGTCCTTTATCTCTCAGTTGCTAAAGAACAGACTATCACTGAATTCTAATCCCATTGATTCGCTAAAGGTCATAGGAATAGGAAACACAACTGCGTCTGATGTAGCTGAAAGTTGTGGTATACAAATTAAATCAATACACACAGAATTTAAGGTTAAATTATCCTGCCTTGTAATGAAAGAAATAACAGGTTGGTTACCGAAAACGCCTATTGATATTAGCTCGTTAAGGTTGCCAAAGCATATACAGCTGGCCGATCCATCGTTTTATGAGCCGGCCCCAATAGATGTATTGATAGGTGCTGACCTCTTTTGGGATCTATTATGTAACGAGCAGTATACAATAGGGATAGGAATCAGCAATCCAAATCTAAGAAGTACAAGACTAGGCTGGATCGTATCCGGTCCCATTCATAAGTTCATGAAGTCAAACAAAATAACACAGTGTAATTATGCTATGTATTCTAAGCCTAAATCGCAACATGAAAGTGTTGACGAAGTGTTAACGATTGTTCTGGGACTTGGAAGAGGTGCCCACAAAAAGAATAATGAGTGAAAGCGAAAGGGAGTGTGAAATTCATTTTATGACTCACACTACTAGAGACAATACAGGCAGATTTTCAGTCAAATTACCATTAAAAGACACCCCTGATTGCCTAGGGAATTCATATTTTCTAGCTAAAAAAAGATTTATTAATTTGGAAAATCGATTTAAACGCAAGCCTTCGCTTAAAATAGAATACACTAAATTCATTAACGAATATGCTGAGTTAGGGCACCTATCTATGTCTCCTCACAGCTTAATTGATATTTCGTCTTATTATTTATGCCATCATCCAGTTATAAAGCAAGAGAGTGAATCTACAAAGCTTAGGGTAGTGTTTGATGGTTCCGCTTGCTCCACGTCAGGTTATGCACTCAATGACATTTTAAGAGTGGGTCCGAATGTCCAGGACTCGCTCTTTTCAATATTGTTACGCGCTAGACAGTATAAATATCTACTCACTGGCGATATCGAAAAAATGTATCGTCAGGTGTTAGTTCATGAAGAAGATCGTAGCCTGCAGCTCATACTGTGGAGAGAAGACGAGTCACGGCCCATTCAAACGTTGACATTAAATACCTTAACCTATGGTACAGCAAGTGCAAGTTACCTTAGCACACGCTGTCTCTGGCAGATAGGACAAGAGCAGGATGATGACGTCATAAGGGAAATAATACAAAAGGACTTCTATGTTGATGATCTCATCACAGGGTCTGATGATCTTGCCAGCTTAAAATATATACAGAAATCGGTATCAAAGGCCTTAGAATCAGGATGCTTTAATCTTCGAAAATATAAAAGTAATTACCCATTAATATTTGATAACATTGACATAAATGAACAAGATAGTTTAACATTCAGTGAGTCATCAAGCACTCTCGGTCTTGGGTGGACCCCATCCAGCGATACCTTGCATTTTCCTATAAAGGGTTTCACTTACGATAATAATAATGTAATAATAACCAAAAGATTTATCATGTCAAACTCCTTTAAGATATTTGATCCCTTAGGGTTACTTAGTCCTGTTGTCATCTTACCAAAAATTATGTTGCAGAAACTGTGGCAGCATAAATTAGATTGGGACGAGCCTGTTCCCAAAGAAATAAAGGATAGTTGGATGAAGTTCGCTGACAATTTAAAATGTATTCCTAGCTTGCAGATTCCCAGATTAGTTTTAGGAGAATCACCTAAATATTTAGAAATTCACTCCTTTAGTGATGCTTCTCAGTTAGCATATGGTGCGTGTGTTTACATGAGGTCCATTAGCTACAATGGTGATGTTACCATTCGGTTGTTGTGCGCAAAATCTAAAGTGGCACCTTTAAAACCCACTACTATACCACGCCTTGAGTTATGCGGAGCCCTACTGGCTGCCAAACTTGTCAAGTCTGTAATAGATTCAATCAGGCAACGGCCGGGAAGGGTAGTCCATTGGTGTGACTCAAGCGTGGTACTGGGCTGGATACGCAGTGATTTATCGAGATTAAAAATATTCGTCGCGAATCGTGTCAATGAGATAGTGGAACTTACTGATCCGTGTGCGTGGCGATATGTTCCCACGGACTCAAATCCTGCAGATTTAATATCGAGGGGGGTCAACTCACACGAAT
The DNA here is from genome assembly GCA_949125395.1 of Diaphora mendica. NCBI lineage: Eukaryota > Metazoa > Arthropoda > Insecta > Lepidoptera > Erebidae > Diaphora > Diaphora mendica. The sequence continues at coordinate 26,120,495 of OX421319.1, forward strand.
TAATATCTATGAAACTGTGGTGGTCAGGCCCGGAATATTTATTTAATAAAGATGAATCCGAGTGGCCAATATTAAACGATAGCTACTCTCAGATTTTGCCTGAGACAAAGTCAAATTCAGCTATAATAAAGGATTCTATAATTAAGTTCGATAATTACTCATCTCTAAATAGACTTCAAAGATCATTTGCATACATTCAGAGATTCATACATAATTCAAAACATCCTAATAACAAACATGTAGGCCCGCTATCAGTTGACGAGCTGCGTGAGTCTTTCCATGTGCTTTGTACTATAGCTCAAATGGAAACATTCCCCGCCGAATACGAGGCGCTTGTGAAAGGCAAGCAATTGAATTGCAAAAGTAAAATTTTGTCTCTTTCGCCCTTTATTGATGAAATGAAGGTAATTCGTGTCGGTGGCCGAATAGAGGCCTCAGGTTGTTCATATGAGAAGAAGCATCCCGTTCTTCTTCACGCGTCACATATACTGACTAAATTGTTTTTTGAAAGAGAGCATATAAGCAACATGCACGCGGGCCCGCAGCTATTGTTGGCAACAGCGAGAGAAAGCGTGTGGGCAGTCAACGGTCGTCATCTCGCTAGACGCGTAGTTAATAACTGTGTGCGATGCAGACGTCTTCGGGGTAAAACTTTGTGCCCTAAGATGGGTGAGTTGCCTTTCCAACGTGTAAACCCAGGGTATCCTTTCGTATCTGTTGGCTTGGATTTCGCTGGCCCATTCTTTATCATCAATCGTAAAGGCCGTGGAAACCGTGTTATAAAATGTTATCTTTGCATATTTGTATGCCTGCGCTATAAATGTATTCATCTTGAGGCTGTCAGTGATTTGACCAAGGAATCATTTATAATGACCCTTAGGAGGTTTATTGCCCGTCGAGGTAAACCAGCGGAAATATTCAGCGATAATGGAACGAACTTTGTGGCAGCTGCAAAGGAAATAGGAAATTTTATCAAACAAACGCAGGAACCTCTAATTGACTTTGCAAGTCAACTAGCTATAAAGTATAGGTTCATACCAGCTTACTCTCCTCATTTCGGTGGCATATGGGAAGCCGGGGTTAAGTCGGCTAAGCATCATATAAAACATGTCATTGGCAATAGCCACTTAACCTACGAAGAAATATCTACTTTGTTCGCACGAGTGGAGGCGATTTTGAATAGCCGTCCCTTGTGCCCGTTATCCTCATCTCCTGACGACCTCCTTTCCCTTTCCCCAGGACACTTTATCATCGGGAGGCCCTTGACTGCACTGCCGGGACCAATCTTTGACGACAGCAGATACAATCGTCTCGATCGATATGAACATCTAGAAAGAATACGACAGCACTTTTGGCGAAGATGGAGTAGGGAGTATTTGTCAGAGTTGCAGCAGCGAACCAAGTGGCGGGCTGATACATCCAAGTTGAAAATCGGAGATATGGTGCTTCTGGCCGATGATGATTCTTCGCCGCTGCAGTGGAGACTGGGGCGAGTTCTGCGCCTGATCTACGGTCCGGACAAGATACCACGAGTCGCGGATGTCGACACTATCAGGGGCTGTGTACGCCGCTCCCTAGTACGTCTTTGCCCACTACCAACAGCTGATGAGCTGAAGGGTTGAAAGGATCAACCTTTCAACGGCCGGGAAGATGTTCCAGCGCCGCCGTAAGCGACGATCACAATAATGTATTTTATAATCTGTGGTTGTTGGACGTTAAATAGAAGTGTCACTTATTCGATTAATGTCATATAATTTTTCTACTATACGCTACACATTTAAACTGTAACGATCAAAAGCAATAAAAAACGTTTGTAATTACGATTATTGTGGATTTATTTGGCACCTGTATGTTATCTAAAGACATAACAGGGAAACTTGAGATCTTTGCACTGAGGCACTTTTAAGTCTATTATCTCTGGTTTCAAGTTCCGAAGGTATGGTGTATTCATTACGCTAACATAATCCTCAACGTATCTAGCAAAGTTCTCCAAATCCTCAGTATTGTTATAAAACCCTGTATATATCAAAGGACTGTCCTCTGGATCTGAACTCCTTAACATGATATGTCCCCTTGATTTTGCCTGCATGAGGTTAACTAAAGCTACTAGGGCACCTTTTATTTTAGTGTCTTTAGCTAGAACAGAACAAGACGCATCGTTTATTGTAAATACAGTGGAAAAGAAATTGGTTGGTAATATCGGAGCCAAGGGCACTGGCACAGCGGTTACTTGGTAATCTGGATAACCTTGTGACTTGTTTAGAGCCGCAAAACCTATAATGACTGGCAAAGGGAAGCGGTCCAAATATTTTAAAGGCTCAATGCTCTCAAAGATCGATGAAAACTTTGTGTCTCTGGTAATAACTATTGGTACTACTGGATGATCTTGTAGATTACTACCTACGTTGGGTGAATTGAATAATACATCCATACACATTTTTTCTAAATGTTCCTTGGGCCCTACACCTGAAATCATAAGCAGTTGTGGACTATTAATAGCGCCAGCAGACAGGACAACTTCTCTTCTAGCCTGAACTTTTATTAGTTTTCCATCAGTTAATTTTAACTCAACGCCTACTGCTCTATTGTGTGTGTCAAACAAGATCTTCCTGGCTTTTGTATTTTTAAGTACATACAAATTTTTCCGATCTTTAATAGGCTTTAGAAAAACGTTAGCCGTACTTTGCCGAATATTGTTTTCAGTTGTAAAACTCGCTGGCGCGTAACCTAACTGCTGAAAGCCATTATTTTCTAACAGAATTTCATGGCCGTTCTGTTTGAAAACGTCTAAATATTCCCTTATTCTGCTAGACCAATCTGGCCTCGTAACCCCTAGGTAACCGTTTGTGTTGTGTAATGGGCCGGATTCGCTTTCCATAATGGTTTTGTCGTTGAGGCGTTCGCTCTTCTTGAAATATGCCGTGACGTTATTCCACTCCCAACCTGGATTGCCTTTTTGGACCCAGGTTTCATAGTCGGCCTTGTTCCCTCTGAGGTAGAGCATGAAGTTAATACCGCTGGATCCTCCCAGCATCCGACCAGCGAGCTGTTCTATGCGCTTTAAGTTATGAGCTTGACTTGAATAGCCATCATTGACGGTGAAGTAGTTCCAGTTAGGCAATTTTGACGCCACCAAAACTGATATCCCTGGTGACTGAAATATTTTTTTTTTTTTACAAATATTATTAAACACCGACATCCTGCCACATGTATTTTAATTAGGCTACCGCTGGACAACTTAATATTTAAAAGTGCATTGCCTTGGATTCCTCTTCCAACAGAAACTCTTCGAGAATTTATATGTGATCGTATGCATGTATACTCACGTTTGAAGCGCCGGGAGGATCATCTCCAGCCTCTACGACTAAAACTTTCCAGGTCGATATCTCTGTGAGTCTGTTGGCCAATACACAGCCCGCTGATCCTGCTCCGACTATGATAAAGTCGAACCTCTGTCCATCTAGAATAAAAACATAATATTTTAAATATTTGCGGAAAATGGGGTAATTGCCAGTCAAGTCAAATCTGGTTCTTTTTGTCAAACGTCAAATATAGATGCTAGGTATTTTCACCCGTGCCTAATAAAGTTTCAGATAGTTATGTGTCATAACAGTTACCCAGATAAAGGTTGCTGATATGTTTGACCGCCTCGTTGGCGCAGTGGTAGCGTATGCGACTGCTGTGCATGAGATCTCGGGTACGATTCCCGGGTAGGGCCAAATGTTTGTATGATCTACAAATATTTGTTTCGGAGTTTGGGTGTTTTCTATGTATGTATTTACAAAAAAAAAGTATATAAATATTTATATCAGTTGTCTAGTACCTATAACACAAGCTCTGCTTAGCCTGGGACTGGATGGCATTGTGTGAGATGTCCGGAATATTTATTGTTTATTTAATTTATTTGTCTCTATTCGGGACTTGTGAAGCCAAAATCTGTAGTTATCTGGCAGATAAATTTAAAATAGGGACTTTATCAGCAAGTGGTGAATCTAGTCCTAAATATATTTTATTGACGTATAGGTATAGGTAAAGGTAGTTTGTTATATTAAAGATCTATTTTTTACCTTCAACGTGAGCTTGTGGCGGGTATTCCGAAACTCCAAGTTTTATGGCTGACAGAGCGACGATCGCTACTTCAATTGCTTGTATAAGAGGCCCAAGAACTTTCACTTCAACTATACATATCGACTCTAGAATAAAACTGTAAAGAGAAAATATACAATGTTAATTTCAGTCTTTACTTGCGACTCGCCCGGGCTTCGCACGAATTTACTTGACTTATACTCGTAGTATGCATGTACCTAATACACATACAAATCTCCTTCTTGAATCACTCTATCTAAGACTAAAAACTACATTGCAATCCGTTGAGTAGTTTAAAAGATCTAAGCGGACAGACAGCGGAAGTATTTTCTTTTTATACTATGTTAGAAGATTGGTTTCAGCTACGTCATTGTTTCGCTGAATTATGCCTCGTAGGTACATTTTAAAAACCCTCGTTTGTACTCGTATTAGATACCTTAACGATAATTATTTATTAGGTATGCAATTATACAGAAAAGTGTATCAAAAAGGAACTACAACTACAACATCTCACCGCGAGACGGAACAATACATACGCGGGGACGCGCTGGAGACGGCCCTTTATACGCCCACAAGATAAGCTGTAGTGCAGGTGGCTCCTGATCCCCATCATCCAAGGTCGAGATGAACGCAAAGTGTTTTGCCAGAAGATCGGCTTTTTCCTTTGCGTCATAGGCCAACGAATTATATCCTATGTGCAAAGATGGAAAGGATGGCTTACAGAAATTCCCTTCGATAGCCTTGTCAAGAGACCAGAATGCCCGAGTTCCCGAAGGAAGACGCTCGAGCCTCTAGCCAATCCTAGCAATTCTTCTTAGCGTTTCGACGGCAAACGTTTCGTCTCAGTGTAGTTAGATCTTAGCAGACCAGGGCCTGCAGTCTCGACATAGATAGCATAACGATCGTAAACTAACGATCTATAAATGTTTACGAATATTTTCGCTTGCCGTAACGATCTTAATCACAAGGGCAAGTCTCTACTCATAAATTATCGTGCAAAATCGTAAAGGACTGCAGTCTCGACATAGATAGCGATCGTTAATGATTGTTACGTGTTACTATATTGTATGTTGTACTGTTTTGTAGCAAAAATAAATGGTTTAAATGGTTTTTAAATGGTTAAAGTTGCGAATTCGGTAGCTAATTCATATCGATAATTTTTTAACGATTTTTGGTAGTCTCTACCGTTGCAACTATCGATTTTCATCGGTATCGTATCGAATTTGCTGTCAATTTAACGACAGTCGCAAATCGCTTATCGAGGCATTTTGGCAGCCCGCTAACTCGATAAGTATTCGAAAAGGATCGTTAACTGTGAAATATTATAAAAATAGAAATTGTATGAAGATACATATTTATCGGATTGTAATAATATCTTTTGCAAGTGTAGTGCACTAATTTATAATATTAATTGTACATAATGGCGGAGGTTTATTTGACTTATCAATGATAACAATTGATTCAGAATGTTGCAATGATATAAATATGTGTCCTATTAAAAATGACAATTTAAATGTATTTTGGATTTAAAACTATAAATAAAACTTGAGAGGTGTCAAGGGACACCCGGATGGAACGAAGTTTATATATATACATATCCCTATACCTATGCCTACGCCTACGCCTATACCTATACCTATTCCTATTCCTATACCTATTCCTATACCTATACCTATACCTATACCTATACCTATACCTATACCTATACCTATACCTATACCTATACCTATACCTACACCTACACCTATACCTACACCTACACCTATACCTATACCTTATAAATATCAAGTTAAATAAATATAATGAATAGAAACATTAAAATACTTCCCTAAAATTAAGCAAGATATTGTACGTGGCACCATTTTGCTTCCAAAATTTCAAACTAACGATCGATAAATGTTAACGAATATTTTCGCTTGCCGTAACGATCTTAATCACAAGGGCAAGTCTCTACTCATGAATTACCGTGCAAAATCGTAAACAGGGACGTCGCTAAGTTAACGAAAATCCTATCTATAGTTTGACATTTTGGAAGCAAAGTTGTAAAGTGATGTTGGATTTTTGCATTTATTTTCAGATATGTTGTTTTTCTAAATTTGATTGTTTGATTATTTCTAAAATAATTTGAGTATTTTATGCGCATTTTTAATAGTACTAGCATATCAAAAAAAAAAATAGGTAAATGTATAGGTATAGGTATAGATATAGGTATAGGTATAAGTATAGGTATAGGTATTTGTTATCATTGATAAGTCAAATAAACCTCCGCCATTATGTACAATTAATATTATAAATTAGTGCACTACACTTGCAAAAGATATTATTACAATCTGATAAATATGTATCTTCATACAATTTCTATTTTTATAATATTTCACAGTTAACGATCCTTTTCAAATACTTATCGAGTTAGCGGGCTGCCAAAATGACAGCAAAAACGATACGATACCGATGAAAATCGATAGTTGCAACGGCCCAGGGCCTGCAGTCTCGACATAGATAGCGATCGTTAAAGTTGCGAATTCGGTAGCTAATTCATATCGTTAACTTTTTAACGATTTTTGGTAGTCTCTACCGTTGCAACTATCGATTTTCATCGGTATCGTATCTTTTTTGCTGTCATTTTGGCAGCCCGCTAACTCGATAAGTATTCGAAAAGGATCGTTATCTGTGAAATATTATAAAAATAGAAATTGTATGAAGATACATATTTATCAGATTGTAATAATATCTTTTGCAAGTGTAGTGCACTAATTTATAATATTAATTGTACATAATGGCGGAGGTTAATTTGACTTATCAATGATAACAAATACCTATACCTATACCTATACTTATACCTATACCTATACCTATACCTATGCCTATACCTATATCTATACCTATACCTATACATTTACCTTTTTTTTTTTTTGATATGCTACTACTATTAAAAATGCGCATAAAATACTCAAATTATTTTAGAAATAATCAAACAATCAAATTTAGAAAAACAACAAATCTGAAAATAAATGCAAAAAGCCAACATCACTTTACAACTTTGCTTCCAAAATGTCAAACTATAGATAGGATTTTCGTTAACTTAGCGACGTCCCTGTTTACGATTTTGCACGGTAATTCATGAGTAGAGACTTGCCCTTGTGATTAAGATCGTTACGGCAAGCGAAAATATTCGTTAACATTTATCGATCGTTAGTTTGAAATTTTGGAAGCAAAATGGTGCCACGTACAATATCTTGCTTAATTTTAGGGAAGTATTTTAATGTTTCTATTAATTATATTTATTTAACTTGATATTTATAAGGTATAGGTATAGGTATAGATATAGGTATAGGCGTAGGCATAGGTATAGGGATATGTATATGTATATATATAAACTTCGTTCCATCCGGGTGTCCCTTGACACCTCTCAAGTTTTTATTTATAGTTTTAAATCCAAAATACATTTAAATTGTCATTTTTTAATAGGACACATATTTATATCCTTGCAACATTCTGAATCAATTGTTATCATTGATAAGTCAAATAAACCTCCGCCATTATGTACAATTAATATTATAAATTAGTGCACTACACTTGCAAAAGATATTATTACAATCCGATAAATATGTATCTTCATACAATTTCTATTTTTATAATATTTCACAGTTAACGATCCTTTTCGAATACTTATCGAGTTAGCGGGCTGCCAAAATGCCTCGATAAGCGATTTGCGACTGTCGTTAAATTGACAGCAAATTCGATACGATACCGATGAAAATCGATAGTTGCAACGGTAGAGACTACCAAAAATCGTTAAAAAATTATCTATATGAGTTAGCTACCGAATTCGCAACTTCAACCATTTAAAAACCATTTAAACCATTTATTTTTGCTACAAAACAGTACAACATACAATATAGTAACACGTAACAATCATTAACGATCGCTATCTATGTCGAGACTGCAGTCCTTTACGATTTTGCACGATAATTTATGAGTAGAGACTTGCCCTTGTGATTAAGATCGTTACGGCAAGCGAAAATATTCGTAAACATTTATCGATCGCTAGTTTACGATCGTTATGCTATCTATGTCGAGACTGCAGGCCCAGAACGCGGCCACTCTGACTGCATTGTCGGTGGCAGCCATCATATCCTCCCTCGTGCAGGTGTCCGGGCAGGCAGGGCATGATGTAAGGTGGGACATCGTTTGGGTTTCACCGCATAAACAGCCCAGGTTGTCACCGTCCGCAAATCTCCACCTTGACATATTTTCCTTGCTCCGGCCGACCTGAGTCCGAAGTCTGTTTAAGGACCTCCAGGTCGGCCACGGTAATTCGTGTCCAGGCGGTAGGCACTCAGCCGGCACCACAAAGGGCTCCGGCAATGACACGCTGTCGCTCCACAATTTGCACCTAGCTTGATATGGGCCCAAGGTCAATGGGTCGACACATTTCGTAAAAAAATATTGTGTTTTGAATTTAGAATTGCTAGTTCCATTGTTGGTTGTTATTGACAAAATATTAATATACATCTTGCTGCCAAGAAAGTGGTTTTCTTTAATATTTTCTACAGGTTATGGGCCCAGACATCAGCAAAATAGCCTGGTAGAATAGCAAAGCTAAAGTAAGCAAAAGAAAATAGTGTGAAAGCATTTTTTGGTATTTTGGTATATCGACGGAAAGGAAGGTTAAGAAAAGAACATTTTCATCGAGAAGGAGTATACTTGTCTAAGTGAAGGCAAGGCAGGAAGGCAAGATGGAAGGAAGCAACAGTAATAATGTGATTAAACTGGAAGGCACAAGGAATTGGAACATATGGACATTCCAAGTTAAAGTACTATTGAGGGGCCATGGATGGCTGGATATTGTCGAAGGGCGGAAGGCTAAACCTGAAGAGGCTGCTGCACGAACCCTATGGGAGACTAGCGATGCTAAGGCTCAGACGCTACTGGTTACAAGAATGACAGAAGATGTCATGTTACATCTCATAACTTGCACATCGTCGGCTGAAATGTGGCGGAAGCTACTAAGTATATATGAACAGAAATCGGAAACCAGTATACATATATTACAGCAGAAAAAAAAATTATAAAGCAAAAGATATTATAAAATATGGAATTATTATTATTATATTATTAATATTATTATTATCTTTCATTTATATTATTATTTATTTATTATATTATTATCCTCATTATTATTATTATTATATTATATTATTATTATACATATATTATATTATTATTATTTATTTTACTTTAACTTGGAATCTCCATATGTTCCAATTCCTTGTGCCTTCCAGTTTAATCACATTATTACTGTTGCTTCCTTCCATCTTGCCTTCCTGCCTTGCCTTCACTTAGACAAGTATACTCCTTCTCGATGAAAATGTTCTTTTCTTAACCTTCCTTTCCGTCGATATACCAAAATACCAAAAAATGCTTTCACACTATTTTCTTTTGCTTACTTTAGCTTTGCTATTCTACCAGGCTATTTTGCTGATGTCTGGGCCCATAACCTGTAGAAAATATTAAAGAAAACCACTTTCTTGGCAGCAAGATGTATATTAATATTTTGTCAATAACAACCAACAATGGAACTAGCAATTCTAAATTCAAAACACAATATTTCTTTTAAACTAACATAACGAAACTCCTTTACATTGCATTCATTTTAACATTACTACTTACCTACGATTGTTTGCACTAAAAACTGAAAAATAAAAACATTTTATAAAAAAAAAACTGACTTCCAAAAAACATCCAACGAAAACTCTCTGCCAAAAAAACACTTAAAAGCGTAAAATAAACTGGTTCTTCATAAATTGCCTATACCTTATTCTTTATTCATTTAAATAGTAGTATTATAATGTGTGCTAGGTACCTAAAATCTGTTTGAAGTCGGTGTTAAGCCAAAAAGAACACAAACGAAAAATTACAAAAGTCTAAGCGATAGTAACTTGGCACGGACTTCAAACAGATTCTAGGTACCTAGCACACATTATAATACTACTATTTAAATGAATAAAGAATTAGGTATAGGCAATTTATGAAGAACCAGTTTATTTTACGCTTTTAAGTGTTTTTTGGCAGAGAGTTTTCGTTGGATGTTTTTTGGAAGTCGGTTTTTTTTTTATAAAAAGTTTTTGTTCCTTTTCATCTCCGACATACACTAGTCGTTCTGTACACTCAAATAATTGTACAGTGTCTTTCTTAAACAACTCTATGTCCTTGCTACTAAACAGTCTACGATGCTCTACATCCTCAAAATGTATGAAGTATTTCGTTTTTGGTTTGATATATTCTAATAAAAATTTCTTTACTAAATCCGGGTTACTGATATTTAAAAATACTTCAGGTACCTTTTGTTTTTCATGTGAAATGTCTCTAACTTGTATATCATTCCTTAACCACGTTAATGCTAAAATTTGGTTAGGCTTAGTGTCCACTGCCTCATTTAAAATTTGAATACCTGATTGTTCTACATGCATAGCAGAATGAATTGTATCAGATCTAGTCATCACAGATGGTGAACTAATGGGATAGTCAGATACTTTGGCGGAACTAGATATAGACGTATTTTCACAATCGGAAATTGAAATAGTTTCAATTAAATATGATATAGTAGTCGTTGAGGAGTAGTTACCTATGTTTGGGTTATTTGGTCTCTACTATTTCATCTGAATGCTGTCTAAACCTTTGTTCCTTATTATCTATGTGTACTTTCATTGACTGGTTTTCATCATCTAAGTGGGTAATGTTAACCATTATCCTTGACAAAGCGTCTAAGTCATAGTAAGCATTATCGTTGTAGGGAGAGTCATAATAACTACCATCTACAGAGATTTCGTTCAACCGGAAGTCTTGTTGCGGCTGTGGTTTCGTATATGCTTTTCTCATTTAAACGTCAGTATCATGGAATAGGGGACTTTGCACTTGGGGTGGTTTATAACCAAACTGTTGGGGTCTCATCCCCATATTTTGCGGAGGTTTCTATCCAAATTGTGGTTGAGGTTGCAATTGAGGGCGAAAACCAAACTGAGGGGGATGGTAACCAAATTGTGGAGGACGGTAGCCAAACTGTGGTCTTATGCCGCCTTGCTGTTGGCTTGATTGGAATTTATTAGGCGGGATACCGAAATTAAATTTTTGACTCGGTGGAGTCGTCTGAGCGAATTTAAAGATGGACTGGACAGGATTTATTGCAAGCGATTGTTTCGGTGTAATCTGACTATGGGCCATACGGTTTCGTAATGTATATTGTTCATGGAAGTTGACTTCCTCCAAAACAATTGACAGGGCTTGTTCCAGGGTAGAGGGTGACTTTAACCTCACTATACGGACCATATTTTCATTCAGGTTATACAGGAATACATTCAATGCTGTATTATTGCATATTGCAGTTTTAGCGCATTTAATATTTGGATCGGATAGCAAATTAACTTTCGAAAGGAGTAATGAACGGATGCCTTGAATCCTATTAAAAAACTCTAAATAACTTTCACCGGCTTTAATTTCACAGGACTCTAACTCTAGGTTAATACATTCCTCGCTACATGAGGGTCGCCGAAATGTTGTTCTAATAACTTTCTTAATGCCGTCCAAGTCGACACGTCTTCGCGCTCCGACAATAAGGCCGCGGCGTCATCAGTGAGTCGACTGGTAATTGCATGCAAAAGTTATACATTTTGTTCCTCATGACCTCTAAATTTCTGTAGGTATAACATATTCACATTTTCTAATAAATAACCCTAAGTGCCTCTTATCACCCCCATAAAGAGGTATTAATCTTAACATTTCATTTGGTATGAGTACCAATGCCTCAGCTGGTAAGGGCACTTGGTTCGGAAATGGATCTAGCGGCATTTCGGTAAGGTTATATTATCTATATACGATAAACCAAAATTTTCAATCAAAATTGATAAGGAAAAATAGTACAATAGTATAAAATCGTACAGAATTGAAACACAATTCAATAAAGTTTGAAATTTAACTATAGGTATACCAAAGTTAATAAAGATATTAAGAAATTATCATTAAAAAGATAATTTAAATCATATACTGAGCCTAGGTAAAGTCTTATACCATAGCCAGTTTCGACATTTAACTAAACACTAAAGTTAATGAATAAATTATTATTAAAAAAAAAATATATATCATAATATACTGGGCCTAGGTACCTAAAGTTTTATACCATAGCCAGTTTGACATTTAACTAAACACTAAAGATAATAAAGAAATTATTATAAAAAAAAAAATTATATCATATACTGGGCCTAGGTAGAGTTTTATACCATAACCAGATTATGTTAAAATGAGAAATGTCAAATCTCAGAATAACTACAATTTAATAAAATAAAACCCTTTATCATGAAAAATACGGGAGAAATAATATGGCAAGGAAGCAAGGAGTTTTACTTGCCAACCGACCTGTACTCCTATACTCGATGTCCTGGTGATTGTTGAACAATATTTCTTTAGTTCGGGGATCGTGTCTGGCGTCGCGCGCGGTTTCACGTAGTTCGGGATACCCGAATTTATACGAGACGCGTGCAGCTTTTAACAACCCGACCCTACCGGGCTGCGCCAGTTAAACTTCCAGTGTGGACAAAGGATTTTTGAATAAAATAAAATACAACTAAACTAGTATGCCGCCGATTTGGAGGCTAGCAATATAATGAATAAAAAACATATTACAATATTAAATTTCTAGAGTCTAGACGATCGTCAAAACAACTCGTTATCTAATTCTAAGAAACATATCCGTTGGCAATGCTGAGCCAGCGGAGTAGATACTTGATCTAAAACAAAGGGTTCAGGACGATGCATAACTATATACGACATATTTAGAATTGCGATTGGATTTCAGTCTGGGCCAATCGCAATTATAAATATGTAGGCTAATCAGGAAAAGGCGCTGCTATCCATTTTTAAATTGAAAAAAGGGAAGTTTAAACAAACGATTTTTTTTTTAACTCACTGAAACTGGGCTCCGAGAAATATGGTAATAATTGCTCCCACACTTAACACAAAACGCGGAGAAGACGTTAACAATTCAGTTACGACCATGTTTACAAATATTTATTTGACGGTTGTCTTTACTCGAGTGAGGGCTATGGAGCGACTGCGTTCGAATCCTCAAGAATTTGTGTTTTATACTTAATACCGTACCTTACCGTGGGAGAGCCTCGCTTCGGCATGAATGGGCCGGCTCGACCGGAGCGATACCACGGCCTCACAGAAAACCGGTGTGAAACAGCGCTCGCGCTGTGTTTCACCAAGTGAGTGAAAATACCGGTGGCCCATACCCCAAACCCTCCGCCCATCCCCCAAAGGCCGGCAACGCACTTGTGACGCCTCTGGTATTACGGGTGTCCATGGGCGGCGGTAATCGCTTACCATCAGGCGATACGTCAGCTCGTTTGCCCGAATTTCATTAAAAAAATTGTTAATTAGTATAGGTAGGTACTATGAATAAATTGTTTTTCATATTATTTTACATAGGTATATGAAATACAAATTATTTTAGATAATTTCATATACGGCAGTCTGATCTCAAACTAAGCAGAGCCTGCATGTGCTATGGTACTGTTAATAAACATCTTTCTAGCCTTTTATAATTCTCAAGATTAATTGGGAACAGCTATTACCTAGTTCAACCGGTTTTACTTGAATCGCAGTTTTTACACGGAGTACGAAGCGACTGGCATCGGACCTCTGCAACCCTGGGGGCAATTGAATTCGAAAGTTGATCTAGTTGTCAGTATATTTCAGGGCACTGGCTTTCCAATAACGATTGTCATAGGCGTTCATGACAACCGGGACCGACGGCTTAACTTGCTCTCCAAGGGACTGGCGGGTAACACCACCATATTCCGGGCTACTATTAAGAATTGCTTGTAAGAAAAACCCAACAACAGTCCGTAATAATACATGCATATCTATTTCTAAATACTACATATTGTAGATGAATAACTAAGAACAAAGCAGCAGTAGAAAGCAAGACCGCTCAAACCATTAGGCCAATCGTGCACTACTCCTTTTATTACCTACATACCCTTTTCAGGACAGCTGAGGGGCTTGACTTCCGTAGTTTTATTACAGTTACTGGGCCATACTATGCGAGCTGGCTGATGTAAATAGGTACTACTTAATACAGATACTACTACATTTTTTACTTTATTACTTCCTACAAAAATTTAAAATTAGTCGTTAGACGGTTTACTGCTTTTTAATTAAAAGACATGGTAAGTAACGTTTGTTTTATTGGCAAACTTTAAATGTCACACATTTACGATCCATTCAAGTTTCATGTTATAGACAAAAAAATATTGTATAGGATCCGGCAGAGAACTAAGGCCATCGACATAGCCCACAGATTTAGCAGGCAGTGGGCTAGCCATGTTAGCCGCAGAACTGATAACCGTTGGGGTAAGTGTAGTGTAGGACGTCCACAGGCCAGGTAGAGTGATGATCTGCGTAAGACGGCTGGATGCGAGAAGCTGAGGATCGAACCAAGTGGCGTGCAATATGAGCGGCCTAAGTCCAGCAAATTGGAAATAATACATCATCATCTCAGCCGAAGGACGTCCACTATTTGATATAATAAAGATAATATTTTGGACATCTAACACACAACACCATCAAGTCCCAAACTAAGCTGAGCTTGTACTATGGGTACTAGACAACTGATATAAATACATTATATATTTTTTTTGTAAATACTTACATATTATACATAGAAAACACCCAAACCCCGAATCAATTATTTGCGATCATATAAACATTTGATCCAACCCGGAAATCAAACCAGAGACCTCAAGCACAGCAGTCGCTTACGCTACCACTTCGGCCGACCAAGGCGGTTAACCACCTCCGCTACGTTCTCCACAACAATCGGTCCTGTGATATCCGCATCCAACGGCTTTTGCCGTTGGAAATAATCCATATATTTTTTTAAATGACAACTCCTGTACTAGGAATAAATCCTGTGTCGCGGGGAACTTTATAAACATACATGAAACGGACACAAAGAACACCTAGACTCTGAACAACAATTTGCGGATCACACAAAGTGTTGCCCTACGTGGGATTTGAACCCACGACACTTGGCATAGTAGGAAACGGCGTAGTGACAGCCAACCACTAGGCCAAACATGCAGTCACTATATTTTTAACCGACTTCCAAAAAGGAGGAGGTTCTATGTTCCACTGTATGTATTTTTTTTTTCTTTTTTTTTTATGTATGTTACCTGATACTCCGTCAGTTGTGGACCGATTTTGATTTTTTTTTTTGTATTCGACAGGGTATGCTTCCGTGGTGGTCCCATTGCCAGCATATCAGGATCTGATGATGGGATCCCAGGGAAATCGAGGGAAACCCTCATTTTTTATAGGCACATACTATGTTTTTCGTATATTTTCTAAAGTTACACCGGTATTTGCGTCTGGTAGTCATCATTTTATGATGATGAGCTGATGCTGTAAGGTACCACTCCTTAACGGTTAGGAGTTGGAGGATAAATCTTTAAATATCATATGTATATAAGTTACCTTTAGTCGTATTCTTACAAATTATTTAGGTAAGCTGATGATGGAAGGTGGAAGGTACAACTCCTCAACGGTTAGGAGTTGGAGAATAATTCTTTCAATTTCATACGTATCTAAAGACCTTCAGTCGTATACTTTCAAGCTATTTAGGTGAGCTGATGATAGAAGATTAAACTCTTCAACAGTTAGGGATTAGAGGATGATTTTAATATTACACGTACCTTAATTTGTATTATTCTTGATGATGAAATTTGATGAAATAATTCAACTTACTACTTACCTACGATTGTTTGCACTAAAAACTGTAAAATAAAAACTTTTTATAAAAAAAAAAAAACCGACTTCCGAAAACATCCAACGAAACCTCTCTGTCAAAAAACACTTAAAAGCGTAAAATAAACTGGTTCTTCATAAATTGCCTATACCTAATTCTTTATTCATTTAAATAGTAGTATTATAATGGGTGCTAGGTACCTAAAATCTGTTTGAAGTCGGTGCTAAGCCAAAAAGAATACAAACGAACAATTACAAAAGTCTAAGCGATTTTCCCTTGGCACCGACTTCAAACAGATTTTAGGTACCTAGCACCCATTATAATACTAGTATTTAAATGAATAAAGAATCATGTATAGGCAATTTATGAAGAACCAGTTTATTTTACGCTTTTAAGTGTTTTTTGACAGAGAGGTTTCGTTGGATGTTTTCGGAAGTCGGTTTTTTTTTTTCTTATATATATATTTATACTCAGGAAGTATATTTTCTTGAATATAATTTTCGTGGACACTAAGGCTGAAATTTATAAAGCGTGCTTAGACTTTGCTCACACTTTGCTTACGCTATACTTACTTAAGTTCCTGCTCAATGTAATCTTAGCGTTCGAATTTGTAGTCCTTTGGGCTAAGTATTTACTGAGTGTATGCTAAGCAAGAGCTCAGGAAAAAATGTTTAACGTTTTCATTTGCATAGCATATTTATTTAAATTATATAGGTATTTCAAACATATATTATTTTTAAAATAGCTGTATTAAACTTAAATATTAGTAATCTTTATCGTATAATTGTATATCAATCAATTTAACCTTTATTTTTTATTGATTTTAAGTGAAAAGGGGCCAAAATAACACACGTACAAGTATAATAGAATGTATCTTTGACTTGTCAGTCAAAAAAAAAACCGGATTGACACCGTGGGAGAGCAACGGTTCGGCATGAATGGGTCGGCTCGACCGGAGTGATACCACGGCCTCACAGAAAACCGGTGTGAAATAGTGCTTGCGCTGTGTTTCACCGAGTGAGTGAGGATACCGGAGGCCCATCCCCCAAACCCCTCCCCTCCCACCCTAAAGGTCGGCAACGCACTAGTGACGCCTCTGGTGTTGCAGGTGTCCATGGGCGGCGGTAATCGCTTACCATCAAGCGATACGTCTGCTGGTATGCCCGCCTATTCCATAAAAAAAAATTGTCAACAATTATTTAGATTGTCTCTATTTCAATTACAAATATTTATTATCAATTTCTAGAAATAGCTTTTTACTTTGACCCTTACGGACTTTTGTTATAAAGTTTTCAAACTAGATTACGGTTTTTTTACCTGGTCAATTGAACCATCTTTACGAGCGCGTAAGTATTCGCTAAGTCAAGGATTTCGGTGACTTAGACTATGCTAAGCATTTGCTCAGCTTGAGCTAAGCATAACGCCATATAAATTTCAGCATAAGGCTGAAATTTATAAAGCGTGCTTAGGCTTTGCTTAGACTTATTCACGAGTTAAGTGTGCATTGAAATTTATAGTCATTATGCTTAGCTCAAGCTGAGCAAATGCTTAGCATAGTCTAAGTCACCGAAATCCTTGACTTAGCGAATACTTACGCGCTCGTAAAGATGGCGATTGACCAGGTAAAAAAACCGTAATCTAGTTTGAAAACGTTATAACAGAAGTCCTTAATGGGATAACAGGATCAAAGTAAAAAGTTATTTCTAGAAATTGGTAATTATATTTAATTGAAATTGAGACAATCTCAAATATTGTTGACATTTTTTTTTATAGAATAGGTGGGCAAACGAGCAGACGTATCGCCTGATGGTAAGCGATTACCGCCGCCCATAGACACCTGCAACACCAGAGGCGTCACAAGTGCGTTGCCGACTTTTGGGGGAGGGAGGGGAGGGGGTTAGGGGGATGGGCCTCCGGTATCCTCACTCACTCGGTGAAACACAGCGCAAGCACTATTTCACACCGGTTTTCTGTGACGCCATGGTATCACTCCGGTCAAGCCGGCCCATTCATGCCGAAGCGTTGCGCTCCCACGGGGACAATCCGGTTTTTTTTGACTGACAAGTCTAAGATACAGTCTATTTTACTTGAGCATGTGTTATTTTGGCCCTTTGGCACTTAAAATCAATAAAAACTAACTGTTTAAATTGATTGATATACAATTATATAATAAAGATTATAAGATTACTAATATTTTAGTTTAATACAGTTATTTTAAAAATAATATGTGTTTTAAATACCTATATAATTGAAATAAATATGCTATGCAAATTGAAACGTTAAACATTTTTTCCTGAGCGCTTACTTAGCATGCACTCAGTAAATACTTAGCCCAAAGGACTATAAATTCAAATGCTAAGATTACACTTAGCAGGAACTTAAGTAAGTTTGGCGTAAGCAAAGTCTGAGCAAAGTCTAAGCACGCTTTATAAATTTCAGCCTAAGTGTTTAGCAATACTCTTTTTAAAAATATCCAAAAGACAGCTTCAAAGTAAATATTTCAGGATAATGCAAGGAAATAAAATAATAAATACAATAAAATATGCATATAATGTCGATTAAAATTTATAAATAAAATTAGTACCTATTTACATTAAATTACAGTACATTTTGCCTAACATACTCCCAAACAAATATGGCGGCCGTGACGTGTACGTTCAGAGATCGCACGTATCCTTGTTGTGGTATTTCAACGCAATGATCCATTATAGGTAATAAATCACACGGTACGCCCTCTTTCTCGTGGCTGGAAGCAAAAAAAAACAAATATTGTCTATTAAATTTATGCAATAGGGTAGTTGACTGTATCGTAAATAAATACCGATGTCTCCATTAAAACGAATAGTACAAAACGTCGCGAAAAATATAATTATTACAGCTTTTCATTTCTATTACAAATTTTAATCAAAAAACATTGTAATAGTCTAAAACAGTGACGTCACAAGCTAGTACTTAATACATTTTTCGTATAAAGTTCTCGTTTTGACAGATGATAAAAAGTAACTGATTTGACTAAAGTGTCAACTACCCTATTGCGACTGCACGATTGGCCCAGCGGTTTAAGCGGTCACCACGCTGCTTTCTACTTCGCCAAGTGATGTGGGTTCAATTCAAACATGGGACAACACTTTGTGTGATCCGCAAATTGTTGTTCTGAGTCTGGGTGTTCTTTGTGTCCGTTTCATGTGTAAAGTCCCCCGCAAGACAGGATGTATATTCCTAAAGCGGGAGTTGTCTTAAAAAATTCCAGTATTGAACAGCAAACTGAACATTAGGTAAAATAGTTTTGTTTAAATCTCGATAGAAAGCGTTGTTCCTTCTATCTGAATCGCGATATTGTTGTGCCCCACCCAGTGTTATAAGAATAAATTTTTGAAGGTAACCATCTCAGGGAAATAATACAATATTTTAGAAGAACTGAGAATTTGTTGTTTCATTAGTATAAACTACCACCGGCCGAGCACTTGTTAATCTTATTACGCCGAGTATTTTAACTTACCCTAGCAACAAAATGGTCTTTTTAGGAAACTTAAAGGTTTGTAGTTTGGAGCTGGTTGACGTTTGTTCTGCAGCCACTACAACGTATCTTTCGGACTTTTTCAGCATGAGGTATTCCTTCAGGGCTCGACCTGGTCGTACCTCCTCCACGCTAACCCAGCGTTCGGCTGACACACTGCAATAAAATGTTTAAATCCATACTAATATTATAAAGCTAGAGAGTTTATTTGTTTGAAGGAACCGCTGTTCCGATTTGAAAAAAAAATCCGTGTTGGATAGCCAATTTATCGAGGAAGGCTATACGATATATATCATTTCGCTAAGACCAATAGGAGCGGAGCACCAATAAATAATGTTTCAAAAACGGGGGAAAATTGTCACGCTACGGGCAAAAGGAGACGCAAACGAGGTTGCGTGGGTAAAATTCATTCGCTTAGATGCCGTCACCTTGATCGCGCCGCCGTCGCACGTGCGGATAGCCGCTACAAAATCAAAGGGCCTGCCTGCCGCGTACATCCACAAGCAAGTATGATTTGTCAGTTTACGCCGTTGTAGGAATTAATATATTCGTATTTCACAACGTTAACCACAATTTCATGCGAGTGCACCGACACTATCTAAACGAAGTATAACTCTGTCTGGTACGCTTAAACCGCTGCACCGATATCAGTGAAATTTGGCATGCCGATAAACTGATATAATAATAACTACACACGGTCCCAAAGTAGATAGAAAATGTACCTACTATGTTGACCAGACTATTGATTAATAAACTTATGTTTCTAAATGCATGCATATCATAGGTCCTTGGTAAGAAGCCACGCTTCGGCATGCATGGGCCGGCTCGACCGGAGTGACACCACGGCCTCACATAAAACCGATGTGAAACAGTGCTTGCGCTGTGTTTCACCGAGAGAGTGAGGATACCGGAGGCCCATAACCCAACCCTTCCCCCTATCTCCCCCCTCATCCCCCAAAGGCCGGCAACGCACTTGTGACGCCTCTGGTGTTGCGGGTATCCATGGGCGGCGGTAATCGCTTACCATCAGGTGATACGTCTGCTCGTTTGCCCCATATTCTATAAAAAAAAGTCGAACCGACGACTAGTCCACTATACCACGCTATTACCGACATCTTAGGATAGACAGGGTGGCAACATTTGGTCCGTATCATTCATCCGTCACCACTTAATAAATTAAAGTTTATTTACCTAAGACCCTGGAACTGTTTATCTTGCAAATGTCTTAAACTACCCACAACGTATGTCTTTACTCCAAACACTTCACTAGTCCTCGCCATTCCTCCAAGGTTAGGTAGCTTGTCGATGAGAGAGGCTACTAGTATTAGATCACCTTTGGGTTCAGTCTGTGGACAGAAAAAGGTGCATGCATTTGTGTATTTCGAAGATTCTAGATACTAGTTTGGGATCCATCTGGAGGCATTGGAGCTTTAATACATACAAAAATGAATATATTTATTGAATACATTATGCACTTGTGGTATTTGGCGGACTTAATGCCTCAGGCATTCTCTACCAGTCAACCATTGGGCGATGCAGAGAAAACGGAAAGTAGGTGCTTTTTGAGAAATAATTGTATTAAAATAGACAGATCAAATATACATAATATATATAAATCTAACGAACCCACAAAAACTAATACATATTATACATACAATTAAATACATATAAAATTATACAAGTACATACAATACATACACATACGCGTAATAAAAATAGTGGATGACCGTTATAAGGATGATGTTTCTGCCAGTTGCTTATTAAGATATTGCTTTACTTTCGTCTTAAAGGAAAAGGAAAAAAACACAGCAAAAGAGGGACATACGAAACCCCTCGAATACAGAGTAGGGTTGTTCCAAGGTTGCTGCTTATCGCCAGTAGTATTTAATACAGTTATAAATATATTAATAGAAAATATCGCAACATGCGAAAAGAGGTAGGGCTATCGGTTTAAGGTCAATGGAAAATATACGGAATCCATCTTAGCGTTCGCAGACGACCTTGCGATCATTACACGTAATCCAAAGCAGTGCCAAGAACTACTGCGTAAGGTAGATGTCTTCTGTACCTGGACGGAGGGAATGAGGACAAAACCTAGCAAATGCTATTGCCTTTGTCTGGGCCGGCGAGGCACCAGGTATACCTCATATGACCCCGGGATTACTATTGGTGGGGAAAGTGTTTCAATAATATCAGAAACCGTGCCCTTTAAATTCCTTGGAAGAAAGATAGACTACAAAGGTCGTACTCCATCTATAAACGTAATAGTCGATGACTTCGTAAAAGACATTGACAAGGTAGACCAACAGCCACGTAAAAAAAGCTTGGATTTACGACAACTACTTAACATCACGTCTCAACTGGCCGTTTCTAGTATATGATATAAACCAGAACCACATAAGAACACTGGATGCGAAAGTCACTAAGACATTGAAGTCGTGGCTCGGGCTAGCACCATCTGCAGACCCGTCAACGTTGTACAGGAGCTCGAATAATTTTGGAATGAAATTAAAAAAACCTTCGGAACTCTACAAACACCTAAGAGTTACCAAAATGCATGTCTTGTCAAAATCCCAAGACGAAATCGTTAGATCCCTTCCAAAAGACAAAAATTCATCAGAGCTAGAGTCACGGCTCCAATTCCACAAAAAATTCATGGTGGGTACGCAGTCCAGTAGAGTTGGATTGGGAAATGCTAGAAGACAGACCGACAAAGAGATAACAAAATCTTTCATACAACAAGATGAAAACGAGACCTACAAGGTGCACGCAATGAACCTAGAAATGCAGAATGAATGGTTAACTCTAGGAGAATTTTGTATCCCACCAGCTTTGAAATGGCGCACACTTTTATATGATTGGTCACCCGCCCTGTTAAAATTCTACCTCAACGCCTTTCAATTAACTCTCCCCGATGAAAGCAACCTAGTAAGGTGGGGAAAAGCTACAGAAAAGGCTTGTACGATGTGCAATGCGGCAATAGGTACAGCCAGGCAATTACTCACAGGTTGTAAGGCGCTATTAGACCGGGGTCATTATTCACGTCGCCATGATAGGGTATTACTCATCATACGCGAAGCTATGAGTTTATCACTGGCGAGAGCGAAAAAAGGAATAACAACAAACATAAAAACTAACATCGCGTTTGTAAAGGAAGGCTCAACAAAAAAGACTTCACTCACACAAAAGCCGTACTCAATTATAAATACCGCCAGTGACTGGACATTATTAGTGGACACGTATGAAAATCACTACAGAATACCGGAGGATATCTGTGCCTCGGCGTCTAGACCGGACATATTCTTTATGCAATGTCAATTAAGCGTGTAGTACTAGTAGAACTCACGGTGCCGTGGGAAATGAACATCCCTAAATACCACGCTTTAAAAAGAAACAAGTACTTTGACTTAACCAACGAAATAACGAAAAATGGTTATGTCGTTGCGCTGTATGCCGTGGAAGTGGGTGCGAGGGGTATACCAGCTAAATCCCTCTATAACCTGCTTAAAGACCTTGGATTGCCAAGA
This sequence comes from Diaphora mendica, assembly GCA_949125395.1. Classification (NCBI taxonomy): domain Eukaryota; kingdom Metazoa; phylum Arthropoda; class Insecta; order Lepidoptera; family Erebidae; genus Diaphora; species Diaphora mendica. The sequence continues at coordinate 26,143,431 of OX421319.1, forward strand.
GCTTCAGTAAGCTCTTTTCTTGAACGAATATCCAAAGCGGCATTGCTAGGCTCACTTCAAATATGGTTAGGTAGAGGGGGTAACACGGCGGACAGTGGAGGTGAGCGTTGACGCGTCGTAAGGAGTGCTCCTTAAACCTAAACCTGGGTCGCAATTCCCAGGCACTGTCGAAGTCGCATGTGTTGCCCCTATCTATCACGCGATGGACCCGGCACCCGCACGGTGAATCCATGGAACGCTAAGAAATAGGTCTTGCTATGAAATATATTTAGCTTTAATTCCGCGAGATAAATATCCAGGTCTAAAAGCAGGGCACAAATCCCACCGTCATGCATACTCACATGCACGTGCATAAAGTGCTGAGCGCGCCCGGTCATTCTTTAATTATATTATCAATAACTTGTTTGGTGTATCCGTTTGAAGTCGCGATTTGATACAATATTTTGAGTTCTTTTGGGTAACTATCCGTGGACAGTGGGAGTGACATTAAACGGTGGACATAGCTGCGGAAGGCCTAGCAGCCTATGTCCACCGTTTGTAGTAGGCCCAATTTCATATAGAATCGCGAATATTCTAAGAAAACACAATGTTTACGTAGCTTTTCGATCGGATCATAACTTGCGTAAACTATGTAACGGTAAAGATAAATTAGAGAATTCAAAAAAATCCGGAGTTTACAAATTAGTATGCCATGATTGCACCGGGGTCTATGTGGGTCAGACAGGCCGTAGTTTCAAAATTAGGTACAGGGAACATGTTGCCGCTCACAGGAATGGCCATCCAGATAAATCACATTTCGCAAAATATTTAATCGATACCGGCCACTCGTTGAGCGGCAACAATACCTGTAACATTCTGCATGTTTGCGATAAGGGTTTCCGGCTGAGTGTGTTGGAACAGTTAGAAATATCAAAACATAACAATAATAATGCATATGCACTGTTGAATGACCAAACAAACTTAATTCCATCACCACTTCTAAATTTGATTGCAGGTAGTTCGGCACAGATGTCTTTATGACATTGTATCGACCGTTATTATAGCGTCATCGAAACGGTATATAAAGGGCCGACAGCGGTGCAGCTATCTTATTCGAGCTCAAACGCTCGACGAGTCAACATCTCCTGAGGATGCCCCGTGGAGGGGCGAAACACGTGTCGAGTATAGGTTTGGTTGTATGGCATGCTAATTATTTCTCACTTGTTTTATATGTGGGCATATGCATGATACCCATATGTGCATGTGAGTATGCATGACGGTGGGATTTGTGCCCTGCTTTCAGACCTGGATATTTGTCTCACGGAATTAAAGCCAAATATATTTCATAGCATTTAATGTCATGGATTTCCGCAAAGTAACGCCTGATTCCATAACTTAGGAAAAAGTATTGGTGGCCATCCTGATTTCGAGAGGGAGCTCATTCCAAAGAAGAACAGAGCGAACAACAAAAGATGAACCAACAAATTCAGACGTATGGGCGGGACAACGAAGAACGAGGTTATTACTGGACCGAAGGTTTCTGTTGTGATTGCTACATAGTAGTTGGAAGTTAGAGGTTAAATATGTTGGTGATGAAGGGTTATTTAAAATGGAGTATAATACTGTCAGAGCACGTAGTTCTCGTCTTGGACGGATTGGTAACCAGTTGAGCTGCAAGCGGAAAGATTATACATGATCATATTTACGGAGATTAATAACGAATCGAATGCAGTTATTAAGAAGACGGTCTAGTTTATCGAGAAGATCTGCATTCAGGTCATAACAGCACACGTCACCATAGTCTATTACGGGGAAGATAAAGGCTTGCACAAGCATAGTCTTGGTTTTCGGAGGCAGAAAAATTCACAGGCCATAAAGCGCGCGAAGAGTACCAGTAACCTTCTGGCACTGACTTGCAACCTGCTCACGCCAGCCCAGTGCAATCCAAGATCCTTCACAGATTGGCTAATAGGTATCGCAGTCCCATTAAAAATTATAGCCGGAAGAGTCACGACGTTATCCTGCTCATCAATCGCTGACTTCCTACTACAATTGCTTGACATTTAGATGGGTTTACTGCTAGTCCAAACCTTTTGGACCACACATTAATCGTTTCCAGGTCTCCATTAACCCTATCAATTGCTAGAGTAATATCATCAACCCTTTCTTGCGAGTAGAGTTGAAGATCATCGGCATACAGATGATACGCACACTGAAGTTCCAGGGTAAGGAGATTAATATAAACAGAGAACAATAAAGGAGAAAGAATACCGCCTTGAGGGACACCAGCTTGATGAAGAGTCTTCCATGCGGACGGACTGCTGGCGTCCCCGAAGATAGGATGAGAACCATTCCAGCGCTCCGGGCGAGATCATGAGATGGGAAAGGATAGATAAGAGGATATCGTGACTGACGGTATTGAAGGCATTGGAAAAGTCGATTAGTGTTAAAACAGTGACCTTTGTGTCCTCCATACCCGCCCTAATATCGCCAGTCACCTTGAGAAGGGCGGAAGTAGTGCTGTGACCAGACCTAAAACCAGACTGCAACGGGCTTAGCAAGTTGTTTTCATAGATGAATTTCGAAAACTGTTTGAGCACACAGGATTCTAAGACCTTGGAGAGGAAGAGGAGAATAGAAATTGGTCTGTAGTGGTTGGGGAGAGTGGGATTTGTAATCTTTGGTATGGGGATAACACAAGCTTTGCGCCATATATATACAACTAGCGACCCGCCCCGGCTTCGCACGGGTGGATTTCAGATGCCCCCGCCGACGACACGATTCGTGCATTTTAAATCTGTAATATCTTCGAATATATTCATTTAAATTAGATACTGTAAAGGGCCATTTTGATCTAAATTAAACGCACAATGTATTTAATTTACTTAATTGTATAAGGATTCATTCTGTATTGCTTAAAATCACTTCGTAAATAAGCCATTATTTCTCGTAAAAAGAAAGGAATAAAAAATGGTTTTTGTGGGTTATCCCTAAGAGATAGACCTATACCGTCGCGGACTTTTTTGTAGTACTTTTTAAGGTGTACAATACTGTAGTACATTATTTTGATCTATCTCGTAGGGTGCAACCAGCGCTTGCAATGTAAGCGCAAAAAAATGTGTTTATTTGCTACATCACATTAGAAACCTCGAAAATTAATAGTGTTTCCATACTATATTATGCATTTATTATACCTAAAAACCTTCCTTATGAATCACTCTATCTATTAAAGAAATCCGCATCAAAATCCGTTGCGTAGTTTTAAAGATTTAAGCAAACAAAGGAACATAGGGACAGAGAAAGCGACTTTGTTTTATACTATGTAGTGATATAACATATTCACAAAAGTTTTTATTCTGATAGAAAACTACTATTATTATTTAGAAGAATAAAATGAATACTAAACATTTTTATTAATCTGGCAACTTTCACACACAATGTAAAAAAATATTTTAACGGCATCTAACGGAGACACGTCGAATTACGTTATAAATAAAGCTCTTACTGTATATGTAATAGTATATGTTGACACAATTTTCCGATTTCGATTCCGACCGTTGAGCCGCGACCCGCTAAGATCTTTGTTTTAGTTTTAAAAAGACATAAAATAGATAATATAGAAAAGCTTTACATAAAACAGTCAACGTAATTTTAAACTAGAAAAAATGTGTGACAAAAATAATACAAACCTTTTTTCCATATTCATAACTATTAATGTCGCTCATATTCTTCCAAGGTACATATTTCTTCTGAATAGTACCCATTAATTCATCATCTTGAACAACTTTACTCCCACTCTCATCACCATTTCGTTCAATAAACTCCTCATTTCCTCTTTGACAAGATCTCCATTCGATTTTAAATTCTTCATCGGACCCCACAAAACTTTCATCAAAGTTTTTTAATTGATTTCTAACAAATTCTATGTCAACGCACTCATTATTATCAATATCACAATATTTTGGTAATAAATAGTAAATAAAATAAGGATTTAAATTAGAAATTATATCAAAATAATTCGCGAAATATTCTGTTTGCAGTTTGGTATAATTCTTATCTGTGCTACTGTCATTAAATGTGTTTTCGATGACACTTATCGTGTAATCAAATTTTGTTGTTTTCCCCGCCATTTTGTACAAGATGGTGGATAAATATTGCGCGTTTAGTCGCACATTGAAGAGCTGTCCCATTGTATGCGAGAGAAGGAAGTCTAACACTTGATTGTATTCGAAATCAGTGTAGGTTTTGTTTGTTATTTTATGTTTTAATAACCAATATATGATAAAGAATTGAGATGATAGAGGCACATTTTTCGACTTTAAGATCTGTAAGAGTTTCTCCTCTAGTGATATTTTCTGAAAAAAAAATAATAATAAAGATGTATAAAATAACTGGCCCCGACTTAGTCATCAAACGCAAAGCCTAAACCACTGAGATTACCAATTTTGGCAGCTGATGCTTTAAAGAAAGGTTATTTTTTTAGGTGTAAAATAAAGTATAAAATTTAACCTCAACGGCGTAGGGGTTAAATTTCAAAAACATATTTCAAAGTAGATTCCAAATTCGCCCAGCGATAAGTAGCCTATGGTCAGAAGTGGACTGCGATAAGCTAATAATGATGATGGTAAACACTAACCAGAACCATCCAATTATTAACTTAAGACATAATTACAATTTTAAAACATTCTTACCTGTATATAAAAACATAAAGATATGAGCCATTCTAAGCATATTCTCACACTCTGTTGGTGAGGCAATTTGACCAACAAATCCAGACACCAGTTTAGCAACCAATCCAGATTTGTGGGAGACTTCAACAAAATCATCAACATGTGTTGCAGTGTTGCAAGAAGTATTTTATGTACTTGAGAGTTGCCATGGTACCTAAAATAAGAAAATTAAAAAATTAAAAAAATACCCAAATAGTATATTATTTAGCAGAGTTCCTTTAACAACATACATCAAATAAATTAAATTAAACCTTATGGGTGTCTGAGAGCCGACTCATGGAGTGATCTGCAGGACAATAGCACTGCAACGGGAAGGAATACTTTAAGAAACTCTATCCCAGCATGGTAGTAGGCTAAAATGAACTCTTAGAGGCTGTTGATGTAATGCTCATTAAAGTACTACAAACAGCATGAAGCATAGCAGATTCCAGAACGTATTAGTCCTACTCCAAGAACAGGTCTTAATATCATTGAATACCGTTTCTACCAAACCTCTTAATATCATAGAATACCGTTTCTACCAAACCAAAGTAGTACGAAATCTAATATGCTGGGTGCTGTTATGTTGCCTATTATACATTATATATGCTGCCCTAAATTGTTTTGTTTAAGTTTTATGTTTGTTTTAGCTAAAAATAATCTGTTGCATACTTTAGGGGTTTGAATACAAGGTTCCCTTTACCTGTAGGGAATATCTTATAACAAGGTTCCATATGGTACTTGCTGTAGGTGTATAGTTAAATGAGTAGACGTGTTGTTGTTAACTCGGTTTAATAGCGACTGATTTACTTACTCGGCGGGCGCAGCCGCCTCTCACAGTCTATAAATCTATGTATAAATATGTATCATTGTGTCCCTATATATACTAATGGACCAACTCCCTCTCGCCTCAAAACCTTCGTGGTTTAAGCAAAAGATTCGGTAAAATTAAAAAAAAACTTGTTAAAACAAACAAGTCTATTGTTTTATTTAAAGGAACATACCTCTGCTTATTCCGAAAGATGTCGTCAATTTTATTGGTGATAAACTTTAAAATAACCGTTAGTGTTTCAATGTCCTTTATATGGCAGAGTGTTGCTATTGATAAATATTGTATTTCAAAGTTGAAGTGGACGTCGATACTGCGAAATAAAAATAATAATTTGTTTAAAAAACATAGTCTATTTTCGATGATTTATTAAAAAGTGCAGATGATAAATCATATTATTGGGATTAATCCCTCCCACCACTGCAACTCCTGTACACCAGGATCAACAGCAATTACCCGCAATGACACAACGAGTTATGAACTCGGTCATAAAAACAGCAACAATAGTAATTAGTAAAAAACTGTAAGAGTTGGAAATATAATAAATCCACTAGGACAGTGGATGTAAAATATTTCCAACTATTCCTTATTAATAGGGTATTTTACTGTATACTAGAAAAAATCTAAAAGTATATTATTGTCATACCTTAGGCAAAAAGCAGTCGGAAAATGTTAGTTTTAGTTCATAAAATATTTTTTATAAATTTATTTCAAAGTTTTCAATTTTTTTATCTGTTCTTTAACACCATGAAATAGTAGCTGCCATGTTATTACGTCAAACCGCTGTGTAGACTAAAGTGTTAACTGTCAACTGATCAGCGTATGCTCTAAATTGTCAGCGCATTTGTTTGCTTACAAAGCGAACTGACGTCATTACCATAGAGCAATATGGCGGCAGTGGACGCCATATTGCGCCGTGGTATTGACAGGTCAGTTGGTCAGAGTCCAGCATTTTTGACAAATTAAGCGCAAAATTTGAAAATGTAAAATTTAAATGCATTTTTATGGCACTTATCGATTGAATAAAAAAATTGTGTTTTTTTCAGTGGTTTAGTAGCACCATAGAATCTAATTAAGACATTTTTCAAAAATGGGTGTAATACCATATTATGGCAAATGAAGAGTTCAAACGGATCGCAGAAACAAAAAGGCATGGCGATTGGTCCACTGACAAGGACTTGGTTATTAAATTATAAGGAAGTGGAGTATAAATAAATAGAGTTAAAGAGTTCGGAAATAGCCTATTTTAGTCACAGATATACAACCCTAAGCTACTCGAGTTCTGATATACACTCCCACAGCCATTCATTAACCACTTTCTTTCCATTATAGACTACGGGCCCGTGTCGAAAATTGATGGGTCATGTGAACCACCAGAAGACCTTTTTAGAAAGATACAGGGGCATAAAATAATAACATTCAGCACTATGCCGTCACTTGTAAGCTGTCCAACTGAGTACTGCGGAAGGGTAGGGGGTAGCAACCCTCGATTTTTCTATACGGGCCCATAATTTATTACATTCATTCTTTACTACCTTTCCTTTTAACTTATTCATAATTTTCCCATCTAATCCCTATAGTGCCTGAGTGAAGGAAATAATTCCCTTTAAGTGGGAATAGTTTGTGAAATATTGTCGTTCCTCTACTTAACCCGTTACTAAGGGAAATAAGCGTTAATATTAATTTGGCTCATTTTCTGTTTAAGAAAAAAGAGTTTGGCAAAACCCATCTCTTTATTGAAAATGTCCAATGTCTTTCTAAAATATTGTATGAATGTAACATACAATATTTATACTACCTACATATAATACATACATACTTTTTTTGTAAATAAATACATATTATACATAGAAAACACCCAGACTCCGAAACAAATATTTGCAGATCATACAAACATTTGTTCCGACTTGGGCATCGCACCCAAGACATCAAGCACAGCGGTCGCATACGCTGTCACTGCATCCCACGTACAATGGCCCCATCAAGATGCTAAGTGCCGAAAACAACCGGGAAAATCACACCAAACGCTATCACTGCGCCACCAAGCCAGTCAATCAGATCGTTGATATCTTACCTATTTTTGTCTATTCCATATGCGTCATCTTGAAGTATTTTCAAACACAAGTTATCAGTTATTCTGAAAACAAAAATCAAGGTTAAAAATATTTGAAAAATCATGTATCCATATGGAACCAAACCCATACTTATATAAAAAAAATCGATATTAACTCTGTCTGTCTATATCGGTACACCACTGCACCAATTTTAATGAGATTTGGCATTATCTGCTTGTGGCGACTTCCACATACAGCCCAACAGAAACATACTACAGTGCCATCTACCGAAGATACATCGAACTACGAAGTAACAAACAACACGGAGTAACAACTAATCCTGAATCGCGATATAAAAGTCCTGGTGCCGATTAGGCTTGTTTGCCTTTACACCAAGAACAATATTCAAAGCCAAAGAATACAAAATATAAATAATAGTTACTCTACCTTTCATCTTTCCTTGGCACAGGACAGTACAACAATATCTCACATAAAATATAAACTAAATGCCCATAATCATGAACACCTCTCTCATTAATCTTCCTAATTAAATAATATAAAGGGTTTGTCTTAGCTGAGCCATTTTCAATTATCTTTCTGCAGTATGAAATTATAGCATTGTTGTACATCGCTTTTGATAGTAGAGCATCTTGAGTTAACAACTGAACTAACTCTTCAATGCATGGTGAGTACTGATTGTTCGACTTCAATTCTTCAATCTCACACCATACTCTGTTTATGAACTGTACCATATCAAATTTGTTTTCACTATCGACAAGGAGGTTTACAATTTTATTAACGATCTTTAAAATCCATTTGAGACAACCATACCCTCCGCATTCTATCACAATTTCAACGTAAGAAATTAATGGTTTCGCACACTCGTTGAGGCCTTTCTCTTCATCTATCAGCTGATATGTTATTTGAGAACTCTTCTCGTAAAATATATTTTTTACTCTACCCTCACTTTCGTTCTGAGAATCTTTAAATTGATAATTTAAAATTATTTCTAGAAATCCATTTAAATTAAGCATTTCATGATGATATTTCGTTCTTAACACAGTATTATTATGTAACACTTTCATACAATATAAACCAAGGACTGATTTGTGTAATTCTTCATTACTGTTTAAAAATAGTATGCATATCTTGTAAAGTTGTAGTAAAATATCATCTAATTTCGTATCTGTAAAAATGCAACTATCTTTCTCAAACATAGGCCCAGCATCACCCATATAAAAATTGTCACTCGAAAACAGACTTATAACATACTGAATTAAGGTTCTATTTTGCCTGGAAACTAATTCATGTAAAATTTTCTGAATAAAGTGTTTATTATGCTCCGTTTTGCTTAACAAATGTATTAGGATACTTGCGTCTTTCATACATTCTTTTTTATCAGAATACTGTCTATTTATTAAGTCAGTTAACTTGGCAATTTTTTCATTTAACACATCAATAAAGATGTTCATTTCCTTATCATTATTATTTGAAAGGTATAAAAGAATAAGGTCTATATTTTTTATACTTTCTGATAAGGATTGGAAAAGATCTTTTCCTTCATCTTTCAAAGTGTGAGGTTGTAATAGAATTGTGTACTTTTCTGGCTCTAATTGTAAAATAGAAACAATCTTCGCGGCATCTCTCCAGTTAAGATTTTTGCTACAATTTCTTATAAATTTTGCTAAGTTTATGTGGACTGCTTTTCTAATAAGTATACTATTACACGGTACTTTTAAAATGTCCATAATTACGTTAGATATATCACAACTTGTTTCAAACATTACGTTAGCTAAAACATCCGTTAAGTAGTAAAACGGTACTGGTGCCCACTTCACTGTGGGTATGGCTTTTAATATTGCCATTAATGATGTAGGATCTTTAAATAGACTATGTATCCCTGCCATAAGCACCTGTACATTTATGTCATTTTCATAAATATTTACATCGTTATAGGCCTCCAATAAAACCTTAGCCACATACTCATTCCTGATTCTTGCCGTTAACTTATACTCGGCACATTTTAATCTGACTTGTGTATTATCATGTTTTAAACCGATATTGTATGCCGCATCCAACCAAAACTCTCCTATGTCCACAGTTTCAAATAATTTTAATGATGGCAGCACTATATTGCTCTGTTTTTCTTCCAAACTGTCTATGAGTATGAAAAAATTATCCCAAACTGTTTTCAAATTTTTGGAATCATTTTTATTCCATGTAAAAATAGTATCAGATTCTGATGTTATGCAAATATCTTTTTTAGTATATATTATGTAATCTATTGCTCTTTTAGATAAATAAATTGATACTTTTCTAATGGCTGTATCATTTGACATGATACCATGAAGAATAATGTTCCAGAACTCATAAAAGAAGACAATTTCCGATTCATATTTTACATTTCCGATTCCATCAGGAGCTGGAATGTAGTAATCGGAGAGGCAGCTCAATATCTTCAACGCTTTCTCTTTTTTATCGTCTTTTAACTGCTTTATATAATTCCATATTCGATCCAAAATATTGTAGCCGATTACTCCTTCAAATAATTTTGGAACCGTGTCTGTCAAAAAGTACATTTTTAATTTTTCGTCATTCGAGTGCAGTATGTTCTCTATTGGAGTTTCTAGAAAAGGCAGAGACAATTTGTGGTTGGTTTTTATAACTGCATCTAAAATGCTGCCACATACTTTTAACTTTATCACTCTGTGTAAGCCTATTTCATCGATAGTCGCATTTGAGTTGTCTTCTGTTCTCGTATCGTTAAGGAAATCCGTATCTAGTAATATTTGCTGCATTAAATGTTCCGATTTATGCATTAAATTTTCATTATTAAGACACAATACAATGTTTATAATTTTACAAATATAATCAATATTCTCGTTATTAGCGTTTCTTATCAGTTGTGCCGTAAAGTCAAACTCATCATCATTTTCACAATCGCTATTTTCTTTGGTATTAATTAGATGTTTGTACTTCAATAACAGAAACACGTTTTGAAGATGTTTATTCGTGTGGTTACTTTTTAACATGATAGATTTGAGGCGTTTGTCTATTATTTCTTCATCTAGATCTAATAGATCAAGGAAGGACAGTACACCTTCTTGTACATCCATATTTATTAAACAGTTTCTTTCAGAATATTAGTAAAAACATAGATTTAGTCAAAGTCATGCCTTTGTAGTCCAACCTTTCCCAACATCAAACATGAGATGATGAGATCTCACTCAGTCCTGTCACTCTAACAGTGACACTGACAGAAAAACGTGCGCAATTTGAACATGAATAATTTAGAGTAAACAAATATTACACTTAGAGCATATTGGAGGGGCAACCTAACGGGCGGAAAGCGTGATTGCAGTAAAGAGAGAGAGAGAGAGGCTGTGTTTGGGTAGTGTCTGTCTCTCTCACTCAAGCTTCTGATTGGTGTTTGGACTTTGAAGATACTATGGGCGGGACCCTAATTTTATTGCTGCTTGATTATCACAATAAATAGTTACTGGCTTTTCTCGCCGTAATTTCAGACTTTTATTTAGCGAATGTAGACCAGGTGCATTGCTTCTTTGGCAGCTTCCATCAGTGATATATATTTACATTTAGCTAACATATTCGGCTTCGGACGAAGTGAAAGTGCTACTGATCGTTGCTTCCTTGAAGTTGAAGCCCAACTTATCGCTGTTCCAGCATAAGTGAAGCTGTATCCTGAGAAGGATTTCTATCATCTTCGATTCTCTTTTTATAATTTAGTCCCATGCTCTTAGTTCCTTTTAAGTATCTTAATACTCTTTTTGCACATTTGAAGTGCTCCTCTCCGTAATAATAATTGAATTGTGATAGAGAGGAGTCTTTGAGACTTAACAATCACTCATACCGAAAGTTTTGAGCGCTTTTTCAATATATGTCTCTTGATATAGTTTGATAGCTTCATTGGTGTACCTACTTGGATTCGATATCAAGGAGTTTGTTTGGTTTGCCCATAATATATCTTTTAATTCAAATCGTTATGAGTAAGCCATCAAAATATCATCAACGAAAATTGTGATTACTGTTTTATCTCCTCCGTTCGTCAATATGTACACACATATGGATCAGCTGATGTGGTTTCAAAACCAATCTTGCGAAGCTCAATGTCTAGTTTTTTAAACCACTGCCTTCCTGACTGCTTAAGGCCATAGATTGATTTCAGAAAAAGACAGGCTTTTTCACCTTTTATCTTCCTTATATCCTCTAGCTAGCATCATTCTTGCTTTGTTATATACAGTTAAATCTTCATTATCGCTCTCATCTATCATCACTTCTGTTAAATATTCTTCTAAATATTCGGGAACTTTCAACGTTATTTTCTCATCTAGTTCACCATTTAGATATGCTGTGGTTACATCCATTTGAGAAAGATTGTGTGCGTGTGAATTGAGGGACCATCGTGTTATTTTTTCTGAATTTTTTATAAGAATTTGTAGTAGGCTCAAAACAATTGTAGAACAAATATGAGAATTTGTAAAAAGATATATTAAAAACTACAGCCCTTTAAGTGTGGTCCCTCAATCCTCACATACCATCAGCCGGACCTCGGCAAGTATGTAAAAAATTAAGGTATTGTGAACTGCAGACATTTAGTAGAGAATTTGTAAAGATATATTGGTGACGAGCAGATTCCCTAGCGGCAAGTCGCAGAACTAACGTATGACAGATAAAAATACGTATACACGTTATCATTCCACTTTTAAAATACTGATCACCCTCACGAAGTGGTCTTATAGTATTTTTTACTACTCCGTAGGCGTAGACGACTATCAATGAAATCATTGTAGAAAGAATTTAAAATAACAATGCACTCGCTCTGTTTAATAAACGTTAGTTCCGCAATCGGCCACTAGGGAAATCTTCTCGTTACCAATACTAAAATAACTGAGCAAAAATCATCAACAATTAAAAAAATACAACGACTATACTGTGGTCCCTCGTTTCGCGATCAGATACTGTTAGTGTTGTGTGTCGAGAACAATTACGAGTGAATAGTGAGTTAGTGAACAGTGGTACCGGGGGCGATCGTAGTAAAAGACTGCGAAAGAGGGTAGACCGATATGTCTGCCAATAGCATCCCACCCGCAAGATCTTCAGTTACTCCGTGATCATGGCGCTTGCAACAGCGCCGAAATATCGGATACTCACAAACAAAAAGGTACATGGTAGCAATCTCGTAGATTCCTATTTTAATGTTAATGACCATGAAAGTTTAAAACAAATTTCATACTCCTCCATTTGCTTAATTTTCGTAAAAATGGTATAACAGCAGTCTACATTTTGTTATTATTTTTTTAAATGGCGCTGAAATACGTAAAATAAATAAAAGTAGTCGGTTGATTACCAAAAAAATAACACACTATTTATTAACAACACTTTTTACGCTAAATCCCTCTTTAGTCGCACTAGAAGATCGCTTTGATGTTAACCCCCTATATCATGAAACAATACTCACTCGTACGGCCAACACGCTCCACTTTTATAAGGCCGTCGAAATCTCTAGAAGTTCCCCCAGTGTTCGATAAAACTTTCTAGACCAACTAGAAACTATTAGAACAGTTAATCTAGCGCCATCTAGCGTTGAGAGTCGGAGTTATTAATCACAACCCCGACAGTCGTGCGCTACCTGTCACTAGGCGCTGTCCTCAACTCAGCTCAACTCTCGATATGAGACCCATTCCTCCAGGGCGTAACAGTACGTACCAAGAAATCTTCTTACATTCATTAAGTTATAACCAAATTTCACGTACTTAAACAAAAGTATTACAATCTTAATATATATATTTCTTGTGTGCGTGTGTATGTGACTGAACTCCTCCTAAACGACTGGACCAATTTTGATGAATTTTTTTGTGTGTGTTCAAGGGGATCTGGGAATGGTTTAGATTCACAAAAAAGACTGGACCGATTTTGATGAAATTTTTTGTGTGTGTTCAAGGGGATCTGGGAATGGTTTAGATTCACAAAAACGTAAACGATGTTACGTGGGTCATAAATATGGCGGTACGAAGTTCGCCGGATCAGCTAGTATGCATATATGCCTTACCAAGTGCAGGCAGTTTTTATTGGTTTAGCCGTGAAAGCGTAATAGACACTGTTTGTCTATTATGCTTTTACTAAGTCACTTTCAAATTCATAATATTAATATATATATATACCATCGCGGACTTTTTGCAAATATTTTACAAAATCCTGTGTTTTTAAATGTTCCATTTTATGTGTTAATAGAACGTATAAAACTGAGCTGTATAAATAATACCACTATGTTAACATAATGGTTTGTAAAATACTGGGGTATTATACATAAAGTTTCCTTGAAACATAGCCTAAATGGTGATAAGCGTCAAAAGCTACTTTATTTTATGCTTTGTAAAGATACGTAATGTAACATAATAACACTAAATTAACCGTACAATTGGTAGTCTACATTTTGTTGCATTGTGTGGTCACACTACTCGTGTATCTGTTCACAAGATTACTGAAATGCTATAATCTCATTTTAGAGGTAAGATACACACAATTTTAGATACCTATTATTTAGTAGAAACTTTTTACAAAAAGTTTCACTTTGTGATACTTAATCGTCAGCTAGTACATGCAGATATGTTTGAGAACGTTAATATATCTTCAAAGTGTCGATATTTTTTTTTAATTTTTTTTTTACAAATTGCTTTAATACTTTTTCTAAAACATTATGTAAGAAAAGAAAGATTTTATTCCGTTGATGTGGTAATATTCAGTATAACAAAATCTTTCGTGTGTGGACTGAGGACATATTTTACAGAATTTTTGGCTTTGGCTTTCAAATCCTCCTTGTTAAATTGTGCCGTCGTAGCCGCATTTGCGTCTGGTGGTAGAGTTTTCGTTCCACTTACGATGTCCCACTAGTCGTTTTTATGAGGACTGCCTGGGCTTGAAGATGCCAGGTTTCGTAATTTGATTTTGTCAGTGTTTCTATCGAAGTACGGTTACTTGTGCCGCCGCCGGATGCCATTATTTTGGTTTTAACTTTTTGTTTTATACACATATTTACAGCTTCGTGGAAAAATTACCATCACATTGTGTTTTTAACTTTTTACAGTTTTACACTTCGCTCTGCTCCCACTTGTTAAACTCTTTGCGCTGTAGCATAGTGTCTGACAGTTTCATTAAAATTTCGTTTCACTTTTGAAAGTTGCCGCGATTTACAAATTATGGCTTAGTATTTCAGCTGTACTGTACCATATTTCACATTTGCAATATATTAAGTCATTAATAACTGTAGTAAATTAAATTAAACCAACCAGAATGTTCTAGTCTATAAATAAATGCCGCACCATGCTACAGCGCAAAGAGTATAGGGTATATTTGTAAGGAAACAGGCAATCCGAATGGTGAACACCAGTTTTTTTTTTGTATTATCACAAATTACATTTGTTGTTCGCGACACCATATTCAGAATTAGAATAATGAAAAAAGATAGTCAGGTTTATGTCGACGCGATCTTTTAGAATCTTCCTATCCGTGTATATCTATATATATAATATATCTATATCGACATACTAACACTATTGTACCCGAATATCTGACTTTTAAAAAGAGTGACCATTAGTTTTTTTTGCCAGTATTTTTCTCATTATGTTTCGAAGGTGCCTGAGGCATTTCATTTAAAACATTTATAACAGATAAAAAGGAGGAAAGAAGGAGAAAAAGTAAAAAAAACTGGCTTTTGTAATTATTCAAATTATCCCAGAATTAGAAGTGGACTGATTGTGGGAAAGAAGCTAATGTTTGAAGTATGTAACTCTGGATCTGGAACAATCTGACAGAAAGAGAGCTTTTTTTTTTTTTTTTTCTTGGGATTTTATGACCTGGTAACTAAGACCTTTAAGTCAAGCAGAAAGAGAGCTTGACAGCTGATTAATAAAACAAATTGCCAACAAATTAAAAGAAGCGTCGCCTTGCCTCTGAGGATGCTATTTCTCACGGGGAGCCGAAGAGAAATATTAATGAGAACAATATGGCTATTCCATCTATTGAGAGTGTGTACACTCATCCGAGTATTGTTGTAGGGGTTAAAATGTACAAACCTGCAGATAAAGGTCCATTTTTAGTCCATGTTTCGCGGATGGAGCCAGATCTATCCTCTGGCACCACCATTCGCCCTCTAAAATTTGGTCAATTTCTATTTACTAATAAAGTATCTAAAATCTTAACTGACGGCATAAAAAAAGTGGGCAGAAATAAAATTTCTGTTGAATTTTTATCAGCTGAAGACGCCAACAATTTTTTAAACAACCCTCTCTTAGAAGTGAATAAATATGTTGCAACTATACCAACTTATAACATCACCAAAATGGGTGTGGTTCGCCATATCCCCAGAGATTGGTCTATGACAGATTTTGTCTCTTCAATTGTTGTACCAGACGGTACTGGTGAAATTTTAAAAGCTAGAAGGCTTAACAGGAAGACAGTTGAAAATGGTAAAGCAGTCTGGATCCCAACTCAGTCCGTGGTTCTAACCTTTCGCGGTCAAACTCTTCCTCATAGAATTTTTAGTTACTTCTCTTCCCTTCCGGTAGAACTCTACAATTTCCCTACGATCCAATGCTTCCTTTGCTGTCGCTTTGGTCATACCAAATTGCAATGTCGATCGAAACCACGCTGTTATCGTTGTTCTCAGCCCCATTCTGGAGAGACTTGCAGCGTCGTCGAGGCTGGAGCTTCCTGTCTTCACTGCCTGGGTACGCACTTTGCTACCAGCGGTGCTTGCCCGGAGCAGGGAAGACAGAGAAGCATTAAATCTGCAATGGCTCAAGAAAACATTAGTTACGAAGAAGCCGCCATTAAGTTTCCTCAAGTAAGCAAGCTGTACTCCAGAGTAGCTCGACAGTCCCCATCTTCTATCCCACACTCCCACACTCCTCAGCAGCAATCTTTACCTATCCCTACAGTTTCTTATAAAAAAACAGTTATTTCCTCGTCGCGCTCCAAGGCTCCTTTAGGAAAATCCTTTGACAAGGCTGCTCATCAAGCCCTTATCTCTGAGGATCCGTCGTCCCTTCCTAACGGTTATCTCTTACAAAATCCTCAAACACACGCTTCTCCTCCCCAAGATGATGGTCTATTAGATCTTTTACTCACAATACTTGTTAATTTAATATCTAACAAAAAATCCTGTTTACCGTCCAACGTTGCCGAGAAACTCACTCATATCCTGTCACTTTCTTCTAATTATGGCTGTAATTCTTCAATGGAATGCGAAGAGTCTTCGTCCTAAAAAACATGAGCTTCTCAACTTAGTTAATTCTTTTGTTCCATCAGTTATCGCCATTTCAGAGACATGGTTGGTGCCCGGCTCCCGATTTCGGGTGCCGGGCTACTCGTGTCTTCGGAATGATAGAGACGATGGATATGCAGGCAGTGCTTTACTTGTTAAACACTGCCTTCCCTTTTATCAGGTCCCTCTCCCCCCTATATCCCCTAGTATTAATATTATAGCCGTAAGGGCTTTTAATATCACTTTTCTCTCTGCCTACATCCCTCATCCTCATTCTAGTCTAATCCCTGATATTTTGTTAATTATTTCCTCGGTCCCATCACCAATTATTTTGATGGGTGACTTTAATGCTCATCACTCATCTTGGGGCTCTAACCATAATGATGCTTTTGGCCTCTCCCTTTTGGAAATCCTGGATGATTCCAATCTCTGTATAATTAACGATGGATCTCCTACTAGAAGAGTTCTGCCTTCGCAGATCCCCAGATCGGCTGTGGATCTTTCAATATGTTCGGCTTCTTTGGCCTCTACTCTTTCTTGGAGTATTCTATCCCACTCTTATGGTAGTGACCATTTCCCCATTGTCATGTCGCTATCCAATAGGGTAGCTCCCGTGCGTAGTTTTAACCCTACCTTTAAATACAGGGTAATAGAAGACAGATGGTCTGCTTTTGCCTCTTGTCTTGAAGATAAATTAGCAGTCCTACCTTTGCCTGCTGCAGACAATCAGATGACTTGTTACTCTAATTTTGTTAATGCCATTAATTCCAGTGCTGATCAAAATTTTCCTCTTAAAAAACCCTATAATTCAAAAGTTTCAACTCCTTGGTGGGATTCAGAGTGCTCTGCGGCTGTCCGTGATAGGAAAAATGCAGAGGACTCGTATACTCATAACATGACTACGCTAAATTTTATAAACTACCAAAGAATAGCTGCTCATGCTAGGAGAATTTTTTCAAAAAAAAAGAAAGAAAGTTGGTTACGTTTCTGTGAGAATCTTTCTCCAAGGACCCCTTCTACCGTGGTTTGGAAACAAATCAAACGGTTTAGAGGGTCTTGTAATAGCACTGAAATTTTGAGCTATGATCCTTCATCTTGGCTTGAAGCTTTCTCTGATAAACTGGCTCCTCCCTTCGTCCCCAACTTAGATTGTTTTCCTCCATTGTCTCCCCCTATCCCTTCTCTAAACAGTTTTGACCATGTTTTCTTATTTTCTGAGCTCCAATTGGCGCTAGATGGTTTAACTGATTCTTCTCCTGGAATGGACGGAATTCCTTATTCATTTTTAAAAAAATCTTCTACTAAAAGCAAAGAGTACTTTCTAAATTTAATAAATAGTTTTTATGACTCAGATTTTGTCCCTAATGCTTGGAGAAATCAAATTATCATCCCAATCCTTAAGCCCGGTAAGTATCCTCATGATCCAAATAGTTACAGACCCATAGCGTTATCCTCGGTTTTATGTAAGGTCACTGAACATATGATAAAACACCGTCTTGAATGGTTCGTAGAAAACAGAAATTTATTAGGAAAATCCCAATACGGGTTTAGAAAGGGTAGAAGCACGATGGACAGTCTCGGCTTACTATCCACTGATATCCGAATATCTTTTCTAAATAAAGAGTTCCTAGGCGCAACATTCCTTGACATAACATCAGCGTATGACAACGTCCTGATTCCCATACTCAGGGATAAACTTATATCTCAACTCGGAATTCCCAAAAAATTAGTTTGCTTTATTTGCAGTTTATTTTCAGTAAGATCCATCACTATCAAAAGCGGGGACTTCTCTTTATCTCCCAGAATAATATGGAGGGGTTTACCTCAAGGTTCGGTGCTAAGTCCTCTCTTATACAGTCTTTATACATATGATTTGGAATTGTCGATAGCTCCTTATGCTCAAATTCTCCAATACGCAGACGATCTAGTATTGTATTCTTCTAGTAAATCCATAGAGGTGATTGTTGGTCATTTGTCGAGTGCACTCAGTTCGCTAATGGATTGGCTACATCGTCATGGTCTTTCTCTATCTGCCTCTAAAAGTTCGGTGGTAATTTTCACCCAGAAGCGAATGATTCCACAAGTTGACATTTTAGCCCTTGGTGAAACGATTCCGCAGTATGATAAAGTTAAATTCCTTGGAATGTGGTTGGACTCTAGACTGACGGGCGTGTTGCACGCTGATTATGTTGTAGCAAAGTGTGAAAGAAACATTAATGTCCTTCGCTCCCTCTCTGGAGTTTGGTGGGGTTCTCATCCTTTTTCCCAAAAACTTCTATACAACGCTATAATCCGTAGCCACCTGGATTACGGTTTATTTGTGTTGGATCCCATAAATAAATCTGGTCTGCAAAAACTTGATAAAATACAGTCCAAATGTCTTCGCATTATTCTCGGAGCGATGAAATCCTCTCCCATTAACGCCATGCAGGTTGAATGTTGTGACCCTCCTCTTGCTCTCCGTCGACAATTTCTTGCTAACAGATTCTTTTTTAAACTTACACAAAATTCTGATCATCCTCTCCTTTCAAAATTAGATCAGCTATCAGTATTATTGAGTAACCATGACCCCCGTTCTAATAGAATGTCCCCATGCCTCCTTCTTGCTTTCCAACAATTCACCCGCCTTCCTAGCCCTTTGTTCCAAAGTTCCACCTTACCTCTTTTTTGTACTTCTTATGAAGCGTTAATATTCCAACCTAACGTCATCTTGGACTTTGGAATTGACAAGTTCTCACTAGAATCGAAAAGTCTATTTCTTAATAAAATTACCGCCAATTATAAGAATTGGCGCCTAATTTTTACTGACGCTTCCAAAATCTCAGCCAATAGCCCAGTGGGTGCTGCTGTTTGGATTCCTTCTAGTAGCATAATTTTGAATTTTAAATTGCCCTCTTCTTCATCTGTCTTCACTGGTGAGTCTTTAGCTATCTTAGAAGCTATTTCCTTCATAAAATCCCATAATTTAAACAATAGCATAATTTTTTCAGATTCCAAAAGCTGCCTGCAATCTATTCTATCAAACCCATTCCGATCAAATCCGAGTTTCCCTATTATCCTTAAAATAAGACATCTTCTTTTTCAATGTCAAGAACTTAACATAAACGTTGTCTTGGCCTGGATACCTGGACACTCAGGAATTTCGGGAAACGAGACCGCTGATTCTTGCGCAAAAAATGCCGTTTATACCGGTTCTCAAGATCATGCAGAAATATACTCCTATGATATCTGTTCATCCCTTAAATCATGGCTGTCAGAGTCGTGGTCTAGATTGTGGCTCGTGTCGAAAACTGTCAAAGGCCAATTTTATGGGGATATTCAACCAGAAATTCCTTTTAAGCCCTGGTTTGCTAAATTTAAAAAAATGAATAAGAACACTACTTCCACAATTTGTCGGTTAAGACTAAACCACTCGTGTACTCCTGTGTTTTTGGCTAAACTAAGAATTAGGGATGGGTCTATCTGCGAATGTGGACTTGATGAGGGAACCGCAAATCACATATTTTTTAATTGCCCCAAGACTAGGTTTTCTATTTATGAATTCATTCCTGCTCATATTCCTCTCCCCACATCCCTTAAATTACTCTTAACGCGGGTTTTCACTCCTTTTGTATATATACTAGCTAAGTGTATAACTGTGAACAAAATTAAATTATAGTTTATATATCAATATATATAAAGTAGCATGGTTTTCAATGTAGTTTATGTCTGAATATTAATATTTATTTATATGTGTACTGCTAATTAATGCTTGTTTATTTATTTATTAATTTATGCCTGTAAAGGTCAACAAATTAGTAATTTTTTAATTTCATTTTCTAAAACTAATTTTTTTCCGGCTCTACGAAGCTCTACATTAAATCCTTTGACAGTTTGTCTTTCAAAAACATGACATTGGCAAAATTGTGGTCACACTACCATAGAGCCATTACATCAAAAGTTGAAGTTGAAGTTGAACAAATTAAAAATCGCACATTTGAAAAGAAAATATAAAAGTTCATAGTTAATTATACTATGTTAAAGTGTATAAAAAATAAGAGATAGTTATACGCCATAAAGCTGAATCACATAATCACTTTGCTTTTAGAATTAATTTTAGCGTTTTAAATAAAATTGCACTTTCCAAATCAATCAAGTTGACGGTTTTTTTAAGTCTAGAAACACCAGTATTTTTGTCCTTGTTCTTGCTGCCAAAATCGCCAAATTTTATTAAAATCCACCATTGAGTCTCAGATTCCGTTTTAGTTTACCATTGTAAATTAAGTTTCTAAATCAGCTGGAATTCTATTGCTTTGCCAATTTCTCCAACTGTTCCTTAATAATTCTATTATAGAATATATTTACAACGTAAGCAGCGATGGAAGATAATTCTTCAAGCGATGACGAAATTAAAGACTCTCCTGCTAGCCCTAAATTAGGTGTAAAAAAGTTAAAACTAAATGATGGGAGTTCACAGGACAGTTTACAGGAGACAGGTAAAACATTCTGCTAATTCAACGTTCACTTAAAAGAATGTGACGTAAAAACTTAGTGTCCATTTTGATGTTTTTGTAGCGATGTCGACGAAGAAGGATGAAAATGTGGACAGTGGAGTGTCTGCGGACAAGTCTGAGAGTACCAGCAGCGACGATCGTGCTGCGGGTACCTCTGAAGTCCCCTCGAACGAAGTAATAAATGCAGCACCGTCAGGAAGTAATGTCCGAGCGATCCTTCTCAACATCAGACGTCCAAGATGTACTAGGCTTTACAGAAAACGGAAAACTCCAGACAGAGACTCGGATTCTTCTAGAGATTCTGATGATTTGTCTGCAGAAGAAAATGTACCAGCTTCAAGGAGCATTGAAAATAGTGGCTCTGAAGATGAGAATGATGGTCTCAGAAGGTTAGCTGGATTGGCTCATTTCCTTAATCCTGACATGGATTGTAGCATGTCACAGAATGGGTGAGTTTAAATTGTGATTTAAATTTTGAAACGTCTTGTACATTGCTAGTACACAGATTAAAAATAGTGTAGATTGGAATGATAACCTATATTGATAAATATGACCTTTAAAAAATCAATAGTTAAGTCTAAAGCTAATTACTATATTATAATGTGTACTATATTATGGAATAAGTATCCCATAGGGTATAGTGCCCTGCTTATATATTTGTGCCCTTACTCTTTGCGCCAATAACTAGGAACTTTCAACAAAAAATAATGGACAACTAATTTAGAAGTCTATAAATGGCCAAGATACAACAGTTTCATAATATTGTGAAATTTATCTACAAAGATAATGATTTCTAAATTATTAATTTCTAGATAAAATAACACATGGTCATCACAACAGTGATCAAATAATGACTTGATAATTATTCTTATTTTTGACCAGTTGTCTGTCTATTGTAGTATAGTATGCCAAAACCACCTGTCTAAAGGCTGTCAATGATGATGATGTTTCCCAAAGTTACTGAGTCAGGGTTCTTCCTAGTCCATGGCTTAATGAAGTATCAGTAGAAACACAAAAAAAATACCAAAAAAAAACCGACTTCAAGAACTAGACCAAATTGAAATGGGACCACATGGGAAGCACTAGCTTTCAAATAAAAAAAGAATCATCAAAATTGATTCTATCAGTCTAAAGTTATGAGGTAATAAACAAAAAAAAAAGTAAAGACAGTTGAATTGATAACATCCTCCTTTTTGGAAGTTGTTTAAAAAGTAAATAGAGGCTCATGTCTAGCAGTGAACTAATAACGCCTGTTGATTTGCTGTGATGTGATAAAGCTTCAACACTCTTCAATACTATGAAAATGTACAACAGCAACCTTTTATGATAACTATTACTCATTTCTTTCCATATGTACCCTAAAACTATAAGGTTAGGCTTCTTAATCTGTTGCCTACTGCCTTCCTCATTAAAAGCAAAAAAAAAAAGACAAAATTGTTGGTAGACTTTATTGAAAAGAAAGATATTTTTAACCTACTTCCAAACGGAGGAGGTTCTCAATTGGACGTTTTGGGTGAAAGGAGATATCGCAACGGTGGTACCATAATAAGGACACTAAGATCTGATGATGGCATCCAAGAGAAATCGAGTCAAACCTTGAAGTCGGTTACTTTTTTAATTAAAATTTTTGGTTTTACTGGATACTCTTAGGACTTTATGCCACATGGTATTATTAACCAACTAAAATAGGTCAACCTTTAGTTAGTTCAATAAGGCACAAGGCAGGTGAAAATACATACATAATTTTTTTCAATAATGTTTGAAATAAAATAGGAACAACTTATGCTTTGTAATGAATATTATTTATATTTTTGTGAAGAATATAGAAATTGACATAACAAAGATTGGCTTAAACAGACAGACAGACTAGTTTATCATGTGATTTACCAAAGCATTTAGTTATACTAGTGGTTCATTTAATTATACATGTACTTATGTGTTATTTTGATAAAGAAAATTACAGTATGTTATATCAGGATATTTGCGTGTTTTTAATAATTATTAGTTTATAAAAAAATGTGATAGGGATTTCTACCAAATGAATGGCTTGCATCGAAAAAAAATTAACAGTCTTCAAACAATTAGATTGTGGACTTAGTACTTAAAGTTTATATGTATTAGCACTTGCCAACGCGTATAGCGCTGTCAAGCGGCTTTGTAATATAGACTTTAAATACCTCTGTACATGCTTTAATCTCATTTAACATAATGGTCCAACGACCTGATGAAGATGCGGGCAGCACAGAATCAGTTGTTATAGTGAAACTGCGGCTAACATCGTGATAATTATTAAAAATACCTGATTAATATAAGGCTTTTCTACATAATCCTTTGAGATGATACCTTAACTATTATACTGTACTTGCTTTTTCCTAAAGTTCTGCCTGCGTATATATCGGTTATTGTGGTTAAGAAGAGTATAGGGTACTCTTGTCCTTACTCAAAAATGAAAGCATCACCATGGCAAATTTAATTGGAATTGGTGCTGCGGTTTAGTCATAAAAGTGTTACAGATAGACAGAGATACTTTCAAATTTATAATATTGAGTATGGATACCATATCTATACTAATACTATCTGAACCCCGCGGTGTTACCCGCGGTTATTGTCGTAGCGCAGGTAACGCCGCGGGGCATAGGTAGTCTAAAAAAAAGTAGCCTAAGTAACTCCTTAGATCATCAGCTATCTGCCAGTGAAAGTCCCGTCAAAATCGGTTCAGCCGATCTAGAGATTACTCGGAACAAACAGACAGACATAAATTGTACATTGTACATGTACCGTGTATACATACATATGCATTTATTAAAAAGCGGTTATTCTAATATTACAAAGAGACTCTCCAATTTTATTTATTTGTATTGTTTAAAGCTGAAAAGTTTGTTTGCTTTAATGCGCTAATTTCAGGAACTACTGGTCCGATTTGAAAAATTATTTCATGGTAAGATAGCACATTTATCTTTAAAGATTTTCTTTAAAGCTCTACCTCCAATGACACCACCTCGAGCAGCTCAGACACGAATGACAGTTATGAATCTGACCCCATGATAGACATGAACTCTGGAGACTCGGACTCTGATGAGGACAACCCTCTGTCTCGGTCTAATGAAGATGATGAAAATGAAGAGAACAAAGGCAAACCGCCAAGTGTGCTGCTGAAGACGAGGCCTAATCATAGTTATTTAATGCTTAGAGGTAAATATGTGATGAACCATTTAATTCCCTCAGTGGAAGTGAGGCAGTCTAAAGTATTCATAACAGTTATCTAGTACTTATAGTGCAAGCTCTGTTTGAGACTAGATTATGTTAGTAATATTATTATTACTTGCTTAACACATTAATTTTAAAACATTTGTGCAGTATTTTTCTCTGATAGGTATTTAATCTTAGTAAAGACTAGATATATAGCTATTTTATTACTAAAATATAAAAAGCATTTTCCGTGTGGTAATGGATTAAGAATACACAGTGTCGCCACCCCTATTTATTCGATGGGTTTTTTTTTATGGAATAGGGGGCAAACGAGCAGACGTATCACCTTATGGTAAGCGCTTACCGCAGCCCATGGACACCCGCAACACCACAGGCGTTACCGGCCTTTGGGAGATGGGGAGGGGGGTCGGTGAAACACAGCGCATACGCTTTTTCACACCGGTTTTCTATGAGGCCGTGGTATCACTCCGGTCGAGCCGGCCCATTCATGCCGAAGCGTGGCTCTCCCAGGGGTGTCGTAAGAGGCGACTTAGGCAGCAAACTATGTCGGAAAAATAACTGCAAAGAGAAAAAAAAATTTAACAAACTCTATACCAAATAACTGTAGTAAGCTAAAACTTCCTTGCTAAGGATAGGACTATGACTAGCAATGGAATATTAAAGGCGGTAGATAATGAAAAAAAAAAATTTGAGTTGCGCGAATATCCCTCTGAACATCTTGGGACCATAGTCAAATTATTTACTTTTTATCATCTGTCAAAACGGTAACTTTGTATGAAAAATGTACTTAATACAAACTTGTGACGTCACTGGTTTAACTACTCAATTGAGCAATATATTTTAATGTTTATTTGATTAAAATTAGTAACAGAAATGAAAAGATGTAATATATTTTCCTAGATGTTTTGTAATAATCGTTTTAATGAAGGTGACATCGGTATTTATTAACGATACAGTTATCTACCCAATTGTGCAGAAAATTATCCAAATCCTATAATCTCTTATTATTAATATATTCTACTCCTTTTAAGAGCGTACTCCTTCTTAAAAGGCCGGCAACGCACTTGTGACGCCTCTGGTGTTGCGGGTGTCCATGGGCGGCGGTAATCGCTTACCATCATAAAAAAATTTAAAAAAAAGCTGTTCAAAGTTTTCTTAAATCAATTGAGTAGTTAAGAAGTAAAACCGTAACCAACAAACTTATTCAAAAGTGTCTGTTTTGTTATTCCCCAGAAATAATTAATCGCGAGATGGGACTGACATTTCCCAGCGGTAAAACGGCCAAAGAGGATGTAATGTTTGAGAGGAGGTTTTATGGATCTCTCCACGCCATTTATAGAATGAAGAAGCTTCACCATCTCAATAAACACAGAGGCTGTGTTAATTCTATAAATTTTCACCCAGAAGGTAAGGAATTTAATATCAGTTCAAACCATTACTCCCTAAGAAAACATGATTCCAAACAAAAAAATTGGCCAAGTGAAAATTAGACTTCGCGCAGTAAGGGTTCCGTACACACACATATAATATATACTGTGGCGATTGAGGCCTTCGCGGCGTCAAAACGTCAATTTGCGATGAAGGACGGTTTACTCCTCTGACTAGTGGGTGCTGTATTGTACACACCTGCAGATTTAATTATAACTCGTCTAATAAATCAACCAATGGGACCAGATGGAAAAGGCAAGCTCTACAAGAATTCAGTGGATTGTTGGATGCAATCCGTGAACAACGAAGGCCTCAATCGCCACAATACATTCCAAGCATCTACCAGTTGCCATTATCAATATCGAGCAAAAAAATCACGTTTGTTGTATGGGAACCCCCTTATATATTGATCTTATTCTGTTTTTTAGTATTTGTCGTTATAACGGCAAAATAAACACATCATCTCTGAAAATTTAAACTGTCTCACGGTTCATGAGATACAGCCTGGTGACCCTGGGAACCCTAAAAAGAAAAAGTTTTAAAAACTATAGCCCGACTATGTAACAGCTTTTGTCAAAATTTATACAGCCTATGTAACCTGGACCATTATGACGACTCTATTGACACCTCGTTCATTAAAATCGGTTCAGAAGTTGTGACGTTACAATGGAACAAAAATATGGACTGCCAAAATTATTACCATTCTTTTTGGGTTCGCCGTAGTTGGGTAAAGACCAATTCTTCAGCTTTATAATATGTATTAATATAAATAGTATCCATAATAGTAATATCAGTATAAATATGGTTTTATTTACAGGATTATCCATACAAATAAATAAAATTGTCTGTGTAAAAAGTGTCTGTTTGTAATATTAAAATAACCGCATTTTACTGAATGCATATGTATGTATACACTGTACATATACCATAATAACGTTTTTAAGAATTTTGTTTGACTATTTGTTCCGGTTTCTCTTTGGAATAGCTGGACCGATTTTGACAGGACTTTCACTGGCAGATATCTGATAGCTACTTTTTTTGGAACCAGACGGCAGTGTATGAAATTTTTGAAATTATTATTACATATTATAATATCTCGGACCACTCCAATATTTTACTTATGTAGAGAAAAAGGAACGATGTCCTTCTAACTGGAAGAGAATTCCTGTCACAGTACTAAACTATTTTCCCTCTTACAGGACACCTTTTAGCGTCAGGTTCAGACGACACGAACGTGGTGGTGTGGGACTGGGCCCGCAACTCCGCCATACAGACAATAAAGACTGGTCACAAATCAAACGTGTTCCAGAGCAAATTCCTCCACTTGAACGCTAAGAGCCAGTTGAATATAGTCACATGTGCCAGAGATGGACAGGTGAGAACATGAAACTAGTCATTTCGCGTTAAGAATCTCGTACTCATCGCTTCGGTGCGTCTTTTCTGTGCCGAGCGATCAAAACCTGGAACTCACTTTCAGCGCACGTGTTCCCTCCCAACATGATCCCGGGTCCTTTAAGCGGGGCATGAAAAAGCATCTCACTAGACGGCCATAAGGTGTCCTAGTCCTTATTCGCATTGAGGATGGTGATCACCACTCTTGGAATCTGCTCATGCTTTCTATCAGGCAGAGCAGAGTCATTTTGGCGCAGCTATAACTTAAAAAAAAACATCAACTTTTAACATACCACTTCTAGAAATAGGCCGCTCTTAAAAAAGGAGGTTTTCACCTTCTATGCTATGCTGGCCAGATGGGTTGATATAGAATTTGTTTCAAGTTTTCCTTCTCATTGCAGTGATGTTTCCCTGCTTAGTTTGCTCCATTAGTCGGCTCTTACGCGCTATGGGGATCTTGTCAGCCTTGCCAACTGCGGTGAATTTCACTGCTCTTGATCCTGGTGTACAGGAGTTATAGTGGTGGGCGTGTGGGCGGGATTAGTCCCTCCCATGGGATGAATAGGGATGGTGACTCTCCGTATTTATAATCCGTCACCATACGGATACTGAAAATAGTGATAACATAGATAACAGTGATAGTTTTTGGATGAATTAAGTTTCAAGTTTTCTTAGGAAACCATAACTTCTTGGCATTTGATTGGCCAGTGGGCGGGGCTTGATCTATGCGTCAGTATTTTCTTAACGCGAATGACCTAGAGTCTAAATTAGATTAGGAATTAGATTTAGAAGAGAATAAAATTAAATTTTAGTGCCTAATTATTGATAATCTGCCTTCATGTTTCCTCACCTTTTTATTGTAATGATAAAAATGTACTAGGGCTGTTTTAAAAGTGTTCCGCCTGACTGATAAGTTCAAAAAATCGTTTTCTTTATAATTATTTTTTATTGTAATGATTAAAATATACTAGGGCTGTTCTAAAAGTTCTCCGCCTGATTAATAAAAACTCAATAATTCGTTTTTTATTATTGTTTTTCTTTATCCCCGATTTCTGTACACTTATTCCATCTTTGTTCTATCGCCTTTGATGTAATATTATATTGGTTCGAAAACGTTATTGTTCGAGAAGTGAAAAGACAGACGGTTCAGACGCACGATTCTAGAACAAGTTCCAATAATATTGGATTGTGGCACACAACAATGAACTGTACTAGGACCCGGCAAAACTTGTTTTGCCAAAAAAAAAATTAGATGTTGACCGATTCTCAGACCTACCAGATATGCACACAAAATTATAACAAACACTGAGACACGAGAATTTTTAAAAATTTGATCAATTAAGTTCAATATGGATTACCGCAGAATTGACTTGATGTTCACGATGGATTGTTCAGTTATTAATAAGAGATTTCTGGAATAAGTTATATACTGCAAGGCTTCGGCATGAATGGGCCGGATCTATCGGAGTGATACCACGGCCTCACAGAAAACCGGTGTGAAACAGCGCTTGCGCTGTGTTTCACCGAGTAAGTGAGGATATCGGAATCCCATACCCCAACAACTCCCCCATCCTCCTCCACATCCCCCAAAGTTCGGCAACGCATTTGTGACGCCTCTGGTGTTGCGGGTGTCCATGGGCGGCGGTAATCGCTTACCATCAGGCGATACGTCTGCTCGTTTGCCAACTATTCCATAAAATAATACAAAATTTTAACAAAAAAAAACCGACTTCAAGAACGACCAAATTGAAATGGGCTACACGGGAAGCACCAGCTTTGAAATATATATCAGCTTACAATAACAAACATTTTAAAAAAACAGTCGAATTGAGAACCTCCTCCTTTTTTGAAGTCGGTTAAAAAAGGCGCTTCGTCGCAGTGGAGAGTTCAGTTTGAGTTACAGTGCTATAAACATCGAAATGATCTAAATCATTAACCCAGCGATCTCGACGATTGTTCTGTATTGTGTGAACATTTTAAGTTTTTGTAATAAAGTCTCTTTTAGTGTCATAAGATTTTGTTTCCAAATTACGAACCCTGAAAAACATTCAATCTGAGCTACAGATACAGACTGACGTCTATAATAATGTTCTCCTAGCCGATGACGGCCACGACGGCCAGTCTCAACGGAGACCGGCCAACTACGCAGGAGATATTATAGTGCACAAGTGTGTGCGCAAACACAGGTGCACTCTCTGTTCCCTCTCTCGCATAATCCGATGGGACGGTTAACCGACACGATCGGGGAGAGAGCAGGTGCAGGACCGACAGCTTTACATGCTCTCCGAGGCACATGGGTTCAGACCCTAAGTTCCAAACTCCGAGCTGTTATTGAGTATTGCTATAATGAGAAAAACTCAATAAAAGTTTTTAGCCCGACCCGGGATTCGAACCCGAGACCTCTTGTTCGGCAGTCGCAATCGTCAACCGCAAGACCAGTTGAGAGACTCGCGTCTAATTCAAACACCAGACCTCTTAGAATTACTGTGTTGTTGTGCTATTTGGTAGTGTGATGTAAAATAATATTGCATGGATTGGTGATTGTGAGAAGACAAATAAAGAATTATTTTTCCCTCGTCAAATCTAGCATTATTATTATCTCCTGTGTAAATACTTTATAAAGATACTAGCTAAGCCCTGCGTTGTTACCCGCGGTACAAAAACAACTGCGACTACGCCGTGGCGAAAAGTAAAAAAAAAACTTTCTAAGAAGTATTCTATGTCCGTCTCCTGGTTCTAGCTACCTCCCCCCAATTTTCAGCAAAATCGGTTCAGCCGTTCTTGAGTTATAAATAGTGTAACTAACACGACTTTCTTTTATATATATAGATAAGAGATAACAGACACAAACAACAACCTGACTCTGAACAACAATTTGTGAATAACACAAAGTGTGTGTTATTTGTGCAGCCAAAACGTTTTATAACCGATTCCTCCAACTCCTCGACAAACCACACTGCCTCAGCTATCAGTGCCTCTGTGTTTGTTGAAAATTTTCGTCGAGCTAATTTTTTTTTACGAAGTTCCTGGCCGGTTATAAATATGTCATGCATGAGCATTGAAAAAAAGCTGTGGAGTTTACTATTATTAATTAAATAAATAAGCAATCTGCTGACCATGTACAAATGGCGGCCTTATCGCTGAAAAGAACTTTCTTCCAGGCAACATTTGGTTGGAGAAATCACACTAATATATAAAGGCGAAAGTTTGTGTGTATATTTGTTACTTCTTCACGCAAAAACTACCTAACGGATTTGCATGAAACTTTACAGTAATACAGCTTATACATCAGAATAACATATAGGCTACTATTTCCCGCGATAACCGATATACACGCGGGCGGAGCCGCGGGCAACAGCTGGTTGACTGTATAATGTCCATATATGTATGTAGAAAGACTATATCTCACAATATAACACTTGATTTTACCAAAATACTACAATAGAGGGATGGAGTGTTCGACTCAAATGTCTTTAATGCAAGATATATCAAATTTAGTCTATTTACCGAAATCCCACTTATAATATTATAAACGCGAAAGTTTGTAAGTATGGATGGATGTTTGTTACTCTTTTACGCAAAAACTACTGAACGGATTTAGATGAAACTTACAGTAATATAGCTTATACATCAGAATAACACATAAGCTACTATTTGCAGCGATAACCGACATACATGCGGGCCGAGCCGCGGGCAACAGCTAGTTACAATATAAACGGTGTGCAAGCGGTGGCATTTTTCTTATTGTGTTGCCAGTAAATGATACGAAATTATTAGTAATTTTTATATTTTGAATAAAGTTTTCTGTAACGTGATTAAGATACTTTTACTTATTGTTTGATTATTATAAGTAGTAATTCATAATATTTTTTAAGTTTTATAGAAAATATTTATTGAAAAATAACCAAAAGTACAAGATAAAGAGCGTGCAAGCAATGGCAGCCATCTTTCTTGTAGTTTTGCCAGTAAATGACACAAAATTATTAGTAGGTAAATATATTTTGCCCTATTGTTTAATAATAAAAATACAGTTCGTAAAAAATAGCAAATTTTTTACGTAGTATTTGTATTTTAAAAAAATTAACTCTCAAATCTATATTTTTAATGGTATCATTACAGAAAGAATTATATTGCTGCTCTTGGTTTTTCACGATGGCTATCTCTGTTGATTCAAAAAACCCTACAATCAACTTTTCAAGGATGACAGTTGGAAGTAAAAATGTATTTCCTCAAATCCGTTAGAGGACGGGAACTTTTCAAACACCCTCGTATATACAGCCTATTTGAACTTTTTTTTGTCTGTGCGGATATTCCTCGGATCCCACCCGTTGGTAGTTCTGTCTCGGACCAACCAAAAACCGCAACTTTTTCTAAATACCATCAAAGGAGAATGGCAGATCCTGTACCGCTAGCAATACGTAATAGATGGTTTTGAGATTTATAACGTTTTTAAAATTATTCATCTTAACTATTTTTATGTATTTGTAATATTTTAAGAACTTTGCTAAAAGAATTTGAATTTTTATAAATGCAATAACAAAACGCATTCATATGTTTTCTATACTTGCCATGCTTAAAATCTATATGTGTAGTTTAAAAACTAGAATATATATTCTTTAAATACATAAATCTTATATATAATATATTATTATAAAATACAGATTATATAAAAACGATAAAATATTTAAGTCGAAATTAAAGAATGAGTATTGACAGTTCAAGAAAATCGTAAACGAATGATTTTGATTTCAAAAATATGGTACTGCGCCATCTTGTTAACAACAATGACACCTCATTTGTGATCTATGTACTACATTGTAAACTAAAAACTGAAACTACTTTAGAACGCAAAATATTAAAAATCAGGAAATTTAAAGTGTTTATGTCGGTGATATTACCAGCTAAATAAATACACAAAGAATCCCTACCATGAGATACGCAAGGCGGTAAAAAAGTCGCATACATTCCTACCGTTGTCCTTTAAGTTTCATTTTTGCACCGCATCATATTTCTAAATTACCTGAAGATGACTGGTAGAGAATGTCCCATGGCATTAAATAGCCTCTGTACAATATGTGCGTTACGTTTAAATAAATATAAATAAATAAATATTTTTTTTTATTGCAGCAAATTACATTACACAATTTAGATATAAGCCCTGATTCCCAAACTAGCGCGAGCTGTATGTTGGGAGCCAGTATCTTTCCAAGTATAAATTACACAGTTCCTTAAATTATATTCTTGTTACAAAGTGGTTCAAATATACGCAGTAAATTCGTTCACTGTATTTAGCATTAACAACAATGACAACATAATACTTCTGAGTGATATGAATAACTTCTGTGCGTGCATGAATGAGCGCGCGCGCGCGCGCGTGTGTGTATGTGTGTGTATGCGTGAGTGTGTGTGTGTTTGTTAAAACTTTCATTTTATGTTAACTAGTAAATTTTCCACCTCATTGTAATCCAAATCTTTAAGCCATATCCTAATCGTGTTTTTAATTTGATAGTTAGATAGATGTTTCGTTTTGTATGCAAGATTGAGTTTATTGTACAGTCTAGGTGCAACATTATGATAATGTTGCTGTGCAAATGTGCTTCGGGCTCTTGGTACTGGACACTTGTCTAATCTTTTACCTGAGTTGTGTAGAATAATAAAGGTCTCGGGTTCGATTCCCGGGTCGGATGAAATGTTTGTATGATCTGCAAATATTTGTTTCGGATTTTGGGTGTTTTCCATGTATAATATGTATGTATTTACAAGAAAAAAGTACATATGTATTTATATCAGTTATCTAGTACCCATACTACAAGCTCTGCTTAGTTAGATGTCCGAAAACATTTATTACCAGCTGACCCACCCAGTCTCATTTGCGTCTCCTATTGCCCGTAGCGTGATAATTTTCCCCCGTTTTGAAACATGCCTCATTGGTGCTCCGCTCCTAGTGGTTTTAGCGTGATAATATATAGTCTATAGCCTTCCTCGATAAATGGGCTATCTAACACTGAAATAATTTTTCAAATCGGACCAGTAGTTCCTGAGATTAGCGCGTTCAAACAAACAAACTCTTCAGCTTTAAATATTAGTATATAGATATAGATTATTAACATATTCATATGTCCAGGTCCGCCTGCTCCAGTGTCACCCTGCTGGAGGGACGACGGTATCGCGGCGAAAGCTCGCGTCTCACTCTCGGGCAGCACACAAACTGCACGTGTGTGCGTCAGAACCACACCTCGTCATATCCGCCGGGGAAGACGGGCTCGTCATGCAGTGTGATGTGCGGGCTGAGCAAGCCTCTAGGTAATATATATCTTATTTTTTATGGGAAAAATCCCGCACACACCCACCACTGTAACTCCTGTACACGAGGGTCAACAGCAGTGACCAACAAAAACATCGAGTTATGACATTCAGGAAGTCCCAGGCAAATTAAGCTATCTTGAAACCCGCAACGAAATAGGGTAGTTGACATCTTAGACAAGTTAGTTACTTTTTATCAGCTGTCAAAACGATAACTTTGTATAAAAAATGTACTAAATACAAACTTGTGACGTCACCGTATTAGATTACTCAATTGAGCAAAATATTTCAATGTTTTTTTGATTAAAATTGCCAATAAAAGCTGCAATAATTATATTTTCCGAGATGTTTTCTAATATACATTTTAATGAAGGAGATATAGGTATTGAAGTGATAACTTCTTAAGGAGGGTAAACAGCTTCGTTACGTAACGCGTTACGTAACGAAGCTGTTTACAGACTCCTTCTCTCTCACTGTAACCCACAGAGCTAGCCGCAAATAGTTTAATTTAGATTATTTTAAGTTATCATTTCGGTCGGGCGTCCCGAGACTCACACGTTTTTTATTTACAACTCGTTGGGCGGTAAATATTTTTTTCTCCGGCTTACTTTGCAAATCCGGCTACCACAAACGACTTCAAACAGATTCTAGGTACCTAGCAAAGATTATAATACTACTATTTAAATGAATAAAGAATTAGGTATACGCAATTTATGAAGAACCAGTTTATTTTACGCTTTTAAGTGTTTTTTGGCAGAGAGTTTTCGTTGGATGTTTTTTTGGAAGTCGGTTTTTTTTTTATAAAAAGTTTTTCGGGTTATTATAAATCCTATGTCACTCACAAATAACGTAGCCTTCTATTGGTAAAATAATTTCCAAAATCGGTTCAGTAGATCCAGAGATTACCCTCAACAGAGATCCCCTACAAAGTCACAAACTCACAAACTCACAAACTTTACCTCTTTATATAATAGTGTACATAATAAATAATATTTAGTAATAGTATAGATACAGTCAACTACCCTATTCTAAACTGCCTCGGTGGCGTAGTGGTAGCGTATGCGACTGCTGTGCTTGAGGTCTCGGGTTCCATTCCCGGGTCGGACCAATGTCTGTATGATCTGCAAGTATTTATTTAGGAGTTTGTGTGTTTTCTATGTATAAAGCCGAGTCTCCACAGAATAAAAGTTGACAACTTTTGTGTTATCAACACGTATTGGTGATAAAAGTTTCTGTAAAGCCGAGTCTCCACCGAATAAAAGTTTCTGTAAAGCCGAGTCTCCACCGAATAAAAGTTGGCAACTTTTGTGTTGTCAACCTTTTTTGTGTTGTCAAATTTCGGTGGAGACGCGCCTTAATATGTATGTATTTACAAGAAATAAGTATATGTATTTATATCAGTTGTCTAGTACCCATAACACAAGCTCTGCTTAGCTTGGGACTAGATGACGTTGTGTGTTGTAGAACAGTGTTCCGCAAACTTTTTGGGTTCAAGGTACATCTAGGAAAATATTTTTTTTTGGAGGTACACCATAAATAAACAAATAGTTTATAAGTAAAATATTAATCCACATTTATTATTAATCAACAAAACAATGTTTCTAATTAGTTAACAAAACTATTTTTATTATTTATCAACAAACCTAAACTTAAATTGCAGAAAAAATATTTTATGCGAAACTGAAATATTTAAAAATTCAGGTAGCGCAGAATAGAAATAGGGTGAAAATATTCAGGAAGAGTCGAAATAGAAATAGGCTGAAAATATTTAGGAAGAGTCAAATAGAAATAGGGTGAAAATGTTCAGGAAGGATAGAGGGAGGCCCAATTAGTCTAGTCAACAAGTTCCATACTTGTTGACTAGACTAAAAGATGCAGAAGCATCACTAGGCAGCCATGGTGTGGGTCGCCATACTGCATTGTCTGCATTCGCAGTGAGCATGGTGACTCTTGGATTCTGCTTATGCTTTCCATCAGGCAGAGTAGAGTCATTTTGGAAAAGAATAGAAATAGGGCTAGGACTAGGGAGGCGCTAGTGCTTTCGCGTAGTTAACATCTGTGTACCTAAGTATTTTTCTTCAGGCCGTCTATTTAGGTTTGCGGGATAACACGAACAGATGACTACGACATACCAGTGTGCCGCGGCACACTAATCTACACTATTTATTACTATATAAAGAGGTAAAGTTTGTGAGTTTCTGACGTTGTAGGGGGTAATCTCTAGATCTACTGAACCGATTTTGAAAATTATTTTACCAACAGAAGGCTAGTTATTTGGGAGTGACATTGACTATATAATAACCCGAAAAGTGGAAAGACTTTCGTGGTAGCTGACACCAACACAAAAAAACAATTTGCAAAGTAAGTCGGAGAAAAAAATGTATACCGCCCAACGAAGTGGGCACGGGTCCGGTAGTGTATAAGGTAAGTGGAGGTGTTGATAAGTAAGTTATTGGAGGTCGCATATTTATATGTTACGTACTGGCCTGTAACCATATTGAACAGATGTCTGTCACTGATTTAAATTTAGCATAGTTACGGTTGTTTATGTTCTGATATACTTTTGTAACTTGTATCTTGTAAAACACAAATCAATATACTCTAGCACACTGATGCTCTTATTGTTATTGCAATATAAGTAAGCGTGTGCTGGTACCTGCAGGCTGTTCCACGTGAAGGAGCGCGGGCTGCCGGTGGCGCTGTACAGCGTGTGCGGGCACCCGCTGGAGGCGCGCTCGCTGGTGGTGGCGGGGCGCGACCGCTTCGTGCGCCTGTACGACCGCCGCAAGTCCACGCGCCCGCTCGCCATGTACTGCCCCGCCTTCTTCAACGACCCCGCCCACACGAGCGAGCCGGCCGTGAGTACCCGCGACACGGGACACTTGCTTTCTTAAGGGATAAGGGACAAACGAGCAGACGTACCGCCTGATACTATACTGATACCTGATACCGCAACACCAGAGGCATCACAAGTGTATTGCTAGCCTTTGGGGGATGGGAAGAGGGGTTGGAGTATAGGCCTCCGGTATCCCTGGGAGGGATATATTAATATCAGCAGTTCCCGGATTCCTCCCTTCACAGGCGCAGAGTGGCACACCGTGTGGTTTTACTCGGTTCGAGTCCGACACACCGCCCCGCCGCAAGCCCCGGTGGGGTGACGGTCCGAGAGGATTTCCACAAGTAAAAAAAAAAATTGGCCTCCGGTATCCACATTCAATCGGTGAAACACAGCGCAAGCACTATTTCAATTTATGTGTAATAATGTCATTTGTCTTGTAACCATAGTACAAATTCAGGTAACGTTATGTGAATTTGAAAATAACTAAAGTTTTAACAAAAAACCTTCTTCAAGAACTTGACCAAATTAAAATGGGACCACACGGGAAGCACCAGCATTCAAATTCAAACAGACTAGAACACCTTGAGTATAACTGACATGCACTGTGAGTAAATGTAACAAAAAAATACTGCGTGGATAATGACTTAAATTGTGGTTTAAGTGATCAAGCAGTTGCCGGTTCAGGTTTAAACTTCACATGAGACAACGCTTTGTGTAATACACGACTGGTTGTACTGAGTCTGGGTGTTCTTTGTACTCGTTACATGTATAAGTCCCCGCGACACAGGATTTATATACCCAATGCGAGAGTCGAGAGGTGTCTTTTTAAGAAATAATTTTTGGCTTGATTAGAATATTTATTTAGAATACGAGTTGTCACTACCCCTATTTATCCGGTGTCGTAAGAGCCGACAGCAGCAAGCAGCAGGGCGCAAACAGCACTGCAAAGGGAAAAAAACTTAAATTAAACCCTATACCAACCTTCTGGACACCCTTTTTATAATAAAGCAAAACCTCCTTTCTAGGGAGAAGCTTTATATCCAGCAGTAGATTACAGGCTGTTTATGATGATAAAAAAATTAGGCCATCCTAGAATATTCGACTGCACGTTTGGCCTAGTGGTTAAACGGTCACCACGCCGTTTCCTACTTCGCCAAGTGTCGTGGGTTCAAATCCCACGTAGGACAACACTTTGTGTGATCCACAAATTGTTGTTCTGAGTCTGGGTGTTCTTTGTGTCCGTTTCATGTATGTTTGTAAAGTCCCCCGCGACACAGGATTTATTCCTAGTGCGGGAGTTGTCTTTTAAAAAAAAAATGCATAGAGTATTTTTTTTTTTTTTTTTCTTTTACTAATTTATATTCAAAATTATTTGCAGGTAAACGCAAAGAAGAGATTGAGGACAAACATGCATCTCACATGTGCCGTGTACAACCACGACGGCACGGAAATATTAGGATCTTACAATGATGAAGATATATACCTGTTTGACACCAAAAACGACGTCTATGACAAGTGAGTTATTCATTTTATCATACTTTCACATCTCACACATGGCCGTTAGATCTCAAAGTGAGCAGACCCAGTACTGTGGAGCTGATAAACATATTTACTACGTTGGCTCAACGACCCAAAGTGTGTCTTGACCTCCGACACGAAAGAACACTCGATCTTGGGCTGCCTGTCGAAAGTTGTCGGCTCCCTAAAGTCTGCTTGCACTGTATCGCTCCAGCGATTTCTCTCTTTACCCTTCTCCCATACTTTCAATGTGGCCAAGCCACCGGAGTCTATGATTTTACTTGAAAAAAAAAAAGGGTAGGTTAACTAATGCTCTTTCGTACCGCAGAAGATGCACTATGTACCAGAGAGTGCAAAGCAGAAGCAACCCTGACTCCGATAATTTCTATAAATATACTACAGTATCTAATTGCAGTAATTTTAGAATTCAAAATAAAATTTATCATATTTTCTTCATGTTCCAGAGACAACACAAACGAGCTAAAAGAAGGCTTCACACACCGGTATAGCGGCCATAGAAATAGTGCTACATTCAAAGGAGTGGCGTTCTTTGGTCCCAAGAGTGAGTTTGTAGTGTCCGGCTCAGATTGCTCCTTTATATACATCTGGGATAAGAAAACTGAGTCTATCGTTCAGTGGCTGCAAGGCGATATGAACGGTGTTGTAAGTATCATCAATAGTTTATTTTCAGTACTGGCAATACAAGTAATGTTGCCAGTATAGAAAATATGTTTTAAAAAACCCTGAGTTGCCAACTATTTTTTTTCTACTTTTAATTTAAAATTTTGTCAAAAATCAATTTACCAAAAACTTATTCATTTATATGCAAAATATAACAATATAAGACTTTGGAGAGACCGTGGGAGGGCCACGCTTCGGCATGAATGGGCCGGCTCGACCGGAGTGATACCACGGCCTCACAGAAAACCGGTGTGAAACAGCGCCTGTGCTGTGTTTCACCGAGTGAGTGAGGATACCGGAAGCCTATTCTGAAACAAATATTTGTTCCGACCCGGGAATGGAACCCGAGATCTCAAGCACAGCAGTTGCAAACGCTATTGCGCTACTGAGGCAGTTAGGCCTATAGATATGTTTGTTAAAATGAATTGTTTTATATTTCAGGTAAATTGTATAGAAGCTCACCCGCGGTGTCCCGTGTTGGCCACGAGTGGGCTGGACAAGGATGTCAAGATCTGGGTGCCTCGGAGTCAGAACGACCCTACGTATGAAGGATTAGAAAGGGTATGTTTGTCTGTACATTTGTATATTTCAGGAATCTCCTTCTGTCACTGTCCTCAATAGAGTTGATGACTATCATAAATAAATATCGATGTCTCCTTCACTAAAACGATTATTACAAAACATATCGATAAATATAATTATTACAGCTTTTCATATTTGTTACAAAATTTTAATCAATCAAACATTGAAATATATTGCTCAATTGATTAGTCTAAAACAGTGACGTCACAAGTTGGTATTTGGTACATTTTTCATATAAACTTATCGTTTTGACAGACTATAAAAATTAACTAATTTGACTAAGGTGTCATCTACCCTATTCTGAGGGCCGTGACCACTATTTGGAGTTATTCTGCCAGTGACAGGAAAAGTGCAGGGCAACATGGATCGTACCGTTGAGTGTAGAGCAGATTGATCTGCCCAGAGCAAAAGGCTATGACCTCTGGGTCTTTTCCCGAAATCAAAATTTACGAATAAAACCTAGTATTTACTGTGGAAGAAGCATGCTTCTATACTCGTAAGTCGGTACGACCTTTAAAGCATATATGTGACGTGTAAACGCACAAACCAATTTGTATGACTGTTTGGCGGGAAATACACCAACCAATCAGAAGCTTGCGTGTGAGAGACAGACGCTAACCAAACTCAGTCTCTACTCCGATCACGCTTTCCGCCCGTTCAGCTACCCCTTCAGGTATATATGCTCTAAGGTACGACTGGAGCAGTATATAAAAAAATTATATAAGCCTGTCAATAGTGATATCATGTGATCATTTTAACTAGAGAGGGAGTCATATACTTTAATAGAGTGTTCTATCAGACTTCTCTGTTACCTTTTATCCACAGTTTCTCTCACAAAAATCCCATCAGAGTTTCCATCAGATCAACAATTTTGATTTTATCATTTTGTTATGATCACCTTTGCAATGATACAAAATTGCAAAACATTTAACTTTCTTAATACATAGAATTTCAATATGTAAAATCTCAGAAAAAGAAAATAAACACCTCGGTCAAATTTTTGATGTTGAGTATGCATTTACGTA
Source organism: Diaphora mendica (assembly GCA_949125395.1). NCBI lineage: Eukaryota > Metazoa > Arthropoda > Insecta > Lepidoptera > Erebidae > Diaphora > Diaphora mendica. The sequence goes on from OX421319.1 coordinate 26,183,756, forward strand.
TTTTATATGTCCTGCCAAACATGTTTATTTCTACTAGTAGAGGATCCGAAGTAAGATGGACTTTACAATTTTAATTAATGATATTTATGTTTTTTTTTGTTTTGGGCAACTCACGGGTTATGTTTAGAAACTTATTTTTTTAAATATTATATGGTTTCATCCGGTTAACAAATCGATGTTTTACTTCGAATCTTAGACTAGATATATTACATTCTAGATAAATTATATTTTTTGATTGATTGATTGATTGATGATGATTGATTAGAAGATTAGATAGATATTATTGATTGCCTCGGTGGCGCAGTGGTAGCGTATGCGACTGCTGTATGTGAGGTCTCGGGTTTGATTCCCGGGTCGGACCAAATGTTTGTATGATCTGCAAATATTTATTTCGGAGTTTGGGTGTTTTCTACGTATATGTATGTATTTACAAAAACGTATATAAGTATTTATATCAGTTGTCTACTACCCATAATACAAGCTCTTCTTAATTTGGGACTAGATGGCGTTATGTCTTAGATGTCCGAAATATTTATTATTATTAATATGTGATTATACCAAAATATCATTTTTTACATTTTTTGTTTCTTTGTTTGTTCCGGCTAATCTCTGGAACGGCTGGACCGATTTTGACGAAACTTTCACTGATAGGTAGCTGATGATATAAGGAGTAACATAGGCTACTTTTTTAGACTAGCTTCGCCCCGCGGCGTACCCCGCGGTAGGACAATAACCGCGGCGTTTAGCTAGTTCTAGATGAATTAGAGTCTTGTTGGTAAAATAAATTTGTTTTCAACTTACAGGTGGTCAGAGACAACAACATGTCGCAAGCCAGGAGTCCGCTGTTCAACGATTTTTTACCTACACTCTATAGCGCCTGGCGTGGAGAGAACAGACTGTTTTCAGACGATGACAATATCACATTATCGGATGAAAATGTTCCATTCTCTTACGGCAGTAATATTGAGTTCGATGGCAATGTATGCACCACTATATAGGGACAGCGTTAGACGGATCTAGGAGGCAGCGGTTTGTTTCATTTCTTCTTTAATTTACTTACTATCAATCTAGTTAGCGGTCATTCTCACATAACGCGTTCTCGGGCTAATTTCATCACATAAGCCTCTCTCATTGCATGACACTCTGATTGATTTTGGGATACTCACATCCAGTTCCTGGCGGCCATCTTGCTAATTATACTCTTTGCGCTGTAGCATGGTGCGTGGTGGTTTAATTTAATTTACTACAGTTATTAATGATTTAATATATTGCGAATGTGGTACAGCTGAAATACTAAGTCATAATTTGTAAATGTAATGTAAATGTTACTGAAACTGTCACGCACCATGCTACAGCGCAAAGAGTATAGTTATGTTTTTTTTTTTAAGTTGTAAGCCTCTACCAGTCCTCTGTTAAACACAGACAGAGAAAGAACTCCTTAGAAAAGATGTTTTGGCCCTGGCTGGCTGGCCACACTGTTTGATATATATTTTCTTCAATGTTGCAGTTATGTTGCACACAGACAAAAAAAATACTTTTCCCGTTATCTTTTAATTTTTCTTGCACACAAACCTTGTCCGAACAATAAAGAACACATAAAAAAAAGAATTATTTAATTTAGTGCAGTCGATCAGAAGTTATGCGCGTACATACATTTCGGCCATTAAGTTATATATTTATAGATATAAAATAGGTCCCGTAACGTAAATTATAATGAGAACACATTATGTGACAATGACTTAAATATATCTGTGGATACTACTATAATTGTGTCTATAATACTAAGGTTAAGAAACCATATTTGTTGAATAAATGATGTATATATATGAAGCCATTTTGATTATAACGTGAGTCATAGAAAGTTCTAGAGTGCTTGTTATTTCGTTGTAAATCACGATTTTGTATAGCTATATGTATATGCAGTTTTATAAAATGCCCGAAGTACTCTCTAAAACCGCATCAAAATCGGACTATTTGTTCAGGAGCTATGATGCTACGAACAGATATAGCGGTCAAACTTATAACACCCCTCTTTTTGCGATGGTGGTTAAAAAGAAGATAGAATACAATTTCTCTAAATATTGGGGCGGCACGATCAAAATGACACTATGAAAATGAACAAACTATACCACGCTGGCCAGACGGGTTGGTATTGGGTTTTTTCAAGGTTTCCTTCTCTTTGTAGTAATGGTATCCTGCGCATGATAAAAAAATAGAGGTATGGCATGACGGCATCATCACTATCGGTGGTTTAGTGTTACCAGTAGTGTGAAATAATAACTCCCCAACCACCATTATTCCCTTGATGAATTCAATAGAACAATAAAGCTTTACGTTATCATACCATGTGTCCCAAAATTCAACGATAAGCGGGCGCCAAAAGGTAGACCTGCTCATGAGTACATAAGGAAAAATAATAAAAAAAATATACCTAGTTTCAGCTTTAGCAGGTCTACCTTTAGGCGCCCGCTTATCGTTGAATTTTAGGACACTCTGTATATTTAAATTCAAATATTTTATTTGATTATGTACACAAAACAACAATTTAAATGCATTTGACATTTTTTTAAGTAAGAGTTGTGACTAAAAATGTTTGCATCATTTCATGTTATGTTGCTTTAAAGTGGTAACTGGATAGTGACGTCACCCTGGGTAGCTTTGGGAATGTCATACCTGTGTTATACCATGATCCTGCGTAGTTAGCTCCCTTGCTCTTACCACATGGGTGTGGTATTCATCCTGTGGGCAGGATGAATAGGGCGGTGACACTCCATATTCATAATCCACAGGGTTACTCAAATATATTTGACTGCCTCATGGCGCAGTGGAAGCGTATGCGACTGCTGTGCTTTAGGTCTCGGGTACGATTCTCAGGTCGGACCAAATGTTTGTAATATCTGCAAATATTTGTTTCGGAGTTTGTGTTTTCTACATATGTATAATATGTATGTATTTACAAAAAAATGTATATATGTATTTATATCAGTTGTCTAGTACCCATAACACAAGCTTTACTTAGTTTGGGACTAGATGGCGTTGTGTGTTAGATGTCCTAAATATTTATATTATTTTATACAGTGTATTTTGGGCGTTATATTCTGCGAGACTGTTAATGCTTTTTCTTGATGGTTTATTTACTAGTAAATAAAATATACATATATTGTTGATAGCGCTGCATTCACACCTATACTCTTTGCGCTGTAGCATGGTGCGGGTGACAGTTGCTGTACGACGATTCTGGTTGGTTTAATTTACTACAGTTAGTAATGATTTAATATATTGCGAATGTGGTACAGCTGAAATACTAAGTCATAATTTGTAAATCGCGGCAACTTTCAAGAGTGAAACGAACGAAACGACACCATGCTACAGCGCAAAGAGTATAGATGTTTAAGTTTTGTCTTCTCATAGCAATATTTATATATATTTAGTTCATTTAATACCAACTGTGAATGTCGCCATACATATTTAGATGTGTGATATTTTGTCTATTTCTAACTTAGCATGATAGAATGCAGTAGCTAATATTACAATGAGGTTTAGGATTTAAAACGGGACATTTGAGGTTTGATCTTTTAAATTATTTGATATCAACTCGTTAAAACTGTTGTTTGTGTAGCTCTGATTATTTCAGATAGTGCTTGCATACAACCTTTGTGGTATAAAGTTAAGTACCCTTATGACCGGTATTTTTTTATGGTAAATTTTCTAAAAATGAAAACTAGCTAGATCGATTAAGGGTCCGTTCACACAGACCGGATCGTATACGCTTGGAATTGGCCGGAGCGGAGCCGCCAACTATTTCACATAGACCGGCTGGGGAAGAGAATCGGAGCCGGTCGGCTCCTCTTATTATTTCACACGAAGCGCGTTCAAGCATTCTCGATGACAAAAGAAGTGCACATGCTAATAAACCTTACTACAATTACCCAAACCTCTGTTTCCAATGTAATAAAAATCTGCTCTCCTCTCCGAGCCGATCTGTGTGAACGGACCCTTATAGCCCCGGAAACCCCCTGCATAATTGAAGTTCATGAAAATCATTGGAGCCGTTTCCATGATTCTGATTATATAAATATATATTAGTTGACACGTCAAAAGTTGTTTTGCCATAAAAAAACATTTTGGGTGGGTCACCCTTATCATTTTAGTGTATGAAAAATAGATGTTGGCCGATTCTCAGACCTACCCGATATGCACACAAAATTTCATAAAAATCTGTCAAGCCGTTTCGGAGGAGTTTGGTAACAAACACCGCGACACGAATTAGATATATATATCTATATATATAAAAGAAAGTCGTGTTAGTTACACTATTTATAACTCAAGAACGGCTGAACCGATTTGGCTGAAAATTGGTGGAGAGGTAGCTTAGAACCAAGAGACGAACATAGGATACTTTTTACACAGGTTTGTCCCGCGGCGTTAACCGCGGTTGTTGTTGTACCGCGAGGCTCAGCTAGTATTAAATAAACTCATATTTGACAAAGAATGGAATGGTAAACACTCTCCAAGATATTATAGAGCGGCAATAGCGTAGGTAATTGTTAAAGTAATACTTGCGAGTTCCAGGTTCGAATCTCACCTAGTGCACTAAAGTTGAATCCACTCGTAACACAAGCAATTTAAGTTATTTGAAGGAATCCTGAAAGTCCATATGAGTATTGTTATAATATTTTCTTTAAATATTGTATTTATTCTCACAATATTACAAATATGGAACGGATTCGCCGGAGCAATACCAGAGCCCCACTGAAAACCGAATTCAATATATTTTCCACTAAAAATATACATCAAAATATCTATGACATATTTAATCTAAGGGATTTATGCCTATGTTTTAACGTCAAATCTTGTATGAACATACTTGTGTTTTTGAACGACGAATGTCCTAAAATGGGTTGGATGACTGTATCGTAAATAAATACCGATGTCTCCTTCATTAAAACGAATATTACTAAATATCTCGTAAAATATAATTAATTATTACAGCTTTTCATTTCTATTACAAATTTTAATGAAATTAACATCAAAATAAATTGCTCAATTGAGGAGTCTAAAACAGTGACGTCACAAGTTAGTATTTAGTACATTTTTCTTACAAAGTGATCGTTTTGACAGATGATAAAAAGTATCTAATTTGACTAAGGTGTCATCTACCCTATTGCCAGCACAAAAAAAAATCTATTGTCAACAAAACGTCATTCTAAAGATGTACCTTCTTACAATACGTATATACACAATGTGATGCAATCGTGTACGATTGCATTAGTCATAATGTATTTAAAATAACTATTGAGTTACGACCTTTAGTATGTAATGCTGATATCATCACATTTGTTTTGTGAATAGACAAATGTGTTGTTTTTAATAGCTTCTATCACTAGGTATGTTAATATACTTACTCTACTTATCTTTACATTTTACATAGTATAAAATGAAGCCTTTTTACATAGTATAAAATGAAGATTCTACTTAGATATTTGAATCTACGCAACGAACTTAAAGAGAGTGATTCAAGAGGAAGGTTTATATGTAAAAAATACCTACATGTATATTAATTTTGTGGTGTAAATATTGATAACATGCCGGGGGAAACTGCTTGTTAATAATACTTACAATAATCTAAAAATAATTAATACATATATCATATCTATGATTTCGAAAAAAAAATACAACTACTTCCCAATCAGCTGCCCGACGATACCTGAAAGGTTGAGTAACAGTTTTGGCAGTCTATGTATATCTGTTCCACTGTAGCGTCAAAACTTCTGAACCGATTGTAATGAATGAGGTGTCAAAAGACTCGTAGTAATGGCTTGGGTAACATAGGCTCTTTTATTTCTATAGTGTTTCGGACAGACATTATTAACTATAGAAGCCGAGGATCGAACCAAGTGGCGTGCGATTAGAGAGGCCTATGTTCAGCAGTGGACTGCAATAGGCTGTCGATGATGTTATAAGTAGAGACAGGCTGTGACACACAGTGTGGAAATACCTTCGTGATACACAAGTCATCCTGTGACTACAGCTAATGCTACCTGGTCGTCGTCGATTTAATACCGAGTACGAGAGTGTTATAATTTACTATACATATACAAACATCACTACATATTTTAAAACAAAGTTCTCCGCTGCGTCTGTCTGTCTGTTCGCGATAAACTCAAAAGCTACTGCATGAGTTTTGATGCGTATTTTACCAATAGATAGAGTGATTCTTGAGGAAGGTTTTCGTATAAAATTTGTTAATTTTTTTATGAATATTGGCTAAATTATAACGATATTTGTTGAAGACGTCGGAAAAATTAAGCCGCACATCTTCTAGGGGTAACATAGGTTTTATTTATTTTCCGTAAAGAGCCCGTGCGAAGCCGGGGCAGGTTGCTAGTAGTAATATATAATGGGACGCAAACATCTAGCCTTTAGGTACACACATCGCATCAATAGTTACTGGGCATCTCCTAGAAACGAGATTGTGGCCTTGGGTCATATAGTTTTTGGTTTGCTCACCTTGGTTGATACTATATTACAGTTTCAATTTGATAATAATTCTATTTGTATATATCTTCATGTCATAGAGCAAGACGGGTCACCGAGCGGAGGAGAGTACACATAGCGTCTTTTTCCGATACAAAACAGGTCATTTTTTGCGGGGGAAAATCTTCACACATACACATTTTAGACTCGCACACAAAAACAATCGCCTGTCACTACGAACTCACACAAAACATTCAGAATTTCACGCACACAAATACATTCTGAGTCTGTTTGTAATGCGTAGGCCCATTTGGGCTTATACTTTGACAGAGGGGAACGCCTGACGCCTACATATGGCTACTCCCTGCCGTGTCAGCTATGCTTCAGGTTTACAATATAATTTTGACTTAAAAGACCCATTTTCACTATCACAACATTGCAACGTTAATAAATAACTACACAGATAAAGCGATAAGGTGTTGATATCAGATATGAATAAGTATAAAACCACAAAGTGTACCAGTGTTTATATATTTAAAAAAATATACTCTACGTCTCCACCAAAACGTGGACGCACGTTTGGCCTAGTGGTTTAACGGTCACCACGCCGTTTCCTACTTCGCCAAGTGTTGTGGGTTCAAATCCCACGTAGGACAACACTTTGTGTGATCTAAAAATTGTTGTTCTGAGTCTGGGTGTTCTTTGTGTCCGTTTCATGTACGTTTGTAAAGTCCCCGCGACACAGGATTTATTCCTAGTGCGGGAGTTGTCTTATAAAAACAAATAATTTTTGTTGCCAACACAAAAATTGACAACTTTTGGTCGGTGGAGACCCGGCTTTAAACCCTGTTATATATAATTTTTGTATATGCATATGCCTGTGATATACTAATTTGATGAATATTTTGATATATGTACCTACTAGGAATTATGTTTTTATTCGCATTAAACAATACCAGTTGGTTAATGAATAGTTTGTGGATATAATTCTTTCAATAAGAATAAGTATGGCAACACATTTCTTGTACTATTGTAATTAAAATAACCAATTTAGATGTAGTATTTAAAGAAAGTTCTAGAAATTTTTATTAATCTTCCATTTTTTCATTTTTTTTCCACATTGCAATGGCAAGAGGATTCCCGCTTTTTTACTGACGTTTAGCCCTTTAATCAATTTATACAGATATACAGATAATATCAATCCTTTTTAAATCTCTAGTTTTAATACAGGGTAAATTTGATGGCAGTTCATTTTCTTTAAGATAATAAAACAGCTTAGCCATTAATAATAATGTGAACAGTTAAGAGCATATTAATTACCGCTAAGTATGGAAAAAATACCATTTATTGTTGTAAAATAACATTTCCGACACTTTTATATTATATAATTGGATTACCGAATACTGAGTGTAAAAATATATTTTGCCATTACTTCTAAAATGCATAATGTGGTAATTAAACGTTTTCTATTTAATTATGTTCGCCACCGCTCACCTAGGTCATATAATTATATTTTAGTTCGAATGTAATTTTATTTGTCCTTTTGTTATTACCTCCAAATGTGCATGGAGTAAAAAAGTGTAAGGTTAGTCTCAATGTGTAAATAAATGATGATTTCCAAATTTTTTTCTCTTTATTTCCTTTAATACCGGGTGTGGAGAAGGTGAATAGAAGCGGAGTTGAAAAAAAAACTAAAAAGGGGTTGAGTGCGGCCACCCTTCTAGGTCACCCCATAAGAAAATCGATTTTCAATATGGCGTCGAATAAATAGGTACGCTGCTATTACGAACAAAAGAATCTAAAGTACTTAAATGTATTTGAGATATGGATATTTATTTGCTGTAAAAATACCCGAAATGTAAAAGCAAGACATAGCAATCATTTACCGTGTTTTGGAAAATTGCTTAAATACAATTTGTTAATGTACCAAATAATCCAAATATATTTAAATTTCACCATCATCAACATAAAGTCAAGGATTAATGTGCTGAATTGTAAAATTTTCATTGCATCGCGTTATGTACATTTAATGCAATACCAAATTTTAATACGTGATGCTAAATATTTTATCATAGTGAACTTTTTAGTTTCCCGCTTTTCTCGAATTGATTGTGGCGCCACTTAGTGTCATAATTTGGCACTAATTGACATCGACGCGCTCTTATTATTTAATATTTTACAAAAACAAGATTGTTTTAGTCAATTATTTTGTTAACAACACATACAAATTAAGTTTCAACACCAATCTAAGCATTCTGTCAGTGGTAAAATGATTTATTATTGAAAATAAATGTGCTCATTTTTACCCACATGCTAGTCATAGCTTGTTAATGGCGGATGCTTTCGACCAATGAGAAAGCACGCGTGCAGAAGCCCGCGCCATCTTCGTTTTCAAACTCGGCCGCTGCCCGCTAGCTTGCTCACTCAGTCAGTCGCGCGTCGGATCCGAACAGCCGTACAACATATTATAAGTAATTAACACCAAAATCAGAACAATCATGAGCACCAATGAAAATAACAGTGAAGTGGCCGTCGACAAGGTCGGTGATGAGAAGGGTGACGCTAAAAGTGACCTAAAAGGAGCCAAAAGGGCAGCAGAGGTGAGTGCACATGTCAAACAAATATATTCGTTTAATCGCTCGCCATTTTATTGAACGTTATTATAAAGGCCGCATGATACTTATCCTTTACCGATTTTAGTAGGCTTCATACAACATTTAAACATAGCAGAAGTAGACTGCACTGTGTAAGCACGGAAATTATTCTGACTCGAACCGGCTTATTTTTGGATGTCATTCTGTGGAGTTATGCATTTTAGCAAGTGCACTTTGATGAGCCAATAGAAGTTTGCGCCCAGTAAAGCGTGGTCATGCGGAGGACATGAAGCTTTTTTCATAAAACGTTAGCCTATAATTTTTTTAGCTTTTGTTTACTCGTTTTCGATACTAAGGCATGACCTTGGCGGAAAAAAAACATGGCGCGAGAACGTACGCTGTCCTCATTCATGTGGTTATTATTGAAAAAGTTTACCAGTAGATGTTTCGGTACCTGTATATAACTTAGCAGTAGTTATATCGTATGTAATTACTATTTAAGACTTTCTCAGGGCTTGGGTTCACCGTAGCGTGACGCTAAATAGATTGGTAACATGGCCGGCGCGAATGTGTGTTTGAGTCGGATGGACTCACAATCGCCGCGTAAATGATCTTTCCGCCTTATCTACTATATATTATTCCTTCACCGTTATCCGAAGTAATATATAAATATGCCATTTATTTACGTCGAATGTTTAACAATTGTTATTTTATTTCGGCACTTCCACTGAATGGTGCCTAGTCAATGACCCGGCATTATTTTGCATGTAGGTGTATTACGTGTAGTAGGTATACATATCCTTTGTTCTACTAGCACTTGATCATAGCCAATACTCGTATGAAGATTCTCCCAACGCATGAAATAAGCGGGAATCGTTAAGATTGTTTGTAATTCATCGAAAAGGGGGAATGTTTTAGGCTTATCTTCTGTCCTGTTTCCGCTTGTAGGTTACGTGCGTGTTTGAGAACGCATGGTGTTTGTGCTTTTTAATAGAATTAAGTTCGCATATCGAAAACACGTATTGTAATGAACGACGCGTGTGTAAATGTATGTGTACAATTTGGTTAGTTTTTGGTTGAATATCGAGTAGACGGCGGCGTCACTTGCGAACGGTTAGGTAGGTATGCGCGGTGACCGCGTTCCGATCAACTTTGCTACGGGAAAAAGGGCCGTATAGCGCCAGTCCCACTTTATAAATCGTTCTTTCCCCCATACAACTAAATAATGACCCACGCTTCTTTATCTTTACGAATCTTTGTCACATGTGTGTTGTTTTATAAAGGTAACTTGCACTATTTCCCACAAAATCATTATTTATAGACATCTTTGTACATTCAAAATTAAATATTGGCCAATAGCCAGTTATTACTTGTTTGATTTTGTATACATCATGGTGGACCGCATAATGTTATGTACATAAACAATAAAAAAATGTTTTCCCGCCACTAATCTGTTGCGTTTTCAGGAAAAAGTGACGGAAGCGAAAAAGGCGCGAAAGGAAGAAAACGGCGGCGGTGGAGATGACGAGCCTCACAGTGACGAGGAAGACCTAGAAGGAGAAGGCGAGGAAGACGACGATGAAGAAGTGGAAGGAGAAGAGGATGATGAAGAAATTATTGGAGAAGGAGAAGAGGATGATCTCGAAGGCGATGGTCAGTTTCGATTTATCTACATTTCTAACCATGACTATCAGAATCAAATGTTTTATTGGTTCTTTTAGGTTATTATTGCAATCTTACATTCATTTTGTTAAGTAATTTGTAAAAACTCAATGCTTGTTTATTTACATCTGCTGAACGATTCGGATTTATTTAGTTATAATCCCAGCTTTATCTTTATTCGTTTTTATCTACCGCTATTACAATCTTCGTCCTCTATACAAGTGTAGGAGTGTTGATAAGTTATTGACGGACGATAGTGTAACAGTAAGGCACGTGTTTTAGTTGACTCAACGCATGTTGTTTTTGTTACAGAGGAGGACGTAGAAGAGGAGATTCTAGACGAGGAGGAAGAGGACGCGTAATACGCCACGTGCCTCTCTATGGACAATGTCACAGTGATGTGTTAGTGCTTGTGACGGCCCGGCCTGGCCCCGCCTCGCCCCAACTGTCCCACCCTCAGCGACAGCCCCACAGACACTAGCAACAGTTGGGAACACGCGGGGCCGACAACGCTCCCACCTAAAACGGGTGCACTTCTATTTAAATGACAAATGTAATTAATTAAGTCAAATTCAATGCAGTTTATAATTTTTTTTACAATGTTTAAGTTCGGTACTGAAAACTGTATCTTTACTTTTTCGGCTCGACTACGAGCATGTAATTATTAAGACTTAGTAGAATGATGTTGAATTTTGTCATGAAATGTACAAATGTGTTTTTCGGAAGTAAACATTATTTTAAGTGAAATCCACTCTGTATTCTAGGTCTACCTGTGAGCCCGTTGAATGGTGAAGTTGTGATATTTTTCTATGCAATAGGAACCTATCCGTTATTAAAATATAGAAATAAGCCGGTATGGCGCGTTATAGTAAATAAGCTATAAGTCACAAAGCTCAATTCTTCATTTTCTTGTTGTCGATGAGAGTTTGTGTGTACATATTTAGCGTAAGTGAAGCCTGTGATTTTGATAATCAGTGATGTAACATGGTATGATCGTTGCATTCAGGTTAATCGTATTATTTTATACAGTACATCCACATTCGTTTTGTAACAATCGCTCCCTCGTTCGACTCGGTCGCTCGTTGGAATCGAGTGATAACTTATGATAACGAAGTAAAACTTAGCGAATTAGTCATTTAGCAATAGAATCGATACAGGTCGGTATCGTCCAAAGCCACTGGGTCGGAACGAAGTAGCGTCACCTGCAGCGGCGACGCCGACACGAGACGTGTTCCACACGTCAGCTCACTAGAAAAACATCACAATTTTGCCATTATCTGGCAAACATCGCACCGGCCGCCCGCTCCGCACGACCGATAAAGAGAGCGCGACGGTCGCCGCGAAGCGATAGCGATATAAAAAATTATAATAAACCGGCCTGTAATTTTTGTCCGAAAACGTTATTTAGGATATACCTATCTGACACCCGGCTCTGTAATTCAGCGTCTCACGGTGTGGAATAAGAGATTCATAGGTTAAAGTGATTTAGTATGTAGGATGTACGTCATTTTTTATGAAAGGACGCCACGGGCGGGGTGGGACGGGGCGGGGAGCGTGGGTCCCCGCCGGCCTCGTTACCGCGCCGAGCGTCGCCGCTCTCGTGTGGAAAATCACCCGGCGTGCGCTGTACATCGCCGCTCGGCTTGTGCTCGCGCTCTACGCCCGGCCCGCCTAGACGCCGATCGTCACATAAGCGTTTTGATACTTCTTGTTGCATCAGTTTTTCTCCTCCACCGGTTAGTCTGTCGCGGGGCGGCGACGTGCATGCACCTCGGGTATCGATGCGTAAAATCTACTTAAAATCAGTAAATATGACGCGTTGTCCCCTGCGAGAGACGAGAGGTTTTGAGAAGCATTTAGCGAATTGTTCCATTGGCGATTGAATATGTACCAAAGGGAGCAAAGATATTTTCATTAGAGGAAATTGACATGGAAATCAATAAAATTATCTTATGAGTAAATCTTGTTGTCCCGCCTTTTCATTTTTTGTGGTAAGATTGAGCTGTCGCATATTTGTACTATGTACGACTTATGTGAATACCTTAGTACGATTTTATTTATTTGTGATGTTGAACACTATTGATTTTCTACAATGGACGAAATGTAAATACAACCGATTTTAAGTAAAACGTTATTTTGTTTTTATGCTTATTTATTTGTCCCACGTTGTCAGAATAAAGTTCCCAACTAAAATTATTCATATGAAAAGCAGATAATGATGACGTTTGTAAACTTGTAGTGTTATAAAAATAAATATGGCGCATATCTTTAGAAGCGCAGTTCGTTGAACAGACTTCATACAAATTATAAATACATTTAGTTCAAGATGTCAATTTTGTTCTTGCAATGTGAATGACAAAAGTTCCTTACACCTATATAATAGTTTTTGTAAGTGTTTTGAGGTATAAGTCCAAAATAACCCACTCCCTGTTTCCAGCTGTCATTGGTTATAATAAAAACCCTAGTTAAGCTTTGCACAGTATACCTAGTAACCCACCTCATTACATTTTAGTACTTAGTGGTTCCTTCTTAGTTCGAAGGCATGTATGGATGAGGTCGAGAATTGGCTAGTCGTGTCATTTTGATAAAAAATACTACACCATGTATAAAGTAGTACCTATTTAAGTACATACATGGTTACGTAGACACCTACTTTATTGTCTTTTCGAAGATTCATATCAATTTGGAAAATGCAAATATATCAACTTCTACAAAATTTTAAATACATACATACCTAAATTTTAGGTAGGTATCCGGCAACGGCAAGATAACGGTAGTATCGTCTATCGTGTGAATGCAGCCTTGGAATGTTGTGAGAGTAACAAACTAGTGACATCTAGCGGTTGGCATTTATAACTTATTTAACACGATGGTAACAGACGAGGTATAACACAGATGGCGGTAATGTTTACCGCGAAACATGAAAGTTACGCTAATACTATTTAACGATAACAGATGACGCTAGTGGTCATCATTTGGCGGGACTTTTTAACTTGTAATTTTTAGACTGCTATTTGAAATATAATCCTTAAGGCTTCAATGCTTCATCACTCAACAATTCCGAAGGCAAAATATAACAGCTAAACATAACAAACATTTTAACATAAAAAAAAATCCAACTTCAAGAACTGGACCAAATTGAAATGGGAGCACCAACTTTCAATTTAAAACAAGAATCTTCAAAATCGGTTCACCCGGTCGAAAGTTATGATATAACTAACATAAAAAAATACTGTCGAATTGAGAACCTCCTCCTTTTTTCCGACTTTAAAAATGGACGTTGTTTGAAGTCGGTTAAAAATACGTGCATAAAAGTCATAAATAGTCATAAGTTATTTAAAATGACTACGAAATGATTAAATAAATGGCTTGAGAAAACAATACGAGTGTGTAAATGTAAACAAAAAATGTGTTTACGCGCTCTCGATAGGTATTCGAGTGGTCGATCTTGTGACCTGTTCGAAACATCAGGCATTTCATTTCAAACTTATGCTTAATACCTATTAAAATCTTTCATTTATTAATTTCACGAAAACCATCGATCGACGAAAACGCTAACTCAGAAATTAATATTTCAAGGGTTTTTGTGGGTTTACGAAAGACCAAAATGTTAACCAGTTACATTCATGTAGGTATGGTAGGACTACTAAATTGTATTACTGACGACCGATAATTTTTAAAAAAATTATTATAATTAAAACTAAAACTATAATAATAATTAAAACAAATCTATAATGATTTTCATTGAAACCTTTTAAAAAAACATGATTCACACACACAAGCCTGTGTAGGTTATTTATTTCTATACACTATTCACATCACATATACAAAATGAACTACTTTTAATGGTTAAACTGGTAAAACAAATGAAAAGTATGACGAAGGTACCTATTTTACATGTTTGAAAAACGAAACCTGGTTTGAAATCTGGGGTTCGTCACCAGTCACTGACAGTTCTGTTTGTATTTTTTTTTTCATTTTGGATTTTGGATACTTAAATTTTAGACGATTTTTTTAAAATCAATTGAATTTGCAATATTTGAGCACCTTTAATTATATGTATTTTACCGTAAAATTGAAATAAACTTGAATAAGAGTGTTATTTAAGTATTCTATAAGTTTATTTATTATAACGGGCAAGGGCTGGATTAATTTTAGTTCATAAATAAGTAGGACGGCTGGGAAGTGGGATAGAAAGGTATTGAATGTATGAATTTTAAAATGAGCTAATAGTTTCTGTTTTTAAATCAACGCGCCGATGTCGGTTTCCATGAAATATTTTTAGTCTATTATAATCTTTGATTATAGAATAGGGTTTACCCCCAAATCCATCTGCACTTGGGTTGCCATTTGTTGATTTTTAATGTAAAATTAATTTCATTATCTTTGTACTACATTTTACATTTCGACGCTGCCAACTATGGAGAGTAGTCCATACTCCCAACCAAAAACTCGGTATGTGCTATTCATGGAGTATAGAGGTAAGGAGTACAATCTCTAATGGGCTCATAGGGGGAAAATTGTCTATCAAACACTAACATAACTAAATAATAGTTCGAGAACCGAACACACAGGCACTAGAGTGAGACGAGGACGAGAGTGTGATATCATTTTTAATTCTTAACTTTAATAAAATTAATAAATATAATAACTTTGCGTAGTAAGTACTACGTAGAGGTAGTAGAGCCACGCTGATTTCAGCACGAATGGGCCGGCTCGACCGGGGCGGTACTACCCTCGCACAGAAAATCAACGTAAAATGACCACGTTCGTGCTGTCGTGTTTCGTTGGTGAGTGCGAGACCGGAGGCCCAAGTAGTCTAGTCAACAAGTTCCATACTTGTTGACTAGACTAAAAGATGCAGCAGCATCACTAGGCCGCCATGGTGTGGGTCGCCATACTGCATTGTCTGCATTCGCAGTGAGTATGGCGACCAATACTCTTGGATTCTGCTTATGCTTTCCATCAGGCAGAGTAGAGTCATTTTGGCGGGCCATACATAAAAAAAAAAAAGTGTTTGACAAATATAATCAAATAATTAAATTGTGGTTTAAAAATTAAAAACTTTGTGTAGTATCCTGTCCAACAAACATAAACAAATAATAGTTCATTTGATTATCTTTTCTAAATCTTTAAAATGTACACTCGTTGCACAGTGGCGTCACCTAATTAGGGCATTTTAGCGGATATTTTTTAACATAGAGATTGTACTCCTTATCTCTACACCATGGAGTATAGAGGTAAGGAGTACAATCTTTGATGGGCTCATAAGGTGAAAATTGTACGTAGAAATGTACCATAACACAATTAAACAACGCGTGACTACTGCTTTTGAAACTTGTTTCATACTTTTTAAGCGTCGTTTTTTTTGTCGTAGTTGGGTTTTAGTTTTTACTTTTTTTTTATTATTATCTGTAAAAACTATAACTTTGTATGAAAAAAAACAAACTTGTGACGACTGCGTCACTGTTTTAGACTACTCAATTGAGTAATTATATTTAGCGAGATGTTTTGTAGTATTCGTTTTAATTAAGGAGACATCTATATTTAATTACAATACAGTCATCTACTCTGTTTAATTATACGAAACGAAACGATGCCGAATGATTACGAAATTTTTAACCGACTTCAAAACAGGAGGAGGTTCTCAATTCGACTGTATTTTTTTTAATATTTGTTACCTCAGAACTTACGACTCGGGGAACCGATTTTGATGATTCTTTTTAAAATCAAAAATGTTTTATTGGCACAGCTAAAATTACATATCCGTGTCTCTTGGCCTCCAAACTTAGTAAAAACTTGTATTATGGAAGCCAAGATGATTACCAATTCTAATTACTCAAACAGAAAAATAGCAACTGTATTGCCATAAAAAACAATTAAAAAGAAAAAAGAGAAACAATAATATTATACAAAATTAATAATAACAATAGTTAGGAAAAATATATTATTCTTATTTGAAAGCTGGTGCTACTCGTGTAATTGTCATTTCAATTATCGTAATGTCCTATTTCAATTTCGTCCAGTGCTTGAAGTCGGTTTTTTTGTTGATTTTTTTTTATATTAATATGTAGTGTTAAATTACACAGGACAATTATTCTCCTTTTATTCCTGGTACGGAATCGAACCCAAGACCTATACCTAACTTAGCACCAGCTTTTCGTATGGTCTAATTTCAATTTGGTCCAGTTAATGAAGTCGTTTTTTTTTTGATACATTACTTAACTGCAACAATCCGGTATACATTATTACTGTACTAATTTATGTATAGAAAATTTGGTATTATTTATTTTTATAAATTACAAATTTGGAATAAAAGGACTTTCATAAAGCACACACAAAGTTTCATATTTCACAAAAAATTAGCTTATATTTGATACATCAATGCCTTGAATAGTCCCACTCACTGAAAATATATTCGATAAAATCAGTAATCTGTAATTGTGTAAAAATTTGATTTTTCGATTACCGGGTTATTGCTTACCTAAGTATATTATTATTATTATGTTATTTTATCGTCATTTTTCTTCGTCATCTCAAGCAATGAGTTAATTCCTTTTATTGTCATCATATTTTTAATTGCCCAAGATTTGAAAAAAAATTTTTTTTTACAAAAAGTTAAAAGAAAACAAGTAACGATTACGAAATCTCACTAAATATTTAGAAAAGCTTTCGATTTCGTGGAGGATCTATCCTTCACGTATTTGTATCACATTTTTGTTGTCGCACCAAACAATAGGGCGCCTACCATGGGTCATATGTAGCGTTGCCAGACGTCCCGTATTTCCCGGGACGTCCCGTATTTTAGCCATAGTTTAAAATGTCCCGGCGGGACTGCCTCGGTCCCGTATTTTTGTCGTATCGCTAAAATCGGTCGATCTATGTTTCACATGTATTTGCACAGGCAACGCGAGCGTCTATGACGTCAGGGTCAGAGTGTGTTACTGTGTGTTAAATTGATCTGTGGTCAGTGTCACTTGGATTTAATTTTTACAATAATTTTCAAGAAGCTGCGGAACTGTTTAAGTTAGAAGAAGTAAATTATATGGAATGCTATATTGCTACTGAATAATTTAAAAAAGCGTGGATATTGTTAGAACACCTTCTGATTGCAAAAGTATGTATGTATAATGATAAGTAAAAGTATGGGTGCGATTGAAAAATGGAAGAAAATTATCGAAGGGCTTTGCAATACCGAAATCACTGTTTCTGGATGAAAAGCGAATTTGATGTCCGTTTTTAATTACGATTACAGTTGTATCGATTTTTATAAATATGTTAATAAATTATAAAAATATGTTAAAAGCAACTCGATCCTCGGAAAAATATTAAAAAAAACGGGCAAGTGCGTGTCAGACTCGCACACGAAGGGTTCCGTACCATAACTAACAACAACGAGCAAAAAAATCACGTTTTTTGTATGGGAGCCTCCCTTATATATTTGTTTTTATTTAATTATTTATTTTTAAAGTCAGTCAAATATTCTGTAAATATTTCAAGCGTCTACCTGTTGCCGTTATCAATATCGAGCAAAAAATCACGTTTGTTGTATGGGAGCCCCCCTAAGTATTTATTTTATTCAATTTTTTAGTATTTGTTGTTATAGCGGCAACAGAAATACATCAGCTCTGAAAATTTCAACTATCACGGTTCATGAGATACAGCTTGGTGACAGACAGAGAAGTATTAGTAATAGAGTTACGTTTTACCCTTTGGGTACGGAACCCTAAAAACGATAAGTCTTACTAAATAATTTTGTTTTTTTTTGTCCCAGGTAAAAACCTGAAATCCCGTATTTTTTGCCCATTTCAGCATTTGTCCCTTATAGGCTAAAAAAAAATCTGGCAACCCTAGTCATATGCCGCCAGTTTAACAACAAAGAATAATAATACTATACAAAAATAAAATGCACAAACATCTCTCTAAACATGCACGGTATGAATGACATTCTGTATTATTTCGCATAACGTGTTGGTTCAAACATTTGTCACAATTGTCACAGATACGTGTTGACGGATTTGGCTTTGATTCAGCACAGTGCGCGCCGTACCGACCGCGACCGTATAATTATTTAGTGCGTTTGATACAGCGAGAGTGGATCTACGTCTTTTTGTTTTGTCCTTGTGAGGTGCATTCACTTTTTATGTGGTTATTTTTAAATTAAATTGACCTTTATGTACATTTATTAAGTACCTAGTTGACAAAGAGCTAAATAAAGTGTTAATATACGTGTTTATTGAAAGTTTTAACAAAAATATTTATGAAAAAAATGTGATTTATGAACGTGAAATATTATAATATTTTCAAAATATCATCGATGAACCAGACCTGCTGCTAATAAGAATGGTAGGTAAAAAATTCATTTTATTTGTTTAAATTAAATTGTAAAAAAAAAATGT
Organism: Diaphora mendica; assembly: GCA_949125395.1. Taxonomy (NCBI): domain Eukaryota; kingdom Metazoa; phylum Arthropoda; class Insecta; order Lepidoptera; family Erebidae; genus Diaphora; species Diaphora mendica. The sequence continues at coordinate 26,202,888 of OX421319.1, forward strand.
AGATTTAAGACAACTATTTGTTCTGCGACCCAACTAATGCGTGTTTTGTTGGCATACATATACTTTATACAAGGTAATCAAAATTGAAATACGGGAATATTATCATAATTATTTTATTTAACTTAGAAGAAATATTGAATGCCTTTTTGGCCTTTATTTAAAGGCATTTTGTCACTCAAGCCGGCCGGTCCGTGTTTGTTATTTTATGGTCGGGGCACTCGAGGCAACCCTCGAGTGCCCCGACCATAAAATAACAATCTCAAATGCAACCTTTGTCTTGTAAAGATTTTTAAGAAGTACCTAGTAGGTTGTTGTTTTAATAATAAAATAAAAGAATGACTGTTTGCGATGACTGAATAGAAATATTGTTTCAAACTGGACAGAAAGTACACAAAGATAACCTTAGATTATTTTTGCTTCCGGAATAAAAGTAAAAAAAAAACAGTAGAACATACAACCTCCTCCTTTTTTGAAGTCGGTTAAAAACAGAAAGTAGGTAGTTTTATTTAATTACCAATTAATAAAAAAAAATAGACAAAAATAATAATTGTGTTATCTTGACCTTGAAAGATAAAAATGTATTCGCGTATTATGTATGTTATGCTATGTTACTGCAATTTCCAGGAAGGTAAAGTAATTCCACGGGTCAGAGCAATTCTACCCTTTTCAAAAAAAAATGTGCCATGTGTACAATTTATACTTTAATAATAACATGATTTTATTTGCATAAAATGTGGTACAAAAAAAAAGGCAAAAAATAAAAAAAGGGCAATACACGTTTCACTAGTAATAGGCATACAAATATAGAGTAACCATGTAGCCATGTCAGGAACAAGTTATTCCGCATTCAAATCGGTTAGTTAAGCCGTTTCTGAAATTAGCATCTAAAAATCATTGTTTTGGGTTCTATTGCGTTCATAAAGCCCTAACAATTTTTCTTATACCTATACATCTTCCATGTACAGACAGGGGCCAGTTACGATTTTATGATAATATATATCTATATATATAAAAAATTCGTGTCACGATGTATGCGCGCAATAACTCCGAAACGATTGAACCAATTTTTATCAAATTTTGTAAGCATCTGTAATTTGGTCCAACTTGGTAGATGGGGAGTTTTTATCTCAACTATTATTGATCTCCACTTAATATTTTTAACCGACTTCAAAAAAAGGAGCAGGTTCTCAATTCGACTTTTTTTTTTTATGTTTGTTACCTCATAACTTTCGACTGGGTGAACCGACTTTGATGATTCTTTTTTTTATTTGAAAGCTGGTGCTTCCCATGTGGTCCCATTTCAGTCCAGTTCTGACATCCATGAGACATGACAGTCCTCCATCCCTGAGAAAACCATATAAGTCTTCAATTTGCATTAAGTAGGTATGTGCGCGACAAATTGACGAATAACTCAATATCACGCCAACCGATTTCGATAATTCTTTTTTTATTTGAAAGCTGGTGCTTCCCGGTCGTTCTTGAAGTCGGTTTTTTTTTGTTAAAATTTTGTATTATTGTGTTATTGAAAATTAAATGTTTATCATTCGAAGTTCGCCGGGTCAGCTAGTATAATATATTTATTGATTACTAGCTGTTGCCCGCGGCTCCGACCGCGTGTATGTTGGTTATCGCTGCAAATAGTAGCCTATGTGTTATTCTGATGTATAAGCTTACATTACTGTAAAGTTTCATCCAAATCCGTTCAGTAGTTTTTGCGTGAAAGAGTAACTAAGATCCATCCATACTTACAAACTTTTACGTTTATAATATTAGTAGAATTAGTATGTGTTTGTTGTTGTTGACAATACTAACATAACCGCTTTTTACTAAATGCTTAGATTATATGATTTATATATTATATACACGGTACATGTAGGTATCAAAATATCATTTTTAGGGTTCCGTACCAAAATATCATTTTTAGGGTTCCGTACCAAAATATCATTTTTAGGGTTCCGTACCAATAGCAAAAAACGGAACCCTTATAGATTCGTCATGTCTGTCTGTCTGTCCGTCCGAATGTCTGTCTGTCTGTCCGTCCGTCCGTCCTATAGAACTATACTGTTGAAACTTGGTAAGTAGATGTATTTTGTGAACCGCATTAAGATTTTCACACAAAATTAGAAAAAAAACATTAAATTTTGGGGGTCCCCATACTTAGAACTGAAACTCTAAATTTTTTTTTCATCAAATCCATACGTGTGGGCTGGGGTATCTATGGATAGGTCTTTGAAAATGATATTGAGGTTTCTAATATCATTTTTTTCTAAAGTGAATAGTTTGCGCGAGAGACACTTCGAAAGTGGTAAAATGTGTCCCCCCCGTAACTTCTAAAATAAGAGAATGATAAAACTAAAAAAAATATCTGATATACATTACCATGCAAACTTCCACCGAAAATTGGTTTGAACGAGATCTAGTAATTAGTTTTTTTTAATACGTCATAAATCGTAAACGGCAATTTATCGATCAAAGTTACAACGAACTACAAGAACTTTTATACAAGATTTTTGTACAAGAACTTTTATATTATGTTACTTGCTGCTACGAAACCCTTCATGCGCGAATCCGACTCGCACTTGGCCGCTTTTTAAGTATGCTTTATTGTCAAAACTTCTCTGGAGATGCTAAGTAATCTATACTAATATTATAAAGCTGCAGAGTTTGTTTGTTTGTTTGTTTGTTTGTTTGTTTGAACGCGCTAATCTCAGGAAGTACTGGTCCGATTTGAAAAATTCTTTCAGTGTTGGATAGTCCATTTATCGAGGAAGGCTATAGGCTATATTTTATTTTCAAAAAAATTAGGGATCCGTAAGAAAATTGCTAATTTCTAACCCAAGGTGTGAAATCGAGAACCTATTTATGCGTGCGCTGCAAAGACTATTGACAATAGAACAAAATAATGTATTACGGGTTTGTAGGGCCCATTAAGATCTACAAAAAAGTCCGCGAGAGCATATATCTAACTATCATGGTTTAGTCACAATAACCGCTTTTGTGTTCGAAAAAAATATTAAATCGTCTGAAGAAAGAAACTACGTTAAATGTGTATCGTAATACTAATCCTTATCCAAATTAAGCATTATGTTATCAAGGGTATTTATGTAGAAGTAAAATACTTTTTGTTTCATCCCAATCCGACATTTCGTTTAGAAGTTATCACGAGTATAAGACGCTAAGAGTTGGTACCTAATAATGAGTTATTTGCCAAAGAGTTTTTATCAACATAATGCCTAATATTAATCTTTATCTAAATAATTGTGTTGTTTATTATGAGTATTAGATCTTAGAAGAGTATAATAAATACATCTATACTAATATATAAAGCTGAAGAGTTTGTTTATGTGTTTGGACGCGCTAATCTCAGGAACTACTGGTACAATTTGAAAACTTATTTCAGTGTTAGATAGCCCATTTATCGAGGAAGGCTATCCATACTTCCATAGTTTAAATTATAAATGCGAAAGTAACTCTGTCTGTCTGTCTGTCTTGCTTTCACGGCCAAACCGCTGCACCGATTACAATGAAATTTGGTACACAGATAGTCTAGAGCCTGAGAAAGGACATAGGCTACTTTTTATTGCGAAAAAAAGGTAATAAGGGGTTGAAAGGGGGGATGAAAGATTGTATAGAAGAGTGGTGGTTTAATCGCCACACGCCTGCGCATTACCTTGGTGACACCGCCCGGTACACCGGACACTCTTGGCAACGAGGTAACAAGGATGTCAAATTCATTAAAAATATTTCTCCTTTTCAACGAAGACTTAAATTAATATAATAATAATAATATAATAAATAACATACATTCATAAATATGATTTGTATGTTCATTATATTAATAGAAATAAATAAGACAAATTACAAAACAGTGTATACAGTATCGTCATTTTAAGCTAAAATCTTAAACTTTATTTTTTAGGTTGTTGATTACATATAAATAAAAATATCATTTAAATTTCGTAACAATTTTAAGATCAAGGGGGTAAAATAACAATAGGGGATGAAAGTTTGTATGGAAATATGCAAGGTTTGTGAAGGCAAGGCAAGGCAAGGCCTATGTCCAGCAGTGGATTGCGATAGGCTGATGATGATGATGCAAGGTTTGCAAAAATGTTTCATGAGTTTGGGACAGGAGACAAAATATTAGAGCTATTCAGATGTAACATTTACTGAGTTATCACAATATGCCTAAGTGTGCTGACCCGAACGGGCAGACATGTGAGGGCAGACGACTGTGCCGCATGCGGATGTTGAATTTTGCTACTACAAATTCGTTATTATTCACTAGGATTCGATTTGTTAACATGATTTTTTGTTTATTCAAATAATTTTCTTCGTGAAAAATTCCGAAGGAAAAGTATCCGGCGGGATTTAAACACAAAAAAAAGCAAAAGGCGTACGCCGCAAGATGAAATAAATGCCTGTATGAAACATATGTATTATGGGTACATGTTAAAAAGTTTTGTCTTACTACAATTATGCGAGTACAACTTCACAATGATTTATGAGCAGTGTCAATATGCAAATGCTCTTCTAAAAATAGGAGATGATTGTATGCCAAATGACAGTAACGACATGATTACACTGAGACGTGAGTTCTGGTATATGATAGCACACATGATCTAAATAAAATATATTCTGATCCGCCGACTAATGAGACAGTACTCGAGGTCCCGGCAAATATCCATGCCCAGGACACCGAGCTTACCCCGTAGTGGCAGTTGAGTGCTCTGAAAAGTGGGGAGGGGAAGAAACGGAGACTTTTTGGTAGAGAACGGGCACACCTGTGTTTTCTTAACGTTGAACTCGACCAGATTCTCATCACCACATTGTTAAATGCGGTTCAAAACCCGGTCAAGCTCAGCGACAATCTCCTATCCATTTTCCTCAACGTCTACTATCTTGGCTGCAGGGTATCCATAATATCGCCCATGCACTGTGCTATCGTCTGCATAGCAATGTATATTGCCAAGGGCTAATATGTCATTGACATGCAGAAGAAACATCTTGGGCGACAGGACCGAATTCTGAGGTACGCTAGCGTTTACCTCCAGAAAAACAGAGGCCGCGCCGTCCGTCGCAAAGAACCCGAATGCGAAGGCGCTGATGAAGAAAAGAGTAAATCTAGAGACGACTCTAGGAGGCAGACCGAATGCTTAGAGATCGGAGAGAAGCGAATGGTGCAAGAACAGGTTGAAAGCCTTGGCCATGTCGAATGTCGAAATAATTTCATACAAAATACTTTTTATTTTATGTACTTATATAAATACTTAAATATGTTTTTAACAGTGAAAAGTGTGTCTTATTTTTAAAATAATATTAGCCTTAATAATTAAAACTGCTACCCAAAGTCACTGTTCCACGCGGACGAAGTCGCGGGCGCAGCTAGTTATCTATAAACTTCACAATTCATTAACATTTATCACGAATCTTCTTCTTCTTCCTAGCCTTTATTATTCCCAAGATTTGGGGTCGGCTACTAGTTCAACCGGTTTTACCTGAATATCAGTTTTTACACGGAGCGACTGGCATCGGACCTCCGCAACCCTGAGGGTAAACTGAATTCGAAGGTTGAACTAGTTGTCAGTATATTTGAGGGCACTGACTTCCCAATAACGATTGCCATAGATGTTCATGACAACCCGGACCGACGGCTTAACGTGCTCTCCGAGGCACGGGCGGGAAACACCGCCATCTTCCATACTCCGGGCTGCTATTAAGAATTTCTTGTAAGAAAAACCCAACAGCAGTCCGACCCGGGAATCGAACCCGAGACCTCTTGATCCGCAGTCGCTTACGCTAACCACTAGACCAACGAGGCAGTCTGGTGCCTCGTTGGTCCAGAGGCATACTGGACTCACAGTGATTGAGTGTGAACGTGATTTTTACATTCACATTCGTGAATGTACAAATCACGAACATTTATCACGTGATAAATGTTCGTGATAACATTTATCACGTGATAAATGTTCGTGATAACATTTATCACGAATATTAAACAATAAATATTTATTTGCGGAATAGTGTCGCAAACTTGACAGTTTCGCCCATTGATACCTATCTCAATGGTTTCTTCGATAAATTGATCCGATACACTAGAAGAACGTGACGTCACTGCTCATTTACTGCGTTACATTACATATTTAAATTGGGCACGATCGTTTAAAACTAATCATAGACAGCCACTGTTGAACATACGATTCTCCTTAGAAAGGAGGTTTTGGCATACTAAAGATACCTACCACGCGTGAAAGACGGGTTTGCATATTATACCTGCCACGCGTGAAAGACGGGTTGGCATACTATACCTGCCACGCGTGAAAGACGGGTTGGCATACTATGCCTGCCACGCGTGAAAGACGGGTTGCCATACTATACCTGCCACGCGTGAAAGACTGGTTGGCATACTATACCGCCACGGCTCTGACTGCCCTAAATAAGGCCCGCCTTTGGCGGCCTCAGAGGGTATTGGCAGTCAGAGCCATACGCAGATACCGCACGGTGTCGACCAGGCGGCGTGCGCCTTGACCGGAACACCCCCGTGGGATTTGGAGGCGGAAGTGCTCGCCGAAGTTTATCGACGGGTGGCTGGATATCGGGCGGAAAGTGGTTTTCGCCCTCCGCCCGAAGAGGTACGCGAATGGCGTGAAGCCGCTCGTCGAGCCACTATGGACAGATGGTCGTTCCGGCTGGAGACTCCACGCGCTGGCTTTGCCGCCGTGGAGGCTCTCCAGCCGGTCATCCTCGAGTGGGCAGGGCGGCAGCACGGGACCCTTTCCTTCCGACTGACGCAGGTCCTTTCCGGGCACGGTTGCTTCGGGAAGTACCTGCACTCGGTCGCTAGGAGGGAATTGAGTCCCGCCTGCCACCATTGCGACTGCAGTGAGGAATCGGCCCAGCATACGCTGGCGATTTGCTCCGCTTGGGCGTCGCAGCGCCGGACCCTCACTGCAGTCATCGGAGGAGATCTCTCGCTACCGGCCGTCATACGCTCCATGGCCGGTAGCGATAGCAGTTTTACCGCGGTCGCAACCTTCTGCGAAGATGTCATCTCGCAGAAGGAGGCGGCGGAGAAGGCCCGGGAGGATGATGTCCACTCGGACCCAATCCGCCGCCGGCGAACCGGGCGGCGGAGGCGCGCCTATCAGCGCCTCATGCCGCCCTGAGTGTGGCCGCGGATGGTCGGGACGGGCTTTCCCCTCCATCCGCTCTAGTGGTCACCCGCGAGGGGGCGGCGTACGCGTGTGCCGTGCGTCGCCTAAATAGAGAATTTTTACCAGCAGACGGTGCCCGCTTCAGTGCGGGCAAGCGCTGGGAGGGGTCCGGATGTGTTAATAACTGCAGTTCCCGGACTCCTCCCTTCACAGGCGCAGAGTGGCACACCGTGTGGTTTTAGTCGGTTCAAGTCCGACACACCGCCCCACCGCAAGCCCCAGTGGGGTGAAGGTCCGAGGGGATTTCCACACGTTAAAAAAAAAAAAAAAAAAAACTATACCGCCACGCGTGAAAGATGGGTTGGCATAGGATTAAAAAAAAAAAGGATTTGTGTCGTTTCTGGGAGGGGTCCGGATGTGTTAATAACAGCAGTTCCTAGATCCCTCCCGTCTCAGGCGCAGAGTGGCACACCGTGTGGTTTTAGTCGGTTCGATTCCGACACACCGCCCCGCCGCAAACCCCGGTGGGGTGACGGCCCGAGGGGGTTTCCAAACGTAAAAAAAAACTTGAGAGGTGTCAAGGGACACCCGGATGGAACGAAGTTTATCACGTCACACTAATATATAAATGCGAAAGTTTGTGTGTATGTTTGTTACTTCTTCACGCAAAAACTACTGTACGGATTTGGATGAAACTTTACAGTAATATAGCTTATACATCAGAATAACACATAGGCTACTATTTGCAGCGATAACCGACATGCACGCGGGCGGAGCCGCGGGCAACAGCTAGTATATATATATTTTTGATACGCTACTACTAATAAAAATGCGCATAAAATACTCAAATTATTTTAGATCTATACTTCCATACTAATATCTATACTTCTATACTAATATTATAAACGTGAAAGTTTGTAAGTATGGATGGATGGACAGATAGATGGATGGATGGATGGATGTTTGTTACTCTTTCACGCAAAAACTACTGAACGGATTTGGATGAAACTTTGTAGTAATATAGCTTATACATCAGAATAACACATAGGCTACTATTTACCGCGACAACTGCCATATACGCGGGCGTAGCCGCGGGCAACCACTATTATACTATAAAACAATATATTTTCTGTAAATAAATGCAAAAAGCCAACATCACGTGGTATTCCCAGGCGGTCACCCATCCAAGTACTAACCACGCCCGATGTTGCTTAACTTCGGTGATCGGACGAGAACCGGTGTATTCAACATGGTATGGACGTTGGTAATCAGTTTGTTATATTTAACGTTCAGTATCCAGCACTATGACGTCAAACGTCAACTCAATGTTAAAAGTGTCGTTACAACTTTTGGCGCGAAAAGTGTCGTTACATTTTTCACCAGCACCCTTTCGCAACGCGCGATAAGGAACTTCGTTCCAAAAAAAAGGATTTGTGTCATTTTCCTTCTTGTTACGAAACCCACGGTATGAATAGGAGTGGTGACTGTGGTGGTGACACTCCATATTCTTAATCCATCAGCACATGGAAGAATACACACAATAAGCGTCCAACTATTTGCTTGTGATAAATTTGTGATGATGAAATTTATGTGCCCAATAATTGTGCGTTCCTATTATTGAATGTGATAAGAAAATAAAACGCTATCACTAATTTCATGACTAAATGTTTATGTTATCTTATCACAATTCCTTTGTTTTTTTTCTTATCGCTACGGCTGTTGATCTTTCGTGTTACTTGATAATAAATAGACAAATCCTTTGTCTTTTTATACAGCAATAGACACTCACACGTCAGATGAATCATGGGCCCATGGCACAATATTTACGCGCGCTTACCTATCTCACTCACGGTATTTAATGCCAAACTAGGCAGAGTGATTCTTTAAAATGATATAACTTTAATTTGCCGACCGATAGACAATTTTTAGGGTTCCGTGCCAAAGGCAAAAAACGGAACCCTTATATGTAGATTCGTCATGTCTGTCTGTCTGGCTGTATGTCTGTCCGTCTGTCTGTCCGCTGATGTATTCTGTGAACCGCATTAAGATTTTCACACAAAAATAAAAATAAAAACAATAAATTTTGGGGGTCCCCATACTTAGAACTGAAACTCAAAAATTTTTTTTTCATCAAACCCGTACGTGTGGGGTATCTATGGATAGGTCTTCGAAAATGATATTGAGGTTTCTAATATCATTTTTTTCTAAACTAAATAGCTTGCGCGAGAGACACTTCCAAAGCGATAAAATGTGTGTACTGTAACTTCCTGTAACTTCTAAAATAATGGCATGATAAATCTAAAAAAAAAATATGATGGACATTACCATGCAAACTTCCACCGAAAATTGGTTTGAACGAAATCTAGTAAGTAGTTTTTTTTAATACGTCTTAAAGCGTAAACTGCAATTTACCTTTCATTCAATCAACACAAATATGAAAATAAAATATATTATGTTACTTGCTGCTGCGGAACCTTTCATGGGCGAGTCCGACTCGCACTTGGCCGCTTTTTTTAATCGGCCGATAGTTTGATCGGGCTGACCTGACTTTTGGCCTTTTTGTCGGCCGATACCAAATCGTTATAATGTGCGCACTCCCAACTCCCATACATACTACTGATTAAGAAACCAACCAAAACTATCGGGACATCGAAAGTCTACAGTTTGCGGGGACTCTATATGTTAGGTAAGCTTACTCCAATAAATAAGAGAACACCGCACCCAGATCAAATAAGATGCTTCTGAGATTAGCAGACAGACAACTAGTTAAAATCAAAATATCATTGAAAAAAATACTAAAAGCTGTGGTTTTGAATTCTTGAGTTGAATGACCTCTTACAATTTTATTGTATGTTTGTATAGATTCCTAAATATATAGGTACACTAGCTGTACCACACAACTTCGTCTGCGTCTCATTTTAATCATGCTCGGCTCCTATTGGTCTAAGCGTGATGTTAACTATCTCATATTAGGCACGCCAGCATCACAAATTTTAAAGAACTTGAAATCGGTTAGATAGTTTTGGAGTTCACCGTGAGCTTGCAGGTCGGAATCGAACCTCCAACCTAAACCTAGGCACGTCAAATCTCTATTTATACTTATATTATTAACGCGAAAATTTGTAAGTATGGATGGATGGATGTTTGTTACTTTTTCACGCAAAAACTACTGAACGAATTTGGATGAAACTTTACAGTAATGTAGCTTATACATCAAAATAAGACATAGGCTACTATTTGCCGCGATAACCGATATATACGCGGGCGGAGCCGCGGGCAACAATTAGTGAGAAATATTTTACAAGAATCATAAAAAACCGAATACGGGAAAAGTTAACTTATCACAAGGGCAAAGATGATGTTTTTAATAATAAATAAAGGCCCTTTCCATATTAGGTTTGAGATGAAATAAGTAATTATGTTAATATTCTCACGAGGTTGCTGCATGCATGCCTTGCATAAATAATGGCGCATAAAGATTATAAAGATTTTTACCTCAGTTGGTAATGGTATACGAGAATAAAACATTGTAGCACAATATAATAAAATATTTGTACCTATAATTCCGTCGTGGGATGAACCTATACCAAATAATCTACATTTTCCCAAAACGCCATGCAAATTTGAAATAAGAAAAAATTAAACAAAAAATTTATAGAGTTGCTCTATCTGGCGGTAGAAACATGTAAAAACCGCCAGATACAACTAGCAACTTTATAAATTAGTCGCTTAATAAAAAACACATATTAGAAAATTCTTATTGACAGATTGTTGTGAATTTGTGATCGCCCACTTCAATTACAATAAATGGACGTAATACGTCAAAGATCATATACCTTACAACTTTGAAATTAAGTTCTATTTTTAACCGACTTCCAAAAAGGAGGAGGTTCTATGTTCCACTGTATTTTTTTTTTTTTTTTTTTTTAATATATGTATATTCACCGATTACTCCGTCAGTTGTGAGTGTGACCTGTATGTTGGACCGATTTTGAATTTTTTTTTGTATTCGAAAGGGTATGCTTCCGAGGTGGTCCCATTGCCAGCATATCAGGATCTGATGATGGGATCCCAGGGAAATCGAGGGAAACCCTAATTTTTTATAGGCACATGCTATGTTTTTCGTATATTTTCTGAAGGTACACCGGTATTTGCGTCTGGTAGTCATCATTTTATGATGATGAGCTGATGATGTAAGGTACAACTCCTTTACGGTTAAGAGTTGGAGGATAAATCTTTAAATATCATATGTATATATGTTACCTTTAGTCGTATTCTTTCAAATTATTTAGGTAAGCTGATGATGGAAGGTGGAAGGTACAACTCCTCAACGGTTAGGAGTTGGAGGATAATTCTTCCAATTTCATACGTATCTAAAGACCTTCAGTCGTATACTTTCAAGTTATTTAGGTGAGCTGATGATAGAAGGTTAAACTCTTCAACAGTTAGGGATTAGAGGATGATTTTAATATTACACGTACGTATCAAACTTCAAACAGATTCTAGGTACCTAGCACACATTATAATACTACTATTTAAATGAATAAAGAATTAGGTATACGCAATTTATGAAGAACCAGTTTATTTTACGCATTTAAGTGTTTTTTTGGCAGAGAGTTTTCGTGGGATGTTTTTTTGGAAGTCGTTTTTTTTTTTATAAAAAGTTTTTAAATAAATGTAGTTTGTAAAAAATGAAGTTACACTACTCAATATTAAAAGCTAGTAGCTAGTAAAAGGTTAATAGGTAGTAGAGCCACGCTGATTTCAGCAGACGAACGGGCCGGCTCGACCGGTGCGGTACTACCCTCGCACAGAAAATCAACGTAAAATGACAGCGCGGCCGCGATCGTGCTGTCGTGTTTCGTTGGTGAGTGCGAGACCGGAGGCCCAAATAGTCTAGTCAACAAGTTAAAAGATGCAGAAGCATCACTAGGCCGCCATGGTGTGGGTCGCCATGCATGCATTCGCAATGAGTATGGTGACCACCACTCTTGGATTCTGCTTATTCTTTCCATCAGGCAGAGTAGAGTCATTTTGGCGGGCCATATAAAAAAAACGAATAGTTTTATTTTTTCATATATTAAGTATACCGTTCTTGATTTTTTGTATAAAAAAACATCGCCCACCATGTCTTTTTAGTTACGCACCATAGACAATGAGTTGCTTACCTCAAAATGACTACGTTATTTCTCAATATCTACGATCTGAATGATTACACTGTTCCGTACTTCATGCTGTCTCAATACACGTGACCTTGAAATTATCTGCAAGACATTTCTTTATTGATAATGAACTCGCAAATCGTTGTTTCGTAATTTGATGATTGAAGTGGTTTGTTTATTTGTAGCTGCCATCTTGAAATGAATAAAAATTTGTGTAATACACGCCTAGTTTTTTAGTCTGGTTGTTTTTAACCGACTTCAAAAAAAGGAGGAGGTTTCTCAATTTGACCGTATATATATATATTTTTTTATGTGTGTTCGCGGATAACTTCGTCGTTTATGAACCGATTTTGATGATTCTTCTTTGGTTGGAAAGGAGATGTTCCGACGGTGGTACCATGACAAGGAAACTAAGATCTGATGATGTCATCCCAGAGAAATCGAGGGGAACCCTCCTTTTTTTTCAGGCACGTACTATGTTTTTCGTATATTTTCTGAAACTACTCCGGTATTTGCGTCTGGTAGTCATCATTTAATGATGATGAGCTGATGATGAAAGGTACAACTCCTTAACGGTTAGGAGTTGGAGGATAAATATTTAAATGTCATATGTATGTATGTTACCTTTAGTCGTATTCTTTCAAGTTATTTAGGTAAGCTGATGATGGAAGGTACAACCCCTCAACGGTTAGGAGTTGGAGGATAATTCTTTCAATTTCATACGTATCTGTAGGCCTTTAGTTGTATACCTTTAAGTTATTTAGGTGAGCTGATGACATAGGCGCTATGATGACTAACCCCTTAATGTATTTTGCTTTAAGCAATTTGCCTGCTTCTATTTCATCACGACATTTAAGCTTGGGCCTTGGACACGATTCCTATTGCCCCGTAGACCACGTTCTCGGTAACAGAAATCTTGCATCTCAACAAAATTTTGAAAATTGAGCATACTCAGTTTTAATACGTGTTCAAACCAGTAAAGTTTTTCGCATCACCAGAAATTATATGAATTAGTTCAACCTACTGATAACCTACGATTGTTTGGACTAAAAATGGAAAAATAAAAACTTTTTATAAAAAAAAAAACCGACTTCCAAAAACCATCCAACGAAAACTCTCTGCCAAAAAACACTAAAAAGCGTAAAATAAACTGACTCTTCATAAATTGCTATGTGCTAATTCTTGTCTATACCTAATACTTTATTCATTTAAATAGTAGTATTATTTTGTGTGCTAGGTACCTAAAATCTGTTTGAAGTCGGCGCCAAGCCAAAATGTGATAGCGCGACGCGACGTCGTTGATGGTCGTCTTGAAATATAGCGAGTGTGGTAACTACTATTACATTTGGCTTGGGGCCGACTTCAAACAGATTTTAGGTAGCTAGCACACATAATAATATTACTATTTAAATGAATAAAGTATTAGCTATAGACAAGAATTGGCACATAGCATTTATGAAGAGTCAGTTTATTTTACGCTCTTTAGAGTTTTTTGGCAGAGAGTTTTCGTTGGATGGTTTTTGGAAGTCGGTTTTTATAATATCGGTTATATAAGCTACAACTAAATAAACCCGACCACGGGGAATCCAAAAGGAAGGGCAATATTTTTGGCAGTCTATGTACGAGTAGGTACGTTTCACCGAAGCGACTAAACTCATGAACCCAACCCAATGATATTATTTTAAAATATCATTGACTGACATTTTTAATTATTGAGGTATCAATAGAAAAGTAATAAATTGGGAGTCGTGTTAAAATTTTAAACATTTTTGAATTAATGTCTAAGCTCTTGGTTTCAGCTTCCCAAAATATTTTCCACCCCGTCAATAAAAAAAGACTGGAATTGTTTGCAGGCCAAAGCTAGATCACTATCTGTTTTTAATGAATTCGTTGCAAACTCTTTTATCAAACATTGGAAACCTCACCAGTGTCAACGTATTGTAAGATTGAAGACAATAATAAGTAAAGAAGAATTCTGTTTACAGTTTATGCTCTCGATTGTCGGCACTTGTTGGTTGGAACTTGTTAAGATGCATTCTAGAATTAAACTCAATTGTACTCATTCCACTATTTCATCGTCATCATGATCATTATTAGCCCGCTGTCGAGCCGAACACCACAGAGCCCGCCGAGACTGGTATGTTGCTTTTTGCATCAGGTCGCTCGCCATCTGGCTAGAAGGCGTCCCTCACTACGTTTGCCAAGACATGTTTTCACTATTTAATCCACTAAAATCCTGACCAGTTTCGCCCACTGGCATTATCATAGTTTGCCCCGAATTCACTTTATTACAATATTAATTACCAATAGAATATTGTTCGCGATTATTCTAACTATTAGCTATAACCTAGATTAAATAGACTTCTCAATTAAATAAACTGTAATTACACTAAATACCTATTATTATTAACTTAACCTAAATTACTAAATGAATTAAATTTTGACGCATTAGCGAGACATCCGAGCTACCTATCTATGACAGGTCGAAATCGATTTGCGTACTCATATTGAGTAGAGATAGTTAGATATCTGATTTGTAATGAATACGATAATCTATAGACATAGGTAATCGGTAAATCGATAAATACTTATGTCCCAATTCGAAAGTGTAGTGAACTTAGTGTCTTTATTTGGTTGCTTATCAATAATCCGTGTGTATTAAGAATAGGGAACGTCACCACACTCACCATCCTAATTCATCCCGTGGGTTCCGTAAGAGCAAATTGCGCAGGACAATTACGGCACTGAAAAAATAAGGAAAATGGAACACAAACCATATCATTGAACTAATATCTCAATGAACCCTATACACGTACACTAAGGAGGGACCTTAGACCTTGTATTAAATTTATTTAATTAATCAATGTTTATAAACTTAAACAAGTGCGAGTCAGACTCGCGCATGAAGGGCTCCGTAGCAGCAAGTAACATAATATAAAAGTTCTTGTAGTTGGTTGTAGCTTTGATGAATAAATTGCGGTTTACGATATAAAATGTATTAAAAAAAAACTAATTACTAGATCTCGTTCAAACCAATTTTCGGTGGAAGTTTGTATGTAATGTACATCATATATTTTTTTTAGTTTTATCATTCTCTTATTTTTGAAGTTACAGGGAGGGACACACATTTTACCACTTATCCTGTGTCTCTCGCGCAAACTATTCAGTTCAGAAAAAAATGATATTAGAAATCTCTATCATTTTTGAAGACCTATCCACAGATACCCCACACGTCCCTATAGGTTTGATTTTTGAGTTTCGGTTCTAAGTATGGTGACTCCAAAATTTTTTTTATTTTTTATTTTTGTGTGAAAATCTGGCTGCGACATACGGACGGACAGACAGACATGACGAATCTATAAGGGTTCCGTTTTTTGCCTTTGGCACGGAACCCTAAAAAGACACCGCTGTGGTTTGTTTCGGCATTTCTTCCAAGAGTGAATCGAAACGTGACGTGTTAAATTATCTGTAAAAGATTTACTTACAAATATTTACACACGCTTACCACTATAACTCCTGTAAACCACCTGTACATCTGTTGACTGCACGTTTGGCCTAGTGGTTCAACGGTCACCACGCCGTTTCCTATTTCGCCAAGTCGTGGGTTCAAATCCCACGTAGGACAACACTTTGTGTGATCCACAAATTGTTGGTCTGAGTCTGGGTGTTCTTTGTGTCCGTTTCATGTATGTTTGTAAAGTCCCCCGCGACACAGGATTTATTCCTAGTGCGGGAGTTGTCTTTTTTAACTAAAAAAAATAAATAACCAGGATCAACAGCAGTGACCCACGAACACACCTAGTTATGACACTCGGGAAGTCCCACGAAAAATTAAACTGTCTTGGAACCCGCAACGAAATTATATCAGAAGAAAACTGAAAGAGTTGAAAATATAATAATATCCCACTAAAAACATTTTCATGTAAAATGTTGCCAAGACGACTGCATATGGCTTACCCTGTGAAAAAGATATCAGATCTCATGTAGAGCCAAGGTTCTGAATCTACACGCCCTAACTCTACCAACCCTAATTTCATAAACTCTACATCTCAGTAAAAATGTATGGCTTCGCCGTTTCGCTACCATACCGTCACGAAGGGGAAACGAACGCCCTTTGTGTTTGCAAATATCTAGTTTCTGAAGTAATGTGTTATACGAATATTTACTTTCTGAAGTGACGAAACAGCTAAGCCATACATTTTTACTGAGATGTAGAGTTTATGAAGTTAGGGTTGGTAGAGTTAGGGTGTGTAGATTCAGAACCTTGGCTCTACATGAGATCTGATATCTTTTTCACAGGGTAAGCCATATGCAGTCGTCTTGGCAACATTTTACATGAAAATGTTTTTGGTGGGATTTCATTTCTTTTTGTAAGTTGCTTAAGGCAGTTTTTTTTTCTTTTTTTGGGCTGCATTTCTTGTACATCTTCTTTCTTCTTTCGAAAAAGTCCGTGTACCAAAAATAAAACCTCTAGCATAAACATTTGTGAAAGTCTCATACAAACTTCCACCCCCCAAATTTGGGGGTTCGGGGACAAAAGTAATAGGTTTATGATTTTTTTTGTTGTTTGTGTACTAAACTTAGTTTTCATACCAAATTTCAGCTTTCTAGCACTTCAGGAAGTACCCTAACAGTTTTGATGATCATCAGTGTGTCAGTGACGAAATCGGTGTTTTTTAGGTATCAATAAAACCTAAAGCATCAGAGCTATGCAATTGAAACTTAGTATGTTTCATTAGTCTATTGATAACTTCATATCCTGAGAATTTGAACAATCTGGTATATCAGGAACCAAAGTTATGAGGGTTCAAAAAAACGACGAAACACTTCGAGAAAAGGTAGGTAGTGCCCTTGCGCTTCGCTCGGCTCGTCTTGACGGGGGCACGACCGTGCCCCCAGATGCCCACTTCCCTCATTAACAAAGCGGGAAATAAAGTCAAAATAGACAGACACCTTTTTTAATATTTGATTACTATATAAAATTTAATTTGTATGCACATTGGTCTCTTACCATACGTTATTTATTGAGCAATGGATGTGCATTTATGTTAGTGTATTCTCTACCTACCTTTTCTAAAATTTTGTACGACTATTATCATAAATAATATGCAATATGCATAAAGTATATTACATTTTCCGCTACGTTTGCGAACTTATAATAATAAATTAACGCGATTTACAATTTTTATGACGATTCATCATTCACAGTCTTCAAAAGTCCACTGCGAGACATAGGTTTCGTAGAAAAAAAGCCTACTATTAAACGCCAGCCAGACGGGTCAGTATAAGGTTTGGTTCAAGTTTTCCTTCCCATTTGCAGTGCTGTTTATCCTGCGCAGGTTACTCCGTGAGTCGCCTCTTACGACACCCACGCGATGACTAAGGGCGGTGAATGTATATAAATAAATAAATCTGTATGCTTATCCCATGGTAGATATCAAGTTACTCATTCCAATAGAGGTCTTTTTCGATTCTCCAAGAAAGCCAGGCACAAAGAACATCACGACTTAGAGATTGCAGAGACACAAATATCGATATTTTACTTATTAACACTGTCTACCAGTAATTACTGTCTTCTCGTTTTGACTATTTTTTGTTTCAATTAGCTCTCCACTAAACCACCTAATTCCAAAGTGCCTATTTATGATTACGCAAGTGAAGAAGTCTAAATGAATCCTACAATAACATGTGTGAGCGTCTAAAAAGGCTTAGCAATGTTTACGTACATTTTATTTACATTATTGATTGACCATCAAAATCGTTTTGTGATCTGTCCATGGCTCCTATTAGCAATCAGAATTAGTAGTGGCTTGTTTATAGTATTTGATGTTCGAATTGTTTAGAAATCACATGACAATATGCCGCAACAAACGACCTTGCGTATACGCGAATATATTTTGATTATTCAAAGTGCCTCCAAGATCACGTTAAGATCAGATCACGGTCCCGGTTGTCATGAACATCTATGGCAGATGTTACTTGGAAGTCAGTGCCTTCAAATATACTGACAACTAGTTCCACCTTCGAATTCAGTTCGCCCTCAGGGTTGCGGAAGTCCGATGCCAGGCGGTCCTTGAAAAACTAATATTCTGGTAAAACCGGTTGATTTAGTAACCGACCCCAAATAATCTTGCGATAATAATAGGTCTTTACCTATGAAATTGCCGTTTTGTATGCAATAAGTGAAAGTACTTATTTTTTAAAACTTTTAAAATTCAGTTATTTGAAGTAATCACTCATGCAATCGACGCATCTTTGCCAACGCATTGGCATTTTTTTTTATGCCCTTCTTGTAAAATTCAGCTGGACGGGAGGCATCAAACTCTTCAAAGGCATTTTGTACTGCCTCTCGGGAATTGAATTTTTTACCCACTAAAAACTTGTCTAAATTTTGGAAAAAGTAATAGTCGGTAGGTGCAAGGTCTGGTGAGTATGGCGGATGAGGGAGAGCTTCCAAACCCAGCTCTTGCAGCTTGAAGACTGTCTGTTGCGCAGTATGGAGTTCGCGCGTTGTCGTGAAGGAGCAGTGGGGACGACTGATTGACCAAAGCTGGTTGCAGATGTTCAAGCTTCTCCATCATTCTCTCCAGTTCTTCACAGTACACATCTGCATTAATGCTCATGCCGTTTTGTAAAAAGCTGTGGTGAATCACACCCGCACTAGACCACCAAACAGTGACCATCACTTTTTAGGATTTTTTTTGGTTTAGGGCATTGCTTTGGTGCTGAACCAGGGTCTAACCAACTTGCTGAGCGCTTGCGATTGTCGAACAGAATCCATATTTCGTCGCACATAAGAATTCGTTTCAAAATTCCTTCATTTATTTGCCTGTTGAGCAGCGCAAGGCAAGTCTCGACGCGTACGTTGCGCTGGCGATCGTTAAGGTCGTGGGGCACCCATCTATCAAGCTTTTTTACCTTGCCAATTCGTCGCAAATGGATCAATATTGTTTTGATGCTTACATTAAAAGCTGCTGCTAGCTCAGCTGTAGATTGAGTTTCGTCAGCTTCCACAATCGCCTTTAATTCATCATTGTTAACCAAAGACTCCGGACGACCACGAGCTTCACTTTTCAAGTCAAAATTTCCAGAACGGAACCGGGAAAACCAATAACGGGTTGTGCGTTCGTTTGTACAGTTCCCTCCGTAAACGTTTTTGATGTTACGTGCCGTTTGTGTCGCGTTGGTGCCACGACGGAACTCGTATTCCATAATCACACGAATTTTTAAAGTATCCATTATGACGAAAAATGTTCAAATGTAATGAAAATACAACGCTAATCAGAAAACAAAAGACTGAGTTTGTAAATAGAATGTCATGGTTTTAAAACAAAATTAATTTGAATTTAGAATACAGAGCCATTACAAACTTTTTTTTATTTGAAATGACCAGTACTGAAGAACGGCAATTTCATAGGTAAAGACCTAATAATATAGGCGAGGGAAATGATGAATCAACGGTGAACATGCAATTTACTTCCGTGGAATATGTACTCAAGGCTATGGTTTATTCCCAGTTCCTTAAGGAACTTTTACAACCTCTAAATTCCATACATGGAACTAGTGGCAATAGTAATTTGAAATGGAGGTTTACCACATAAAACTAATTTAAACTTTAAAATACGATTTTGTCTCATTTTTAACCGACTTCAAAAAAGGAGGAGGTTCTCAATTCGACCGTATTTATATATTTTTTTGTGTGTTCGCGGATAACTTCGTCGTTTATGAACCGATTTTGATGATTCTTTTTTTTATGGAAAGGAGATATCCCAACGGTGGTAAGAACACTAAGATCTGATGATGGCATCTAAGAGAAATCTAGGGGAACCTTCGAAATTCGTAAGGGCGACAAGTGCATTTGTTATTTTTTTTATTTTATTTAAAAGCTGGTGCTTTCCATGTGTTCCCATTTCAATTTGGTCGTTCTTGAAGTCGGTTTGTTTTTGTTAAAATTTAACTTGTTTTCTGTAATTGTATAGTATTTTTATAGCTGATCAATTTATAGGAAGTCTAAACCTCAATTTTGAAAGGAGGCCTATTTTTAACCGACTTCAAAAAAAACTTTTTATAAAAAATAAAAGTAAAAAAGCAAAATAAAAGTAAAAAATAAAATAGTCGGTTTTTCTTTTATAAAAAGTTTTTATTTTTCCATTTTTAGTGCAAACAATCGTAGGTTATCAGTAAGTAGAACTATTTCATATAATTTCTGCTGATGTGAATAACTTTAGTGGTTTGTATTAAAACTGAGTATGCTCAGTTTCCAAAATTATGTTGAGATGCAAGATTTCTGTTACCGAGAACGTGGTCTACGGGGCAATAGGAATCGTGTCCAAGCTTAAATGTCGTGATGAAATACAAGCAGGCGAGTCACTTAAAGCAAAATACATTAAGGGGTTAGTCATCATAGCGCCTGTGTCATCAGCTCACCCAAATAACTTAAAAGTATACAACTAAAGGTCTATAGATACGTATTAAATTGAAAGAACTATCTTCCAACTCCTAAACGTTGAGGAGTTGTACCTTCCATCATCAGCTTACATAAATAACTTGAAAGAATACGACTAAAGGTATTATACATACATATGACATTTAAAGATTTATCCTCCAACTCCTAACCGTTAAGGAGTTGTACCTTTCATCATCAGCTCATCATCATTAAATGATGACTACCAGACGCAAATACCGGAGTAGCTTCAGAAAATATACGAAAAACATAGTACGTGCTTGAAAAAAATGAGGGCTCCCCTTGATTTCTCTGGGATGCCATCATCAGATCCTAGTTTCCTTTCCATTCCTAGTAGTATTATTATGTGTGCTAGGTACCTAAAATCTGTTTGAAGTCGGCGCCAAGCCAAAATGTAATAAGAGGTACCGCACTCGCCGCTGCCGGATAGCTGCTCCTCGTGTATCACAAAACAACCCAAGCGGGCAGACACGCGCGGGCTGACGCGACGTCGTTGATGGTCGTTTCGAAATATAGCGAGTGTGGTAACTACTATTACATTTGGCTTGGCGCCGACTTCAAACAGATTTTAGGTACCTAACACACATAATATTACTACTATTTAAATGAATAAAGAATTAGGTATAGACAAGAATTGGCACATAGCCATTTATGAAGAGCCAGTTTATTTTACGCTTTTTAGTGTTTTTTGGCAGGGAGTTTTCGTTGAATGGTTTTTGGAAGTCGGTTTTTTTTTATAAAACGTTTTTTATTCATGACATTTCCCTTTACACTGTAATTTAGTAACCGAGTCATAGTAATCGTAATTATAATAGTTTTACACAATATTATAGAACTAATTATGATAATATATTCATTATTACTTATTATAAAAAGTAACGAAAAATTACAAACATATTTGTAGTTGTATTTTCTCAATTTTAGATGTGGTCATGTAAATATTAATGTCATAAATGCGAAAGTGAATTTATTTCTTTACTAGCTGGCCCGGCGAACTTCGTACCGCCATATTTACATATCTGTCTCAGCTTCCCACAGGCAGTGTACAGTCGCGGACAAAAAAAGACTTTCCCGTTATCTTTTAATTTTTCTTGTACACAAACCTTGTCCTAACAATAACGAACACATAAAAAAAATATATATTTAATTTGGTGCAGCCGATCGGAAGTTATGCGCGTACATACATTTCGACGATTCATTTTTATATATATAGATTTGTTAGTAAGATACAACACAATGATCTTAGAAACCTGTGAACTCGTTGGCATACCTAGCCAACTTCACTACACGGTTACGAGGCATAAGGAATCATCATTGAGTCCAACGCAACGCGGAAACCAGAGTTGAACACCAATACGGTTTATTGCTTTGAACTTTGCGACCGTTTATCATAAAATATTTGATATCACATTCTACTAGGTACAAAAAATGATATAGATATAGATAGATAGATCACACGATGACTCACAAACACTTCACAACATACACAATAACAAGTGCCGTTCACAAGGAATAGAAAACTACATGTTTGTCGACTGAAGCCAGGCCCAAGACTACCTTGTGTTAATCTGATAATTAAGAGTTAAATTATAGAAACTTTATAATCCGGTGCTCTCTAAATTCTGTCTGTTGTCTGTCAGAATGTTTTTTAAAGAACACCCTCAGAACAACAATTTGTGGATCACACAAAGTGCTGTTCCATGTGGGATTTGAACCCACAGTACACTTGGCGCAGTAGAGAGCGGCGTGGCGACCGCTTAAACCACTAGGTCAATCGTGCAGTCAAAGTTATATATAATAAACTATTGTTGGCCTTATTAGGGGTCCAACTACCTATAATGATCGTAACAGATGCTCGTATGGCATCCGGTACTGACGGCTTACTATGGTCACCGATGCCCGGAGGGCTCTCAATATTTTAAGAATCAGCGTTGCCAGATTTTTTTAGTCAAATCGGGATTTTGAGACTTTTTAGTAAAAAAAAGCGGGATTCTTTCGCCTAAAGCGGGACAAAGCAAAGAAACGTATACGATACATGAGTAAGAGTGACCAAAAAAAGGTCATTTCCATTTCCTATTTGCTAACTTCACTTTGGGCGTCTCATCCCCGTCATTATCCCCAACAAGTAAAATTTTAACAAAATAAAAACTGACTTCAAGGTTCGACTCGATTTCTCTTGGATGCCATCATCAGATCTTAGTGTCCTTATCATGGTACCACCGTTGGGATATCTCCTTTCCATTAAAAAATAATCATCAAAATCGGTTCATAAACGACGAAGTTATCCCCGAACACACATTAAAAAAAACGGTCGAAAAAAGAAACCTCCTCCTTTTTTTGAAGTCGGTTAAAAAGCGGGACAAAACTTGTCCCGCGCGGGATATTATCAACACTTGTAATTAAAAAGTGGAATGTCCCGCGAAAATCACCGTGGGAAAGCCACGCTTCGGTATGAATGGGCCGGCTCGACCGGAGTGATACCACGGCCTCACAGAAAACCGGTGTGAAATAGTGCTTGCGCTGTGTTTCACCGAGTGAGTGAGGATACCGGAGGCCCATACCCCAACCCCTCCCCCAACCCCTCCCCCAACCCCCCCAAAGGCCGGTAACGTACTTGTGATGCTCTGGTGTGGCGGGTGTCCATGGGCGGCGGTAATCGCTTACCATCAGGCGATACGTCTGCTCGTTTGCCAGCCTATTCCATTCAGGACGTCTGGCAAAGCTGTTAAAAATGGACATCCAATCGAAGACTGAGCAGGATTAATTTCCATAACTTTGCAATGTGTTAATATACTCAGCTGCTACTGAGCCACGACCCTCTGTAAGTCAGCACTCACAAAAGGATTCTTCCTAAAGATTAAAGCAGAAAAACAACAGTATTATTCAAATTCAAATTTTTCAAATTCAAAATCTTTATTGCTAACTAAGTGTAGGTACATTTTGTGATCTTAAAATATATAGTTTGTCTCGACTTAGTAGCCTTGCGAATTGTAAAACAAATATTTTCACTGCTAATTAAAACCATTACAACTTCATTCATAGCTTATTAACGGTTTCTTAATACTTTCAAGGTAGTTTGGCAATTAGTGCACTGTATCTATCGATAACTTTTCCTGGCTATATCGATCGCGGCACATCACTAATGAGCTGGAATTATAACAACCTCCATTATGAAAGTGCACAGAGTGCATTTACCTTGCAGTTATTGCTAAATAGTAGACGTAGTAGTGCAATGCTTTGTTTACTGTGCACTTTACTATGAAGATCTATATAAATACTGCACGGTTGGCCTCGAGGTTTCAGCGGTCGCCACGCCGCTTGCTACTGCGCCAAGTGTCGTGGTTTCAAATCCCACGCGGTACAAAACTTTGTGTGATCCACAGATTGTTGTCCCGAGTCTGGGTGTTCTTTGTGTCCGTTTGTTGTATGTTTGTAAAGTCCCCCGCGACACAGAATGTTTATTCCTAATGCGAGAGTTGTCTTTTAAATTTTTTTTTTTAAATACAAATCTATATGTATACACAACCGTGTGGTGACGTATTAAGAATACGGAGTAACACCACTTCTACTCATCCCATGTGTCGTAAGAGGCGAGTAAGAGACAAACTACGTAGGACAAGAAACCCCCACGGGCCGTCATCCTACCGGGGTTTGCGGCAAGGCGGTGTGTCGGAATCGAACCGACTTAAACCACACGGTGTGCCACTCTGCGTCTGAGACGGGAGGGATCCGGGAACTGTCTTTCACTCCTTCAAAGTGAGGCTCCTTATACTGGAATAACTGTGATAATTTTTCGTCCAAGGTAACTGTTAGTAATTGACACTAATCGGTCAATATATAATAGTCAACTAACCTCGACATTTTAGATATTACCTTTAGCAGCACATTTCATATTCAGATGTAGATTATTGAGCAACTAGACACCTATGTCTTAACTGGTAATCAAGTTTGTGTTCAAATTATATTTGACTAGCTGACCCACCGCAACCTCGTTTGCGTCTCCTATTGCCCGTAGCGTGATAATTTTCCCCCGTTTTTGAAACATTATTTATTGGTGCTCCGCTCCTATTGGTCGTAGCGTGATGATATATAGCCTGTAGCCTTCCTCGATAAATGTACTATCCAACACTGAAATAATTTTTCAAATCGGACCAGAGCGGTTCCTGAGATTATCGCGTTCAAACAAAAACTCTTCAGCTTTATAATATTAGTATAGATTACTATACTTTGTCCATTCGTTTATTTTCTTTTTGACAGCCCAGGCCTATAAATTACCGTTTTTTTTTCGGAATCAGGTACTACAGTAATGTCTTACTTTATTGACGGTGACGGTACTTTAGTGAAGTGCCATGTGCATAACAAACAACCACAGACTATAAAACAGTTCCTGAAATACGATAAATCGATCATACGATCGAACAAACAAACTCTTCAGCTTTATATAATAGTATAGATTTATAACTAAAACAATAATTTGTTGTTCTGTGTTGTAGCGTACCGTATATTAGGTTCACAATAACACACATCAACAGCTTTTAACAGTCCACTGCTGGACATAGGCAGAGGCCAAAATCTCTTATCCAAGGAGAGCCTTGGATAAGAGATTTTGGCCTACCATCCCACGCTTGCCAGATGAGCTGGTATAGGGTTTGGTTCAAGTGGTCTGGATGTCTTAATAACAGGAGTTCCCGGATCTCTCCTATCGCGCAGAGTGGCACACCGTGAGGTTTTAGTCGGTCTGATTCCGACACATCACGTCGTCGCAAACCCCGGTGGGATGACGGCCCGTGGGGGTTACCACACTTTTCACGCTTAAAAAAAGTGGTTCGTTTCACGTATTCTTTCGTTTGCTCTCTTATCACCTCTTACGTCACCCAGGGGATGAATAAGGGGGGTGCTATTCCGTATTCTTAATCATTCCGACACAGATAAATCCCCATTTCATACAAACATTGAAATAGTTACATGTATTCGTGTATTCAAACAGGTAACAGTGAATAATGTTCTTGGAGTTTTCCAGTGTACTCGATATTTCCGAGGTATGACACTTTCTAGAGAGAGAAAGTACATTTTCTGTAAATCGACAGAAATAGATGCGTGTAATTTAAAATTAATAATACCATGGAACAAATTGTAATTTTAATTACAGTATCTATACAAATAAATGAAATTGAAGTGCTGTTTGTAATATTAAAATAACAGTTTTTTACTAAATGCATATTATTTATACGGTACATATACCAAAATATAATTTTTTACCCGACTATGGGAAAGCCAAAGGAGGGTTATGATTTTGACAGGCTATGTATGTATGTATGTTCATCTGTTCCCTCATAGCTCCTTAACTACTAATTAGAACTGGACAAAAGACGTATGGTTAGAAGCGTCTTTATCGTCCGCTGGTTATAGGCTGTATGACGTGTCACTTAATCTAATGTGGCGCCCTCTAGCCGACATAAAGTACTGTATTAAAAAATAAATTTGAGATAAATATGCCGTGTTTGGTATCATTCGAAAGGGCATTACTTTTACAATTCAAATATATATATATTATTAGCATTTGTCCGTATTGATTCGATAAGTGTGATATTTCTATGGTATACTTGTCTGTTCCCACATTCTTTCTAAACTACTAGTCAGAATAAGACAAATAAGGTATCGTTAGAAGCGTCTTAATTGTCCGCTGGTTATAGGCTATATGAAATGTCACTAAATCTAATGTGGCGCCCTCTAGCCCACATAAAGTACTGTATTAAAAAAAAAATTTGAGATTAATAAGCCGTGTTTGGTATCATTCGAAAGGGCGTTACTTGTAAATATCAAAAATATGTATATTATTAGGATTTTCTCGTGACTTTGTCCGTATTTATTCGATAATTGTGATATTTCTGTGGTACCTATTTAAAATATACTTTGCAAAGAAATTCATACTATAGAGGCACCAAAACATTCTAAATAATAACAATTTTTGTTCCTCTGTCTGTCGGTCTGTCTGTTTGTTCCGGCTAATCTTTGGAACGACTGGACCGATTTTGACGGGACTTTCACTGGCAGATAGGTAATCTAATAAGGTGTAACTTAGGCTACTTTATTTTGACTAGCTCCGCCCCGCGGTATTACCCGCGGTTGTAAGGGTACAACAATATCCGCGGGTATTTAACACCCCGGGACTCAGCTAGTAGCAAATAGAATTGGTACTAGTTTTCTATAATTATTACAACTCAAATTTTAGATTCTATAAGAAACTAAAAACAACAGTGTTTTTCCGTGTATGATCTACAAATATTTGTTTCGGAGTTTCGGTGTTTTCTATGTATAATATGTATGTATTTACAACAAAAAAAGTAATATATGTATTTATATCAGTTGTCTAGTACCCATAACACAAGCTCTGCTTAGCTTGGGACTAGATGGCGTTGTGTGTTAGATGTCCGAAATATTTATTATTATTATAAGATGATGATGTTCTCCTAGCCGATTTCGACCACGGCGGCCAGTCTCAACAGCGACCAGCCAACTACGCAGAGAGATATTATAGTGCACAAGTGTGTGCGCAAACACAGGTGCACTCTCTGTTGTCTCACTCATAGTCCGATGCGAAGGTTATCTGACACGACGAGGGAGAGCAGGCGCAGAACCGACGGCTTTACGTGCTCTCCGAGGCACGTGGGCTAAGACCCCAACTTCCAAACTCCGAGCTGTTATTAAGCATTCTATAATCAGAAAAACTCAATAACACTTTTTGGCCCGACCCGGGATTCGAGCCGAGACCTCATGACCAGCAGTCGCATACCTATCATACTACCCCTATTATATGTTAGTTCATAGTAGTTCATCCATCACTATATACAGTAAGTTATTAAAAAATAATAAATAAATTCATTTGTTTCCGCAACTAATTTTTTAATAACGAGTGAGTGACAGCCGGTACTGGGAACATAAATCCTACTAATATTA
Source organism: Diaphora mendica (assembly GCA_949125395.1). Classification (NCBI taxonomy): domain Eukaryota; kingdom Metazoa; phylum Arthropoda; class Insecta; order Lepidoptera; family Erebidae; genus Diaphora; species Diaphora mendica. The sequence goes on from OX421319.1 coordinate 26,230,625, forward strand.
TAAACGTGAAAGTTTAGTATGGATGGATGGATGATTGTTACTCTTTCACGCAAAAACGACTTTTTTTTTTTTTTTTTTTTTTTTTTTTATGTATGGCCCACCAAAATGACTCTACTCTGCCTGATGGAAAGCATAAGCAGAATCCAAGAGTATTGGTCGCCATACTCACTGCGAATGCAGACAATGCAGTATGGCGACCCACACCATGGCGGCCTAGTGATGCTGCTGCATCTTTTAGTCTAGTCAACAAGTATGGAACTTGTTGACTAGACTATTTGGGCCTCCGGTCTCGCACTCACCAACGAAACACGACAGCACGAACGTGGTCATTTTACGTTGATTTTCTGTGCGAGGGTAGTACCGCCCCGGTCGAGCCGGCCCATTCGTGCTGAAATCAGCGTGGCTCTACTACCTCTTAAACTGAACGGATTTGAACGTTGCTTCACGACAACGCGCGACCCCATACTGCGCAACAGACAGTCTCCAAGCTGCAAGAGCTGGGGTTGGAAGCTCTCCCTCATCCGCCTTACTCACCAGACCTTGCACCTACCGACTATTACTTTTTCCAAAATTTAGACAACTTTTTAGTGGGTAAAAATTTCAATTCCCGAGAGGCAGTACAAAATGCCTTTGAAGAGTTTGTTGCCTCCCGTCCAGCTGATTTTTACAAGAAGAGCATCAATAAACTGCCAATGCGTTGGCAAAGATGCGTCGATTGCATGGGTGATTACTTCAAATAACAGAAATAACAAAAACTGCCGTGGGTCGTATGCCCTCGGTTTCAAGACACTCCCCTATCAGCCTCAGCCAACATTGGAATACTTGGTGTCGAGATATCGAGCGAAGTCCAGTTCCGTGGCCATTTGGAGGATAAGGCCAAATTGGCCTCGAAGAAGCTTGGCGTGCTCAACAGATCGAGACAGTATTTCACTCCGGCCCACCGCTTTCTTCTATATAAGGCGCAGATTCGGCCACATATGGAATACTGTCCTCATCTTTGGGCGGGGGCACCCCAGTACCAGCTCCTCCCTCTGGACCGCATTCAACGGAGAGCGACTCGAATCGTCGACTGCCAGGAATCTTCAATTCGGCTGGACTCTTTGGCGCTGCGTAGAGATGTGGCTTCGCTTTGCATCTTCTACCGCATTTACTATGGGGAGTGCTCCGAGGAATTGTTCGGGCTAATTCCTGCCGCCTCTTTCCGCCATCGTCCTACGCGACAGCAATTTCATCCCCATCACTTAGATGGTTGGCAGTCCACAACTGTGCGGTTCTCTAGGAACTTTCTGCCTCGCACAACAAAACTGTGGAATGAACTGTCGCCTGCGGTATTCCCGGACCAATACGACCTTCAAACCTTCAAGAAAAGAGCGTACTCCTTCTTAAAAGGCCGGCAACGCACTTGTGACGCCTCTGTTGTTGCAGGTGTCCATGGGCGGCGGTAATCACTTACCATCAGGTGATACGTCTGCTCGTTTGCCCCTTATTCAATAAAAAAAAAAAAAAAAAAAAAAAAAAATAGAAAAAATAAGTACTTTCACTTATTGCATACAAAACGGCAATTTCATAGGTAAAGACCTATTAAAATGACAGCATTCGTGCTATCGTGTTTCGTTGACTCTATATTCTTAAACAGTCACCACACGGGCAACATTTTAAGTTTCTCCATTTCATTCTTTAATCTTCTTAGCTGATAATGTGAGAGTTTATCGTCCGATATCGCTAAGTGTCTGGTATTGAAATGAAAAGCATCAAACTAACTGATAATGACGATAATTTAGCAAAATAGGGGGAGGAAGAAATTAAATGACGTCACGTAATAGGTGTCTAAGCATTTTTATCATTATGTCTTGCTTGTGTCTACCTACTTGTTTATTCATTCTATTAAAAGTAATTCAAAACAGATACATCCATTTTGGATCTATGATGTTACAGACAGATAAACAAATGACTACACGTTTGGCCTAGATGTTTAACGGTCACCACGCCGTTTCCTACTTCGCCAAATGTCGTGGGTTCAAATCCCACGTAAGACAACACTTTGTGTGATCCACAAATTGTTGTTCTGAGTCTGGGTGTTCTTTGTGTCCGTTTCATGTATGTTTATAAAGTCCCCCGCGATACATGATTTATTCCTAGTGCGGGAGTTGTCTTTTTACTTAATTTAAAAAAAATGCATTCATTTAAATGCTAGTAAATAATACCAGCTTTTTAAACAATCCCTCGATCACAATTTAATTTCCATTAAATTTTAATTTGTCTCCTTTTAGCTGTCTGCTTTTTAAGGCTAATAAAAAAGTGGTGGACCGATTTCCACTGAACTTTCACTGGCAGATAGCCCATGTTATCAGAAGTAGCTCAGACTATTTTTATTTTAAAAAAAGAATTAGGGTTCCGCGTAAAATGTATAAATTATATACAAATCACATCTGTTCGTAAATGCAGTAGTCGATAGTGTCGGTAGTGTCCTTAGGCCATGACACATACAATTTACGGATCAGAATTCGTCGCACGCCCAGCCGTAAAGTGCAATGTCATTGACAATGGGATCTTCCGTATAACGTGATTTGTTTTAGAATAAATTGTCTATGAGTCTACAAATGACTATCGGATGTATGAGCTGCCTGCGAGTGCAACATTCTGCATTGACCCACTAGAATAATTAATTTCTAATTGTCTTTGTTTGAGCTGTTTTATGTGTAATTATGTGCTATCAGTATTTGATAAAGAATGTACGTAATGCATTTCTTTTTGTGTGCAATTTTACGACAGTCGTTTTCTGCTAGTTCAAAGGTAAGCATGTTTTTAAAACTGTTAGTTTTTAATGTTTCTATATCCGAAGTCCGATCTAACTATTGACTTGGCCCGGCTTTGCACGTAAGTCTTTGAAATTCTCGAATTTCCTCTACAATATTTTGCAAGTAAACACATATAAACCTTCCTCTTGAACCACTCTATCTATTGTTGAAAACTGCATTAAAATCCGTTCACCAGCTTGAAAGATCTAATGGCACTTCTACAAGATGAGCCATCGCGATGTTCCACTATGCTGGGCCAGCGTGTGGAGAGCATAGTAGTGTCTGATGGCGCGTGCGATGGTCGTGGGATGGCGTCGGTGTCGGTTTTTCGGCCGCAGATCAAAGGTAGTGGGCCAGCGATGGCGGTACGCGTGGCCCATACCACAGTGCGTGCTCGAACTGTATAGATAAATTGCCGCAGCAGCTAATGCTTCCACGTCCATCTTGAAAAACGTAAAGGTCGCAACTGTAGTTACGTCTCAACCATCGCATGGCAATCTCGCTGGGCCAGCACTGGCCCATCATGTAGAGGCAGCATTAGGGAACAGACAGCGGGAGCGACTTCATTTCTTACCATTTAAAGAATGGTAAGAAATGGAAGTTCTCGGTAAATTAAAGGTAGTAGAGCCACGCTGATTTCAGCACGGTTGGGCCGGCTCGACCGGGGCGGTACTACCCTCGCACAGAAGATCAACGTAAAATGACAGCGTTCGTGCTGTCGTGTTTCGTTGGTGAGTGCGAGACCGGACCGGAGGTCCAATGATGCAGAAGCACCACTAGCCCGCCATAGTGTGGGTCACCATGCTGCATTGTTGCATTGTCTGCACGAGCAATGAGTATTGTGACTACCACTCTTGGATTCTGCTTATGCTTTCCAGCAGGCTGAGTAGAGTCATTTCGGCAGGGCCAAACATTAAAAAAAAGAGAATTTCCGAGCCGATTCGCTAGTATATAAAACATGTCTCTACTTACAAATACCACAAGCTTTACTTATATATTTACACAATACTGTTTGAGATGCGCGCCTGTGTGGACATAATACATAAGGAATTTAGCGACGTTCAGTAAATAACTTTGAAATACGCTCTAACACGGATGATGGTCATATTCAATCATCGAGATATAATGTATAGAGAAGACGCCACTCATAAGTGCGGTGTTCCATGCAATTGCGGCGCTTGCGCCGCACTTCCTCCAGTCGCTTGCTATCTACACTCTGCAGAAGCGGTGGCTTTAGCGTGTGATTGTTTAAATTTAAAAACGTTCTAAAACTCGTGAAATATGCCATTTTGTGTCTTGAGATATTGCACTAATAATACAAGGAATACGGAGAAAAACAAAGGAATAACTTTTCACCAGTAATTAACTAGATATAATTGTTTTAAAATTAAATACGAACAAAAAATTTTAAGACGCCATTGTTGCCTCACTCGACATAGAGTACTTAGAGTAAAACATACAGAAGTGATATTTAGGTAGAATTAAGTGACGTTAAATGCACAACGTATCTAACGTATTTAATTGCATAAGGAAAAATAATATGTTGTTAAAAATAGCTTCGTTAATAACCCTTAACACTTTTTTTGTAATAATTACACTTAAAATTATACTTAAAGTATAATTAAAAAAAACTGCTTTTATATTTTATACCTCGATGCATTCTACAAAAAAACTGAAACTGTCAAAGCTATTGAAGTACTATTTACTCAGTGTGAATTTCCTAATAAAATTTCGTAGGTATAAAGCTATTTATCCGTTGTGCTTTGTTCTTGGCGCTTACTCTATTAAAGCGAATCTTTGCAACAGTTCGTTGGCCAAAACGCGTAAGCGCCATAAAAATCACGGCGCTTATGACATTTCGCTCGCGAGGAAACTATAGCTCAAATGTGATAGAGCGCTGCTTGTTAATACTGTTGGATTAGACTACTAATTTGTTTGGCTGCGCTGCAGCGCTTTTTAGTTTTAATTAAAATATAAACGGAACAAATAATTGGTTTTGAGTGGCTCCTCTAGTACGTAGTACGTAATATCTCGATGTATTCAATGATTTTTTTTTCACTGACATCACCAATTCTTTAGCCGTTTTCCTTATCAAGCATCAAATGTTGCTTTGTCAATAGATTTTTTAACTTCTTCAATCTAACAAATTTTAAAACAAAGTATTAAACGAAAACCAAATTGAAGCAAGGTTACAAAGAAATAAGAGCTAAGTAGATTAGATGTACTTATAGAAAATAATGCAAATACATTTTATCATTTGTTCTAAAATACTATACTCTGCGCTGTAGCAAGGTGCGGGACAGTTTCAGTAACACTCTTGAAAGTTGCCGCGATTTACAAATTATGACTAAGTATTTCAGCTGTACCACATTCGCAATATATTAAATCATTAATAACTGTAGTAAATTAAACCAACCAGAACAGTCTACAAATAAATGTCGCACCATGCTACAGCGCAGAGTATAGGTCATTCGAATCAAACACGTCATATTACAACAATAAATTAAATATTTTTGCGTTTTATTTTAAGACTAGCTGACCCTCGCGGTGCAACAACAACCGTGGGCAACGCCACGGGGCGAAGTTAGTCTAAAAAGGAGCCTAAGTTACGCCTTATATCATCAGCTATCTGCCAATGAAAGTCCCGTCAAAATGGTCCAGCCCTTCCAGAGATTAGCTAGAACAAACAGACAGAAACACAAAAAAAATAATGTAAAAAATGATATTTTGGTACCTATTATGTACCGTGTATACTTCGATTCGATTCGACTTCGATCAAATATAATATATTTGATCGAAGCGTGTATATATATAAATCATATAATCTAAGCATTTAGTAAAAAACGGTTATTTTAATACTAGCTGACCCACGCAACGTCGTTTGCGTCTCTTATTGCCCTTGGCGTAAAAATTTGCCCCCGTTTTTGTAACATTCTTAATTGGTGCTCCGCTCGTATTGGTCTTAGCGTGATGATATATAGCTTATAGAATTCCTCGATAAATGTACTATCCAACACTGAAAGAATTTTTCAAATCGGACCAGCGGTTCCTGAGATAAGCGCGTTCAAACAAACAAACTCTTCAGCGTTATATATTAGTTGAAAAAACACTAAAAAGCGTAAAATAAACTGGCTCTTCATAAATTGCTATGTGCCACACACACAAATTGTGTGCCACACACACACACATAAATTGCTACTATTACATTTGGCTTGGCGCCGACTTCAAACAGATTTTAGGTACCTAGAACACATAATAATACTACTATTTAAATGAATAAAGAATTAGGTATAGACAAGAATTGGCACATAGCAATTTATGAAGAGCCAGTATTTTTTACGCTTTTTAGTGTTTTTTGGCAGGGAGTTTTCGTTGGATGGTTTTTGGAAGTCGGTTTTTTTTTTAATAATTTGTTTTAAAATTTAATAAGGATCTACTTAAGTCCGGGTAACATTGCCCTCTATCCTAAATAGTTCATTTACCTAAAATATACTATAATAGCGATTAGGAATATAATTTAAATAGTATTAAATATAATATTACAAAATTATAAGAACTTCACACAAAAAGCAGACGACCATGACTATTCCAATTATTTTAAAAGTTATTTAACTACTATGAATGGCTTCCGTTTATATTTATGACAACAATATTATTTACTAGTGGTTGCCCGCGGCTACGCCCGCGTGTATGTCGATTATCGCGGCAAATAGTAGCCTATGTGTTATTCTGATGTATAAGCATTATTACTTTAAAGTTTCACCCAAATCCGTTCAGTAGTTTTTGCGTGAAAGAGTAACATACAGCCATCCATGCATCCATACTTACAAACTTTCGCGTTTATAATATTAGTAGGATTTCTTTAAGTCTGTGTCGTCACTATGTTTGTTTTGTTTATAAACAATCCACTAAGTTAGGGTATTTACGACTGTTGTTTTTCAATGGAAAATTTATATTATTTATTTCTAATCTGTCAGGTCAATAAGTAAGTTTACATTAAATGTTTGCAAATTGAGTTATATTAATACTTATGTTATGCTAATACTAAGTTCAATGACTTTACTTTCAGATGGCCATGCAAGTATTGGTGGTGATAGCGTGCGCGGTTGCTGCGCACGCGCTGCGTGTCGGCGTCGGCATCGCTGACGTCACTGGCCCACCGGCTGAGATTGGATTTGTAAGTACATATTAATTTATTAGGAATGCCTTTAAAGGGTTCCGTGCCAAAGGCAAAAAACGGAACCCTTATAGATTCCTCATGTCTGTCTGTCCGTCCGTCCGTGTGTCACAGCCACTTTTTTCCGAAACTATAAGAACTATACTGTTGAAACTTGGTAAGTAGATGTATTCTGTGAACCTCATTAAGATTTTCACACAAAAATAAAAAATAAAAAACAATGCATTTTGGGGGTCCCCCATACTTAGAACTAAAACTCATATTATTATTTTTATCAAACGATCAAACGCATCTATATATAGGTCTTCGAAAATGATATTGAGGTTTCTAAGATCATTTTTAGGGTTCCGTGCCAAAAGCAAAAAACGGAACCCTTATAGATTCGTCATGTCTGTCTGTCTGTCCGTCTGTCTGTCCGTCCGTATGTCACAGCCACTTTTTTCCGAAACTATTAGACCTATAATGTTGAAACTTGGTAAGTAGATATATTCTGTGAACCGCTTTAAGATTTTTACACAAAAATAAAAAAAAACAATAAATTTTGGGGGTCCCCATACTTAGAACTGAAACTCAATTTTCATCAAACCAATACGTGTGGGGTATCTATGGATAGGTCTTCGAAAATGATATTGAGGTTTCTAACATCATTTTTTTCTAAACTGAATAGGTTGCGCGAGAGACACTTCCAAAGTGGTAAAATGAGTGTCCCCCCCTTTAACTTCTAAAATAAGAGAATGATAAATCTAAAAAAAATATATGATGTACATTACCATGCAAACTTCCAACGAAAATTGGTTTGAACGAAATCTAGTAAGTAGTTTTTTTTAATACGTCATAAATCGTAAACTGCAATTTACCTTTCACTCAATCAACACAAATATAAAAATAAAATAAAAATTATATTATGTTACTTGCTGCCGCGGAACCCTTCATGGACGAGTCCGACTCGCACTTGGCCGCTTTTTTCTAAACTGAATAGTTTGCGCGAGAGACACTTCCAAAGTGGTGAGATGTGTCCCCCCCCTGTAAATTTTAAAATAAGAGAATGATAAAACTACAAAAAAATATATGATGTACATTACCATGCAAACTTCCACCGAAAATTGGTTTGAACGAAATCTAGTAAGTAGTTTTTTTTTAATACGTCATAAATCGTAAACCGCAATAAAAAACACTATTATTAAAACATTGATCAAAGTTACAACGAACTACAAAAACTATTGTTACTTGCTGCTTCGGAACCCTTTATGGGCGAGCCCGACTAGCACTTGGCCGCTTTTTTTATGGTAGATATAAGAAACTATATATATAGGTAGGTATTATAGGCAGTAGAGCCACGCTGATTTCAGTAGGGTAGGGCCGACTCGACCGGGGCGATAGTACCCTCTCATAGAAGACCAACCTAAAAAGACAGACATTCGAGCAGTCGTGTTTCATTGGTGAGTGCGACATCGGAGGCCTCATGATGCAAAAGCATCTTAATGGGCTGCCATAGTGTGGGTCACCATGCTGCATTGTTGCATTGTCTGCATTTGCAATGAGTGAGATAAATACTACTCTTGGATTTTGCTCATGCTTTCCATCAGGCAGAGTAGAGTCGGTTTGGCAGGCCCATATAAGTATATTAAAAAAAACTAGCAGATGTGTTGATTGAAGAATTAGGAGTATGGTTCAGCCGAGAAGAATAACAAGGTTCATCTTAAAGAAAGTGAAAGATCAAGGATATTTTTGCGTAATACATATATACGTATACATACAATAAAGTCTTATATGACTTTATAATTGATGTCGATTTATATCTAAGCAGCACCAGTCCAGTCAGCGCCACACTGAACAACGCCATTTTTGTACTAATTTAAGCTTTATTACCAAGAGATAAAGTAAAGTATTGCCTTCAAGGGCGACTTGTCAAATGGTTGCGCCACACGCGGTCCGACATCATCTTCCAAACTTATTCAAAAAGTAGGTTAGGGTCGGCTTTAAGTTTTATTTTTTATTTATTTATATATTTTATTTATACTTCCTGCATTACAATTGCACGAGGCGGACTTAATGTCACATGGCATTATCTACCAGTCAACCTTGAGTTGGTTCAGTAAGGGACAAGACAGGTGCATATGTGTGATAGGAAAAAGAAAGAGAAGGAAAAATAAATTTTATCGGTTTACACGGAACAATAGTAATATTAATGCTGTATAAAGTACATACAAGAATACACATATTGATATTTCAATATGATTATAAAATTAATAAACAAATAAAAATTATGTAAATATTTGATATACACAAATTACGTATTTGCCACAGCCGAAGGAGTTTTAGAGAAACGAAATAGAACTTGAAGTTAATTTAATAAAAGATTATAAAAATTACATTTAAACTATAACTAATTAGTCTAAGTTGCTAACGCGATGTTGGCTTAAAAGTAAGTGTGTGTAGAAATGACAAATCTTAAATATATATACTATAACAATGCTGTGTCGGCGCCTTGTGCTAGTGACGCGGTGTTGATCTTATAACAGGCCTTTGTTGTCCATGTTCGTAATGCTGTCATCGCCTTCGTGGCACCGTTGATCTCATAACAGGTCTTTGTGGTGTGTTATCGTAATTCTACGTCGGCACCTTGTGTCATGGAGACTGCAGCGTTGGCATATTGGACGAGTGCGTGATCTAACAATAGCCCTTTGTATGACGTATGTAACACCTCCACCCTCAGTTCAGCAACTATTTTGTCATGTTAATGGAAAATGTTGCTGAAAATTCTTCTGGTTTAGGGTTGGCTGGATCTTCCATAGTGTGTATCTGGAGTGTTGGGTTCTCTTTTGAACTATTTAGTTTTAGGTGCTAGATCTTGTAGTTACGGCCTACTGCGTAGGTGATAATTGCAGTTGTAACTGATACCAATATATAGAATGGAATGGTCGTATGGTACAGGTTTGTTGACTGGACGTTGTCGTTTTCTATCGGTGTTTCCTGGGATACTTTATTCTGGATGCTGTGAAGATCTTAAAGGTTTACTTCAAAGGTTGACTTTTTATTTCGTTGTTGTCGTTAATGATGGTCAGTTCTGCAGTACTTGAGTGCAATCAGGATCTGTCCGGATCTGCTGGGCTACGTTTTTCTCACAGACATATGTGCTTACTATCCTTCGGGCATTCTGCCTCTATGTACACAAATTTATTTCTATCAGTTGCTATATAAGGATGAGAAGGAATAAGGAATTGGTGAAATTTATTTTGTGCGAGGGATAGTTTACAGAAATCATAGATATTTGGAAAGACTACGGGGAGTTTGAAAACTATAATTTATATGTTAAACTACAAAATACGATCCTGACCTTATAATATCATAGTATTCCTAAGTACTAACTAAGATCTAAGTTTATTTTGTCCAGGTTTTAGTAAAGGCTAGAATATTTTTGATTGTAACAAGTTATATTTTCCATAATTAATAATGTTATTGGCTCTGTAAGCATTTTCATTTAAGATTAACTGAAGGATATAATTAATATTACTTTCGTTTTCGATAAGTTAAACTAGCTATAAGTTTGTTTAAATTAGCGCGATAATTAAACTCTACAGTATTTTTTTTGTTTTCAAGGTAACTAAAGCTTGAGTGTATTTAAAAGCATCCTGATAATCCAGATTGCCGGTAATGCTTTTAATTATAGACTAATCCATCAAGTAGACCTCTTTTTGTCCTGCCAGGCTCTAAGGTGTATAGATGATTAAGGATATTGTTTTTTTTTTACTAGGTGTTCTAAATGTATTTCGTATAATAAGTAGGTTTCGTTAGTGAGTCTATTCTTATAGTCCTGTACTTCGAATCTAAGTGTAGAATTAGATAGTACTTACGTACGTACGTACGATGTATTGTAAAAATGTATAATAATGTGTCGTTACTCTAGCTTATCCTAGCCTAAATGGTAATAAATCTAAATTGTCAAGTCTTATCTCTTAAGGTCGTATTAGAAGTGGTTCCAGCATCAAGGTCAGTAGTAGTAACCTGTAACAATTGGTTACTCTTGGGTTTTCGTTTCAGGTCTTTCAGAAAGCATTTTTTTTTTCTTCTTTTTTTTATTATTAAAACTTGTTGTTCTGGCTTATAGTCAATTTCAGGTTGTCTAGACTTATTACGGGATTCTATAAGAGCAGTTCTATTGGCTAACGAAGTCTCGTTTATGTCATGGACAGTCTTCATCTGTGCTCTATGAGTCACTACATATTGTTGGAGTAATTTTTCGTTTATGTCAATGTCAATAGGGTCCCTGGGGTCAAAATGGCCTTTTAATATGTCATAGGGTCTGCATTTTGTAAAACCATGAATAGAGCTGTTGTAAGCTATTATGGCGTAGGGTACAAGATATGTTATTGGTTCGTCTTTATTAGGTACTTCCAAAATTAGATTTTCCTGATTTGTGTGGGCTGTACTAGTAGCTGAATTATCTATAGTGGGAGTCTTCTTGGTGGGATTTGCAATGGTCGAACTGGTTTCCTGGTTATGAATTTCAATTCTAGATAAGGCGTCTGCTTTAATTGAGTATTCAAGTGCAAATACAACATCGTTATCAGTAGGGTTAAAAATTTCTAAAAGAGCATGGTTATCTTTTACAGTAGTTAGACATTCAGCTATAGTGCAGTTACAAATTAATTGTTCTGGAATAATTACATCGCCATCCGGGGCACTTATCGGTAACGTAGCTACCTTATAACTCTTTGCAGGGATAATATCCTCGTATAAATTCACATTTTGGGAGTTGTATATTTTAATAGGGTTTACTGTATGTCGTGTAGTCAAGGTCTTGTCTTTAAGGTCTATTTTAGCTTCCCATTTGGTCATTAAGACAAGTCCTATAAGACCATCGAAATAATCGTGGAACTTATAGACAAAGAAACGTATATTATCCGGGTCATTAAATTCGTTAAAGCACGGTAGTGTTATAGAGTAGTTGTTTCTCGTAGTAGCATGTACATTAGTTACTTCAAATGGATCGTAATTTAAAGGAATATCAGGGTAATAGTTTTGAACGGCTTCCGGGCTTAAGAATGATTGGTTAGCACCGGTATCGATAAGTAATTTTAAAGGGGGATTTGATATCTGAATAAATGGTAACTGTCTCTGTGTTTGTAAGTTTATTTCTATCCTGGCTTTTCTAATTTCTGATCCGTCCGAAAATTTGAATTGGCACTCTCAAGGTTATCGTTTGAATTGTTATAAGAGTACTCTAAAGGAAGATCATGGCCTTGATACTGTGTTTGATTCGTGTCATAGTCATCATAGGGGGTATAGTCATTGGTATGTGAAAAGTAGTCATAGTCAGGGTTATAGTTGTGGTCGTAATAATAGCTATCATCGTAACACTCATTAAAGTTTATCTCACGAGATTTAAAGTAATTATTAGGTGGTGGATTGCCCTGGGTACGCCAGTCATGTCTGCGGATTCCTCCTGGAGGTGGCATCGGCCTGGGATTAAAGTGTTCTATACCACTCATCGGTCCGGGGCCAGGTGGCTGACTGGGTTGAGTTCTAGGTGGCATCCTAAACGTATTACTTCGAAGATTATAATTTGGAGGCCTAGCACTAAACATGCGTTGTGTGTGTGTGGGCATACGTACCTGTGGTGAGGGCTGATGCTGCATAGGATTCATCCTGAACCCTTGTGCAAACCTAAAAGGTTGCATCGGCTGAGGTGGCGGCCTATTTGCTACGTGTGAAGGCCAATATGATGCGGTTGGGCTATGGCTATAGTTATTTGAAAGTTTCGGGGTATGTACAGGAGTAGAGTGGGTGACCTTAGGGGTCGGCTGTAATTTACTAGCTATGTCATTGCGCTGCTGCAAATACAATATATTCATTTCCTCCTGAACATATTCTAAAGCTTTCTCAATCGTGTCAGGTCTCATACACCTAATGCGTGAACCTAGAGGTTCCTGTAAACCCCTTACAAACGCTTGCATGGTTAGTTTTCTGTATAAAGTGCGCTTGGCTTCAATAGTAGTGGATATTGTCTCGTGAAGGCTAATATATGTCATAATTGTACTAAATAGTGTCTGACAGTGGTCATAAAATTCCTGTGGTGATCTTTGTCCCTGGTTGGCTAAAGAGAGGTCATTATAAAGGGCAGTTTCATCCCTTTGGTCTGCAAAATTATTGATTAATGCATTCCGAACGTCTAGCCAATTATCAGATATGCCATTTGAATTTATAATACTAGCGGCGGGGCCTGTGATTTTATTTAAAATTCCATTTATCAAGCAAAGGTTCGATAACTGATCGCAGGGTTCCGTACTAAGGTAGGTATATACTATTTGGTCACATAACTTAATAAATCGGGTAAGTATATGTGGGTTCCCGTCGAACTCCGGTACAGGGCGTAAAGCCTTAAAAATTATGTCCGGGTTGCGCTCCATCATTATCTTAACTCTAGGTAATTGATTTAATTCTAAACTACAGTCTTCTAAATTCAAATTCCTACCACTATCTAGTTGTACTCGCCGACGAGTCTGGCTCGATGCAGACTCTCTAATACGGGAGTTACTAGGGTGGAAAATTTTGAAGAATAAAAAAATATTAATTTAAGTAATTCTAAACTATAATTATAATCTTTTAAATCCAAATTCCTACCACTATCTAGTTATACTCGTCGACGAATCTGGCTCGATGCAGACTCTCTAATACGGGAGTTACTATGGGTGGAAAATTTTGGGAAATAAAAACTTCAAGGTAAAGGAATAGCAACACAAGAACGATTCTGTGCACTCACCCTTTCATTCCGTTTCGCCGCGTATCAATGTTCGGATACTCTTCCCAGTGGCTGCAGCTCTCGTAGATTCTGGATACTCGTACAGTGGCTTGAAGGCCGCTCGGGCTGCTCGCGAACGCGGATTTCGATATTAGAGATCTTTATAGCTCGCGAAACGACCCGCGAGTATCCTACCGACTGCGCCAATTACGTATTTGCCACAGCCGAAGGAGTTTTAGAGAAACGAAATAGAACTTGAAGTTAATTTAATAAAAGATTATAAAAATTACATTTAAACTATAACTAATTAGTCTAAGTTGCTAACGCGATGTTGGCTTAAAAGTAAGTGTGTGTAGAAATGACAAATCTTAAATATATATATTATAACAATGCTGTGTCGGCGCCTTGTGCTAGTGACGCGGTGTTGATCTTATAACAGGCCTTTGTTGTCCATGTTCGTAATGCTGTCATCGCCTTCGTGGCACCGTTGATCTCATAACAGGTCTTTGTGGTGTGTTATCGTAATTCTACGTCGGCACCTTGTGTCATGGAGACTGCAGCGTTGGCATATTGGACGAGTGCGTGATCTAACAATAGCCCTTTGTATGACGTATGTAACACACATCTTATTATTATTATTATAAACGTGAAAGTTTGTATGGATGGATGTTTGTTACTCTTTCACGCAAAAACTACTGAACGGATTTGGATGAAACTTTACAGTAATATAGCCTATACATCAGAATAACACATAGGCTACTATTTGCAGCGATAACCGACATACACGCGGGCGGAGCCGCGGGCAACAGCTAGTTTAATAATAATACTAAAATATATAAATTTAAAAATAATAAGAATAGAAAAAAATCTGAAGTGACGAAGTCATGACTATATTTATGTTAGTCGTTTCTTGAGAAGTTCTCGGATTTGGGCTTTAAACTTGTCACGATTTGTTGACATCCTGCCCCCCTAGCCAAGTTGCAAGCGTTCTTCTTTCTGCAATCGTTAATGCCTAAATAGGCTATTTGACTGATTTTTAACCGACTTCCAAAAAGGAGGAGGTTCTATGTTCCACTGTATGTATTTTTTTTTTTTTTTTTTATGTATGTTACCTGATTACTCCGTCAGTTGTGGACCGATTTTGAAATTTTTTTTTGTATTCGACAGGGTATGCTTCCGTGGTGGTCCCATTGCCAGCATATCAGGATCTGATGATGGGATCCCAGGGAAATCGAGGGTAACCCTCATTTTTTATAGGCACATACTATGTTTTTCGTATATTTTCTGAAGTTACACCGGTATTTGCGTCTGGTAGTCATCATTTTATGATGATGAGCTGATGATGTAAGGTACCACTCCTTAACGGTTAGGAGTTGGAGGATAAATCTTTAAATATCATATGTATATAAGTTACCTTTAGTCGTATTCTTACAAATTATTTAGGTAAGCTGATGATGGAAGGTGGAAGGTACAACTCCTCAACGGTTAGGAGTTGGAGAATAATTCTTTCAATTTCATACGTATCTAAAGACCTTCAGTCGTATACTTTCAAGCTATTTAGGTGAGCTGATGATAGAAGATTAAACTCTTCAACAGTTAGGGATTAGAGGATGATTTTAATATTACACGTACCTTAATTTGTATTATTGATGATGAAATTTGATGAAATAATTCAACTTACTACTTACCTACGATTGTTTGCACTAAAAACTGTAAAATAAAAACTTTTTATAAAAAAAAAAAAACCGACTTCCAAAAACATCCAACGAAAACTCTCTTTCAAAAAACACTTAAAAGCGTAAAATAAACTGGTTCTTCATAAATTGCCTATACCTAATTCTTTATTCATTTAAATAGTAGTATTATAATGGGTGCTAGGTACCTAAAATCTGTTTGAAGTCGGTGCCAAGTGACTATCGCTTAGACTTTTGTAATTGTTCGTTTGTATTCTTTTTGGCTTAGCACCGACTTCAAACAGATTTTAGGTACCTAGCACCCATTATAATACTACTATTTAAATGAATAAAGAATTAGGTATAGGCAATTTATGAAGAACCAGTTTATTTTACGCTTTTAAGTGTTTTTTGAAAGAGAGTTTTCGTTGGATGTTTTTGGAAGTCGGTTTTTTGGAAATCGTTTTAAATTATTCTTTATTACGTAATAAGCACACTGCGTTAATATATTGTTGAATTTCTACTGTATTATGAATTAAAATTTAAGATAAAGTTCAAGTTTGACAACCGCGTCAAAAAACGACATTTCTTTAATGGCGCTGGACACGATGACACGTGTGACGTCACACGCTAGTAAACAAATTCACAAAACGCGAACAATACTCAGTCGACGAATCTTTCGTTTACTAGCGTGTGACGTCACCAGAGTTGCAACAAATCACAAAGCGTTCATGTCGCAGAAAATATTTAAAAATATTGTTACAATTTATTTCGTGCAATCTGCGAAAAAATCACATTATTTTGTTTTATTCATAGTGAAATATGTATTTTTAGGCTATTATCTGATAGGATGACCACAATCCATAGTTTATATTCAATATTGTCAAATAGCCTATTCTCGTGTGTCTAATCTTAGACAAAGTAATCTAAGACAAAGTATTTGGGGCAGGTAAGGGGCTGATCTCGGTTGGGAGCGCATTCCAAAGAAGAATAGATAGCACAGCAATGGAAACTTGAACAAGAGAAGAGGTGTATCTTGGATACAATAGTAAAAAAAAAACTAAAAACTAAAACCCAACTACGACAAAAAACGACGCTGAAAAAGTATGTCGTAGTCACACGTTGTTAAAGTGTCATGGTGCGTTTCTATGTAACGTGTGACTACGGCTTTTCAAAATTGTTTCATACTTTTTCAGCGTCGTTTTTTGTCGTAGTTGGGTTTTAGTTTTTACTTTTTTTTTATTTAAAATGTTTTGGTGCTATTATTAATATATGATATATATATATATATATTTGAAATGTGCAAGTAACGCCCTTTCCAATGATACCAAACACGGTATATTTATCTCAAATTATTTTTTTTATTCATTACTTTATGTCGGCTAGAGGGCGCCACATTAGATTCAGCGACACGTCATATAGCCTATAACCAGCAGACGATCAAGACGCTTCTAACGATACCTCATTTGTCCAGTTCTAAAAAGTAGTTAAGGAGCTATGAGGGAACAAATGAACATACATACATACATACATACATAGCCTGTCAAAATCATACATTGGCTTTGGGCTTTGCCGTAGTCGGTTAAAAATTATGTCTATTAGGATACGGTCACTGACCTCTATTATACATGTATGTATAATAGAGGTCAGTGGATACGGTTGAACTTCAATTGTTTTTGAGTGACTGACATGATAAGACCTACACAATCCCAAGCACTAGGCGAAATCGAAGTTCTGTAGATAAACTGATGTCGGACTAGGGTTTTAACTACCTGTAACTGCCATAGATCTTCGAAAGGGAAACGGGACTAACGGCTGCACGTGCTCTACGAAGCATGGAGGGGATCAATGTGTTAAGAATGGTCACCCATCCATAAACTAACCTGGCTAGGATTGCTTAACTTGGTAATATATAAAACGATAATAAACATTGTTGTAAAGTAAATTTTAACATGGTATAGCAAAACTGCGACTTATAAAGTAATGTACGAATTTCTATGTTGTAGACAGTTTTGAAAGAGCGCAATGCTGCAAGGTTATACTCTTGCAACTTAGACTGTAATCATGTACTCATATACATATAGTTTGAATTCTTTAAGGCCCTCGCCCACGACGATTTTTGGTAACGATGCTGCGCGTTTAAGAAACGCGCAGCATCGCGCTTCAGAAGAGATGCTAACGCGCTACAGCATCGCGACTATGTCGCGGTCATGCAACGCGATACCGTGTCGAACGACATCCGGGGAAGAATGGAGGTAGCTTTCGTTGCCGACGCTCTGGCTGCTTACGTAAAGGGGATATTATACCATCCTAAATTCAGGATCCGATATTTAGTCTATCCTGAATTCAGGGAAGTTAAATCGCATTTAGGAATAGTAGCATCCGATTTAGGAGCCCATTTAGGACAAGGACGGTTTTCGACGTCCTAAATACTAAATCGGATGCTAAATCGGATGGGTGTAATCACATTTAGGATTAGGACGCTCAGTCGCCGTTTGCCTACCGTCGCGAGCGCACGTTTTATATTTGCTCCGTCTATTGCACGCGTACGCAAAATAGCGAGAAAACGCAACGTTACGACTAATCTCTGCTTTGTACTAATACTATATTGCCTCTAAAAAGTATTTCTCTTTTTAATATACGGTGTCATCAGGTTTAATAATATATTAAGAAATAAATATTTCGGACATCTAACACACAACGCCATCTAGTCCCAAGCTAAGCAGAGCTTGTGTTATGGATACTAAACAACTGATATAAATACATATATATTTTTTTGTAAATACATATTATACATAGAAAACACCCAAACTCCGAAACAAATATTTGTAGGTCATACAAAGATTTGGTCCGACCGGGCATGGAACCCGAGACCTCCTGGTATTTCGATAGAATTGGAGGCATTTCGTCACTCGATACGTCCGTCACTTGTCGCTCGTCCTTTAAGACTGATTCAGAGCCCTGAATCAGTTAACGTGTAATTAGGAGTTGCAGCGACTGAATTTACTGTCCTAAATCGGACACTGAATATCGGATCCTGAATTTAGGATGGTATAATATCCCCTTATGCGATAGCAGGCATTTTTGTGCCGTTACAGAATCGCGTTTGCATCGGGACTGAATCGTGTTTATGTGGGCGTGGGCAGGTAGCTAGCGTCCGCATTGCGACTGTTTCGATGCGAATACGCGACGGCTTCGCTACTGCATCGCGGCAAAAAGTCGTTATGGGCGAGGGCCCTTAGTGATAGATAAAGATAACTAACTTTTGCTCGTGTCTCCGCCCACGTGTATGTCGGATATCGCGGTAAAGACTAGCCTATGTCCTTCTTCAAGAATCAAACTATCTCCTTGTCTAATTTTCTTAAAATCGGTGCAGTGGTTTAGCCGTGAAAACGTTTTAGGTAGACAGAGTTGGTTTTAAATCTATACAAATATATAAAATTGGAATGTCTGTTTGTAATATTAAAATAACCGTCTTTTACTAAATGCATATGTATGAATACATATACCAAAATGTTTATTTTTTCAATTTTTGTCTGTCTTTCTGTTTGATCCGGGTAATCTCTGGAATGGCAGAACCGATTTTGACGGGACTTTCCTTGGCAAATATCTGATGATCTAAGGAGTAACTTAGGCTACTTTTTTAGACTAGCTTCACCCTGCGGCGTTGCCCGCGGTACGACAATAACCGCGGGTAACATCGCGGGGTTCAGCTAGCTTAATGTTAGTGTGGACTTAGAATAGCTAAGCTCAACTTATACTTCCATAATATATGCATTTAGTGAAAAGCTGTTAATTTGAAATTACAAACCGACACTTCAATTTTATTTATTTGTATAGATTACTCATCTTTCGTTGCCTTTCCCCGAGTGAGTGAGTTTATTGAAACCCAAATGTAACCTGTTGTAATTCTGTGGGGTGAGTCAAAGGGGCTGTTGAGTTTCAAGGGCTCAGCGACGGTACTCACTTAACATCAGATAGATAGAAAACTCTTTATTTGTACACCGTTTTACATATTTTCAAGAGAGTATATAAGGTAACCAACATAATAATGTAATGTACAAATGGCTGCCTTATTGCCAAAAGCAATTTCAGGTATCAGGTATCCTGTTTAGTTTATACCATAAAATAATACTCGTAAGTAAATATAGTTTTTCAAAACTAAGAAATAATGCTACAAAGTTAGTTACAAACATACAGGTGAAACTAATAAAAACGAGTTAAAAATTGTATTACTAGAATCTACATGGTGTGAGACTATTAACACATGTTTTAACTGTTATTATGTAAAGATCATAAATAACATTTCGAAATATTATGTACGCAGAAAAACTAGGTATTTTTAACTAAAAATACCTAGTTTTTCTACTAAATAACTATTTAGCAAAGTATTTGCAGATATTAGCGTAGGGAAATAGAATCGCTTACTAGAATTGAATATCTAGGTTGTTCATCGATATTGGTGCTATTTCTGTTGTTGCTTCACTAAACTAAACTTTCTCTAAAATTATCACAAACAAGTAAAATTTTAACAAAAACAAAAACCGACTTCAAGGTTCGACTCAATTTCTCTTGGATGCCATCATCAGATCTTAAGGTCCTTATCATGGTACCACCGCTGGGACATCTCCTTTCCATAAAAAAATAATCATCAAAATCGGTGCATAAATGACGAAGTTATCCGCAAACACAAAATAACATATATACGGTCGAATTGAGAACCTCCTCCTTTTTTGAAGTCGGTTAAAAATAGGTGTGTTCTGTTCTTTTATTTTAGTGAAGCTATTTCAAAAATGCTTTTTTTGTATATATTGGTGGTCCCTATTAATAATGTCGGATCTGCCAAAAGACTAGGTACTCTAACTTCAGAAAAACAGTTCAAATGTTGTTTCTTGTCTAGTTGTAAAAGTAATCAGAGAACTGTAGATATTCAAATTTTCACTGACTGTTTTTTTTTATCAGTGTTTTTTTTGCAGATTTGTCATTATTTTAAAGTGTGACATTTGGATCAATCTTCAACATTTAGAACGTCATTTGACAGGACAAAACTCAATTTTAATGAGAGTTTTAAAACAACAGAATTGGCTTCATATTTATTCAGATGAACCAATATTGATGACCAATGAAGTCATGCTGACTCATATCTATGTCTGATGTGCTAGTTTTAAATACCTATCGATTAGATTTAGACTATATTTTAGAAATAATCTATACTATTTTATAAAGCTGAAGAGTTTGTTTGTTTGAACGCGCTAATCTCAGGAACCGCTGGTCCGATTTGAAAAATTCTTTCAGTGTTAGATAGTACATTTATCCAGGAAGGCTATAGGTTATATATCATCACGCTACGACCAATAGGAGCGGAGCACCAATGAAAAATGTTTCAAAAACGGGAAAATTATCACGCTACGGGCAATAGGAGACGCAAACGAGGTTGCGTGGGTCGGCTAGTAAGGAATAAAGCGACTTTTAAAAGATTTTGCACATTTACTCTGGTTTTTTATTTCGATGCACTGGTGCCAAAGTAGTAACAGAAGAACTTCGAAATCGAGTATAGTCCATTCGTTTAGATAGTGTCGGTGCACCCGCACGCAATTTATTGTGGTTCTTGTTGTGAAATACAAATATATTAATTCATAAAACGGCGTAAACTGACAAATCATACTTGCTCGTGGGTGTACGCTGCAGGCCTTTGATTTTGTGCAACGGCGCTCGGCGGCGCGATCATGGTGACCGTATCTAAGCGAATAGACTATACTGGAGTTGTGGAGGTATGATAGCAGTCGCTCTACTTAAAAATCGAGGTTAGCCCTATTGTAGTAGATTAAATTAAAAAGAAATTAATAAGAAAGTCGTCTCTAATCTAATTTGGGCAAAGGATCGAAGGAAATAAGATTGTTATTTTGAAGCAAATCGATTTGTTGCCATTTTTTGCTAAAAAGAAAAAATAATAGATAACCGGGAAAAGTGTTTTTTTTGTCCGCGACTGTACACTCCCTGTGGGAAGCTGAGACAGATATGGAAATATGGCGGTACGAAGTTCGCCGGGTCAGCTAGTACGTGAATAAAAGCTATCTATCAGTCAATCTAGCTTTCATAGTACAAGCTCTGCTTAGTTAGAGCTAGATGGCGTTGTGTGTCAGGAGTCCGAAATATTTATTATTATTTATTATATTATTCAGACACATATCTGCGTGAAATGGAATGTAAGTTAACTAGAGTAGGACAGGGTCACGTTCTTATAACTAGACTGGTAGTCCGAGTAATCCGACCTTAACTTTTTAATACATATATTATGAACTAGTTGTTGCCCGCGGGTCCGCCCGCGTATATGTCGGTTATCGCGGCAAAAAGTAGCCTATGTGTTATTCTGATGTATAACCTATATTACTGTAAAGTTTCATCCAAATCCGTTCAGTAGTTTATGCGTGAAAGGGAAACAAACATCCATACTTATAAACTTTCGCGTTTATAATATTAGTATATATAGATATATTGGAAACTCAGAATTTTATGGTTCGAATCGAACACTAGAATGATCAAAAAATGAGGGAAGTTTATTGTTTTTACAGACGGAGACTAAAGCTGAACGGATTAGTTAGTTGCTAATAAACATAGACATAACAAAAACACAACATAGAATGACAACATAACAAAAAACATAACCGAATGATGCAGAAGAAATGAATCACTAGGCCGCCATGGTGTGGGTGTCGGTCACCATGCTGCATTCTGCATACGCAGTGAGTATGGTGACCTCCACTCTTAAATAAATAATCGGTTCATAAACGACGAAGTTATCCGCAAACACAAAAAAAACGGTCGAATTGAGAACCTCCTCCTTTTTTGAAGTCTGTTAAAAACGGAAACCACAAAAAAATGTTATGTTCTATTTTTAAATGTATAAAGTACCGAAGATAACCGAGCTTTGCTCGTTTATTTTGATTAGTAAAATTTTCAATAAATGTGAATCCTACCTAGATCGATTTATCGCCCCCGAAATCCCCTGCATACTCAATTTCATTAAATCATTGAGGCCGTTTCCGAGGTTCAGTATACTTTATGCTTACAAGAATCGTCTAAAGGTACCTACATAATAGTTATTTCATCATAATTTAACCAGATTAAATAACTTTATTGATATAGTAATAATAATTCAATTACATTCATCAATAACATATCAACTATAAAAAAGTGGAACTTTTTTAACGCAGCAGTGCCCGGCCACGGTCGCTCGTCCGTGCAGCTGAGGTCAAGGTCAACACGTTACGTTTAGTGACTTGCTGACTGGTTGCCTCGTGTGCTGTACATTTATTGAAAAACTGGGCAAGTCCGTCTCGAGACACGTCCAATGTACGGTTCCGCAGTAATGGCACATTTAAATTTCAACGGTTTCGTTATATGTGCTACCAACTAGTTTTTGCCTGCGGCTTCGCCCGCGTAAGGGTCGATTATCGCGGTGATTCTTCAAACTGATTTAACTTTTTGATTTACTAACCGATTGAAATGAAACATACACTTAATGTACGAGTGTAAAAACTAGTTACATATCTATGCACATACGTCATATATGTATTCTCATAATTTGTGAACGTGTTATTTCGGAAGCGCCTTACATAGATTTCAGACATGCGAACTATATATTCAATATCGTGGGAAATTCGTTGTTAGTTTATGTTGTTACAAAGTTTGTAGGTTTTCAGAATCCGGGACAACAAGGTCTGATTACTGAACACTGAACAAGACGCAAAATTTCGGGACAGTCCCGGATTTCCCGGCCATCTGGCAACCCTAGTTAGCATACATCGATCAATGATATTATATATAGAAAAATATGGCACTTATTAGACTTAGACTTTAATTAAAGAGTTAAAATCATAATTTTGATTTAAGTTACTGCACCTGTAATAACTTTTTTTCTAAGAAATTTACAAATCCAAAACACAAACAAACATACAGAGAATCTCTCCCAAATAACCTATTTTGAATCGACTTCAAAAAAATAATAATATCCTCCTTTTTAATCGACTTCAAAAAAAGAGGGAGGTTTCTCAATTCGACCGTATATTTCTTTTTGTGTGTTCGCGGATAACTTCGTCGTTTATGAACCGATTTGGATGATTCTTTTTTTAATGGAAAGTAGATATCCCAACGGTGGTACCATGATAAGGACACTAAGATCTGATGATGGCATCCAAGAGAAATCGGTCGAACCTTGAATTCGGTTTTTGTTTTTGTTAAAATTTTACTTACAATACAATACGTATAACAACGAAATTCTATAAAAAACTTTTTATATAAAAAAAAACCCACTTCCAGAAACCATCCAACGAAAACTCTCTGCCAAAAAACACTAAAAAGCGTAAAATAAACTGGCTCTTCATATATTGCTATGTGCCAATTCTTGTATATACCTAATTCTTTATTCATTTAAATAGTAGTATTATTATGTGTGCTAGGTACCTAAAATCTGTTTGAAGTCGGCGCCAAGCCAAATGTAATAGTAGTTACCACAATAGTAGTTACCACACTCGCTATATTTCGAGACGACCATCAACGACGTCGCGTCAGCCCGCGCGTGTCTGCCCGCTTGGGTTGTTTTGTGCTACACGAGGAGCAGCTATTCGGCAGCGGCGAGTGCGGTATCTCCTATTACATTCTGGCTTGGCGCCGACTTCAAACAGATTTTAGGTACCATACACAGGCACACATAATAAATCTACTATTGAAATGAATAAATAATTAGGTATATACAAGAATTGGCACATAGCAATTTATGAAGAGCCAGTTTATTTTACGCTTTTTAGTGTTTTTTGGCAGAGAGTTTTCGTTGGATGGTTATGGGATATCGTTTTTTTTTTTTTATAAAAAGTTTTTATTTTTCCATTTTTAGTGCAAACAATCGTAGGTTATCAGTAAAGTAAAGGTCTATAGATACGTATGAAATTGAAAGAACTATCCTCCAACTCCTAAACGTTGAGGAGTTGTACCTTCCATCATCAGCTTACCTAAATAACTTGAAAGAATACGACTAAAGGTAACATCTATCTATATATATAAAAGAGTAAGGTGACTGACTGACTGACATACCCAGAGATCAACGCACAGCCCAAACCGCTGAAGCTAGAATCCTGAAATTTTGCATGTAGGTTCTTTATATAACGCAAGTGAGCACTAAGAAAGGATTTTTTGAAATTCCACCCCTAAGGGGGTGAAATAGGGGTTGAAAGTTTGTATGGAAGTTCGTCATTTTTTAAGTAAGAAACATGAAACTTTACTTTTGGGCTACTGATTAAAAAAGAGTAGATACGTATTCAAGCGTTTCTGGATATTCTACCCCTAAGGTGTTAAATAGGGGTTGTTATTTCGTATATAGGTCAGTCTAGAAGTCTGTCATTTTTGAAGTTAGAAATATGAAGCTTTATTTTTTGGCTGCTGACTAAAAATGAATTGATACGTGTTTTAGCGTTTCTGAATATTCTACCCCTAAGGGGGTGAAATAGGGGTTGAAAGTTTGTATGGAAGGTCGTCATTTTTTAAGTAAGAAACATGAAACTTTATTTTTAGGGTACTGATTTCAATTTAAACCTTTATGTATATTCTACCCTTAAGGGGGTGAAATAGGGGTTGAAAGTTTATAAGGAAGTCCATCATTTTTTAAGTGAGAAACATGAAAATTTAATTTTGGGCTACTGATTAAAAATGAGTAGATACCTATTGAAGCGTTTCTGGATATTCTACCCCTAAGGGGTGAAATAGGGGTTGAAAGTTTGTAAGGAAATCCGTCATTTTTTAAGTGAGAAACATGAAAATTGTGTTTTGGCTGATTAAAAATGAGTAGATACATATTTAAGCGTTTCTGGATATTCCACCCCTGAGGGGGTGAAATAGGGGTTGAAATTTCGTATGTAGGTTATTCTGGAAGTCTGTCATTCTTGAAGTTAGAAACATGCAACTTTATTTATGAATAATGATTAAAAATGAGTAGATACGTATGTACGAACATGTTCTACCGGAACCGGTTGTGGTTCACGGTGCCGTTCTCGAAGTTGTTCAAAAATATGTGTGGTACCTCGGGCAGACTTTGCAGTTAAGTAGAAACAACTTCGAGGCCGAGGTGAACAGGAGAATTCAGCCGGGTTGGGCAGCGTTTGGGAAACTTCGTCGGGTCTTTTCATCGTCAATCCCACAGTGCCTAAATACGAAAGTCTTCAATCAATACGTCTTACCTGTCATGACATACGGTGCCGAAACGTGGACACTTACGACACGGCTGGTCCACAAGTTCAAAGTCGCTCAGCGTGCTATGGAGAGGGCTATAATAATACTAATGATTTATTTTTCTCATCACAAAAGCTCAACGTTTCTCTAAGGGATCGCATCAAGAATGAGGTGATCCGGTAGAGAACCAAGGTCATTGACATAGCCCACAGGATAAACCAGCTGAAGTGGCAGTGGGCTGGCCATATTAGCCGTAGAACTGATAACCGTTGGGGTAAACGGGTTCTTGAGTGGAGACCGCGTCTCGGCAAACGTAGTGTAGAACGTTCACAGGCCAGGTGGAATAATGATCGGCCCAAGACGGCTGGCAGGAGCTGGATGAGATCTGATGATGAGCTGAGGATCGAACCAAGTGGTGTGCAATTGGAGATGCCTATGTCCAGCAGTGGACTGCGATGATGATGATGAGATACGTATTTAAGCGTTTCGGGATATTCTATCCCTAGGTTAGACTGGAAGTCCGTCATTTTTTAATTTAGTAGCCTGAAACTTTGTCTACAGGCTTTTGATAACAAATAAATGAATACTTATATCAGCACATATGGGAATTCTATTCCTAAAGGGGTTAAAAGAGGGGCGAAAGTGTGTATGAAAGTCGACTTTAATGGACTATTGATTATAAATATATAAATACATTTAAAAGCCTGAATAGATTATTCATAGATACTTGCACAGTTTTAATTAAATACATATAATCAACTTCTACGCGAGCAAAGCCGCGGGCTACAGCTATACTAATATATAAAGGCGAAAGTTTGTATGTATGTTTGTTACTTCTTCACGCAAAAACTACTGAACGTATTTGGATGAAACTTTACAGTAATATAGCTTATACATCAAAATAGCACAGGCTACTATTTGCCGCGATAACCGACATACACGCGGGCGAAGCTGCGGGCAACAGCTAGTACATACATATGACATTTAAAGATTTATCCTCTAACTCCTAACCGTTGAGGAGTTGTACCTTCCATCATCAGCTTACCTAAATAATTTGAAAGAATACGATTAAGGGTAATATAAATACATATGACATTTAAAGATTTATCCTCCAACTCCTAACCGTTAAGGAGTTGTACCTTTCATCATCAGCCTATCATCATTAAATGATGACTACCAGACGCAAATACCGGAGTAGCTTTAAAAAATATAGGAAAAACATAGTACGTGCCTGAAAAAAATGAGGGTTCCCCTCGATTTCTCTAGGATGCCATCATCAGATCCTAGTTTCCTTGCCATGGTACCACCTTCGGAACATCTCCTTTCCAACAAAAGAAGAATCATCAAAATCGGTTTATAAACGACGAAGTTATCCCCGAACACACATAAAAAATAAAAATATACGGTCGAATTGAGAAACCTCTTTTTTTTGAAGTCGGTTAACAAATAAATACAAGACAAGTGTCTGTTTGTAATTAATAATTGTCAGCTTTTCACTTAATATTTGACACTTGCATAAAAAAAACTATTTTTATTAACCGACTTCCAAAAGGAGGTGGTTCTCAATTTCATCGTTTTTTTTTTTAATGTATGTACTTTGATTACTCCGTCAATTGTGGACCGATTTGAGAAAATTATTTTTGTATTCGAAAGCGTATGCTCCCCATGTGGTCCCATGGCCACCATATCAGGATCTGATGATGGGATCCCAAGGAAATCGAAGGAAACCCTCAAATTTACGCGAGCGCCTGCAATAAAGTTAGAGCAATTGTCTGCATGCCTTCATATTCTGTGGACATCATTTAATTTCGTAATATAATTATAACGGGTCCCAATGATATTGTCAGTTTACCTCAAATCACTTGAATTATAGCAACCTATAGAATAACCTATAGATAGTCCATTTGAGATTTTATTACAAAAAATTACCTGAAGTCCTTTCGATTCTATACAGTATGTATACTATGTATGTTACCTTTAGTCGTATTCTTTCAAGTTGTGTAGGTGAAATGATGATGAGAGACTTGAGAAAGACTAAAAACCGAAAAAGAAAACTTCGTTTAAAAAACCGACTCCAAAAACTAAAAAGTATAAAATAACTTAATTTGTATGTGCTACCTTTTCATAGGTTTGAAGTCGGTGCCAAGCCAAAATGTAATAGTAGGTACCGCACTCGCCGCGCGTGACCTTGAGCGGGATAGCTGCTTTTCGCGTAGAACAAAACAACCGAAGCGTCGGTGACGTCATTGACGTTCGTCTCGAAATATAGCGAGTGTGGTTCCTACTATTACATTTGGCTTGGTACCGACTTCAAACCTTTGATTAAGTTATTTTATACTTTTAAGTTTTTGAAATCGGTTTTTTAAAAAAAATTTTGTCTGTCTATCTGCCTATTTGTTCCGGCTAATCTTTGGAACGGCTGGACCGATTTTAATGGAACTTTCACTAGGAGATAGTTGATGAAATAAGGAGTAACTTTTTTTGACTAGGTTCGCGCCGCGCCTTTATCACGTTGTACCACGGGGCACAGCTAGTATTATATAAAAAACTAGCTTTTACACGCGGCTTCGCTCACGCAGACTTTCATCCCCTGATTTACCCCCTTAGGGGTGGAATTTCAAAAATTCCTTTCTTAATGCTCACTTACGTTATATAAAGAACCTGCATGCAAAATTTCAGATTTCTAGCTTCAGCGGTTTGGACTGTGCGTTGATCTCTCAGTTGTCTGAGTCTGTCTTGAGTTGTCAGTCAGTCAGTCAGTCAGTCAGTCAGTCAGTCTGTCAGTCAGTCAGTCACCTTACTCTTTTATATATATAGATAAGTATTTGTTTTAAAATATCATTGAAGTACAATTATTGGTCATAACAATAACCTTTTAAAAAAATACAACAATTATTTCTTGTACCTACTTAAATGAATTAATCCATATACATAATGGACTTTATACCTATTGGTTGTTAGTAATCCGATTTCTTTGTTTACTATTTATTAGTCATACTCATTGCCATATTGCGACTTACTGGAAGGGCTCTCTCATTCACTCAAGGTCGCGATTTATATGCCTACCGGTAAGCGTATTTCCGAGAGTAGGCACAAGTAATAGCGGCGCACGCATCGACATACATAATTATACTAATTTTAAAACTAGCTCCTTGGTGTAACAGTTGTACCTTTACAAAACTTCATAGACACTACGATTCTATTTATTTGTATAGATATGTATGTTAAGCTATTGCATAGCTTTTATCGCGGGCTTTGAGGACTTTGAGCGCGGCGACCGAATCAAGGAATTCCGTAACGTAACGAAAATAAAACCTCGCACGGATCGAGACGAACTGCCCCGAACGACGAATCTGTCTGTCAGACAAAACAGTCTGGGTTTGAGAAAGTATATAGGTATATAGGTATCTATCATATCTTTATAATGCCACACTCACCGCATATGCGCCTCGTTAGTATACATGTTCAAAGAAAAAAAATACTGTGAATAAAACAACCCGTTCAATGACGAAGACATTTATTAGGAATAGTTTAAACCTTTTATAGTATGCTGTGTAACCATATCGCTACTTAAAAAAGTGATCAACGCCATCTGGTGACGATATTGGTACTAATTTAATAGTTTAGGATTTTTCATTCACAATATTATACATACTACATATATAAAAAATAAATAAATATGATTGCATAAGTTGATAAAAAATGCTATGCAATAGCTTTACCGCGGTAGTCCCCGAGTGCCACACGTCTTTTATTTTTTTTATGTATGGGCCTGCCAAAATGACATTACTCTGCCTGATGGAAAGTATAAGCAGAATCCAATACTCATTGCGAATGCAGACAACAATGCAGTATGGTGACCCACACTATGGCGGCCTAGTGATGCTTCTGCATCATTGGGCCTCCGGTCTCGCACTCACCATCGAAACACGACAGCACGAACGCTGTCATTTTAGGTTGATCTTCTGTGCGAGGGTAGTACCGCCCCGGTCGAGCCGGCCCAACCGTGCTGAAACCAGCGTGGCTCTACTACTTCAAGATATTAAGCAGCAGTCTGATTATCATAGTTCTCTGCCTAGAGTACGAATCAGGCGTCCGTGTGCGAGATCTGTGAAGTCTTCATTAGCACATGTATGCATCTATTGAAAGTCCTTGTTTTGAAACATGGACAATGAACCGTTGCTCATCGCCGACTATTAGAATGAAACTGTTTCTTAAAACAATCGGTAATATTTCATAACAAGGTGTTGAAAATTCCTCTTGTGTATTACTTCAATGGAACTATTTCCAGTCTATATTTACACACACACACACACTTGGAATTCGAGTGTCACTAGGCTGGCATAGTGTGGGTCACCATGCTGCATTGTCCTTATTCGCATTGAGGATGGTAGACCACCACTCTTGGATTCTGTTTATGCTTTCCATTATGCAGAGTACAGTCATTTTGATAGCTAAAATATTTAAAAAATGGGTTGCCGCCTTTTGAGTTTATCCCCCTCAAACCCTCTCACCCTCCCTCGAAATACTAGGAGGGTTCCTCACTGCCTAGCAACTAAAGAATACCTCTGTTTTCTTTAAGACCGTGAAACCATACCGACCGAGCTTGCGTATTTATGCCGATGAATGACTCTCTTGTGGTTATTCCAAAGGGATGTTGTACAAACATTAGAATCCCTGAGCTTCTTCATACTTAAACCGACCCTTTTGTGAATACGGATCACGACTCTTTCTCGATTTTAAATTACATCTTTTTTTGTATTCTAAAGTGACTCTACTCTGCCTGATGGAAAGCATGTTGAGCAGAATTCAAGAGTAGTAGTCAACATACTCTTTGCTACTGCAGACAATGCAACAATGCAGCATGGTGACCCACACCATGGCATCCTATTGAGAAGCGTCTACGTCATTGGTCCTCCGGTCTCACACTCATCAACGAAACACGACAGCACGAACGCACGAACAAGATGATAGTTATTTTCAGAAAACGAGAGCTGGTTCATAGTACCTAGATGTTTCAAGATGATGTTGTAAATATTTCTCTTAATTACAGATGGGCTATGCAAAACTGGAACAGACCGGCCGCGGGATCCACCTGCGGCAGTTTTCCAGGGCATTCGTGTTCGAGGACACCAGCGGAGAGAAGCCACAGAGACTGGTGTTTGTGTCTGTTGACGCTGCTATGATGGGCCATGGTGTTAGGAAAGAGGTAAGATTGTGTTTATGTAAGGTGTAATGTTTATTAACCTACTTAAAAAAAGGAGGAGTTTCTCAAATCTACAGTTTTTTTTTAATATGTTTGTTACCTCAAAACTTTCGACTGGGTGAGACGATTTTGATGATTCTTGTTTTAATTGAAAACTGGTGCTTCCCGTGTGGTCTTATTTCAATTTGGGCCAGTTCTAGAAGTCTGCTTTTTTTTTAAAAATTTTGTAATTACTATAAAAGTAGCAAGAACGTGATTACTAGCCAATCTGTTTGTATCTTTGAATCCAAATACATATTAAGTTTGGGACAAGTCATGAACTGTGTCTCACAGTCTCACTCCTTGAGGGACCGACGAGACTTCAAAACCAATAGACCCGACTTCACAGTTTCACACATTTGTGACCTATTGTTTCATCTTACTTTTACTAATTTAAACTTATAAAATTACTTATCCTATTTGACTGATTGTATCGTCAACAGAGAGCTACCCAAGGGACTACAAATTAAAAAAAACTAATGGCACCTGATCCTATTAATGTTGTAAGCGCCCACTAAGATATGATTTTTGGGAATTTCTCTCCAAAAGAGGCAAATTAATCGATGAAGGTTTTATGGAAGTTAGTCAGTCAATCAAGTCTCGCATACAGAAACGAGCATTCATTAGAAAGGTATAAAGACATTTATCATCATTCTCAGGTGATCAAACGGCTGCACAAACGCTTCGGTGACATATATGGTGAACACAACGTGATCATCAGTGGAACTCATACTCACTCCACTCCTGGTGGGTTCCTTATGGACTTTCTCTTCGACCTGCCGATCCTTGGTTTCGTTAAGGAGACATATGCTGCATATATTATAGGCATTCTAAAGGTAAGTATGAGAAAGGGAAAAAGGAAATCGTGGGGTGGTGACATAGATGGATCTCTTTTTGAATTTGATATCCGACAAATAGATCAATTTTTAAAAGTTGTATAAATACAAAACGAATTTGATTAAATATTGCATTTTTTTCGTAATTATACCATTTATTTTCATTCCACAATGTTTTGAATAGATTGTAAACATGTCACGCTAAAAAACCGAAACGTGGGAGAGCCACGCTTCGGCATGAATGCGGCGGCTTGACCGAAGTGATACCACGGCCTCACAGAAAACCGGTGTGAAATAGCGCTTGCGCTGTGTTTCACCGAGTGAGTGAGGATACCGGAGGCCCATACCCCGACCCCCATACCTCCCCCCATCCCCAAAAGGCCGGCAACTCACTTATGACGCTTCTGGTGTTGTAGGTGTCCATGGGCGGCGGTAATCGCTTACCATCAGGCTCGTTTGCCCGCCTATTCCATAAAAAAATAAGATCGATAGCTTCTTTTAAGTGGTAAACAATGTTAATAAAACATTTTTTTGTGATGTATCATGAATACCCCCGCGTGATAAACCTGCCCACCCTTTCAGGTATATAAGCGTAAATGTGTTTTTAAATATAGTTTTATCTCATAACCTTCTAGAGTATTCTGATTGCGCACCACAAGCTGACAGAAGCGCGGATGGTGTACGGCGAAGCTGAACTCTTGGACGCCAATATCAACCGATCTCCATCATCTTATTTAAGGAACCCACCAGAAGAAAGAGCCAAGTATTCATTTCTAGAAATTGATTTGTAGTTTCTTGAACTTTTAACGACATATCATTTATAATGCGCTAGTAAAAAAAAAAGACGTGTGGCACTCGGGGGCTGCCGCGGTAAAGCTATTGCATAGCATTTTTCCAGTTTCTCATTTAGTATTGTTTAAAAAGTATGTAAATAATAGAGGGCGTTAGTGTACCTCGTAGTTACGAAACAGCTCAACTGATGGCGCTGACCGGTTTTTATTTATGCAGTATTTTTTTTTCTTTGAACATGTATACTTACGGGGCGCACGTGGTGAGTGTGGCATTATAAAGATATGATAGATACCTATACACTTATATTCTTTCTCACAAACAGCTGCTTAAGCCGGACATACACGTTCAAGTATACTTGCGCAAACCCAGACTGTTTTGTCTGTCTGACAAATTTCGGAGCAGCTATTCTCGATCCGTACGAGCTTCGGGTGTTAGGTTTTATTTTCGTTACGGAATTTCTTGATTCGGTCGCCGCTCAAAGCCGGCGATAAAAGCTACGCAATAGCTTAAAAAAGCCCAAGTTACTTCTTTTATCATCAGCTATCTGCCAGTGAAAGTCTCGTCAAAATCAGTCCAGCCATTCCAGAGATTATCTGGAACAAATAGGCAGACAGACAGTCAGAAAAAAATGAAAAATTGATTTTATGATGTAAGTTTAAACTTTTATAATTATGTATTTAGCGTGAAGCTGTTGAATTAAAATTACAAACAGACACTTCAGTTTATTTTATTTGCATAGTTACAGAAGGTACTCTTATTATTCTTGTGTCACTTCTAAAGTTTTTTAATAGTCCAGTCGGAGCAGACATTTAAATAGAAAAAAATCCTTGGAGCGATTTTTCGTCTAACTAATCCCTAAATAAACTAGTAAAAAAAAAATATTCAAGTTATTCAAAAATTTTAAGTTTATCAAAATTTAATTTGAGCATCGGGCACTGTTGCATACTAACCCTGGCAACTAATAAATTTACTTTCGGTTTTTTCTTCTAGTTACATATTCATTAACTGTTCGCCTTTGAAGAATGTTTAGAATGTCCTACAAAGCACGCAATGTATCTAAGTCATATCGGAAAGCCCGCGGGCTTTAAGTAACTCTTCAACGGCCGAGAATGGGGTTCAAGTGTACCTATTCATTTTTAATTCATTTCATGGACAAATAATATATTTTTACAGAGTATAAAATTAATCTGTCAGCTCAGATCTTTTACAGTAATCAACGGATTTTAATGCTATGTTATGAAATAAAATTTGTATGATATATGTTATATTAATGGAACATAATGTTTCTTATAAATATAATTTTTGATCGCTTTTTTTGCTCATATTGACTAAATTTACTACATAGAACTTACTTAGGAAGTACAGTAGGAAGTACAGTAGGAAGCAGCGAGGCAACCGCTTAAACCACTAGACCAACCATGCAGTCAAAAATAAAACTGTAATTTTAAGGTCTTTCATTATTTCAGTAGTAGTTATTCAATTCTAACATAAATCATTAAAACATTTTTTTTTACTTTTTTAAAAACAATTTCTCAGAGTGTCTCGGTCTGTCAAAGTGTATTCAAAGTACTCGTCAAGACAAATCAAACGACTCCAAACTCGATAGGTTCCGTCGTTACAAAGTTCCTATGACCACCTTCCAGCTTCAACATCAGATCAGCTACATGTCATCATAATATAGCATTGTCACGCTATATACATATGCCTACAAAAATTCAACACAATCGGTTGAAGATATCTGCAAAATTGAGTTGCAAGATTCCGTCTTTAAGACGTTTTTAATTGTTAATAACAAATATAGTTAGATATATACATACATAGTAAGTTAAAAAAAAACATAAAAATAAGTTCTGTGTTAATAATAAACACTAATATTTTTCTTTGAAATTATCCTTTAAAAAAAATTAAATTAAATTCAAGAATACAAATTAACAGTTACAATTCGACACTCACTGGCAACCCACCCTAAAACTTGTCATTTACGTATTATGGAGCTCAGTGCGAACTACAAACGGACGTGGTATCACCTTGAATATTCGGCGGGCACTGAATTTTTTGAGCGCGATAAAACTTATTTATTGCAATTTACGGGAGACGATATCTACGTACTAAAATGTATGGAACTTTTGTCGCTAAAAATGAATGATGTTTAGCCTTAGATTATTGCTTTTTGGTGAGAATTAATAAAAAACTAAAACGGTAAATCTTTTCTCCATACTTTTTTCTCGCGAAATAAGAAAAAAATATTTAAAATAGATCACGAAATAGGACAGAGTGTGCTAATTAAAAAGGTCGATTTCGTTGATTTTGATCTTTGTTAAGGCTTTTTTTCACAAAAATAAAGAATTATTTTATAAATGTCACTCGGTAGATTGGTAGACTGATTTATTAAACTATTGAGATTTTTTTTTTAGTGTCAAATATGAATTGAGCTGTTTGTGTTTTGCAAAACTGCAAGTGCCTTTTCGCGCGTTTTTAGGGACGCGCCCCTTAAGAAACAAATACTTACGAAAATATTTTTTTACAGGTACCAATATGATGTCGACAAAACCCTCTCCCAGATTCGTTTCGTAACCCCAGACGACAAAATCCTGGGTGTGATCAACTGGTTTGCAGTCCACCCTACCAGCATGAACAATACCAACCACCTGGTATCTTCAGACAACGTGGGCTATGCTTCCATCTTGATGGAGAAAGCCCTGAATGGAAATACCACATTGCCAGGAAAGGTGAGATGCTTTGAAAGCTATAATAGTCCACTGCTGAATATAGATCTCTATTTGGTGGCGCAGTGGTAGCGTAATCCCCTGCTGTGCTTCAGGTCTCGGGTTCGATTCCCGGGTCGGACCAAATGTTTGTATGATCTGCAAATATTTGTTTCGGAGTTTGGGTGTTTTCTATGTATAATATTTATGTATTTACAAAAAGAAACTATGTATGTATTTATATCAGTTGTCTAGTACCCATAATACAAGCTGTGGGGGACAGGTGTGTCATGTCCCACCAATACAAAGGGAGGATCCTTCGACCAGGCGAGGTGATCATGCTTGGCGGGTCAACTGCCCAACGGTTGATGTTGCGATGTTGTATATATGATTATCGGCGCGAGAACTTTCACTGCGCGATTCAGGATTGGTAGTTTCTTCGTTACTCCGTAGTTCGATGTATCTTCGGTAGATGGCGCTGTCATATGTTTTTTTGTTGCGCTGTATGTGGAAGTCGCCACACAAGCTGTGCTTAGTTTGGGACTAGATGGCGTTGTGTCCTAAATATTTATTTTATTTAGAAAGGAGTTTGTGGCCCACTATACGGTACTGTACCGTATTGTACTATTGACAAACTTGAATCATCAATCAATCAAACATCAATCACCCACTTTGCCAAAAAATCGTTTGAAACCGTCAAAACAACAAAGATTTCCCTCCTTTACAGTGCATGCAGCATTGTAGCATTTAGGATGTTTTAAATATTAAGCAAGCTATGTCTGTAACAAAGTAGCCTTATGGTGGGTCATGAATTCATTATTCAAATGTGTCTTTGGTACTGTTCTACACTGAACTGTAAGTTCTGGCGCGCCTTCATTGAATTTCTACCTCTATTCTCTGTTATGATCCGTACTCACATACGGTATTACTCGAAAGTTTTACTCCAAAACGAGTAATAATTTACGTGTTGACCGCAAAACTCACAACTCGAAAGCTTGCATCGAGCCGGCTCGAATTCCATTTACGTTTCTCCTTTTCATTTTCTTTAATTATTTTATAATTAAGATTTGCTAGACTTGCAAAATGTAGCCACCGTCTCCTTTGTTGAACAGACATAATTTGGCTCGAACGGTTCGCTGAATACTGAACAGCGAGCCAAAAGATGGTTCACTCGATCGATCAATGCTGAATGTGTTGACCAAAGTCCGTGCCGTGGTTTTGTTTGCTCGATCGAGTAAAACCGTATGTGAGTACTTAGCATTATGTGGGTATAACTCGACTGCACGGATGGCGTTGTGGTTTTTTACTGCGCTGAGTGTTGTGGGTTATATCCCCAGATGGGACAACACTTTATGTGATCTACAAATTATTGTTCTGTTCTTTGTGTCCGTTTCATATATATGTCTGTAAAGTTCCCAGCAACATAGGAATAATCCCAGTGCAGGAGTTGTCTTATAAAAAAAAAGTTTTTTTTTTGTTTTTGTTTAAAGAGACATTAGGAATAAATCCTGTGTCGCGGGGGACTTTACAAACATACATGAAACGGACACAAAGAACACTCAGACTCAGAACAACAATTTGTGGATCACACAAAGTGTTGTCCTACCTGGGATTTGAACCCACGACACTTGGCGAAGTAGGAAACGGCGTGGTGACCGTTAAACCACTAGGCCAAACGTGCAGTGCAATTATAAAATATGAGCGGTTTTCAAAAATAGAATTAATTTGAACTCATATAATGATCAAGTATCGTACTATTTAGAATAAATTATCAGTATTTAAGGTATCGCAAAACCCTTTTCTTCTTTTCTTATTTTGTGTATTCTTTTCCTACTTACAGGGCAGCATAGTCTGTGCGTTTGCGTCCACAAACTTGGGTGATGTATCTCCAAATACTCGTGGTCCCCATTGCGAGTTCTCCGGGAAGGTATGTGACCAGGAGAAGCTTTTATGCAAACTGCCAAAAGAGAAGTGCTTTGCTTCTGGACCTGGAAGGGATATGTTTGAGAGCACCAGGATTATTGCCACTAAGATGTTCCAGACTGCTATGGTAAGAATTTGAAATACATTGAGTAAGATTTCAAAATTCAACACGGTAGGGCCGGCTCGACAGGGGCGGTGCTGCCCTCGCACAGAAAATCAACGTAAAATGACAGCGTTCGTGCTGTCGTGTTTCATTGGTGAGTGCGAGACCGGAGGCCCAATGTTGCAGAAGCATCACTAGGCCGCCATGGTGTGGGTCACCATGCTGCTTTGTTGCATTGTCTGCACGAGCAATGAGTATGGTGACCACCACTCTTGGATTCTGCTTAAGCTATCCATCAGGCAGAGTAGAGTCATTTTGGCAGGGCCAAACATAAAAAACAAAAAAAGGAATAACTAGCTGAACCTCGCGGTGTTACCCGCGGTACGACATCAACCGCAGGCCGTTGCCGTTGCTGGGCGAAGCTAGTCTAAAAAAAGTAGCCTAAGTTACACCTTATCAGTGAGTCTCGTCAAAATCGGGCAAGCTGTTACAGAGATAAGCCGGATCAAACAGACAGATAAAGGTACGGAACCTTTGTGTGCGAGTCCAACTCGCACTTGACCGATTTGTTTATTCGTTACGACGTAAGATAAAATTGATTCATGACTAATACTTCCAGAAAGTACTAAACGAGCCTGGTGGGGACCTGACAGGTCCTGTAGACATTGTCCATCAGTATGTTAAGATGTCTGCAGAAGAAGTAGCAGCATACGATCCAGTCACGGAAACCTTTGATGAGGTAAGTTTACTATAAACTAAACGAAAATAGTGTGATATTTTTCATTGTATGTTGTATAGTTATATAAGTTATTATTTACCAAGAATCTTGATATATTGACTGCCTTGGTGACGCAATGGTGTGCGTGGGACTGCTGTATTTAGCCGTGCCAAGCGTCCTTAAGTTCCGTGTGAATTAGGGATATGTAACAAGATGTCCTAAATGTTTATTATTATTATTTACGCAGTGCTACCCGTGGTTGCTGTTGTAAAAATACAGTAACAATCGCGTGTAAAACCGCGAGGCAAAGCTAGTCTAAAATAAAAGTAGCTAAAGTTACTCCTAATATCATTAGCTATCTGTTAGTGAAAGCCCCTTCGAAATAGGTCCAGCCGTTTTAGAAATTAGCCGGAACTAACAGACATTTGAATTTTTTTTATTGAAGTACCTTACATACTTTTAAATAGACAAAAAATTAAAAAAATGTTTTATTAATGGTACATATACTCGTATACTTTTAGATAGATCTAAGTACCGTATGTACTTTTATGTGGAGAAGGTGTAAAACTCTCCAGACAGACACTTTAATTTTATTTATTTGTAGCTATATATTATTCGTGAGTTATTTCATATTCGCAATTATAAGAAGGTATTATTTTCCAACAGAGTGTGAAGGTTCATGGCTGCCTCCCCGCGATGGGCTACAGCTTTGCAGCCGGCACTACGGACGGTCCTGGCGCCTTCGACTTCAAGCAAGGCACCACCACCTCCAACCCCCTCTGGAACGCTGTTAGAGATTTTATCGCTGAACCCACCAAAGATGACATCAAGTGTCAAGCTCCGAAACCTATTCTATTAGCTACTGGACGGGTGAGTATATATATTATCTAAATGTTGGCTCTGTTGAATAAATTATAATTAAGAGATGATTAAAGGGCAGGGCAGGGCGCAGCACAACAGCACTGAACGACACAAAGCCACAGCACAAAGAAAAGGAAAGCTTAAAACATACCCTATTCAATTTGCCGCCCTGGAACGACTTGCCGCCCCGGAATAACGTGCCGCCCAGGAACAACTTGCCGCCCCCTAACAACTTGCCACCCCGGAACGACTCGTCGCCCCCTAACAACTTACCGCCCCCTAACAACTTACCGCCCCCTAACAACTTGCCGCCTCCTAACAACATGGCAACCCCTAATAACTTGCCGCCCCCGAACAACTTGACGCCCAGGAATAAATTGCCGCCCCCTAATAAATTGCCACCCCCTAACAACTTATCGCCACGGAACAACGTGCCGCCCCGGAACAACTTGCCGCCCCCTAACAACTTACCGTCACGGAACAATGTGCCGCCAAGGAACAACTTGCCGCCCCCTAACAAATTGCCGCCCCCTAACAACTTACCGCCACGGAACAACGTGCCGCCCAGGAACAACTTTCCGCCCCCTAACAACTTGCCACCCCGAAACGACTCGTCGCCCCCTAACAACTTACCGCCCCCTAACAACTTGCCGCCCCCTAACAACTTACCGCCACGGAACAACGTGCCGCCCAGGAACAACTTGCCGCCCCCTAACAAATTGCCGCCCCCTAACAACGTGCCGCCCCGGAACAACTTGCCGCCCCGGAACAACTTGCCGCCTCCTAACAACTTACCGCCACGGAACAATGTGCCGCCAAGGAACAACTTGCCGCCCCCTAACAACTTACCGCCACGGAACAACGTGCCGCCCCGGAACAACTTGCCGCCCCGGAACAACTTGCCGCCCCCTAACAACTTACCGCCCAGAAACAACTTGCCGCCCCCTAACAACTTACCGCCCAGAAACAACTTGCCGCCCCCTAACAACTTACCGCCCAGAAACAACTTGCCGCCCCCTAACAACTTACCGCCCAGGAACAACTTGCCGCCCAGGAACAACTTGCCGCCCAGGAACAACTTGCCGCCCCCTAACAACTTACCGCCACGGAACAACGTGCCGCCCAGGAATAACTTGCCGCCCAGTAACAACTTACCTCCCCCTAACAACTAACCGCCAAGACGGCACCAACGCCGCCTATAAGATCGTTAAATACTTGGTACCTTTAACTTACACCAGTATCACAACGACGTTACTGACTGCGCCAGTATCATAGAGACGCACAGCGGAAACTGGAAATGATCAATGTAAACACAACATTTATACAGCGTAAGGCGATGCAATGTGAATACTGGCGAGCGCTACCCCCCTATATCAAATGTAATAATATAAACTCTTTTGCAAAAAAAACAGGCACTTAAGCAAAGAACTAATTTATAGTTACTATTAGTTTGTTTGACAATTTTAGGTATTGTTATCCTCAGAATTTTATAAATTAATTAGGAAGAAATAGTTTTCATCAGTTTTATCATAACATTTTGATAAAATTATTGAGAAATAATGTTCAAGCTCAAAACACTATTATTGTATCTGCTCGCTAAATAAAAATGAAACGCGTTAATTTCTTTGTTTTTCTTGAATACATTAAAAGCAGATAAAAGTTTAGTATTGAGTGTGACCCCCTCTTGCTGAAATCACGGCTTGCATTCATGGGCATGCTAGCGAGTATATCTTTTATGGTTTCTTGGGGAATACGTTACCACTCCGCGGTAATCACATTCTTTAGCTCTCTGATGGTCTGCGGAGCCGGCTGCACTGATCTCACTCGTCGCTTCAGAACGTCCAGAACATGCTCTATGGGATTGAGGTCCGGACTTCTAGCTGGCCAGTCCAAACGACGAATTCCGACTTCTAGCATATACGCTTCCACATCGCCAGACCGGTGGGCGCGAGCGTTGTCGTCTATAAAAATTGAGTTCTCCTCCTGACCGTCCATAGACTAATTTGCACATTTCTTACTTCTTCGAGGCTGTTCTTGAGGTCCACATAAGAAGATTTGCGATTTCTCAATGCTTGACTAACTAGAAAACGATCATCCCGTGGTTCGGTACATGTCTTTCTGCCAGAACCAGGCCTTCTCTTGACGGAACCGGTCTCTTGATAGACTGCGCTGCCAGGCCCTTTGAACTGTCGACCGAATCACATTTAGCCTCTGAGCCACGAAGCATTGGCTGCAACCTTCTTCAAGCAGCGCAATAATTTTGCTCGCTTTTATCACTTTATCTACCATTTTCGAGATTGCTAAACAGCAATAACAATACTTTTAAATGTCAAAGACATCAGATAATTTAATAAAAATTGACAAAAAGTTAATTAGAGTCGATA
This sequence comes from Diaphora mendica, assembly GCA_949125395.1. Lineage (NCBI taxonomy): Eukaryota > Metazoa > Arthropoda > Insecta > Lepidoptera > Erebidae > Diaphora > Diaphora mendica. The sequence goes on from OX421319.1 coordinate 26,271,803, forward strand.
TTAACTATAGGGAATACGCGCCACAAAATGTTGTTATAAGTTGTTTTCTTTGTAAACCAGGCTCAGTCACAAAATTTGAATTTGGAATGTACTCTTATTAACATTGAGGCACTTTTATAACTGGCCAGTAACATGTTCAAATGATTTAAACCTTTTTGGTATTTTATTTTTTTCAGCCAGGAAGAAAATCGAAACCGGCCGTTTTTTTTGCAAATGAGTGTATATAAAATTAAATTTATTTGTTTAGCTGTTTTTTGTTAGTTTTTAACCTTTTTTTATTTGTACTATTATAATTTAGTGGATGTTATAGTTGTTCGGTGTGAGGGGGTATAGCTTTAAATATCTAACATGTATTTGTAATCTATTGGGTGATAATGATAATGGTGATGATAATTGTGCAATTCGTTTTAACCGACTTCCAAAAAGGAGGAGGTTCTATGTTCCACTGTATGTATTTTTTTAACCGACTTCAAAAAAGGAGGAGGTTATCAATTCGACCGTAATTTTTTTTTTTTTTTTATGTGTGTTCGCGGATAACTTCATCATTTATGAACCGATTTTGACGATTCTTTTTTTAATGGAAAGGAAATATCCCAACGGTGGTACCATGATAAGGACACTAAGATCTGATGATGGCATCCAAGAAAAATCGAGTCGAACCTTGTAGTGGGTTTATGTTTTTGGTAAAATTTTATTTTATGTATGTTCAATCCGAATTCAATCAATCAATGTTATCAATTGTGGTCCGATTTTGAGAATTCTTTTTGTATTCGAAAGGGTATGCTCCCGAGTTGGTCCCATTGCCACCATATCAGGATCTGATGATGAGATCCCAGGATATCGAGGGAAACTCAAATTTTTTTTAGCACATACCATGTTTTTCGTATATTTTCTGAAGTTACACAGGTATTTGCGTCTGGTAGTCATCATTTTATGATGATGAGCTGATAATAGAAGGTACAACTCCTCAACGGTTAGGAGTTGGAGGATAATTCTTACAATTTCATACGTATCTATAGACATTTAGTCGTATACTTTCAAGTTCTCTAGGTGAGCTGATGATAGAAGGTTAAACTCTTCAACAGTTAGGGATTAGAGGATGATTTTAATATTACACGTACGTATTAGACCTCCATTCGTAATAATACAAGTAAAATTTTAACAAAAACAAAAACCGACTTCAAGAACGACCAAATCGATTGATTTCTCTTGGATGCCATCATCAGATCTTAATGTCCTTATCATGGTACCACCGTTGGGAAATCTCATTTCCTGTAAAAAAAGAATCATCAAAATCGGTTCATAAACGACGAAGTTATCCGCGAACACAAATAAAAAAAAATACATATATTGGTACGGTCGAATTGAGAACCTCCTCCTTTTTTGAAGTCGGTTAAAAATAAATAAAATTATTTTAGTGTATGGGCGTCCATACATTAAAATAAAATATACTTATTATAATTTCGCTTAATTGTAAAATTTTGTGTTAATAATATAATCAAATAAGTTTCATTAAAGAGTTAGCATATGTAGTGTAATATTTATAACCTCAACAACTTGCAGTCGTTGTGCCTATATATTTTTCGCAGTTGTCACTTGTCAGTTTGTCATTTCGAGTCATTGTATTTCAAAAATTCTTGAGCTATAGGCCGTTTACACGTATTAAGTTGATAAGTGGATAACTTACTTTGAACTTACTTTTAAGTTGATTTTATAAGTAGTCGACTGTTTACACGTGTTTAACAATTAAGAAACCAGGAGACAACAAGCGTAAAATTCCCGGATTTTTGAGGTGTAAACCCGAACACTTTAATATTTATTTTAGTCAAAATAAATAGAAAAGTTTAATCAGTTGAAATCGTTCTTTTATTTATTTTCATATTCAGTTTTAATTACGTTTACTTACAAGCTAGCTAGCATTTTTCGTCGAAATCAGAGATGAAAAAGTAAAATCTTACAATTTTGTAAATGCTATTCCAATAGTAGTAAACTATTTACAATTTTTTTATAAGCATACTAATTTGACAAAAAAATCTTAAAGCTATTAAGATATCATTCCACTATTCAGCTCTATGTTTTTTAGGGTTCCGTAGCGAAATGGCAAAAAACGGAACCCTTATAGACTCGTAATGCCTGTCTGGCTGTCCGTCCGTATGTCACAGCCACTTTTTTCCGAAACTTTATGAACCATACTGTTGCTAGATACTACTGCATCAAGATTTTCACACAAAAATAGAAAAAAAACAATACATTTTGGGGGCTCCCTATACTTAGAACTGAAACTCATTTTTTTTTATCAAACCCATACGTGTCTATCCATCTATGGATAGGTATTCAAAAATGATATTGAGGTTTCTAATATCATTTTTTTTTAAACTGAATAGTTTGCGCGAGAGACACTTCCAAAGTGTTAAAATGTGTCCCCCCCCTTGTAACTTTTAAATAAGAGAATGATAAAACTAAAAAAAAATATGATGTCCATTACCATGCAAACTTTCACCGAAAAATGGTTTGTTTTTTTTTAATATTATTATCTGTTATGAAACTGTGAACCACGCTGCGAGAAATAGGTTTGATGTTGATCACTTTGCTTCTATGAAGATTTCGCACACTGACTACTAAGCAGCGACTGACTACTGAAAAGGTTGTGGCTTGAATACTGGAATTTGTAAGTACACATAAGGGAAAATGGTACGCGACGATCCAGGGAAGCCCGCCCGCCAAACCTTGGTACTTCTACAAGAATGAAAATATAGACAGCAGAAAGTTCATTACCATATGAACAGTGACTAAAGTTTGCCATTGCTACATTCCCACTCATCTGAACAGACTCAACTTACGCGTGTGAAGTGAACTCTAAAATGTTGTGGAAATAATCACAAATTTTAACAAAAAAAAACCGACTTCAATCTGGACCAAATTTAAATGGGACCATACGGGAATATTGAGTTATTCGTTAATTTGTCTCGTACATACATAATGCAAATTGAAGACTTATATGGTTTTCTCATGGATGACATGTCAGAACTGGACCAAATTTAAATGGGACCATTCGGGAAGCACCGGCTTTCAAATAAAAAAAGAATCATCAAAATCGGTTCACCCAGTCCAAAGTTATGAGGTAACAAACATAAAAAAAAAAATACAGTCGAATTGAGAACCTCCTTCTTTTTTGAAGTCGCTTGAAAACTAGTAAACTTGAAATACCATCAAACTGTTTCCAATCAAATATCAACCACTGTCTTTAAAGGGCTAGAACCCAGAGCCGTAAAATCTAATTTTATAAAAATAAAAAAACGCCAACAAAGGGCTAGAACCCAGAGCCGTAAATGTAGGAAAAAAAATCAGTAGGCCACGCCTACCGGGGAATGCACGCGGCGCGAGAGGGGCGGTTACTTACTCAAAAAATAGACTCCGTTCTATTCTACTCATTTACTTACTCATTTTATTCACATATTCGGTAACTTAGACTAAAGAGCTGTTAAGTGACTGTGTAAACGCGTATATATATAAATCAACTTAAAAGTAAGTTACCCACTTATCAACTTAATACGTGTAAACGGCCTATAAATCTTTAAATTAAACCAAAACATATTCTATTTCGTATTATATGTTTATTACTCAGTAATAATAAACAATTTAATAATTTAATATTAAAGAAAAAGACAATCGATACTTGCACGGTTTTTGAAATCCCTACAACTAAATAAATAAAATAAATATTTCAGACATCTAACACACAACGTCATCTAGTCATCTAGTCCCAAGCTAAGCAAAGCTTGTGTTATGGGTACTAGACAACTGATATAAATATATACTCTTTTTTGTAAATGCATATATATTATACATAGAAAACACCCAAACTCCGAAACAAATATTTGCAAGATCATACAAACATTTGGTCCAACCCAGGAATCGAACTCGAGACCTCATGATCAGCAGTCAAACACGCCAACCGCGAGACCAACGAGGCTGTCAACAAAATAGGAGATCCTTATTTAGGTGTCACATAGCATGGTGAAAACGAAATTAGATAAGATTTATATTTAGGAGTTACCTACGTTAGGTGTTTCCTAGTTATGAGATGGTTTAGGTGTAGTTGGTGAAAACGGGCAAATACACTTATATTTTATTAGTCATAAACTCATAATAATGACATTTATGTCGATTAGTGACCGAAAATGCATAAATGCAATGCAGGACATACGGGATAAGTAGAGGCGAAACATCAGAACGGTAATTCGAAGGAATTCTCTCACTCAGGTGGAACTCGTAAAAGAGAGGGCGGAGTGGAATTGGGAAATATTTATTCTTGGTCTCGTAGGTCCGCGAACGGGCCAGGCTTTGCACGTGGCTCAGACAGATGATAGGCGCAGGCCTGGGGGGTTACAAGTGACGCCATTTAACACTATAGCAAAAGCAGACCAGGCTTACATCTTTAGAGCCAGGAAGGAAAGATTGTGGTTACCATATATACGAGGGCCACCATATATATATTTGTAAATCCTGGCTCAAAATCCTGGCAGGCCTGGTCGAAGCCTAGGACCAACACATGGGCCGCTTTGTCTGGGGGCCGTCTCTTGCAACGGATTCATAGGACAGCTGCCCCTACCACCGCATCCGTGCCGGGTGGAATATCATCCACGTTCTTCTCATCGATTTCGGCCAAGGAGGCCATAAGCGGGGACGTGTGTTCCACCTGTATGGTACGGAAACGCCTTTAATTCAACGGGCCTGATGGCGTGGATGACGATAATAGTAAATCCATGCAATTAGGGCGTTAATGACGACTGAGCCACAATTAAGTCACAATTCCCCCGTCCCCACTAAACTCCGTATAGCTTTACTAGGTTCGGTTTCGACACACTACACGCAAACCTCTGTAGAATGGCGGATTTAAATGGTTTCCAGAAGTAAAAAAAAAAATTGAATTGATTTGAGTTGACTTGAGTTAGAAGGGGCGGCAAAAATTTAATAGCCCAGTGGCGGCAAATATGTAAATCCACCACTGAGATTACTAGTTCATTAGAGCGATCCATTTTAGTTTAATCAAAACTTAGTAACTTGAGTCGATCATCGTGCATGAACATATCTGAATCGATTGTAGTTGTCTCAAAAATAGTTTTGTAATAGTTGTGTAGTGGTATGGCGGAGCCGGACGTACGTAACCTATCAAATACCTATTGGGCTTGGCACCGACTTCAAACAGATTTTAGGTACCTAGGTGGTAGGCGTTCCGCCGCATTTCGAGCTCGTCCTGCTCCTCCCCGCTCTCACCTGGGTGGCACGAATCTGGTCATAGACCTTCGCATCCATATCCGCCAGGCGGATCCGAAAGGCGGGAAACGAGCCAGGACTGTCGCCGCCTCCAACGAGATGGTACGGTATCCCCGTACGATCCGAATGGCCGCTACCCGCTGCACTTGATTGAGTGTGGCTCGGCAGCGGCAGCAGGCCGATAGGCGCTTGGCCCATATCGGCGCTCCATATAGGGCCATGGATCGTATTACCCCACCGTAGAGGCGTCGGACTTCTTCCCGCGGGCCCCCTAAATTAGGCAATAGCCTCTGTAGGGAGCCCGCCACGGCCGCCACCCCCCGTACTCGGGGATCATCCGTTCGAAATGCTCCTCGAAGCTCCAGCGGCTGTCCAGGAGGAGGCCGAGGTACTTGATATGTCGGCCCACCTCGACCTCCGTTCCTCCCACTCTAATAATCGAGTGGGTAGGAACGGCACCTCCGCGTTTCCTGTGAAACCAGGGTTTCCGTCTTATGAGGTCTAACAAAGGCCTAATTTTTGTCTTATTCATACTAGTCTATACTAATACAGTGGACTCCCAGTAATCCGGCAAACATTATGCAGGGCAGTGTCGGACTATCGAATTTGTCGGTTTTAATTGTCAACGTTTTGTGCTTTCGCTTCTGGGTTTGTGACGACATTACTAGGTACTATACCTAATACACAATGAATAAATAGTAAACAATGAACGCACGCTAGGCCGTACCGCTATCACTAGTAGTCAAATTCAAACTAAGTAAAACAATGCATACGCGTCGAGCACAATAGCGGTGGCGCGTACGAGTTGTGACCTGTTCAAACCTGCGTGATCTATATGTATTAGCAAAGATTGTCAAACATAAGTCATGTCGGATTACAGGGGGCGCCGGATTAGACAGGGGCCGGATTATCGGGGGTCCACTGTATTATAAACTAGCTGACCCGGCGAACTATTTACATATCTGTCTCAACTTCCCACAGGCAGTGTACAGTCGCGGACAAAAAAATGACTTTTCCCGTTATCTTTTTTTTTATTTCTAGCAAAAAAAGAATGAAAGAAATCGGACTATGTGTTATTGAATTACAACTAAGTATATATTTTGACTTCCGTCCCCTCTCTCCAAGAAACCGTGCTTAATTTCGGGATAAAAAGTACCCCATGTAGTATGAACTCAAATCATGCCAAGTTTCATTTGATTCGGCCAAGATACAGACAGACAGACGAAAATGAAAAAAATACAGTTTTGGCTTCAGTATCGATTATAGAGAGCCCTCCAAAAAAAATTGTGTAGTGTCGTGGGACACTAGATAGAAACGAAGTTCTTTTTTTTTTTCACGAATTTTTTTGTTCACGCTCTTTAAAAACCACAAAATTGTCTTAACACCTTTATTTAATTTAAAATGATTTTTAAAAATATGTAAAAGTTCTATGCGAGGTATAAAGAAAATAACTATTCAGGTATACATTTTTTATTAAGATTTTTTATCGATAAAAATAAAACTAAACTTTTCAGTTGTGCTGCCAACTAGTAATCTCTACTGTAAAAAATTCAAACTCTTAAAAAACAAATATTTGCAGATCAACAAAATATTTGATCCTACCCGGATTCGAACCCGAGACCTCAATCGCATCATTCTCATACGCTACCATTTTGACACCGAGGCGTCAATCTAACGTTCTGGACGTTTTTTGCCGGCCGCAACGCCCCTTAAGGAACTTCGTTCCAAAAAATTTCAAAATATCTTTAATGTACAGAATTGGACCTGTTACATCTATACTTATAATAAAAATGTAACAGGTCCAATACTTTGATTCTTGAGGAAGGACATAGATTACTCTTGTCCGCGATAACCAACTTATCAGCTTTATTAGTAAGGAAATGTGCGTGTGAGTAAGATATGTTATTAAATACAATGGCTTAAGACCTGTCTCGTTTATTTCCTCCAGGCTAAGTTCCCGTATGAGTGGCAGCCAAAAGTTGTATCGTGTTCCGTCGCACGTATCGGGGGTTTGTTCCTGGCTGCAGTTCCAGGGGAGTTCACCACCATGTCGGGCCGGAGACTCAGGAACATCATCTCCAAGACCGCTCCTGATGCAAAGAAAGTGGTGATCGCTGGACTTTCGAATATTTATTCTGATTATGTGGCTACGTTTGAAGAGTACCAGGTAATACGCGTCCAGTTATTGTTTCTGCAAAAAAAAAAACAGTCTTTGGGGTGCCGATAGAAATGAAAACTAAGTAACTTATGAAGCGTGCGGTAACGATGACGCGAGTTTCACGCATTTTGTTCACCCATTAAGTGCTCAGCACGACCAAAGGCGCGTATCCCCCGAAATTGTTGACAATTTCAGTGTTTCCAACTGTTTGCAACTGTTCAGAAAATCGCCAACTTTTGTTTCCATTGTGTCTACACCGAGTCGCCCACAATTTGAAAAACAATCCAACTAAGCGTCTCCACAGAGCCACTAAATATATAAATATATATAAGTAAATATCTGCAACAAGCGTAGGTATTCTATTGATGTTTACCGCCAAAAACAGAAACACGGTCCCATGTTTGTTGCCAACACAAGGAAATTACAGAAACTTTTGTTACCAACACGTGTTGACAACACAAAAGTTGCCAACTTTTGTTCGGTGGAGACTCGGCTTAAAGAAGTTTTTACTTCAACAAGTATTTTTAGTAAGGTCCGGTACATGATGATGAACATAAGACATAGTATGGACAACATAAGGCGTATCATGAACATCACAATTAAACGACACTGACTACTGTAAGAATGGCGTAGCGGTTTAAGCGGTCACCTCGCTGCTTACTACCCCCTACGTGTTGTGGATTCGAACCCCACATGGGACACCACTTTGTGTGATCCACAAATTGTTGTTCTGAGTCTGGGTGTTCATTGTGTCCTTTTCGTGTATATTTGTAAAGTCCCCCGCGACACAGGATATATTCCTAGTGTACGGAAGTTGTATTCAAAAATAACTTATTTGTTATAACCTCCTCTATTTTCGCAGTAGGTCTTTTCATAGATACTATTCTAATCATCGAGATATAATGTATAGAGAAGACGCCACTCATAAGTGCGGTGTTCCATGCAATTGCGGCGCTTGCGCCGCACTTCCTTCAGTCGCTTGCTAGCTACACTCTGCAGAAGCGGTGGCTTTAGCGTGTGATTGTTTAAATTTAAAAACGTTCTAAAACTCGTGAAATATGCCATTTTGTGTCTTGAGATATTGCACTAATAATACAAGGAATACGGAGAAAAACAAAGGAATAACTTTTCACCAGTAATTAACTAGATATAATTGTTTTAAAATTAAATACGAACAAAAAATTTTAAGACGCCATTGTTGCCTCACTCGACATAGAGTACTTAGAGTAAAACATACAGAAGTGATATTTAGGTAGAATTAAGTGACGTTAAATGCACAACGTATCTAACGTATTTAATTGCATAAGGAAAAATAATATGTTGTTAAAAATAGCTTCGTTAAGAACCCTTAACACTTTTTTTGTAATAATTACACTTAAAATTATACTTAAAGTATAATTAAAAAAACTGCTTTTATATTTTATACCTCGATGCATTCTACAAAAAAACTGAAACTGTCAAAGCTATTGAAGTACTATTTACTCAGTGTGAATTTCCTAATAAAATTTCGTAGGTATAAAGCTATTTATCCGTTCTGCTTTGTGCTTGGCGCTTACTCTATTAAAGCGAATCTTTGCAACAGTTCGTTGGCCAAAACGCGTAAGCGCCATGAAAATCACGGCGCTTATGACATTTCGCTCGCGAGGAAACTATAGCTCAAATGCGATAGAGCGCTGCTTGTTAATACTGTTGGATTAGACTACTAATTTGTTTGGCTGCGCTGCAGCGCTTTTTAGTTTTAATTAAAATATAAACGGAACATATAATTGGTTTTGAGTGGCTCCTCTAGTACGTAGTACGTAATATCTCGATGATTCTAATACGATATTATTTCACACTGTTTGTATTCCAGGCTCAAAGATACGAAGCTGCTTCAACTATCTACGGGCCTCATACTCTAGAAATATATCTGAACAAGTACGTGGAACTAACCGAGGCTTTGATTTCGGTAAGTTTATTTATTTAAAAGAAAAAAATTACACAACCGATACCACCCCGTCTGCCAGGGCGGTAGTTGGGTTTGGTTGTGGGCCAAAATCTCCTTGCTAAGGAGAATCCCATAGACAGCAGTGGACTATTAATGGCTATTGATGATCATGGAGCTTTAGCAAGTAAATAGTAACGCATATTTTAAAAATTTGGCTAGAGTTGTTTTAACGAGCCGTGGGAGAGCCTGGCTTCGGCATGAATGGGCCGACTCGACCGGAGTGATACCATGGCCTCACAGAAAATCGGTGTGAAACAGCGCTTGCGCTGTGTTTCACCGAGTGAGTGAGGATACCGGAGGCCCATACCCCAAACCCTCCTCCCATCCCCCTCCTCATCCCCCAAAGACCGGCAACGCACTTGTGACGCCTCTGGTGTTTCGAGCGGCGGTAATCGCTTACCATCAGGCGATACATCTGCTCGTTTGCCGGCTATTCTTTGATGACTCAAAGTAACATTTGATAATTTCGCTTTTCAATTGCCGGCATCCAAAACAGGCGATAAGGCCGCCAATTGTACCTACTTATTTCATCTTAAGTTAAGCTTAGAATGAACATGATGTACATTATATAAAGATAATATATCTATTATTATTTTTAATTTTTTTAAGGAAAACATTTTCAGTTTTTACTGATAAAATTAAGGTTTTTCATTAGTGTAACAATAAAAGTTCAGTAATTAACACCTGAAAGCGTGACAAACAAACAGTCACGCAATCGCATGTACATTGTTACTTATTTGTTTTAACAATATTTCAGCTTAACATGTACCAATTTTGCATTGTTCAAAAATCATATAAATGCAATAATATTTAAGTAATTCAAAATATATAAAAAAAAAAAATCTTTCATCCAGGGTAAATCCCTGGAGCCAGGTCCTGAGCCCCCAGACCTAAGCGCCCAGCTGATCTCTCTGGTACCACCAGTGCTGTGGGACTCGACGCACTGGGGTCATGAGTTCGGTGACTGTTTGGTGCAGCCCCAGAAACATTACAGTTATGGAGATATTGTCGTAACGCATTTTGTGAGTATAACTTTAAAAATACTTTATTTTACGTCTGTGTCTTCTATTGCCCATAACCTTATGTTATACCGCGGAATTTTTTTTTTCCCATAAACATTTTATGGTGAGCAAACCATACAAGTATGGAGTGTAGAGATAAGGTGTACAATCTAGAAGTTAAAAAAGTGTCCGCCAAAATGCACTAATTAGGTGACGCCACTGTGCAAAGAGTGTAAATTTAAAGAATTAGAAAAGATAATCAAATGAACTATTATTTGTTTATGTTTGTCGGACACTTACTACGCAAAGTTTTTAATTTTTAAACCACAATTTAATTTACAATTTTCCCCTGAGCCCATCAAAGATTGTACTCCTCACCTCTATACTCCATGCATATATTATGTTGTCGCGGATTTTTCTTTAGAACTTTTCAAGGACAACAATTTTTCCATACAATATTTTCTCTAATTTTTAACTATTTAGCAGCTCACGCAATGGAAGCCTTCAAAAGGAATAATTTTCCTCTTTCATTCGAAACGGTTTTCATCACCCCGCTCCTATTGGTCATAGCGTGATATATAGCCTATAGCCTTCCTCGATAAATGGGCTATCTAACACTGAATTAATTTTTAAAGCGGACCAGTAGTTTCTGAGATTACCTCGTTCAACCAAACAAACTCTTCAGCTTTATAATATTATTATGTATATATAAGACATATAATTTACGGCCGATGTAAAAAAATCTACAAATTAAATAATTTTGTTATCAACAAAATATTTTGAAAAATATGGATTTAAAAAATACGAACTTAAAATAAGGGCTTGGTATTTGCCATTTTTTTATAAAAATAGATGGAATTTTATGTGATTGTAAAAACGTGTTTGTATTGATGACAAAAAGTGTGCGATGGCCGGGAATCGAACCCGGATCAACTGCTTGGAAGGCAACTATGCTGACCATTACACCACCATCGCAGCTGATAGCGACATTAAAATAGAGGTTTAAATTTTATCGCATATGAAGGTAATAAAACAATTTAAATGAAAACTACTATGGATGTTCGTTCACGGCCATTTTCAATAACCTATGTTATAGTTGAAAGAGGAGAGTTTTCTTGGTATAAATATTTTTTCAATATGATTGATTCAATACTTTTATTAATAATTATGTTAGATCAATTTTTTTCTATAACACTGTAACACATACACATTACATTTAATAAACAGTCACGCACTCACGCTTATTTCCCAGAGGGAGGCATAGACAATTTATTTTTTCTTTTATTTGACAAGTTTTAGTTCTCAAATAAATACTTTTTTTAAGGTAAATTCAGACCGTTTTCAATAAATCTATCTCTAGTTAAAACTGGAGTCAAGTTATTGAAAACAGTCGATAGTGGTTAGTTAGAGGTTACTGCTAAGTTAGAGGTGATGGGTTTGATTCCTACTCGGAACATGTCTAGTGTAATGTATTTTTGTAAAAGACCTATTTCTTAGCGTTCCATGGATTCACCGTGCGGGTGCCGGGTCCATCGCGTGATAGATGGGGGCAACAAACGACTTCGACAGTGCCTGGGGCGACCCAGGTTTAGGTTTAAGGAGCACTCCTTACGACGCGTCAACGCTCACCTCCACTGTCCGCTGTGTTACCCCCTCTACCTAACCATATTTGAAGTGAGCCTAGCAATGCCGCTTTGGATATTCGTTCAAGAAAAGAGCTTACTGAAGCTCTTGGCAATCCAAGGTCTTTAAGCAGGTCATAGAGGGATTTCGCTGGTATACCCCTTGCACCCACTTCCACGGCATACAGCGCAACGACATAACCATTTTTAGTTATTTCGTTGGTTAAGTCAAAGTACTTGTTTCTTTTTAAAGCGTGGTCTTTAGGGATGTTCGTTTCCCACGGCACCGTGAGTTCTACTAGTACTACACGCTTAATTGACATTGCATAAAGAAATATGTCCGGTCTGGACGCCGAGGCACAGATATCCTCCGGTATTCTGTAGTGATTTTCATACGTGTCCACTAATAATGTCCAGTCACTGGCGGTATTTATAATTGAGTACGGCTTTTGTGTGAGTGAGGTCTTTTTTGTTGAGCCTTCCTTTACAAACGCGATGTTAGTTTTTGTGTTTGTTGTTATTCCTTTTTTCGCTCTCGCCAGTGATAAACTCATAGCTTCGCGTATGATGAGTAATACCCTATCATGGCGACGTGAATAATGACCCCGGTCTAATAGCGCCTTACAACCTGTCAGTAAGTGCCTGGCTGTACCTATTGCCGCATTGCACATCGTACAAGCCTTTTCTGTAGCTTTTCCCCACCTTACAAGGTTGCTTTGATCGGGGAGAGTTAATTGAAAGGCGTTGAGGTAGAATTTTAACAGGGCGGGTGACCAATCATATAAAAGTGTGCGTCATTTCAAAGCTGGTGGGATACAAAATTCTCCTAGAGTTAACCATTCATTCTGCATTTCTAGGTTCATTGCGTGCACCTTGTAGGTCTCGTTTTCATCTTGTTGTATGAAAGATTTTGTTATCTCTTTGTCGGTCTGTCTTCTAGCATTACCCAAACCAACTCTACTGGACTGCGTACCCACCATGAATTTTTTGTGGAATTTGAGCCGTGACTCTAGCTCTGACGAATTTTTGTCTTTTGGAAGGGATCTAACGATTTCGTCTTGGGATTTTGACAAGACATGCAGTTCCGAAGGTTTTTTTTAATTTCATTCCAAAATTATTCAAGCTCCTGTACAATGTTGACGGGTCTGCAGATGGTGCTAGCCCGAGCCACGACTTCAATGTCTTAGTGACTTTCGCGTCCAGTGTTCTTATGTGGTTCTGGTTTATATCATATACTAGAAACGGCCAGTTGAGACGTGATGTTAAGTAGTTGTCGTAAATCCAAGCTTTTTTTACGTTACTAATTGGCTGTTGGTCTACCTTGTCAATGTCTTTTACGAAGTCATCGACTATTACGTTTATAGATGGAGTACGACCTTTGTAGTCTATCTTTCTTCCAAGGCCGAAAAATTATAAAAAAAAAAATATGTATAAAATTATGTATTATTATGTATTTATTTATTTATGTGAAAAATTGTATGTATTTGTAAATAAGTACGTAATTGTTAATTTCTTTTTAACCGACTTCAAAAAAGGAGTAGGTTCTCAATTTGACTGTTTTTTTTTAAATGTTTTTTTGCCTCATGTTCGACTGGGTGAACCGATTTTGATGATTCTTTTTTTATTTGAAAGCTAGTGCTTCCCATGTGGTCCCATTTTAATTTGATCCAGTTCTGACATGTCATCCATGAGAAAACTATATGAGTCTTCAATTTGCATTAAGTATGTGCGCGACAAATGAATAACTCAATATCACGCCAACCGATTTCGATGTTTTTTTTTTATTTGAAAGCTGGTTCTTCCCATGTGGACCCAATTCAAATTTGGTCGTTTTTGTAGTCGGTTTTTTTTTTTTATTTTGTATTTTTTTTCCCATCTCCTCATTAGTACTATACATCATGTGTCGCTTTAGACTTTACTAACACTTGAAACGATCACAAAGAACATCCAGACTCAGAATAACAATTTGTAATGACACAAAGTATTGTCTCATGTAGGATTTGAACCCACACCACTTGGCGCAGTAGAAAGCGGCGTGGCGACCGCTTAAACCACTAGGCCAACCGTGCAAATACTAACAAGCCAGTTCTTGGCTTGTTGCTTCTTCTTGTTCAAGCTGTGGCCTTTTAGTCACTATCTCACTATTGTTATTTTGGTTGTTTTGTATTATGTTGTTTTTGTTTAGTCTTAGTGTCTTAGTTTAATATATTTTTATTTTTTTCTCTTTTATGTCTATTTCGTGGAGTGTGACTAATAAATGTATTTCTTTCTTTCTTTCTTTCTTTCTTTCTTTCTTTCTTTCTTTCTTTCTTCCTAACTTATCGTAAATCACTTAAACCGATAATTTATTTTCTAAACCATACTTTAGGTGTCTGGTCACCCTCGCAACAGCATGCGCCACGGGAAGTGGTACCTGGCTGTGGAAAGATTGGAGTCTGAAGAAGACGACGCCTGGGTTGTGGTAGCTACTGACGCTGACTGGGAAACCAAGTATGTATACTAGACATGATATTGCTTAGAATAACGGGAGGGATGGGCAGACACCTGATGGTAAGCGACCACCAGCGCTTATGCTCACCTGCACCTGAATAGTCATAAGTGCGTTGCTAACCTTAGATTCAGGCGCAAGTAGTGGGGGATGGTTTTGGTATATATATAAGTGGTTCTCTCTTTTTTTTCCTAGCCTTTATTCTGCCCAATATACTAGTTCAACCAGTTTTACCTGAATATCAGTTTTTCCACGGAGCGACTGGCATCAGACTTCAGCAACCCTGAGGGTGAACTGAATTCGAAGGTTGAACTAGTTGTGAGTATATTTGAGGGCACTGATTTCCAAATAACGATTGCCATACATGTTCATGACAACCGGGACCGACGGCTTCACGTGCTCTCCGAAACACGGCTGTTGTTAAGTATTTCTTGTAAGAAAAACCCCCTGAGACTTCTTGATTGTCAGTTGCATTAACCGCTGGACCAACGAGACAGTTATATACAACTACATTTTGTAATATCCTTACCAGCTTTTATCATCTCATAATTTGAAATATGTTTTAGAAATTGTTTTTTATTTTTTCTCTTACCCAGGTTTACTTGGATTCGTGACTCCAAAGTCATGGGGACCAGCCACGTAGAGATTGAGTGGGAGATACCAGTTGGTACCCCCAAAGGAACTTATAGGATCCATCACTTCGGGCACTACAAATATGTACTAGGGGGAATATATCCCTACCATGGCTTTACGGATGGTTTCGAGGTGTCGTAGAAGAAGAAAGGAGAAAAGGTGATAAGAGAGTGATGACAATGTGATAAAGTGATATGCCAAGTTGATAATAAGTTTCTTATGTCCACATTTAAATTTTTTGAAAAGTATATACCACGATATTGTATATATATATATTTCAGTATTTTTAATGTTGTCCTATTGATTATTATGCGTTGTGTGTGTAAGAAATATTGACTGTGTTATGAAAAAAATAATCCTATTTAGAATATGGACAAAATTTAAGTATCATAGTATATTATTATTCTGACTAACTTGATTTATTTATATTTCTAGAAAAAGCATGAAATTTGTATTAATAATAATAAAGAAAAAGAAATATATAACATACAAAATTGGGTCGCCCGCTTTATAGCAAGAAGCGTCTTCCAACCGAAAGTAATATTTTTGTAATATAACCTTTTTCAAAATGCAATGGAACGTTATATTAATGTTGATATTCCCGGGAGAAGTGTTTTATCTAAATACGAATGCAGATTAATTTGTACAATTTTTCAACTTTACCACTTTGTATAATCTACATAACATATAATATATGTATAATAGTAGTTCCTGAACATGTGTTGTACAGAACGATTTATTTATGGTGATATTTAAGCCTTAGCTATATATTAAAAGAATTAAGTAAAAATAGTCACCTAAATTGTAATGTTGGCCAAAGTTTTCCAATGGCCATTGTAAAATTAATGATATATGAATTTAATATGTAAAATAAGTAAGTAATGGTATTACCTCTGCCCACATTCCGCAAAAAGACGTAAAGGGCGAAAGATTCGGAAGGGACGAAAGAGACGCGTAAGGTGAAAGGGATGATAAGGTGAAAAGGACGCTTGTTAGAGCCCTCTTTAGTTAAATGTATGATTCGAAAGTAGATCTATCTTAGATGTTTATTATTATATAACTATATTGCCTTTTAGCAGGGTTGATAAAAATCATGATTTCAAAAAAAAAACATAAAAATCGGATTTTTTTTATTTAAATCAGATTTTTTGGATTTCTTTACTTTCTTGTCTTTTTATTACCGTACTGGTCAGTTATTTATTAAATAAAAGCAATGTAGTTTTTAAAATTTAATTATTCATACAATTAAAAGATAATTTAACTTTACTGTTGAAAAATAACAAGGAAAGTTAAAATTAGCAACTCATTAGAGTACATATTCTAATTCTTTTCAGATGAGAACGCTATTTGAAATCGAACACTTGTCGCTTTGCATTAAATCTGAATAGCAAAATGATTTCTTAAATATTTGATAACTTTTAGAACATGTCCAAACCATTTGGAATCTCGGAGCTGTGTCGGTAATCGCTCGCTTGCACGGCATTGTGCACGTGTGCGCGCCGTTGTCTATTAGTTAGGGGAAGTCCCTAGACAATTTTGGGCCGATTTTCTTGCAGTAAAAATTTAATGATTTAGATAATTGATTTAAAAAAAAAATCATTTGATTAAAATCACGATTTAAATCACTGATTTGAATCGAGTGATTTAAATCCTATCAACCCTGCCTTTTAGTTTAGTATACTTGCCAATGTTTTCCCCTAAGTAAGGAAATTAGTGGTATTACTGAAAACCAAAGTCAAGTTGTAAAATTATTCAATTAGAAAATAAGATCGTTTCTTTGTATAACTAGTCTTTACTGAACTTATTTTTTTCTTTTTCTTTTAGAATTTTATATTTATCTCTTGACATTATATTGTTAGCCATAGCCATAGGTAAGTTTTTATTTAAACATATTTTTTCATGATTTAATTATGCTTCTAGTATAAAATGTATAAATATGGATATTCCCGGGATAAGTTATTCAATATTGTAGATGTCATATTTCTATACTGGAATGTTTTATACAAATTTATAGTGATGTTCTGGTTTTGTATAATATAATATAGTTTTTAACCAACTTCAAAAAAGGAGAAGGTTATCAATTCTACTGTATTTTTTTATGTTTGTTACTTCATAACTTTCGACTGGGTGAACCGATTTTGATAATTATTTTTTTATTTGTAAGCTAGTGCTGCCCGTGTGGTCCCATTTCAAATTGGTCCAGTTCTTGAAGTCGGTTTTTTTTTGTAGACATTTTTGTGTTAGATAAAATTGTTTAAAAAGCACTACTAGAAATTTTAACTGCCACGTTTTACTGCACTAAGGGTTCTAGGTTCAAACCCCACATGTGACAATACTTTATATGTGATTCACAACTAGTTGTTATAAGTATAGGTGTTCTTTGTATTCGCTTCATGTTTGTTTATAAAGTCCCGCACAGGATAAATTCGTAGAGCAGTTGTCTTAACAAGTAAAATATTAACAAAAACAAAAACCGACTTCAAGGTTCGACTCGATTTCTCTTGGATGCCATCATCAGATTTCATTGTCCTTATCACGGTCATCAATCATCAAAAATCGGTTCATAAACGACGAAGTTATCCACGAACACACATAAAAAGAAAACATATATACGGTCGAATTGAGAACCTCCTCCTTTTTTAAAGTCGGGTAAAAATACAATTACCTGTTGTTTGTATGTTCCTTTGTGTAGTTTAATTACTTCGAGATTTGTGTCAAAAGACTTGTAATTTGTTAAGCATTAAGCGATTAAGCTAAGCATATGGAACTGTTGTTTCATATAATTGTTGAGATATATTAAAGTTCTTGTATAACTATTCTATGTATATGTTTAAATATTCTACCTTAAGTATATACTTGTAATTAATGTGATAGAAACATTATAAATATATTTATATAAAGATGATGTTTTTTTTGTTTATCCCTTCCATCAGCCGTTCCTACCAGTTTCACCATCTTTTAGTTACACTTTTAAGAACAAATTGGAATATAAAAGGAATCATGCAAAATTAAAAAAAAATGATATTAAATATATGAAGGATGTTGTAGGGATGTCCATATTTTTCTAAAAATATTAAAAAAAATAAAGTAGGTTATAAAAATTGACAAAGTTATTTAATTAAAATACAAACCCTATTTCTAGAATCAAACTCACTTGTACTTGTTCCACTATTTTTATTTATCTTTACACCTGACCGGTTTCGCCTTATGGCATTCTCAAAGGTTATGGTTACATAAAATATTTTTACATCTAAAACCTAACAACTGTGGGTACAGTGTGGCTAGAATGTATTGCAACAAGTTCCATTGTTTAGAAATGTGATCTACATTAGCAAGAACATTTCCAAAAAAATCTGAAATATATATTTTTTCCTAATTATTCTTGTCCGAGTTAAGAATATCAATAATTTTCTCTCAAAAAATTTTTATACCAGGATTCATTAGTACTTGAGCTAAATATTTAAGTAATAAGTACATTAAGAACAGAACAAGCGAACGGACAGACGGACTTCGCAATACTTTATCTAAAACCATAGATAATACTATAATTATGTGTTATCTGATAATTTGATAATACTAACAAATCAATAAGTTAGTAACGATCGTCATTATATACGACTAGCTGACCCGTGCCCACTTCGTTAGGCGAAAAACATTTTTTCTCCGACTTTCTTTGCAAATCCAGCTGCCACGAAAAAGTCTTTCCACTTTTTGGGTTATTATATATCCTATGTTACTCACAAATAACGTGCTCTTCTATTGGTAAAAGAATTTTTAAAATTGGTTCAGTAGATCCAGAGATTACCCCCTACAACGTTCACAAACTCACAAACTACTGTATAATAGTGTAGATTAGTCGATTATTAGATCAGTACTTAGGGGGCGTCCATAAATTACGTGAGATGCTTTTTAAAAATTTCTGTCCCTCTCTCCCCCCTTGATGAGATGTCGTGAGATTTCATTCAACCCCCATCCCCCAATCTCACGTGAGATTTTTCAAAATGTGGGTTTCTTTACTTAAACGCGTTGGATTGTTACCCCCTTAAACATCTCACGTAATTTATGGACGCCCCTTACTCTCTTTGTAAGTTTGTTACCACTATACTCTGTTCAAGATAGCTTGATCTTTTTGTCAGATGTAAATTTTTCTGATCGACATAACTGTGCGATGACGAACATATTATTTTCTAAATTTAATGATTATAAAAATTGTAAAAATATTTAAAAAATACATATAACACAAAAGTCCCTAAAGATTCAAGCGTTATCCAAAAATTTTAAGACTTTTTATTGCTTCAAAGTAAAATTTAAATAGGAACACTGAAAATAATAGACGCTTGTACAATGTTACACATTGCTCGGACGGATGGTAACTGTTACTCTGTCAAAAAGAAAATAAACGATAGGACAAAGTAGGTATAATAGCGATTACAAAAAATCATTATTAAAGATCATTGTTAAGTTATTGTTTTGTGATTACAGTACAGGGATTTTATTACGGATTTTTTTTTATATTTGGGTTTATTCGGAACTTATCACTGCAATTTTTTTGAGGTTTCTCTCTAACTTTTTTTTCCGACTACGGCAAAGCCAAAGGAGGGTTATGATTTTGAATAATGATGATGTTCTACTAGCCGATTTCGGCCACGGCAGACAGTCTCAACGGAGACCAGCCAACAACGCAGAAGTTATTATAGTGCAGAAGTGTGTGCGCAAACACAGGTGCACTCTCTGTTCCCTCACTCTCATAATTCGATGGGACAGTCTGTTATAGAACACGACCGGAGAGAGATCAGGTGCAGGTTCGACGGCTTTACGTGCTCTCCTAGGCACGGGGCTAAGACACCAACTTCCAATCTCCGCATTTCCATATCAACCAACACTTTTTAAACCGACCCGGGATTCGAACCCGAGACCTCAGCATCAGCAGTCACATACGCCAACCGCTAGACCAACAAGACAGTCTTTTGAATAAGTACTTATATTTAGCCTAAAGCACTCGATAATGTAGTTTTCTAACTTCAAAAGATTCATTGTAATCGATTTAGTGGATTTTGAGTTTATCGAGACATAACATACAAACAGATCTTTCTGCTTTACAATATAAATAAATATTTTTTTTATAAATATTTCGGACATCTAACACACAACGCCATCTAATTCCAAACTAAGCAGGGCTTGTATTATGGGTACTAGACAACTGATATAAATACATATATACTTTTTTTTGTAAATACATACATATTAAACATAGAAAACACCCAAACTCCGAAACAAATATTTGTAGATCATACAAACATTTCGTACGACCCGGGAATCGAACGCGAGACCTCATGATCAGCAGTCGCACACGCCAACCGCAAGACCAACTAGGCAGTCACGTCAATATTATTGTAGTAGTTGAGCCCCGCGGTGTCACACGCGTTTGTTGTGGTACCTTTACAACTATAACCGCGGATAGCGCCGCGTTTCAAAGCTAGTTTAAAAGTAAAGTCTAACTCTAAAATGACTAGATTAAGTTACTAAGGAGTAACTTATAAATCAAGTGATGTAAGGATATCTTCTGCTATCTGTCAGTTAAACCTGTCAAAATCGGTACATCCGTTCCAGAGATCAGCCGGAACCAACAGGCAGAAAAATCGATTCAAAATTGCTTCTTTGATGTAAAAACTGTACTTTCATATGCATTTACTGAAAAGCTGGTAATATTAAAATTAAAAACACACCTCAATTTTATTTATTTGTGTAGATAATTATCTACACTTTCAGTACATAGTGTGTGTCACAGGGATAATATATTATAGTGTACTGGGAGGTCTTATCGTATTTAATACCTTTTAACCGATAAATATTCATTAATTCATTTTAATCTAGGCTATATTTTAAGACCAAATATTATCTAGAGCTCAAGGATAGTTCATAGTTTGTTTGAAATTAGGAATCGTGGGTAAAATATTTGTTACAAAAAATCTTGGCTATTAGATAACCTCGTAATATTTTTTTACAAGGACGTCTTATCTCACTCAAACTAAGTTTTGAACCCTAACCCCCCTCCCCCTAGCTACGCCCATGAACAAAGTGTGTTTTTTTATGGAATAGGCGGGCAAACGAGCAGACGTATCGCCTGATGGTAAGCGATTACCGCCGCTCATGGACACCTGTAACACCAGAAGCGTCACAAGTGCGTTGCCGGCCTTTCGGGCATGGGGAGGTAGGTAGGGGATATGGGCCTCCGGTATCCTCACTCACTCGGTGAAACACAGCGCAAGTACTATTTCACACTGGTTTTCTGTGAGATCGTGGTATCACTCCGGTCGAGCCGGCTCATTCATGCCGAAGCTTGGCTCTCCCACGCTTTAGAGGTGACGGTCTTGGAGCATCAGTCCTCTAGAATTTGTAGTGTCATCACTCTAGTCTTTATTATTTCCAAGATTATGTCAGCTACTAGTTCAACTGGTTTTACCTGAATTTCAGTTTTTCCACGGAGCGACTGGCATCGGACATCGCAACCCTGAGGGCGAACTGAATTCGAAGGTTGAACTATTTGTCAGTATATTTGAGAAATTGACTTCCCAATACGACTGACGATCCGGGCATTGAACCCGAGATTTCTCGATCGACAGTCGCACACGCTAACTGCAAAACTATCAGAGCAGTTTTATGAATCTCTATTAAGATCACTTTTTTCGGTTAGTGAAAAGCATTAATACTTAGCGCCGGTCTCATACTACGTAGTTCGCCATTGATATCTCCTCATCTGAATGTAATGCAATAATTGGTGTTGTTTAATAATCACTATTTGGTACGATAATAGCGTAATCTACTTCTTTATCGGATTAGTTTGATCGATTTTTTAATGAATATTTCATTTATTTGACTTCTTTTAAAAGTGAAGAGCAGTGTAATGTGTTTTTGTGGCTTGTTTTAAGTATTATTTTGTTAATAGATATTTTGGTAACCGTGTAAGTATTTTAGATGTTTTATCATCAAATTTATAATATTTTTTTATCAAGCTAAGTTTAGTGCCGTGTTAATAATCCACTGTAAGACTTAGTCCTCTCTTTTGCAAGGAGGTTGGCTTACTACACTACGCGTGCCTGACGGCTGACGGTTTGGTATCCAAGATTTCATGCTTTATGCTACTCTGTTGTCTTGCGTAGTTTATCCCCTAAGTGGGTCGAAAAGGGGAACATTTGATGCATGAATTAAAAAAAACTTCGTTTTTTTTGTTAAACTAAAGAAAAGTTTAAGTTTTTAATTGTAGCTATGTTCCACAAGAATAGAGTAATATAAAATGCTTTTACTAAATATAATATACAGTTACTTATACTTATGATAGCTGTTGCCCGCGGCTCCGCCCGCGTGTATGTCGGCTATCGCTGCAAACAGTAGCCAATGTGTTATTCTGATGTATAAGCTATTTTACTGTAAAGTTTCATCCAAATCCATTCAGTAGAAAGAGAGAAAGAGTAAAACATATACATATATACATCCATCCATACTTACAAACTTTCGCGTTTATAATATTAGTAGGATACTTGTAAAAAATGTTGAAACTTACGTCTCTTTACATAAAACTGCTTTTTAACCGACTTTAAGAACAGGAGGAGGTTCTCAATTCGTCGGCACCTTTTTAATTTTTGTTCAGCGATATTTTCATCGTTTATGCAACGATTTAAAAAAATGTTTTAAGTAAAGAAAACATGAATTTTTATCTTTGATTACAAATCTTTGATCATGTTTATGAATTTGATTTGTTGAAATAAATATTACGTAGGTATTTTGCTATGTTTCGGTACCTACGAATATGCTTACCTACTTAAATACTTACGACTACAAAAACAACAATAACTTGATGCAGTTGATAATCATATCTGCAAATATGGGTAATTAACCTGGCGTTTGCCCAAAACTTGGTACGAACAAAACAACAAAACAAACCAAATATAAAATCACGCCTATTTCAAAGACGGGTAGGCAGCGACAATTGATCTCCGCTTACCACGGTCCTAACGATTCATTTATCACTGCATGCGTGCTCGTCGGTTTCTGGTTTTTCACATAACCCTTCTTCAGAACATCACATATTTGGTCGGCCAATGTTCGCCGTGGACGACCTCTTTCGACACTTCCACACAATGGCGTCTTTGCCTATAGTGCAGGGTGTGTGTGAATCTCTTAAGTTGGTGATCGACGTACGAGCCTATACCGCGGTTTTAAAGAACGATGGTTTTACTCGCGGCTCGTTGGTGGTGATAGACTAGCGAGCAAAACAGTCGTGTCTGCATAGATAAGAATGCGTGTCTGAGCGATAACTGAGGTAACATGTCTTGTTCGTAGTCTGAAGCTTTGTTTTATCTCGCTATTCTATAGCATACCACGAAATCATGAAAAAAAGCGAAAACGCGCTAAAGTTTGGGTTAAAAGTTGGATGGAATAAATTAAATTAAAAAAGCTTTTTAAAAACAAGCTTTTACTGGAATGCCTCGAGACGAATCTAACGAGTCCAAATTCGATGATGTTGCGACGTTTCTTTACAGAGTTCCCATGGCCACCTTCCAGCTCCAGCATCATATCAGCTCCATGTCATTATAATATTGTATTGTCACGCTGTATACATATGCTTGCAAAATTTCAGCAAAATTGGTTGAAGATATCTGCTTCAAAATAGAGTTGCAAGATTCCACCCGAACATACAAGCATACATACATACATTGCAAGCTTGTAAAATAGGCAAGAATTGTCGCATACTCGTTTCATTCAAGAATAGTCAGTAGAACCACTTGAACTTTACAGAAACTATCTGAGAACTTATGAGGAATCATACAACGAATTGTTGTCTTTAGTGACACCTATAGTCCAAAATCAAAACACTATAATGCGAGAGGCTATTTCTCCACATAAACGTTTATGTTCTGCTACAACTGTCAATCTGGCTCGCCATTCGTGATCGACACTCGGATTTGTATGACACGCCGAGTAAAAAATAAGACAAACATGATGAGCCGCGAGCCAGGCTCGTCGGTACGTAAGACCGCGGTATTGCAATGATACACTGGCGAGCTTTATCGACGAGCCATAAAACCGCGGTTTTACTCGCCCGTTGATCAGGGCCTTTACTGAAGGGCGCTATGCTTACTAAAGGACGCTGAAGGCATGATTGCACACGGGCACTTCACGGGCTAGAGACGCCTCTGCTTCTACACACGTCCTCTCTATGTGACCAAACCATCGAAGGATGCCGTTTTCAATCCTTATCACTACATCTTCTACTGCGTTCCTTATTCACTTGATATCAGCCTCTTTAGCCAGGATACAGGTTTTTCGCATTTCGAATCTCTTTCTACAATCGCTAACGCTTTCATCTGTAAAAAAACAATATATTTCAGACAAAATGGCGGTACCCTTAGTGGGTAAAATAGCGATAGTTGTGTTGACCCTCGGCGTGATAGCGGGCTTGACCACAGTTATAGTGCTGACCGTGAACAGCGGCGACACGGTTGTTGAAGATGTTGTTGAAGATGTTGTTGAGGAAACAGAGCCGATCTACGAGGTGGGAGTTGGGATTGCGGATATGACGGGACCTCCTGTTGAAATAAATTTTGTAAGTACATATAGTTAATTTATTGTACCTGATCGTTGTAGATGTTTCTTCGAGGTACTAGAATGTACTTACATTGAGCTACTCCTAGAGATGGTGGTACGAAATAATGGGAAGAAGATTTTAGTAAGACGTAAGACGCAGATAATATTGCAGGAAAAACAAATAATGAACGTTAGAAGATTAGGTTGCTTAAATTGTCCGTATGAAAAATATCATTTTGAACTGACTTCAAAAAAGAAGAAGGTTCTCAATTCGACTGTATTTTTTGTTTGTTACCTCAGAACTTTCGACTGGGTAAACCGATTTTGATGATTCTTTTTTCATTTAAAAGCTGGTACTTCCCGTGTCTCATTTCAATTTGGTTCAGTTCTTGAAGTAGATTTTTTTTTGTTAAAATTGTGTATTATTGTGTACTCATTTACTCTGGTATTTTTATTTCCAGATGGGTTATGCTGAATTTACACAAAGCGGCACGGGAATACACTTGCGACAATTCTCGAGGGCTTTTATCTTCGTGGAAGGAGAGAAAAGGATTGTCTACGTGTCTGCAGAGGTCCAGGCAGTAGGCATAGCTGTCAGACGTGAGGTAGGATGGATCACGTTTTGACCTTAGCTTACAAAACATTTTTTGTAATCTGAGATTATGACTTTCGATAAGTAAATATGACTTAGCTCCATAAACAAAACCTGTAGCAATGGTGCCAGTGGTGGATTTACCACTAGGCTGAGTAGGCTGGAGCCTAGGGCGGCAAATTTTAGGGGGCGGCAAAATTTTGACGATTTTTTCTCGATTATTGAAAAAAATAAACACTGTACAATGTACATATTATGCAGTGTACCAAATACTCTCAACTTTAATATTAGGTATTTGAAAAAATACTAAACGCTTGGTAAAATATATCCTTGTAAACGTGGGGTTTTAAAACATCTCAGTAGTAGTTTAAAATTAAAATTAGTCATTTTGACCAACATTTTTCTTAATAGCCACTGAAGGCGACATGAGGTCCTAGAGTGCACTGCGCCGCCCGTTTCACCGGGTGGCGGCGAATTAGGTTCGAGTAGAAATTTTCATCCCTGTTCCTTTCCGCCGCCTCTTTCTGCGCGATGTCATCTTAAGCAAGGAGGTATAAAACATCTGTCACTACCATGGCCGTAACACGGTTGGCAGTGAGAGATATTCACCAATAACTGCAATGAGTATCCAACGTTGCGATGCCCAAGCATTGCCACAGCGAATCGACTTAGCACACTGGACAGGCGGGATTCAACTCACTCCTAGTAACCACGTGCTGATTATTCCTAAAGCATCCGTGCCCGGAAAGAACCTGTTTTACCAGGCACGAATCCCAAATGGATTCCGGTCACCGCGGACGCCGCGTCCGTAGACACGTTGTAATAACCGTGTATCGCTCTAACTAACAATACTCGCTAAGAATGCCAGAAACGCTCACTACTCTAGGCGGTCAGAGCCACGGTCCTGTAGTACGGAGTACTGTATATTGTTATCGACCGAATAGTAATAATAGTGCAGTCCGACGCTCGGTTCACCCAAGTGCCATATGCTCCACAGGAGGATGCCGAAAACAGGCCAGGCTCTGCAGGCGGTGGTAGGCGACTCAGGTTTGGGAAGTTACAGGTCACGCCATTAGTCGCAATGAAGCAGCTCAAGGTTAAATCTTTAGAGCCAGGAATGAGAGATTTTGGTCATCATGTACGAGGGGCCATTTCTAAACCATAGATGGCTCGAGATCAGGGTACCAGAAGTTTTTTTTTCTAGGTTACATCTAGTTCTTACGCTACTAGTACCCGAGACAGAGCGTGGCTTTAATAGGTCTCAGTTTGACTTAACTATATCAGCGGTGGTCCGGTAGTCTCTGAATGTATTTCAATTCAACACCGAAGAAAAAGACCAGCTTTGTTGGCATTGCACATGGGCGCTCAAGCAACTTTTGGCAAGTATGGTGCCTGCAGCTTAGGACCAACACACGGGCCGTTTGGTCTATGGACTGTGTACTCCTACCGCCGCATTCGGGACGGGTGGAATATCATCCACGTTCTTCTCATCGATTTTGGCCAAGGAGCCCATAAACGGAGACGTGTGCTCCACCTTTGTGGTACGGAAACGTCTTCAACGACTTTCTGCTCCTACAGAAACTGGTTGAAGGTTGATTTAAGGCTTAGAGTTCCAGTTCGAGGCCCAGAATAGGTCGCACCTCTAGCGTCCCAAGAGGATATTGGCGGTCAGAGCCATACGCAGTTATCGCACCGTATCAACCGTGGCGGCGTGCGCCTTGGTCGCTGCTACCACGGGGGATTTGGAGGTGCAAATGCTCGCCGAAGTTCCAGGCGGAGAACGTCTTTTGCCCTCCGCCCGAAGAGGTACGCGGGTGGCGTGAAGCCGCTTGTCGAGCCACGATGGCTCGCTAGTCGTCCCGGCTGGAGACTCCACGTGCTGGCTTTGCCGCCGTGGAGGCTGGTCACCCTCGAGTGGACAGGGCGGTAGCACGGAACCCTTCCCTTCCGATTGATACAGGTTGGAACCGAGCACGGTTGCATCGGGAAGTACCTGCACTAGGTGGATAGGAGGGAACTGAGAGCATACGCTGGCGGTTTTAACCGTCTGGAGTCGCAGCGTCATGCCCTTACTGCAGTCCTCGGAGGAGATCTCTCGCTACCAGCCAGATTTATACATTCCATGGCCGGTAGCAACAGCTGCTTTACCACGGTCGCAACATTCTGCGAAGACGTAATCTCCCAGAAGGAGGTAACGGAAAGGACCCTGGAGGGCAACCTCCACTAGGACCCAATTCGATGCCGGCGAACCAGGCGGTGGTGACGCGCTTACCAGCGCCTCATGCCGCCCTGAGTGTGACCGCATTAAAGAGTCCATCAGCAGCAGTGCCTGCGTCAGTACGGGTAGATGCTGGGAGAGGTCCGGATGTCGTAATAACAGGAATTCTCGGATCCTTCGCATCTCTGGCGCAGAGTGGCACGCCGTGTGGTTTTAGTCGGTCCAATTCCGAAACACCTCCTCGCCGCAAAGCCCGTGGGGGTTTGCACACGTAAAAAAAGGCTTCGAGTTCCCAAATGAGAGGTGATGACGATAATTGTAAATCTGTGCAATTAGAGCGATAACGATGACTGAGCCAGAATTGAGACAAAGTCTCCACCCCCTCCCTCTTCCCAAACACCTTATAGCTTTACTCGGTTCGATTTCGACTCACTTCTCGCCAACCCCTGTAGAATGACGGCTTGAAATGGTTTCCACATATAAAAAAGAGGCGATGGGGCGGCAAAAATTTCATAGCCTACTGGCGGCAAATATGTAAATCCGCCACTGAATGGTGCATTTAATTGACAAGTATCGCTCGTGAGTTCGCTTAAAGATGAATCAGAAAAAAAATAGAAATAAATAATAAAAACGCTTAAAACCTCTTTGTCTTCTTTTGTATTCGGCTTGCTTGACTCCCTCGGTAGCACTGCTATGCTGAGGTCTCGGGTTCGATTCTCGAGGCTCTAACCAAATATTTGTATGATCTGCAAATATTTGTTTTGGAGTTTGGGTGTTTGCTATGTTTTACCTAACATGTACCTATGCATGTATTTGCTTAACGTTAAATAACGTTCATGAATAAGGGGTAAGTTATTTTAAATATTCAGAAAATATACAGCCGCGGAAGAGGAATGCTTGAATATATATTTTTTTAAACAAGCCTGTCAAAGTGAATCTACGCTACCTGATGGAAACCATAAAAAGAATTTAAGAGTAGTGGGCACAATACACCTTGAGAATGCAGGAAATGCAAAAAACCTAAATTAACTAAATTGATTGATTTGTTTTTAGTAGTTTAATAATTTATTCATTTACAATTGGGTCATTAAAATTTGTTAATTTTCCTAGGTAGTGAAAAGGCTACAAGAAAAATATGGTGACATGTACAGGCTTGACAACGTAATCATAGCTGGTACCCACACCCATAGCGCTCCGGGCGGCCATCTCGTCTACATCCTACTGGACATCAGCATCCTTGGGTTCTCAGAGGAGTCTTTCAATGCATACGTGGACGGCATTACTAGGGTAAGACAGGTTCATGCTAATAATATAATTGCGAAAGTTTGTGAGAATGGATTTACGGATGTTTATCACTCTTTCACGCGAAAACTACCGAACGGATTTAGATGAAACATAATATAGCTTAAATATTAGAAAACAACATAGGCGACAATTTATTAGGCTTTTATGTAATTTGGCCATTTCTTTTTCTACGGCGGCCTATTTTTTACCGTGGGACACCCACGCTTCGGCATGAATGGGCCGGCTCGACTGGAGTGATACGATGGACGAATTCTGTCACTTTAGGTTTGTCTTCTGTCAGAGGGTAGTACCACCCTGGTAAAACTGGACCTTTTGTGCTGTAATCAGCGTATCTTGAAGTATTTGTTTAATGATAAACAAAACAACAACAAACAAAAAAACGTGTGGCACTCGGGGACTGCCGCGGTAAAGCTTTTGCATAGCATTTTTTATCAACTTATGCAATTATAATTATTTATTTATTTATGCAGTATTTTTTTTGGAAATATTGACATCAAGTAAGTGAAAAAATCATAACTTACAAATATATCACATGGTTTCTCCAATATCTGCCGAGCCAAGCGAAGCGCAAGGGCACTACCTACCTTTTCTCGAAGTGTTTCGTCGATTTTTTGAACCCTTATAACTTTGGTTCCCGATATACCAGAACGTTCAAATTCTCAGATATGATGTTACCAATAGACTAATGAAACATACAACATTTCAATTGCATAGCTCCGATACTTTAGATTTTATTGATACCTAAAAAACACCGATTTCGTCACTGACACACTGATGATCATCAAAACTGTTAGGGTACTTCCTGAAGTGCTAGAAAGCTGAAATTTGGTATGTAAACTAAGTTTAGTATACAAACAACAAAAAAATTCATAAACCTATTACTTTTGCCCCCAACCCCCAAATTTGGGGGGTGGAAGTTTGTATGAGACTTTCACAAATGATTATGCTAGAGGTTTTATTTTTGGTACACGCACTTTTTCGAAAGAAGAAAGAAGATGTACCAGAAGTACAGCCCAAAAAAAGAAAAAAAAGCTGCCTTAAGCAACTTACAAAAAGATATGAAATCCCACCAAAAACATTTTCATGTAAAATGTTGCCAAGACGACTGCATATGGCTTACCCTGTGAAAAGATATCAGATCTCACGTAGAGCCAAGGTACTGAATCTACACGTCCTAACTCAACCAACCCTAACTTCATAAATTCTACATCTCAGTAAAAATGTATGGCTTGGCTGTTTCGTTACTTCAGAAACTAAATATTCGTATAACACATTACTTCAGAAACTAGATATTTGCAAACACAAAAGGCGTTCGTTTCCCCTTCGCGATGGTATGGTAGCGAAACGGCGAAGCCATACATTTTTACTGAGATGTAGAGTTTATAAAGTTAGGGTTGGTAGAGTTAGGGCGTGTAGATTCAAAACCTTGGCTCTACATGAGATCTGATATCTTTTTCACATCGTGCCGTCGTCTTGGCAACATTTTACATGAAAATGTTTTTGGTGGGATGTAAGTATTTCATGATAATTTAAATATTTAACGACACGACAAATTTCATAACGATATATGCGTGCATATTATGTGCTATAATTACATTTTAATACGAAAAAAACTTCTTTTTCGCTGACTACAACTAAAATATTTGGGGGTGTTAGGTTTTATTTTCGTTACGGAAACGTTTCTTGATTCGGTCGCCGCGCTCAAAGCCCGCGATATAAGCTATGCATTAGCTTCAAAATATTTAGTAGTTGCACTTTAATTATGCACAAAATATATATTACTGGCTTTCGCTATTGCGTCAAAAAGTAGCTATGTCCTTCTTCAAGAAAGCATATCCATGCCGAATTCCATCAAAATCGGTGTAATGTTTTAGCTGTGACAGACAGACAGACAGAGTTACTTTCGAATTTATAATATTATAGTATGTATGATTGTTTCAGAGTATCGAACGAGCTCATGAGAATATAGTACCAGCGCGTCTGTTCTACGGACGAACAAACGTTACTGATGCGTCTATAAACAGATCTCCATTCTCATACATGGCCAATCCTCCAACTGAAAGAGTTCGGTAATAGAAATATATACTTACTAGCTTTTACACGCGGCTTCGCTCACGCAGACTTTCATCCCCTGATTTACCCCCTTAAGGATGGAATTTCAAAAAATCCTTTTTTAGTGCTCACTTACGTTATATAAAGAACCTACATGCAAAATTTCAGGATTCTAGGTTCAGCGGTTTGGGCTGTGCGTTGATCTCTGGGTATGTCAGTCAGTCACATTACTCTTTTATATGGCGCGGTTGGCGTGTGCGACTGCTGATCATGAGGTCTCGGGTTCGATTCCCGGGTCGGACCAAATGTTTGTATGATCTATAAATATTTGTTTCGGAGTTTGGGTGTTTTCTATGTATAATATGTATGTATTTACAAAAAAAAAGTATATATGTATTTGTATCAGTTGTCTAGTACCCATAACACAAGCTCTGCTTAGCTTGGGACTAGATGGCGTTGTGTGTTAGATGTCCGAAATATTTATTTATATTTATAGATAGGTACTCTTTGCGCTGTAGCATGGTGCGGTATTTATTTGTAGACTAGAACATTCTGGTTGGTTTAATTCACTACAGTTATTAATGATATAATATATTGCGAATGTGGTACAGCTGAAATACTAAGTCATAATTTGTAAATCGCGGCAACTTTCAGGAGTGAAATGAAATGTTACTGATACTGTCACGCACCATGCTACAGCGCAAAGAGTATAGGTGGTCTCAAAAGTTTCCAATCTAAACGTTAAGAATAGCAGAACTCGTTAATAAAACCTGGTGATTGTAGTTGTGCATCTTCGCATTGCATCGCTGGGAGAAGTGTGTAAGACGATATAGGAAAAAAAAACACAAACCGACTTCAAGAACTGGACCAAATTGAAATGGGACCACACGGGAAATACCAATTTTTAAATAAAAAGA
Source organism: Diaphora mendica (assembly GCA_949125395.1). Classification (NCBI taxonomy): domain Eukaryota; kingdom Metazoa; phylum Arthropoda; class Insecta; order Lepidoptera; family Erebidae; genus Diaphora; species Diaphora mendica. The sequence continues at coordinate 26,303,638 of OX421319.1, forward strand.
GAATCATGAAAATCGGTTTGCCCAGTCGAAAGTTCTGAGACACATAAAAATTACAGTCGACTTGAGAACCTCCTCCTTTTTTGAAGTCGGTTAATAAGAAAAAAAATCCTATATTATGATTGGGTCGGAAACTTTTTTACTCACGTAGTTCAGATCTATTTTGCAGCTTCACAGACAAACCTCAATTATAACTGACTAGCTGACCCGTGCCCACTTCGTTGGGCGGTAAACATTTTTTTCTCCGACTTACTTTGCAAATTCGGCTACCACGAAAAAGTCTTTACACTTTTCGGGTTATTATATAGCCTATGTCACTCCCAAATAACGTAGCCTTCTATTGGTAAAAGAATTTTCAAAATCGGTTCAGTAGATCCCGAGATTATCCCTTACAATTTAACAAATATACAAACACACAAACTTTACCTCTTTATATAATAGTGTAGAAATAGTGTAGATAAGTCACAGTTGTCCAGGGGCGATGATAGACGCTTAACATCTGCCGTCCAACCTGTGCCTAAAGTCTACGCTTTAATATTTAGAAGATTAAACCGAAAACACGAAATTATTATTCTAATCTTAGGTATTTCTAAACACTTAAAATCAATGATATTTTCCCCAGGTATGATCACAACACGGACAAAGTCTTAACTCAAGTTCGGATTGAGACCGTCAACGGCTCCCTTCATGGTGTACTGAACTGGTTCTCCGTCCACACAACTAGTATGAACATGTCCAACACACTCATCTCATCTGATAACCTGGGATACTCTGCGCTCAGGATGGAACAAGAGTTAAATCCAGGTTCTTCCCCTGGCAAGGTGATTGATCTTTCCGTAGTTCCTACCGCTATTGAGTTGGTGCTTTGGTTCAATATTAGTATTGAAGTCTCTAAGTAGCTATTGGCTTCATATTTATGAATATATCAGTTGAACTAAGAGGGCAGAAAGTGTCTACATCTAGGTAATTGAAAGATATGAATTCTGTTTAACATAACTATCTATAATAGTGATCGGCCAGTGGTTGAAATTCAACCATCATTATTTACTTTTTTTGTTAAGCACTCTATTTCCATCATAGACTTTATCTGTGGCAAATTTCATACTATTTTTATTCACATAATTTTCGTAAAAAAGGGTACGATGTTTTTGCTTCACGCACTCGTATTAATTAGATAAAGTAAATTAGAGTAAATGTTAAAGTAAAGTTTATAACACTAGGTAAATGAGTACACTATTTAGCTAATTAGGCTATCTCCTTCCATTTTTGCCACTTTCATCTACATCCATCTTTTTATATCCAGAAAGTTTGCTTCTTGGTTTCCTTTTGACTGCTAATGGTTAAATTGTAAATGTAGGTTTTCTGCCTCGGTGGCGCAGTGGTAGCATATCCGACTGCTGTGCTTGGGGTCTCGGGTTCGGTTCCCGGGTCGGACCAAATGTATGTATGAACTGCAAAAATTTGGGTGTTGTCTAGTACCCATTACACAAGCTCTGCTTAGTTTGGGACTACATGGCCTTTTTTTTTTTTTTTTTTTTTTTTTTTATGTTTGGCCCGCCAAAATGACTCTACTCTGCCTGATGGAAAGCATAAGCAGAATCCAAGAGTATTGGTCGCCATACTCACTGCGAATGTAGACAATGCAGTATGGCGACCCACACCATGGCGGCCTAGTGATGCTGCTGCATCTTTTAGTCTAGTCAACAAGTATGGAACTTGTTGACTAGACTATTTGGGCCTCCGGTCTCGCACTCACCAACGAAACACGACAGCACGAACGTGGTCATTTTACGTTGATTTTCTGTGCGAGGGTAGTACCGCCCCGGTCGAGCCGGCCCATTCGTGCTGAAATCAGCGTGGCTCTACTACCTCTAAAGTCTAAAGCCTTGCGTTGAGATGTCCAAAATATTTTTTTTATTTATTTCTGTGTCCCAGGCTAAGATTGTGGCTGGTTTCTTCGCGTCCAACCTGGGTGATGCCTCACCAAATACCTATGGTGCTCGTTGCGAGTTTTCCGGCATTGAGTGCGATAACCAGTTCGTAGTCTGTGGTGCAGGAGAGAGATGTTTCGCCCCAGGTCCTGGAGCTGACATGTTTGAAAGTGTTCAGATTATCGGAACTAAAATATATGATGGAGCTATGGTGAGTATTAGACCTGGATTAGAACGCGTAAATCTTAGTAAAAGTACAGATTTATTTTATTTATTCCTTTTTCTCTTCCATAATTCTAGTATTTCTTTTGATTTTTAAAAATTACTACTAAGTTTGCTGTTTAACGTTGTTGTTGCATACATAATTAATAATGTACACGAAAATTGGAAATTTCCTTTTGAAGTATAACTTCGTAAGGGAGGGCAAACCGCTTCGTTACGTAACGCGTTACGGCGCCAGTCTGTCTGGCTTCCCTTTCTCTCACGCATACGGAGCGGTAGGCGGGCTCCTCCTCCCTTAAGGCCCGTATTCACATTGATTCGTGCGAGTGCAGGTGTAAAGTGCAGGTGATCAATGATTAGTAGAGAATACGCGTGGACAGCGACTGATTAGTGCGAGTGCTTAAGTTACGTAGTAATCTGATTAGAAGCGTTTTCTATTTTTTTTTGCGAGTGGACTGCGAGTAGCCACGTCCCGCGCGCCTTCTTCCTTACCACTTGCAGCGTGCCTGCATTTTTGTATTATTCACTTCACACCTTCACTAAACACCGTCATTCACTTCACACCTGCACTCGCAATAATTTGGGGTCTTTACTCTAACCCACAGCGCTAGTCGTATTTCAATATTAAATAGTTCAACTTAGATTAGTTTAAGTTATCACTTCTGTTAGGCGTCCCGAGACGAACACGTTTTTTTAAAAGAGTTTTTCTTACTGGTTCTTCTCCATGGGAATGAAATTTTGAAACCGAGCAACTAGAGTCATTACTGTTACTGTACTATTTGATTTTTATTATATCTCCTATATATCATGCATTATAAGTTGAAGATCCGGTCCATTATCCCTTCCTGTTTGATAAAAAAAAATTCGTTTAAAAAAACCAACTTCAAAAACTAAAAAGTATAAAATAACTTAATTTGTATGTGCTACCTATTCATAGGTTTGAAGTCAGTGCCAAGCCAAATGTAATAGTAGGTACCACACTCGCTATGTTTCGAGACGAACGTCAACGACGTCACCGACGCTTCGGTTGTTTTGTTCAACGCGAAGAGCAGCTATCCCGCTCAAGGTCATGCGCGGCGAGTGCGGTACCTACTATTACATTTTGTCTTGGCACCGACTTCAAACCTATGAAGCACCTAGGTAGCACATACAAGTTAAGTTATTGTATACTTTTTAGTTTTTGAAGTCGGTTTTTTTAAACGAAGTTTTTTTTTCGCTTTTAAGTCTTTCTCAAGTCTCTCATCATCATTTCATTTAAAATTAAATGATGTCTACAGAATATGAAGGCATGCAGACAATTGCTCTTAACTTCATTGCAGGCGCTCACGTAAATTTGAGGGTTTCTTTCGATTTCCTTGGGATCCCATCATCAGATCCTGATATGGTGGCCATGGGACCACATGGGGAGCATACCCTTTCGAATACAAAATCGGTCCACAATTGACGGAATAACCAATGTACATACATGAAAAATAAAAAAAAACCGGTGAAATTGAGAACCTCCTCCTTTTGGAAGTCGGTTAAAAATGTCTAATAGAGTACTTGGGTCAAATGATGAATGAGATCACTGTCACCCATGGGAACTCACGTTTGAGATGGGACTAATGTTTTATTCTACCTACGGTCTAAGTATTCTTAAGGGTCTAATCGGCCCAGTAATAAAATAGTCCAGACGATAACAGTTGCGAAGTGACAATTCCCAAGCTATGGAGAAAAAGAAAAAGTAAAAAGTAAGAGAAAAAATGACCACAATAATTATCAAATCAATAATTCTGTTCAACAGGAAATCTTGAACTCTCCCGGTGAAGAGTTGAGAGGGAAGCTCAAAGTGGTTCACCAGTTTGTGGATATGACTGTGCAAGAGGTCCCTAGGTACAATCCAGTGACGAGATCTTTTGAAAGTGTAAGTAACATCGGATTTTATGTCTAGATATCGTTATAGTGTCTTAATCATTATCTTTTTGCACCTTCAACAATTTTATTCAATATTTTATTTTATTCAATATAATAATTATAATAATACACAAGACCTTTTGTCGTTTCCTCTAAATCTAGTCACCTGTGTGATGCTATCGTTTTTATACGGGGAAAAAATCGTCGATTGCCAAGAACTTTCAATTCGGCTAGAATCCTTGGCGCTGCGTAGAGTGAGCTGAGGCTTCGCTGTGCATCTTCTACCGCATTTACCATGGGGAGTGCTCCGAGGAATTGTTCGGACCGATTCCTGCCGCCTCTTTCCGCCATCGTTCTACGCGACAGAAGTTTCATCCCCATCATCTAGATGGTTGGCAGTCCACAACTGTGCGCTTTTCTAGGAACTTTCTGCCTCGCACAACAAAACTGTGGAATGAACTGTCGCCTGCAGTACCTAGTCCCGGACCAATACGACCTTCAAACCTTCAAGAAAAGAGCGTACTCCTTCTTAAAAGGCCGGCAACGCACTTGTGATGTTTCTGGTGTTGCGGGTGTCCATGAGCGGCGGTAATCGCTTACCATCAGGCGACACGTCTGCTCGTTTGCCCCCTATTTCATAAAAAAAGCATTGCACCCTGCATCTTATTATTATAAGTTATTATTGTTCTAATGGGTATAAAAGCCTTAATAAACCGATTCTGTTTTTCTTTCAGAATGAAATGGTACCAGGTTGTGCACCTGCCCTAGGCTACAGTTTCGTTGCTGGAACTCAAGATGGAGCTAACACTCTTAATGTAACGCAGGTACAAAAAAAACATTGGCTAACAATTTCACGAATCCTAAGAAAGTTATAAACAATTTTTGCATACAACGTGACTCTGAAATTAGGTGTGTCTTCCTTTCATAATTCTGAGCAAATGGGGGGACTCAGTCTACGACTGTTCTAACTAATTTCCATGTCAAAAAGTCGATGTCGTATTAAAAAGATTGTTGCTATTGTATGAGTTTAGAGTTAGAGTTTTTTTTGTTTGAACGACGTTCCTTATGGGGCGCAAGATTTTTATGCATATAGTCTAGTATGATGGTTTTACAGTGTTTAATGTATAGTCTACGTGATGACTGTTATTATTATTGCTGTTTGTTATATATTTTTTTAAAGTAATTTTTTATCGATAAAAAAATCATAATAAAAAATGTATACCCGAATAATTATTTTCTTTATACCTGGAATAGAACTTGAAATTAATATTTTTATAATAAGGAACTTTGTTCCTATCTGGTGTCCTACGACACCACACGGTTTTTTTACTTATTTTAAAGTTAAAATTTAACTGTTTCTTTTATTTCCACAGGGCACACTCCATCCTATCGAAGGGAATCCCGTATTGGGTGTAATAAATATTATCTCAACTCCGACCGAGTGGGACCGCGAATGTCACGCTCCGAAGCCTATCCTCTTGGCCACTGGACGGGTTAGTTATTTCAAAATCAATTAAAAACATGTATTATAACATAATTGATTAAGTCGAACTAGATACTTTAAGGCCATTGTTACTAATAGATTTCATTTTAAAATACAATATTCAAGCCCAATCGAGACAAAGATACCGGATTTTTAAGATTTAAAAAAAAATTGACGAAATTTGAGCTAATGCTACTTTTTGAAGAACTCTTATTCTCGATTTTTCTTACTATTTTTATATACTTTAGAATATTTGAGTTTTAGAGTGAATGGTGCAAAAAAAGACGACACCAATGTCATATGAAATCTACAACTCTCCTCAAAAGAGAAACTTAGACTTGTTCATGTCATAGTTTATATTTATAATCATTAAGCCACCATGTAAATTTGTTAACGCCATTTAAAATTCTATTATATTTTTAGTCTGATGACCCCTTACCATGGCACCCCAACATAATATCAGCGTCTCTCATCTGGCTTGGTGACCTGGCGATCGTGGGCGTGCCTGGTGAACCTACCACCATGGCCGGCCGTCGTATGATGGATGTCGTAGGCCGGGTGATGCAGGAGAACGGAATAGACCCTAAGGTTGTAGTTACTGGACTGACCAACGACTACATCCATTATGTATCCACATTTGAAGAGTATCAGGTAAGGATTTTTGTTTTACGATGATTAAAAATACCGACTGAGACGTCTAAGGGCTCCCACACATAACTGCGATGCTGAGTGAATTTCTTGAGCTGTACCTATTCGTGCGACCTCGCAGATATTTACGATGCGTTGTGAATTCGCAGTTATGTGTGGGAGCCCTTAGTTCAAATCTACTTCAATTATTGTGTCTGTATTGAACCCTTTGCCTTTGGGTGTTATTACTAATAAACTGCTACGGTTATAGCTATATGTTAAAATACTAACGTAAAGCTGACTCTAAAGAATCAGAATATGTAAAAAATAATAATCAACAGTCTTTAGCAGTCCAAAGGACAGGCAGGCAGTAGCAGGGCAGAGTAGTCCATTTTGGCCTGTACCATGTTAGCCAGATCAGTTCAGTCAGAACAGGGGTTGTTTCAAGTTTTCTTAGGATCAGCGCCGACTGACGGAGTAACGGCTAAGATACCTGTAGTATATCCATATATACTATCGACTCTAGGACGCACGTACCCATTCACATCCGTCGCTCACAGTAGTCACAGTTGACTGAAGTGTGTCACGACCGCACGTGCACTAAAGATGACATAATGCTTCATTCTCATTCATTCACAGATAGTACAATGAGTGAGTGAATGAATGAATACGTTACCAAGTGAAGTGACTGAGAATAGACACATACACTACAAGACCAATTCAGTAACTTAAATTCAACCTAAAGTTCTTCAGAGTACAATTGTATTTGATGCAACAAAAAAAAGAAGGCGAGTGACGTGAGCGATAGGTACCTACTTTTATTTCGTTGCACCAAATACAGTTACTTATTTAGTCTCTTCGCCGACACTCCGTCGATCCAATCTTCTCTATCTAAATACTACCTATATTTTTTCAGATCCAAAGGTATGAAGCAGCTTCCACAATCTACGGTCCTCATACTCTTGACATCTTCCTCAACAAGTTCCATGAATACGCTGAGATTGCCATTAAGGTATGTAAAAGGATTTAAGTTCTGCCCCCTTGGCAAAGTTGCAAGTGTTTCTACAATCGCTAACGCCTCTATTCTCTTGTATATTTTGACTTAGCGTTGACAGATGTCATTCCCATGCTTTGTTTAGTTTTCCATTAACGTTTAGTTGTATGGAATGCAACTTGGCTTAGATGTAGTTGTATTGGAGAGAGAGATAATAAGCAAACACGCAGTTTTTTTTTTCGCCCTGCCAAAATGACTCTACTCTGCCTGATGGGAAGCATAAGCAGAATCCAAGAGTGGTGGTCACCATACTCATTGCTCGTGCAGACAATGCAACAATGCAGCATGGTGACCCACACCATGGCGGGCTAGTGATGCTTTTGCATCATGGGCCTCCGGTCTCGCACTCACCAACGATACACGCCAGCACTGCTGCTGTCATTTTACGTTGATCTTCTGTGCGAGGTAAGTAAGGCCCTGGTCGAGCCGGAAACAACGGTGCTGAAATCAGCGTGGCTTTACTACCTTGTAGACTATATTGTAGATTGCTTTAAACTTGAGGTTAATGGTCGCGACTGCTATGTCAGAGGTTGTAGGTTTGATTCCAACCCCAGATGGTCCGAGAGCTGGTACCATTTTTTGAGTAGATATTTGAGGCAAGCTGAAAACTTGTCACAGACCTCTCCTATGTACCCCAACATGGCATTTTACTCAATAATAGTATTGTTAGTAGAAATCTAAAAATAAATAAAAATTGTATCAATAAAGTGAAAAAATTGATGACCATAAACATAGTACATCAAAATATTCAAGGATTATCTAGGAAAGACTTAGAAGTAGAATTATTTTTTGATAAACATAATGTCGATGTGCTCTGCATCACAGAGCACTGGCTTCAGGCTCACCAGTTAATTCTTGATAAAGAACTTTATTCTGCTAGAAGTGTGTATGTAAGAAAGAAGTCAATCCATGGAGGGTCCTTAATATTTATTCGTAATAGTATTAAGTCTAAAGAACGGAAAGATATTGTAAATTTGTCTACTGAGCGCACTGTAGAGCTTTCTTGTGTAGAACTGGAACACCATATTGTAGTTAGTGTGTATCGGCCACCACAGAGTGACTTTAGCATTTTTGAGATAGTTATGGAAGAAGTATTGAAACGTTTATGTGTCAGTAGTAAGATTTTGGTAGTTTGTGGAGATTTTAATATTAATTTATTAGAAAAGTGTCCTATCAGTATACGATTAGTAAGCCTATTTGAATCATTTGACTTGAATCACTTATTTTCTGAGCCCACAAGAATTACTTCTCACTCGGCAACTTGCTTAGATAACATCTTTTGCAATGGGGAATATTTAAATAGGTCAATTTTAAGTGATTTAACATCTGATCACTGTGGGCAATTTGTTACATTGCCTTGTATGAGAGAAAATAAAGTAAACAAAACCATATGCAGGCCCATTACTAGTAACCGATTATTAAATTTTAGTAATAACATTAAGGATAAGGTTTCCAATTTAGATTGGACTCAAAGGGATCCGGATAAGCTTTACGGCTACCTATTCAACATGATAGAAATCGAATTTACCAGTATATTTAAGACAAAAACAATAATGCAACGGCCCAAAATGACGTTCTGTGATTGGGCGACAACAGGAATATACAAAAGTAGGGAAAGGCTGTATGATTTGTATGCTGTGAAAAAGGGTAATTTTGACCCAAAATTTCATGAATATGTAAAAAATTACTCAAGGATTTTTAGGAGAGCCTGTGGTGTGGCGAAGTCTTTGTATATAAGTGATAAAATTAAGTCTTCAAATAATAAAATAACAGCTACATGGAACATTATTAATAATGAAACGGGACGTTGTAAACCTCGAGATAATGATTTAAAATTAAATATCAATAATAGGTTTATAACAAACAATTTAGACATAGCTGAATCTTTTAATACCTTTTTCACAAGTGTACCAGTTAGTACGACGAGTACCTTGAATTCTTGTGCGTCCGGGTCTGAACTGTTGTTAAGGGCCAATGTAAATGAATGTAAGAATCTATTTCAATTTGAATACATAAACCCCACAGATATTATAAAAACGTTTAAGTCTCTTAACTCTAAGAAAACAGGGGACTTATGGGGGATTTAAATTAATAGAAACTATTATAATTGATATAGCACCATGTCTAGCAATAACATTCAATCGATGTGTTGATTCTGGGGTTTTTCCTAACCTGATGAAGTATAGTAAAGTAATACCTTTATTCAAGAAGGGTTGTACAACCGAACCAAGTAACTTTAGGCCAATCTCAATCTTACCGGCTATTAGTAAAATTTTTGAAAAAGTTATTTTGCAACAACTAGAAAGCCATTTTAATCTAAATAATTTATTTCACAAAGAACAATATGGCTTTACAAAGGGTCGTTCAACAATTGATGCGGGTGCAACTCTTTTGAGACATATATTTAATGCATGGGAGAATTCGCAAGATGCGATAGGTGTATTTTGCGATCTTTCAAAAGCTTTTGACTGTGTAGAACATAACACGCTTTTTCTTAAACTTAGGCATTATGGTGTTAATGGTATTGCTTTGGAACTAATCGTTTCCTACTTGAAAGATAGAATTCAACATGTAGATGTCAATGGTGCGAGGTCATCTGGATTACCTGTTACTATGGGCGTTCCGCAGGGCTCTATACTGGGTCCTCTACTTTTTCTCATATATATAAATGACTTACCATATTATTTAAAAGATCTCTGTGATATAGTTCTATTTGCTGATGATACGTCACTTATTTTTAAAGTCGATCGTAAGAAAACAGTTTTTGACGATGTGAATAGGGCACTAAATGATGTATTGAATTGGTTTACAACGAATAATCTCCTACTGAATTCAAATAAAACAAAGTGTGTGAGATTTACTATGCCAAATGTAAAACAACTAGGCACTAATCTAACTATAAATAATGAAATCATAAGTATTGTAGACTCAACAGTATTCTTAGGAATTACATTAGATAGTAAACTTCAATGGGGAGCCCAGATAGATAGCCTTGCGGGTAGACTTAGTTCGGCAGCTTATGCAGTATGGAAGGTACGTCAGCTCACTGATACGGACGGTTTATTTTAGCTACTTTCATAGCGTCATGTCCTATGGTATACTACTTTGGGGCAAGGCGGCTGATATTGAAACGATTTTTATTCTACAAAAACGAGCCATCCGCTCAATGTACAATTTAGGTGCTAGAGTCTCTCTTCGAGAGTTGTTTAAAGATATAGGTATTTTAACTGTTGCATCACAGTATATATTTGCTAATATTATGTTTGTTAGACACAACATTAATGACTATAAGAAAAACAGTGATGTACACAATATTAATACTAGAAACAAATCTAAACTCATTGGTACCTATCATCAATTACATAAGGTACACAACTCGTTCGAAGGTCTTGGTGTACGTTTTTATAATAAAATTCCTATACATGTAATCGACCTTCCTGTGAATAAATTTAAGCTAACTGTAAAAAATCACCTTATTAGGAAAGCCTACTATACGATCAACGATTATCTTAACGACAAACAGTCATGGGCTCAAGGTGTCATTAGAATTTAAATAGATACACACAAACTTCTTTGTCTTCTAATAAAGCTAAATATTAACAAACCATTGTTAGTTGAAAGTAATGCGTGGCGATTATCATGGTAATTTAATTAGTAGTGATTTTTATCAGTATCTAGACTATAGTTTGTCATGCTCACTAAAATGTCATTGCTTGCGGTGTCGTCGTGGGGCGGGTCGTTTCCTTCCCTCTGATATGGCGAAGGAGATGATGGCTGGTCCATGCGTCATACTCGTGAACGGGTGCTGCTTGGGGTGACTGGTCGGCCTAGTCAGCGATTCTTTAGACAATACTATTATTCTGGTTCGTTCAACTGCAACCCTAGCCTCTTAATCCAGTCACGAATTATTTTCAACAGTAGATTTTGCAACTGAATGTAAGTGGATGTGCACCTTGTTTATATTTTGTTCTATGTTTAATAGACTCAAACCTTCAACGTTATCACTGAGTGTTTTTTTTTTGTTTGCGCGTTAGATTTTGGAGCTTTTTAATAAAAGGAATTTCAGGTGGCAACAGCTTGCATACTGTTTACCTTACATGTAATACTAACACTATTGTACCTGAAAATCAGATTTTGAAAAAGAGTAGCCATGAGTTTCTTTGCCAGTATTCTTCTCATGAGCTCTACGCATTTTGGAAACTGGAAGTTATGGATCGACACAGGCAGGCAGTAGATTTTGGTGTTTTCGCCTAACTTACCTCGACAATACAGCACATGCTATGGCCTCTGTTTGTGTCGATCTATGATTTTTAACTATAGCTTCAATTTGACGTTCATAAGTGTCACTTGGTGTCTTAGATGAATAAATGATTTTGATTTGATTGATTTGATTTGATTTGATGGAACTGCAGACCTGGCTGGTGAGTAGCGGGGCTAAATCAACCCCCCCCCTCTGGCAAGGTCACGTGACTTACAATAGCCATGGTATAACGATATACTTCGCACTAGTTATAGCACTCCGAGAAACAGTGCTCACGTGGGAGACACAAGCCTACGTCATCATCACTATCGCTGGTTGTCAAAAATTTGTCCCGCTACTCACCGTGTTTCGTGTTGGGGTATATTAGGAGAGGTGTGTGACAAGTTTTCAGCTTGCCTCAAATACCTACCCAAAAATGGTACCAGCTACTACCAGCCAGTATCCTACTAAGACTAATAATTGTGCGATGAGAACGATCATTTTTATGTTAGGGTGTAATTTGTCTACAATATGTATGCATGTTAATCAATAGTCTGGTTACTATAGTATCTACCTATATTAGGATTAGTCAGCTGTGTGTGAAATCTGTGAGTTATTACTATTAATTCAAAATGTTATACTTTCAGGACGGAAAAGCAGAGAATACTTCAGCACCAGAGGATTACCGAAGCAGAATAACGACTTTTATTCCACCACCAGAGGTGGACAATCCCGAAGCAAACAGCGTGTTTGGACAGACTCTTTATCAGCCTGAAAACGAAGCACCAAGGGGAGCAACTATTGAAGCTATTTTTGTTAGTAAAATTTGTTGTTTCTAGAGATAGGTATTAGTGATAGTGATGATGTACTCCAAGCCGACCTTGACCACAGCCAGCCTTAATAGAGACCAGCCGAAGACGCAGGAGATATTATAGTGCACAAGTGTGTGCGAAAACACAGGTGCACTGTCTGTTCTCTCACTCTCACAATCCGAAAGCACGACCAGAAAGACATAGACGCGTGGGGATCATGGAACAAAAAATCTAAAATCCCAGCTGTTATTAAGCAGCCCGGAGTTCATAAACAGAAAAACCTGCTAACACTATTACCCCGATCCGGGAATCGACCCAAGAACTACCGATGTGCAATCGAATACGCTAACCGTACACAATTCTTGAGAGTATAATACAGATGATGGTGATGATGTAGTGGCAAATAGTCCTGGTATATTTACTCGTGTTTTAACCATCATCCTCCAAACTTTTATCCCAGACTAGGTTAGGTCAGCTTTCAGTGTACCACGAAACGACTAAACTTCAATTTTGAAAGTGCAACGACTGACACCAAACCTCCACAACCCAAGCAGTAGGTGATATCGTAGTTCAAACTGTTGTCGCACTTTCTAACTGACTTAAGAAAGAAGGAGGTTATCAATTCGACTATTTTGTTTTTATGTTTGTTACCCATGTTTTTTGTAGGTATATCAATGTTGTTACTCATAACTTTTCACTGGGTCAACCGATTTAGATTATTTATATTTAGAAGATGGTGCTTCCCATGTGTTTCATTTCAATTTGGTCCAGTTCTCGAAGTCGGTTTTTTTTCTTAAAATTTTTAGGGCTCTAACCAGTCGTATTGATAGCCACAAATGTTCGTATGGCAACTGGGACCGACGGCTTTAAAGTTTTTTTTGTGGGATACCCTATTCCAAACGAGCAGACGTATCACCTGATGGTAAGCGATTACCGCCGCCCATGGACACCCGCAACACCAGAGACCACAAGTGCGTTGCCGGCCTTTTAAGAAAGAGTACGCTCTTTTCTTGAAGGCTTGAAGGTCGTATTGATCCGGGAATATCGTAGGCGACAGTAATTCCACAGTTTTGTTGTGCGAGGCAGAAAGTTTCTAATATGAACATCGAAATAAAAGTAAAATAGTTCAAAACAACGTTATTGTTAACAGGTGGCGGCAAATCCTCGCAATGATCTAAGACACGAATCAAGTCATTTTGTAATCGAGCGTTTCAATGGCACTGATTGGATCGAAGTCACCAACGACGCTGATTTCAATACTCAGTGAGTATAATCCACATCATCACATCACGTCACATCAACAGCATTATTAGTCCACTGCTAGACATGGGCGTCTCTTTCAAGAGGTGGTTTTAGCCTACCATTAACATGTTGGCCAGATTGACTCGGTGGCGTAGTGGTAGTGTATGCGACTGCTGTGCTTGAGGTTTCGGGTTCGATTCCCGGGTCGGACCAAATGTTTGTATGATCTGCAAATATTTGTTTCGGAGTTTGGGTGTTTTCTATATATAATATTTATGTATTTACAAAAAAAAGTATATATGTATTTATATCAGTTGTCTAGTACCCATAACACAAGCTCTGCTTAGCTTGAGACTAGATAACGTTGTGTGTTAGATGTCCGAAATATTTATTATTTATTTATTTATTTTACGAAACCCACCACTACGACAGTGCTATTAATTATTCTGTAAATTATCCGACACCACACTGAGAACCACATTATGCCTGGTACTGATTCTCTTTTTATTTCCATCAGGTTCATATGGCAGAGGATGCCACAGAACGCCAGCCGAGTACAAATTCAGTGGACCATTCCTGAGGATGCTGTCTTGGGTGTTCCTCACAGGATAAGATACTTCGGTGCAGCCAAGACAGCGAGCGGCGACATCCAGCCTTTTATCGGAGAAAGCAATACCTTTACAATTGTATAATAATTACATTTATTTAATATTTATTGTTTACGAGTTTTATTTCTAATATGGAGGAACCGGAGTGAGACAAACGCCAAAGTAAGAATCCTTTGTCTAAGTCTAAGCGAGTTGATCATGCCTGTTCAATCCTTTTCTTATTCTAAGCTAATGTAACAGCAAGCACTTACTGGAGATGTGTGAATTCCTTGATATCGGCGTTCCCCCTTGGTAGTCTCCTCTCTGCGTCGTCACACATTCATACTCCTAAGTGGCTGTACAGGCTCCCAAGTATCGTAATTTAATACACCCGTTTTAACTGTCGCGGATCGCGCCTATTTGACGGGACTACTAAATTCGCGTGTCCAAACCAGACCAATCATAACGGTAAACAACGAAAAGAACCAAGTCTGAGGACAATCAGCTAAATTTCAATTAAATTCCACTTAAACGGCACTCCCAACGACACCTTGTTCGACCGTTTATACAAAGCTTGTCGTAAGTTCTATCTTGTCACTTCAAAACGTCAAAAAAGAAAAATGACAATCAAAAATGTTGCCATTATAATGACGTTCAATTTCTAACAGTCACCCGCCCGAACAGGTCCGTACCTGCTCCCTAATCTACAGGCAGGCGAGATAACGTTGCTACCGCTCGTTTGATAACTGAGTCCCCAACTAGAACCTCTGCGGACCGGGGGGTCCCATCCTTACCAGGGTACAAGTTAACATTGCGCCCCCGGCGCCAACGCAGTGGCGGTAGGTTAGCATCCTTAACCAGCACGAGGTCACCAACACTAGGGGGGCCAGTTTTGCCAGTCCACTTAAGGCGCTGTGGCAGAATGTGCAGATACTCTAGAGACCATCGTTTCCAAAAATTCTGTGAAAACTGCTGCAACATCTGATACCGAGACAACCGAAACAATTTCACCCCTTCGTACGGGTGTTCGGGCAGCGCGTTAAGTGGCTGACCAATTAAGAAATGGCCTGGAGTCAACGCCTCCAGGTCATTTGGATCAGAGCTGAGCGGACACAACGGTCGCGAGTTGAGAACGGCTTCGATCTTACAAAACAACGTCGTGAGTTCCTCAAATGTCAGCGCGGTCTGACCTACAATACGCCCTAAATGCGTCTTAGCTGACTTAACTAAGGCTTCAAAAATCCCGCCCCACTGGGGGCAACCTGGTGGACTGAAGGTCCATTGTATACCCCGACGGGAGAGGGCTGTTCCAAAATCCACTTTGTTTTCATTTAAAAACTTAACTACATCTCGCAAGCATCGTTCTGCACCTACGAAGTTGGTTCCGTTATCGGAACGAATCAGTGCTGGCAGTCCCCTTCGGGAAACGAATCTGTCCAAGCACGCTATAAAAGCTTCCGTCGTGAGGTCAGCAACGAGCTCAAGATGCACCGCCTTGGTGGATAAACAGACGAACACACAAAGGTACGCCTTGTACTGTTTCGCGTTCCGCAGTCGCGAGCTTTTCACCATGAATGGGCCCGCAAAGTCTGTACCAACACCAGCCTATGGCCTAGCCTCATTCACCCGATCAGGGGGCAGATCCCCCATGTGAGGCTGCATCGTGGCAGCCTTGTTCCGATAAAAAGGCATGCACCGAAACACGATGTTCCGTATGGTACGACGCCCAGACAAAATCCAAAACTCCCTCTGGAGTGTAGCTAACAAGGCGTTACAACCTGTATGAGCGTTTTTAACATGCCGATCAGTCACCAACAACTCAACCAACTGCCCTCCCTTGGGGAGCAGTAGGGGGTGACGAGCCGAATACGGCAGATTCGCATTGCGCAATCTTCCTCCTACCCGAAGCAACCCGGCCGAATCTATAAACGGGTTGAGACGCGCGACAGCACCCTCCAATTTAGAACGCCCAGTTCGTAGACTCTCCAATTCTGCTCCAAAGTTCGAAGACTGTACCAACCGGATAAAATTCAGAAGCGACTCATTTCGCTCTGCCGGCGACAGAATTGGGCTCAGCGTTCACTGTTTGCGGGAAGTGCGACAATTCCGAACGAATCTTCTTATCCAACAATTGACATTGATCAATTTATCAAAGGAGCTATACCACTCAATCAGGAAACTCGCGTCAGTCTCCTGGACCTCCTGGGTCACATACATGGCTGCTATTATACCACAGTCCATAGACAACTTCGCGTTGTTAAGGGGCTAATCCGATTCCTTTCTTGCCAGCCAAGGAGGGCCCCACCATAACTGATGGTTAACTAACTCAGGAGCCCGGCATCCCCTGGATGCACAATCCGACGGGTTCAATTCTCCTGGCACATGTCTCCAAGTCAACGAGACTTCTGATGCCTGTATTTGGGAGACACGGTTTGCTACAAAAATCTCCAGATTATGAACTGAAGCCTTCAGCCAGCACAACACTATCTGACTGTCAGTCCATGCATACACCGTGTTCTCCAACTCCAATGAACCGCGGAACTCCGATACCGCGTGGTTCAGGAGTCTGGTTAAAAGAGCTACCCCGGACAGTTCCAGCTTCGGAATCGTCAATCTTGTCCGTATGGGAGTCACCTTACTTTTAGCCAGAACCAGTCGAACGTCAACATCCTCAGCGGAAGTGACCGTTCGCAAATAAACCGCTGCCGCGTATTCCTATTCAGAGGCATCACAAAACCCATGAAGGGTAGCCCTGAAATCACCAGCAGGGAACAATTTCCGTGGCAGTGAGACGTTATTAATCTCCGTGAGCGAGGAGAATATCCTTGTCCAATCCCTCAACAACTCCTCTGAGAGGTGGGTATCCCAGCCTAGCTGCGCCGTCCATAACCGCTGCATGAAACATTTTAACAAAAATGTGACTGGAGCGATCCAACCGTTCGGGTCGAACGTTCTCGCAATCGTCGATAGCACCAGTTCTCTTTGTACAGGTATTCGCGATGTCCAAAACCACTCGATAGGTGAACACATCCTGGACTGGCCGATATTGTATGCCAAGCACTGACAACATATTAGGGTTGTCAGGATTTTCAAAGACGTGCGGATCCTATTGGAACTCATCCGGCAACCCCTCCACCAACTCAGGAGAATTGGACATCCATTTCCGCAACTCATAGCCTCCAAGCTTTAAAAGCTGGATGAGCTCGTCCCGGCGAGCAAGCGCTTCCTCGACACTGGCTGCCCCTGAGCAGACATCATCTACATACAGATCCTGCTCCAGGATAGCAGCAGCCCTAGGGTAGTTTAAGCGGTCCCGTACCGCTAACTCCCGCAGTGTACGAATCGCGAGGAAGGGACTAGAACGCAAACCGTACGTGTTTGTGTTCAACTCGTAAACCTTTATCGGTTCGTGGGGCGACTCACGCCATAGTATCAGCTGATACCTCCTGTCTTCCGGATGAATCACCGTTTGTCTGAACATCATCCTTATGTCAGCAACAAAAACCACCTGGTGTTTCCGAAAGCTCGTGCGGATATCCGACACGTCCCGATTCAACTTCGGTCCCGAATGCAAACATTGGTTCAGGGACATACCGTTCGAAGTTGGAGGAGACCCATCAAACACTACTCTTATTTTTCCAGTAGGGGTCTTTAGGACAGCATGATGTGGAAGGAAGCAATGATCCTCGGATCTCCAATCCACACGCGACACAGACATGTGTCCCAAAGATTCATACTCCCTCATGAAGTCCACGTATTTGGTCTTAAATACAGCATCCCGAGCCATACGACGCTCCATCGACAACAATCGAGTCTCGGCTGTCTTCCGAGATTCACCCAACAGTGGCCTATTTGCCCTGAAGGGGAGCCGAGTTACAAACCGACCAGAACGAAGGCGACCAGTATTATTCTGGTAAAGCAACTCGCACTCTTCTTCGTCTGGGTCTACTCGACGCGCGGTGGGGGGCTCCTCGACCTCCCAAAACCTTTGCATCGTCTCGGATAATACTGAACCTACGAGTATACCATCCGACTCAATATGTCTAACCATGGGTAATACCGGTCCCATTATCGCATAGCCAAACTTAGTCTCCACAGCCATGAGTCGATCATGCTGCAAGACTTGCCGATCCGACAGCAAAAACTTACCCAGAACGTCTACTCCCAGTAGCACGTCAACCGTACCTGGGGTGTCGAAATCGGGATCCGCCAGTTTCAGATCTGATGTCAGGAGTCGAACAGCCGAATTCAACCTCACCTCAGGGTGTCGTCCCATCACATCAGTCATCACTAGTACCGGGGCGGATGTCCTACGCATCGTGTCAAAACGTGAGGAGAACGTAATCGTCGTTTGCCCGACAATGTTCGTTACCGCGACATTCCCCACGCCTCGAATGTTCCTATTATACTTAGTAATTTTCAAGCCCAACCAAATCGCCAATTCGTTCGACATAATACAGCACTGGGCACCTGAATCCAACAGGGCGCGAACGTGTGTTGACTTGCCATTCAAACCCCAAACACACACGGAGGCAGTAGGCAAGACTATAGCCTCCGGTTGGGGAACAAAATTTGATTGGGCTGCAATTTCCTATGGGCCCCCGGGGCCCCATGCATTATAGCCCGAGCAACCGGGCATATCAGTGCCGACGTAGGGATCCCATGGTCCCTCGTAAGTGCCCCTCCAGTCGCGGCGCTCTAATTGACGCCGTCCACAGATAGGGGGGGGTGCGGTGATCCAACCGAGGGCGTTCCATGTTGGGCGGCGTAAATCGACGAAATGTAGTCGTCTTCGGCGAGCGTGATGACACCCGAGGCGGCATTCTAGTGGTCGGCGGCGAGCGTGACGACACCCGAGGCGGCGTTCTAACTAACCGCTCCGTACTCGAGGGTGCATCCGCACACCCGCCCGTGCCAGCTCCAGCTGAGCCACTGGCCTCCCAATAGGTCGGGGAACCGCTCGCGATGTTGGCCTGAACATCGGCCCCAACATCTTCCCTATGGGGGGCCCTGGTCCCGTGGACCCAGGTTCCAAGTCCGGCCCTGTGTACGTGACCCCATCTGTCCCTGAGTCCTGCCCTGTCTATCTTCATGATGTTGGCCGAGCCTATTCAGGCAGAGCAGTTCATGATGGTGGCCTCCACAAAACTTACACATTGCGGACCGAGCGCAATCCCTTACTAAATGGGGACCCAGACACAAAAAACACCAGCCACGCTGCTTGGTGATCTGGCGTCGCCCTTGGACTCTCTGGTCCCTAAATCGAAGGCAGGCGGCCACACCATGGCCATCCTGTTTACAATATAGGCAGGCATCCCGTTCAGGTGTTGAGGCACCCATGTGCCCATACAACTTCCTTGGCCCTCTCTGCGGAAGTCCCCTCCTCACAGGGCTCCGAGTAGCCTTCTGTGGTTCCGCAGCGGGCTTCGAGAACGAACCCATGTTCTCTGCCCTCCGACACTCTTCCTCCAAAAACTCCATGAGTTGAGAAGAGGTGGGCAAGTTGTCAACACTCTGACCGTGATGCTGCTCAAATCTGGTCTGCACATCGACTGGCAGCCGGGACAGTACTATGTATACTAACATGTAAGACCACTCTTCAACCGGCAAGCCCAAATTTCCCAATGCCCTAGTGACACTCAATAACGGGTTCAACACTTCTGCCTGTATGGCAGAGACCCGAGTCACTGAAGGGATGTTAAACAGCCTCTTGAGCTGCGCATCAACCAGCCTTCTTTTGTTGTGGTAGCGCCTTACCATCATTTGACGGGCAATCTCATAATTGTCCTCTGTCACCGTCAAATGGGCTACCAGTTCCCTAGGCTCTCCCTTTAAAGCTGACATTAGTTGTGCCATCTTAAAGGATTTAGGCAAATCCTCCCTTAAGTGGACCAAACTGTCAAATAAATTGATGAAGCTGACCCACTCACCGAGCTCTCCATCAAAACTGGGTCATTGTATCTGAGGCAGTTTTGATACAACCCCGCGAGAGTGTGGGCCTTCCACAGCTTCTTCATCACAGGCAGTTCTGCGCTGGTGCTGTATTTCTGCTATGCGCTGCTGAATGTCATCAGCAATTGAGAGGCACTGGTCAACATCAGCCTGCATCGCGGACCTCATCTGATCGCTGACCCTCTCCTCCTCAAGGGCCTCGACTTTGGTAAGCGTTTCCATCATTACCTCCAGCCGGGCTGGCGCATCCAAAGCTCGAGCCAACAGTGCATCTTGTCTATCTGGTCGGCCTAAGAGGCCTTGAACCGATGTAAACCATCTCAATTCCGTGTTAATCTTAGCCGGGTACAATGACAACGACATAGCAGCAGAACTTTACTTACAAGTTACAATATTTTATGTATGTAATAAACTATTAAGTGCTTGTGCACTCATTTAATCTCAGATATATATCTACCTACAAGTTTCACTTTATCAATGCCCAGTAACTCAATATATTTGAATTTAAGTTTCACTAAACAATATTATTGTAGTAAAAATGTCTGTGGGCTAGCAAAATCTAATTGTATTGGATTCATATATTGGACCAAATGTCCTAAACAATTAATATTAAGTGTTACCATTTAACCAATAATTAAATGTGTCACCTACCTACATTTAATCATTATGCTAATAAATTGTTTTAAATACTATTTAAATAACTATTTCAGTGGAATCAAAGATATGTGGACACTGGAACAGTATAGTGACCTACCTAACAACGAGGTATTACCTTCTGAAGCACTACGGAGTGCTCACAGCTCAGAGGTCTTAACCACGCTTCTGCTACCAAACTGTTCAATCCTTTTCTTATTCTAAGCTAATGTAATAGCAAGCACTTACTGGAGATGTGTGAATTCCTTGATATCGGCGTTCCCCCTTGGTAGTCTCCTCTCTGCGTCGTCACACATTCATACTCCTAAGTGGCTGTACAGGCTCCCAAGTATCGTAATTATAATACACCCGTTTTAACTGTCGCGGATCGCGCCTATTTGACTGGACTACTAAACTCGCATGTCCAAACCAGACCAATCATAATGGTAAACAACGAAAAGAACAGAGTCTGAGGACAATCAGCTAAATTTCAAATAAATTCCACTTAAACGGCACTCCCAACGACACCTTGTTCGACCGTTTTTACAAAGCTTCTCGTAAGTTCTATCTTGTCACTTCAAAACGTCAAACAAGAAAAATGACAATCAAAAATTTTGCCATTCTAATGACGTTCAATTTCTAACAATGCCTGATACTGCGGCTAAACTAATACCCACTATACATTTGGTGGGTAAATCCCATACACCTACACACTTATACACACGCATAAGGTTTATATTCGTTTGTTGCATCTATTAAACACACTTGTCAATTGAACGTGTATAAATAGCAACAAACTTCTTTCCTTTGTGTTACAATGAATAGTTTCCTTGAAGATTACGTTTGTTTTCCTGTACTAGAGTGAGGCTTGCTATATATGGGCTATTATAATGTGACTGCATAGGTTGATGGTATAGTGGTTAATGCAATCACCTGGCCGCTTTCTAATGAGCTGTGTGTTGTGGGTTCAAACCCAACCCGTGTGGATCTCGTGGAAAGATCGAGTGTTCTTTCGTGTCGGAGGTCAAGACACACTTTGGGTCGTTGAGCCAACGTAGTAAATATGTTTATCAGCTCCACAGTACTGGGTCTGCTCACTTTGAGATCTAACGGCCTAACGGATCTGTGTGAGATGTGAAAGTATGATAAAATGAATAACTCACTTGTCATAGACGTCGTTTTTGGTGTCAAACAGGTATATATCTTCATCATTGTATGATCCTAATATTTCAGTGCCGTCGTGGTTGTACACGGCACATGTGAGATGCATGTTTGTCCTCAATCTCTTCTTTGCGTTTACCTGCAAATAATTTTGAATATAAATTAGTAAAACATAAAAAAATGTAATATTTTTAATTTACTCTATGCATATATTTTTTATTTTTTTTAAAAAGACAACTCCCGCACTAAGACACAAAGAACACCCAGACTCAGAACAACAATTTAGGAAACGGCGTGGTGATCGTTAAACCACTAGGCCAAACGTGCAGTCAGTATAGAGATGACGTCATCTCAAGGCTAAATTACATGGTCAAACAATTAATTAGCCAGCAAGCAAAGAGAATTGCGGGTTAGTTTACTGCAATTTGACTAAGGGGACTGATATATTCCTTTTAAAGTTGTTTAATTTATTTGATGACTCAAAACCCATTACATACCGCGTTATTATAGTTTAAGCAAACAGTAGTCAACAGACCTAATTATATAAGTGTGATATAGTGAAGTATAGAATAGAGTCGGAGATGTCTGTGGAGGACATGCTATAGAAGTGAAGTTAGTCACATATCATTTATTTTTTAATATCAACATTCCGTTCAGTTTTCAGCGATAACCGGGTCGTAAACTTTTGATTATATGTATTTTTATCTATAACGAAATTATGTAATTTGTTTGGATTTTATTGTTTTTGTACATGTATCTAATCTAGTCAGTTTTGTGTGTGTCTTCGTGAATACGGTAAGTCGTTTGGGAATTATTATTTTCTTCTAATTGTCGTGGAGGTAGGAGGTAAACAATTTTTTTTATGGAATAGGGGGCAAACGAGCAGACGTTTCGCCTAATAGTAAGCGATTACCGCCGCCCAAGGACACCAGCAGCTCCAGAGCAGAGGCGACACAAGTGCGTTGCCGGTGCGGTGCCCAAATTGTTTGCGACTCGACATAATGAAAACAAAAGTTACCGATTTTTTGAAGTGTTGTAAACAGTTGGAAACACTGAAATTTCCAACAATTTTGGTGGAGACGCGCCTTGAGATAGCGCCTAAATTACTGAATCAATTTTAATGAATGAAGTGTCAATAGATTCGTAATGATGATTCGGATGATATAGGCTATTACATTTTGAAGGATTTTTTTACAGTTGGGGGGTATTATTCCTCTTCTCTCGAAGTGATGAAATTTTCTAGTAGGTTTAATTTGTAATTAAATCATAATTTGTATAGTGGACATGATTATATTAGGCAATATTTTTAAAAATTTACGCAACCCGTTAGCGTCTCTAGATTCTTAAAAGGATTTTTTTTTCATTTTTGCGCTATTTTTATTGGTGCTCATCGTCATCATCATCAACAGCTTAAATTAGTCCACTGCTGGACTGTATACTTCTCCTTAGAAAGGGGGCTTGTCCTACTGTGCCACTCTCTCCAGATGGATTGGAATAGGGTTTGTTTTAAGTTTTTTTTTCTTTTTGCAGTGCTTTATTTTTTCATTGGCCCTCGGCTCCTATTAATCTTGACGGGATATAATAAAGACATATTTGGACTTGTTGATTTTTCTCGATAAATGCACTATCGAAGACTAGTTTTTTTAATACGTAGTTACTGAGATTGAACCGAACGAACTCTTCGGCTTTATAATCTTACAGAGTCTGCTTAATTTCTTCTCCAGATGTCTTCGACTAAACCAATAACGAAGAAGGTGATTAACAGTCCAGAGACATGCGTGGACGACAACCTACGAGGAGTCATAGCCACCTTTCCGAAGCTGCAGCTCCATCCAAAACACAGGGTCATCACTGTTCGAAATGAGGTACTGGACAGTAATTCTTTCTATAGAAGTGGAAAATTTGCATTGTACCTTGAAATCCTTGGTATGTCTTGACACAAACGCCATTTCTAAACGGGTACCTGTTATAGAGGTCTAAGCGGTGTTGTTACCAATATCCGTCTAGAGTTACTGTAGTTTAACATAATTATGTACACTTTACAGAGTGACACGGGCAGAGTGGCCGTTCTTGGTGGTGGTGGTTCAGGACACGAACCTTTCGCAGCCGGTGAGTGTTATTTATCTAGCATTTTTCACCTTTAAGGCAGTGGTCCCACCGCCGACGATGAATGAGAAACGAGAAGAACTACAAACTGTAAACGAGTTGGCGATCAGCGAGCAGCGAGTGTGTAGTTTCGATAGTTCTGTCGCCGGGCTATAAGCGAGTGTTCTAGTGCGATGAGCGATTACTACAGTACTGCGATCACTACACAAACACTATCGTAAAATACATCGTCGTCTGAACTAGACAACAATGAGAGTTGCAATGATTTGTTGATATCCATACGTATACTTTCAAAGCTGCTCTGTATAGAAATGACCAAGGGAGCGAGCATCGCTGAGCGAGTTTATCGCCCAGCGACAAAACTAGTAAACCGAGTCGTCGCCGGCAGTGTGAACAGTCGGAGAGTAACTATTAATACGAGTATATGCATCTCTTTAGTTTACACGGAATATTTCTTGTACGTTTCTTGAGCGAGAAAATCGCCGATAGTTAGTCGTTTACTCGCCGGCGGTCGGACCACTGCCTAAGGCACAGAATACTTTGTAGTACTAAAACAGTCACTATAGAAGGTTGTTGACGACCCTAAGTCTGATCAGGTAATTGTCGCTATACAAAACCTCTTTTTTTCTGTTCAAGGGACAGAAAGCTTCTTTGAATCTCCGGTTCCTTGAGGACGCAGGAGCCAGAAGTGTGTTTGTTTCTACTAAAATGGTCGATCTCAGGAGGATCTCTCGAGAGGACACGGACCATGTCATTTCAGATCCTCTTCGAATTAACGTAGAGCCTAGACGCTTTCCTCCGCCAATCGATTTATACGTTTAGAGTGATTTAAGTGTTTCGCATCGATCGTAGTTTAAAAGATCTAAACGAACAGATAGCGGAAGCGACTTCATTTTTTACCGACTTCAAAAAAAGGAGAAGGTTCTCAATTCGACTGTTTTTTTTCTTTTTCTTTTATGTTACCTCATAACTTTCAACAGGGTGAACCGATTTTGATGATTCTTTTTTTATTTGAAAGCTGGTGCTTCCCGTGTGGTCCCATTTAAATTTAGTCCAGATTGAAGTCTGTTTTTTTTTGTTAAAATTTCTGATTATATACTATGTAAAGATAGTTCTATACTTGATTGACTTGTAAATGTCATTCTTCATTCTTTTTCCAGGATTTGTCGCCAATGGTATGTTAGATGGGGCGGTTGCTGGGGGCGTTTTTGCCTCTCCCCCTACTGGTCATGTCTTGTACGCGATTGCTCAGCTTTATAAATACAATTCCGGTAAGTTTTTAAAATTAACTTCGAGTACCAAAATATCTGGTCTGAGAGCGTTTCCGTTAATTAATCAGTCTAAAAATCGCGCTTATAGATTTTTAAATCCAAATATGATAATCAAAGAGTCCCAAATTATTACTATTCTTACATTATAATCTATTTGCGTTAAATTGTATCTATATAAATAAATACGTAAAGCTCTTTGTACCCCTTTTTATGAAAATTATGAGAACGAAGGAATATGAAATGTGCAGAAAACTTAAAAAACAAGAAAACATATTAATGGATTTTGAATGCATTTCGACCACGAGGAGACGACTAGTTTTATTTATTTTGTAAAACTTTTCTAGGTGGAGTGTTGGTGCTCATCGGTAATTACACCGGGGACAGGCTAAACTTCGGTAAAGCTATAGAGAAAGCTAAGATATCTGGAATTAAGGTTGGTGGATTGGAAATTGTTCAGTTAATTGAATTGGTCCTTGTTTCACGTACGTAATACTCTTAAATGTTTTATATGTCATTAAAATAAATTCAAAATTAAAACATATTTACCCTAAATATGTTTTAATTTTTAAATTATAGAATTGGATTTTAGTTTTCATTAAAAAAATGGTATCAATGATCCTACTTTACGTATAAACATAAGGAATTTTTTTGATTTTTTTAAAATTTTTGCATTACCTAAGTTAGAAATATAGTTAAAGAAACTATTGTGTGGATTCTCGGGACAATTTGAAAAAAATACTTTTCGAAATAACTGCAATAAATAAACAGATGCAATTACTAAATACTATAAATATTTGTTGTTATGATGTTACAAATTAAGATACAGTTTAAAGGAATACCCAGACTCAGAAAAACAATTTGTGGATATTACAGAAAGTGTTGTCTGGGATGTTGTTGTGTTTTGTTAACCGACTTCAAAAAAGGACGAGGTTCTCAATTCGACCGAATGTATATATATATTGCATGGCTGTGCAGCAATGACTCCAAACCTTATGTTTTGTTTTCTTTGGTCGAATTCGTTCTCATTCAAGTCTCTTAGTGAAAAAAAAAAAATTGTAAACCGTATTATTATTTTTTAAAAGGAGCAACTACTCCATGAAGGGTAGGCTGCACTTGGAACTGGCGACTAGAATCACTCGATTTTTTAATATTAAATATTGACTATTCATAAGTGCCTGTAAAATAAGTGCCTATATGAATAAAATCTTTTTGAGTTTGAGAGTTTGAGTTATTTTATTTTTTATCTGTGTTCGCGAATAACTTCGTCGTTTATGAACCGATTTTGATGATTCTTTTCAATGGAAAGGATATCTCTCAACGGTGGTACCGTGATAAGGACACTAAGATCTGATGATGGCATCCAAGAGAAATCGAGTCGAACCTTGAAGTCGGTTTTTGTTTTTGTAAAAATTTTATGATGTGTAAGTTACAATTAAACTAAGTTTTGAAATTAAACTTTAAATTTATTTGTGTAAGTTACGATTAGTTGCGGAGTCTTCCTTCGGTCTTCGATCGACACTTTCTGTGATCCACAATTGTTTTTCTGAGTCTGGGTATTCTTTGTGTCCATTACATGTATCTTCGTAAAGTCCCCCGCGACACAGAATGTACATAATTATGTCTAGTGCGGGAGTTGCTTTTTAACAAAAATATAATATTCTAACCAGCTGATGTTCTGTAGGTTGAAAGTCTGATAGTAGGAGAAGATGTAGCTTCAAGTGAAAACAAAACGGGTGGACGAGGAATGATCGCAGAAGTTCTTTGCTACAAGGTGAGACACCTATTTCTTCTGATATTATTAAATAAGGAAAATTGAAAAGTATATTAAATAAAAAATATGTTACAAATTTGATTATATTATAAATACTAAAATAAGTACGGATCCAAGTGTAGTAATTAGATATTATTATATAACCTTCCAGTTAGTTTCAAGTAGGAACTAAGCCAAATAGAAAGGTACATGAAATACAGTGGTTGATAGTAATAAATGAGTAGTTGAATTACTACGTATTCTCAAGACAATCGTGGTTTTTATTCTGTGTTAGCATCGTACAAATTACTTTAATATTGTTATTGTCGTTTATGGAATCAAGTAGATAAAAGTATGCTTGTCCGCTAACGTTATTGTTAAAATGCACAGAGGATTTTTATTCTACAAGAGACTTTCATTGCGCGATGTAGGAATTGTATTTACTTCGTGGTTTGAAAATATCTATACTTATAATAAAAATGTAACAGGTCCAATTCTGTACATTAAAGATATTTAGAAAAAAATTTTTGGAGGGCTCTCTATAATGGATACTGAAGCCAAAACTGTAATTTTTTTCATTTTTGTCTGTCTGTCTGTCTGTCTGTATCTTGGCCGCGCATCACGTCGAAACTACTGAACGGATTGAAATGAAACTTGGCATGATTTGAGTTCATACTACGAGGTAGGAAATAGGATACTTTTATCCCGAAATTCAGCACGGTTTCCTGGAGAGAGGGGATGAAAGTCAAAATATGTACTTGGTTGTAATTCAATAACACATAGTCCGATTTCATTCATTCTTTTTTTGCTAGAAAGAAAAAAAAAAAGATAACGGGAATAGTGTTTTTTTTTGTCCGCGACTGTACACTGCCTGTGGGAAGCTGAGACAGATGTGTAAATATGGCGGTACGAAGTTCACCGGGTCAGCTAGTCTACTAATATTCTTCATAAATATCTAAGATACATTAATTTATCGATGTCTATTTGTTTTCCAGATATGTGGAGCGTTGTCTCAAAGACATTATGATTTGACTACTATCCATAATGTGGTTTCCGAAGCAGTTAAATACATGGCAACCTTGGGAGTTTGTCTCAGTGCATGTTCATTACCCGGTATGTATTTAGACGTTCTATTTTTGATTTCGTTGTAAAACAAGACTTCAAGAGCACTTAACTAGAGACAATACCTGTCTCCTATTCTTTTTATTATTATTTAGTAACAAAAACATTGTTATGCTGCCAACTTCAGACCATCAACTTCCGATTTTACGCGTGAACTTACGTGATATTTGAAGTGAAAACTTCTAATGGCAGGTTTGGATGTATTTGTATAGTAGTAACTTCATGTAAGTAGTCACCGAAATGATCACGCGACGTGTTAACGCTAACACTAAGTCATCTGTAGCTACGAGTATAAGTGTAACTTGTTGCGCTGAGCCAGCTGTGAATGTATAGCTAGCTGTGAAAAGATACACAAATAATTATTCAGTAATTAGCAAATTCTAATTTTTAACCGACTTCAAAAAAAGGAGGAGGTTTCTCAATTCGACCGTTTTTTTTAAATGTATGTTCGGGTATAACTTCG
Source organism: Diaphora mendica (assembly GCA_949125395.1). NCBI lineage: Eukaryota > Metazoa > Arthropoda > Insecta > Lepidoptera > Erebidae > Diaphora > Diaphora mendica. The sequence goes on from OX421319.1 coordinate 26,332,184, forward strand.
TCGTTTATGAACCGATTTTGATGATTCTTTTTTTTAATGGAAAGGAGATATCCCAACGGTTGTACTATGATAAGGACATTAAGATCTGATGATGGCATCCAAGAGAAATCGAGTCGAACCTTGAAGTCGGTTTTTATTTTGTTAAAATTTTATATATCAAACATTTAATTTTAATATCCAAAAATAACAACCGTTTCTTTATCAGTTTTAAGTTTTCACTTCTGTCGGCAGTCCTTATGACTGCTTTGGTTTGAGGTACAGATTAAACGGATTTAATCACACAAATATTTACTATTTATTATTTTTTGATTCATTTTAAATTGTAGGTACCTTAAGATCAAAACTGTAAAGGCCGTAAAATTTATTCAAATTTAAATCTCATACCATCCACCACTCAGAAGAAATAGAAACAAAAAATGTACTCTAAAAACGGCCGTTTACCTAAAATATAACTTTACTTTACTTTTTTGATAGCCCTGTCAGCGTTAGGTTACCACAAATGTTAAATTTCGCGTCTAATAGAAAGGTACATATGTTTTTTGCTTTTAATTTCTATTAAACTTGTAATATTATGTGTTTTAGGCCAGCCTCCATTATTCGAGATAGAAAATGATGAAATTGAACTCGGCGCGGGAGTTCACGGTGAAGCTGGCATCACTAAAATGAAGATGGGCACCGCTAAAGAACTGGTTTCGTTGATACTTGATAAGGTATTCATTCAGAATAGATAGGTAATAGTAATAATAATCTCCTAGCCGGCCACGGGGGCCCTTCTCAACGCAGACCAGCCAACTACACAAGAGATATTATAGTGCACAAGTGTGTGCGCAAACACAGGTGCACTCTCTGTTCCCTCTCTCTCATAATCCGATGGGACGGTTAAACGACACGATCGGGGAGAGATCAGGCGCAGGAACGACAGCTTCTCCGAGGCACGAGGGTTCAGACCCCAACTTCCAATCTCCGAGCTGTTATTAAGTATTTCTATAATCAGAAAAACTCAATAACACTTTTTGGCCCGATCCGGGATTAGAACCCGAGACCTCTTGATCGGCAGACGCATACGTCAAGCACTAGTCCAACGGGGCAGTATTAGATAGGTAGGTATATAATTAAAAGATCGAAGATAACTAAAGACTGCAAAAGGTTTTTTATCAGAGTAGAATTAATTATTCACCTTCTATGAACGTAACATGATGCTAAATAGCTTACAAATGACGTTTAAGCGATTCTGCCATACATACTATAGAAATCAAATATAGCTCACTTAGGACCCATAATATTTTTATCCGTGGTGCTTCCCGGTTTGAAAAAGGGGTCTGCCAATTTTGACTCCATTTTGTCTCCCGCTTTGCTAAGGAGGGAAGTGGATTTATTATATTTCCAACTCCTCCAGTTTTCTTCTGATTAATTTCGTTGCGGGTTCCAAGACAGTTAATTTTTTCCTGGGACTTCCCGAGTGTCATAACTCGGTGTTTTCGTGGGTCACCGCTGTTGATCCTGGTGTATAGGAGTTACAGTGGTGGGCGTGTGGGCGGGATTAGTATTCACCTTCTATTTACCAACGAAGACTCTTGCTTATGATATTGATATAGATTTATTGAGGTTATGCTCATTTTAATAGGCACTTTAGTGAATATCACACATAAAAATGTATCTGTCCTCCGTACTGTCTTAACGGATTATTGTTTATGTGACAGTGTGGTCTTTAAATTATGGTATCGTCAGTAGACGCGGCCGCGCCGACTTCGCAACTCACGATTGTTAGGACCGTTTAGGTTTTCTTAATTAATTAATTATTTTATACAGATAGTAAATCATTTGAAGCTGGCTTCAGGCGATAGAGTGGTAGCATGTATCAACAATTTAGGAGGAACTTCCATCTTCGAGATGAACATCATTAGTGCAGAGATCAAAAATTACTTTGGTAAGTTTTCCTTAGTCTTTTTAAGATTTAGATATATAATTATGCCTATTTTTATACAAAGGTAGCTGTAATACTCTGTTTTATGACGGTACATTAATTAAGTAAATTAATAAAATGTTTCGTTGTGTCTATTAAATGAATATTTCCAGAGGTCCAATCAGTTGGCGTTTCTTAATGACTTTGTTTTTAACTTTTTTATCCGACTACAGCGTGGGTACGTAGTTACACTTTTCGAGTGTATAAATATTTTTTAAGCATGCTCTGTAGCCAACTGGCCTGATGGTGTTTTGGCGTTTTAGGTGTGGTTGGATTCGTCTTGTCTTAGTTGTGGGAGCGAAACTGGGTATTCATCCAAGCCAAGTCCATGTGAGCCAAGTCTTCAGTGCAAAATAGTACCCTTTATTGTAACACCATAATTATATGACGTTGTTACATCTTACCATTTTTTTTCCAGACTCCAATGACATGGTACTAGAACGCATATACTCTGGACACATCAAGAGCTCGTTAGAGATGCATGGCTTCCAAATCTGTCTTCTGCACCTTAATGAGGAGAACGGTGACTATTGGCTGGAGCTGATTGATGCGCCCACCGACAGTGGAGCCTGGAGCGTAGGTCCGTTATCGGTCAGAAGTGATGACCCGCATGTCGATGATGACACTTTGCTGACGACTCATGGACGGAAGGTAAGATATTAAGATATTCAGCCCTTCCAGGTTGAGAGGAATATGAGATTCTGACTAGAGTTAAATCACGCACGACCGTCTGATCTTAAATTAGCTGGCGACTGGCTGGTAAAACACGGGCTCTGTGTTTTACCAGCCAGTCGGTTGGTGAACATAGAACACGTCAGTACCTCCTCCTTCTTGTCTCGTTATCCTCTATTCGTTCCTGTCCCGAGCTGTGCTGAGGGCAGTACGGATTGTCGATAAAGCAAACTTGGTTTGCCCATCAAACGGCCTCTGGGTCTTGGAACTTCGATACTACACGTTACCGCCTCAGTAAATCAGTAGTAGTAGATATATATACTTGGTTACTGGTTAAACCATCCGAAATTCTTTAGGAGGTTGTAGTTGCCATCATTGCTGATAGATTTCACTAAGAAGTACCACAAAGTAGTAGGTACACACAGTATCCCAAAACACCAACTTCAAGATATTGAACTATTGAGATTTGTTCTTGTGGGTCGATTTCCCATCCAAGGCAAACATTGTGTAATATTCACGATAAATTTTATTGTTCTATCTTTCTGTAGGAACTATATTTGTTTAATTTTCTATTTTAATTGTCTAACTTTATTTAAGACTTAATACATTTGTAAACCGCACTAAAAGTCAATAACAATTAATTCGTTTGCAGACAGCTACAGGACCAGCTTTGTCACCAAATCATCAAGAAATATTTAGAGCCAGTCTATCGGCTGCAGCTGAGGACCTGGTTAAGAATGAGGGCTTGCTCAATAAACTGGACTCGGGCTGTGGCGATGGGGACTGCGGTACGACGTTTAAGAATTTTGGTCAAGGTAATATGAGCCTTTAAAAAAAAAGTAGGTATATTGAAAGTAATTATTTTTTCATCGCACCAGCTCGTAAAGAGTATTTTTGCCCTTCGATATCTGGGTGCAAAAGCCGTTTTTATCCTCTAGAGCAGGGGTTCCCAATCTTTTTCAGCCTACGACGCACTTTCAAGATTATTATATTGTCACGGCACCCCTAAAGAATTAGGTACCTATTTATAGTAGTTATTATAGGTTGATACGCACTTAATTTAAAAAACCCACAGTAAGACACCGAGTTAATAGTTATACTCGTATTTATAAGCTTTTAGAATTAAAACAAAAAATCTACGAAAGAAACAAAAATAAAATACAATAGTTTCTCAATAATAGCAGACAAATCAAGGTGACGGGCGAACCTAGTGTTCTCCGCACAGTTTTTCGAAGCGGAGAATAAGGTTTGAGACTGGCACTCTTATTTCTTGCTCCACATTAATTCTTGAGCGATATTTGTTCTTGATTACGGCTACTGCTGAAAATCCAGCTTCACACAAATGTGACGTTGCAAAGGGGATGAAAATTCTTAAAGCTTTTGAAGTGAAATTTGGATCTTCATTTTGAATCGATAACCAAAGCTCCATGAAATCGCATTTGATGAATCTTGTTATAAGGCTCTTCTCACATGAATTCTGATGGAGCTTGTGCGTGAAAAGAATCCAAAAGTATCCATGTCAATTTTTCGACATCATCATCTGCAAAGTATTTCGAAAACCATTCGATGAGCTTCGAAAGATATTTCGTGAAAAGGGGCCATCATGTCTTGTGAGGTAACCAGTTCATTAGATGCTGCATATTTATAAAATTGCAGGCAGCAACCTTGACCGTCTCCATCATTCATTTTTTTTATCCACAACAGCAGTTTCTTTCTAAATGCCGCAATATTTTCCGACAGTTTCAGAATGTACGTGTTGTTGCCTTTCAAAGTCAGTTTTTATTTTTCTAATATATCACACAAGTAATTGAAAACCAGCGTCAGGTTTTTTGCCTGACACCATGCTAAATTGGGACCAGTTTTGGTACCATTTAAAGTTTTTAGATTGTGTGTTTCTTTTTCTTATTTTTTTTAATGTTGCCAAAATATATATTTTTCATTTCATTTCATATTTTGCATTTCATTTCAAGTATGCTAGTTTTAGCAAAAAATCTGGTTCAGCAAGTAGTAGAGCCACGCTAATTTCGGCACGAACGGGCCGGTTCGACCAGGGCGATACTACCCTCGCACAGAAAATCAACGTAAAATGACAGCGTTCGTGCTGTCGTGTTTCGTTGGTGAGTGCGAAACTGAAGGCCCAATGATGCAGAAGCATCACTAGGCTATCATAGTGTGGGTCACCATGCTGCATTGTTGTATTGTCTGCATTCGCAATGAGTATGGTGACCACCACTCTTGGATTCTGCTTATGCTTTCCATCAGGCAGAGTAGAGTCATTTTGGCATGGCCATACATAAAAAAAGAACAAAGTATTTGACGTTTTCATGACTTTCTTGCTGTAAAAAAAAAACAAATTATTTGTGTAATTCGGACACACGAAATAAAATATTTCCACGTGAAAGCCATCGTGAATTGCGTTTCGCGCCAACAAATTCGCGTTAAAATATCTACGTAAGACAAGGCCTTATGAACCTACGATGCGAGCGGTGAAAATATTGTTGCTGGGCGGTGAAAATACCCACACAAAATTTAACCTTTCGGATAATGATAGAAGATCGACTCGCGGCGCCCCTTGCCACTTCTTGCGGCGCCCCAGGGCGCCGCGGCGCACAGTTTGGGTACCCCTGCTCTAGAGGAATAAAGTAAATTGAATTTAGAACATCACTCGAGTGCACTAAGTTTGTGAATTCAAAACATCATTAAACCTAGCTACTTCTACCTCTATGGTGCCGAAATAATCTTACAAAGTTTTTTAATTTGTTAAAAACTCAGACTCTGAACCTTCTTGGTGTAGTTTTTTTTATTTGCTCTGCCCGCACCATTTTCTTCTTAAGTAACTATAGCAACTTTCAATTTTTCTTAATTTATCTATTATACATCCATACAAATAAATAAAATTGAAATGTCTGTTTGTAATATTAAAATAACCGCTTTTTACTAAATGCATATGTATGTATACACGGTACATATACAAATTTTTTTTTTTATAATTTCTGGTAGATTGTCTGTCTGTCAGTCGGTCTGTCTGTCTGTTTGTTCCGGGTAATCTCTGGAACGGCTGGACTGATTTTGACGTGACTTTCACTGGCAGATAGCTGATAATCTAAGGAGTAACTTAGGCTACTTTTTTAGACTAGCTTTGTCTCGCGGTGTTACTCGCGGTACGACAAAAACCGCGGGTAACACCGCGGGGTTGAGCGAGTACCTAAGTATTTTTGAAATAATTTAAAAATTAATCTGTAATACTTACCTATCATAATGTAGTACCTAATAAATATTAATACCTAAACTGAAATAAAAGTATCTTGTGATTGTTAATGCTTTTTTTGCATTTAGTTGTTTTCTCGCTGAGGTGGGATGAAAAGTTACGTGTTGCACTCGAGTGCAACGCTTTTTTATCTCGCGCTCTTTTGATTCCCTCGCTGACGCTCAGGATTTTAGCTTTAGAATCCTTCGCTTGCTCGGTCATCAAAATTGAGCACGCGGTTGAAAAGCAACTTTGCACTCTTGTAGAACGTTTAACAATTTTTTTTTAGATACAACTCCCGCATTAGGAATATACATCCTGTGACTCGGGGGACTATACAACGATACATCGAATGGGCACAAAGTACACCCAGACTCAGAACAACAATTTGGGGATCAACACTTTGTGTTGTACCATGTGGGATTTGAACCCACAACACTTGGCGCAGTAGAGAGCGATGTGGACCATGCAGTCATCAAAGTAACTCGGAAGACCTCATAATAAGGCTCAAAGTCCGGACGCAGGAAGAGTTGTTATGGCGAACATTGCTGAAGTTCTTTGTACAACAGTTGACGGCTATGGGCTGAGTTAATGGTGATGAATATGTATAGCTTGAGACATACATATTGCTGTCTGACTTCAGACTAGGCAGAGGGAGACCTTGTTATATGGTACCCAAACTGATTAACATAGGCACACTTGTAAAAACATCAAAAAAATATTTGTACCGAATTATCTTCCAAAAATCGACATATTTATAACAGTGAGTCAATCAACCAGTCTTGGTGATAAGATTAAGAATACGGAGAGTTACCATTCATATTCATTCCATGGGTGGTAAGGGAGCAAACTACGCAAGACTACTACGCAAAGACAGGAAAAATTGAAACCAACCCTATACCAACCCTCTGGCCTGTGCGAAATTTTAATCGAAAACAGCTGCTAGTATCGTTGTTTTTTATTGATATCATCTTTGTAGACACTCCTGCGTCCCGTGGGAAGATTATAACCTGAAAAACAAAGAAAAATTTTAGTTTCTGGACTTAGAATATTTTTAAATTTCTAAATCACCAAATTTTCGAGGTTTTTGTCGAATTATTCGATAACGCTTCGCCTCAAAGTTGACATAGCTACAGATTTAGATAGCCCTCATCAAGGCCTTTCTAATAACACCTCTTTTGTATAGGTTGGGTAAATAGAAGTTGCTAAATTTCTACATTCATTTTGATTTTCGGTATTTTCAAGGATTTTTTCAAAGCTTTTGGCTTATAACTCTTCGAAATTTATTTCTTTTATTAAGATCTGGTTAATAAAAGTAGTAAATTTGTAACATACAAAACTCAATTTAACGTTTTTTCGAAAATTTTCTGAGATTTTCTTTTAATAACTTGCCCCCTTATTTTTTGTAAATAATAAATTATATACACACATCAAAAGTGTATAGGGATCAACATATGTGTCTAGGGATCAACATATATTTTTGCAATAACTTTTCTCCTGATTGATATTAATTAAAATTTTCTTTAAGGATTCATCAAATAAAGTGTTTTCGTTTGTCACAGTAACGATAAACCAAGTCACCTTTGCATTAATAAAGAAATTTGCCATTTTCCTAATAAAGGGATTTTTGACATTTGAACCACTAACATTAAAGTTCGAAAAAAAGACTGAAATAACAGTTTTCTTTAAAATTTTATTAGGTAACTTAAACAATTAATAATCCGTGTTTCTACCGCGAACACTAACACAAGAACATCGGTTTGGCATACTCAAAATGAGTTCATCCAAATCACGCTGTGGAATGGCCGCCCATGTTCGTTGCAACCACAAAAAAAGGTCTTCTTGCGACTGGATACCCTCCATATTCGGCAGAGCTCTTCTCTGTAGCATATCCCATGCATGCTCAATCGGGTTCAAGTCTGGCGACTGAGCAGGCCAGGGCCAAAGCCACATCTCAATCTCAAGAAATCCGCATAAAAATGCTTGATCCCTAGACACTTTTGATGTGTGTATATCTAGATAGCTCGCGTCACGACCTATCTAACAACACCTCTTTTAAATAAATCTGGTAAATAGAACCTTAGAAATCCGACATTTAAATTTCAATTTTAGTCATTTTTGAGGTTTTTGTCGATTAATTCGATAGCCTTTGTTTTCAAAACTATCATTTATATATATTTAAATAGCCCTGTTAATTACCCGTCGAACGACACCACTTTCGTCCGGATCCGCCTCACGGAAAATTAAAAAATTGGCCACCCACCCTCCCTTTCTTCACTGGTGATATAGGCTTAGCGGAGAAGGGATCGTCAACCGGAGGTATCGACCCAAAAAACTTTACTGTCAAAAATTTTTAACCAAGGATTTCGCGCTATTTTAATTTGTTGACGGAAGGCAATTTACACCTTCCTTATAATTTTAACGGCTCCACACAGAGCACAAACTTTTAAAATATTTTTTGTACTAGGTAGAATTACATTCTACCTAATATCTATTTTAACCCTAGCTGTAAATACTGACACACCCACCTATACAGGGTTAACACACACTACTGACACACACCCCTCTATACAGGGTCATACAATTTTTTATTATTATTTATTTTATTACACACGGACAAATTTCCCCGTCCGCACTACCAACATGTCCAGCAACGGAGCCCTTGCTAACAGACGACTCAGCTTCTCCTCCTCACCATCACCATCACCGTCGCCGCACCCGCATCCACCGAAACAGCAAAAGGCTCCAACCACCCGCAAAACAACCATGGAGGCCACCGGGACGAGCGACAGGACAGCCCAGGCTAGGGTCTGGCTTCAAAGAGCGAAGGCTTGCGTGAGCGAGTCCCGCAATTTGAAGACAGACCTTAAGGTAGGGATCCTCAACGCCGTAGACCACCTCTACCAACTCGTTAAAGAGGCGGAAGCGTCCAAGGCAACAACAGCAGCCACGACGCACGACATAAGATCCAACACTGCGGTGGTGGTAGCTCCTGTGCAAGAGGAAAAACTGCTGAAGAGACTAGAGGAGGTGGAAAATAGGATCTGTAGCCGGATGGACAGTATAATCGAGGCTGCTAAAGGGCTTACACCCGAGAGCGTCTCGGACCCGATCCCCATAACGTACGCCAGTGTTGCAGCAGCCAGACCCGGGTGCCGACCGGCGCTTCACTCGGTGGCGGTGACCTCAACGGACAGCCAGGAGACTGCCGATGAGGTTCTCGCCAGGGTGAAAAAGGCGGTCGACGCCAGGGGTACTGGTCTCAAGGTCAGTAAGGCCAGGAAAGCCAAAGGCAGTACCGTAATCCTGGGCTGCGACACGGAGGTGGAACGGGACAGGGTTAGGGAAAAGATCCAGCGCAGTGATGGTGGGCTTGTGGTGGTGCCCATGAGGAACAAGGATCCACTCGTCGTCCTCAAAGACGTTTTCGTTGATGGGGACGACGAGGATATGATCCGGGCCATTTACACCCAAAACGCCAACATCTTCATGGGCCTACCACAGGAGGAGAGAGAAGTGAAAATAAAGTTCAAGAAAAGAACCAGGAACCCCAAGACGTCTCACGTTGTACTGCAGGTAGGACCAAGGGTGTGGCAAAGGATGACGGAGTCTGGAACCCTCTACCTGGACCTGCAAAGGGTCAGAGTGGAGGACCAGTCTCCGCTCATCCAGTGCACGAAGTGCCTGGCGTTCGGACACGGCCGCAAGTTCTGCACCGAGAGTGTGGACAGGTGCAGCCACTGCGGAGGCTCGCACTTACGCGAAAAGTGCCCCGAGTACACCGCGGGAGCTGAACCGCGGTGCTGCAACTGCTCGCACTCTGGACTGCGGAACGTCGGCCATAACGCCTTCAGTGCCGAATGCCCAACCCGCTCCAAATGGGACTACCTAGCGAGGCAAAACACGTCGTATTTATGACTCATTCACTCACGCACATATACGACACAGAACACACACATACACATACACTGATATAGGAAATATATTATAAACATATATGAATATATCAAACACGCACACAAACATTAACACGTACACGAAAACAAACAAAACAGGAACGCACTAATTCATAACAGAGGTGGCAACAATTGCATATATCTGAGATATGTACAGATTGTTGACAGGAAGGAAAGAAACAGGACTGTATGAATTAGAATAAAGCAAAACACGTACATAAAACACTAGACATGCACACAAAACAGATACACAAAGTCATAAATACTACGATATACACGTTGTAACACAACAACCGAATGGGGCGTCTTGGCGAGACTAGAATGAAAAAAGGTTCCAAATCGAACAAAGCATCCATACTGTGACACTGAGGAATTATAAATAGCGACAGAACAAAATTAACCAAAAGGATCTAGACAAATTAAAACCAATAGGAAGATATGAAATTAAATTAAAATATGAGTAAAATGAAATAGAAAGCAAAAATGCAAACCGTTATTAACAACTGTAGTATTAGAAAAGAAACATTAGATGTAAGAAAAACATGAGATTTAAGAAAAGAGTAACTAAGTATAATATAAGAATAGCAGAAATAAATAAGAAATTTGTATAAGAAAGATAGACACTAGAATTGTACAAGAAATATATAAGAATTAAAATTAAAGTAACAGTGTATAATGTAATGATAGTTGAGATAAATATATGGTTTTTGTACAACATTCGTAGAATAAAATAGATAATTAACGGGTCTTTAACCCAACAAACTAAATTAATAAAAGATAGAATTAAAAACCCTAGAATGATAAGGTCCTGTCTCCTCATGGACGGGGAAAAGCGGAGAGGTCCAATAGACCTCACAAAAAAAAAAAAAACCTCTGGCCTCTGTCAGAAATTTGCGACAATTCTACAAATTTGTTGGATGGTATTGACAAATACCTGTTTCAGAAACAAAAAATGTCAGTAAATCGTTGACAATTTGTACAGTTTTCATTGTCACCTGTAAATTTCTATGAAACGCAAAAATGTCAAATTGTTACGACACTGACGAACTTGTCAAATTTTCCGATTACAATTATGTCAGAGCAAAAGTTTTATGAAACGGACAATTGACAAATTATCAAATTGTCACCTGTCACTTGTCACTGACAATTGTAAGTTCTATGAAATACGGCCCTGGGTGGTATAGTAGGGCAAAGCGTTCTTTCTAGAGAGAGGCCTTTATCCAACAGTAGACTGTTAGAGGCTTTTGATGATGATGATGATGAATAACCTACAGGTGCTTATATTATCAAGGATGTCGCTTGATGATTTATACCTATATATTTATAATGTTTTCGCGTTTTGGTTTCAGCCATTCAGAAATACTTGAAAACAGCCTCAATGGAGTACCCGTCCGATGTGTTGTGGGACCTCTCTGACATCGCCGAGACGGATATGGGAGGGACTTCCGGAGGGATTTACAGTTTAGGCTTGGCGGCCGCTTCGCAGACTATGTCTAGGTAGGTACAGCCATCATTACGATTTTAATGCTTTTTCCGTATTTTATTCGAGGTTCGCGCAGCCGACATTAATAATAACGCAGAGATTAGACAGTAACTTTTGTGGAAAAGAAAAGGAAAATAGAAAGATGCGTTGATCGAGTCTATTTTATTAACCGACTTCCAAAAAGGAGGAGGTTCTATGTTCCACTGTATGTATTTTTTTTTTATGTATGTTCACCGATTACTCCGTCAATTGTGGACCGATTTTGAATTTTTTTTTTGTATTCAAAAGGGTATGCTTCCTAGGTGGTCCCATTATCACCATATCAGGATCTGATGATGGGATCCCAGGGAAATCAAAACACCCTCATTTTTTATAGGCACACACCATGTTTTTCGTATATTTTCTGAAGTTACAACGATATTTGCGTCTGGTAGTCATCATTTTATGATGATGAGCTGATGATGTAAGGTACAACTCCTTAACGGTTAGGAGTTGGAGGATAAATGTTTAAATATCATATGTATATTTGTTACCCTTAGTCGTATTCTTTCAAATTATTTAGTTAAGCTGATGATGGAAGGTGGAAGGTACAACTCCTCAACGGTTAGAAGTTGGAGGATAATTCTTTCAATTTCATACGTATGTAAAGACCTTCAGTCGTATACTTTCAAGTTACACACATCAAAAGTGTCTAGGGATCAAGCATTTTTATGCGGATTTCTTGAGATTGAGATGTGGCTTTGGCCCTGGCCTGCTCAGTCGCCAGACTTGAACCCGATTGAGCATGCATGGGATATGCTACAGAGAAGAGCTCTGCCGAATATGGAGGGTATCCAGTCGCAAGAAGACCTTTTTTTGTTGTTGCAACGAACATGGGCGGCCATTCCACAGCGTGATTTGGATGAACTCATTTTGAGTATGCCAAACCGATGTTCTTGTGTTAGTGTTCGCGGTAGAAACACGGATTATTAATTGTTTAAGTTACCTAATAAAATTTTAAAGAAAACTGTTATTTCAGTCTTTTTTTCGAACTTTAATGTTAGTGGTTCAAATGTCAAAAATCCTTTTATTAGGAAAATGGCAAATTTCTTTATTAATGCAAAGGTGACTTGGTTTATCGTTACTGTGACAAACGAAAACACTTTATTTGATGAATCCTTAAAGAAAATTTTAATTAATATCAATCAGGAGAAAAGTTATTGCAAAAATATATGTTGATCCCTAGACACATATGTTGATCCCTAGACACTTTTGATGTGTGTATTTAGGTGAGCTGATGATAGAAGGTTAAACACTTCAACAGATAGGGATTAGAGGATGATTTTAATATTACACGTACGGATAGACCTTAATTTGTATTCTTGATGATGAAATAGTTCAACTTACTACTTTCCTACGATTGTTTGCACTAAAAACTGAAAAATAAAAACTTTTATTAAAAAAAAACTGACTTCCAAAAAACATCCAACGAAAACTCTCTGCCAAAAAAACACTTAAAAGCGTAAAATAAACTGGTTCTTCATAAATTGCCTATACCTAATTCTTTATTCATTTAAATAGTAGTATTATAATGTGTGCTAGGTACCTAAAATCTATTTGAAGTCGGTGCTAAGCCAAAAATAATACAAACGAACAATTACAAAAGTCTATGCGATAGTCACTTGGCATTGGCACCGACTTTAAACAGATTCTAGGTACCTAGCACACATTATAATACGGATATGGGAGGGACTTCCGGAGGGATTTACAGTTTAGGCTTGCGGCCGCTTCGCAGACTATGTCTAGGTAGGTACAGCCATCATTACGATTTTAATGCTTTTTCCGTATTTTATTCGAGGTTCGCGCAGCCGACATTAATAATAACGCAGAGATTAGACAGTAACTTTTGTGGAAAAGAAAAGGAAAATAGAAAGATGCGTTGATCGAGTCTATTTTATGTTCGAAATATTAATATACTCGTAGATTGATTCAAGAAGAAGGTTTATATTATTATGTGTATTACATGTATATTATAGACATTATAGTAGAACCTTTCCGAGAATTTCAAAGACTTGCATGCGAAGCCGGGTTGGGTCGCTAGTATTTTTAACAAAAGGAAGAGGTTGTCATTCTTAAAACAAATCATCATAGGAAAAACAGTTATATGTTTTTCTATTCTTGCTATTCCAGGGCGAAAACAAATGACTCCGAAGCTTGGCTGCAAGCGTGGCAGGCTGCCGTACAAGCCATTTCTAAGTATGGTGGTGCGGATCCAGGGGATAGGACTATGGTGAGTAGCATACAATTTAATGTATACTTTTTTTTTTAAAGACAACTCCCGCATTAGGAATAATCTTCCTGTCACGAGGGACTTTACAAACATATATGAACCGGACGAACCCCGACTCAGAACAACAATTTGTGGATCACACAAAGTGTTGTCATATGTGGGATTTGAACCCACAACCCTTGGCGCAGTATAAAGCCGTGTTGCGATTTATAAATACCTAACTAAAGGAAAAAGAGCATTTGAGATGCGTTTGTCAAAGTTAATAGTCTCGAAATAAGTATCTTACTGTTAAAAAAGTCAATATATAGGCGACTGCCTCGGTCGCTCAGTGGTGGCCTATGCAACTGCTGTGCTTGAGGTCTCAGGTTCGACACCCGGTTCGGACTACATGTCTGAATGATCTGTAAATATTTGTTTTGGAGTTTGGGTGTTTTCTATGTATAATATTACATACATATTTTACTAAAAAATTATATAAGTATTCTCTCAGTCAATGAGTCAATCTAGCTTATACTATACAAGCTCGGCTTAGTTTAAAGCTAGATGGACGTTGTGTATTAAATGTCGGCATATCGGTGTAAATATTAGTTTATTATTTAAAGAATAGGTATGTAGGTACATAGAATTCTTTTTAACAAATTGTTTTTGTTTTTTCAGCTTGACACCTTACACGCAGGCGCGGAGGCATTCAAAGGGAGACTCAAAGAAAATCTGGATAAGTTGTTGAGAGATACTGGTGCAGCTGTGGAAACAGGAACTCAAGCTACGGCGAAAATGGTTGCTAAGTTAGTATGGCAACACTCTTTGGTTACTTATGTTTTTTTTGTAATGCCTACTTAATTATAGCACATAGATGTCGTTGTAGTAGCTGGTAGGCATTTATCCGTATGTGATGAATCTACCGTGCAGTGAGGTGACGCATCTACCCATGTGGTGGCAGATTTACCCATGTGGTGACCGGATCTACCCGTGTGGTGGCGGACTACCCGTGTGGTGACGGATCTACCCGTGTGGGGATATATCTACCCGTGTGGTGACGTATTTACTCGTGTGGTGACCTGTATACCCATGTGGTGACATATCTACCCATGTGGTGACGGATCTACCCGTGTGGTGTCGGATCAATCCGTATGATGACGGATTAACCGGAGTCACCACTCCAATTCGGAATTATTTAATTTTACTTTTCCAAATTTAAAGTGCTATCGGAATAAAATCGGACAAACATTTCAAAATTAACAACGATAATGATATTTTTAATTATTACTAGTATTTTTATCCGTGTGGTGATGGATTATGAATAAAGAGTGTCACCACCCCTGTTAATCCCATGGGTGTCGTAAGTGATGACTGAGGGAACAAACCACGCAGGACAATAGCACTAAAACAACATTAAAAATTAAAATAAACCCTAGACCAACCCGTCTGGCCAGCGTAGTATAGTAGGACAAACCATTTTTTATGCAATTGGTGGCAAACGAGCAGAGCTATCGCCTGATGGTAAGCGATTGCCGTCGCCCATGGACACCCACAACACCAGAGGCGAAACAAATGCGTTGCCGGCCTTTGGGGGATGGGGAGAGGAATGTGGGGAGGGGTTGGGGTATGGGATTCCGGTATCCTCACTCACTTGGTGAAACACAGCGTTAGCGCTAATTTACACCGGTTTTCTATGAGGCCGTGGTATCACTCTAGCCAGGCCGGCTCATTCATGCCGAAGCGTGGCTCTCCCACGGTATGAACCTCCTTGTTAAGGAGAGGCATCTGCCCAGCAGTGGGTTATTTACAGCTGTTGATGTGTAATGTGATGGATGACTTATAATTTGTAATATTCCAGGGCGGGTCGCGCGTCATACGTATCGTCGAGCTACACGAAGGGCGAGGACGCTGGGGCCCGGGCAGCCGCCACGTGGCTACAAGCGATATTCGACTCTATTCTCAATACTAAATGATTTGTTTTAATTACGTGGTGGTTCTTGACTTGTGTGAAGAATATATTTGTAAAAATATTTCCTTGTATATTAAGATACAATCAATATAAAATTAAAAAAATACCAGTTTTTTTTTAAATATAAGATACCACATACTGCTTTATTCCTACTAATTTAATTTGAAATAATATAATTACACACACAGAGCGAAAAAGTTTGAAAAAACGAACCCGACTACTTAACAATTGTTGATATTATTAAGCTATTGCATAGTTTTTATCGCGGCGACCGAATCAAGAAATTCCATAACGAAAAAAACCTCACACCCGAAGCTCGCACGGATCGAGACGAGCTGCTCCGAAATCTGTATGAGACAGACAGACAAAAGTCTGGGTTTGAGAAAGTATATAGGTATCTATCAAATCTTTATAATGCCACACGCACCGCATGTGCGCCCCGTAAGTATACATGTTCAAAGAAAAAAAAATGCTGCATAAATAAAAACCGGTCAGCGCCATCTGTTAAAGCTGTTTCGCAACTACGAGGTACACTAACGCCCTCTATTATTTAAATACTTTTAGAACGATATTAAATGAGAAACTGGCAAAATAAAAAAAATAAAAAATATAATTTAAAACCTTTAACTTTTATATAGGCTTACAAAATAATAATGATTGGTTGAAAACTACATACAGATAAAGATTGAAATTAAATATTTATTAATGGAATGTGAATAACTTTATTACTTTATATTTTAATTATTTACTTTTTTATTATTAATAACAGATGTACAAGTAGAAATATTTTCGACTTTATTTCGTGACTACGTAAGGTTGAAAACAGTTTGTTGGTTTTATAAGCGCAGGGTTCTCGAAATTAAAACTTTCTAGTTTTAAGTCGGTTTAAAGAAACAAGTTAATCGTGTGGTGATGGCTTTAGAATACGGAGGATCACAACCCCTATTCATCCCATGGGCGCCGACTAAGGCAGCAAACTATGCAAGACAACTTGAAACAAACCTTATACCAACCCGTCTAGCCAGCGTGGTATGATAGGCCACTAACTTTCTTTTATAAAGATAGGTTTATGTCTTCCAATGTACTGTTAAAAGCTGTTTATGATAAAGATGATGAAAGAAACCACAAAATAATACATAAAATTGTTCTTTAATAATCACAGCTTCAACATCTGGTCTATTCAACTAACATTACAATATAAATTCATGTTAAAACTACCTGAACTAAACGCCTCCTACAATATACTCCAAATCTACTTTTTTATTGTCTATATAAACTCGTTCGTAAAAACCAAAATATGATAAATTTAAAAATTCAAACGTAACATACGGACGATCACTAATGATTGATTGTTAGGGCCATCCATAAATTACGTTACACGAATTTTACGATTTTTGCCATGATCATGGTAATATTATTATTATCACGCTACCATCGTTGAGGGCACAGCAGTAACCATAAACGATTTAATCTCCTAGGTCTATTAAGGCGAGTGTATTATGAGTAAAGATGGAGGCGTATAGAACAGGTTAACACTGACAAACGTCACTGCACTAAATTTTCTAAAAGTCCCACTCCGTGGTTTTCTCTATTTCCATTTCTGACAGCTTCTCTTGTAACAGCAGTGCAGACATGTCATCTGGAACACAAATAATAGAGATGACACCTTAGTCAAATTAGTTACTTTTATCAGCTGTCAAAACAATAACTTTGTATGAAAAATGTACTAAATACAAACTTGTGACGTCACTGTTTTAGACTACTCAGTTGAGCAATATATTTCAATTTTTATTTAATTAAAATTTGTAAACTGTAATAAATATATTCCTGAGACGTTTTGTAATATTCGTTTTAATGGAGGAGACATCGGTATTTATTTCCGATACAGACATCTACCCATATATCCTATTATCTATAGCAAACAGGATGGTATCATCTTCACAATCATCCTAGCCTTTACTATTCTCAAGATTATTTGGGGTCGGCTACTAGTTCAACCGGTTTTATTTGAATATCAGTTTTTCCAAGGAGCGACTGGCATCTGACCTTCGCAACCCTGAGGGTGAACTGAATTCGAAGGTTGAACTAGTTGTCAGTATATTTGAGGGCGCTGACTTCCCAATAACGATTACCACTAGTACAGTAGTGAAGGTAGTAGAGCCACGCTGATTTCAGCACGGTTGGGCCGGCTCGACCGGGGCGGTGCTACCCTCGCACAGAAAATCAACGTAAAATGACAGCGTTCGTGCTGTCGTGTTTCGTTGGTGAGTACGAGACCGGAGGCCCAAATAGTCTAGTCAACAAGTTCCATACTTGTTGACTAGACTAAAAGATGCAGAAGCATCACTAGGCTGCCATGGTGTGGGTCGCCATACTGCATTGTCTGCTTCGCAGTGAGCATGGTGACCACCACTCTTGGATTCTGCTTATGTTTTCCATCAGGCAGAGTAGAGTCATTTCGGCGGGCCAAACATAAAAAAAAAAAAACCACAGAAGTTCATGACAACCGAGACCGACGGCCACCTTCTATACTCCGGGCTGTTATTAAGAAATTCTTGCTAGAAAAAGCCAATAGCAGTCCGACCGAAATCAAATCTGATACCTTGATCCTTGATCTAAAGTCGCTTACGCTAACCACTAGACCAATGTGGTATAGTAGACTTATATGTCCTCTCTAAGGACAAATAAAATGTAACTCACTAGGGTCAGGCTTGATGGGTTTGACTCGTCCGATGAGTCCTGGCAGGTAGTCTGTCTTTCTGATCTGCCTGAAGAACGCGTGGTTCAGCATCTGGGTCGCTGACGGCCGCTTCTCTGGATCCCTGAAAGATACAACTTCAATTTAATTTGTCACATGACACATTGTCATACTAATGGAGGGGGGGAGGTCGTAGTAATAGGCATGATGACAGTAACCAAGAACCACTAAAATAATGTGTTTATCTGATGAAATGGGTCAGAGTATAAAAATCGTATTTATTTTCATATTTAGAGCGAGATTAATAATTAACAAAATTAAAAGTACAAAATACAGCAATCCGCCATGTTAAGTTGAACACCAATCAGAGCGAGTTACGTAACTTATGTATAAAAGTCGCTTTGTTCGGATATAATCGACAATCACTTTACTGTATATAAGAGCTATAATTGACACTGGTTGACAAATGGTGACGTCGCGTCTGTACAAAAACACGCTATGACACCAACGAGCGTTTGGCGTGAATTTTAAATTTCAAATTTAAATCACAATTTTTCCAACTAAAACTTTATTTTTTGTAGAAATATAACTGTTTTTGATAATAGGAGATACTTTCGAATACTATAAAACAGTTTTTCAAAATTAGTCATCATGCCTATTAAGTACCGTAGCCTTCTATAGTATATTATTCAAATCGGACCAGTAGTTCCTGAGATTAGCGCGTTCAAACAAACTCTTCAGCTTTATATATTAGTAAGTATAGATAATACTGGCTACCCGCCAGGGCTTCGCACGGGTTCATTACGAAAAGTATAATTGTTCAATCCTCTCCCCAGTGGAGCGATCACCTCGTGAAATTTGAGATGTCTTACGGCCCATAAATAAGCCATTCAATTGCTAACCATGTCACTGGAAACAGCAATGAACGACGGCGTTTCACCGTGTTCTTAATCTAAACTAAAATCATCAAGCACTTACTGGAGTTGTGTGACTTCCTTGTCCTCGGCGCCGTTGATGGGGTACCCCACCGCCTGGTCTGTCTTGGTACATTCACACATACATGCTCCTAAATGGCTTGTACAACCTTCCAATGTATTCAAATTACAATACACTCGTATTAGCTATCGCGGAACGCGCCTTTTTTGACGTCATTACTAAACCTTGCGAGTCCAAACCAGACCAATCATAACGGTGACCGACGAAATACCGAGTCGTTGGAAAATTAGTTATTATCAATTCAATTAACTTAAACCGGCAGTCAATTCCGAAAACCGTTTTCGGCCGATCCAAGCGTCTCAACAATAATCTTAACCTCAAACGTCAAACAAGAAAAATGACAATAAAAAATGTTGCCATTATAATGACGTTCGAAATCCAACAATAATATAGCCTATGTTACTCTGAAAAGATGTGCGGCTCAATTTTTTCGACTTCTTCAACAAAAAAAAAATTGTTATATTTCAAACAATATATTAAAAAATTTAATAAATTATTTATGAATACCTTCCTCAAGAATCACTGTATCTATTAGTAAAAACCGCATAAAAATCCAATTAGCTTTTGAGTTTATCGCGAACAGACAGACAGACAGACAGACGCGGCGGAGGACTTTGTTTTATAATATGTAGTGATAGTGATTACTGACCTCAGAAGCGCCATTTCACTTAAATGATGGAAGGTGTCTGACAGCTTACGACCCGCGTAAACTTGCCTCAGTCGGGATACAGCATCCGCGCTATCTCCCACTCCACTGTCCGTATTGTACATACCTGAAATGTACAAAAGTTTAAGATTTAAATATATTAAGTTAAGGTATAAAAAAGATAAAAAAGCCACCAAGTGCGAGTCGGACTCGGCCATGAAGGGTTCCGCAGCAGCAAGTAACATTTTTTTTTTATAATAGGTCTTTACCTATGAAATTGCCGTTTTGTATTTAATAAGTGAAAGTACTTATTTTTTCAAACTTTTTTATTTCTGTTATTCGAAGTAATCACCCATGCAATCGACGCATCTTTGCCAACGCATTGGCAGTTTATTGATGCCCTTCTTGTAAAAATCAGCTGGACGGGAGGCAACAAACTCTTTAAGGGCATTTTGTACTGCCTCTCGGGAATTGATTTTTTTACCCACTAAAAAGTTGTCTAAATTTTGGAAAAAGTAATAATCGGTAGGTGCAAGGTCTGAGTATGGCGGATGAGGGAGAGCTTCCAACCCCAGCTCTTGCAGCTTGGAGTCTGAGACTGTCTGTTGCGCAGTATGGGGTCGCGCGTTGTCGTGAAGGAGCAGTGGGGACGACCGATTGACCAAGGCTGGTTGCAGATGTGCAAGCTTCTCCATCATTCTCTCCAGTTCTTCACAGTACACATCTGCATTAATGCTCATGCCGTTTTGTAAAAAGCTGTGGTGAATCACACCCGCACTAGACTACCAAACAGTGACCATCACCTTTTTAGGGGTCATTTTTGGTTTAGGGCATTGCTTTGGTGCTGAACCAGGGTCTAATCAAGTTGCTGAGCGCTTTCGATTGTCGAACAGAATCCATTTTTCGTCGCACGTAACAACTCGTTTCAAAATTCCTCCATTTCGTTGCCTGTTGAGCAGCGCAAGGCAGGTCTCGACGCGTACGTTGCGTGGCGATCGTTAAGGTCGTGGGGCACCCATCTATCAAGCTTTTTTACCTTGCCAATTTGTCGCAAATAGATCAATATTGTTTTGATGCTTACATTAAAAGCTACTGCTAGCTCAGCTGTAGATTGAGTTTCGTCAGCTTCCATAGTCGCCTTTAATTCATTATTGTTAACCAAAGTCTACGGACGACCACGAGCTTCATTTTTCAAGTCAAAATTTCCAGAACGGAACCGGGAAAACCAATAACGGGTTGTGCGTTCGTTTGTACAGTTCTCTCCGTAAACGTTTTTGATGTTACGTGCCGTTTTTGTAGCGTTGGTGCCACGACGGAACTCATATTCCATAATTACATGAATTTTTAAAGTATCCATTATGACGAAAAATGTTCAAATGTAATGAAAATACAAGGCTAATTAAAAAACAAAATACTGAGTTTGTAAATAGAATGTCATGGTTTTAAAACAAAATTAATTTGAATTTAGAATACAGAGCCATTACAAACTTTTTTTTATTTGAAATGACCAGTACTGAAGAAAGGCAATTTCATAGGTAAAGACCTAATATTTGTGTTGATCGAATGAAAGGTAAATTGTAGTTTACGATAAAAGACGTATTAAAAAAAAACTACTTACTACATTTCGTTCAAACCAATTTTCGTTGGAAGTTTGCATGGTAATGTACAATATATTTTATTTTTTTAGATTTATCATTCTCTTATTTTAGAAGTTACAGGGGGGGGGGGGGGACATATTACCACTTTGGAAGTGTCTCTCACTCAAACTATTCAGTTTAGAAAAAAATGATATTAGAAACCTCAATATCATTTTCGAAGATCTATCCATAGATACCTCACATATATGGGTTTGATGAAAAAAAATGTTTTGAGTTTCAGTTCTAAGTATGGGGTATAAGGTTATAAGACCCCCAACATTTATTGTTTTTTTTTATTTTTGTGTGAAAATGTTAATGCGGTTCACAGAATACATCTACTTACCAAGTTTCAACATTACAGGTCTTATAGTTTCGAAATAAAGTGGCTGTGACATACGGACGGACAGACAGACGGACGGACAGACAGACAGACAGACAGATATGACGAATCTATAAGGGTTTCGTTTTTGCCTTTGGCACGGAACCCTAAAAAGAAGGTTCTAATTTCAACTGTATATTTTTTTAAGTTTGTTACAGAACTTTCGACTGGGTGAACCGATTTTGATAAATCTTTTTTTCTTCGTAACTTGGTGTTTTCCGTGTGGTCCCATTTCAATTTGGCCTAGTTCTTGAAGTCGCTTTTTTTTATCTAAGGAGAGCTTATCCAGCAGCGGATAAAGGCTGTTGATTTTTGTTGTTGATGTTCAATGTTGAAAGATTTTTTTTTTTACTTACTTTTCATCTCCGAATCGTCGAGACACGGTTCAGGGAACGTGGAACAGTCCAAGAGTTGTGGGCGTGAACCCCGGACCTTCTCAGTGAACATAAGCGTGGTGGGCACCTCGGCGAACGGCACCGCGCCGTTGGCCAGCTCGCAGCACAACACGCCCACTGAATAGATGTCAGACTTCTCGTCATAACCTTTGAGATTCTGCAAATTGATACAAAAAGTTGGGCATGTTCTTTTAAATGTCCGTCATAACCTTTGAGATTCTGAAAGTTGATCCAAAATATTGGGCATGTTCTTTTAAAAGTCAGAATAAAGTGAGTGCGTAAGATGGCTGGCAAGAGCTGAATGCGACAAACCCAAAATCGATCAGAGTAGCGGGAAACGGAGAGGCCTATGTCCAGCAGTGGACTGCCATAGGCTGATGATGAATTCAGTGATTAGAGAGCAAGTTCGATTTATTCGTTTTCTGTTTTTTTCCAACCCGCCAATCTAAATTAAGTTTTGATTGCACCTCGAATGTAAGAACATTCGAGCGTGCAGGCAAAAGCTCTTTCAAACGTAAAGCATAGTCCTGAATTTGAATTGGACCTGCGATACAGACACATAATCGTTTAGTTCGGTAAGAATATTCTCCTACAGACGTTTTGGTTCCTATTCATGTGTTCTATCAGTGTTAAAAAGTCTAAGGTTTTAGAAGTACGATGGATGCACTTAATGTAATGTGAAGTATGGAGAGTCATGTACCTGTTCCAGCAGCTCAGGGCTGAGCCACATGAGGTTGGTGTTATCATGGTCAGGGGGTGGCAGCAGGTGCAGCTGTCGCTGGCGCCGGCCCCGAGCCACTAGGCCCGCGGCACTGCGAAGCCCCGACACTCGCACCACGCCGTTAGCTCCCACCAGTACGTGGCTCGCACGGATACTCCTGAGACACCACATAAGAACTTCTAAGAATTCTTCTAAAAATTGGTTAAAATAGTCAGTATCCTGCATATTTAATCAGTGTAAAACATCTCAAAGAAACTCACCTATGGATATATAGCTGTTTATGAAGATACTGTAATGCCTGTAGTACATCTCTAAGTACTATAGCACAGGCCAGCTCCGGTAAACCTTCTTGGAAATACCGATCTAATATATCACGGCAGGAACCAAATGTCATTAACGGAGATACCACATAGAGCTCCCGACCATGGACAAATGACGTCAGGTATGGCAGTATGTTCGCATGTTGAAGTTCTTTTCTTGTTAGGATGTCTTGCTGGAATAATAAATTGAAAATATTTATTTAATGTTGTGATGGATTAAGAAAGAATACAGAGTATTATCACCCCTATTCATTCTATGGGTGTCGTGAAAGGCATCTACGGGAGCCAACTATGCAGGACAACGGCACTGCAACAAGAAGACCAACTTAAAAAAGAACCCTCTGATTTCTATGTCATGTAGTGGACTATTATGGGATGTTTATTTCATAACATAACAGACAACGGTGGTAATTCTGTTATTCAAAAACTCTAAGCTAAAAATCACTAAAATGAGTTTTATCAAAGATTGACTAAAATTACATATGTCTCATTAAAAATAGATATTGGTGCTAATTCTGTTGTTGTCATCACTAAACTAAAATCCACTAAAATTCGTTGTTTAAAAATTACAGTCCATTTTTTGATATCTCACATCGTAGCTTTCACTATACATATTTAATTCAGTACCAAATAAAAGTTGATCAGAAGTACATGCTTGTTTAGTATTTAGTTAAAAACTAAAATTGACTTTGGCATAACCAAAATTAGTTAAATTATTGGTTTAATAGGGCAATATGTGAATGTAATAGATATTTATATATTCCCTGGTGTGCATGCGCAGCCAGTACAGCTACTACTTAAGTCAACAAATTTTTATTTAAGAGAGATTTGATGCACAAACAATTAATTTGAATATCTAAATATGACAACTGTTTCTTTATAGTTTTAGTTCTCAATTCTATTGGCAGTCCTCACGAATGCTTTTATAAGCAATAGAAAGCTATATCTATAAAATAAAGTTTTCAGAAAAACTAGCATGCATTCTATAAGCCTATGGGTACTGTGTAATTAAGTATCTAAAATTGTAATGAAATATTGTCCTTTAGAAGCCCTTGGATGACCTACAAACTTTTGAACATTCAAAATATACTATAGACATTTATGTATCATATTTTACGTCATTAAGGTCTCTTCAAACTGGCCACAAGTCATAATATAAAAAGAATTTGTGTGTAAAGATTAGTACCTGTATTAAACTGGCATTTTCCTTGGTTTTGTCAACAAAATACCTCTTGATAGCGACATTTTGGTTGCTGGGCTTGTAAAGCGCTGAATAAACAACAGCTACACCACCACAACACTCCGTGATAATCGAAGTAAGCTGATAATCATTGATGTCAGGGTTAAACATATTTATTCGTGTCAAAACAACAAAATTTACAAACACTTCACGTTAACTCTTTAATATCTTGTTAACAACACATTATGGTACGATAGTTTAGCTCAAAATTATTATTTAATTATTACAAGTTCATAGTAAATATTTTACAAAATAATTATTGTTTTCATTGTTTGACAATACTGCGTTCCGTTTTGAAGAGATGTTATGGGAATCTTAAAAAAAGACAATAACAAAATGTGATTTACTAAAATCAAATACTATTATTTTTATATACATAATTAGTTATTATATGATTTGTTTAGTTTAAAATATAAATTTCAAGTTAAAGTAGCATAAATTATTTTTCTTCCTGGATTACATATTGAAAAATGGAACGTAGGTCTTAATTTGTACATGGAGTATAGAGGTAAGGAGTACAATCTTTGATGGGCTCATAAGGGGCAAATTGTCCATCAAACATGACTATCTAATAGTTCGAGACCCGACCACATAGGCGCTAGAGTGAGAAGAGTGCATGATATCGTTTTAATTCTTTTTATTAAATTGTGGTTTAAAAATTAAAAACTTTGCGTAGTTAGTGTACGACAAACATAATCAAATAATTTAATTGTGGTTTAAAAATTAAAAACTTTACTTAGTATCCTGTTCGACAAACATAAACAAACAATAGTTCATTTGATTATCTTTTCTAAATCTTTAAAATTTACACTCGTTGCACAGTGGCGTCACCTAATTAGTGCATTTTGGCGGATACTTTTTTAACTTCTAGGTTGTACTCCTTATCTCTACACTCCTTAAATTTGTAAACCAGAAAATGTCATGTCGGATGGATCACGTGGTATTTTCTGAAAGACAATGAAAAAATTAATAATTATTTAAAGGCGACACAGGATTTAATCCTAGTGCGGGAGTTGTCTTTAAAAAAAAAAAAAAAAAAATGCCGCGAATGTGAAAACAACTTTTCTGTCTTCTTTGGGATTGTGTAATACAAACTCAAACTCAAAAATATTTTATTCATATAGGCACTTATTTTACAGGCACTTATGAATAGTCAATATTTAATATAAAAAAATCGAGTGATTCTAGTCGCCAGTTCCAAGTGCAGCCTACCCTTCATGGAGAAGAATCTGGCAAGAAACTCCATTGTTGCTCTTTTAAAAAAATAATAATACGGTTTACAATATTTTTTTCACTAAGAGACTTGAATGAGAACGAAGTCGACCAAAGAAAACAAAATAAAAGGTTTGGAGTCATTGCTGCACAGCCATGAGCTAACCAATCATTAATTATAATTAAATATTTTTTTTTTTTTAATTAGAATTAGATGCAATTTTAAATTTAAATGTAGAGACAAAGACTTGAAATGCAAAAGTAAAAAAAATTAGAGAGCTGTTCAAATCAGCAGTTCGACGTGAAATTGATTAAACAGACAGTAGGTAACCTAATATTTTTAGTCAATAAGATGGTTGATCGGTAAACTAACCAGATGCTGTACTTTTGTAATCTACTTACCGGATTTTTTATCTTTCGAATTAATTATTTGTGGGGGAATGGGTGTCATGTCCCTCCAACACTAAGGGAGGATCCTCCGACGGTTGATATTGAAAAGTTGCATCTATTCTAATCGACGCGAGAATCTCTATATTGCGAAACAGGATTAGCAGCTACTCCGTATTTAGGTGTGTCTTCGGTAGATGGCGCTAAAGTATGTTTTTGTTATCTTGCTTAAGGATGTCGCCACATAATATTTATTTAGAGAATTTGGTGACCATTCAGTCGCCGCAAACCGGCCACTGTTGTGTGCTATAGCCGCTATAGGCCCCTGGGAGAGGCCTATATCCACCTATCCAGCAGTGGATTGCAACGGGCTGGTCACTGGTGATTATAATTTTGGTGTTCATGACAATAATTTGCCACAACATAAATATTTAAAATTTTACCGTTTTCCGGGCCCATCATCAGAACAGCCGCATGCTCCATAGTACCATATTATATTGTCACTGAAGATATCTTAGACCCCAATCCCCAAATTAGCTTCCAAGATTCGTGTCGAACACATACCTATATAGATGCAAACATTGCAAATTAATTAAAAGCTTGTAAACTAGGGGCACTACGGGCCTGTTGCTGCAGTGTTTAGTAACCCTGACAACTTAACCGGAGTTCTTGAGTTCGATTCTTACCCAGGACTAAAGTGTATGATGAGCACGATATTTTGTTCTGTTAGATACAGTTTTTTTTTACAATTTATTTATAGTGTCATGGACGCCGCTAGGATTATATTCATGGTGGTTCATGTTAAATACATACTATTATTTATGGTCTAGCGGTTGACGTATGCGACTGCTGATCAAGAGGTCTCGGGTTCGAATCCCGGGTCGTGCCAAAAGTGTTATTGAGTTTTTCTGATTATGGAAATACTTAATAATAACTCGGAGTTTAGAAGGTGGGGTCGGAACGGAACCCCCGTGCTTCGAAGAGCACGTAAAGCCCTGGGTCCTGCGCCTGATCTCTCCCCGGTCGTGTTGGTTAACCGTCCCATTGGATTACGAGAGAGAGGGAACAGAGAGTGCACCTATGTTTGTGCACACACTTGTGCACTGTAATATCTCCTGCGTAGTTGGTTGGTTTCCGTTGAGACTGGCCGCCGTGGCCGTAATCGGCTAGGAGAACATCATTTATTAATCATTATAAGAGATTGCCTCCGGGCGACAAGGCCGCCAATTGTACTGTTGCGCCTTCGAGAAAAATAGTCTGGAACACTCTACCAGTCGCGAGAATGGAGGAAGGCGCCATCTAGTGTCAAGTAGCGCGCAACTGTGGAGTAACTCTGATATTCGACGCTAGATGGCGCTAGATTACTCACTCTGGTAATTTCTGTTTAGTGTAGAATGTTCTATCGAATATTATAGATCTTTCTAGGGATTTCAAAGCCATATATAAGCAGATTGGGTTACCCGTACGAGTCAGTATTGTTCACGATACAGCGGAGTTAACATCGAAGCGATCTTCTAGTGCGATTAACAAGTGACATAGCGATTTATTATTGTAAAAAGGGTTGTAAATAAAGTGTGTTATTTTTTTTTTGGTAATCAACCGACTATCTTTAATTATTTAATACCCAGCTCGTAACAAATTGGTGTCAGAAGTGGGATTAAAGTATGCCGGTTTTACCAAAGGAAGACACGGAAGGTATCCGAACTAGGAGTCAGCGTCAGCAAGAGGCCGACCTGAGGCGATTTGGAGGTGCACAACTGCCCACACCGGAAGGTCAGCAGCCAGCGATGGAAGCCACGCCGTCCACATCGTCAGCAGCTCCAGATATCACGGCCCTAATGGTGATGCTCCAGGAGCAGGCCCGCCGTCAAGAGGAGCAGTCCCGCCGTCAAGAAGAGCAGGCCCGCCGATTGGAGGAACAGCTGCAGCGGGACAAGAAGGAGCAGGCCCGCCATCAGGAGGAGCAGGCCCGCCGCCAGGAGGAGCAGGCCCGCCGCTTGGAGGAACAGCTGCAGCGGGACAAGGAAGACCAGGCTCGTCGCCAGGAGGAACAAATGCTCTTGTTAAAAGGCATTCACGAGACCTTCGGCAAAGAACTCAAGGTAGTGAAGGATCAGGTTCTTCAACACGAGAACCGTATCACTGAGGCCGAAACTCAGATTGCAGACGTGAAGAAGGCATTAGGGAACCTCAAAGTTGGAGATGGAGCGGCGACTTCAGTAACTGCTGTTCCTTCGGTGCGGGGGTTCAAAGTACCGCCGTTTGATGGGACATCTTCGTGGTCAGCCTACAAGATCCAGTTTGAGGCTGTTATAACGGCGAACGGCTGGACTAAGGAACAGGCTATGACCGCGCTCACCTTGGGTCTTCGAGAGAGGCTCTAACCGTCCTCGAAGCCCTCGGTAAGAAGGTAACCTATGAGCAACTGCTGGAAGCATTGGAGGCAAGATATGGTGACGCTCACCTGGAGCACGTTTTTCGTGCACAGCTGAAGGATCGTGCCCAACGCATCGGTGAGAACTTGCAACAATGGGCTCTGGAAGTTGAGAAACTGGTCCGTAAGGCATACCAGTCTGCACCTGCGCTCGTGGACGGGAATCTGGTGCAAGCTTTCATCGATGGCATTCGTGACCTCGAAGTTAGAGCTGCTGTGCGACTTGGGCACCATGAAACTCTCAAAGATGCTCTGGCCCATGCTTTGGAGGTGGAAGCTGTGAGACAAGATCATCGGTCTCATCGGGTCCGGGAGGTTGTGGCGTCACCTGTGCGGGACCGGTTTAAGGGGTACAGCCCTAGGTGTTACGCCTGTGGTGAAAAAGGTCACCTTCGGTCCAGCTGCCCTAAGCGAAGCATAGGAAATGAATACGAGCGGCCTCAGGAGATTAGGGCGACTGATAGTACTGCGAAACAACAGCAGGGAAACGAGTAAACGCCAGGACTGCGGGGCGGGTGCTGGGCTGGTGTTCAAAGAGCCCCAAGGATTTCGATCTCGCAAAGTCATGATGGGAACAGCCTGGTCATCAGAGGCGAAATCAACGGAACAACATGTAAGCTGACGATTGATACGGGAGCTTCTCGCACAGTTGTCAGTTCCCAACTTGCAAATCGGTTTCTGAGGGACATCACCTGTAACCGTGAGCAAATAAACCTAGTAACAGCCACTGGTCAGCGCATACCCGTCCGAGGCGAACAGAAGGTGGAGTTGAAGTTGGGCAACCAAGTTTACCTGCATAACGTCATCGTGGCTGATATAGTTGACGACTGCATCCTTGGCCTAGACTTCATGAAGAACAATTGTTGTGAGATCGACATCAATCAAGGTGTATTGAGATGTAGTCAAGAAGAACTGTTCATGGAAGGAGCGTCACCAGGAAAAGTGTACAGCTTAAATAAAGTTGTTCTTCCTCCCAGATCAGAAACAATCATGCCAGTTAGTCTTCCTTATAACTCCGGACGAATGCAACGGTGTGTACTTATTGAGAGGATAGATAATGACCTTCCATGGAAGATCGCACGGACTCTAGTAAGTACCACTAACATCCCTGCAGTACGTGTGCTAAATCTAAGTGACAAGCAACATGTGATTCATAAGGGCACACTGATTGGCACTTGCGAAGATGTGGATTGGATGCATCGATGCCAAGACTTGACTACTTCAAATGTTAGCAAGGATGCACGAGTCAAAGTGTCAACACTTTTGGAAGACTGTCAAGATGTTTTGTCTAGGGAAGAGATTGGCAAGGCTAAGAGAATGTTAGTTAAGTACGCTGATATTTTCTCTACTAATGAAGCTGATATTGGAAAGACTGGTTTAGTTCAACACAAAATAAACACTGGGAATGAGTTGCCTATTCGTCAGCGACCAAGAAGACTGCCAGTAGCACGAGAAAAGGAAGTGCAAACCATGATTGATGGAATGGTCAGGGACGGTGTTATAGAGCCTTCATCCAGCCCATGGTGTTCACCTGTAGTGCTTGTAAAGAAAAAGGATGGCAGCATGCGTTTTTGTGTTGACTACCGCCGTTTAAACGACATTACGAAGAAGGACAGCTATCCACTTCCTAGAATAGATGACACACTGGACATGCTAACAGGGGTAAAATGGTTTAGCACCTTAGATTTGAAAAGTGGATACTGGCAGGTAGAAATTGATCCCAAGGACAAAGAGAAGACTGCATTCTCTACAGGGAGAGGACTGTGGCAGTTTAAAGTTATGCCCTTTGGATTATGTAACGCGCCAGCAACTTTTGAAAGACTGATGGAGTCAGTACTGACCGGATTAACTGGAGACGCTTGCCTGGTCTATTTGGATGACATTGTCATTGTAGGCCGTACGTTTGAAGAACATATTCGAAACCTGGAGCGCGTATTATCGAAAATCCGAAGTGCCAACCTAAAGTTAAGTCCTAAGAAGTGTTCATTTTTCAAACGGCAGGTTAGCTTTTTAGGATATGTGGTTTCGGAAGAGGGTGTCCAAACAGATCCGCAAAAGATCGCTGCTGTCAAGGATTGGCCAGTTCCAAGAGATAAGACCCAAGTAAGAGCATTTTTGGGCTTGTGCTCTTACTATCGGTGATTCGTGAAAAACTTTGCGGATATTGCCAAACCCCTTCATAAACTTACTGAAGAGAAAAGACAATTCTGCTGGGATGAAAGTTGTGACATTGCATTTCAAAAGCTAAAAAGACGTCTATGCAACACACCTATCTTAGGGTATCCAGATACCGAAAATGAATTCATAGTTGACACAGACGCGAGTGATACTGGGCTTGGCGGTGTGTTATCCCAGCGGAAAGGTGATCAAGAGGTCGTTATTGCATATTTCAGTAAATCTTTGTCAAAACCGGAAAGAAATTACTGTGTCACAAGAAGGGAGCTACTGGCAGTAGTGAAGACACTGCAACATTTTAACAAATATCTGCTCGGGCGTAAATTCCACCTCCGATTTGACCACGCTGCACTAAAGTGGCTCTTACAATTTAAAAATCCTGAAGGGCAAGTCGCGAGATGGATTAAGCTACTACAGGAATATGACTTCATGATTGAACATCGCAGTGGAAAATCACACGGTAACGCAGACGCGTTATCAAGAAGACCTTGCCCTGAAGACTGCAAACACTGTGCCAAGCAAGAAGTAAAGGAAGCTGTTCCTATAAGGACAATAAAGACGGACCTTAGCATCGAATGGAAGGAAAGCCTACAGCAAGCACAGCAAGAGGATGCAGATATCAAACCAATTCTCGAGTGGATTAAAGCTGAGACCCCTAAGCCTCACTGGAGCGATGTTGCATCGCTGAGTTCAACCACAAAGAGTTATTGGGCTCAATGGCATAGCCTAGTCATCCAGGATGGAGTCTTGTGCCGTAAATGGGAAAACGCTCGAGGAGACAGCTGTCATCTGCAAATGATTGTCCCTAAAGCTAAGATACCAGTGGTTCTGCAGCTCTACCATAACGGATGTTCAGGAGGTCAAATGGGAGTTAAGAAGACATTGTTAAAGATAAGGGAGAGATTCTACTGGATTCATTGTCGTGATGATGTTGAGGACTGGTGTCGCAAGTGTACTAATTGTGTGGCCGTGAAGGGACCTCACACACGTAGCAGAGGTCCATTGAAATTGTACAATGTTGGGGCACCCTGGGAAAGAATTGCAATAGACGTAGCGGGACCATTTCCTGAAAGTGAAACTGGAAACAAGTACTTCATGGTTGTCATGGATTACTTCACTAAGTGGCCAGAAGTTTTCGCCATTCCCAACCAAGAGGCATCAACAGTTGCAGACAAATTAGTGCATGAAGTCTTCTGTCGTTTTGGAGTGCCTTTAGAAATTCACAGTGACTAAGGAAGAAATTTTGAGTCTCAAATATTTCAAGAGATGTGTCGAGTAATGGGTGCTCACAAAACCAGAACCACCTCTTATCACCCACAATCTGACGGAATGGTGGAACGATTTAACCAAACACTAGAGAGGTATCTCGCAAAAGTTGTTGAAAGTAGGCAAAAAGATTGGGACAAACACATCCAACCGTTTCTTCTGTCATACCGAAGTGCAGTCCACGAAAGCACTTCAGTAACACCAGCTTTTGCAAACTTTGGAAGAGAACTACGATTGCCTGCAGACTTGATCACTGGAATACCCCCTGACACCCCGCGAAGTATAACGGAGTACGCTAATGACTTGCGGAACAAGATGAATGACATTTATGAGCATGTCAGACAATCGGGCCAGCAAATGTCTGAGAAGATGAAAACCCGATATGACCGGAAAGTGAACAATAAGGGCTTCGTAGAGTGTTCTCTAGTATGGCTCCATAATCCAGTTCGCAGTAAAGGGAGATCTCCAAAGCTACAAGCCAAGTGGGAAGGGCCATACCGGGTGGTGACAAAAATCAATGATGTTACCTACCGGATACAGAAGTGTCCAAGAGGCGCCCCAAAGATAGTTCACGTAGATCGATTGGCGCGATACTATGGAACTGATTATGCTCGGGACGAGCATTTCTTAGGAGGGGGCAGTGTTGCGCCTTCGAGAAAAATAGTCTGGAACACTCTACCAGTCGCGAGAATGGAGGAAGGCGCCATCTAGTGTCAAGTAGCGCGCAACTGTGGAGTAACTCTGATATTCGACGCTAGATGGCGCTAGATTACTCACTCTGGTAATTTCTGTTTAGTGTAGAATGTTCTATCGAATATTATAGATCTTTCTAGGGATTTCAAAGCCATATATAAGCAGATTGGGTTACCCGTACGAGTCAGTATTGTTCACGATACAGCGGAGTTAACATCGAAGCGATCTTCTAGTGCGATTAACAAGTGACATAGCGATTTATTATTGTAAAAAGGGTTGTAAATAAAGTGTGTTATTTTTTTGGTAATCAACCGACTATCTTTAATTATTTAATAACCAGCTCGTAACAGTACTTTTCTAATTTTAAGCTTACCTTGGAATAATCTGGTGTACAATAAAGAGATATGTTATTATTATTATTATAAAATATAGAATCATATTAGGTCTTCACCTATGAAATTGCTGTTTTTATGTGAACTAACTGTGCCAAGGGGGTGTAAGTGCGTGCACCCCTTTGAACCCTCTCCCGATGCCCATGATAGTGTAGAAATATCTAAGGGAAACTGGAAGTTATAGATCGACACAAGCAGGCAGATTTTGGCGTTTTCACCTAATTTACCCTGACAATCCAGTACCTACATGCTGTGGCGTCTGTTTGTGTTGATCTATGATTTTTAACTGTAGCTTCAATTTAACGTCCATAAATGTCACTTAGGCCATGTTCAGATGACGAGCGCTCAACGCGCGTTTTGCTAACGCGCGTTTACAACTACATGTTATTTGTTCTAGTAGTACACATGCTAACGCGCGTTTTTACATGTGGTTGTTAACGCGCGTTAGCAAATCGCGCGTTGAGCGCTCGTCATCTGAACATGGCCTTAGTGTCTTAATTGCAGTTAAATTGAATTAATGATTTTAAATTTGAACATAACACAGGGTCTGCCTAGCTTAAGACCAGATTGTCGCATGTAAGATGTGCGAAGTTGTATGAAGCAAAGTTCACCGTTTATAAACTACTAGCTATGCGCGCGGCTTCGCCCGCGAGTTTGTCGGTTATCGCAGCAAAGAGTAGCCTATGTCCTTCCTCAAGGATCAAAGTATCTCAATGCCAATGCCAGACAGACAGATAGACAGACAGAGTTACTTTCGCATTTATAATATGGGTATGGAGGTATGGATTTTTACTTCAAGTTTGCAAAACGTAGCTCGAATCAAGAATTGCGACTAAGGTTCATATCACACCACAACATTGGTAGTCTGCAATGGGACTGCATTGCGGTTATACCTATGAAGTGCTTGCCTACATTCATTTCTTAAATAGGAAACGGGATAATCAGGTATATGGTACCGACTGGATTCAATAAACATACGAATTGCGGTGTTATCCATATGCCTAGGCTTTTCATATTTTAATACGTGGGAAAAATCCTAATTTTGATAAGATGCTTGAGTCAAATAAACAGGTAAGCCGATGTACATTGTACGATGTACCGATTGACCGATGTAACATAGTAATGTTAAATCGGTCGGGCGTGGTCGGACGGATGGGACACGAATAACAGGCAGTAACTGTTATAAATATTGATTACAAAAAATCATTATTAAAGATCATTGTTAAGTTATTGTTACGACCGGGGGTCCTTTGGCTAGTGGTTGGGGTCTCTTTAGCTGGTATAACTCTTTTTAGAAGAATAAGGTAAAAAATAATTGAATTCTAATTTGAATTACGCATTCCATCGTTCCATATCCTGGTCATATAAGCCGAACGTCGGGAACACTCGGGGTCGGTCAATAGTGTGGAGTAAAGTCAAGAGGAAAGCGGAGGTTAAAGGAAGAAGTTAAGAGGAAGCAAGACTACCTGCCCGTAACATTATTATTGTTGAATTTAAGTTTTTGTTTTGAACTTTTGGTAAACATGCCTAAAAGGGCGAAAAAACTGTACTCAACAGTGAAACGCGTGAGTTTGTGATTCACTTACGCGATTATTTTGAGCGTGAGTCAATGCCAATCACACTGTTAAAAAAAACTTTTTATAAAAAAAAAATAACCGACTTCCAAAAACATCCAACGAAAACTCTCTGTAAAAAACACTTAAAAGCGTAAAATAAACTGGTTCTTCATAAATTGCCTATACCTAATTCTTTATTCATTTAAATAGTAGTATTATAATGGGTGCTAGGTACCTAAAATCTGTTTGAAGTCGGTGCTAAGCCAAAAAGAAAACAAATGAACAAATACAAAAGTCTAAGCGATAGTCACTTGGCACCGACTTCAAACAGATTTTAGGTACCTAGCACCCATTATAATACTACTATTTAAATGAATAAAGAATTAGGTATAGGCAATTTATGAAGAACCAGTTTATTTTACGCTTTTAAGTGTTTTTTGACAGAGAGTTTTCGTTGGATGTTTTTGGAAGTCGGTTATTTTTTTTTATAAAAAGTTTTTATTTTACAGTTTTTAGTGCAAACAATCGTAGGTAAGAAGTAAGTTGAATTATTTCATCAAATTTCATCATCAAGAATAATACAAATTAAGGTACGTGTAATATTAAAATCATCCTCTAATCCCTAACTGTTGAAGAGTTTAATCTTCTATCATCAGCTCACCTAAATAGCTTGAAAGTATACGACTGAAGGTCTTTAGATACGTATGAAATTGAAAGAATTATTCTGCAACTCCTAACCGTTGAGGAGTTGTACCTTCCACCTTCCATCATCAGCTTACCTAAATAATTTGTAAGAATACGACTAAAGGTAACTTATATACATATGATATTTAAAGATTTATCCTCCAACTCCTAACCGTTAAGGAGTGGTACCTTACATCATCAGCTCATCATCATAAAATGATGTCTACCAGATGCAAATACCGGTGTAACTTCAGAAAATGTACGAAAAACATAGTATGTGCCTATAAAAAATGAGGGTTTCCCTCGATTTCCCTGGGATCCCATCATCAGATCCTGATATGCAGGCAATGGGACCACCACGGAAGCATACCCTGTCGAATACAAAAAAAAAATTCAAAATCGGTCCACAACTGACGGAGTAATCAGGTAACATACATAAAAAAAAAAAAAATAAAAAAAAAAAAAAAAAATACATACAGTGGAACATAGAACCTCTTCCTTTTTGGAAGTCGGTTAAAAAAACATGGAACGATGATACTGCCCAATCGTCTACAAAAGTACCAGAAGGAAAAGGGGAGAGACTGATAATTTGCCACACAGGTACTGCTCAAGGTTTTGTGCCAAACTGTTTACTGGCATTTAAATCCAAAAAAACGAATGAGTATCACGAAGAGATGAACTTCGAAACTTTTTCGGAATGGTTTTATAAAATGATGGACAACCTGGATGGTCCTCATATAATAATAATGGATTATGCATCCTTTCATTCTACGCAACTTGACAAAGCTCCGACGGCGGCAAACAAAAAAGCCGATATAATAGAGTGGCTCATAAACAAGGGCGTAAATGCCGACATGACAATGCTCAAGTGCGAACTGCTTGGCCTGGTGGCCACACACACAAACCGAGAGAGCCAGTATACTTACTGGACGAAGCAGCAAAGCAACGCGGTCACACAGTGATTAGATTGTCACCTACTTGTGTACATTGTCAATATAATGCCATAGAGCTGTTATGGGCACAAATCAAAGGTCAGTAAAAAATATTTTTTCTTGATAAATTCTTTTACATCTATTTCATTAATAGTATTATTTTAACAATCATTTATTTTATTCACAGGAAACGCAGCACGTACCAATACATCTCCTCCCTTCACCGCAAAAAAACTGCTCCGTTTGTTGGAAGAAGCTTGTGGTCAAGTGACCGCTGAAAACTGGGCGAATGTAGTACGACACGTCAAAGAAGCAATATTAACTGGCTGGATGCGCGACGGCGACAATTTTATTGAACACGAAATAATAATTGAAGTTCGAGATGATGTAGAAGTAGGTGAAAAGCTAATAAAAGCGTGTTAAAAAGCGTGTTAAAAATCCGTTTAGTCGACCATGCCATGTGCTTATTTTTGCTGTGAATACTATGAACGACGCTAACATAAACTTTATTTATTAGCATCTTATGACTTTTTTGGAACGAGGGCCTTTTAAAAATATTGTTTAAAATGTGTGAAAATGTAAAAATTGAAACAAAGTTTAATTAGATTACACTCAACGATATATTAATCTATACTAATATATAAAGCTGAAGAGTTTGTTTGTTTGTTTGAACGCGCTAATCTCAGGATCTACTGGTCCGATTTGAAAAATTCTTTCAGTGTTGGATAGTCCATTTATCGAGGAAGGCTATAGGCTATATTTTATTTTCAAAAAAATTAGAGATCCGTAAGAAAATTGCTATTTTGTAACCCAAGGTGTGAAATCGAAAACCTATTTTTGCGTGCGCTGCCAAAAGTATTGACAATAGAACAAAATCATGTATTACGGGTTTGTAGGTCCCATTATGATCTACAAAGAAGTCCGCGAGAGCATATATCTAACTATCATGGTTTAGACACAATAACCGCTTTTGTGTTCAAAAAAATTATTAAATCGTCTGAAGAAAGAAACTACGTTAAATGTGTATCGTAATATTAATCCTTATGCAAATAAAGCATTATGTTATCAAGGGTATTTATGTAG
The DNA here is from genome assembly GCA_949125395.1 of Diaphora mendica. NCBI lineage: Eukaryota > Metazoa > Arthropoda > Insecta > Lepidoptera > Erebidae > Diaphora > Diaphora mendica. The sequence continues at coordinate 26,369,568 of OX421319.1, forward strand.
AAGTAAAATACTTTTTGTTTCACCCCATTCGGACATTTCGTTTAGAAGTTATGACGAGTATAAGACGCTAAGAGTTGGAACCTATTATTGAGTTGTCAAAGAGTTTTTATCAACATAATACCTAATATTAGTCTTTATCCAAATAAATGTGTTGTTGATTATGAGTATTAGATCTTAGAAGAGTATAATAAATACATCTATACTAATATATAAAGCTGAAGAGTTTTTGTTTGTTTGAACGCGCTAATCTCAGGAACTACTGGTCCAATTTGAAAAAGTTCTTTCAGTGTTAGATAGCCCGTTTATCGAGGAAGGCTACAGGCTATATATCATCACGCTAAGACCAATAGGAGCGGAGCACCAATGAATAATGTTTCAAAAACGGGGGTAATTTATCACGCTACGGGCAATATGAGACACAAACGACGTTGCGTGGGTCAGTGTATATATCTATACTGATATTATAAAGCTGCAGAGTTTGTTTGTTTGTTTGTTTGAACGCGCTAATCTCAGGAACTACTGGTCCAATTTGAAAAATTCTTTCAGTGTTATGCAAGGTTTGTGAAAATGCTTCATAAGTTTGCGACAGGAGACAAAATATAAGAGCTATTCTGATGTAACATTTACTAAGTTATCACAATATGCCTGAGTGTGCTTACCCGAACGGGCAGACACGTGAGGGCAGACGACTGTGCCGCATGCGGATGTTGAATTTTGCCACTACAAATTCGTTATTATTCACTGCGATTAGATTTGTTTACATGATATTTTCTTTATTCAGTTAATGTTCTTCGTGAAAAAATCCGACAGAAAAGGATCCGGGGGGATTTATGCACAAAAAAAAGGAAAAGGGGTACGCCGCAAGATGAAATAAATGCCTGTATGAAACATATGTACTATGGGTACATGTTACAAAGTTTTGTCTTATTACAATTATGCGAGCACAACTTCACAATTATTTATGAGCAGTGTCAATATGCAAATGCTCTTCTAAAAATCGGAGAAGATTGTATGCCAACTGACAGTATCGACTTGATTACACTAAGACGTGAGTTCTGGTATATGATGGCACAGATGATCTAAAAATAATAACTATTCTGATCTGCCGACTAATGAGACAGTTATCAAATAAACGAACGGATCATGTAAGACGTGGAGGAAGATGTTATCGAATACCTCTTAAGAAACGCAAGGGACACTGAACCAGTCATATCATAGCTTATGCATAGAGTTTCTCAACTCTTTAGAATTATCAGGAGCGCCTTACCATAAGTTGAGACTGAAACTTAATGTTCCAGTCCTATTAATGGGAAATCTTGAGCGCCAAAGCTATAAAAATACACATCTGGGGTATAACATTGTAAAAGCTACAATCATGATGCATGGAATGGCAAAAGGAGAAAATGTTTTAAGTACACTTATTCCTATAATTCTAACTTATTAGCAATTTCAATTTAAAAGAATGTAGTTTCCACTGAAAACAAAATTTGCAATAACAATTATCAAAGACCAAAGACAGACGCTTAAAGTTGCAGTTCATTTAGAAAAAAAACATGTTTTTCCCATGGGCAGCATAATCACGTGTATCAAATCCGCTAAATCTCTATATTTTGGCAAAAGATGGCAAATCAAAAAACGTAGTTGATAAAATTGAAAAAATTGAGAATCTGCTCAGCCTGAGGGAAAACTCAAGCAGAATCCAACAGTGGAGGCAACCGTACTCGCTGCGAACCCAGACAATGCAGAACCAAACCGTTTGGTTCGAGAGCGTATTTCTAAGACTGAGGCGGTGACTTCCAAGGCCAGCACGTGTTGTTCTGTAGAGTAAGGGAGAAGGTGGGATCAGTTGGAAGAACTCTTCAGAACACTCTCCATGGTAAAGCGGTAGAGGATTGCCATAGAGGCGATGTCTCTCCGCAACTGCAGAGGCCCAAGGGACTCTGTGGTATCAGGACTGTTGATCATGCGGACTGCTCGCCGCTGCAACCGATCGAGAACATCAAGCAAATACTGCGTGGATCCATCACAAAGATGAGAACAGTACGGACGAGCGAACCAGGGTCTTATAAAGGAGACACATATGCTCGGGCGGGAAGAATCGTCTCACCCTGTTCAGGCCGCCTTAGTGGTGCCCTCGATGTACTTCCGTGGGTTGAGGTCTCGGCAAATATCCATGCCCAGGACACCGAGCTTATCCCGTAGTGGCAGTTGAGTGCTCTGAAGAGTGGGGAGGGGAAGAAACGGAGACTTTTTGGTAGAGGGCACACCTATGTTTTCTTAACGTCGAACTCGACCAAATTCTCATCACCCTATTGTGAAATGCGGTTCAAACCCCGGTCGAGTTCAGCGACGAGCTCCTGTCGATTTTCCTCAACGTCTACCAGCTTGGCTGCAGGGTATCCATAATATCGCCCATGCACTGTGCTATTGTCTGCATAGCAATGTATATTGCCAAGGGCTAATATGTCATTGACATGCAGAAGAAACATCTTGGGCGACAGGACCGAATTCTGAGGTACGCTAGCGTTTACCTTCAGAAAAACAGAGGCCGCGCCGTCCGTCGCACAGAACCCGAATGCGAAGGCGCTGATGAAGAAAAGAGTCAATCTAGAGACGACTCTAGGAGGCAGACCGAATGCTTAGAGCTCGGAGAGAAGCGAACGGTGCAAGAACAGGTTGAAACCCTGGCCATGTCGAATGTTGAAATAAGCTCATACAAAATACTTTTTATTTTATGTACTTATATAAATACTTAAATATGTTTTTAACAGTGAAAAGTGTGTCTTATTTTTAAAATAATATTAGCCTTAATAATTAAATCTGCTACCCAAAGTCACTGTTCCACGCGGACGAAGTCGCGGGCTCAGCTAGTAATATAATATAATTAATAAATTAAAGGAATCAAAAGAGGTGGCGACCTTGAAATGTCTCAGTAAAGTGCAAAAGCCCGGATGTCGCAAGGTTTATGTAGATTATTAGAATATTACACGTATTAAAACATTTTTGACACATCCGTTACAAATTTTAATTCAAATATACTAGATGTAGACGTGAGTCATGAGTATTAGTCTTTATTTTATATCATGAGAAAAGAAAGAGACAGAGAGAGAGACCATCATCTTCCTAGCCTTTATTATTCCCAAAATTATTTGGGATCGGCTACTAAATTAAATATTTCGGACATCTAATACACAACGCCATCTAGTCCCAAGCTAAGCAGAGCTTGTGTTATGGGTACTAAACAACTGATATAATAGATATATTATATTATATATACATAGAGATACTAGTTCAACCGGTTTTACCTGAATATCAGTTTTTCACGGAGCGGCTGGCAAGGGCTGACCTACGCAACTCTAAGGACGAACTGAATTCGATGATTGAACTAGTTGTCAGTATAGTAGAAGGCACTGACTTCCTGGCATAACAATTGCCATCGATGTTCATGACAACCGGGACCCGACGGCTTTACTTGAGGCTCGGGCGGGAAACGCCGCCATCTTCCACACTCCGGGTTGCTATTAAGAATTTCTTGTAAGACAAACCCAACAGCAGTACGACCCGGGAACCGAACCCGAGACCACTTGATCTGCTGTCGCTTACGCTAACTATTAGACCAACGAGGCTCTTAGAGAGATGTAGGTAGTAGAGCCATGCTGATTTCAGCACGAACGGGCCGGCTCGACCGGGGAGGTACTACCCTCGCACAGAAGATTAACGTAAAGTGACAGCAGCAGTGCTGTCGTGTTTCGTTGGTGAGTGCGACACCGGCGGCCCAATGATGCAGAAGCATTACTAGGCCGCCATAGTGTTGGTCACCATGCTGCATTGTTGCATTGTCTGCAATGAGTATGGTGACCGCCACTCTGGGATTCTGTTTATGCTTTCCATCAAGCAGAGTAGAGTTATTTTGTCAGGCCAATACATTAAAAAAGAAAGAAAATAACATCGAAAAAACACATCTCTTTAACAGTCTTTACAAGTCTAGTGGCCGAACATAGGCCTCTCCTTAGGAAGGAGGTTCTGGTCTACTGTAACTACCCCCCTTGCTATAAATACAGTATGTCATACGGCCAAGTAAAGCAAATTCTCTTTTTTTTTTTTTTTCTTTTTTGTAAAAAAGACAACTCCCGCACTAGGAATAAATCATGTGTCGCGGGGGACTTTACAAACATACATGAAACGGACACAAAGAACACCCAGTACTTACATTACTGTATGTATGACAACAGGCGCAGTACTAAGCTGGACAGATGGGTTCTAAGCGAACGAACGGGTTTGCTTTAAGTTTTACTGCATTTGCAGATAGCCTCGGTGGCGCAGTGGTTGTGTATGCGACTGCTGTGCTTGAGGTCTCGGGTTCGATTCCCGGGTCCCGGGACCAATTGTTTGCATGATCTGCAAATACTTGTTTCGGAGTTTGGGTGTTTTTAACCGACTTCCAAAAAGGAGGAGGTTCTATGTTCCACTGTATGTTTTTTTTTTTTTATGTATGTTCACCGATTACTCCGTCAGTTGTGGACCGATTTTGAAATTTTTTTCTGTATTCGAAAGGGTATGCTTCCGAGGTGGTCCCATTGCCAGCATATCAGGATCTGATAATGGGATCCCAGGGAAATCGAGGAAAACCCTCATTTTTTATAGGCACATACTATGTTTTTCGTATATTTTCTGAAGATACACCGGTATTTGCGTCTGGTAGTCATCATTTTATGATGATGAGCTGATGATGTAAGGTACAACTCCTTAACGGTTAGGAGTTGGAGGATAAATCTTTAAATATCATACGTATATATGGTACCCTTAGTCGTATCCTTTCAAATTATTTAGGTACGCTGATGATGGAAGGTGGAAGGTACAACTCCTTAACGGTTAGGAGTTGGAGGATAATTCTTTAAATTTCATACGTATCTAAAGACCTTCAGTCGTATACTTTCAAGTTATTTAGGTGAGCTGATGATAGAAGGTTAAACTCTTCAACAGTTAGGGATTAGTGGATGATTTTAATATTACACGTACGTATAGATCTTAATTTGTATTCTTGATGGTGAAATTTGATGAAATAGTTCAACTTACTACTTACCTACGATTGTTTGCACTAAAAACTGAAAAATAAAAACTTTTTATAAAAAAAAAACCGACTTCCAAAAAACATCCAACGAAAACTCTCTGCCAAAAAAACACTTAAAAGCGTAAAATAAACTGGTTCTTCATAAATTGCCTATACCTAATTCTTTATTCATTTAAATAGTAGTATTATAATGTGTGCTAGGTACCTAAAATCTGTTTGAAATCGGTGCCAAGTGATATGTCTGCTCGTTTGCCCGCCTATTCCATAAAAAAAAAAACGAAAAAAAAAATGTAGTGATCTCAGTTGTGTAGTACCCATAACACAACTCTGCTTAGCCTGGGACTAGATAGCGTTGTGTGTCCGAAATATTTATTTAATTGTCTGAATGTCTGGCGTAGTTTGCTCTATTATTCGTATCTTACACCCACAGAATGAATAATTGTCACTTTCATATTCTTAAACTGTCACCACAACAACGAAAAATATACCTCACGAGAATGTATGATAAAAAGATTAATAATCAGAGTAATCTTTGTGACTTTCGCCCAGCTCTTCATAGCGCCGGCGAAAAGTAAAACATAGCAAAGGGTTGGGCCTGGGTTTTTTTATGGTCTGCAAGGAGAAAACCGACTGCACGTTTAGCCTTGTGATTTAACGGTCACCACGCCGTTTCCTACTTCGCCAAGTGTCATTTATTCAAATCCCACGTAGGACAACACTTTGTGTGATCCACAAATTGTTGTTCTGAGTCTGGGTGTTCTTTGTGTCCGTTTCATGCATGTTTGTAAAGTCCCCCGTACACAGGATTTATTCCTAGTGCGGGAGTTGTCTTTTGAAAAAAAAAATACGTGTGGCACTCGGGGACTGCCGCGGTAAAGCTATTGCATAGCATTTTTTATCAACTTATGCAATTATATATATATTTTTAAGCAGTATGTTCGTGCGTGACAGTGACACAGACAAGAACGGATCTGAAGAAACATTCGTTGATTCGTCGTTCGGACACAGATTCGTTTCTGTCTCTGTCACGTGCGAGCTTCGGGTGTCAGGTTTTTTTGTTACGTTACGGAATTTCTGCACAAAGGCCCCAAAGCCCGCGATAAAAGCTTTGCAATAGCTTAAAAGAAAAAAAAATGAGAGACTTCTCAGAAAATGAAACCCACGCTTTGCGGGTAAGTGCTAATAGGGGTCCGGATCTCGTCTTAAGCGGTCTGGATTCCTGATTCAGGCGCAGAAAGGCATGCCGTGTTCAGATACTGCCCTAGCGCAAACTAAAGTTAGTTGACGGACAAGGGTTTTCTAACGTGGATTCAAGGTTTCTTTTATTGTTTAGGCATTTATTTAAAAGAATGATGGGTAAGCCTTTGGTGTGGGACGCAACTTGCGTTGACACCCTCGCGCCATCTCATCTTATAAGTACAGCTGTTTATGCCGGCGCTGCTGCTGCTTCTGCGGAAAGCCTCAAACGGCGTAAGTACCAAAATTTAATAGGTAATTACATTTTTGAACCGTTTGGGGTAGAGACGCTAGGTTCATGGGGTCCGAGTGCTCGCGCTATGTTTAAACAACTAGCCAAGCAACTGATTGACGCTTCTCGCGACCAGAAGGCCGGCCTTTTTCTAGCACAGAGAATCAGCATTGCCATTCAACGTGGTAATGCTGCCAGTCTTTTGTGAACGCTACCAGTAGGCGAAGATGTGGAGTTTTTTGACGCTTGTATGTAAATATTGTTATTTTTTTTTATAAATTATGGTTATGTACATAGGTTTCTATATTATGTAATAAATGTATTTATTTAAAAAGTATTTGGATGTTGCAGATTGCGCCGACTTAAAGTAAATTGGCAGGTGATAAGCATAAAATGATAATATATACACGACTAAAACTAGCTGGCAAATAATTTTCTTTATTTTATTTTATACACATAAACATTTACATTTCTGAGTTTCTTATCTCAATTAATGTAATGATAAACTAAATAAAACTGGAAATTTAATGAGTAATGATTATTTAACACAAGCTAACTATTGACTCAGAATCATCATGGTAAATAGGCAGACATCGCGATCACTTTACGGAAACAAAGACAAATTTCAATCTACATATTAAAAACACTTCAAGAAATTATCACCGTGAGAGAGCCACGCTGAATGAATGGGCCGGCTCGACCGGAGTGATACCACGGCCTCACAGAAAACCGGTGTGAAATAGTGCTTGCGCTGTGTTTTACCGAGTGAGTGAGAATACCGGAGGCCCATATCCCAATCCCCTACCTCCCCCCATCCCCAAAAGGCCGACAACGCACTTGTGACGCTTCTGGTGTTGTAGGTGTCCATGGGCGGCGGTAATCGCTTACCATCAGGCGATACGTCTGCTCGTTTGCCCGCCTATTTAATAAAAAAAAAGAAAGACGTTTCTAGAATTGTAAAGAGACTTGTTCTGACTTCACTGTAGTGACGGATGAAGAATGTGGAGTGTCACCACCTGTATTTATCCTGTGGGTTTCGTGGGAGCTGATGACCAGCGTGGTCGTGGCCGAAACTTCTTTAAATTCTCTTCCTTTCTTCTTTAGGTTTCTAAGAAGATGCCTATGTCCAGCAGTGGACTATTAAAGGCTTGATGATGGTAGCAACTATTTTCAATCACACTCGTTTCCTGATTACATATTTAAAAGGGGACGCCGGGAAGCGAGTTATTCGCAACATTTCATGTTTACAAATAAAATTAAAAATCAACATCACACTGGCTTGAGCCTGTATTTTGGGAGTCGGTTTACAAATAAATAAAATCGTAGTGTCTATTTGTAATTTTAAATTAACAGCTTTTTACTAAATGCGTATGAAACTAGAAACTAAACACGGTACCTACCTACATAAAAAAACAATTAAATTAAAAAACTGTTTATCTGTCTGTTTGTTTCGGATAATCACTGAATCGACTGATTTTGACGGGACTTTCATTAGTAGATAGCTGATGATATAAGGAGTAACTTAAGCTACTTTTTTTCGACTAGCTTCGTCCAGTGGCGTTACCGATGCCACGCCGGCGTTATTGATGTAAAGGGTACAACAACAACGGCGGGTAACACCGTGGGGCTCAGCTAGTAATAATAATAAAGTTGAAACTTGGTTGAAAATCCTCTCTCAGTTATTTATATTTTGATACAAAAATAAATAACTTAAACGCGGGGTGAGAAATCATCTAAAAATATTTTTGTGTTTGTAAAACACACAGTACTGGTTTATAAGTGCATCTACATTGATGATTGAGTTATGTGAAGTATTCGTTAATTTATATTCTAGAATTAAACTAGATTAAAATAGTGGAATCAGTACAAGTTTTTTTTTATGTATGGGCTGAACTGACTCTACTCTGCCTGATGGAAAGCATAAGCAGAATTCAAGACTGGTGGTCACCATGCTTATTGCGAATGCATACAATTCAACAATGCAGCATGTTGACCCCCACTATGTTGGCCTAGTGAAGCTTCTGCATCATTGGGCCTCCGATCTCGCACTCACCAACGAAACACGCCAGCACGAACACTGTCATTTTACGTTGATGTTCTGTGCGAGGGTAGTACCGCCCCGGTCGAGCCGGCTCTACCGTGCTGAAACCAGCGTGGCTCTACTACCTTGAATCCTGTACAAGTATACTGATTCCACTATTTTAATTAACTCCAGTCATGGCCGATTTCGCCCTAACCTTTGATAATGCCATGGCGCAGTGGTAGCGTATGAACCTGCTGTGATTCGTGAGGTCTCGGGTTCGATTCCCGGGTCGGATCATATATTATGTTAATCTGTTATATGATCTGCAAATATTTATTTCATAGTTTGGGTGTTTTCAATGTTGTATTTACAAAATGTATGTATTTACAAAAAAAAGTATTTATGTAAATTGTCTAGTAGGTACCCATCGTACAAGCTTTGCTTAGTTTGGGACTAGACGGGCGGCGTTGTGTGTTAGATGTCCGAAATATGTATTATAAAAATATTATTAAACCAATACTTTAGCAATACAAAAGTAACCTACACAAAAATAAGTAACTTAAGTAATAATAAAGAAGTACAGTAAATAAGAAAATTATATAATCCTGATCATCATCAGCTTATTGCAGTCCACTGCTGGACCTCTCCCATTGGACGCCACTCTCATTGATTTTGATGTTCTCGCATCCAACTCCTGTCAGCCATGTTACGCAAGTTGTCACTCTACCTGACCTGTGAGCCTCCTGCATTATATTTGCCGAGACCCGGTCTCTACACTGGAATTCTTATATCCCAAAATTATGAAAGTACATTGCATTTTTTTCAGCAATTTTTTTCTATAATGCTTGATTTTCTGTAAGTATTTCGTACATTCAAGAACTAGGTAGAGAGATTCGTCGACGAAAGGTATTCGTCTTTCAAGTACTGCTGATAGTGTTCGTTAGTGTGCGCAAGGATGCTGGTACCCTAAACATAAGCTGAATCTTATTTTGGGTACTATATAGAGCGTATCGTAAATACTGATTATAATAATTTTCAAGGTAGCAGAGCCACGTTGATTTCAGCACGAACGGGCCGGGTCGACCGGGGCGGTATTGCCCTCTCACAAAAAAACAGCCTAAAATGACACAACTTGTGCTGTCGTGTTTCGTTGGTGAGTGCAAGACCGGAGACCCAATGATGCAGAAGTATGTCAATAGGCCGCCATAGAGTGGGTCACCATGCTGCATTGTTGAATTGCTGCATTCGCAATGAGTATGGTGACCACCACTCTTGGATTCTGCTCATGCTTTCCATCAGGCAGAGTCACTTAGGAGGTTCATACATACAGAAATAATAATACTGTATTTTATGTGTCATAACTTAACAAGTAAAATTTTAACAAAAACAAAAAACGACTTCAAGGTTCGACTCGATTTCTCTTGCATGCCATCATCAGATCTTAGTGCCCATATCATGGTACCAACATGGCTAGGATATCTCTTTCCATTAAAAAAAGAATCATTAAAATCGGTTCATAAACGACGAAGTTATCCGCAACGACTCACAAAAACAAAAAAAAAAACAACATATATACGGTCGAATTGAGAACCTCCTCCTTTTTTGAAGTCGGTAAAAAATGAAATCGTTTCCTTCGTGTCTGTTCACTTAGATCTTTTAAACTATTCGACGGATTTTAATGTAGTTTTCAATAATAAATAGAGCGATTCATAAGGAACGTTTATAAGTATTACACATGCTTATTATGGTGGAGGAAAGCCGAGAATTTCCAAATCTTCTGTGCGAAGCCGGGTCGGGTCGAGAATGAATCATTTAATAATTAAATAAAGTCTTACAAATAAATTTTTACACACCAACATACCTATTTTTTTATGTACTAGGCGGGCAAACGAGCAGGCGTATCGCCTGATGGTATGCGATTACCGCCGCCCATGGACACTTGCAACACCAGAGACGTCACAAGTGCGTTGCCGGCCTTTGGGGGATGGGGAGCGGGATGGGGAGGGGAATGAGGAGGGTCTCCGGTATCCTCACTCACTCGGTGAAACACAGTGCAAGCGGTATTTCACACCGGTTTTCTGTGAGGCCGTGGTATAACTCCGGCCGAGCCGGCCCATTCATGCCGAAGCGTGGCTCTCCCACGGTAATTATTGCTAGCACCATCATACATACACTCTTAAAATACCTGTTAATGTAAGCGAATTATAAATAGTAGGTATGCGACCTTATACTAGATTATTTTGTAGTCTTCTGTAATTTATTTATTTATTTATTTTATACTTTATGCACTTTGTACATCGGCGGACTTAATGCCCATGGCATTCTCTTCCAGTTCAGTTCCTTAGGGTGGTGTAGAAATCTTGAAGGGTTGTGCACAGGTTTACAAAATAAGTGATAAATATATATATATATATATGTCATACATAGACTTAAACATACTATATACACATAATACAATAAATACGACATAAATACAAATATATTTACAAAGATATATATATACATATATACGAGTATATACACACATACATTTATAGGTATAATATTCGTACACCACGACAACTAGATTTAAGGTGTAACAATTATCGATTTGATTGTTCTGCCATTTCGTTGAGAAGGAGATCATGTACCTTCTTTTTGAACGTACAACGGTTTGTGGACATTCAGATTTCAAGTGGGAGCGCATTCCAGAGTAGTACCGCCTGAACGAAGAACGAAGAGCTCACGAAATCGGAGTTGTGGGAGGGGCATAAGAGAAGCAGATTATTTTCTGAGCGAAGATTTCTATTGTGATTAGAGGACAAATAACGGAAGTACGGGGCGAGGTACGTAGGCTAAAACGGTGAGTTAAGAAATGAAAATAAAGAGGTAAGTGCTCGCTGATTACGGCGCAGGCGAACAGGTAACCATTTCAATTGATTTCAATTGTAATTCAAAGGTAACAAAATTTCTTAGTTGACAATTGTATGATTTGACTCAAAATATTTTCAGTACCTAGCTTTTCTTCCATATCTAAGACTTATAATATTGAGAGTTACAGTATTACTGTACTGTACGGCATAGATCAACCCATCGCAACTTTTATATCTTAATATATATAAATCTCGTGTC